>OX637520.1:11184093-12568876 GCA_951799955.1 Apamea anceps
CAAAAAAGCGTGTATGGAAAAATGTTGTTAGTTTCTGTGAATAAACAAGACCAAAAAAAAATAAGCAAATAATTATGTTCTCACTGCTAAGACTCGACCGTCTTCTCTGTAGGATAGTCGGACATGGACCCATTTACAACAATTTCACATGACATTCGAGTTTTCCATTCTATCCAAGAAAGTTTTCTCACGTATACCTTCTTTGATTACAATGTTGACTTTTACTGATAACCTGTATCAACCCACTACTGGGCAAAAGCCTCTCCCCATGGCTTCCAACTCTTACGATCCAGATCTAATAAGAACGACTGGTCGTGTGTTTTGTCTAGCTCGTCCAGCTTCAACGAGGTCTGATTTAATGACAGCATACCTAAGATCAAGCATCCAACTCATAGCCTTATTATAATTAGCCTCACCGTCGACCATGTTGTGCAGCAGCCGCTCGTAGTGCTTGGCGTCGTTGGTGGGGCTCTCGCGACGGAACCAGCGGCTGAACCGACTGCCGCCCTCCGACTCGCCGCCGCCGTTCTGGAACGGGTTTAGTATTACTTACGGACTAACCACACTTATTCTGCTCCGTTCAGCTTTTGTCCATGGAAAACATCGATTCTGTATGGAATGCGAACGCTTCTGTTCAGGTTTGTTTTCTATGGACAAAAGCTGAACAAAGCTGAATAAGTGTGGTTAGGTCCCTTAATATACTGTATAGGCTTTTATGGTGATTTAGAAGCAGTTACTGATTAGAAATTATTTGAGAAGGCATAACCATTGAATTTTATGCTTTAATTTTGCAAAATATTTCTGTATGCTTAGTGTGAGTTTGACAGCATTGTTCGAATGACTTAACCATCGCGTAAATCGAGTTAACGTCAAACGTATCGAGAACCGAATGCATGCGAGTGTGAGTTACCATCGAATCTAACCATCCAATACGCGTTTGGTCACCGTGAATTGCGAGCATTATTTTTCTTATGTTGGTGTCACGTAAGCGTCCTCCGATAAACCGACCAAATAGAATGACATTTATATTCAGTGTTCTTAATGAAAGCGGCTGTCTATCAAATTTGTGTTGGTTATAAAGAGTTTGTTTATGTTTCGTGTTTGTGTGAAGTTATTGTGATTTAGATTAATATTGGATTCTATTAATTAAAAATAAAGAAAAGTTCGTCCCAATTATGTTATGATAGTGACATTTATGGAGCAGTAAGTGGAATTTTAATTATTTGGTGATTAGCGAGCTTATAATTGGTGAACTTTGCAGAAATAAAACTAAGTTTATTTGGTCTTTTATGCATGGAGACCTCAGCAAGCTATCTGCAACAAATATATTGGTGTCCAAGTCGCTACGGGCTTGACAGTAGAAGAAGCTAGGTTGACACAGGTTTAAACTTCTTAAATAACACCAACCGGTAGTACAAAATTATGTTACTTTATTGTGTCTCATAAATTGTATTCTCTTACAGGAGATTCACATTCAGCCCAATTCCACCTGTTACTTGTGCCCAACCTCTGAAGTGTTTTTGATGAAACTTGGAAAAAAGTTAGCCTGAAGTATGGTTGTTGTGTCGTGGCATCAGCTGAAAAACTTTAAAGTCTGAAGAACATAAAATTTTTATGTTCTATGTATCCAACCTAATTGAAATGAGCCAGGGCCATCAAGAGGCATTGCCCCAGCACAGTTGCCACCTACCAAGGCTCCTACATCTTTTTCTTTTGTGGAGATAAAGTGGAAGGTAAGAAAGTAAGTTTTTTTTAAAAGCTCTCTAGGATGACAACTCATAATATAAATTGTTGTACCAACGTTGATGAAATAAAAATATTATTATTATTAACTCATAATATAAATAACTTTTACTATTTTTTCTAGAGACGGGCATGCTCTCCCCAACTAGACCTTCATCTCATGTCCGTGTAGTTCAGCCAGAGCCTGTTACATCTGTGCAAACTATGAAACTACTTACTCCTCGTCGTGCAAGAATTCCAAGCATATTCGTTTTGGAGAAATTTTAAAGAACAGCAACATAAAGATTACATGGACTCGAGGAGAGAGCAGAATAGGATTAGAGAAATGGAGGTGCAGGCTCAGAGGGAGTGGCAAGCTGTAGGCCACAGAGGATTAAATCTTTTAGAGAAAATTATTGTAGATACATTTTTTAAAGACTAATTAGATATATTTAGATCATATTAAGTACTACTACTGCCCACCACCTTTTTTTGGTATTATTTATGTAAGTTAGTTTTAAGTTAAAAGTTGAAATTACATAAGAAGTTGTGTGATTTATAATATGTTCCTACTTACTTCTTGTTATATTATTATAATATGTAAGACTGGTATCAAATTACCCAGTCACTGGGTTTTGGAAGTCAGATAGGCAGTCGCTCGATGTAATCCGGTTAGACTGGAAGCCGATCCCAACATAGTAGGGAAAAAGGCATATGAGGATGATGATATTATTATATGTAAATAATTTGTAACAATAAAGTTATCTCAAACCTCAAGTAACTAGTTAAGAATTCGAAGAATTGTTATAATATCAAAATAAACCTCCTAGTTTGTGACACAATTTAAGACTGATTAATGATGAATAAAAGTACTGCAACCTTCTTTGTGGTTTGTGTTTCATTACCTCTAATTAAAATTGAATAACTTCTCTTACTATGGTCAGATTCACTACTCAACTTTTCTAATTCTAAACAATAATTGATAATTATTTTACATGCATATTATACACTTCCTGTTTCGGACACTCACTACACCAAAAGTCAGCATGGTCACTATGGAGAAACTGCCTATCTTGTCAGATAGGCAATTGCTCCGTGTAAGATCCTACTGGTATTCAGCTAAATCCAGTTGGGACAGAAAGCCGACCCAAATATGGGAAAGGAATAGCAGATGATGACTTTGCAAAGAATATGCAATTAATAACAATCATAATTGATTATATGATTATTATTAATTTAGAAAATACTGAAAGTAGGTAGGTACCTACTTATTAGATTTGATTAGGAAAAAAGTAAAGATTTTGTTACAAGTTTGCTAAAAGAATTTTATTTATTGTAGAACTTTCTTGACATAGTAACGAGTACGTAATTATAATAATATTCTCAAACATCTTCCAAGCAAAATATAAACGTGATGCCATCTTCCAACCAAAATATATTAGTTATAATGAACCCACACAACGAATTAAAACAAAATAACTGAAAATTCACCACGCTCACAAGGCTCTCACTATAAATCCTTCAGTGAAGGATTAACGTATTCGGAAGTGAACGCGTTTCTCTAACGAGCTGTCAAAAATGTCAAGATTGTAACTTACACTCGCGATAACACAGAGTCACGCTAATTTACGAGCTCACTATCGAGTGGGAATCGATCGTCACCATCGAAAAAGTAAAATAAGAAAACTTACACTCGCGTTTTTTAGTTCTCGCGTATGGCACCAGGTCGCGCTAATTCGGCGCCATACAAATCAGAGTAAACTCTAACGCGATGGTGAAGTTAGAAAAACTCACACTAAGCATACTGGTGGATCTATGGAGTTCGATTGCTGAATATGACAAGGTCATATTTTTAATATTACAGGTATCACTGTTTCTTATACTTTTTTTTCAGTTCGCTTTGGTATAAGCTTGCCGTGAGCGACTTGTTTTTTTTTTTTTTTTTTGTTACTTACGCAATTTCTAGGAATACCGGTGTTTCTACTAAGGCTCTCAGACAGTGACTTAATGCGTCTTATTACAAAACGACATCTAACATTAGTTTTAGTCTGAACATTTGAGCCAGTATGTGTATTTGGAACTTTATTTCGATTAAGGCAAAGTTCTTTATACTAAAATGACAACATTGCACGATTGCACCGAAATAAGCTGTCATTTTTGTATAAAGAACTGCATTTCTATAACAGTTAGGTTCTTAATTCAATAACTCGCTCGGTGGTCTGATCTAAAGAAAAACCTTGTTTTGTAATAAGGGGGAATGAGTTTAGGATACAGCATATAAACATAAGTTTAAATGTACTTACGGTGAGTACGTCGGGTATGGCGTCAAACTTAAGGAACTCGTCAAGATTGAACTCCGGCTGCTCGTTGTTCTGCTGCGGCTCTTCACTCTTCGACTCCACGCCAGAATCCTTATCCTGGGGAACACAATGTAGCTTTAGTTTCATTTATTTTAATTACACCAGGCACTTATGAATTGTCTAGGAGTCAGTCGGTCAGAAAGATTAAGTTTTTTGCCCATTCCAAAGCTTAGTAGGTGCGTATGGAGAACGGGCAAGAAACTCTTTGGCCAATCTATACTCTTAAATCACTCCATCATCAAGAGCTCGACTACTACTGCTATATATTACATACAGTCACGAGCAAAAGTATGTAAACACTCGACTTTATTCAAAAGCGATTTACTCCTTTATTTTTGAATGAAATTTTATGTTGTTACGAACATAGCATTTTCGAACCCATAGGTTTATGTAATGAGTCGTATAATTCAACGTTGTATTAGATATTTCACGAAAAATTCGTAATTGAAAGTTGCTAAGTGTTGACATATTGGCGCTCGTGACTGTACATACATAAACTCACACATTCTTCCCATAGGGGTAGGCAGAAAGTACGGAAAGCGACTGCTACGATTCTTACACACTCCTTGCGCTTCGTTTGCGTTCATACATCTAGCCATCTGTTCTACAGTATATTTGAAGAATATAAAGCTCATACATTGCTGGAGGCAGAAGAGTCAGCGGCGGGCTGCGCGCCGGGCGAGGAGTCGCGCCAGCGCTCCGGCGCCGGCGAGCGCGAGCCGCCGTTGTTGTTCCACTTCTGCACCAAACATACGTGTTTACAGAGCTAATGTCATGTTAGGCTGCTGTTTTTGATACAGAGTGGATTTTGAACAATAACTTGTCTACTCTTTTCTGACTGCGCGTGAGTGAAGATGTCATAAGGCAGAATCATTCTTTCGTCTGAGAATCAAAACGTACTGCAATCTCTGTACGTTTATGAACCAAGGTTTCAGACGCACGTAGAACTATGTTCCTACGCGCCTCTGAAAACTTGGTTGATTTGGTTGGATATGCCAATGTCGGTGTCAGTCGGATAATACAGTACGCCGTATTATCCGACTGACACCGACATTGGCATTTCTATTTACAGATTTGGTTGGACTATTAAGCAGTTTGCATAACAGTTGTTTGTATTCACGATAACTTCGTTCTGTGAAAATAAGAAAGATAAGAATCACAATACAGATAAAACCATGTTATAACAGTAGTTTTACTCACCTCAGTCTCTTTATTGTTCGCGTTGCCATTCTTCTTACTAGTTATAGGGTCGTCGAAACCGCGCAGCTCGATCGTCTCCAACTGAGATGTGGGGCCTGCACTAAACCTAAAGTACAAACATACATTCAAACTATTAAAAACTTAACCGTATTTTGAGCATGAACAAAATACTCTTTAGATTTGGATTGATTTCATGATTGCAGGGAATGCGTAAATTTATAATATGTATAGATGGGTTGTGTTTGTGTCGCTCAAACTTATTCCAGAGAACCAATTGACTGATAGAATTTGGTACAGTACAAACAATAAAAACAATTAAAAAGTAAATTAATTAATTACCTTATAAGAGAAAAAATAAGTATGTATAAGTCTCACCATTCGGGTTCATCTTCTTTCTCAAGGCGTCGTTGAGAATAGCGACCACCAGATCTACGGTTGTCCTCTCTGTAAAACAAAAAAAAATAAAAAATGAATTTAATAGGTATAGAGGTCATGAACTTGGACTAACACAGAGCTATGCTCAACCTGCGGCCCGCCGGGCCTTTGTGATTGGCCCACCTGGAGTTACAAGTTAGAATATGTGGAATTTTGGAGAATTATTCCCCAAAAAATATAAAAGCGTCCAAAGAAGTGCCCAAATCCTATTAACATTACTTCCTTATTCATCATCTTGATCTTCACGTAGACTGCCAGACAACAGAAACAATAGAAAAACTATTGTTGGCGGTCACCGGTGACCGCAGTGGCAGTCAATGCCTTAAAAGAAAAGATCTTCTTGATTCACACACGTACCTATTTGTGTGAAGGAATATGATCTTTTCTTTTCCCATTAAAGTAAATACATCGTTAATTTTGAATGAAATAAATTGAGATAAGAACAGGAGAGTGATGATTAAGTAATGATACAAAACTTCAGACTTGTGTTACAAGTCCAGCAAATGAATAATAGTGCAATGGTCAGTGTGGCATTATGTGCAATAAGTCACACATACACAATAGCCTACATACCTACAAGAGTAATAAATAAGTATAAACCTGTGTTGCATCTTCTCGTTGATGAATCGATCGTCCCGTTCCCTCTTGATGTCAGAGGAGTAGGAGTCTCTACCGAACGAGCGCCGTTCGAACCTGTGCGAAACAAGTTGTTTTAAAAACTGCGACGATTGTTGTCGAGGCGCATAACTTATATCGCAATATTGTAGTAAGACACAGCAGTATGCTGAGTGAGTTTTTGAGATGGGACTGCGAGGCGAAAATCGAAGATAGAAGGAACTGATGTCCTGTGATTTATATTTGTAAAATTCTTAGGGAAGGCACGAGGAACTTTTGTCTCAGCAACTTTGGTCTCTCACATCAAAAGTATGAAAGTGCTGTCTCTGTGGCATCGCTACATGCGCGCACTTACATACAAACCCGTAGGCTTGATGTGAGAGACAAATTAGTTGCTGAGACAAAAGTTGCTACCCTCCCTTAGCCTCCGTTCGGACGGACGAAAAACTGTCGCGACGATATTTTATCGCGCACTAGATTTTCAACTCTCGGTGTTAAGCCGAGCGTTGAGAATCCAACAGAGCGCAATTGGGCGGAAGGCGCATCCCAGCGCGTCAAACAAACACACTGTTGGATTTTCAACTCTCGGCACTACAAGCAGAGCGATGAAAATCCAGTGCGGAAAAAAAATCGCCGCAGAAAAAACACGCCCGTGTGTACCTAGGTTAATGTCAAAATTATCGCATCTGAAACAGTATGTTTTTGCAAACAAACACTATAAAAACAGACGTAATCTTTCTCTAAAATTAATATATTCCTTTCTGTTTTCGCATGAGTACTATCCTATCTTAAATTCAATTGTATAATAAAATGTAGGCAGTAATATACAACGCACGCAAATTCTTAATACGCGCATCACCTGTTATATGCCATTTTGTTTTAGGCCATTGGTATATCTACAGAATACTAGTAATGGTCAGTTCACCATGTAAAGCCACCACCACCATTCATCAAACCACCACCAACCAACCATTACTAACATTCTTTTCTACTCCGCGACAATAGTCCAATGGTCAAGTCAAGTCTTGGCAGTAGGTCTATTGACGCAAAAAATATCTGTTTACAATATCTTGATAGATGTGCAAGATATTGGACAGAAATGGCCATAATAAATAATATATATACCTATTGAAATGTCTGCATTTAAGTCAGAAATGCCGAGTTCTAATTGATGTATCAAATTTGAAAGTTATTATACAAGGTGTTTTTGAATCAGCAATCTGTCAAGGGATAAACGTGCTTATCAATAACGTTTACTATGAGAACAACTGTGAAATGGCGAATAAAAAAATAAAAATCATAATTATGACATTACAGCTTTCAGCTTTCTGTACTCTATATGGTGTACATAATAAAGAGTACTCTATTCTTTGTCTCTAGGATGGCAAGAAACCAACTATGCCTTTTGGCATTTCAGATGTCCACAGGCAGTAACTACTTAGTGCGTTCACGAACCGCTCGTGTGTATGAACACTTACCATCAGGTCACCTGCTTATTTAGCACAAAACCCAAGACAATATACTGAAACTGTAAGACCACTCAGTGCCTGGAAAGCACGTTTTTCCAGTTGTCATTTGTAGGTTTTTGATAGTCGTTACGGGTAGTCAGAAGCCCAAGTTTTACTAAGGCGTATCGTGTTACCCAGTAATTAGGTTGTGCAGATGAGATTGGGAGTCTGGTTAGACTGGAAGCCGACCCCAACATAGTTGGATAAGGCTGGGCAGATGATGATAAAAATCGAGTCATACCTGTCGTTATTAGGCCTGGTGTTGTGTTCACGTTCGCGGTCACGTTCCCTCTCGCGCGGCGGGCGGTAGGGCTCCGCCCCACGGTACTCGCCCTCCTCCCACGCGTTGTTCGGCACGTCTCGCACCATGATGCGGCCCGAGCCGATGCGGCGACCTCCTGCGGCGGAAACAGGAGTTATGGCACTGCCTTTGGAAATGAAAGGTTTATGTTTAGAAAAAGAAAAATCAAGAAGCGAAAATAATGAAGGAGTATCTTAGAAACTAATTTCTGTAGTGGTTTCAGGAAGCGTTTGCACGTTAAAGCTTAAACGTGCATTCCACTAGTTTCTGTCATTTTGTTCTAGGCCATTACTTGGGAAAATATCCCTATTTTGTAATCAAGCAATAAACTGACTTTCAATACGTCCTGCCTGAAGTATATTAGAACACTAGTTACCTGCAATGTATTTCAAATTACCAATATTCACGCATTCACTCTTCCACAAAGCCAATAAGCTAATGTTAGAAAACTTCCGACACATAGTTCAACGAATGGGACACTAAGATAGGTCCTCCCGCCAATCGTTGTGCTACTGCTGTTTATAGCTTATTTAATACAAGGACAATAATCTGATGGAAAACAGAATATTGTACTGATACGGCCATAAAGATTTTTTAATGACTGTTTAAATAAAAATTTAAAAAATATTCAGCTGATATATTTTGTAAAATTCTCACAGTGAAAACTAATTTATTTAATTATTATTATTATTTGTTCCAAAAACAGTGTTACTGATTATTTTTCTACCCGTTATTAATTAGCAAAAACTATGCAATACAATTACAGTACTTAACTTTAGTGGAAAAGATCACCCGTATCCTGTCCAAGTAAAAAAAACTGTATCACAGGAGACAGGACCTTCTTCACTTAGGTGAAGTGAGAGCCTGTCATTTCAATTGATGCTAGGGATTGACACTATTGACAGCTCACTTCAAGGTCACTCCACCTTAGTTTTCATGATGACATTTTTACAGAATGGACCGATTAGTTTATGACACTTAGCCCGCTTCCACCGCAAATCTTTAAATGCATTTAGGGCTAAAAACATTCAGTCTCTGTTATCTTCGATTTGACAGAAACAGAGCGATGTTTTAAATACCTAGCAGTCCACGTAATTTGCTATTTGTGGTGCAAGCGGGCCTTAGGGTCTGTTGCACGTTGTACGAATAACCACTGCACACCGAAAATGTTAAGAATTGGAACAGAATTAGTATTAAATTATCTGCCAAATTAACGGGAACTCAATCTTAGGTGAAACAGACCCTTGGAAACATCATACATAATAACAATCAATGTCTTGCATTTTTTTACATTCATATTTAATTATCATAATTTAAAAAAAAAAAATTATAGATGTTTTTTTAAGTACGTGAATTTCATGAAGACCTGCAATTTATAAGAATTTATACCTATAACTTAAATTAATTAATGTAAAATTTATATTCTGTTGGAGTATTTATTTTAAATAATACGTCAGTCGGTAGTATCAAACGTCACAAGTTCCTGTGATCATACCTTGTTCAGGTTTCGCCGGATGCAGCGCAGGCTGATGAGCCGGGGGCCCGGCTGGCGCAGCGGCTGCGAGCGGCGACTCCGGCCTAGTGCGCGCCAGGTGCGGCGGCGGCGCAGGGGCCGGCGCGGCGCCCGGGGCCCCACAGCCTGACGTGAAGCTCCGGCGCTGCGGCGACAGCACGATGCCGCCACCGCTCGGCTCGCTCTCCTTGCGGACGCGCTCCCGAGGGTCAGCGGAACGGCGCTCTCGGTCGCGGTCGCGGCCGTACACGCCCTGATTATTGAATATAAAAATATTAAGTCCTGATTTGTGCCAAACTGTCAGGTTTGTGGGGTGATTGAGGATGCATGCATGAAAGACAATGTCTGTTTGGTGTGGTATGTAATATCTAAGCGTCCCCGTTGTCCAAGGAAGCTGGAGTATTGTAAGTATTGTCGTTAGTTACCTACCACAATGAATAGGAACGACACTATCATGTGATTTTGGAATTGAATATCTTCTGCTACGGAGAAGTATGTCACCCCCGTTACGGGAGTGGCATGATAATTTTTAAATGAGGAATAAATATTGTAGTTTGACAGCTTTTGCATAGAAATTATGTCAAACTGTCATTAGTCTTGAGATATAAGTTATCTGACTATTCAAAAGTCAGCCCTAAGTGATGAAACTCCTTTTAAATAAATAAATATTTAAAAAAAGAGCCAATTTTTTGAACGTCAAGTAACTTTTAGCTGCTGCTCTTTTTGGTATATAAATAATAGATTGGCATCAAAAAAAGTTTTTGTGAAAATTTTCAATTTCCTTGCTGTAATCTTATTCAAAAACTGTGAATGCGGATCAAAGTTAAGCTTGAAGTTGACTCCTAAGACAGTTTTCCTGTATCTACAATGATTAAAGTACCTGCCCTTACTGCCCCGTCTCGAAACCTACCCTGTATTAGTAAAGTTAATACAAAAAATGTATGCGCTTCAGTATGCTTCGTTTTTCCGAATTAGTACGAACGTCGGGCTACAGACCCTCCCCGCATCCTGCCACATCCAAACCCACCAAACCAAACAAATCCGAAAAAAACCGGTGCGACACCGCACCGTTCCAAGTTGACGACGTCGTGACGTGGAGATGTGGACAGGCCTAACCCCTCACAGAGGCAAAACTTCAAGGTATTTACTGCCGCGCTTTGCAATAGTGCACTTATCATTGTGAGTTTGTATGATGCTTTCTCTCTGTTGAGTTACCAACCCTAGTCGCACCTCTTCATGTGTAACTCAAAAGTATTTTTGTATTTTTTTTTTTTTGTTATTGTGTTCAGTTTTTTATCTCTAATTTTGTAACCACGGTAATACAAAATAGATAAGTACTTTCATGGTTGTTACAGGGCTATATTATATATCATCATCGCACGTTCGTATTAACTAAGATAGCCGATGATTTCCGAAGCGCATACTTTTTCTGAGAGATTTGTATCGGCAGGTTTTGTACCGTCGTATTTCAGCTTCAGGTAAAAGTTATCTGACGATCGAAAAATTACCTTAATCATATATTACTAAATATGATGAAGTAGGTTTATGTTTGACTTACGAAGCATGGTGGGCACGATCATTTGTAATTAAAAAACATTTGAAATAGTTTTATTTATTGAAAAAGTCATATAAATCAACGAATTACATTAGAATGTGTATTTTAGAAATCTATATAACTTTTTATTTTTAGCAAACCACATTATAAAGCACATAAGTATATTAACAAAATTCTATACATATTTAACTATTAACACGCTCAGCGCCATGTGTATGTTTTGCGAAACACACTGTCTTAACACTTGTGTATCCTTTTTGATACACAAGCACCATTCCAGTCTAAGCGCCGAGTATCGCTAACGCGCACACTTTCCATACATTTTGTATACAAAAAATGTTGCCCTGGCCTAGGGAATTTTCCTGGTGTAGTGGTATTGACATATGGGGCTTGGCGCTGAGCGTGTTAATAACACAGAAAATTATGTACAAAAAAAAACCGGCTTCACATTAGCGATCAAATGAGCTGAAAAATGCTCGCCGGCTACTTTTCAGTGCGGACAGCTTTATTAACCAAAATACTGATCCTTTACCAGCTCATGCACTGTATTTTCTGCCACCATCAATTTCGCCCGTACCTCTTTTAACGTTTCTGACAAAATCTTCATCTCCAACTCATGTTTGTCCTTTAAAAGCCTGACCGTTTCTGACAAAATCTTCATCTCCATCTCATGTTTCTCCTTTAAAAGCCTGGCCGTTTCTGGCAAGATCTTCATCTCCAAGTCATGTTTCTCCTTTAGAAGCCTGACTTTGAGACTGCATTTCTTCAGCCCTGCGTTCCCTATTTATATGCTCCCTTTTTAATATTTGAAGCTCTTCATTTTCACAGAGCTTGTTAGGTCCTTCAGTAAACTTCGTCCTATCTAAATTTACTGATTGCAACTGCCCACTTGGGTGATCGACCGATTTTCCTGCGAATTATACAAAATATTATCGAATATGCTATCCTTAAGGTTGTTTAGATTGTAACCTAAAATAGCTGATTTGTTATGTACATACATGTTTATATGCTTATTTACACTTTTATGATGAAGATTCATAAGGCAGACTTAGTGCCATAAGGTAATTTTAAGATAATTTTATCCTCAGAAAATGGCACGGGTTTTTTTTAAATGATCCTAATTGGAAATTGCCCATATTATTAGTTATGTGTGCATACACACGAGAAGCACGCCTCAGTGGCAGAAACAATTGCATCCGTCGACAACGTGCCGGTCGTATATTTGAGCACCGTACTGAAATACACGAGCAGCAAGTTGTCGACGGCTGCAGGTGCCTGTGCCGTTGTATGCACACAAACTAACAATATTAATAATATTACTCTCATGATGGACTCACAAATATTGTTACACAGAAAAAAATTGCTGCACTTAACCATGTAAATGAACAATTCTTACCATGGGAATTATACTTCAAGATGTATTCTAAGGCGGTGGCCGGTATTTCGGACGTGGACGCACCTAGGTCCGAGTTGATGTAACCCAGGGTCAACGGTCCAGCATCAGTAGCTATTCGGTCCTTGCGCTCCTTCGGCAAAGGTAGGTTTGGGCTTTTTTTCAAAGTTTGCGAAAGGCGGCGTAATCGTTCACCCGACGCCTGAAAACATCATTCATTATAAGTTGTATACAAGAAAAGAAAATAAAACATTTGAAAACATGCATGAACGTATACACCACTTACTTGGATTCGATATAATAGCAGAATACCTGCTATTTCAGCCTATGTGTGCCTGATTTTAAAATAATTCTGTGAAGTTCTTGATTATCTCCCTCGAGAGATAAAATTCTTTTTCTTCCTTGCGACGAACATTATCAAAAGATTCTTCTTCAATTCGAGAATTTGTTAGGACACTTGTACAATAACCACCACAAGAACAAGCTATTTGGTATACACTCAGCTAACAAAATATAACTTACACGAAAATTAGGCGAAAATACACGTTTTTTATTATTTTGCTGACGCTTAAAGACGAACAAGTTGACGAGTAAAACAAAATATAAACAAGAACGGATCGATCCACAGACAAATAGGAGATCTTCGTTTGAGACAAGATTTTAATTTAGATTCAGCTGACAGCTGACCCAAGGGTAGAGAGTGAGATCTATACTCAAGTAGAAAGCTAGTATCAGATGCTTCACTTTTTGTTCATTAAGTACTTCATTCGGCATCTTTCACACGAAGTGAAACGCTTGAACGCAAAATTAATCAAAAGTAAAAAATGAATTCATTAGTGAACCTATCCAACGATGTTAGATTTAACTCGCGCTCCGAATGATTGAAAAATTAAGAAAATGAAGTATGTAATTTTGTGGAATGAAACAGAAATGAACTTGCACACGAGTAAAGCGTCTGATATTAGCTTAAGCAGTAAATACTAGTAATATTAGTATTTTTATCTCACGAAGCGGCACACGCTTTACTTGTGGTTACCAAGTTTAAGAACACGCTGTGAATGTGTGTGTTAGGCGCAGGAGCTCTCGGTACCGTCCGAGACAATGGCGATGTCGGGTGTGTGTATGTGTGTGCGTGTATGTGTTATGAGCTGACACTCATCCACACGCATTAAAGTAAAGCGCGCGTCACGTCGTGTGATAAAAATACTGTAGTATTAGAGTGATCAGAGATGAAACGATGTTTGAGTATCCTTGTAGAATACGGGCCAAGGGTGCGTCCCGACCACGGTCGACCGATGACATTTGAGACATAATATTATGACTTATGACATGATATGACGTATGAGGTGATATAATTTGATGCTGGTTTGATTCATGGTATGATAATAAGGGAGAACCCTTATTAATAAACGCAGAGTAAAGTTATGCCAAACATAACCGGTTGAATGCTGTAATAACAGAAACAATTAAAAAAGCCATTATATCTCGCATGGATCCTCGAAAAATGTCTGTTCAATCTGATGGTTATACAGGTTGTAACTTTACTCAGTATTCATTCATAAGGAGCTTAGAATTTAAATAAATCACCGTTCGTCCCGCTCGCTTAACGGTACGCAAGCTTAGGTCAATCTTCACCATCACATACACAAAAGCATTTATATCTTTAGCGTAATTTTGGTTACCTTATGGTTTTCGTTGGGTGCATCTCCTCTCGCACCTCGGTCTTCTTCGTTGGGCGAATCAGAACGTCTCTTCAACACCCTGTTGGACATGATAATTTCGTCATTAATGGCTAGTGAGTACCTATGTACTGAATGAAAGAAGCATAGAAGCAGAAATCTGTATTTTGCAAGACAAATACTTCTTATAAATGTCACCACCGCTGCTCAAAACTGTGAAAGAAAACATTGTGAGGAAATAATAAATATTTATTCAAAAGGACAAATTGGTAAAATACAGTATAAATCTTAGAAATAATATAGTAAGTATTGCAAAGTATGATGCCTGTGCTAGGATAAACCTGTATCACAGGCGGCACGAGTTCTTACAATTACTATTAGGACAACTGATTTCATAAAAATATTTAACAAAGTTTTAAGAATAAAAACTGGTATGTTCTACAGCCAAAAGTTCGAAGACATGGTGACATCTACCATTCCGTATTGGGCCCGCGTGGTGGGCTACGGCCAACTCCCCTTCAAAGACAATTATGTTATGTATATTATAAATGTAAATATTTTGACATTTTTATAATATTTTACGATTTGACAATTTAGTATTTGACATTTTATTTTTAAATTATTTTGACATTTTTATAATTTTTTTTGACAATTTGAATTATTATTATTTATGAATATTTTAATTTAATTAGTCACAATTTTATTTTGGGTTTTTATCTGTTTATAATTTAAATACTTTATAAGTAATTTTAATGTATGAGTGTAAAATATGGACTATAGGTTGTCTGAGATAAATAAATTATTATTATTATACTATAAATGTCGGCAAACATTGTCTAATGCACGTGAAAGCTTAAACGTGCATCCCCTGGTTTTTGCTATTTTGTTCTAGGCTATTATTTAGGAAAATATTCCTTAACCAAGCAATAAACTAACTTACACTACAAACGTATGAAGAATATTAGATTAGTAGCAATCTGCCATATGTATTTCAAATTATTAATAAACAAGTTCACCCTTTTCACAAAGCCAATAGAGCTTATGTAAGAAGGGTACGTTGCAATAGTTCAACGAAAGAACTCGAACTTAGGTCCTGGCGGTCCCTTATTTGGCGCCTAAATCGTTATGCTATAGCTGTTTATAGTTTGGTTGATAGATTGGACAATAATCTCATGAAAAGCAGAATATTGTACTGAAACGGCCATAAGAAATTTTCATAATACTTATAGCTTCAAATTATACAAATTTCCAGTTTAGTTTAGCAGCCGTAATATACACATAGACCCAGGGCGGGTTGGTGAACGTCACAAGTCTTCGATTTTTGTAATTCTAGTAGGTACATGCCGGTTACCTCACATCACCCGATGCGTGGTCATGGTCATCATCGTTTCCCTGCCCTCACCCCAATTTATTTGGGGTCGGCGCAACGTTTCTTTTTCTTCCATACTTCTCTATTAGTCGTCATATCGGTAGTCACCCCCTTTCTAGCCAAATCATCTTTCACACAGTCCATCCATCCGATGTGTGGTCTTTATCTACATTACATATCCCAGAGATGAAAGCCGTCAATAGATCACACATTGTCTGAGTACTTACAACGCAAGCGCCTCGCAGTTCGCGAACGCGTTCTCCAAGTTTCGCTTGACGAGCGGCGAGTTGCGCAGGCGCATGAGTTGGTCCCGGGTGTACTGCAGCGTCTTGCGGGCCGGGCCCACCGCCAGGACGGCTGGGTCTCCGCCCCCGCCGCCCGACACCACGTTGTCCTCACCTGGGAAACAGAAGGACATAAGAATGAAGGTAAAGTAGATACGGTAGATAGGTTGTATATTCTCATATATTATGGGGTTTATTTATAAACGATGATTAAAGTTAAGAGACGTTCAAACGTCAAAAATGTATGGTTAAACAGTCGCTAATCATCACTTATCTTTAAGCAACGTTTATGAATATAGGGATAAATGTTTATTTAAATAAGTGATTGCGTGTGTGTGTGTGTACATAAATGGTGAAACAAGTATATAAAATGGGAAACAAAAGTGGCACAAAATTGTTTCAGTAAGCTGTTTTCTGTTGTTGGCATCATGTGTAGCCTCGAATAGCTTTTCTCAATATGGTCAAGGTCAGGTTAAAAAGAAAACCCAGGACGTCCAACAGCGGATTGAGCTGAACACATTGTCAGAATGGCAAAGGAAAGGAGGTTTTAGCAGTGGGTGATTCCTGGAGTCCTGGTTTAGATGTTGATTAAGTTATACAAACCGTCCCATTGGTTGCCTAGGTCCAGCTGTAAGGGTTTTCCAACAGAAAAAATTCTAAGTAGCTACCTGGCGAAATGTTGATATATACCTCTACCGACCCCATCGAGGCATACAGGCGTGAAGTTATGTTTCACACATTTGCGTCGAGAGTCAATGAGTGCTGACGCTGTGTGCGTGTAGATAGTTCATGTATTACTATTACCAATGTGTGCGTTCGCTTATTATGTCCCCGTGCCCTTATTCTATCCCCTCGTCAGCAAGTGACCTTGAGTGTACCTCGTACGCAAATTACGTTTAACCCAATAGTTCATTCTGTTCATTCAATGGGGCATACAAAATAAGTAGGTACCTACTGTAAGGAGTAAATATAACAAGGAACGTTTGGTACAAAAAAAAAATGAATACAAGAGAGAGAACAATTATTTTAAACGCAATAAATTAAAAATGTTGACTGCACTTTATTAACCGACTTCAAAAAAAGGAGGAGGTTCTCAATTGGGCTGAATATTTGTTTTTGTTTGTTACGTCGGAACTCCGTTATTTATAAGCCGATTTGCCTCGATTGGTCCCACGGAGTATAGAAAGAAGTTAACTTTGCTTGGGTAACATAGATGGGCAATCCACCTGGGTGCTTTGGTAAACACCCAATATTCTGGGTGTTTATGGGTGTTTACGGGTGTTTATCGGGTGTTTACCAAAGCACCGGGTTTAAACCCGGTGGATTGCCCATCTCTACATAGGTAGTTTTTGAGTTAGCTTCAATAATACAATTTTTTCCACCACTTAGTTTATATTGATGATGTTTTAATTACTTCCTATCACTGACATTTACATAACAAGTAGTGTTATATGAATTTGTATGGGTAGGTACAACTAAAAAGTGAAAAATTAAATAAAATGTTTTTTTTCGGCGACAAAATTCGCTGAACATTTCGAAATTTTAATAACTCGGATCAGTATGTCGTAGAGTCTAATAAAAATTAATGTTAAATATTATTGTTATTAACGACGACGACGACGGCGACGACAACGACGACGACAACGACGACGACCACGACGTTTGTTGTTGTTGTTGTTTGTTGTTTTGTGTTTGTTGTTGTTGTTTATTATTGTTATTGTTGTTGTTGTGTTTGTTTGTTATCGTTGTGTGGTATTATTGTGGTTTTGTAGTTGTTGTTATTATTATTTATTGAAGAGTAGAGAATTCGATGAAGGCTATCAAAGTATTCTCCACTCTCCGTTAAAATTAAAAGCAGGTAATAATTTGCTAGATTGCAGGGTAGTTACCTACCGCCTTAACGGGGTGAATAGGCAGCAGGGGTGAATCGGCACGAAACTTTAAAAGGGATTTTAACATTGAACTAATATGGTGTGCTATCAAAAAGATAATGTGTTTAGTTTATTTTATTATTGGCAACAAACCATATTATATTCAACCTTAAAATCCATTTTAAGTTTCCAAATTTTCACAAGTTAACCAACTTGTCGCTGACTGTACAAACAACCATGTCAGTGTGTCAGTATGGATATGGACCCGACTCTTCAGAAAGGCATAGGAACAATTCCCCTCGTGAAGAGATTATATTTCTATATTTAGTATCCAGATAAGGTCAGTCACTGTTTGAATTTAACATTGATAACATTCAAAACAATATTCTAATTTACATTACAAACATACTTAAACGTGCAAAAATACAGCTAGAGGTCAATGAACTTGAATATTTGCTCAAGTCAAACAAATACCAATTGTAAATTGAATAAATTAATACTTAACATTCATGCAACTTTTAATTATAGCCTATCCATAACATAAGTGTGATCTTATTGCTTTAAAAATCGAGCATGGAAACAATAAAAATAAATAATCAAATAACAACGAAACGAACAACCGTGTATTTCAATTTGCCCAACAGTGTAACAATACAAACATTGTTTATGTTCAAAAAATCGTTTCAATTCTTTTAGTTCCGAATTGTCCACCGCTTTTGTATAGATTACATACGTATTCAGAATGGTAGACACTGGCGTACTTTCAATGGCTAATAATGGATTACTAACTACTTTCACGGACCTATTTGTATAACGAGTGTTAGAAAATACGCTAACGTATGCCGCAACGTTGCAGTCTCAATGGCTGCCAAATCGCTACTTGAAAGTGTCAGTCAATTTGAAGGTCTCTAATAAAGTATGACATCTTGCCTCCTAGTGTTTATCTGTCATTCTTTCGTTGACTGTGGTCTTAGAAGACCCCCCCTAGACAGCAGCCGAAAGAATTGATAGCAGAGGAGGACTTAGCATAATCAACCTATGATGTTCCCATTGCCGGGACTTAGGCCTCCTCTCTGTGAGAGGGAATGGGCAATAAATCCGTCAAGCACCACGCGGGCCCAGTGTGAGTTGGCAGATCACAACATGTGGTCACATGTCTTCTAATTTATGGTTCTCGGACATCGTCTCCTCACGATGTTTTCCTTCGCCGTTTTAAAGGCTCTAAAACTTGTAATAATGATTTTCCTATACCATCTGGCATAAATATGTAGTAAAGAGGTTTTACGCATCGTTAAATGTGACACTTTGAAGTCTGCACCTAGTCTATGACTAAGTGAAACATAATCGGGTTAGTCTGTCTACTACAAATATATTTAGGAAGACGAGCCGTCCTATTTACACCTGAGAATTGTGACAAAACATGTTTTTCGTTTTCAGAGCACGAAATAAATGTTGGCGCTATGCACAGCGAGGATTTGCTGGACACTATTGGCTTTAATTATAAAATAAATGACAGTATTAAAGGAAAGGCTTGGGTAGCCGCCAGTTACCACCTGATATAACCCGGCCTGTGTACTCAAATAGACGACAACAATGCTCTATATTTAACGTGGTCGCTAAGAGCATCTCCACATTTCGCTGCACGTAAATATATTTTCTTGTGCAATTATTCTAATGAGCCGTGCAAGTTGTGCGACGGAACTATATATTACATGGATGACTCAAGGTTATAAATTAGAAGTAGTTCCGACATTAATTGTCGCATTATTTTGTCAATTCCTCATGAGTTTATACTGTCGTAAATCTACAAGTTTAAATATCATTAGCTATAGTAATGAACAGAAGAATCTTTCTCCGTTAAATTCTAAAGCTTCTATTTATTGCCTCAATAAAAATTCACGAGCGATTTTTAATTTTGGCTCGAAAGTGTTACGATTTTCTTCCGGCATTTTCCGAGTTAATCCCGAACGTACACTACAGACTGACAGACGCGAGGGAGGTATTTTGTAAACATTTGTTGCTGGTATTGATTTTTCTGAATGTACGTTTCAACAAACATAGGTAGTATGGATAAATCCGTAAACGCATATTCGAGAGAACGTTCCACAGTATTTTATGATCAAATGATGTATCGTAAAATCAATGCAGTTGTCTGTAGCGAGTAACAACATTATCATTGTCTGGAGAATGCTTGTCACATTAGATTAGTGTTTAGAGGTTTCCACATATAGAGGTTTAATTATAAACGATGATTAAAGTTAAATGACGTTCAAACGTCAAAAATGTGTGGTTAAATAGTAGCAACGTTTATGAATAAAGGGGAAAAATACTAAGGAAGTATTTTATAGGCAATGTTTAGCAAACACCTTTTTTATGTCATTTAGCGACAAGCCAAGTTACCCAATCATGTTATTTTTGTAAGTTTTATAACGTGTTCTTTTTAATCGTCATTTCCATATTCACAATCTCCTTATCCAAGCAAGATAAGCAGAAACAAAACAATGACTAATAAAAAATAATTACGACACAAATTTTGTAAAAAACACGATACCGTGATAGAACGAAGTTGGTAGTATGGACGTATCGTATCGGCTAAATGACCGTCACTTTCACACGAGGGCGGGATGTTCGCATCCGACCGCGCCACTCCACCATTCTCGATCCAACCAATCTCGAAGTCTAATCGAACCACTACTAGTTTTCTTTTGTCTTCTAACAATTTAGCCGTTTGACATTTTCAATACTTTATTAAATCAATTTGGTCCTTTTTCTGAAGTCAAAATCAAAATTGGAGGTTATATACATGTAACAAAACGAAATAACGTAACTTACGCCAAGACACGCGCTTCACCCTCTTGGTGGGCGGACCAGCGTGGACCTTCGGAGGCAGTTGAGCGGGAATCTTCCTCATCGCACTCTGATACTTGAGCAGAAACGCGTGCACCGCGCACTTGGCAGGGGAACTTGTCTTCTCGAGGGTTATAGTAGCTGTTACAGCGGCTAGCGTGGCCGAGGATGCCCGCGCGCGACGCCGGGCGGCCCGGGCGCCGCCGGCCCTGCGCGTCCTGCGACGCCCCTTCTTTATCACCTCACCTACCGGCGGCGCAGACTCCTTACTAACCATATCAGTCATCACACTGATGACGCGACAACACAAAATGGCGTCGTAAAAAATAACCTAATTATAACTTAGCCTAACGATAAAATAAATAAGATTAACGATTGTAAAACATAAAATAATATATAAAACACTAAACAAGTAAACATTAACCTAAGCTCACTAAAACGCTAAAACTAGGGGTTGTCAGAGAGACGGTTGCGCAGAACGCGGGGTCGTCTACGTGTAACCGACGTAATATTTCCTACCACGGCAGAAGAAGAGTATAGTCATAGAGATAAATTAAAAAGAGGAAAATCACGGATTTTCACAAACGACACGGAACGCACGAACACGCCTCAAAGACTGATTCAAATTGACGGGCGTCGAGCACTCGACGAAGTTCGACTACCCTCAACATTTGTATATTTTTCGCAAGATCGCGATCAAGGAAGATTTTCGTGATGCAAAACTACCTTACTCTATTTTAATAAAAGGTGTTCTAGAAAGTAGGAATTGGTTCAAATTGTAACGACAAACGAAATAATAGACAATGTCTTAACTTGAAAAACAACATTTACAAAGTTGGTATATTTGAAGTGTTTTTGCAATTATATCGTCCTACGTGATATTTTTTATCAAAACTTTCAATGCAATATTAATTAATACTCGGTGTTTTCGCTTCCATTTTCGTATGGATATTAGTTCAAGCGTAAAAAATATCCTGCAGAGCGTCTGCAATGCGGTTTTGCACATACAGATGTATTGTTACGGATACAGTATAGTTTGCGAATACGGAAATATTTTCGACTTTGAAATGTAAATTGAATTACGTTATGATCGCAAGTAAAGGAATATGAAGGTCGCTATGTATCGAATGTTCTTGGAATAAACTTTGATGTAAAATAAAATGAGGTGTATCATTTGCAGACTAATTGTTTTTTTATCGATGTAACTTTTTCTTGCCCATCAAAATGAGCATCGTACGTAATGTGTACACAATATTCGTTATTTTCATGCGTCTGTAATTCAATGGGTACTGAAAACCTATAGTTGTTGTATTATTATTGTTGGATTATTATTTTGAACTCAATTCTTTTGTGGTAGGTTAACTCCATTCACACTAACATAAGGGTTACATTTTGGACAAGCCCGGAAATTACGAACTGGGTTTATAGGTACCTAGTAGGTATGTGTTGTATGAATACAGGCGGTGAACTTGTATACTTGCTACCAACTACACACTAGCGGTTAGATTTCTTATGGGTTAGCCATTACGCCAATTCTGTGAAACGCCCATACATTTTATTTCTTCATATCGATGGGATATAAAATGGATAAATAAAGAAACATTATTATTATTATTGAAGCGCTTCTCAAAATTACGATTTGAAAACATCGTAAACAAAACGAAATGACAAACATCATGTCTTCTTTCGTAGACATTATGTTCAGAAAATTGATAAAAATGCTATCTCCGAAAGTGTGATAAGCTACTGATTTCGTTGGTAAGTCGATTTTTAAACGAATGCTCAAAAAAATGGAGTGTTATGTTTTCAGGGTTCATGTATGTTTCTTTATTCCACCATAACTTCTAAACGGCTTAACGGATATCAATGTATGTGGTATCGTTAGAAGCGTTGCGTTGTCCCGGGTAACATAGACTGGTGAAACTTTAAAAAAATATAATGGGGTAGCCATGGTTCATGAAAAAAAAAAACGTTTTTTTTTTCATATTTTTTCTTTTTTTAAACGCGATGCACACATTTAATTAAAGGTATCAACTATCAACATACTAGACTTATTGTCATATCTATCGGCTTGGAACTTTGTCAAATGCCAATGTATGAATTTTTTGCACCACATTATCACTTCACAACGTCAACGTCCCGAGTCTGTCGATTTTTCGGGCTTATTCCAGGAAGCACTGAACGAAACTTTTTCATATGTTCACTTATATAATTATCAACTAACTATTGAGGAAGCTAGAGGAGAAATTTTGCAAATACCTAATATGACTTTTTTACTATTAAAACCAGAAAACGGCGACGCCGGACGCCATTAAATCACCTATCTCAGCTGATGAAACTTTGCAACGGACTGGTGCATACTGAGAGCTGTGCACAATCAGGGGGAACGGCCCAATTGACCTTGATTCTCCCTGCAATATTTACCCCTGTATACAAAACGTTAAGGGCTGACTGGATCGACTCGTCCAACGCAATCACTTTGATAGTGTTCTATGGAAAATACAGAGGACCTTATGACATTATTATAGTAAACCCTTTTTACGAATAAACTCTTTAAAGAATCCTTCGGTTTTTTTTTTTAATATTTCATCGTTTATTTTTCGAATGTCGTTTTGGAAACTAGTGCTATTCTGTAACAATATCGCCGTGATAACCTAGGTGAAGTGAGCTTAAAGTGAGTTGTCATTCTACCTCATGCTAGGGATTGACACTATTGACAGCACACTCTAAGCTCACTTAACCTACCTTTTCACGGTGAGATTTTTACAGAATAGCACTACTGAATCTTGATGCGTTACAGGCAGGTGACATTTTCCGTGCACGAGCATTCAAAGTACACTTGGCAGCCGGCAGGACTGGTAGCATAAAACCTTATAAAAACTTTCACAGAAGACTAGCTTGTTAATTATCATTTTGATATGCTGTCACAAGTTAGCAAACTTTTCCTATGAATTCGTATAAACTTCATTAAATAAATCGTTTTACGTGACACGATAGCTGCCGTATCACGCACCCAGTTCAATTTGCATAGAACGGCCACCGTATTCATATTGAAACATCAGAGAAATTGATGGTATTGTAAACAACTATAGTCCATTTATAATAGCATTACAAAAAAGAGGCTCGTAGAAGCAGGAATGCAAAACATTTTATTTCAAAGTTATGATAAAACAATTTTAAGGGAGATGCTTAAATTCTAATTTTCTTGCGTTTTTTGCAATTTGCAGGTCAGTGTAAGGTTGTATCTTAATAAAAATAATATGATGCGGAACAATAAGAAATATGTAGGCAATAATACAATTTTAACCTTAAAAATCATCAATACATCCCTTTAAATTAGAATTGCTCCGAATTCGTCTGATTTCGCGGGCTACTGCAGCGCATCCACCTTAATTAAAATAAAATTCGGTAGAATTATAGTGAAACGAATAACGTTCCAAGTATTGTTCATCCCTGCTTCTTTTAGGTTTTTAGCATTGACACTGTAATTTTAAATTGGAGTTATATAATATAAATAAATGAAAGCCACATAATTTCATAAGATAAATAGTTAAAATGGTTACAATTAAGTGTGACAGCTGCTGTAAAAATAGATCATAATAAATTCGGCGTATATCATAATGTAACAATGTTTATTGTATTTTTGTTACAAAGTGTGCATTAAAAATAACCTTTTTTAACTTCTTTCTAATGCTATTGTAAATGGACTATAGGTGCTGTGAAAAAGTTTAGCAATAAATATGATTTGTTCTAATTTCCATATTAACTCTGCTAATGTAATAGATAAGTAGCCTAGAAATGGATATTAGAATACAGTCAGTACCTGGAAGAATTTGAGGAAGGCCTTTGTCCAGCACAGGTCCGGACAGTGTCCACTAATAAAAAAGCTTTCTAATTTCTTCGATGCCATTTCGACGCGATAAATACCTATGTTGTGTTTGTATAATTAATCAGTCACTACACAGATATTTGGTACCTATTAACGGTAAATCTGTCTGTATGTACAAAATGAAATAAGCTAGCTGATATTTCTCCTGCGATCCATCCCACTTATTGCAAGGCTGCCAAATCGAAAGATCGATCTTAACTGTCTGTTTCGGGCATTCCCGTTATGCATTGAAATATGCAGCCGTGAAATACAGACAGACAGGTGACTAACGGTAACAAATTCAGCGACATCAAGCTTGCCATGCAAGCATGTCCATTACCGCAGAAGGAACCAGTGAAATCATGTCAACTGCGAAAGTTGTTGTTATTCATCGCGACAGGTAGGTAGGCACCTATTACGTTACCTACGAATACCTACACAAAAAAAAAAACAAATGGATTCGAATATTATCTGATACATTCTTGAACCAAATACTTTTCGGCCAGCACGCAAAAATCCCAATGCCAATAAAATAACAAGGGAGCTGTTTTTTTTTTTAATTGCACCTAAAATTGCGCGTGTCTCTGCTTCGCATTGTTTACGTGCAGTTCTGACGACAATGTTGCAAGTGTGATAAAAACTTTGTGCCAACGCAACGGTCTAATAACTCCTCCATCTTTTTGTAATAAATTAAAAGTGCCATAAATAATTTGTGATTAATTACTTACAGAAGCTTTTAAACTAGGAACTAAGGGCGCGAACATTATCCGTAATAACTATCCCTAATAATCCATAAAAAACCGGCCAAGTGCGAGTCGGACTCGCCCATGAAGGGTTCCGTTACGTTACGATTTATGACGTATTAAAAAAAAACTACTCACTAGATCTCGTTCAAACCAATTTTCAGTGGAAGTTTATATGGTAATGTACATCATATATTTTTTTTAGTTTTATCATTCTCTTATTTTAGAAGTTACAGGGGGGGGGGACACACATTTTACCACTTTGGAAGTGTCTCTCGCGCAAACTATTCAGTTTAGAAAAAAATGATATTAGAAACCTCAATATCATTTTTGAAGACCTATCCAAAGATACCCCACACGTATGGGTTTGATGAAAAAAAAAAATTTGAGTTTCAGTTCTAAGTATGGGGACCCCCAAAATTTATTGTTTTTTTTCTATTTTTGTGTGAAAATCTTAATGCGGTTCACAGAATACATCTACTTACCAAGTTTCAACAGTATAGCTCTTATAGTTTCGGAAAAAAGCGGCTGTGACATACGGACGGACAGACAGACAGACAGACAGACAGACAGACAGACAGACAGACAGACAGACAGACAGACAGACATGACGAATCCATAAGGGTTCCGTTGCCATTTGGCTACGGAACCCTAAAATCCTTATAAATGCGAACACGCCTTAACGGCTGAAATTTGGCAAACGGTTAGACCACGACCTGATACGTTCCCTTGGGATATTTTCCGACCTACATGCGGGCGAAGCCGCGAGAAAAAGCAAGTATTATATACGCGTGCAATCATAGAGAAGTTTACAACTTTGGGGTATTGAAAGTCATGGCTGGCCGAATTTCAAATCCCTTTTTCGCAATAGCCGAACATAGATTCCCGGAAATATTGGCAATTTTGTTAGCAGCCTATCTAGGAAGCTAAAAAAATCTGCTAACCAAGAGGATATTGAAAACAGTTGCTAGCTAGAATAATGTTAGTACCAACACTTTCAATACTCCTGGGAGCATCACAGCTTACTCCAGTGTGTTATGTCCCTAAGATGACCCACTGACCAACAGTAGTTCCAACTTTTGACAACTTGCATACTATAACATATAAATGTACCATAAGTAATAGTCTTGTGCACTGTAGAAAATGGTTGTAGTTTTGCTGTACAGTTCAATGCATCTATTCAAATAGTTTATTTATTATTTTAATTTGATTAGTCAGAGGTACGGACGTACACATGCTTGCAACCCCACAAGTGTTCAAATATTTTTACCAGATAATACAGGAAAAGTAATCTCTCAGCTATTTATAAGAAAGAAACCTTTGCCTTTAATGTCTTTTTACACTCTGTGTCTATGTTTCTCATCCAACTCTCCTGTTGCAGGTCTGCTTTAAGACAGTTTGTCAAAACCACCAGTACCTTTGTGCTCTTTTATTTATTTATTTTTAAGCATTTTTTGTGTATATGAATATTTTAATATATATAAAATAAACCTGGGGGTTTCGGGCCAATGTTTAAACTCTACTGCAAACCATAAGGAATATTATTATTGCAAAATGTCTGTTACTTGTTGATAATAATAAGCTCAATAATAAATGCATAATATGACACCAATAACAATACTTATCTCATACACTGCATGAGAAAAATCCTTGTAAATGCAATTAATATTGGCTAATTATGCTCATGCATGAAGTTAAGTATTAAAATTGATTAAGTACTTTGATTTTTAGATCTTATTCGTATCGTCGATTCCTATAATTTTAATCGACCAAATTCTTCAATTCTTAATTTTAACCAATAATAGTTATTGATTAAAATTAAGACTTTTGTATCTTTATCAATAATTAAGCATAGACCTCATAAAGCTTTGCATAGTAGACCCTTCCATATGGAAGTAGCTATCACAGGTATAATTAGCTTATGATTTTTTTTATATTCCATGCAGTTTGGCAATAAAAAATGCTACCATTGGTCAGCAAAACAATTCGTTTTTGTTTATAGGAACCAAGCATTATTGGCCTCCTTTGTAGAAACTTGAAAGAAATTGCACAACATTAAGAAAAGTTTAGTCAAAAATTTAGTTAAAATTGGTTTCAGCAAGACCATCATGACAAGCTAAACGGTGCAATAGTGGTAGAACCATTTTGCTGTGTTGATACACTTTCCATATCCGGTCTATATCTTTACATAATATTGAGCACTAAATAGGCATTGAAGAGAGCTACACACAAGGAGATCCAGACTTACTAGATCTTCTTGTGAAAATCTTTTAAGTACCTTAGCTCTGGCAATGTAAGTGAAAGTCAAATTGAGAATCCTTTAGAAAACGCTATTGCAATAACTTTCTTAATTAATACACAACATTATGAACAGTTTATGTCATAACAATACGGAATAACTGACAAGTTATTATTAAATAGCCAGACCGGCTGACAGCAGTCATTTGTTTTTGTAGGTTCACCCACAAAATTTACATACAAAGCCAGACGCTATATGAAAATAGTGGCTATGTTACATCCCGAGTTCAATTTCTTTTGTCCTTAAGAATGTGTACTTAAAATTCTGTTTTACTAATCAGTCTACAGTTAAGGGTACACTAGTACCTTGGTGACGCTTGAGTGGTAAACATCAAAACAGTTTTTGTACACATCATGCAATTATTGGTGTTGCCGTCAGCAATAAATTGGTACATTTGTTTTGCTAAAGCAATTGTTTTTCAGAGGATGTGTTTACATAGTTTTTACACACATAAACAAATCAAAAGGAAATTATAAAAAATAAAATATAACCATCATTCAATCTTCCACAGTGCAGATACTCTGATATCCATCCACTGAGACAGAAAGAGAGTAGTATAAAGATGATAACAAATTAAAGTATTGTTCTAATAAGGTACATGCAACCTTTTAAGAATAATACTTATTGGAAATCTTTCAATATGATAATCTTTCAATCACTTACCTTCCTATTCAATAAGTCAATCAAGAAATTTAATATTTATGACAAGCTTCCATAGATTATGATAACCAAGATAAGATAATAATAAACATCTTCTATTGATAATTAATTATTTTAAACCACATAAGACTTGTTCAACTACATTATGCAAACAATTTGCGAAAACACATTAGCAGACTTTTCTAATGCAATTAACATGGGTGATCCAATAGAAGTCAACTTAGAAAGATGTACCTGTTCTAATACTAAAAGCTAGGTATAAAACCTTATTGGTTTATAGTACCAAGAGTAGAGAGTACAAAAATGATTGGGGTCCAAAAATAATGAACTAAACTTTAGATCTTGCTGTGCTTGTGACCTACATAAAAACCTGCAAGATTTGTTTATTAAATGCAGTGAATACAAAGACTTGACAACTTCATAAGGTTGGACAACCACCAATTGGTAACAGTACCTGCAAGGCATCAACAAAACCCTTGGAAAACTGAAGAAATCAGGGTCAATGTTTTGTAAACTGCATACAGATCTTTGACGCAAGATAATGCACCAATGACGGTATACGTACAAAATATAACAAAAGGAGTGTGTTGGTAACTTACCTTCGGGGTTCGAGCCATCATCCGGATTTTCGTCGGTCGGTTTCTCCCTCAAGGAAGACAATAGGTTCACAGCTGACATAGCTCGCAAATCCTCCACTCAGTTACTCAGTCTTCTCGCAATATATTACTTTCGCTAAAATTCTATAACAACTTTACAATATATACAAAATTGTTCAGGAAATTAATCTATCACCTATGTATTGTTTATATCACAGACTTTTCGTTTTTCAACAATACGGATCAAAACGTCCACGCACGAAAATACTATCAATATTATAAGACTCTAGATATAATAGACTTATTTACACATTACAAACTAACGTTTATCATCTAATTTTTAACAAATACGCTCTAGCGGTCACAAGATACTCATAACTAAAAGATTTTATCAGTTTTCGATGCAAAAATATATAAAACGTCCGCCATATGCCTTTTGAAACGTATATAACACGACCATTTTCAATTTGCTATACTGCAGCGCGTTATTGAGTGATTTCTGGCATCCGTAATTTGTTCGAGTTATATCCAGTTGCCATTGTTTAGTTTTTTTTAGAAAAACGGCGTTCTTTGTGGTATGGAAAGTAATCATGGAAGAGTATCGATATCCAGTAAATTCAACTCATTGGAGATTTTTAAGCTACGGAATGCTCATTTGAAACGTGTTATGTAATTAACTCAATTATTAAGCCAGCTATTTGGCTGTAATATGATTTTGAAAGTTTTGTTTTATGATTGGCAATTTGTAGGCAATTTTTATCAAACTGTTGCAATTTTAGATTTGTTGACAACATGGAAACGATACAGTTTCAAACCACTGCACCGATCAATCCTATCAATGTATAGTTGTATACTCATTGCAGCTGTCCACAATTCCACATTCACATGTGATTGTGGATGTTTTTACATAGCCCAATTAGATTTGTTGACAACATGCAAACAATACAGTTTTAAAACCACCGATAAATCTTATCAATATAAACTCATTGCAGTTATTGAGTTATACACATACACATGTGATTGTC
Source organism: Apamea anceps (assembly GCA_951799955.1). Lineage (NCBI taxonomy): Eukaryota > Metazoa > Arthropoda > Insecta > Lepidoptera > Noctuidae > Apamea > Apamea anceps. The sequence goes on from OX637520.1 coordinate 11,213,937, forward strand.
GATTTTTTTACATAGTTACCCAATTTCTAATCAATAAAATAGCCACGATTCTTTCATAGGATTTTCGAACGTTACATTTATTTCAAAGAGTAAAGTAAGTATAGAGAGAATTTATTTTTTATTTGTCTCGGCTCTAAAAATACGTTCAGAAATCAAAAACAAGTATTGATTAAATTGATAAAATTATCTATTTTTAGAAGAGAAAAATTTATAAACAGAAATTAAATAGATGTATTATTTGTTGATATTGCTTGGGTACACAATATTTAAATACTTACGTACATAAACCTTATTCATGCCCCGCCAATTATTAAGACCTATATTATTATTTTTATTCATAGAAGCGGTCCTGTCCTGGCTGTCCTGCTGTCATTTGATAAACCATTTCTGAACGTTTCTTATCATGGTGCTCCTTCGGCATGGGTTCTAAGTGTTGATAATTTTCTAATTTTTATATAAAAATGTCTCTGAAGTGGACTGGCAGTCAAGAGTCCGGTATATTAAGAAAGAGTGATTTCAAGGAGAAGAAAGAAGACCTATTCGTGTTCGGCTACTCGTGCAAATTGTTCAGGGACGATGATAAAGCCCTTCACATTGACCAAGGCAAACACCTCATTCCGTGGATGGGGGATGAAACGTTGAAGATCGACAGGTTCGACCAGTTTTTTACTATAAGACTGCTAACTGTGGCGCTATAAACCTACAAACATAGTTATGTATCAGAAAAAAATAAATTTTCGGAAGACCTTTAAGTATTTCGCAGAGAATGTTTGTACGAAGTCCTGTATAAGAAGATCGAGCGTCGGGCGCCTCAGGTGCTTGTGGCATCGCGTAATGTTATGGTCACACCCGCCGGTGGTATGTATAACCTGCAACGGTTCACTTGTGTATGTATTTTAAAATCCAGGTGTTATAATAGGTTAGAGATCCCCTCGATTCTGAGGCATCCAAATAATCCCTAAAGAAAGTTTCTCTTCTATGTTCTTACAAGCTGATAATGTTCATTTTAGACTTGTTATATTATGCTAGATATAGAAGTAAAGAGAATTGTAGGGTATTGATGTAACATCCCATTTGTTATCATTGTATTATATTCAAAATCACTTTGTTTTACTTTGATTGTTTAAATTGACTATTGGCTTATTACTAACATAAGTGTCTATTAAATCTCAGGAGATTTGTAAAGTTTGAAACTGGAATATTGTTTATAAGCCTTTGAAGATTACAGAAAATATCTAGAACAAAGTTCGTGATATAAGGAAGAATCTGCTTTAAAATTAAACTATAAATAGAATATGTTGACTATCAAACGCATTAAACATAGTACAATAATTATAATTAGTTTAACCAAAGAGCAGCTCCTTGCTTACCTCGACATCTGGTAAAAATAGTATTAAAAACACCTAAATTTACACCCAGAATATGTCTCCGAACATCAAATAAAAACATCTCTACTGCAAAATGGTTCCTAAACCATGAAACGATTCTGGCTTGTTTTAACTGTTTAAACGTACCAATAATGCAAGGTAATATTATCTGGACAGGTATGATGCACGGGGAGCCCTGCACGACCTGACCAGGCTAGAAGCACCGCCGGGAGGCTACGACTGGCGGGTGGAACTTACTCGGGGAGAGCTGGACGTGGAACAGCTATGTGACGAGGAGAGATACCGTGCGCTGCACACCGATGAAGATGAAGAGGAAATGTATAAAGGTATGTTTATTTTATTATTCGGTTTGTGACTAAAAAATTAAGCAATGTTAATGCATAATTCGAAATACATTTGCATTTGCATTACTGATATTGACATGAATTTAAAAAAAATACTTTAAGTAAACACAAAAACAGCAATGATTGTTAAAAATAAGAGAATTGCCCCTCTGATTGATGCAACAGCAGACTGGACAGTAATCAACATTGTAAGGGAATACTTTATTGCACTTGCTAAATAAAATAAACATCTTAAAATTTAATCAAAGCAAATATCCAATAAAACTTGTCATTGTTTTCTTTTGTGAGAAAACGAAGATAATTTTATTGTATCTCTGAAACATTGTTTTACATGCATAATTATAAACTTTATCTATGTTGATAAATAATTAAGTAGAATGTTCTTGTTCCATTAACACAGAAACAAATTATGAGACATTCTTAATTTTTTTTACCCACAATGCAAAAACGATGGGTTGTTATAAGTTTGACGCGTCTGTGGACCGCTACTATTTTAAACTTTAACAGACAGTTAGGCTAATAATTGGAGCGGTCCCCCGACGCGAGTCATAATTTCAACGTTGTTTTTTTTTTTATAAGGTTTCACGTCTATTGACAAATAATCTCTCTTTTAACTGTTCCTACTCCCGGGGACCCCAGCTTATTACACCCACACCCTCAGTGGCTCAGCCAGTAGGTAGCTAGGTATTAGTGATGATAGCACCTATATCTTTTTTGTTCTATTTGGGGCTATTTTTCTTAGTTTTATCATACTGTTTTTATTATGTGTGAAATGTCCAGGGATATTATTATTATTATTTTGTGTTGGGGTTTTTAATTTTTTTTTTTAGATGATAGTATGCTAAGCACTTTTGAAAGCTTTGTAGTGAGATTTATTTTGGAACTTATGTTGCTAGAGATAACTTGGTTGTGGAGGTCAGATAGGCAGTTGCTCCATGTAAAATCCGAAGCTCCGATCAGAACTGCATCCGGTTAGACTAGAAACCTACTCCAACATAGTTAGGAAAAGGCTAGGCAGATGATGGAATTATCTACTTTTTCTTACAAAAGCAAAACAAAATAACTTTTGTTGGATCTCTGAAACATTGTTTCATTATCATCATCATCAGCCTACAGCAGTCCACTGCTGGACGTAGGCCACTCTTATTGCACGCCATTCAACACGTTTTTTTTTTTATCATTGCCCCACACTATGAATTTCTCCTGTATCGTGGGTGCGTTTACACACATTTAAACTCACATACACAAACAGCCAGACCCGGAACAACTACTTGTAGGCCATACAAATATTTGTTCCGTGCGGGAATCGAACCCGCGGCACGCAGCGCAGCAGTCAATCGCTTAGCCACTGCGCCAACCGTGCCGTCGTTTTCCGCAACACTCATCCAGCTGCTACAAGCCATCCTGTGAAAATCGTCGCTCCACCTAGCCTGAGGGCATCCTACCTAACGTTTACCGATTCGCGGTCTCCACTCAAGAACATTTTTTATCATGCATAATTTTAATATCAATGTCAAAGGTCAATGCAATCTGTGTACTGTTGTACTTACAATGCAGAAATGTATTTAAAAGTTTTTATCACACACATTTAATTATGTTTAAAAAACTACTACATTAACTTTATCTCCACTGTCATAAATAACAAATAAGCAGAATGTTCTTGTTTCATCATCACAGAAACGGATTATAAAACTTTCTTACATTTTATTTTCTTTGGTCTTATACCATGAGTCCCAAAATAAAACTCACTGCAAACCATTCAAAAGTGCCTGACAGCTTCCTCCCAACAAGTTGCAAACTGAAGTACTTATCAAACAAAGAAAATCCAAATTAAAAATCGTTTGTTCCAGTGGAGAATCTGCAGTTTTATGACATCAAAATTACATAAACCAGTCCCGAAAACGAACGCACACTTGTTGTTTAACTGTGAAGAAAGAAGTAGCGTAATGAACTCCCAGCAACACATCTGACTGTTAAGTTAGGAGAACTTGATTGATTCATCAATTAGCCATATGTCTGAGCGCGATCATCATAGCACGATCACTTAAATAATATAGGTGCTGATGGAGTTCCCATTGGCAAAACAGACATACTTCTTCACACAAACTTTCTTCCCCTATTTAACCTCTTTAATGATAAATGATTTTATTTTGTAAGTAGGTTTGTACAAACACTTTTACACGTCAATCATATTTATATTTTTATAATTTATGAAATGAATATTCAATAATCCTTCCTTATGCTAAGATTTCATGATTTTAGACCCAGCGGATTAAGCTGTGTGTGGTCTGGAATGAATTTAAGGTAGATGAAGAATTAATTAAACCTTTGTCCCCAGAGGAAGAACTAAAGCGCCTGCACGCAGCAGGCTACGGGCAGGTGGGGTTCAACTATGACGCGCCCGTTGAACCCGAACCGCCACCACAGCCCGCCGAAGTGGATGAAGAACCCTTCGTTCCCACGCCGGCGTTCAGGGCGCTGCTGCCCATTGATATTGTGTTTGTGAGTATGCATAACATTACATAACGTAACGTGTAAAGATCTTCTTGGAAATGGCCTTGTATTGCATTGCTGCATGCAGTAGGTGTGGTTCGTGGTGCCTGTAAATATGTGCGAGGTAGCACATCCTGTGGTTGTTGATGCGTTTGGTTACTGTTTTTCCGTCTAAGATTTCATGCATTTTCTTTTGTTTTGGTTTATTCCTAGCGTGGTTGGCGATGGTATCGTTACTAAGTATCAAATTCGGGAAAGTAATGAGTTAATGACACACGACAAAAAAATGGTTAAATATCAGGAAGAACAAATAGCATGCCATGCAGGGCCTGCTTCAATGGACTGGGGAAAAATCACTGTGCAAAACGCATGCAGATGCTGCACTTTTTTTACAGGAGAAACACACTCTACATATATACCGATGACTAAATGGGTTCTCAATTCGGTTTTTTTTCCCCTTAGAACTCCGTTATATAAAAGCCGATTTATGAAATTTTATTAACTTGATACTTGATACACTGATATTTACGTCGCAAGTAGTGTTATATGAATTTGTGTGGGGTAGGTCCAACTAAGAAGTGAAAAATAAAAACTGTTTTACAATAAATAAACACTGTGGTTATGTATTTTGTTATCCTTTTACGGAACCCAAAAATTTCCTCACAAAAAATTTAGTAAAGCTGTAAAATAAGAAACAAAAACTTTCTTCAAACTAAACATATCATTTCTTTCCCACAGCCCGAATCCCTAAAACAGAACGCAATAATAGAGAAGACAGCCAAGTTCATAGCATCGCAAGGAGCTCAGATGGAGATCCTCATCAAGGCCAAGCAGGGGGACAACGCGCAGTTCAAATTCCTCAATCGGGACTCGAACCTCAACCCTTACTATACGGCGCTTATAGGACTTGTGAAGGCAGAGAAGTGGCCCGAGAAGAAGGTTGAGGTGGTTGAAGGTTTGTAGTGCGGTTTTTTTTTAAATTAATTTTTGTTGCATTTGCGCCACATAGAACCCCTATTTTATTTCACTAGCGAGTTTTGTGTAGTTCCATTTTATTTGGTTTGATATCATAAAATGAGGTAACCCAGGTAGATCCAGGTGAGACGGTCGGTAACATCAAGGCGTTGCTGGCCTTCCTTGAGGAGCTGGGGTGGATCGAATGATCGATTTTTCCAACCGTACGCAAAATACGCGTATTGACGTGGAGTGACGGACACCAGCCCGTATTACCTATCATAAAATGAGTATGGCTCTTTATTCAATTAATGTAAATGTTTTAAATTTTTTGTTGCAGAAAAAACACAAGAAAATGAAGAATATTTGCACCCAAGTTTGGCATCCACTGTCATTGAATCTGTAAGTATAAATATAATACACATGCCTGAAGTTTGTCTATCTATTTAGCCAAATTGGAGGATATTTATGTCTCAGAAAATATGAAAGAATTTTGCTTACATTTATAAATTTATTCTGGAAGCCGACCCCAACATAGTTGGGAAAAGGCTAGGCAGATGATGATGATGATTTATAAATTTATTTAAATCCGTTTTACGTCAATGCATGATGCATTGACCTAATACGGATTTTTTAAAAATAATTTTACCAATTTATGACCTTTATTTAACTTACATAAAGTTCATACAAGTTTACCATCTGATTTCCGCCTACCAGGCCCCTGCCATCCCAAGCATACACTACAAGCCGTCTGCCGACTGCGACTACACGATGCTGATCAGCAAGATGCGCGGCGAGGGCGAGGCGGGCGACGGCGCGCGCGGCGACGTGCCGCCGCCGGGCACGGAGCCGCCGCCGCAGCGCGCGCGCGCCGACATCTACCGCGCGCCCGTCATGTACACTAAGGGGCCGGATGGGAATCATGGTGAGTTCAATACTTAATGGGGATAACTATGAGCTTTACATTATCATTAGAGCCAACCGTTGTAAAAGGACCTTCCTTTCAACCTCTGACCCACACATCAAACAATTTTTACTAAGTACGAACCAAATTCTGCTGCTTAAAGAATGTATTAAAACACGGTTTTGATTGGTCGGTTATTTTTTCGGAGATATTCGGGCCTATCTTAAACAGTCAAATAATAATAAATCCTTAGCCACTCTTACTGCCAGCCCCTAGTTTGTAAGCCATTCTAAATCGTTGGTTCAAAAATTTTCATATCACAAACAACATTTTCTTCACATTTAACTTTAACTTAAAGCATGATTAAAATTCGTGTTTGAAGACTTTTTATTATTACAGGTTCTCGTTTAGATCGAACCTGCACCCTAATTGCGTAACACAAAATCAATCTCAATCTACACCCTAATTGCGTAACACAAAATCAATCTCAATCTACGCCCTAATTGCGTAACACAAAATCAATCTCAATCTACACCCTAATTGCGTAACACAAAATCAATCTCAATCTACACCCTAATTGCGTAACACAAAGTCAATCTCAATCTGCACCCTAATTGCGTAACACACTATCAATCTCAATCTGCACCCTAATTGCGTAACACACTATCAATCTCAATCTGCACCCTAATTGCGTAACACAAAATCAATCGGAATTAGAATCATTTCGAAGCAAATTGCTAATCCATTGCTTCATAAGTTCGAAAAATTTGTCTGCTCAGCCCGTAAATAACGCAATGAATGCTGTTGAACTGTCAAAATGAAACCGATTCCGATTGATCGTGTGTTACGCAATTAAGGTGCTGAATCATTTTGAAGGATCCATTGCTTCATTGTTTGTTTTTTGTTAGCCTATATTGTGTCCCACTGCTGGGCCTGCCCTTTTTCCTTCCAAACCACCCTGTCTTGAGCGATCTCTGGCTATATTGGCCTTGCAAACCTCGTTAGATCGTCACACCATTGCTTCATATGTTCGAAAAATATGTTTGCTCAACAATGAAAATAACGCAATGAATGTTGTTGAACTGTCAAAATTAAAGCCATTGCTACTGATAGTGTGTAACGAAATTACCCCTCTAGTCGGCCAATCACGTTAAAATACACGCCACGAAAACCGTAAACTAACATAACCATTTGTATTCCAGTAGACCCCACCGCCCCTCCGTTGCATTCAGCTCACTACCAACAATACGCGACGTACTACCACCAGTACTTAGCGCAGGAGCAACAGCCGCAGCTCAAGAAGCCGCCCTCGCTCAAGTCGACCGGACTTAGCTTGATGAAGAACTACAACACTGACTCGGACAGCGAAATGTCGGGTGAGTTAAGCAGTAATTTGCTCAGGAACAACAGTCACAAGTCAAGTAGACACCCTAGTCCAAGTTTATTGGACTATTTAACAATCGTGTATTTAAATTATTCCATACAAATGATTGCTTCAAAAACTTCCTACTTCTTTAGAGTCAGCAATATATGTGTTTAGGAACAACTAGCGCCACCTAGCGGACACTTGAGGCGACAGCGCCACGGGCAACGGCGACGTACAGCCGCGCGCGAGTGGGGGCGGACCGTGCGCCCCCACTCGATTTAGTTTAAAAATCAATCGAAAACCTACCGGCGACCGAGTACTAATATAATTGTAAACGATAATAATTAAAATCAAAGTATATCTTTATCATCAAGTCTTTTCATACAAACATCCTCAACACGACGAATGACCACCTCCTGCACAATATGTATATGTCTAAAAAATAGAACTGCTGGCAAGAAATTCAACATTTGTCCTAATAGCATGCTTACATTCAGGGAACTACTTACCTATTTGATTTTATTTCTTCGAAAACTCTTGGTAGTGATATACGCCAATACAAGTTGGAATTGAAACTGAAAATCTTCTAAGGGATCATTGTAATCATTATTATGAACAGCTTGTAACTTTGGGATCAAACCTGAAATCGCGAAAAAAATTCACATGTGCCCTATATTTTATCGAGTTATGCGAACACAAATGTACTGAAAAACCGATGTTTTTGTTTCTACTCCTCAGATTACGACGACAGCTCCTCAACGGACAGCAGAGACAAACTCTCAATCATCACGCCTCCAGATGATATACAGATAGTCATAGACAAGATGGCGTCTTACGTGGCCCGCAATGGAGACGAGTTCGCGGACATCGTGCGCGCTAAGAACGACCCCCGGTTCACGTTCCTCGACCCCGAAAACATTTACCATGGGTACTATAAGAGGCTGATGCAGCAAAAACGGGGAATTGATGTTAATGGGAAGGATAAGAAAAACAGGGCGGGTGAGTTTTTTGCAATGATAACTTCATAATTTTCTGCGAGGAGCTTGTGTCTTAGTAATAACAGCCGCACGGATCGGTCGATCAGGTTAAGCTAAACTCCGTTGGTCAGTGGAAAACACATAAAGTAGTTGTTCCCGGCTGTCATTCGTGGATTTTTGGCAGTAGTTAGAAATGGTCAAAACCAGTCTTACCAATGGTATCGTACTATAGCCCAGTAACTGGGTTGTGGAGGTCAGATAGGCAGTTGTTTCATGTAAAATACTGGTATTCAGCAGCACCTGGTTAGACTGGAAGCCGACCCCGACATAGTTGGGAAATTTATGCCTTTATCGTGATGGTGATGATTCTGTCATTTTCAAGGCTGAACAAAAAAAAAAATGTATGTAAGATTATGTCCAAGAATTTTGCTATATTCTGTGTTTTTTGTTGTTTGTTGAGTCTAGTGATATTTTAAGCCAACTTTTGGGCCAGAATTGGGCTATCAAATACAAATAGATTTTTTCAAAACCGACTGGTTGTTCCAGAGCTTAGGGCATTCAAACGAACAAACTGTTCATATTTATTATTAGTATTATAGATAGATATCAGGCAAAATTAAATAAAGTTATTTTATATTTATTTATCTCTTTCACAGCACCCGTGTCATTCTCCATTAAGAAACTGAAGGAGCCGGATCCAATACTCCCAAAACCAGCGCTCCCTTACGAGTCCAGCTCAGAAGATGACTCGGAAAAACCCTTAGACAGACAGCCACAGGACGAAACTAGGGAACCTCCTAAAGTGTATCCCCAAATATACCCTGTTAACCACATACCGCCTGTAGTCATGTACAAGATTGACCCACAATTTAATAACGAGCCCTTATCGAGGATCTGTGCTGAACCTGTCCACCCAATCAAAATGGCCGCCATACCAATAATAATGCCAGAAGTAAATGAAATACCGAAGGAGGAAGAAATTGTTGTCATGCCACCAGAATTACCTTTAACACCTGCCATTGAAGAAATGAAGGAAGATCCGTTCCATGAGGTTCCCGTAGCTGTAGATAAAATGCGGATAGTTATTGAGAGGGAGAGGGAAATACTCCGTAAAAGAGAAGAGGCAAAACAGAAACAGGATAGTCCTACAGGTAGGGAGAGTCCTCATAAGAAAGACAGTCCTCGCAAAAGGGACAGTCCTCACAAGAGAGAAAGTCCACAAAAACGGGAGAGCTCGCAAAAGAGAGATAGTCCTCGCAGAAGAGATAGTCCACGCAAAAGAGAGAGTCCTAATAAGCGAGAAAGCTCTTATAAAAGGGAAAGTCCTCATAAAAGAGAAAATTCTCACAAGAGGGACAGTCCTCACGTGAGGGACAGTCCTCATGTGAGGGAAAGAGACAGCAACTCCCACAAAAGAGATAAAAAGAAGCATAGAGAACGTAAGAAGGAACATAGATCCAAATCTGAAAGTAGGGAATCAAGGCGGAATGAAAGACGAAGTGCGGACAGAGAAAAGAAGAGAGACAAGGACAAAGTCAAGGAGAGTGAAAGAGAAAGCAAGAGAACCAAACACAGTAAGGACGAGTTGGAGAACGAAATTATATCTTTGGAAGATAATTCCGATGATCTAATAGATTTGACAGGAGATCAGTCGGATTCTAAAGGTAAGTTTACTTATTTCAAACATGTTATTTTTCTAATCTTATTTATTTATTTATTGATAATGTAAACTTCTTCATAGTGAAACCATATTAAAACTCTTGCCTGTCCATTTGCCAGCTAAGTGATACAGTAACTTAATATGTTAAGTGTAAGGAAGTTAAAATCGACTTTAGTTATACACAGCGTAGTGAGCCCTTTGCATACGGCATGGTTTCTTCGTAAAGAAACCGCGTTGTAGAAAAAAACGTGTCCGTCAACAAGCTTTCGAAGTGATACATACAACACTGACACACGGCGAATAAGCCGTAGTTTTTCTCGGCAACATAAACGCGTGTGTACAAAGGGCCTTATGCTCCGAACTTTCGTTTTCTCAAAGAAGACCGTATTTCTATATTTTCAGTTTAGTTTCAAGCTTCTCTCTTTATTCTGAACGATTTTATGGCAATAATGGGAAGAGAAACATTCTGCCAATAATTCTTAAATTGTATAATTTATAGTTGAAGGCGAAACGGAGGCAGAACGTGCAAAGCAACAAGAGAGACGTCGGCGCGCTGCCGAGTTCCTGAAGAAAGTAGGGGTGGACCCCGCCGCCGCCGCGCTGCCGACCTCCTCACTAGCCAGCGCCATGGTCTGTACATTGCTCCTAAACTTTAGCCTGCTTAGAATGCAAATGCTGCACAAAAGCTAGCTAATGGCGCCGATTCCCTTGTTCGCAAACTAAACTAAATTTAAGTTTAGTGCATCTTTTTCTTTCTATTTCATTAAGAAAAGGACAAAAGATAAATATTAGTTTAGTTCTTTCAAATTAAGATAGACAAATTAGACGTGATTAAAAACATGGCTACTAAAAATACGTCAATTTGCGTCAGACGCTGACTAATTTGACATTTCCTCAGGGTTCAAATTATCCCATACCAAAGTTCATCAAAATCGGTTCAGCCGTTTCGCAGATTAGCCGGAAAAAATAGACTGACAGAAAGACAAAATTTAAAAAAAAAACTTATCATTTATCACAGTTCTTCTTCGCTTCAGGTTTTCGATGTGCACACTTGATCACATAAAGTTCTTATTGCCACAGGTGGACACATTGGAGTCGATCCGTAAGAAGAAGGCAGAAGAAGAAGAGAAGCGTCGCAGGCGCGACAAGAGACGACATCGCGACAGAAGAGGTGAGATTTTTACAAAAGCCTAAAATGCTATTGTTACCGCGGCGTCAGACAAAGCTTTAAATACGCAAATTTTTTTCTTCTATTTTTTTTTAAACTTTGCTTCACACTAGGAATTTCTCCTGTATCGTGGGTGCGTTTACAAACATTTAAACTCACATGCACAAACAGCCTGACCTTAGATATTTGTTCCGTTCCGGGAATCGAACCCGCGACACGCAGCGCAGCAGTCAATCGCTTAGCCACTGCGCCACCGTGCCGTCATTCATCAAATTAATTATATAAAGTCGCGATATGTGGAACAGAGGGGCAATTCCCATATTTTTAAGAACGTTCGCATTCTACAGTCCGTTAGTTATTTTACCTCCGACAGCAGCAACCTTATTGTGACGAGAATATAGATCGCAATGATTTTGACAGACAGCAACCCAACAGCCTTAATAGAGAATAACGTTCACTGTGATTTGGACAGTGATACCAAATCGGAGGTAAAATAACCGTGAAAGGACTGTAAATTCAGCTTCAATCTGTCAAAAATTAAAGTTCAATCAAGTTTTTGACATTTAGGCGCCTTCCTCAGCGGATCGGCGCGTTTTCGTTTCTGTACCGAATCTGTACGGATTATTTACCGAATGCATGTAATTAAATGAGAACTTCCTCACTGAGTAGTTTCGGTACAGCAGTGCGATTCTGTAACCATCTCACCGTGAAAACTTAGGTGAAGTGAGCGTGGAGTGAGCTGTCATCCCAACTAATGCCCTAGCATTGACACTATTGAAAGCTCACTCTATGCTCACTTCACTTAACTTTACACGGTGAGATTTTTACAGAATCGATCGGCAGATTCTTTACCGAACGCATACACCCGTCTCTGTACCAAATACTACCGATCCATTCGACTCGCCCGTCCCGTCACTCCCGCCCCACCCCGCAGGACCCATAACAAATGACAAAGACCATAGCAAACCGAGCCAGTCAAGTGGATCTCGGTAAAGAATCTGGGGGCCTACTCCGAAGTGCAAAGTGCGAATGTTCGGATCGGACCGACACATTGCCGAACCGAATATTATTGAAAAATGCGAAAAAAGTTCGGATCGGCTCAGTTTGGTCGGGACCATAGTCAATATTCGATAGAGTGTAGGATTGTAGGATCGGAACCGACCGAACCAAATATTAACTTCGTAGCAGGAAACGGCCGAACATTCGGCCGATACTACTTCGGAGTAGACCCCCTGTACAGAAACAAAAACGAAACGAAAACGCGCCGATCCGTTGAGGAAGGCGCCTCAATGTCGCTGAGATGAGATTTTGACTAGATTTTGACCGTTTTTAGAAACACGGAAATTTCGCCTTCAGGTATTATTTTGCACGTTGCCATCCAGTTTTGCAAATACTTCACACAAAAATAATTGTTTAATAACACACAAATAGTTTTGTCATTATTATATTATTTATTGCGTTCCATTGGAATGCAATAAATACAGGGTGTCAAGGACATGGACTCGCGAACTAGAATCATTCAACAATTCACCACAGAAAATTTTCGTTGGTTATCAAAAAAAAAAAAAACAGCTGTTACATAGAAAAGTGCAATACCTACGCGGTCAAAATTTACGGAACAGCTATTTTTTTAAATAACCGACGTAAAACTTCAACGCTGAATATTAATGATAATTTATTTATTTTCAAAAAAGTAATCAGATTGTATGTACCACACATACAGTCTGTTACAGTAAATATAATTTTACAATTTAGGGAAAAATAAAGAGAGTTACGATAGAATTGAATATGGCGTCCTAGCTAGGTTACATGGTAACCTGTATTAAGGTTCGCCAGCCTAGGTTCCTACAGGATTACAAAAAATCATGTACTGAATCCATGGTAACAGATCGCAGACAAGTCGATGTCCCTGCCACCCTGTATCATTATTAACATTAAGTATTGAAGCTCTGTTTGGCGTCTACTTCATCCAAACTATCAGTAAACTAATCTGAGCAGTAACAAAAAGTAATGCTGTTTATTTTAATTTCGGTATTTAGTTTGGAATCCCATGTAAGTATGAACGTACCGATAAGTAAATGCACATACGTAACAATTAGGTAAAGTCCGTTTTATAATTTTGTTTTCGAAGTGTTTCAATAAGTATTGTGTGGCACCCGGTATTTGAGTATGTGTGCAAAGCTGAAACACATATTTTGCACCTTGCCTTTCAGTCCTGCAATGTAAACAAACAGCGGGGAACTTGCGTAGCACACTATCAGTAGCAATGGATTTCATTTTGACAGTTCAACAACATTCATTGCGTTATTTACGTTGTTGAGCAGACACTTTTCGAACATATGAAGCAATGGATTAGCAATTTGCTTCAAAATGATTCAAATTGAAATTGTATTGTGAAATCTTTGAAGAAATGTGTGAAAATGTCCATGGTCTACAAGTCATGATGAAGAAGTTAAAATTATGTTTTCAGATTACGAAGACGAATCTGAGAGGTCACACAGAAAGAGTAAACGCAGAAAGTACAAGTAAGTTCCAATCCATACTAATATTATAATGCGAAAGTAACTCTTGTTTGTTTTGGGACAGAGAGGGCAGGATATGAAGTGGAGCATGGTTTGTGATACAGCTCCATAATCACACCCTACTGCCGTTCCGTCAAGGTAGCCCCACTTTACCAGGTTGGATTTACATCTTCCCACTTGTGCCCGGATACGGTTCCAAGTGGGCCACGGAAGGTTACACCCTGCAGGGAGATGCTATCACTACCACCACCTCCACCGTCACCACCGTGTATACAGTCGTGCCAGCGACACTAAGAAGGAGACTGTCTGTCTTTCTGACTGTTACCTTTTCATACCTAAACCACTGAACCGATTGTTATGTAATTTAATCTATTTTTGGGCATAGGCTACTTTTCATCCTGGATATTAATTTATATTAAAAAAAATAATTAAACACAAGCAAACGAGGCCAACCAATCTACCAACCCGCATTACGGCCCACTCCCTCTCCTCTCTGACCAAGAGGAGGCCTGTGTCCCAGCAGTGGGAACGTTATTGGCTGATTATGATTGATTGAAACGAAGTCGCGGCCAACAGTGTGAGCATTTATTTTTTTATCTGTGCGGTGCCATTGCTGGACAAAGGTCTCCCCTGTACTTTTCATTCGTCTTTGTCTGCTGCCTTTTCCGGCCAATCAGTGAAGAAGGAGTCTAGGTCGTCGCGCCAGCGTTTCTTAGGCATTGTGTCTTATAAATTATGTATGTATTTATGGGACTTGTCATGAATTGGATATGTTTGCTGATGAATAGACGATGATTGTCTTAGAGACCGTTCTGTAGCATTTTTTCCTCCGCATTACCCATAGTGTCTCATAGCCACCAAGCTGTCAAAACTATTTTATTAGCATATCCTAATTCGTTATAAATATTGTTCACAGGTCATCGGATGAAAACGACGAATCGGATTACGATGGGTAAGTTATCAAATAATCACTAAACACATATTAATCTCTTTATTTGTAGCAATTTTCGGCACATGATTAACTTGGCAAAGTGGAGAAACTTATTCTCTATGTTGTGTTTGTACAGCACATCAAGCTACCCGAAACTGTCAAATTTTCCCAATCAACATTGAACCTTATGCTTTAACGATAAAGTATAAATCCACTAAAAAAATTTGACAGATTGTAGTAGCTTGATATGCGAGCGTCTGTACTAGAACTAAAAGTTAAAGTCAAATCATTTATTGCAAGTAGGTCATAAAAAGGCAAATTTGAACGCCCCTTCTTAAAGGTTTCGTATCGTGAAAATCTTGCTAACCAAACCTAACATTTCAGAAGTGTAGATGGAAGTATAAATCAAACTCGATCCTTAACAGAATATGTATTCAACCAGTAAACATTTCTATTCTCAGTTCAAAGAAGAAAAAACGCAAGAAGGAAAGGAAGCACAGTTCCAAAAACAAACGTAAGCGTCGACAGCCCGAAGTCGAAGAGGAACTTGAGCCAGTAGCCGTCAATATCGACTTGACCAGCACTCTGAAAGAACTCCGCACTTCCTCACCAACCAAAGAGTTAGTTCTCCAAGACTTAGAAGACACACAAAACTTTGTAAGACGAGTGTCCTCTGATGAGGACGTAGTAAGAGATCGAAGGAGAAAGAAAGACAGGCAGTACAGTGAGGGGGAGTGGTCTAGTGATAGTGAAGGAGATTCCAAGTCTTCTGGTAGTAAGAAAGATGAATAGAGTTTTAAGAATCACACAAGTTTCAACGTTACAGGCTTGTGAATTAAGTTGATATTAGAATGATTAACTAATGTGTATAAAATAGATATAAAAATATTGCAATGGAAATTGAACTATGTATAATGATTTTAAAGTTTCTAATCAAAATGCATGATAATATTAAATTTTAAATAGCTGATGTTTCGAGGATTTTATCTTAAGACAATCGCGTTTTAAAATACACGATATTGAGTTCTGAAGAAGGTTGAATTTTAAATAAATATTTAAGCAACATTAAAGCCAACACAGCCGGACCTGCAGAGTTGCAGACAGAGAGCCAGGCTTTTTAAAAATAAGCGAGATTTGGTGTTTTGGAAATTTTAATCCTTAAAATTCATTAAATTTTAAACATATAAATATATAGTTATTGAGAAATAATTAAACTGTATGATTTATGACAAAGATTTAAACCATTAGATTCGCCCCACCGCGTCCAAAGATAGTCGCGTATCATTTGACATATCAGTAGCTCTACCATGAGTTTCATCAGCCAAAACTCGCTAGCGTCTCTGTAAATAATATATATGACATACTGTACAGCGCCCCTAGCGGTCACAGAACGAATTAAAATTCGTACCATGAGCACTATAGATTTCGATAGGTAAGAAACCTAACGTAATCTATTCGATAGTCACTCTGACACACAATGACGCTGTCACTTGACTCGATTGTCATGGAACGTTATTAAATGTGTGAGCTCATTCTTCTCAGTATGGGCAATTTTTCGCGTAACTAAGTACGGTGAGGGCAAATCTAGCGATTAAAATCTTTGATTTATGCTAGTCATAGCCAAGTTGAATGCGCAAACCGTACAAACGTTTTGTATGGATAAGAAGTGTTTGCACTGCTACTTCGTGCTTACGCATCTGTATGTCAGGTAACAAGGCCAATGCCTGTAGTTGAAGAACGTTCAAAATCTAGACGCAATCTCATCTCGGCAATGTCAAAATGTAGGTAAATCAGGTATTTTTGACAGATTAAAACTGAGATTACAGCCCTTTCATATTTATTTTACCTCTGACAGCAGCAACCGAATAGCAACCTTATTGTCACAACAGTAATGCTCACTGTGATTTTAACAGTAATGCAAATTCAGGTGTAAACCAATTACAGGCGCTTTTGAATTGTCAAGGGGTCGGTCAGTCAGTAAAATGAAGCTAGTTGCCCATTTCAAAGTGTAGGTACCTATGGAGTAGAACGGGCAAGAAACTCCATGGACACTCTTTTAAATCAAAATAATATGGTTACAAAGTATTGGTTACATCATTCATGTTAGAAATTATGCATGTGAGAACGATGCAGAACATTAAAAGCGTCCGTAATGAAAAGTTAAATGGTTTGAAGGGAGCTAAATGATCCTACACATGCGCCACCATCAGCGAGACATTTGAGTGAGCATGACACACTCTCTGCTGCCAGGGCACTTTCAAGTCAATGAAAGACGTACCCAGTAAATGGTAGCTTTATAGTTTGTACATAGTACTCACACATAGTGCTATACAATTATACAATACTAGGAGATTGAATTTATATAATGCAAAAATAGTATTTTCAAATCTTCAGCAGCTCCAACAGTATTTTCAAATGCTAATCAATTTATTTATGCGTCCTTATGGAGAAGGACCAGCGTTTAACCAAGCATTTTTATCTTCTATGTAATCCTCCAATTTGTAATATGCCTGGCTGCATAGTGTGCGTTTTATACAACATTTAAATTTCGTTTCATTCTGTTCAATTATGTTGGGAGGTATTTTTAACCCCCGACGCAAAAACGACGGGGTGTTATAAGTTTGACGTGTCTGTGTGTGTGTGTGTGTGTGTGTGTGTGTGTGTGTGTGTGTGTGTGTGTGTGTGTGTGTGTATGTCTGTCTGTGGCATCGTAGCTCCCGAACGGATGAACCGATTTTAATTTTGTTTTTTTATTGTAACATTTTAAACAGTACCCCATGAAAGATGAGTCTACTTTGGCCAGCCTGAAACCTGGTTGATCTAATTGCTCCCTATTTCTAGTGATATAATTGTGTCTCACCTCTTTTACTAAAATGATGTAGATTGTTCCTATACGGGAATTGCCTCTCAGATATATTATGCCAACTACTCTAGTATGTACTGTCACCAGAGGAGATAAGTAACCAGGGTCGTCGGATATAGTTGAAGTTTAGTAAGGAACCGATGGATGTTTTCGAATAAAATAAAATTAATATAAAACAAACAGTTTCATTTCTTAAATTAAATTTCATTCGAAAAAAGCATCGGTTTCTTACCAAACTATACCCGACGGCCCTGTTTACTCGTCTCCTTTGGTGATTGTACATCAAAAATGGTATACTCTCATATTGCTTTTCAAAGCAATTTTTTTACAAGGGTGCTTTTCTAATACACGCTATTCACGCTACGCGTATGCTGGAGTCTCGGACTCCGGCATACAACAAGCCCCACCTACAATGGTCAATTTACACCAAGTAAACAAAATATGTTCTTTCTTCCTCTGGTTTTTGTTGAAGAAACTTACTTTCCATGTAAAGGTGGGCTGTTGTACATTTTTATTAGCATTAGAATGAAATATAACAATCAGTATTGTATTTCTATCTGTTATTACCGCGGTGCCGGGTTGTTTAACTGTACTAGCTGATTATAGTTCGGCCTTGGAGAGAATGCGTTCCTGTTTCGTTTGTATGAAACTGACAGGTGTCAAGAACGCATTCTCTCGACGGCCATAGGGTAAGTTGACACCTGTCAGTCGAAATATCATACGAAAATAATTGTTGGAATAAAGGTTGAGTGGTCGGGTGGGCAGCAGTCCACCCAGTTGTCTACTTGTCTTGGTCGACTTGTAGTAATAAATAAGTGACGTCATTAATCTCTGCAAAATTGTGTAAAAAGCATGCTCTGAAGATACACAAGCCTTTTGTAACGTTATGTACAATAGTATATCTATATGGTAAATTTAATAAATATAGTTTCCTATGATTTGTTGTTTATTTTTTTCAAATAACTACGTACCTATATGATAAAAAATATTTTGTCATGTTTTTGCGCCAATAAATATTACGAGCACAAATTTAAAAAAGGTAAAAGCCAACGTCACGCGGTGTTCCCAGGCGGTCACCCATCCAAGTACTGACCGCGCCCGATGTTGCTTAACTTCGGTGATCGGACGAGAACCGGTGTATTCAACGTAGTATGGACGTTGGCGAATGGACTTCTGAATTTTATATCCAAATCATACATGCATATTTATGACATTACCTATCTGAATTTTATTGGCACGTCTGTCGTATTTTTATGCGAATTTTTCCCTTGTTTTAATAGTTATTCTGCTATTCGGGGCGGAGAAAAATCCAACAAATCAAAGATCATAAAAATCTGTCCAGCCGTTTCTTGACTTATAAATGGTGTAACTAACCCGCATTAGTTTTATTTATCTAGATTTGGAGTTGGTGGAGACAGAAACGTGCAATGAATTTTTTAACACAATAAAGTAGAAAATGATGTTTATTTTGTAAGTTGATATTTATAAACACACGTCAAAAAATATAAAATCAGACGAAGTTGGTGTTAGTCAAACAGAACTACGAAAAGCCAACGTCACGTGGTGTTCCCAGGCGGTCACTCATGCAAGTACTGACCACGCCCGATGTTGCTTAACTTCGGTGATCGGACGAGAACCGGTGTATTCAACGTAGTATGGACGTTGGCGATTCGGCGGGGCAATTCTCGTAATTTTAAGACCGTTCACAGTCTGATTTCAGTCTCAATCTGTCAAAACAACACTTCTAATTTCACTACATTTTGACAAGTTTTTGACATTTGTTTGTCACTGAGATGAGACTGCGACTAGATTTTGAACGTTTTTACGAGAATTTCAGTTACCTATACGAACTAGGAAAAAATAATTAAGAGGTTGAAACTGCAGAGTACATATAGATATACTATTTTTTACATTTCTATGCAGAGTACACTCTGCAATTAACTTCGGCTGATTTCTGCTTCTGTTGACAGCCCCGTTGGTCCAGTGGTCGCAAGCGCCACTGCTGAGCGTGGGGTCCTGGGTTCGATTCCCAGATCGGGCAGTGTCATTGGGTTTATCTGTGCAAACACTTGTGCACAATTAAGATACTCCATAGACAAATAAGACATGGTTAAAAACATGGCTACTAAAAATAAAATTCTCAAATTAGTCATAATTTGAGAGGACTAAACTAATCTTTATCCTCTGTCCTTTTCTTAATGAAATAGAAAGAAAAAGATACACTGAACCACGGATATCTATGCACTGAACTTAAATTTAGTTTAGTTTGTGAACAAGGGAATCGGCGCCAATATCTCCCGCGTAGATGGCTAAGTCTTCGCTGAGATTCGGTTACTATTTACTTACTATGCACTTTAGGGACATACGGTCTGCAACGAATATAAGTACATATCATATTTTCGAAGAAGTATGGTCTCCTGGGTACTGTCTACACGATGTCCGTTAGTTTTTTAGCAAGACGAATGTAAAAATCCACATGCTGTTCAAGATCTGATGATGCCTCGGACATTTCTCTTCATAACTTGCGTAGATCGTAACCATTATCTATTATTTTTATTATAGAACATAATTAACCAATAACAACAGATCCAAGTCTGCTGTTGTTCATTTTAGGCAAAGATGTAATGTCTTTGAGATTAGGTTGCAGTCGTCTTGTGGGCCATATAGGGATGTAGCGGTATCTACATGCGAACAACGCGTCATACTAACGTCACGGAAATCCTGCATATCGCAAGCAGAGTTTACCGTGCAATATAGCATATATACAAACTTCCCAACATCAATCGTTGGGCAGTTGCCCGCCAGACACAACACCCGTCTGGTCGGAGGATCCTCCCTTTGCTATAGAGTATGAGTAAACTTTACACCCTGTTCCTCATACCTCTATAGGGGATACGATAGCTTTGAATAATCAACACAATAGGTAGTCCTCGTAGTTATACATATATCTATCAATTAGGTTCGCTAGCTGTGGAGATAAGTCACATCTCGCCGCGTAGGTAGGTAGATATCTACAATCATTACCTAGAGCAGCAGAAACTGAAAACAAATAATAATAATACAATCCACAATCTCGCATATTATCTGTATGTTCGTTTTTTTTATTTAAAACAGCTTCTTACATGATACTCATTAAATTGGATCATTTTTGAATTTTGCCTAAAAACTAATACGGAAGGAAAGCTCAGGAATAAAGAAATACAATATATATAGATAATATACCTACCTATAATACATTCCAAAAAGAAGAAACAAAGAGTTGGTTAAGTAGGCGTGTCTTTGGGACCACTTTGAAGAACCTTATCCTGTTTCCTAGTTGCATCAACATATTTTTCATACTCAAAGATAGAAGAGATATTATACATACCTACGTTTCACATAAATTCCTACTCAGCAAAGCCTTACCGACAAAGTCAAAACCAAAACCGTTGGGTTCGCATTTTCGTTGTTTGCCACCGACTTCCGAAATTAAAGTTATTTTTCACTTTGTAGTGTCGTTTTTGGAAGTCGGTTGTTTTTTTTTTGCAAAAAAGTTTTTATTTTTCACTTTTAAGTTGTAATATTTACCAGTAACTTTGGTTTAAAAACCAAACTACTTAACCGTTTTTGATGAAATTTCTATGGGACCACTTCAGAAGTATCTCCTTTCGAACAAAAAAAGAATTTTGAAAATCGGTCCACAATAGGCGGAGTAATGGCGTAACAAACACACAAAAAAAAAACATTCCCTCGAATTGAGAACCTCCTCCTTTTTTGAAGTCGGTTAAAAATCCCGTGCACATGATGACCACAGCTGCGTCCGTAAGTAAAACAAAAGAGGATCCTTTTTAGGTCGACTAATAATATGCGCTGCAAACAGGAATAGTCCTTACGGTGGTCAGATATAGATCTTGGCGATAGTACTTACCACGCAGTAGAGGTACCCAATAATCTGACGAAACCCCTATGATTTTAGAACATCGCACCGATGTCGCGATGGATCAAAGAATAGTATCAAACCATGGTTGTTTACCAGAAAAACTGAAAAACAACAGGTAAATCCAGATGCTCGAAACTTGTAGTCTATTAAAGAATTATTACTATCTCAATAAAGTTAAGCCTTCTTTATCTGATAGTGCCGACTACTCGAGATGCTCCTAAGCCGCTATAAAATGCCTAGGAGATCTATCTGTACGTCAAACCCTTGCATCTCAAGCAAGAGTTTAGGTGTCAAAAGGGTTACCTGAAGAAGATGGCGTCCCAGGTAATCAATTGAAATATTTACCTAGATAATTACAATTGCCCCACGGTTGATTTTGGAAAGTTTGTATGTATGCTAATTGCGCGGTAAACTCTGCTTGCGAGATGCAGGATTTGCGTGACGTCGGTATAGCGCGTTGTTCGCATGTAGCGTTGTAGAGTCGTTTTGCAAGTGCAAGGATATTTGTGTCTGTTATAGGCAAAGAGGAAAATGAATGTTGAAAAACGGAAGAGGTCATGTGATTTTCCAAAAAAATCCAAGGTAGGTAGGTTTATTCAGGTTTTAATACAGTCAGGGAAATAATTGTTCATTATTGTGATTTGAATTTACAGACAAATTAAGTTCGTAGTCAATTTATTTAAAAGATTAACTAATTAAATTTATAAATAAATACAAAAACAAAAGGCTAGGTATTTAGACGTCGAAGTACTCGTCCGCATCGCTGTCATCCGGAAACATGCCCAGAAGACTGGCTGCATTGCCACGTTGAATGGCAATGCTAATTCTTTGGCCAAAGAACGATCCATATTTACTTTGCAACTAATTTCCCAGACTTTGCATTAAAAAACAAATGACGCACAAGACAGAGTTCAAAAGAAACGGTAGACAGCTAGCTCATCAAATTCAAAAGCCTTTATCTTCAGACTTGTCTGGCAAATTATCTAATTTTTCCATCCTTCCTCAGAAGAAAGAAGTGCTCTTCCTGATCGACCCGTCACAGCTGCTGCGTCCGGAGCAGGTGTTCAACGACAAGCCGCTGGAGGCATTCCGCGACTACACTGTAGACGATACCGACCCCGTCCGGGAGCGTGTGCGCAAGACTTACTATGATATGCACACCAATGTGACTGTCGATCTCGTCAAACGTGAGTTTATAGTATCTCTATGTTTATGTCGCAATCAAGCAGTACTCAATCAGATAGTTAGCTTAAAGTCTGCCCATGGAGTTCACAAAATGTAATGAATGCAGCTTGAAGGAGAAAACTTTAAGCCATATTGGCTATTGCCACGATTGGCCGTTTGGAATGCAAAAATTTTGTTATCATAGCGGGAAGGCAATGCTGCCTATCCGCCGATTTAGGTAAGTTAGGATGAAATCCTGTCTTCTCGGTTTTAGTCAAGCAAGATTGCCAATTAAACATTAACGTATCTAGGAGAAAGTAGACCGTGTTTATCTTGCAGACTGTTTGTTGCAGTAGAAGGCATGGTGCATTGAGAGACTGGAAAAGATCGGACCGGAACTGCTTTGTTTTTGGACAGTATTCGACAAACGAAAACTTTACATATTACCTATGTACATCCATTACATTTTTTTTTTTTTTGAGGATGGGAAATCATCCAATGACCCCTCAAGCTCTGGGTGGAGCGGAAGGGAGTGTCAGACTCTTACTGACTAAAACCCACCCGTGTTCCTTCCTTAGCGCTTTATGTTCCAGGGCAGCGGTAACCCTTTCGGACGATCCCGCTACCCTGGCAGGCTTCATCCCTGTCGGGCCCCGTCAATCGTGTCGTACATCCATTACATTACATTACATTTTACTATGTACCTACATAGTGAACTCTTCTTCTCCTTCGTAGAAAAGAAAGAAAGATGGTTGAAGTTCAACACGTTCAAGAGTACGATCAAGGATGCCCTGATCAAGTTGAACGAGCTGGTTGACGAGTCAGACCCTGACACCGAACTGCCGAACATCGTGCACGCCTTCCAGACTGCCGAGAGGATCCGAGCCGACCACCCTGATGATGACTGGTTCCATCTTACTGGACTGGTTCATGATTTGGGCAAGGTATGTGAGGACGTTAAAGTTTGTGTAGATTCTTTGAGCGATTAATGTATTGGTTGAAGTAACGATGTAATGTCACTCGTGGTCGTGATTATCGTGAAATTTCTATGGGCCTAAAAAACCCATATCGCAGAGTGATGAGTTTCATCTATTGTACATACCAGAAATATTTCGATAAATGTGTTAAAAAAATTATGCGTTATTGAAATTAATGCGTATGAGTGCTTTGCGACTGCGCATGACAGAAACAAGTGTATAATTATTCTACCTTTTGCCCGCTTCGCCCGCGTGGGAGACAGATCCCACATGATCATTCAACTGGAATAAAAAATATCCCATACCCACGCCATGATCTATCTGTGAACAAAATTTCATCCAATTCCGTTCAGCCATTAAGGCGTGATAAGTTAACAGACACAGACCGAGTCTCTTACGCATTTAAAATATAAGTATCTCATCATCTACCTAGCCTTTTCCCAACTATGTTGGGGTCGGCTTCCAGTCTAACCGGCACCCTAATTGCGTAACACACAATCAATAGTAATCTGACTCATTTTGAAGCAAATTGCTAATCCATTGCTTCATAAGTTCTAAAAATTTGTCTGCTCAACACGTAAATAACGCAATGAATGTTGTTGAACTGTCAAAATGAAACCAATTCCGATTGATCGTGTGTTACGCAATCAGGGTGCGGATGCAGCTGAATGTCAGTATTTTACATGGAGCGACTGCCTATCTGATCTCCACAACCCAGTCACTGGATAATACGATACCCCTTTTTTTTTTTGAGGATGGGAAATCATCAAATGACCCTTCCCGCTCTGGGTGGAGCAGAAGGGACTGTCAGACTCTTACTGACTAAAACCCACCCGTGTTCCTTCCTTAGCCCTTTATGTTCCAGGGCAGCGGTAACCCTTTCGGACGATCCCGCTACCCTGGCAGGCTTCGGCCCTATGGGGCCCCGTCGCTTTTGCTGACATCTCTTTGAGGCGCGCGTGGAACACGTACACGCCGTCCGGCACGGGCCTGGTCCTGATCGGACGGTGAGTTACCCATTACTCACCGCCCGCAGGCCCGCGCCTACGGTGGCCGGGAGTCGTCACGCGGCTCCCGACGCCCGGAGCGTCTCCCGCGGCATATACGATACCCCTTGGTAAGACTGGTTGTCAGACGTTCGGGCTTCTGACTACCCGTAACGACTGTCAAAGATTCACGAATGACAGCCGGGACCAACAGCTTAACGTGGTTTCCGAGTCACGGAGGGGTCTTGGTATATAAAGATGGTCACCCATCCACGGACCAACCGCGGCAAGCGTAGCTTAACCTGATCGATCCACCCGTGCGGCTGTTATTACTTAGCCACAAGCCCCCTAATATAAAATATAAGTATAAGTATCAATGGATGAATTGATAAAAAAAGGTCTTTGTAGAAAGTCATGTAAACTGAAACAGGCAAACGCGTAAAAAAACACATTTTACAACCATTTGCAACGCAATCAAAACATAATAATAACGTGGTCTTAATACTAAGTACAGACGCCAGCAGGTCAAGCTACCCGAAACTGTAAAATTTTCCCAATCAACCTTGAACCTTAATGCTATAGCGATAAAGTTGCAAATCTATTATAGAAATTTGACAAATTGCAGTAGCTTGATGTGCTGGCGTCTGTACCAACCTAGCTCTAAACGTGAGTACGTAGGCATAAACACGGCTAATCTACTCGTTATTGATAACCTCTTTTACGATTCTGACCTTTTAATTGTTGATCCATTGATATCGGCGCCCCTTACTGGAATTTTTACGAACACATGAGTTCTACTTCAGTAAAATTGATATAATAATAGCTTGTGGAAAATATACTATTGCAATCACAGTAATGTGGTAGAAAATAAGAGCAAACACGTATCATGTATTATCAGCGTTAATAACACTACATGATCTCACGATGATTATCTTTATGATGATGCTTAATTGTTTATTATTCTCATTTAGCTACTTACAATATGCGTTACGAAACTGTACATTCCAAATAACAGTACCTACCTAGGTACTACTGAAAAGTCAAGAAATGAATCTGCTAAGCAGAAAGTTGTAGCTGGATGCATAATTATAGAAGAACGGGTGATAAAATGTATTCTGGCAGTCACAATGTATAATCATATCTGGCAGTAAAATGTGCCATACAAAAAGGACGATGAGTTTGGAAATGGATTCGCAGCTTTGAGAGAAGAGATGTCACAATATTAACACTATTGAAACCAATGTGTCTGTGGCATATATCCATAGCAACTTCTCTCTTTGCCTTTGACCAGGTGATGGCTTTCTACGGCGAGCCTCAATGGTGCGTGGTGGGCGACACGTTCCCCGTGGGCTGCAAGTGGGCAGACTCCATCGTATACGGACCCGAGAGCTTCAAGGACAACCCCAACACTTACAACCCTAAGTACAAGTTAGTATTCATCTAGATTATAAACTAAAGGTTTATGACGTTTTCATAAATCTCTACTCTGCTTTTGCCTTGTCTGCTTCTGTCATTCGGCTCCATACGAGTATGTCCATTAAAGTATTATGAATGCAAACCGATATGCTATCCTGTTTGAGCATTTACCTACTTTAGCAACAACTTGATGAGTTCAAGTCCAAGCAACTAAGTGTGTGCGTTAAAACTACAAATACTTCTTACTCACCACCCTTAGGCTTCCTTGTATTCGTTTCCCAGATAATAAATAGTTTCTTCTTGTCCTCAGCACCGAGTATGGCATGTACGAGCCTAACTGCGGCCTGGACAAGCTGGAGATCTCCTGGAGCCACGACGAGTACATGTACCAGTTCCTCAAGCACAACAAGACCAAGATCCCCGACAAGGGACTGTACATGATCAGGTAACTGCAGCTCTAATAGCCATAACAAAACAAGATAACATCTCGCCTTGTTTCCCCGAAGGGTTAGGCAGAGGTAAAACTATAGTCCATCCACACTTCGCCTGTTATCTTTAAGTCCAATGTAATAGAGGGCGAGCCTATTGTCATCAACCGAGCACATATCCAGTCCAGGTTGCAACTGAAACAAATCCAGATGGAAAAACCCAATAACACTTGCCCGACCTGGGAACCGAACCCAGGACCCCATCTTCATCTTCTATAGCTCAAATCAAATTGAATCATTTATTGGTTTGCAAACATGGGTATTACCATGGTACCTACATAGTTGTTTACTACTGTACCAATAATGGACGTAAGTAACTACATACCCATAGTCAAAGTCAAAGCATTTATTTCAAATAGACACATAAAAGGCATTTTTGAACGTCACAAATTACAGTAAAATATGTGTTCGTTCAGGCGCAGGGCTAACGGCTAAACCTGCTTTCCGAGACACGGGGGTATCAAACCGCCAACTTGCAAACTCCGGGCTGTTACTAAGAAGTTCACCCGGAATTCATTCTCTCTCCGGTCGTGTCGGATTACCGTCCAATCGGTCTATGAGAGTGAGGGAAGAGAGAGTGC
Source organism: Apamea anceps (assembly GCA_951799955.1). NCBI lineage: Eukaryota > Metazoa > Arthropoda > Insecta > Lepidoptera > Noctuidae > Apamea > Apamea anceps. The sequence continues at coordinate 11,241,038 of OX637520.1, forward strand.
ACCTGTGTCTGCGCGCACACACTTGTGCACTATAATATCTCCCGCGCTGAACGTTGTTCTCTGCTGAGATTGTCGCCTTGGCCGAAATTCAGTCTGGAGGACTTTATTTATATGTTCGGTATACAATGTTTGGATAAAAAAATTGGAACGACTTCGGGAAGGTTGTCTGTCGAAAACCTTGTGAGCGATAAGACCTTTGAAATTAAACGTGTGTAATAAAAATGTATAGTCCTCAAGAATTAAGTGGCATACTATGAAAATTAACCACTTATCTTCATTCGGTAGACGAATGTCCCCAGAAAAACAATATGAATGTTCAAATAGTATAAAGTTAACGGGGCTTAGATTTGTGAAATTGTGACCATTGATAAATTCAGATGATTGTCCATAGATACCACTCTTTATACCCGTGGCACGCGGGTGGTGACTACCGTCATCTGAGCAACGCGAAGGACGAAGAGATCCTGCAGTGGGTGCTCGAGTTCAAGTAAGTTAAAATTTCCTTTACCTTTTAGTTATTGGCCCAAAATTTCGCCACTTCACGGCGTTATAGGTGGCAGCCAGAGCTGCATGTTTTGGGGCACAGAGTGCAGGATAGGAGGTAGAGCATAGTTTGTGACTCGGCTCCATATCCACACCCTGCTGCTGTTATGTAGTTTATTTAGATATACTAGTCCTAAGGTACTCCAACTTTTACCGCTGCCCTGGAACATAAAGGGCTAAGGAAGGAACACGGGTAGGTTTTAGTCAGTAAAAGTCTGACACTCCCTTCTGCTCCACCCAGAGCGGGAGGGGTCATTTGATGATTTCCCATCCTGAAAAAAAAAAGTACTCCAACTTACGGCCAACAACGGATAAAAATGCGGGGCTTCAAAATCGATCCTGGTAGAGCCAATTCGGGAAATGTTTGAATCAATCAATTTTACTGGCTTAGGATTGGTCTAGGTTTACTCAGTAGTTGCATTGATATCAAACTTTGGCGTAATCTTTCTAGTACCAAGTACATTTTCGAACGAAATATTATATAGAGGTGATGTTCATTTTCAGTGATTTCAGGAAATACAACTCGTATATTTTAAAATCGTGTTCTGATAAAGAAATCTTCTCCCTTAGTAAATACGACTTATACACGAAGAGCACGAACGTCCCCGACATCGAGGCTCTGTGGCCCTACTACGAGAAGCTGATCGAGAAATACATCCCAGGAGTCTGCGAGTGGTGATCACCTGAAGGCCAATTCTCGTAATTTAAAACGTTCAAAATCTAGTCGCAGTCTCATCTCGGCGACATTCAAATGACAAAAACCTGCCAAAATGTAGGGAAATTAGAGGTATTTTTGACAAATTGAGACTGAGATCAGACTGTGAACGTTCTTAAAATTACGTGAATTGCCCCTCTGACCACGACCTGCCGAATGGGACCCGAGCAATTGTGTGACGTCTGTTTTTAACCCCCGACAAAAACAGAGGGGTGGTATAAGTTTGACGTGTGTGTTTGTGTATCTGTGTGTCTGTCTGCGCCATCGTAGCTCTCAAATGGCTGAACCGACTTTGTGTTTTTTTTTATTATTTCTTTTGTATCATTCCTTACCTTCCTATTTTATGAAAAAACGGGAAAGGTAAGGGTGACAGAAGTAAGTATAATATAACCAATTGGCATTTTTATGAAAATTGTTTGTGTCCAAACACAATTGTTTTGATAATATGTACGGATGTTTATACAATCATTTATTATATTATTGTACGTATAGTAACTTATAATTATTTTAATTAAAACAATATGTAAATTAAAAATATTTTTTTTTTACCTCTGACCTCCTCCAATGTCTTTGTTTTTAACTTTACTTTATTCCATCTCCTAGGCAAGTCAAGACTTCTATACTGCCTGTCGAATCAACGCTGTTTGGTAGCGCATAGCGTCACTTGTGCACGAAGAATTACATTATGATAGTCTGTGCAGTGGTGGCCCAGTGGTTACGCTACCGACTAACGAGTTGTAGGTCGTGGGTTCGAATCGAGACAAGCGCTTTACTTTGTATAAATTATTTCATCACCACTGCTCTCAAAACAGTGAAGGTAGACATCGTGAGAAAACCGGCATGCCCTAGAACCAAACATACGAAGACATTATATCTACCAACCCGGACTGGGCCTTCGTGGTGGATACAGTCCACTCCCTCTCGAAGAGGCCTGTGTCCCAGCAGTGGGAACATTATAGGCTGATTATGCTGTCTGTGGAAGAACGTCTTTTGGGACCGCTTTTCTAGATCAGTGCACTGCGATGGACGGAGGATTTCTTTATTTTCCTCTTTAGTAAGATGGCAATACAAGAGTGTAGGTAATTTATAGGCTGGTAATTAAAATTAATTAATATCCAATTTCTTTATTAGTTTCTGTACAACATCAAGAACGCTAATAAATATATTTAAAGGGTATATTTAAATATCTTCGACTGGCTTCTGCTCGCGACTTCGTTCGCGTGTTTCTTGATCCTCCGACCCACCCCCTTGCATCACATCGCCTGCCCGCGCATTGCTTCGTTCTTTTCTTTTCTTTTTGTTCCGACCTTTCTCAAGAATTGTTCTGTCAAAAGCAAAAATATTTTTTCAAATCCGACGGTAGTTCAGCGATCAGCGCGTTCAAACAAACTCTTCAGCGTTATTATTAGTATAGGTCCTTACTGCAAAATGTTTCTCTGGAATGCAATTGCCTTCTATTTTTATGATTTAATGGAATACTTCCTTATTTATTCCTCTCCTTGATTAAGGTCAAGGAGTCCCTTCTTCTGACCTTGATTCAATTGAATATCTGCGACGTGTATTTTATGTGCGTCATATCAAGTCACATGGTTTTAAATTCAACGGCAAAAGATAAGCGGCGGGGTAATTGCGTATCACACTATCAGTAGCAATTGTTTTCATTTTGACAGTTCAACAACATTCATTGCGTTATTTACGTTGTTGAGCAGACACAATTTTCGTACATATGAAGCAATGGATTAGCAATATCCTTCAAAATGATTCAGATTATGTTTGAAAGTGTGTTACGCAATTAAGGGAAGGTACGAAAGTATTTATTCTCATTTATTGCATTCCATATTGTAAAAAATATGTTACAAAATATGGACCTTGTAGGGACACAGCAAAAGGATAAAATTATGGAATTATTATATGTACAGACTGTAACCACGAATTAAAAAATGATTGTAGCGCCCAGCGTAAAAAAATTTCATCAGTTATAAAAAAAATCGATAGGTATTGCACTTCTCTATGAAACAGCATTTTTAGGGTTCCGTAGCCAAATGGCAACGGAACCCTTATGGATTCGCCATATCTGTCTGTCTGTCTGTCTGTCTGTCCGTCCGTATGTCACAGCCGCTTTTTTCCGAAACTATAAGAGCTATACTGTTGAAACTTGGTAAGTAGATGTATTCTGTAAACCGCATTAAGATTTTCACACAAAAATAGAAAAAAAAACAATAAATTTTGGGGGTCCCCATACTCCATACGTGTGGGGTATCTATGGATAGGTCTTCAAAAATGATATTGAGGTTTCTAATATCATTTTTTTCTAAACTGAATAGTTTGCGCGAGAGACACTTCCAAAGTGGTAAAATGTGTGTCCCCCCCCCCTGTAACTTCTAAAATAAGAGAATGATAAAACTAAAAAAAATATATGATGTACATTACCATATAAACTTCCACCGAAAATTAGTTTGAACGAGATCTAGTGAGTAGTTTTTTTTTAATACGTCATAAATCGTAACGTAACGGAACCCTTCATGGGCGAGTCCGACTCGCACTTGGCCGGTTTTTTTTTGTCTTTATGTAGGTACTGAATTCATGGTAACATATAGTTGCGACTCTATAGACAGTCTATACAATCTATAATACTATAGACTCGAGATGGGGAGGGATGGTGGGTCTGATGATTTCAAAATGAGCAACATAGGAATCTTTTTTCAAAAATAAAAATTAAATATTTTCATTTCCATTCACCTTCTCGATCTTAAAGGTTGCCATGGCACAGAACAGAAATAATCATTCTTAGTTGGGACTTGGGGCAACCTTAACTTAACGGATTAAGTTTACTCATGTACTGGGGTACACGAGTAAACTTAATCCGTAGTCCCGGTCGCAAACAAGTGGTGGCCAACAACTACACGCGTACACCCAGTAGATACCTATTAAGCTAACTTTGAACCTAAACTAAATGCGTTTTAAATTCAAAACGCAGTATCATAACATACAAAAAGATCTCTCTTGTGAGCATAACAATCAGCTAAATGCCAGAAATAAACCAACAATGCTTCTGTTAACAAAACACAATCATCTTCAACCATACCAATCATCTATTCCAGTTCCATTGAAGAGTTCATTAGAGTCTATGACAGTGATATCGTAAGAAGACAAGCCGCGTATACTGTATGTTCCAATGGTCTCATTGAGACGTTGACACGTGTATGGCACACTGAGGAGCTATATATAGAATCTATATCTGAACTAAGGTCTTGTTCTGAATCAATCGCCTTTTGTAACTGAGTTCAAAAAAGGAGGCTATTCTTTTGCTACACGTGTCGACCAGAGGTCAGTTACCTGCTGGTGGCCGATAAGTTTTCTATGCTAATTGCTAGTCAGCATACCTTTGGACCGATTTCAATTAGTAGGTGTCGATAATAATATATTAGAAATTGCATGTTGTGTGACACAAAGTAATTAAATCATCAATCCACGGGTCGTTGTGTAACAGACTATCAATAGCAATGGGTATCATTTTGACAGTTCAACAACATTCATTGCGTTATTTACGTTGTTGAGCAGAAAGATTTTTTGAACATATGAAGCAATGGATTAGTAATATCCTTCAAAATGATTCAGATTGAGATTAATAGTGAGTTACGCAATTAGGGTGATCGCCTTTTTCGGGAGCAGGACTCATCCCTCATTACGCTGTAACTCTTCACAAAGTAGAAGTACGTATTATTTTGGAACTTTTATCGAATTTGTACCTAATATACCAGCACCCTAATTGCGTAACACACGATCAATCAGAATCTGAGTCATTTTGAAGCAAATTGCTAATCCATTGCTTCATAAGTTCGAAAAATTTGTCTGCTCTACACGTAAATAACGCAATGAATGTTGTTGAACTGTCAAAATTAAAGCGATTCCGATTGATCGTACGCAAATAGGGTGCCGATCATATTACGGATCCCAAAAAAATTTCAAGTTCATTAAGGAATTTTATCTTCAACAATATTAATTACTTAATGCGTCAAGTCACTTGTATGTATTTTCGCGAGTCATTTATCACATTACGCTAAACACCGATAGCCTGACTTAACTCCTGACCCCATCTGTTATCACTTATCATTTATCATTTAAGTTGTGCACAGACTAGTCGGATCCCATTACTGTTCGGACGGAGAATAGCCACAGTAACGCCTAACTATGAAGCCGAAACCAGTGAGTGAATTTTATTTGTATTTATAATAGAGACGAGCAAACTCGAAACGCTCGGTGCGCGTCTCCTTTTTGAGGAAATTTCTCGCCGGCTGGTCGACGTTTCACGTGATCAAAGGGCTGGCTCGTTCTTTGGCCAAAGAATTGCAGAACCAGCGACGCGGACGAGTACTTCTTTGAGTACAGTCACCAAAAGAGATAAGTAACCAGGGTCGTCGGATATAGTTGAAGTTTTGTAAGAAACCGATGGAGGTTTTCAAATAAAATTTAATTTGATAAATTAACTGTTTGTTTTCTATTAAATAAATTAAATTTTATTCGAAAACATCCATCGGTTTCTTATTAAACTTCAACTATATCCGACGACCTGGTTCTTATCTCCTCTGGTGACCGTACCTGGTGTAAATAGTTAGTTGTGCTAAATATTAGAAGGTAAGCTCTAAAGTGCAAGATGCGCATTTGACACGGCTAGATATTTAGTCAGTCAGTTTTCCTCAGTATGATGAAGAAAAAGCTTGCAATATAAATCCAAATCGTAGTTCTTACCTTACTATGTTATTTCGGGTACAGCTAGGCTAGAGTTCTGGACAGACCCCTTGACAGGTCAGAATATAGCGTATTGCGTTTTATATTTCTGACCTCCAAACTGCTTATCAAGGTCGTTGATGCGATGCTGCAAAACTTTCCCTGATAAGCAGGTCATAACATAGAAGATAATGATGGAAAATCTGTTCAACAAAACTCTTTTAATTAGATGAGTTAGCGAAGAAGACCTATAAATTGTTTTAGATTTGTTTCGTAGCACAAAATATGATCAGTCAGATCTATGTCACTACTTCCTTATCTGCAAACGTATTCAATAAAGGTGTGTAGAACTCCAGCTTCCTCATATGTGATAGAATAATTCTACCTATGCCAATATTTAAGGCATAATAGCTGCAAACAAAGTTCCCAGTCTTAATTTAGCTGCCACAAAACTTCGTTAATATGAGTCGTTTAGTGTGTGTTAGCTGGAGTGACGTCACCCCAGCTTCCTCATTCAATATAGGCAAACCAGTGAGGTTAGGGTTTTGGACTATAGTCAGAAAAATAAGGCATAATAGCTGCACATGGAAAGAAAGAACTGAACGATAATACTTTAAAAAGTGTTTAAACTACGATCAAAAACGTGTGTGTAAGCCGGAGTGACGTCACCCCAACTGCTCATGTCATATCTTCCAAACGAAGGAAGATATGATTATGTATTATAACTCAAAAAATAAGGCATACCATTGACAGCAAAATTTTCAAATCTCTGGTTAAAATATACTCTATATATATGAGTTATTTAACCGATAAATATGTGTAAGCTGGAGTGACGTCACCCCAGCTGCTCATGTCTTATCTTCCAAACGAAAGAAGATATGGTTATGTATTATAGCTCAAAAATTAAGGCAAACTGCCGTAAGCAGCAAAATTTTCGAATCTATAGTTTCCATGTAATAAACAAAATAGAGTTTCCGCGCCAAAAAATTCTAATTATTGCTTCGGAGGAAGTACGAGTAAAGCGGCGTTGCCGTTCTGTGTGCTACATATTTACAGCCTTATTTTTCTGACTAAAGTCCAAAACCCTAACCTCACTGGTTTGCCTGTATTAAATGAGGAAGCTGGGGGGACGTCACTCCAGCTAAGACATACTAAACGACTCGTATTAACGAAGTTTTTGTGGCAGCTAAATTAAGACTGGGAACTTTGACTGCAGCTATTATGCCATATTGGCATACGAGTAGGTAGAATTATTCTATCACATATGAAGAAGCTGGAGTTATACACACTCAATAAAGTAATGTTGCAGGTAATTAGTACAAATGCCAAACGTGTTCATATGAATAATATAGTGAAGCAGCGACCTTGGAAATAGATGAAATGATTTCGAGTATCTAATGTATTGTACACAATAGACAGTTTGATATTTTTTTCTGAACACAATCGCACAAAGATATGAAATTAAGTCTAATTTGCATTTACCCATTTCGTCGTGACTAATCATGACAGTTTTCTGGACGCTCGCTAGGTGGCATTAGAGGATCTTAATACCTTAGAGAACAATCATAATTTTTTTTTTAATATTTCTATGAGAACAACACCAGAAACACCTTTTAATTGAGAATGGAGAGGTCAATTTCGCCAACTTAACTTGCAATTAAAGGCAGCCAGTCGGGCCAAAAAACAAGACCTAGGGTCAGAAAAATTCCAATAACAGAAAAAAAAAGAACCTGCCCATGTATCAACAGCCTATGTCGCTACACTGATACGACAAGGGAAGCGACTCATTACAGAATCGTGGGCGATCACACGACGGATAACATCTTAGTCCGCTACTTATACCATCTCTGAACCACACGCGGCCGTAGTCTGCTTACAATGCTGACTGCTTCTCTTCAAAGCATAATGAACCCTGGGTCTTTCCAGGATTCCCCCGTCTCCATGATGGACCCCTCACTACTGCTGCGGCCGGAGAAGGTCTATGATGGGAAGCCAGTAGAAGCGTTCCGGAATTACGATATTGATGAAAACGATCCGATCAAGGAACGCGTGCGCAGTACTTACTACGAGATGCATACCAAACAGTCTTACGATTTTGTTAAAGGTAAGTTAAAATTTTTCAAATACCTACTGTTGTACTTAATTTATTGATAGTTGGATAAATAGGTATGCGATTAAGAATCGTAAATTTAATTTTTTTTAAATTGGTACCTGCCTACATTACTTAATTATAATAATTAATTACTTACTTAGTTTGATGTTAATTACTTAATTATAATAATTAATTATCTACTTACTTTGATGTTAATTACTTAATTATTATAATTAAATTAATAGCAATTTTTTTTATTACTTTCATTTTCATTGCTTAAATTTAATTAAGTAATTAACATTAAGTAATTAAGTAGGTATTATCACTATCAACACTATCGCATGGCAATAAATGGTTAGGTTATGTACTTTAACTTCAATATTTAACTATAAAATCTAAATAAAAAAAATATATTATACACACTTTGTAGGTAGTTGCTAACAATTTCTACACAATATATGTACACAAGTGGACATTTGACAAGAAGCGCCAATGCTGAGCGCAGGCGAAGATTTTTACGTCTTAATTTTTTTTTACGTAGATACGTACATATTTCCTTATGTTATAGGAACGATAAAAAATTAATCAATATACAATTAGAGGGGGTCCAGTCGTTGACGACATCCACGAAAGACAATGAAACTAAATCAAATATATCACTTCATACAACGTTTTTTACGCAACCCATATACAGGGTCAAATTAAATTAGCTAGCAAAACTCTGCAGACGTGGTGGATAACCATCACAATCTACAGTTTCGCTAGCTATTTAAATAAAATAAAAAAGATTTGGAGATTTTTGTTGGGGGTCAATGACCGCTGTTAGTGTTGTAACTTCAATTATAAGTTGAGAAAATCTGTTGTCTTTTGTTTTATCCTGTTTAGATATTGATACCTATCTCGTCTGTGAAGTTTATACCAAAATATTTTTTCAAGTGACTACTACCTGCGGTCGATGACCCCACAACAATTTCTTTTTTGTTTCGTCATGTTTACACCCTGTAAAAAACGTACTTCCTTCCAGGACGGATGGACGATTGGCTGAAGTTCAACCACTTCAAGATGTCAGTGAAGGATGCCCTGATCAAGTTGAATGACCTGGTGGACGAGTCAGATCCTGACACAGACTTACCGAACATAGTGCACGCCTTCCAGACTGCCGAGAGGATCCGCGAAGACCATCCTGATCAGGACTGGTTCCACCTTATTGGACTCATACATGATCTTGGAAAGGTAAAGGTTTTATGATGATGTAGCGGTATCTACAACTCTTATGGCGATGTAGATGCCGCCACAATCCAGTAGTCAAATTGTCCCTGGACTTTTAGATAAAAAGCAGTGCCGTAGCAACATAACATTGACGCAACCAGCAAGAGTAACCCAAACTATATATTATTCGAGTATATTGTCATTTACCAGGTAATGGCTTTTTACGGCGAGCCTCAATGGTGCGTGGTGGGTGACACGTTCCCCGTGGGCTGCAAGTGGGCCCCGTCCATCGTCTACGGAGATGACAGCTTCAAGCACAACCCTGACACATACAACCCCAAATACAAGTAAGTCGGAGACTGCTACCATCCTGCCCTTTTTGCGTTTTTGACTGCAATTTCCTATATAGAGTACTAAGATTTATATCAAACGGCTAAGTTAATATGCTCTCGAGTAGAGTACCCTTTCTAAAAAAAAGTCCTGACAAAAAACCGGACATTGGCAAAAACAGTCCGGACATTTTTCTTCCAATTCTTTCTTTTTTTTCTTTCACTATTCATTGTTTTATTTTTTTATTAGCCTAGCTGCCCCACTCCTGGGAAAAGGCCTCTCTCCACTCCTTCCAACTTTCACGAGCACTCGCGTCCTCCTTCCAGTTTTAACGGAACGTTTCCAGCTAATTCCGCTATCTCCTACGTGGTCTTCTGCGACCACATTCATTCACCATTCATTGAACGTCTATTTTTTTAATCCCCGCCTATTCTATTTTTAAAAACAGGGGTTTTATTTGTAAAAAAAATCCCTAGTGTGAAAAGTCGAGACAACTTTTCACGAAGGATTTTAGGTATTCATTCGGGGTTGTTTCTTTCAGCACTGAATGCGGCATCTACAAGCCTAATTGCGGTTTGGAGAACTTGACGATCTCATGGGGACATGACGAGTACCTCTACAGGGTGCTGGTGCACAACAACGCCAAATTTCCTAAGGAGGGACTCTTCATGATCAGGTATGGCGCATACTACGTGTATAATAGGAACTGTTTAGTGGTCAAAATAACAAGGATGATAATTATTAACTCTGCGGGGTAATTGCACAACACACTAAATTTAATGGCTTTCATTTTGACAGTTCAACAACATTCATTGCGTTATTTTTGTTGTTGAGCAGACAAATTCTTCGAACATATATTTATGAAGCAATGGATTAGCAATATCCGTCAAAACTAATCAGATTGAGATGCTAGGGATTGACACTACTGACAACTCACATCAAGCTCACGTCACTTGAGTTTTCACGGTGAGATTTTTTACAGAATCGATCGGCAGATTCGACCCCCGCTAGCAAAAATGACGTCGGCTAATCTCGCTTTTGAAGTTTGATAACCGACAAAGTTCCAACGTTGTGATTTTCGAAGATCTAACATGTGACCATGTCACTATTATTCACTATTTTAAAGCATTAGTTTTCAATAAACATACGTAGACCCGCGTCATTCTTGAGATAAACTTTGTCACTACAACGTAAAATTATGCGTTATTTACCTACTTCCTAATGCTCAATAGTTTCTTATCGTAACTGTAATATTCCGCGAAGTTTCTTAGTGACGGGCAAATTTTTCTATCGACTGATATTTTTTATTCGTAGAATAAAATTGACGTCTGACAGATTTTGTATGGAAGAACTGTCGAAAATTCAAAATTATTCCTCGGATAAAGTTGTCTGGCGTTGGAAAAAAAATCAACCCTTAAGAGTATCTTCTTCTCAATGATAAATACTTTATCTAACGTAAATGTCACACGTCAAATCCTCAAATGTTACCCTATTTGAGGATTTGACGTGTGGCAGAGTTGACTCACGTTAGGTATATTCATGTTTTCGGTTGGTTTTTCTTTTCTATGTGCCACGGGCCCTACAGTCTGTTCACAGTTATTTGACCTCTGAAGCAGCAACCTAATAGCAACCATATTATGACGAGAATATAGATCACATTGACTTTGACAGACTTTTCAATGGCAGCAATTCAACAGCAACCTTCACAACAACATCCTAAGATGTTGAATAAAATTTGGACAGTGATGCAAACTCAGAAAGGTCAAATAACTGTAAACGTACTGTAGTTATACTTAGCTATTTATTCTCTACGTCTCATTTCTCCAATTTTTTGTTTGGGTTTTATGGCAGAAAGAAAAAAAGAAAATACGTTTATTTGCGGTAAACATAACGCATAAAAACAAAAAAAAAAGCCAAAAAAAATTACAATTTGGGGGAAAACATGCGTCACATCTACGGAAAACAGCCATCGCCCAGTATACTGTTAAGACCCTATGCGAGACAGTCCCAGCGCTGGTTTCCAGCGACAGCCGGCGTTGACGTGGCAAAAGCTCTCTATCCCCGTTCGCCTGAATGTTACGAAACGTTTTGTGGTGTGTGTGATTTCTTACTAATTCGTTGTTTGTTTGTCCATCAGATATCACTCGCTGTACCCGTGGCACGCGGGCGGTGACTACAAACACTTTATGAAGCCAGGAGACGAGAGGATTATGCAGCATGTTTTAGAATTCAAGTAAGTACCCGATTGCCCCAAAAAAACCTCATGGTTTTTTAACAACTGGCAGTTTTAAAAACGAAAATTTTATCAGCCTACGGTATTTGAGGAACAGTCATATATCAGAAGGCCAATCTCGTAATTAAAAATGTTCAAAATCTAGTCGCAACCTCATCTCAGCGACAATCAATGTCAATTTTTTATTAAAAATATAGTGAATTTAGAGGTATTTTTAACAGATGGAGACGGATCAAACTGTGAGCGTTCTTAAAATTAAGAGAATTGCCCCTCGGATGTTGTTAAATTGTTAGCAAGAAGATTCAGGTACGGATAAACTAGAAGTCTATGATAAGGAGCATATTCTATCTTCCTGGGGGTCGGAGACTCTTAGAAAATGCTGTATTTGGTGGAATGTCAATGTTGGAATACTGTTTTGCGGCTCACGATTTATGATCTCAGACATTTTACCAACACAATAGTATAAGACATTTTAAATCCACCATTTTATATTCGTCCTCTCTTCGCAGCAAATACGACCTATACACCAAGAGCGGCGGTGTGCCCGATATCGAGGCTCTGTGGCCCTACTACGAGAAGCTGATCGAGAAGTACATCCCAGGAGAGCTGGAGTGGTAGACTGACCCAAGCATATGCCCTGCACAGTACAAATGTAATTATTCTTACTAATTAACAACAGATTTTTTTTTCGTGTTATTAATGTTAGGTGATCTCTCTATTGGCGATTTTTTTTTTTCTATTTTTATTTAATTTTAATTAAGTGGTAAAATGTCTCGGCCCTTTCGGCGATAGCTAGTAAAACCAAAGATAACATTTATCATTTGTATATTATTTTTATATTCACATAAATTGGCCAATTTATTTGTTAATGTTGTATGGATATTGTAAATAATATATTATTTTGATACTTTGTTTTATTTTATTTGTGAATCTTTAAGTGATTATTTTTCGCACCTATGGTCATATAATCGGGAATGAGAAGTCTCGTGTCTCAGTTCAGTTTTAGAAATGCTGTACTAAATAGGTAATTCGCCGTCCTTCCTACTCTCACGTTTTCTGACCGCAAATCGAGTTGAGACTCGAAGCAGTCGCGGCACTAATTCCATTGATAGAAAATAAAATAAATGCATTATATAATAATAAAGAAAACTAAATCAAATGAAGCAATCGTTGAGACATGAAGCAATCGTTGAAGGAGCGCTTCTTTGGCCGCCTGAAAAAAGTACGTAATAGTCTTCTATCAGGCGGAAACAAGGTGCGTGCCTTCAACAGTTGGGTCATGCCGGTTCTGATGTACTCTTTCGGCATACTCAAGTGGACTCAAACCGAATTAGACGCCCTGGATAGGAGGGTCCGAACGCTGCTGACTGCAAATCGAATGCATCACCCACGGTAGTCGGTAATGAGGCTGTATATCCCGCGAAAGTGTGGAGGTCGAGGCTTTTTAAACGCTAAGACCCTCCACAATCGCGAGATATGCAGTCTCAGGGAATATTCTTAGAAACCGACGTGGGGATGCATCGAGATGTAGTCGCGGTGGACAAGGGCCTCACCTCGCTCTCTTTGGCTAAATAGAACTGGCGTAAGCCAGTAGTGCTTGACACCAATGATCGCATGGAAGTATGACAGAGTAAGGAGCTTCACAGACGCTTTTACCGGGCCCTACATGGACCCGATGTAGATTTACTAGCGTCTGTAGCCTGGCTGCGTTTCGGTGACCTCTTTGGAGAAACCGAAGGTTTTGTCTGTGCAGTTATGGACGAAGTTATGATGACGAACAATTACCGGAGATTTATTGTGAAAGACGGCACGGTTGACATCTGTCGGGCATGCCACCGGCCGGGAGAATCAATCAGGCATATTATCTCCAGGTGTTCTCGTCTACCTAATGGAGAGTACTTGCATAGACACAACCTTGTAGCCAGGATAATCCATCAGCAACTTGCTCTGAAATACAGCCTTGTGGAATCTGAGGTGCCGTACAACAGGTGTGCCCGACCCAGTTCTCGAAAATGGAAATATCACATTGTACTGGGATCGATCCATCATCACTGACAGGACTATTGTTACCAATAAGCCTGATATAGTGGTGGTGGATCGATCAGAGCGGCGCGCAATGATTGTTGACATAACCGTCCCGCATGATGAGAACCTCGTGAAAGCCGAGAAAGATAAACAAATCAAGTATCTTGACTTGGCTCGCGAGGTTGTCGACATGTGGGATGTGGACTCAGCGATCAGTGCCGATAGTCGTGACAGCCAATGGCTTAATAGCCAAGAGCCTCGACCAACACCTGAGGAGGCTCTCGTTGGGCAGCCGGATCAAGGGCTTGATTCAGAAAGCGGTACTTCTGGACACGGCTCGCATTGTCAGGAGGTTCTTCTCTCTGGAGCCCTGACCGCCGGTAGCTTGGACCCTGTTCCGGATACCGGTGGGCTACTATTTTTTATATTTTTAAATGTTTTTATACTTTTTATATTCTAATATTTAAAAATATAATTGATATGTTTACTTTAAAATAAAAGAAAACGAAATCAGCTATAATAAATCAGGAACTTTATTTAAAAGCTATATTTACAAAAATACAATTATCTCAAAATATGTAATAATTAAACTACTAAGCATCAACAACCGAGTCAGAATTGTAACACAGCGCGTGTTACTTAAATTATATCTAAAGTTCTCCCATGTTGCAGGACACAAATAGTAAATAAGCATACCACATATTATTTTTGTATAAAATAAAATAATTTATAGCACTGTGACCTAAATCCGCACTTGTGCCACGCTTTCCTGCGACTTAAGTAGTTTATTTTTACACAGAAAACTTGACTTAAGTGCGGGGTTAGGTCACACGAACTATAAAATAGTAATGTGCTACTTCGGGAACGAAATTGGTATTATATGACATTAATTTGTAATGTAGCCAACAAAATTAATAGCTATGCATTTGTTTCACTTTTTAAAATTCTCTAAAACGAAAATTAGTCTAGAATGTGTGTGTCGAGATTTTCACAATTTTATTTACGTTTGGTGCCACACAACATAGGACAGAGTTTACAAAGTAGTTTAAAATCTAATATCAACCGATAAGTCCTCGTTGAACAAACACACGCTGCATGGAACAGCCTCCAATAAATATTTACTTTTTTATAGAAATTCTACTCTAATATAAAGTTTTACACAGCGTGTATTTGATTTTCGATTATTTAAAAGATGTCAACACAAAATCACTTTTTAAAAAACGAACACTAGTACACAAAACATTCAGCCAAACAACATACGTACACAAAATCAAATGCTAAAATAATTTACTACAAAAATAGATCTCGATTTCAACTCCAATTCATAAAATTTCTGGATTTTGCAGACATTTCCAATTAAGTAACGTTTAAAGGCGTATTTTACCAAAGTCAGATATCTTAAATCCGTGGAATAAAATTGACGCCTGACAATACTTGTTTGGAACAACTGTCAAAAATTCTAAATTTATTCTCAGGATAAGACTTATTCAAGGTGAAATCCGCCCTTAAGAGTATAATCTACTCAATGTTTTGGACTAGATACAAAATTAACCCAGAGTAAATCAAATAATAAAATCACAATGTTTACCTACCCATTTAGAAAAGCGGGTAAAATAAATCAACCAACAGCGAGTCATTAAGCGTACAACGCTTAAATTCTATTGGATTAGAGGCGACGCTATTAGCTGAATCTTCCCACCCGTATGTTAAAAAAACATAAGTTTTTGGCGTTACACATTAGGTTACATAATTATTTGAGTATGTAGTACTAATCATGTAGGTAATAATAGACATTGAGGCCGATTCTATAGAAACCCGACTACTTTAAAAATATGCATTTCTTTCTCTATCACGTGAAGTAAGAAAGAGACGGAAGACATTTTAAACTGTCAAAATATTATGAAACTGTCAAAACATTTTGGAAAGATTTTTTGACGACTTCTACCTCGTTTTTCGTCTTGAAAAACTACTTGTCCTTTGTATTTTTTTTTTTCTATTTCTGCTATAAAATGAGAGCAATGTTTTAAATAAATCAAGTTCCTACAAATCGGCATAACACAGATATCAATTCCATAAATGCACTCTCGCTCTACGCGCAAAGGCGAACCTATTTATATAATGGTCAGAGCCTAGCCATATGCATATAAGTATAAATACACAATCATGTTTACATTGAAAAGCCATATCATATCGTATCTTAGAATATTATTACATAGAAATACATCGAAGGCAAAAAGGAAGGAGACGAGATCTCGAGAGATGGAATTTCATTATTTTAAATATGAACTAATTTTGTTTGGATCTTAGACTGGACTAATAATATCCGTGAATTAGAAGATTATATTGGGCACTGTAAAGGACCTGTCTTTTAATTAATATTCAGCCATTAGTAAGCACTCCTTACATTTAGGAATTTAGCACTGGTGCATTTAGTTCATTTGACAAATCTTTTAAACGTCAGGGTTAAAATGTCGCCCTACTTGATTGACGCACTAAAGGTACGGTTTTATAAAAGAGCTGCCGCGGTAGCCGTCATATTTATAACGACCGTCATGAAAATCTGTCATTTTCCAGTATTTGACATTAGACCGTCAGAAAACGCTCTGCATTTGGACAGCCGATTGTGACCGTTCACCACTCTCTTAGGAAACCAATCTTAACCGACACCAGCGCCATTTTGCCTTAACGTAAACGTCACTAAACTACCCTAATTTAAATACATTATTCAAAGAAGCCTTCTTTATTTTAAATAGCGTATTTGAGACCAATATCTAAGTGTGCAATCCGACTATTTAAGATAAAAAAAGATTTATTTTCACAACATCGATAGTTAGAAAAATACTAAATTATACAGTGTGTACACCATTGAACTAACAAAATTACTTTACAAAAAATGTCAGCCTGTATAATCTTATCAGGGTTATAGACGAGTTTAGTTTAGTATAGTAATTATTACTTTAGCATCACTAATTAAAGGCGAATATCATAAATAAGACTACATTAATGGTCGTATCCCTTAGTAAGATGTTATCCCTCCTAACAATCTAGCGAATCAGTCTTTATTCTGGAAAGACGGCTCAAAACAACCCTTAAGGCCGAAACAAGGCAATTTTAATTTTTTTTATCACTCACTTTTAGCTTCGCATTGAACGGTCGAACGATATTGAACCTTATTTCAAAGGTAATACAGATCTAATCAAAAATCCATAAAAAATGGAGTCAAGATTAGAAGACACTCAACTAAGAACTATATTTCACTTCAAATAAGGTTCAATATTGAAAAACACTATCACATTCATGCTAGCTCTTTTCCTAATTATAGGTTTCCCTTTACTATCCTTTCTAAGCCTAAACGATTTCTTTGTTCCCAATCTAAAGTTTCAGCAATCCAAAAATATGAGGCCATTTTTTCATTTCAGGAATGTATTACAACCTGTATTTTCTTATGATTCGACTAGTTATAAAATCTAGCGAAACACAGTATACTTGCATTGTTCTAGTTTTGATTCAATATTTCAATTCAAAAATACTTTTTTTTTAAAAGACTACTTTTACAATAAAGTTTTAAGGTTATTGGAAGAAGTACCATATCATAAACATTTTAAATGGAATATCCTATCTCAAGGAATTACTTTTTGCTACAATCTGGTAATAAAAATCTAATAAATATTACGTTTTATTTGAATGGATTACAAGATTTAATTTTACAGGCTTGAAATATCATGTTATTTATCCTGTAGGAGCCAAATTATTACATTGACCCATGATCTACAAGGGCCATGGTATACAGCGCCATCTATGTCCCATATGACATTGTTCGACTACGACTTTGTTCTCTATCACCTGGTATTAAGGTTGACATTGGTTTACGTTTCAAAGTGTTTGTAAATACTGGTGACGTATGCCATAACTTGCTGCCAGTCCGGTCTCTCTTGTTGGATCATATCTTGAATGTTCTGTTGAGGAAGAAAGGAAATTGATTATTTTCCGATCAAGAACTATTTTAACGTGGCGCTTGGGAGCAGATGAGATTTAATTTTTTTCCTGACATGTCTTCTATTTGTAGACAGCCTAATTTTTAGGAACGTGTAAAAGAACATATAACCAGCTTCAAATAATACCATCTATATCTAATTACTAATAGTTAACCAGCTGCATCCGGTTAGACTGGAAGCTGACCCCAACCTAGTTGGGAAAAGGCTAGACAGATTGAATAGTAAAGCTGAAGAGTTTGTTTGAACGCGCTAATCTCCGGAAGTGCCAGTCGGAATTGAAAAAATCTTATAATAGCCAAAAAGCATTTGATAGCCCAATTCTTGAGGAATGCTTTAGGCTATATTATTATCATATAGGCTATAATATCACGCTAGGACCCTTAGGATGCGAGCAAAAAGAAGAAAAGTCAGTAAGAACGCTTAGCGAAAACGAACTTCTAGAGCAGGCAGGCAATGCGATGCGATGCGACGGAGTGGGTCGGGGGTATAAGAAATTTCACGAGGACGAAGTCGCGGACAGAAGCTAGTTATAATATAAGAACATGCTTCTCGGTTCAAAACTTGTTCTTTATTTATTTATTTCAGGCGTCGCGACGCTGGCCCATGGATATAAATACCTTAACCTAAACATACATATTTTTACTATAAAACTTCACATCACTAGCTTGTTCTTGAGCTGTTCTGTGGTACTTGTCCGCGGCAGCAACGGAACACCACTTCCTGCGGCCAGAAGTCTTCTTACGCACTTTATTCTCGCAAAATGACTGGCGTCACTGATTTACCTATAATCTTCTCTTGTCTATTTTACGGTATGATATTAAGTGGATATTTGCTGCTGGTATGCTCTTTTACATCCACCGGTGTTGGTATAATCCTAGAAAGTGAGGAGACCAAGACCGAGGTCTGTGTGATGTACCAATGTTTCTTCCAAAAGCATGTAAGATTTGCTATTCGAATCACACACGGGACTGCAGAAATATTTAATTTAAAGTCAATAAAAAAATACGTGGATCGATACTGACCAGCGTGGTAGGTATACCGACGGACTCCGCAGCTGCGAAGGCGACGGAGAAGTTGGTCCGTTTGTCGTGCGGCGAGAGCGACGCGTACGAGATGCGGCTGTCGCCCAGGTACGAATGCAGTAGCGCGCAGATCGCCATGCCGTCGTTCCACGAAGAACTGGAGAAAGATAAAGATTGTGTTAGGGATACATTTTTTTTTTATTCGCGCTACAACTGGACTTTTAATTCTTTTGAGTCAATTGGCTATGACACCTCTTTTTATACCGAAGTGAAAAGAAATATAAGTGCCAGCTTATAAAAGTAGGCCTAGTTTTGAACGCTGGCCCACAGGCAGCATACTATTTACGGGATGCAAGTTTCTAGCCTGTGGCATACAAAAAATGACTAGTGTCGTATAAACACTGTTTTGACGGTCCAACTGTTATTGTTGCTTCAAATATTGGTAATGATTACAGGCAATGAAATCGCACCACGTAAATCAGTATTTACTTTAGCAAAAATAACGTGACCTCCTTGAATTCAGTCATATGCATTCCTTTAGTTTATCAGTGTATGCTTATAAATTAGAGTGGACGGGCAACAATGTATTTCTGGAGGTATTATGATCAAACAAGCACTTACCTAAAGTTAGTGATATCAATGTTGTTATATCCCATGGTCTTCTGTTGGCACCACTTGAGCAGCGCGTTGCGCTTCGAGCCGCCGTTCTTCACTTGTAACGCGTTCAACGGATCCTTTCTTTCACCTGTGATTATTCAGAAATACTCATGAAAAAATAGTATTTAATTTCAGTTTTAATAAGAATTCAGAGTATAACCTAGCTGCCCTGCAGACTAAGCCCAAGTCGCACGGGCGTATTATATTATCGCGGCGATTTTTTTTCGCGCACTGTGTATCAACAGTTTGTTTTTTTGACGCGTTGGGATGCGCTCTGTTGAATACTTATGCGTATGCTCGGCTAAATACAGAGTCTAAAATCCAGTGCGCGAAAAAATCGTCGCGATAAAAATACGCCCATGTCTACCTGGGCTTACTCTCGACAGTTTCATGTTGAATCAACTCTAATTTGATTCGAGTAAGTGTCAAATTGTCACTTAATCGAATCAAATTCGATTTGGTTCAATCTCGAAGATGTCGGCAGTACACCACATGGTACATACTTTCTTAGTGAATGTTAATGAACATCGTGTATTTGTTGGTTTTTGCGACATTTATCGTGCAGACACATAGAAGCTAAGCTTAGTATCTAGAAACTTACCTTATCTGCTGTGGAATATTTACTTTTAACGATTTGAGGCCTAATTTCGTCTATAAAATTATTTTAATTTCCACATCTTAAGACGTGAACGATACCACAGGCTGTGTAGGGCGTGTAACAAGACAGTGCTCACACTTTTTCTACACAAGTCCATATTGCAACTAAGTATTGCATTAGTTCAGTTGGATTTTCAACGCACTGCTTGACGCCAAGAGTTGAAAATAGAACAGTGTGTTTTTTTGACGCACTGGTATGCGCTCTGTTGCGATTCTCAATGCTCGGCTCAACACCGATAGTTGAAAATCCAGTGAGCGATAAAATCTCGCCACGATATTGTCAGCGAAAAAAACCTAGCTGCTTTGAGCAGTTTTGTAAATTGAAGTCCCAGTATACGAAAAATTCCGATGCTATCTCCCTCTGCATTGTCGGCTAAGTTCTTTAGCTGGCTTCCCATTTAAAATTCCTTTACCAAACACACAAACAGACTCACATATATCTCCGTAGCTGTTCCGGCGCACGAAGGACTCGATGGCTTTCTGCTGCAGCGTCAGCGCGCGCTGCTCGTCGGGGATGTTTGCCTGCGCAGCTGCAGCCTCTGCCCCGCCCCGTTAGGCACAACGTCAAACAAGCGCACACCAGACGGATTTGTGATAACGTTCAGTGATAAGAGTAGCAGTGAAGGTTTTTAAAGCTTTGAAATATAGTGTAGCTGTGGCGCCATCTAGACGGCGACATAAATCCTACATCGCGCAAGCAAAGTTTACCACGCAATGATTTATTTTATCTGTAGTTTGTAAGAATCGGCTAAATATAGAGAGGTAGCCTATATGCCCCAGGCAGTCACAACCAGTCTTCGTTATAGTGACGCAGACAAAACCATTTTTGTCTGTTGTTTTCTACTCCATTTTTATTCGGGTAACTTTTTTAACTAAGTACTTTTTTTATCACAAAACCGTCGATGGTGATACATGAGCGAAATATCGACACAGTCAGCTAGTGTGGATATTTCTGAGTAGACACAAACAATGCAGAGTGGTACCGTTCCCAATGAGTGAACTTATAGTCCCGCAAGACCCGACTCCATTAGAATAGGGGGAAAGGTTGGCGGGAAAATATACCGACTCCATTTTTATTGGGAATGACGGTTGAT
The DNA here is from genome assembly GCA_951799955.1 of Apamea anceps. NCBI lineage: Eukaryota > Metazoa > Arthropoda > Insecta > Lepidoptera > Noctuidae > Apamea > Apamea anceps. The sequence goes on from OX637520.1 coordinate 11,262,338, forward strand.
TTTAAATAAGTATAATTATTTTTATTTCCTTTGTCTAACTCAATATTGAAGAAAATACTAAGTATCGTGGAATTAAAAAAAAAAAAGTTAAAATAGGTACAGACGCCAGCAGCAGGTCAAGCTACCCGAAACTGTCAAATTTTCCCAATCAACTGCTTTAGCAATAAAGTTGAAAATCTATTTTAAAAATTGACAGATTGTAGTAGCTTGATGTGCTGGCGTCTGTACGTTTAATTATTTTGCTAATCTTCAGACGACGTAACAAAAAAAAAAACCCCAAAAGTAAACTTGTTTATATTGAATTAGACAAAGGATAAGCCCCACTCAAAAATAAAACCCAATTAACAAAAAAAAAAAAAAAAACTGTCTCCTTAATAATATACAGGTGTAAAAAATAAAAGACTATTGGCATGCATTATGTAATGAACGAAGAGTTTAATAAATAAATTAGTAACGTCGCACACAACACATATCGTTAATTGGTAGTAAATTAGGCAAGGGTTGGGCTATGCGCCGCGTTCATGCTGCCATGCTGGAAAAAATAAGCGACTTTCATGCGATTATATGTAGCCGGGGACGGGATTCACGTATTTTAATTGAATTGGGATTCTTAAATTAGGATCAACTTATTGTATTTCCGATTATAGTTTGGGTATAGAAAGAGTAAAGTTTTTTTTTGTTGAAAAAAATCCTACTGTACCGGGTTAAATATAGACGACGTCATAATAAAAAAAAATGTAACACATGCTGGTTTTCCACTCTATTCATTGCCTTACTACCTTCGTAAATAAATCTGATAACTTGAAAATAAACGTATTTATTAAATAAATTGGTTACTTCCATGCATATAATTTAATTAAAACCCCCAAAATATGGAACAACACAACCCCTAAACAAGGTGACCCCCCCCCCTATTACACAACTACTAAACAAGGTGATAATGCATCTAATTTTGAAGTTAGATAAAAGGTATAATTTTTTTTTATATTCAGTTTCACAATAATAATATTTTGATAACTAAATAAATTACGGTCACTCGCGGAGATTAATTCAGAATTACATACACCATCACCTCATCCATAAATCTTAAAACTACATAAAAAATATCATATTCTAAATATAGTTCACTCACCGTTAGCGATGGGTGAAGGGCGGTTGCCTCTGGCAGCGGGCGGTTTAGTTGAGAAGGTGGTTCCGCCCATACCATTGCTTGGCGCCGTGGAATCCGCCATACCGTTCTTTATTGTAGTTGAGGTTGTCGTTACTCCTACTGTAGTTTGCTAAAAATAAGAAAAAAAAAATGTATATTAACCGTGTGCCAGAAACTATCGATATATTGTTGGATTGATGGACATGTTTTTCGGTTTTGGCAAAACAGGCTTTGTGTCTTTTGCATATTAAAAGTCGCAGCTGCATGAATACACTTCTCAATTAAAGATGGCGTCCGCCAAAACCTAAGCCCTACGGATTCCTTTGCAGATTTCATCATCATCATTTCAGCCGGAAAGCGTCCACTGCTAGACAAAAGCCTCCCCCAAGCACCGCCACTGCGACCGGTTCTGTGCTTCCCGAATCTAGCGGATTCGTACAGCCTTCACAAGGTCATCGGTCCACCTTGTAGGAGGCCTTCCAACGCTACGACTTGCAGATTTATTAAGCAAAAATGTAAGAGGGCCTTACCTGAGGCCACTCTCCCACCGGAGTGGTTGCAGGAGACTGTTTAGCTGCCTTGGCTGCGTTTTCTATGCTTTCAATTAGAGACTTGACTGATAGACGGGAGTCTTGACGGCTTACCCCTGAAACAAAACAGTGCAAACTTATAGAAGACTTCTACAGATTTTACTAAGGGTGAATTCCACCAAACTGTTATACCTAGAATAAGTCTTATTCTGAGAAAAAAAAATGAATTTTTGACGGTTTTTCCACAGTGGAACTGTCAGACGTTAATTTTATTCCACGGATAATAGATATCTGACTTTGGTAAAATCAGCCCTTGTTATTGTGTAGATTTACGACCGGTATGTTAAAAAGTGAAAATCTATGGGTTCATAGTCCATAATATTATGACCAAAGCCATAGAAATAGATTAAAATAACTTTGCCAAAAGACTCTTATTCAGTGTGATGTAGCAAAATATTGGCTGTACGTGCATTACAGTGAGGCCCTCAAGAGAATGCGTTCCTCACTCCTGTCAGTGCGACAATTGTAGTTCCTAAGCTAATAAAAACCAAATTCGCAAAACACGTATTTGTTTGTATAAAACTGACAGAGGCCTTACCACGAGCTCTTAACGCGATCCAGTTTAGGCTGTTGGAAAGAGACAGAGCTATACAAGTCGTCTAGCGCCATCTCGATCCCTGAGCGTAAATTGAATCGCGTTAAGAACTCGCGGTAGGCCACCAGGTGTCAAGAACGCATTCTCTCGTCGGCCGGATTGTAACTAAAGAGAATTCAGGGATGTTCTACTACTTTGAAGCTTTAATTTTATATGCCCTATATATGCTCAAATATGTTAGATACCTTTAGTCCTCCTGTGTGAGGCAGCGGTGGCCATGATGTCTTGTAGCGATGCACTGGTGAGCAGCGGCGGTGGAGGCGGCGTCTCCTCCGTTCGAGGTGGTATGGCTGGAGGTGACAATGAGGTTATTGACAGTTTCTTATATAATTAGAGGAATGTAAGCGCTTATTTGGCATTATTTAAGAGTTCGTCAGGGTAGACGATGGAGGTCTTATGTCCTTAGTAGAGCTCTTAGATGAAGAATCTGGTATATCCAGTTAAGATAGTTTAAATTGGGCTCTGGCGTCTTGCTTCGGTCAGAATTACTTACTGTTAAAAATTGACAAGAACAAAATATTTTTTGGAACAATGAGGGCAAATATAATTAAGGTCCATCTTTGTCTGGTAAAATACAAACAAGAAATAATCTAGTAATCCAACACCAGACAAATCCCAGTGCTATAAAAACTGAAGCGAAAAACCATGCTTGCAAATTATTTTTCATCATGCATCATATGAAACATTATTTGCAAGCATGCATGCATGCATCATCATAATATTTTGTTCACCTTAAACCTTGAAATAAATAACGCATTCTAAATTGAAGTGGCAATTCCTAAAATTACGTGTTTGAAATTTTTGTCCAAAATAAATGAAATGACTCTCACAGAAGCAGAAGTTAAGCTTCTGAACGCTTTTACATAATTTTAGACAAATCAAAGCGCATGATGGATGGAAGGCGAGATTTTTGTGACCTTACCCAATAATTTCTATGTGACCACTGATTGCCTGCACAGGGTTTTAGAAGTATAACCCGGGACCATCCCACACTACCTTCTGCCTAACTGGCTTTTGAAAAGTAAGCCAGTGTTCAGAAGCTTAACAATAAAAAACAAATGGAACACAAACCACCACCGTGTCACCGCCACCCAATGAGACAACAACACACGACACTCTCATGTTTCCATACATTGATACAGTTATTTACATGTAATTCACACTCGAACGTTTAGGTTTCCGGTCACAAAAGCGCTGACTTACGTAGAGGTCTTCGAGGCGGGGGATCTTTCAGTGACCTTAACGGGTGCGACAACCGTTTGTGCTCCAAAGTCCTCCAATATGGCTTCTCCCTTGGCAGGGAACCTGTATTTGTATCTATACTTGGTGAAGTCGGATGCTGTAGCGAAAATTTTCTAGGCGCAACCTCTGTTCGTACATCTTGATCTGGTTTCTTTTCTAAACTTTGGACTATTTCTACTATAGAACCATTTGGTTTCTTTGGCAGATCTTCATTCGCGCTCGGCGCTCTTGATAACGATATTATTGATTTGGTAATGCTGGCCATCTCTTTCGCTGTACTTGTGCTCTCTTCGGAATCTAACGACATCGATTTTGTAAACCTATCGTTTGTCTTAGGCCTCTTGATTCGTCTCGGTACTTTAAGCAGGTCTTCCCTTGGTATTGTAGCCAGTTCATCGTTTAACGACTGGTTTTTATTTGATATCTTTTCGTCATCGGCTATATTTTTATCTTTGGTTATTACTTCGGATATCACAGGTCCTATTTCTTCATAAACATTTTCCTGTTCGGAATATCTTCTTTGTTCAAGTTGAGGTATAAAAGGATTAGTTGGCGTAATTTTTACGACTTCTTTACTACTTTCCACTGGCTTGGGTTTAGAATTAGAAGACTGTTTTGAATTTATGACGAACGGTACGCTTGCTACGGGTTGATAATATTTGTTGTCTATCAACCACTGCGGTGTCTTCGATAGCTTTCTAACATTTGTGGTCACTTCTGATGGGTTTGCTGAAGCTTTTGGCACAACGCTAACAGCTTTTGGTGGCTCTAAAGCGTCTGGGGTTTTTGAAAAATTGTTTGCAGATTTAGATATTTCTAAAGGCGAGGGTGAAAGTAAAGGTTTAGCTATATTATTACTGGGTGATGGGGTTTTCCTTTCTGCTAAGTTTTCGTTAGATCCGAAGGTTTTCCATGACAGGAAGGGAAGTTGCTTTGCTTTTGCATTTTTTTGATAAAGACCTTTTCTTTTAGTATTGTCCTCGAGGCTGTTTACTTCAGTCACTTTGCTATCATTTTTGTTATCTTTATCAACTTGGTCGATATCACTGTAGTATACAGTACCTTTGTTGGCCTCTTGTTTTTGTTCTACTGGGCCCTCATGAGTTGCAAGAGGTTTAAAAAACACTGGCTGTATCAATACGGGACTTATAATTATCGGGGATGCCGGTGAAACATTGCCGTTACCTAGTTGTATAGGAGCCAAGAAAGTTTTAAAAGTATTTACAGCTCTATTACTATTAGCATTAGGATTACTCTGCACTGGAGCTGTCTTTGGTATATCATCACCTAAGTCTGTGGTATTTATTGTAAGATGATAGCTAACATTATCATCTATAGGAACTGGTGTTTTAGGTTCAGGAGGAACAGTATCATTTAAGGGTTCAATAAAAGAATTGCTACTTTCAACTTTTGAACTGGGTATTTTTGCATTGGTGGTAACTAAACTATTTTCTTTAGCATCTACAACTTTTGGTTTTGAACCGCGCCGAGGCACAGGTTCTGGTATTTTAGGATTACAAGGTGGAGAAATCTTTCTTGATTTATTTATATTTTCTATTTCATCTTTAGTAATAGGAACAGGTTCGGAAGTAATTTCCTCATCATTTTCTTTTAATACCTTTGTGCAAGGAGAACCCCTTTTAGCTCTGTTATTACCAATAATTCGGTCTATTGCAGCTTTGAATGTGACTTTCAGTTCCTCATTAACCATTTTCAGTTGTTTCTCAACGTTATCATCAATAGGAGTATCTCTCCGTATTTGGTTTTTAGGCGGCATCAAATCGAATGCTGGGGCTTTCTTAATATCATCAGGATATGGGAAAGGGAGAACTTCTTCGGCCTTCACAACAGGTATATATTTATTTTCGTCATTGTTGTTTGCTTCAAATGCACTATTTACTTTGTTGTTATTTTTCTCAATAGGTGACAGAAAGACACTATCAGAGCCTTCCGTAAATAGAGATGTATCACTTTGAGCGTTTATATTGAGAAAATCTACACTAGTGGCTTCATTTAAGGCTTCTTTATATTCATCATTAGTGTTTAAATTATCCATACTATAAGACTTTGGTTTTCCATGGTATGTTCCAGACAGATTTGTACTGAAGATAGTGCGTGCTCTTGGTATGGGTGCGAAAGTAGAATCTGATTTCATTAACCTAAAACTATGATTCAGATCGATTAGTTTCTTCGGCAATTCTGGTTTAGTTGGAGGTCTTACACCCGCTTCATCGTAAAGGTCGATAGCGTTTTGCCTTTTCAGCTCCTTGGTTTCGAAAGGAGGTAAGACAGTTTCGGCTAACACTCTACTCGGGTACTCTTCCTGTGACGATTTTTGGCTATCATCATCATTCGTTTCATCTGTGGTAACATTGTCAATTTCAAGTTTGAATTGATCTGTTAACAGATCGTTCGAGTCATTTTTCGGTTCTGGGGCGTTAGACCTGAAGAATGCTTGTTCTATCAAGCTTACTTCTTTCGCTGGAGGATCAGTAACACTGTGCACTCTAGACAGATATCTAGTTCTTATACTCTTGAATACGTCTTTGGAAGGACTTAAATCGTCGCTCGTTTGAGAGTCACAATTGTCAGATTCCTTCGATTCTAACTTATTGTCATCTGAATAAACGCTATCCATAGATTCCGATCTGTCAACACCTGTGTTGGTACATCAAATTGAGATTAGACATAGTTTAACATATATTTGATGGTCGATCACTGTTAGTTTATGAATGTCTACGTAGTTAAGCATTTTACACAGAATTAGCGCCTGGTACTGCATGTTAATTCTGCTGAAATTATTGAACAGTTTAAAATGTTTTTACGACTCGTTTTATTTATTTAATTACATGCAATATGAATATTAAACGTCGAAAGCTAAATTATTTTCTCATTAACTTTAATTTTGTACAAAAATGTTGAATTACCTGAAAAATAACGTTCACAATCTAATTTTAAGAAACCTTCTTTAATTTGCATTTCTTTTTGAGCATTTGCAGGACACAAAGCTAAAACTAGATGTTAACAAACTCCAAACTACTTTCAAATCTACCTATCATACACATGCAAAGCTCTCACTTGCGCGTTTTATAGCAGACACACATTTTTTTAGAAAATCCTGCCAATATAATAATTTCAGTTTTGGTGCCACAAAAAAAAAAAAAAAAATTGAAAATAAAAACTTTATAATACAGTGCTCTCACAAAAGTAAAAACATTGAAATACCAAAAGAGGATGCATCAAATTGAGTCAATAGAGAACAAAGATTATTAACAAGCAAAGATAAGACTTCAAATAAAAAAAATCACGTTGGACATGGGTAGTGGATATCTACAAATACCAATTTTTTTTATACATGACCTATTAATTCCATATCAAGAGTTGTGTAATAAAAAACACCAAACTCAAAGTGTATCATACAACAAGCCAATTCATAATTTCGTCAAACGCATCCACACTAAAACCCGCAAGATTCTCCCCCTCATTCTTCCACTTACCCTTGATTGAGTGCATCTGGTCCTCCAAGAGTCGTATCCTGTCCCTTGCGACCTTGTTCTCAGTGACCAGTCGCTCCAACTCCCTTTGAGCTTCGGTTTTGAAGTCATTGGCGACCCGCACCGTCATTAGGAGATCGCTTTGGAACTGCTTCCATTCGGCTTCCTATTTGGAAAAGTTATATATGAATTTGTGTAAGTCGTATATGAATGAAGGTCAGAGAAGCAGTGGTGGCCCTGTGGTGTAACGACCGCGCCATAAGAGGACGTAGGTTTGAACTCAGACAGGCGCTTTACTTTGGGCTAATTATATCATCACCACTGCTCTCAAAACCGTAAAGGAAAACATCGTGAGGAAACCGGCATGTCCTAGAACCAAAAATTCGACGACATGTGACATCTACCAACCCACACTGGGCCCGCGTGGTAGATTATAGCCCGTTCCCTCTCGAAGAGAGGAGACCTGTGTCCCAGCAGTGGGAACCTTATAGGCCGCTTATGTATATGAACTATTTAATATGGTGACTTATGAGTAGGTAGACGAAAAAAAACCTTATAAAAAGAGAGCAGTTCTCTCTTCAGCATTTGATTTACTTGTTAACTACAGGTAAACTAAGCTTTTGTTACAAAGTTGATCTTAAGTTTCCACGTAAACAACAAAAAAGGAGTTCGAAGAAGAGAAAATTCGTATAATATATCAATCTTATGTTTAGCGCTAGAACGTGTTCAGTTAGACAAACATCGTATCCGACATACAACGGATTATCGGGCGTCAACAATCGCGCTTATGTGGTCTCATTTGCGCTTTCAAACACTGATAATAAGGTTTATTATTCAATGTCAAAATGCCCTCGAACCTTATAATTGGACTTACATCTCTCTCCCGGTCTCTAGTTAGCTGTGCATGTCTCGCACGCGCGTCTTGTAGTTGTCGCTCCAAGTCTGACACTCTCGCGAGCGCCTCACCAGCTCGACTCATTAGGGCTAGCTTTTCATCTGTTGCCACTTGCACCTGGAAAAATAAGAAAATGGGAAGTCAGTGGCCAGTGGGGTAAACAATCAGTTATAATTCGCTGGCCGAAAAATACGACGAAGAAAAGATTTGATTTTTTGTATGTTTATTTGTTACGATTTCACGCTAAAACGGCTGAACGGGTTTGGACGAGATTAGCAGATGGGTAGACGTGACCTGGATCAGGATATAGGATACTTTTTATCATGATATTCCCACGGGATCAAGACATATGCGCGTTAAATTGCGGGGCGCAGTTAGTAAATAAAAAAAAATCATACCTGAATCTGCAACTCCTCCACGTTGTCCTGCAACGTCTTCATCTCTCCTTGCATCGCCGTCTTCTCTTGTCGTAGCTGTTCGATCTGGAACTCCAGCTCTGATATCGTTGACTTTGCGTTGTTTCGTGATACCTGCAATATTTTATTGTGAATTAGAAAAACAATTTATGTAAATGTTTCGTTGTTCTAATGCGAGTTAAAAAGAACCCTTTAAGTTTATTACCCTTTTAGGTAAGGTATCATTTAAAATAATAATACATATGTACATGTGAAAAAACAAGCAAAAGAATCATAGGGCATCAAAAAATTCGTCCGCATCGCTGTCAATAGGAACAGTGCCCAAAAGGCTGGCAGCATTGCCACATTGTATGGCGATGCTAATTCTTTGGCTAAGAAACAGGCCAGCCCTCTGGTTACGTGATGAGTCGACCAACCGCTTGGCGATATCTCGAAAAACCAAGTGGGCACTCGGACCCCATGGCCCTAGTGTTTCAACCCCAAACGGCTCGAAGATATAACTCCCCAATCAGGTTGAAATATTTTCGCCATTTGAGGTTTTCTGCACCAGCAGCATTTAGGTTAGTGAATTTTAATCTAGTGAATTGAAACCTCTCAAAACGGTGAAGGAAAACATCATGTGACAACTCGTACCGGGCCTGCGTGGTGGATTACAGCCCACTACCTATCGAAGAGAGGAGGCCTGTATCCCAACAGTGGGAACATAGGCTGGGTATGCTTATGCAATGTTCATGACAAAAGCTAATAAAAACATTGACACTTTTACAAGATGATGAAATCGCTGTGCGATTTTTTTAGGAATTATTCTAGAGCAAAATGTTAACTGACCATAGCATCATCATGCATCTTCCTGGCATCGGAATGCGCTCTGTCCAGCTGGCGCTGCGCGTGCGCCAGGCGCTCGGCCAGCGCCAGCGCGCGCGCGCCCGCCGCCTCCGCCTCGCGCCGCGCCGCCGCCGCCGCCGCCTCCGCCTCCGCCGCGCCTTCCACTACGCCATCTCGCTCTTCCAACTGGATGTACAAATATTATTTTGAATAATTTCGTGCGGATGAATGACGAAAATGTCGTGAGGAAACGTTTGAGGACGTGGATGGCTATAAGAGTAGGGGAAGACCAAAGAAACGATGGATGGAGATGACGACTAAAGGAATATAGAACTGACCCCAAAAACACTGGGATAAGGGCAAGACAGGACTGTCTACACAAATTATTATTGTTTTTTTTTTTTTGCCCCACACTACGAATTACTCCTGTATCGTGGGTTAATATTATCATCATTCTCTTATTTTTTCCCTTATTACTGATTAATTTCCGGTGCTACGTAATCCGATCAAGGTGTGATAACTACTTCCACATGGGAAGGTCTACTAGGCAAAGTTATGAGGTCTTTGCTTCATTATTGGTAAAGATACAAGTCTTAATTTTAACCAATAACAGTCTGTAAATTAGAGGAATCGGCCATTAGTATAATCTTACCTTAGCTTTAGCAGCATCAAGTAGATCAGTGAGGGTAGCAATCTGATGCTGCCTCGACGCGGCGAGCTCCTGCGCCGTGTCCGTCTCGTGCTCGCATCGCGATCTCTCTGATTCTGCGCGCTCCACATTCGCCTCTAATACACTGTGGGTATAAAGAAACATCATAATTAATTATTCATCATAATGATGTTTAATAAAATCTATATAATATTTAAATAACATATAGCACAACGCCTGTATCCCTCGAAGGATAAGTCAGAGAGGTGCACCTATAGTACATCTACATTTTCAAATGCAAGGAATTATTAATATATGAGAGGTCCATAATATGCTACACTTGTTCGGACTATCGCCTACGGTGTATAAAATTGTAAATTAGAATGATCTTCATAGACGAAGCAAATATTGTAAAGGAGTCCTTTACAAGACGAATTTGTTAATATCCTTTAAAAGGACAATTGATACTAACAATTTCGTCTTCGTCGACGTAAATAAACGTAAATAATGAGATTTGTGACGTTTTGTGATATCAGTAAACCTGTTTGGGTTAATGGATGAACACCAAAGGAAAGGCTGTTTATAAGGATCTATATAATACGTTTATCCTTTTATATTAATTTGTATATTGGAAGGCGTGTTTACTAATATTACGTGAGACGTGTGATGCCAAGGTGAATGCTAAAGCTAAAGCTAAAATCTCCATCAACGCTGTACATGACACATTGCAATAATTTTTATTAAAACCTTTATCTTAAATATTCAAATCAACTAATTAAATCTCTTCGCTGTACTAATAAAAAAAAATATATGATGGTATCGTTTCATAATGAAAATAATTATTTAATTTGACGTGTTCGGCGACATAATCGTTAATCTAATCAATCTGTAACATGTTGTGGATCACAATCTTCATTTTCCCAGAAAACGCTTTTTTTTTTTACAGAGCAAAATGTATTTTTTTAACGAAGTTCCCTAACGCGGCTTGCCATTGTCTGGATGAAAAGTTGATTTATAGAAATCGTCACGTAAGGAAAATACTTTGTGCCTCTCTCTCGCTCTCTCTCTCTCTGTTTCTATTATATATATATGTGTGTCTGAAAGTATCGCGTAAGGGTCCACACAAGTTTTTTAAAAATAAAGGTCGTTTAATTGTTCCATGCGTTCTACCGTCAATATCGCACATTGAATTTAACAAAAAAACTTGGCTTTTTCTATAAAAAGCCACGTTTTTTTCTGTTACAGAGGCTATCTGTAACTCATACTGTCTCTTTCTGTAACCCGGATACTGTGGAGAAAACGAATCCTTACCGTATCCTCTCCGCGAGGTTTTCATTTTCTTTGGTCTTCTCTTCGAGCGCAGTCTTGGTTTGGTTCAGCTCCGCCTCTAGTTGTTCCTGCTTCGTTAGCAGGTGTCTGCGCTCTTCCTGAGATAGCTGTAATATTATTTTTATTAATTAATTTATTAATAACCAACTTGATCAATCCATTCAAAGAAACGATGGATGGATACACATGGTACATGATCCTGCACGGTGGGAAAAAAAAATACATTTAACCGCGTAGGTATTGCACTTTTCTATGAAACAGTAGATTTTTTTTTTGGATAACCGACGAAAAGAGTCTACGCTAGGGGGGGGTTCTAGAATCATATGCTAAATTCATGGTTACAGTTTGCGCGTCGATGTCCTCCCACCCTGTGTGGTAGATGAATCGCAATCGAGATAAGTTCTACGAAAGTGTTAATTACAAAATTCAATTTATTTACTTATTTCCTGACCTTGAGAACAGCGAACAGCTGCTGATCGGCGTCACCAGACACCAGCGTCTCCGGCTCAACGCCTTCACGTAATAGAAGCTCTTGCAAGGTATCCACCTGAAGAAAAACATTATTCATTTATTACACAGAAATCGATTAAACCGAGTTTTGTATAAACATAACTGTCATAACATCACGCTTGTTTTCTCCGAAGGGTTAGGCAGAGATGTACCTATAGCACACCAACGTTTCACCAGTTATGTCATTACTCCGGGCTGCTATTGAGAAATTCCTGATGGTACAACCCAATAAAGATTTGTCCGAACCGGGAAACGTACCCAAGACCTCATGCACACCTTGAGTAGCGCTTGCCTGTTGCCGCCAATGTATAAAAGACAAGAACCACAAACCACCTGAGGAAGTTCTCGTTAGGCAGTTGAGTAAAAGTCTTGATGGAGAAAGCCTATGTATGTTATGTTCTCTGGGGTTTTAAAATAAAGACCGTATTTTCAGGTTCATCTCTCTAGATCAGTGTTTTTCAACGTGTGGGTCGCGACCCCCTAGGGGGTCGCCAAACCTATTCAATGGGGCCGCCGTTTCTTTAAGATTATAGGAGGTTTCAAATGGAATCAAACACTTCAAAGCTTCAGTGGTTGATTGTGGGAATTCTATTTTCTGTCTAACCAAAAGGTACCCAAGGTGACAGACTTGAATTCCAAGTTAGAACCAGCGGAGGGAAGGGGTTCGCGAAATATTTTCCGTACTAAGGGGGTTACGCCATAAAATAGGTTGAAAAACACTGCTCTAGATCATTCAGCTCTAGTTCATTCTTCTTCTGCATATTGATGGCAAAAACTTCAAACATCTTTGGCTGAAAATTCAGCTGAGCGGACTCCGCTCACTGACACAGTCATAAGATCATCAAGTGCACAGGTGACAGGGCATGCGGCGCTGGATGGAAGGCATCGTCTGTGGGGAGGTGCCACATACGCACTCGAGATCTGAGCTGTCCGTGAACCCCTCATCTGGATCTCTATCTGCTTGTGCTTGAAAACTTCTCTCTATAGGTATGTGGAATCCACCATATCTATATAAGAACTCCTTACCTTAGTGCGGCTGTCCTCGAGCTTCTCAGTCTGTCGACACAGGGACTCTAATAGAACTTGTTTCTCATCAGCTAGCCGTTCATTATCAGCGTGGGCGTCTGCTAGCTGTGTTTGTAAATCTGCTAATTCTGCTAGAGTGGCTTGCAGTTCTTCGCTTGTACTGGAATAGAGAGATGATAAGATATGATGAGCTTACTTTGAAGCTAGGACACAGATGTAGAAATATTTTCGAAGGATGAGATGGTTTCTTCTCCTCAAGAAGCTAGCTACCTATTCCAAAACGTAGATCTCTATACGTTTTGGAATAGGCAGCTAGCTTCAACTTTCTGGCTAACTGACCTACTCTTTGACAATTCAACAGTGCCTGTAATGGTTTAATTGAAATAATTTCTTTGAGTTAGATTTAATAGAGCACACGAATGAATAGAGAAGGCACGAGCATTAATCACCACGTTCGGTTATTCCGTTTAGGGTGGATTCTCGGACATGCGTTTCCGCGTATCGCCTTTGGGTGGATTTTTTGGGGTGGATAAATGGAATAACCCATCACCACTTTGCTAGGTCTCTGCGTTTAGTTCCAATTCAAGCCTACTTAAGTAGGTATTTACACATTATTATTTTTTTTTTCGGTTTTGATTCACATGTTAATCAAAACTTGGGTACCCAAACAAGTTGGAAACCCATAAACGCATACTAAAGCTGATCAACAATCTGTCCTACCATAAACCAAGAGAAGTGAAGAGGGCTTCGTCTATGAAGGTATGCACCCTAGCCGTATACCTGGCTCCCAAGGTGTCTCCATCGATATTTACCTGTAGTGGTGCTCCTCCATCTGCAGGATACGGTCCTGCAGACACGCGACCGACACCTCGCTGAGGGACGACGACGAGTGCTTGTCCCATTCCGGAGTGCTCGGCTCGCCGCTGTCACCCTCACCCTGTGTACAAAGAATACGGTGTGAACTTACAAACCACTATAAAATAGCTACTCTTTTGCAGAACAGCAATCTATGATTCGTATTGCGTTAAATTAGGACCAAAATGTGCTGGAAAACCCCGAGTCACTTTCAGTAACACCATTTTGGCTTATAGAAGTTCAGATTGATTATTGTGAGATGCCACTAACAATCCCTCAACAGCACACTTGATTAGAAGTTAGGGCACTGATGCAACAGCGCTGGCATAAACTGACATGGCATAGTGACAGATGGCAGATGACGTGTATTTTTGGTAAAAGCAAATATTCAAAACTATGATACGAGTATTTTATGTCCAGAGGGCCAACCACCTCTTATAGCAGTATTTTACGTCTTCGTATCTCTTTCCCACTGTGTGAAGAGGTGGTGGTACAATCACTGGTGATGAAAACTTACGTTAGCAAGTGCTATAGATGCGGGTGCAGAGGAGTGCATGCGACGCGGCGCGGGCGCAAGCAACAGTTGTCGCTTCTCGCTGTCGGAGAGCGGGGAGTGCGCGACGCCGCGCAGCCGCGCGCGCAACGCACCGTTCTCGTCAGCCAACCGCTCTAGTGCTGACTCCCGTTCTGCGTCCATGCTCTGGAATAAAGAAAAACATACAAGTTATAGCAGTTCATAATGTCAGATAATTTACATTCCATCGCCACTTAATCAGTTATCTGCTTTAGTGCAATATATTCAAAGTTGATTTTTGAGTAACCATTTGTACCAAAACGGTCCTAATAAGTTTTTGGTTGCAATGGAATTTAAACTTTGTTAAGTATGACATTTAGTTTGTTGATCCATAACTTGAAGAATATCTCAAATTCTTAATTAAAATATAATTGTACATCTGTCTATTGGACGTTTATATGAACAAATCCTGCGTCGTGGACTTTTTCCACAGGGTATTTTTGAATTAACAGGCGACATTTTACAGACCGGACGAGTATTGGTATCTAATAGCGATAAATCAAAATACCGTTGCCTGTCAGGTCTGCGTTAGCTAATTAATTTTAAAAGACCCTTTAGTTTCTTGCCTTTATAACGCTAATTTCCAGCGGCATCTTTCCGAATTCTTTTAACACCATCTTTAAGTTCAGAAACGGATCTACGTATACATATGTTACAAGGTTTATAAGAAACCCCGATTACAACAAATACTCATCTTTGCTAGAATTTTGTTAGCATAACTAAAAATAAAGCAGCTGGCTACATGATACTAAACTGCGATGATCAGTCTACTAGCCAAGCATATTATTCTAGAATACCTTCACATCACACAAACCTTAATCCGATCCAGCTCTCCTCGCAGCCGGTCGGCTTCAGTGACCTTCTCCAGCAACTCTTCGACCCTGGCCTGCAGCTGAGCTCGTTCCATCACTGTGGCTTCTAGTTCTCTTCTCAACGATTCGATCTCCCGGACCCCGGATGCCAATGACGCCTGAGAGCAATGCTTTAAAAAAAAATTAAATTGTATTGTAATTGTGGTACTCTATGATACGAGATATGCAACGAAAATTTTGTGGCTAACATAAATTTACATGCAAAGAATATGGAAACCTATGTCGTATCTTTGGGATAGATTTTCATATAAGATCGTTTTATGGCTTCATTCTACACAGAATAATTGTTCCGTGTATAGAATTACAAATGATCTAGCTGGTAGGTACGCAGGTAAAATTACGCATAAATAGTTGGCATTCCATTATTGAAATTAAAAACTACTCGTCATATTTCAAGGTTTTCGGTGTTAATGATGAAGCTCATAAAAATCCTCCAAGCGTAATTGAAATCGTAAAAATCAGATATAATAAATTAATAATACTAATATCAAAATATTCGATATTTGATATAATATCGTGTATAAAAAAGACGCTATTTTCATTCTGTAAGTAGTTTATGTGTGTTCTAGTTGCAGAGTATGAGTTTGGGTTCGATTATTTGTTGTTTTCTATTATAAGAGTAACAAACACGTACGAGCCTTTGGTAAATAATAATCAGTTTACTAACCCACGCAACAAAATTATTTTATAAAGCATTCGAACGGTACGCGTTAGGGGGTTCTCATAACATTGAAAAATATTAACTACTTATATGGGAATATCTTATATTATTAAGGTAACCTACAATAAACCCTATCTTATGGATATAAGGTTTGAATTTCAATAAAAAGCTAACCGTACTTGTAGGTACGTTTTTTTTTGGTGAATCCGCGAGACTTATGATTAGATTACTATGTACTTCGGGAAAGGTAATCCAAATTGTAGTTTTTTGTCAAGCTTTGTTAGGGTAAACTTTGAATCTGCTTAATTTCTAGATTTGATTGTTTGGTTTGTGTGATTTGATTACAACGAACTCTGTTGAAATCAGACAGCTTGATATATTAAAAATTAATATTCGCTAAATTTGTTTATTTATAAGAAATTGTGTCAATTTACAACAGTCTCTAATATTTTTTTATACTATTCGATGTAATCAGGGCGTTACGCTGACTTTTGACACGCTTCAATATCGAACTAAAGTTGCTTGTACTTCCTTAATATTAAAATTAAAAGAACTGACCAATAGAATAATTACGTGTGCATAATGCTAATAAAAGTACAGTTACTGACCTCAGATGGTACTCTAGGCCTGAGCTCCACTTCCTGGAACCCGGGCATGTGATCGGCATTCAGAGTCACGGGTAGACTGACGCACTCCTGCGAGCCGCGCCCGTCTACGGACCCCAGCTCCTCGGCACTGCTGTATGTTTGCACTCCAACCTGTCCATCTTCATACTCCAGACCTTCCCTCAACTCAGGGTCTTCTAAAACAGCATTGTTATTCCCCAAGTCCTTCTTCTTATGAGCTTTATGTAACTTCTCTTTTGAACCAAAGATTTTCAATGCCTTGTCGCGTGCTGGTGCGACTTTGTGGTGCTTCGAGTCGAGGCTCGATACTGACGGAGCACCCTTCAGAGTGCCTGACTCCTGCTTCCCCTGACTTGGCCCTCTACGGAACAATGATTTGAACTTCATCATCTTGAATTATTTATATCATTTTCGTTTTCGTTTCACTGATCGGAGTTCGGTTTCATTTCGTTTGTTTCACTTTGTACTTGAACATTGCTGTTGTGATCGGAATTAGATTAGTGCACTGTATTTGACAATACTTTGACGTCATTGAGGTCAACTATAACGTTACTACAAATAACTATAACTTCATAAAATAGAAACAATTCTTTAGTTTATTATTAAATATAAACTATCACTCCCTAAATGTTTAACTTCGTAACGGAAATCACTCGACACGTTTTTAGACTACAAAATATCCGATGCTCCCGCGCATCGCTGCAGACGACAGATGTCAGTATCTTTACAGGAAACTCTCACTACTCAAGCTCGATTAAGAAGGACACTGAGACAACGAACAATAACACATCTTATCTGAATTACGTGTATCAGATAAAATATGGTAATTAATCAAACTTAATAAAGATAGCCGTGTTCGCAGAGGTAACGTGCTCGGTTCACTGAACACTGACATAGTTTTCCTATCGATTGGCTGTGAAGCGACAGATTTATCAACTCATTTAAATATAGATAAAGAGATAATAATGAAAGGATTATGTGTCTATAAAGTAAGTACAGAGTTTCGGATTTCCATACAGATTTGGCAATGAAATAAATACGTAGACCGTATCAGTTGGTAATCATCCCACGCTAGTTGCAACACTCAAGGACAAATACGTAAGAGACATAAAAGGCTTTAGTACATAATTTGACACTGTCAAAAACGATTTGTGTTTTTATGTGAGAAAAGAATCTATTTTTCTATGACCGGTAGGACATTCCCTTAGACAAAATGAACCTACTAATAACATAGAAATAGGACAAAAGACCACAAACAAGGCAGATACGATTAATCGAGATTTAATGGATAATAGATATATATATAATACACATATGAGAAACACACTACAAAATCTGATCGGGTCAAACTTCATCGTGTCATCTTTTAGCAAGCCTGGTGCAACTACGGATAAGCTACTCGAATCGTCATTAGAACTGTGTAAAGACTTTAATAAGTTTGATTATGTCGTAATTATGTGTGGCAATAATGATAAGGACCCATTGAGAATACAATCAATTCTTTATTTTTACTTAGATAAACTTGCTTATACGAATGTGTTACTCTGTAATCCAAAAAGAGGTAAATTCTTAGGTGAGTTTAAACTGTGTAAAACATTCCATCACATCTGTTCCCAGTTTAGCCACAGTGTATTTGTTAACATCAATTATAGAGTTCCTTATGCCTCATTCCTTTTGGTACTATGCAGGTTTGTGTTGAGAGACATATTGCATCTAAACTATAAATATAATTATAAACACTATAGTGAGTCCTATTGTAAAAATATTAAACAAAAAAATGCAGTGTCGATGTCCACACAAACAGATATGTTTTTACAACCGAATCTAATATCAGTAGAAACTCAAACGGAAAATGATTTATTTCGAGAATGAATATAATTTTACTATACTACACAGCAATATACAAGGTATAAGGTCAAAAATAAATGATTTGGAAATGCTAGTTGAGTCAAATGACATCGACGTTCTTTGTCTGAGCGAAACTTTTTTCCGTAACCAGAGGGCAGAAACACTACAGTTGCCAAATTATAAAATGGGTTCGTATTTTTCCCGGCAAAATAAATCTCGAGGTGGTGTTTGTATTTATTTAAAAAACTCAATAAACTACAAAAAAATTGAATGGTTATCTGAACTATCGGTTGAAATTCATTTTGAATGCTGTGGGATAGAAATTCCAGAGACCAATTGGTATATATTGTGTATGTATAGAACACCTAATAGTAACTTTAATCTGTTTATCGAAAAGCTTGAGTTATTATTGTTTAAACTAACCATCAGATTGAGATCCATAAATAAAAAAATATTCATCCTAGGTGACTTTAATATAAACACACTTGCCTGTACCAGCAAAAGTACTTTATTCAAAAATACTTTAAAAAAATTCAATTTGCACCTGACCCTAAACCGACCAACCCGATTAACATCACATTCTGCAACGTGTATAGATAACATAATCACAAATAATTATAAATCCAAAGCAGAAATATGGGATCTAGGAATATCGGACCATACATGTCAAATAATAAAGATACCGTGTAATTTAAGTTTCAGAGAAAAATACTGGTTCAAAATGCGACGTAATATAAATTTTTACATCGACGTATTTCTGAGATACATTTCTCAAATAAAATTTTCAGATGTGTATCATCATTTGGATGCAAACACAGCTTACGAAGAATTTATTAGCTTATTTAAATTAATATTCGATATTTGTATTCCAGTTGAAAAGGTTAAAATGCACTACAAAAAAGATAAATCATGGAAAACTAAAGGCATCATAATATCTAGTAAAAATAAACGAAAAATGTATCTACAAACAAAAAGTAGTACGTCTCAAGAACATAAAATAAAATATGTTCGCTGTTGTAAAATCTTAAAGCGTGTAATAAAACAATCAAGAAAAATTTCTAACGCGAAATTCATCTCATGCAGTACCAATAAAACCAAGGCCACATGGGAATTAATAAAACGACAAACCCAAAGTACAAATGTTCTTCGTCCCACAATAGACTACATCCTGCACAATAACAATGTAATAAAATCTCCTGAAAAATTAGCTAATATTTTTAACAATTTCTACATTAACCAAAATCTCAACACTACGACAGCGGACAAAAACAGTTACAAATCACAATCAACTTCTAACTCAAACAGTATTTTCTTCTGCCCGGTAGACAGAAGTGAAATAATAGATATAGTTCTAAAATTAAAAAATAAAACTAGTTGCGGACACGATAATATACCCATTAGAGTTATTAAGGAAAGCATCCCATTTATTGTTGATCCACTAGTACATATTCTAAATCTTATGTTAGAAACGGGAAGATTTCCCGATACCCTAAAAATAGCTCTCATAAAGCCATTATATAAAAAAGGATCACGACACGACATTAATAACTACAGACCAATTGCACTGTTGCCAACTTTCTCGAAGATATTCGAAAAGGTGGTCTACGCAAGAATCACAAAGTTTTTAAATATAAATAATATTTTAAATGTTAACCAATTTGGATTCCAAAAGAATAAAACTACAGCATTGGCAATATATAAATTATTCAATACCATTTGGGAAAAAATCAATGATAAAAAACAATGTGCTGCTCTTTTCATTGATATGTCAAAAGCATTTGACTGTGTAAAGTATGACATTTTGCTTGATAAATTAGAAGGTATAGGAATGAGAGGTATAGCACTTAAATTAATTGAGAATTATTTAAATAATAGAATGCAGAGCACTGTTATTGAAGAATATAATGAACGTACAAAAATGGTGGAGGCAGTGCAATCTAAATTAGAATCTGTAGTACTAGGCGTACCGCAAGGCAGCATATTGGGACCTCTCTTGTTCTTATTGTATATTAACGAGCTTCCAAATATAATTAACCATCTTTGCGTAATGTATGCTGATGACGCAACTATATTTATTTCAAATGAATATTCCAATGACCTTATTTACGAAAGTGAAATTAATAGAACACTAATAACTGTAACAGATTGGTTGCAGTCAATAAATTTAAAAGTCAATGTCTCAAAAACCAAATTGATTCAATTTAGAAATTATAAAAGTAAACCGACTAAATTGAAAGTAATCATGTCTGATACAGCGATTGAAGAAGTAAAAGACACAAATTTCTTAGGAGTGGCGATAGATCAACATTTAAACTGGAAGGCACATATTGAAAAGATTAATAAAAAAATATCCAGTGCTTGCTACGCATTGTCAGTTCTGGCAGAAACTACAAATCCAAGTGTTACTAGGAATGCTTATTTTGGAAATGTGTACCCACTGTTAACTTATGGTGTCATATATTGGGGGAACTCGACAAACGTACAATCCACATTCATTCTCCAGAAGAAATGTCTTAAGACAATATATAACATGTATAGTACCGAATCATTAAGAGACGTCTTCAGAACGGAGGGTTTCCTGACACTGACTGGTATTTATATACTCGAATTATGTTTATTTGTTAAAAACAATATGCAATTTTTCAATTTCAAATCAAATTCTAAAAGAATCATTCGGACACAATATAAATTTGACATCAATTTACCAATTATCAACAATATGATGTATTATAAAAGTACCTATGTTACTGCTATTCGGGTGTACAATAAGTTACCGCCAGCAATTAAGCAATTAAATGGAAATATGTTTAAAAATAAATTGAAAAAAATGTTAATTGATAATGTATTTTATAATATGAATGAGTTTTTTGATAAAAAATAATTTTTGTATGTACCTAATGTCTCAAAATACTATTGCATGTCCGACTTGGGTAGACTGTTGGAACTAAAATGTAATGTTTATCAAATAAGAACTTAATGTACACAGTTATGCAATAAATATATCTTTATCTTTATCTTTATCTTTATCTTTAGATAAAAAAATATGACAATACAATGAATAAGGGAGATACTAGAGACATGAATACGCATCGTATGGCTGACTCAACTAATCTTAATTGCATAGCACGCACAGTATTAATTAGCAGATACCTAGTCAATGTATTATACATGATGTGGAGTAAATAATAGTGTGGCATGCATCAATTACTGTACAGTGATATGCAACGTGTTTAGTTATTGGAACTGATTTCAAAGCACACTTTCATTGTGATAACGATATTTTATTATTTTATTCGGTCCAAATCAGAGCCTCGACACAATGAACGAAACCGCACGAAATCAACGCGAGACTGGCGGGATTAGCTAAGGAATTGACTTGGTTTCGAAGTAAGGAATCGTTATGTGGTCATAGAAAATTAGGGCCCTGATGGCAAACCAGAAATGGTACGATAAAATTCCAAATGGCAGCCATATATCATATAGAAGGAATTCAACTTAGAGACGATAAAATTGTGGACCCTAAAAATACATAAACCAAGACCAAACTAAGATTATTTAAATCCAAAATATATTTCATCCAAAGCGATGTCACCGAAGATGATTATGGCAAAAATAATGTTTTTATGATTCACCCTTTCAAATCAATAACAAAACATCCAACAAGGAACCAGAACCCCACTTCATATATGGAATTCAAACTCTTCCATGCGTATACACTATACACATCGGGTATGGAAATAAAGGACGACGACTCTCCATAAAATTCCCCGACATTTAAAACACAATTACCCTATAGGTGGCCCTCACTTATCCGATAATCCAAGTTATTCAGAGCAGGACATGCACCGCGTCCCCCTATATGCAAATAGATAGGGGACCGGGCGAAGGGCAGTCTTTTTTTTCGTGTCTCTACTGCAACAGGAACATTCATTTGCGTTTATTTGAAATCGTCACGTTTATTGTCCTTTTGTTATTGCTATTCAGGGATTACAATAGGATTTTTTAATGCAAAGGTTGTCGGTGAATTGTAGAATGTGTGCAAGAGTTTGGTTAACAACTTTTTCTGCTTTCACATTTTTTGCACTTTTTTGTCGCCTTGTCTATTCTATTTATTAAATATTTTGGTCCTTTTGGTTTCTTATTTACCGATCCTATGTTCCATAAAAATTATCCTACAACAGGCTTGTCGCATAAACATAATCAAGGGTAAAAAGTCGGAACTCAAGTGGCTCCCAATCCGCCTTCGCAGGAACACTCGGATTTTATGTCTACTCTTCAACATCCTACACAACCCGTCTTATCCTTCCTACCTGCGTGAGCGTTTTTCTTACGCTCGCTCTAGCGCCGCACCGTGTAGATCACACCTAAGATCCACCCTTAAATCTCATCCTCATAAAACGAGCTACTATTCTTATTCCTTCTCTGTCCATGCTGTAAGATTGTGGAACTCACTTCCGCCTAGCATTCGTGATTTAAAAACTATTTCTCTATTTCGTTCGTTTCGTTTTCGTTATATGTGTAGGTGTATTTAATATTTTTGTTTTAGACTTCACACATTCATATTTTTCTCTTCTTGTTCTCACACACTATTGTCTACATTTCTTTTTTTACTTCTCCTTTCGCAGGTCTGCTGGAAGAAATTTCTTAAGAAATAAGCAGTACCTTTGTACTCATATTATGTTTATGTCATATCAATATGTATTTTTCTGTGTGTACATAAATAATAAAATAAATAAATAAACTACCTTACTTTAATTTCCCACACTAGCATGTCTGGTTAGTCCCTCATAATCATAGTAATTGTTATGGCTACACAACACCACACCCATAGTCCAAACAGCGAAGCTTATGCCGAGCCCAGTGTCAATTTACTTCGAGTAATTCAATTGAAACACGCTATACTGTAGTTGCATGTATGTAAATGAATGGCTGATTTGTATGTGGACTGAGCGCGCCAGCGGACGCCAACTAACCGATTTAGGAATGGTACTGCACTTAAAGTGGGTAATGTTCGCTATAAGTTAGGAACGTGTGCCAATGAAGGATTGAACAGAACTGTACTTGACGATGAATAGCAGAATAAGGGAATATAACTGTTGGTTCTAAAGTTGGGATAGCTATTACATGAACGGAATAATGAAAAGTGAGTTCGTGATTCAGCATTCATTCTAAAAGTAGACCAGACACCAACCTCGATGAAAATCCAAAACATTCCTAGGATTAGTTTCGCATTGAAAAATTACAAAGGAATTCCTTCCTACAACAAGTACCTGCTTAAATAAATCACGGCGCTTTCTCAAACATCGAGCTAGTTATGCAAACTTATGTAGTACACTTAATATGTGTAGGTCTCGATTAACTCATTCACATTAATATAGGAATGAAGTAGAATCCACTTCCTATGCAATGAGAGGTCGATGCTCTGCGGCATTAGATTTCCGAGCTAGAGAGATAAGAGCTAGATATTGTCTATACGTCTCAACAGATAGCATATGATATAACTAATATATGTAGTCTATATTAGTTATATAATATACGTATACGTCTCGTATACGTCTAATATACGTATACGTCTATACGTCTCAACAGATAGCGTATTATATAACTAATATATATATGTTATGCAGTCCGGTAAGTAAATATAAATCATGACTCATTAAAACTTGAGAACTCATTAAAATGTAATTCGAGCAATCAATGAAGTGTGACGCAACAGAAAAATCATTCAAAAAGGTTTTACTAACAACCTACGTAAATAATAATGTTTTTTTTTTAAGAAATATCATTAAGCGTTTGAATTGTTTGATAATAAATTCAAAATAAAGTAAGATTCGTCGGAATTTATGAAAAACAACTCAATTCTGAGAATCCACCAGGTATAAATTGATGATTTCCTCAAGGAACAGTTATGGGCCCTATGATGAAAAACCATTTATAAAGACTGTAAATGGTCAATAGTTACACCAACGCGATTTACAAGTAATTTAGACCTTCCGATTGAAATTCCACTGGCAAGGTGTTGAAAAGAATGCGCTTTCTCTACCTCCAGCGAATATTAAATCGGTTACAGATCGATCACTCTAACAGCCTTATTAGGAGCTGTCTTCACTAGGCGTCTACGCACGATTAATTGGCGTATTGACGTCTTTTATGAATATAAATTGCTTCCACATTGGCGACATTTTAGTGTTCCGTAGGCGAATTGAACACGACACTTTTATAAATGGTCATGTTCACTGTCGCATTAGTACCTATAGCCGAATAAGTCTCCGTGACCCAACTTCAAATAATTCACTAGCTATAACTTTAGCAGGCATTCTACCTAGTTATCGGTCTGTGGCTGTTAAGTGACTGTCCGTGACTGCTTATTTATCTATCTTTGGATCACTAAGTGCATGTCCAGTACGCAATTGATTGGTTATATATGTAAATATCTAAATAGCTTAACAGCGAGAAAGTTAAACAAATGTATTTAGCCGTTTGCTTGCATGTTTGTATGGACTATTGACTGTGGTCACGTTGTATCAGCGATAAAGCGTGCAAGTACGTAACGATGTGTGTAGTAACTGTCGTCACGGTCTATCCCCTATTGCTATTGCTAGAAGACTTACAGTGTTTGTATTTTTAATTTCATTCTTTCAATATGTGAGAAATTATCATGAACTAGCCTCTGCCCGCAACTTCGCCCACGTTGTAGTCAACTATACTATAAATATACCCTATGGTACTCGGCAATAGTTTAGCTTTCTTCCAGTGAAGGAATTTTTGAAATCTGGGCATGTACTTCCAGAGATTACTACCTACATCCAAACTTACAAACCTCCTCTTTATAATATTAGTGTATACTATAATATTATTTTCTCTAAAAATGCAGCAATGCAGTTTCAGTGCTTTTTTCAAGTGCCTGCTTATCCGCATCGTTGAATAACGAAAGCCAAGCTCCAGGCTTGAATAAAACATTCATTATAAACGAGTGAATGTAAACCTCAATTAAAAACCCTCAAGGTTGGCAAAAAGTGAACTTGCTTGCTTATACAACAACATCTATATTTGGAGACGATTCTCAGAAAGATGAAATTGGAAATAATTGGAATTCACTCCATTAAGAGGCTGGATTAACGGTGCGAGTAATATATCGCGATGTTTTCGCAACGGGCGAAAAAATAAAACGGATATTTTATCGATTTTACGTCAAGCTGGGTTTAATGAAGCTCGTATGAATCCCAAAAAATATTGAGGAGTATTCAATGCGAGTTTTCGACAAAGGAGTAATTCCCCATGACTAAGTACTTAATCGAAAATAAATAACGTTAAAAACTGCTGATAGTGATAAAGCTTGATTATTTGTAGATAATGTAAAACATGAAGGACGAATAGTTGAATTGGTTACAAGTTGAGGCAGAATGGTCAGCTAACCATTATAAACAATCATCATCTGCCTAGCCTTTTCCCAACTATGTTGGGGTCGGCTTCCAGTCTAACCGGATGCAGCTGAATACCAGTATTTTACATGGAGCGACTGCCTATCTGACCTCCACAACCCAGTTACTGGGTAATACGATACCCCTTGATAAGACTGGTTGTCAGACTTTCGGGCTTCTGACTACCCGTAACCATTATAAACAATGTTAGCAGAAATAGACAAACATGGTCAATACGGCAATACCATTAAAATAAATGGATTTGGCCGACATTCTACAGGCAGTTTTCATTAAATCACGATGCAATTCCTGACTACTGTAGAATATTGGCAACATAAACCTAGTAAGAAATACGAAGATTGCCATAAAACATAAGCGCGACAATAACAACGATTCATCTTTAACGTTTAAAAATAAAGCTACCAATTTTGAAAGCATAACCCAAAATCTATCGCTCACAAAAAAGGCTAACTCGACAAAAAAGATCGAACCATTCGTCAAACATTTTTTCTTTTTGTAAAAGGCTATATCCAAAAAAGCGCTAAAAGATACAAGTTTTTTTATAAATGTCTATTGAGCACTGAGCAGCATTCCTTGCGCCTAGGATGGCGGCCTGACGGGTGAACGACCAGCCATGGCCGCGGCGGCCTAGGGAGGTCGCCACGCCAATATGGAAGCAGCCAATACCAATACAGTCAATTATAATCTTGTTTCGAATAGAATCTTGTGTCACGCCATTAATGTTCAACTAGTTTGTAAAGATGTAGATTATATGTATTAAGCCTTTTATGTCATAGTTTACGAAGAAAAATATCTATATTTTTGTAAGATTCATAAAAATTCGAAATCATTTTTGGATCCATTGCTTATGAACGCATATACCCCCCCGCATTTAACCCTATCTCTTAAGATACAGGCCAAACCTAGTTTAAGGGATAGAGTTGAAATTTATTGTACTCCTATGCTAAAGTTGTATTGAATAGTGTCAACTGAATGTATGCAGTGCAATGTGATTTTTGTTTATGCAATAAATTCTTTATTATTATTATATTCTATATATCGCCAACATTCTTGAAATCGATTACCTTATATGGAATAATCTTTACGAACATGGTATTCTCAACCGAAGTATTCTTAGTTCCGTTCCTTAATTATCTTTTATGGGTTCGGCAACAGTAAGTTAATATTTCACGGTGAATGACGTAGATACTAAACCAGCCATTGTGTTAACGTTATTTACTGCGACTTTGTAGGTATAATCAAATAATTACCAAACAGTGGATTGAATGTAAAAGATGATAAAGATAAAGCTACAAGAATAGCTTTTCTGAAGGATAAAATTAAATAAGGTGCGTGAGAAATATTAATTATAAGAATATTATTGACAGAAATATCCCACACAGTCATCGTAATCACTCAGTGGTTAAATTAATTCTTCACACAATCGAAGTACTTGACCAAGCTACTGGATATTATGATAAAGTATCTAATGAGACAGCTTCTCCTAGGCTAAAAAAAGTAGACTTTGAACACTAACCAACACAATAAACGTTAACTAAACAGACGCACGTGAATAAACGTCAAACACAGCAAGTGATAATGACACATTACTTGAAAGAGAAATGCAATGTGTGCACGGTGAAAGATTGACGACCGGTATCTGAACCATGACCCAGAAAGGTCGCTTTCTTGTATGAGCTACAAGCCAGTTTAATTCTGAATACGCTCATAAATTTTAATACATTTTTTCAAACGAGTTTCAAGCTTCTGAATAGATAAAATCTTAAAATGGCCGTTTTATGTAATGCATTATGAAATCTCCTAGATTGAAGGATGTTACGATGATTGAGTATTGTTTTATCTCAGTTTTATCAGGTTTACAATCTTTGTTATGGGAATATTCCATCGGAGAATTCTGTTTGACATTGAGACGGGTCATGACCGGTTAATTGACTTCAACGTCCTTATACTCCCTGGTTGAACTTCTCAGAATCCAGTAGAATAAAGAAGTCACCAACTTTCGTCAAACAGAAAATAATAAAGTCGTCAGCACAAACTCAATCGTGTGCTATTGAACCGAAGATCACAGTATTGCTCATTCATCCGTGTCCGATCGCAATCGTGGAACAGACTCTAGAGACGTTTCGTTAAATATTTTCGTTTCGGATAAAAATATTGTGCTTATCAGATTTGTTTATTTGATTCTTCGAAATGTATTTGGCGGTTTGGGAGTATCTGAATTACAATCACTCGTTCTATACTCGTATCTTTATCTTTTGGGAATGGAAAATTAAGCTTTAATGGCAGGTTCAGCAGAACAATAGACAAAAATAATCTCCATAACACCGACTCTTCCATCAAAGAATAAATAAAAATTCTCACGATTGCAATGTAAGATACTTTCTCTTGGTAAACTCGGAAACCTGTTTGCAAGTAATAACTGCACAGCCATTATATAGCTAAGTGCTAAAGCCGACTGTTTCAGAGCAATGTTGCTGGATGGGACCGCTTCATGTGAAGTTTCCGTCTGTTTGTGTTAGTAGCTGTAGTGGTTGCTTTATAAGAGAAGTTGTTTAACTGTAGCCAGCATTACTTTACTGTTGCTTTCTTCATTGTTTGTATTGTACCTACTATCTGTGTCTTCGGTTACGCCATCACAGTGTAAATGATCTTCATAATGTATGCGTACAAATAACACCATGTCAACTTTGTTATAACAAACTTTGATTTTAGTTTAGATTCAGTAAATACATCTTCCCAGACACGACAGTTATTTGCACATCCCTAGCAGTAACGGGTCCATAGAGAAATATTTGTAAAGTGAGACGCTTTTAAACATTCATCAGCGCATTCTGTCGCTAGTCTCACTTAATTGCTGATATAATGTAGCAAGCGCTGGAAGGGCACGTAGAGTAGGTCCGTAGCTAACGGCACCCAGGCGCCGACACATTCATTACTTGAATTGTTCAAACGAACAATACGACTCGGAATAAGCGTAGCTAGGTAAACATCGCGATTCAAGCAATGAGAAAAAGTAGTGACGACTACAAGGCCTAAATTACTGAAGTTGAATCAAATGGTTGTAGAGAACATTACGTTGCATAAGATAAGGTTGCAGATGGACATTGTGACGATGAGGAAACTTGTGAATTAAATACAAACTAAGGTATTGTATTTAGTTGTAAAACTAGTATGTTTGAATCATGAATATTTCATTTGGCTTCCGAAAAATTCAACTCATTACAAGGTCTCGGTTTGTTAATGACATATGCCATGTTGCAACATTAACAGGAACTTAGACAACAAGATACACATGCGTAACGGTCATAATATTTACCATAAGATAATAATGCACGACTGAGCCTTATGTTGCCGAGCCAACAAATAATAAGACATCGAAATTCATACACGATCGAAGAAGGAACAAAGTCAAATCCTTGAGTAACACTTGTGTAAATATGTAGATATCGGATCCACCTTATTGGTCAGAAATGACGCGTTAGATACCTCATTGTACGAAAGTGGGAACGGCTTTGATGTAAAAACAATTGTTAACACCGTGGAATGGCATGTGATGATTGTTTATAATGTAAGTAGTCACCAATTGGCCTACCTACGCAGACTGAAATAGGGCTCATTTTTCCTGTCTGGATTCTTCTTATGAATCATAAAATGGGCGTAGTTTTTTCAGCTCTGGCCACAAAACAACAACAGTTAGCTGTGTTTAAGTCATTGGTTTTTTATTGTTCGATACTGCGGATCGGTGGCGCCTAATTTGGGCGTAGGACGTACAACATTCCTTGCCATATGGTACCACCAGCGATGATTATGAGTCATGTTAATTCGTAACTTATTGAGGACACGATAAAAAGTTGTGCACAGTTTGTCAAAAATGCAGAAGACAGAAATGCTTTGTCACTAATTATATTTAAGTGCCTTAAGAATATAACCAGTCATTGGACATTTGCAAAAATAATAATTATCGCGGTACGTGAAGGATCTCAGACAAGAACATTTTTGTTTCGATATTCACAAGGTTCTCTGTGCATCAGTTACATAAACAAGAGACATTGTATTGTTAAGTAAATAGTTCGCTCGTGTGAATACCAACGAGTTTGCTTTCGGTTTGCGAAAGTTTGACAATTATGTTTACGTTCTCACGTATTCATATAGTCAGCCATATCAAAAGTTAGGAAAACTATCTCATCCTCAATTAGATTGACGTCAGTTTTGTGAAAGAGGAAGTGGTCTTGAAGATACGTGTTATGTACAATCATACAATGCTTTCTTATCCAAATATACAGGCAAAGAAACAACAAATATGAATGTGTAAACAGATAAAGCTTCTGCTTCGTGCTGTATCTTATCGGAACTAATTCGACGGCCTCGCGATAAACTTGAAAATGAACAATTTTTCAAAGATTTCGGATTTATTCATAGATATCTTGATTCAACATCTTCAGTACGTAATAATCTATTTGGATTATCTCTAAAAACAAGACTAATCAAAGTTTATGGAACCTGTAGAGCTGTCAATCAACTTTCAAATTGTACAATTAAATTAGTTTATTTTAATATTTAGATGTTGATTGAAATGACATACAATCTTTTTGAGGCGCCATTTAGTTCTGATGCTAAGATTGCTTCCTGGATACAGTTTTTTCTTTTGTTTAATTCCTTTCTCCTTCCTCTTTTTCTCGACAACTCTTTATTTTTTGCTTCCTTTTTATTCTGGTTAAGGAAAACGCATTTGGTAATTGTCATAGAAGCCATACTGCAGCTAACTCGGTACAGATTTTCAACTTAGCGAGTTCCGCATTCTCACTTTTTATGTAACAGTACAAATGGGTTGTTCGCCTCTTATTGCTGTTCAATTGTTCATCTCTTGTTTGAAGATCTACAACCAAGTCTTTATTCAGCGTAACACCAGTTGTTATTGTGAAACAACTTGTTTAAACATGTGGATATGCAGACTTGCGCCTATATCGCACATTTTTGTCTCAGTTGGAACACCATTAATTTGTATCTACTTTATTTTTAGTTATGACTTTAGTATTGTTTCGTTCAGTAGGCACTTTTGCTGTACAACAGGATAATTCGTTCATGAAATTCAGATGAATGCCTCATTTATGATAATTCTTTTGCGGAATTGTGAATTCAGTTTCCTGCTGCGGTTTCGTTTTGTAAATCAAAGTAACTTAAAGTAGGAATTATGAATGCAGATTTCGTTTGTGCAGACAGGAAACGCACCTTGAGTAAGGATTCGTAAGGCATGTCTAGGTCTACAGATAGCAAGGTATGCGATCAGACAACTTGGTGACAAGTCTTTATAAGTGTCGAATAAGTTGTATTACACACATTTCTACTGAGTCAAAGAAGTTTGCAAAACCAACATGGGATGTCGCGTACGTCCGCTCTGTTGGGTACCTGACATTTTAAAATGTCGGAGTCATTAAAGTTGAGCCTCTAATAAAACTTAAAAGTCAAAGACGATCGCGTTCCAACTTTACTCATTAAAACAGTTTAAGAAAAGCAGACGTTATCTATACTTACTTCTATAAATCTATACCAATATTATAAAGAGGTATTTGTTTGTTTGTATGAATGTATGGGGTAATTTCTGGAACTACCAGTCGGATTTGAATAATTATTTTTGCATTTGATAGCCCAATTCATGAGGAAGGTTAGGTTATAGGCTATATAACATCACGCTGCGACCAATAGGAGCGGAGCATCAATGGAAAATGTTGCAAAAACGGGAAAAATGATTCCTTTTGAGAGCTTCCGTTGCGTGTGCTGCCGCGTAAACTTTTTAAGTTACGCAAAAATTATTTATGATGGAATTGTTCCTCTTTAAAAGTTATACAAAAAATTGACTCACTATAACCTTTTTATGGTAATAAAATTTGTTGATAACATGATATCCTTATCCAAATGATGATCCTTATCCAAAGAAATACGTTATTCATCACAAGTATTTAACTATGAACAAAATTGCCCTTGACATCACTTGATTTCAATCAATTTCTTAGGAGATATCATAATTTTAAAATAACTCCGCTACAAAATACTTAGGTATGATAACGTTCAGGTCGTTTCAACATCACGCTAGGTCAAAATGGATACAGTCTGAAAGAGAACTAAGCGAAAACGAAGTGATAGTGCGGGCGAGCGATGCGATGTGATGGGGTGGGTCGGGGGAACAAGAATTTCACGCGGACGAACTCGCGGGCCGAAGCTAGTCAAGAATAAAGGCTCTCATTAATTTGCCGCCATACTTGTTTACCTGATAATCTCTTTAAACGGAAACGGTAATTCAAATATTCTCGCTAAGTACATACCTAGTTATAAATCGCACCTAGAATATGTAATAGAAGAGAAGCATTTATATAAGATGGATGTAACACCGTTTATGTAAATTTTATCGCATATTTACATTCATTGTTATTTGCTTTATACTGAGGTAAACCGCTTTGCATCATTCAGAACCTATTAGTGCTCAGGTAAAAACTGGAAATACAGATACTAATCTGAGTTCTCAGAACTGCAGTGGAATCCTACCCACATCACTTTTTTAACCTAATTCCTTTAAGTGCATCATTAAAAAAATAATTACTGGCCAGTATGGGATGCTTTAGAAGCTGATTGTAAACCAAAACATGTTTAAAGTAAAGGAATGGAAAGACAATAATTTGGGAGACCTTTGAAACAATAAAAAGAAAGCAAAAGCTGTTGCTATAGAAGGTACAGCGTCTGTCAGTCATGTCATCAGTGGCTCAGTGGCCGATTGTCCACTACGAGAAAGCGGGAGTAATAAGACACTTGGTTGAATAAGTTCAATTTTTGTTAGCTCGGTATACAACCGACGTAGACGACGATTGAAAAACACCAATGCACAAAACTAATTCCAATCATGAATTCAACACATCACAGGAGCACAATAATAACCACCATGATTAAACTCATAAAAAGTTCGTTTTGTTTGTCACCAACACAAAAAAAGTTCGAAAAAAAGCACCCGGCCAACGAACGGCACGACATCCGTGGCCCGTCGCACCAAACAAACTTGCCTGTTGAGCAACTTGCCGTGCTCAGACAACCGGCCAACCGCTGTTCGTCCATTTCTTTCTATAACCCCAGCAAATTAAAAATATGCGCTCCACTCTGAACCTACTAACGCCGAACTATCAACCGACATTGATCATGTAACACGTCGCCGAATACATTCTACACGTGCGAAGACAACAACTATAATATACCTTATCCCTTCTTACGCAAGCAATATGAAAGAGAAAGGGTTATGCAAGAGAGAGATGGATATAACGACAAAAAATATCTTCCATCACGTGCGTGAATAAACTTGAGACATCAAAGTATTTTGATTGATATTTAACTTTACACCTTTACCGTAAGGTCGTGTATTGATTGTGGTAGTCATTGATGTTTCCAGTTGGCGCGAAAATTCAAAATGAAACTTTACTTCTCCGATCAGTTTTACTACGTTTGTTTGAAAAACTAATGAAAATCTAAACAAACTTACGTTACAGGTAATGTAGGAACTCTCCGATAAGTGACTTTGACGTCACTAGGTGTTGCCCAAACATCGTTGTTGTTGATATTCTTCGTTAATTTCAAGTTTTTGTCGGTTTTCGGTCTCAAAGTCGGTGGTAGGATGCTATCTGGGAGCTTTGGAGCTGGTGGTTTGGCAGATTTTTTCACGATTTGCAGAATAACATTTGAGCTTTTGGTGTCGCTCTTTTTACCACTTTCTTTGATAGGTTTCGGTCCGCCTGGGTCAGGCGTCGTGGGTTTGTGTCTGAGTGGTCGTTCAGGTTCGATGGCCTGCTTATCAATGTACTGCCCAGCCGACTTGCTTCGATCTGCTGCGGTCTTTTTAACTTTAACCTTATTATTAGTTGCCGAATCAGATAAGGTTGCTAGAACGAAAGATATTTTTTTAGATCGTAATTTGCCTAATTAAATTTTATATTACATAGGAATATTTTCCTTCATTACCTGTCCTCGGCCTATTTCTAGTTACAGGCTTAGTCTCCGCGCTGCCTATTTTGATAGTTTTGTCGACGGTACTTGAAGAGGCGGGCGTTACCGCCTTGCTTCGATAGCTAAAAGTAGTTTTGAAAAAATTCGCCGTAAAGTTCTTGCCACGCAATACTTGAGACGATGTGGTGTGTGGATGTCTGTAAAAACACAAAAAGAAAAATACAAAAAGGATTTCTCAGGGGACACCCGGGTTTGAACCGGGGACCTCTCGATCTGCAGTCGAATGCTCTACCACTGAGCTATATCCCCGCTGACAATGTGGATGAAAATAGCGTACACTATAGTAGTAGCAGCGCCCTCTACAAAAGAGCCTGTGTAGTTTTACTACATAATGTAATGCTATGACAAGAGATGGCGCTACTAGTCACTTGAATGAGGGGCAATGTTTGCAAGCCAAACATTAGCATTACTAAGGTGAAGAACAATAATATAACTGATAAAAAATATAAAATAATATCAGATGTACGACTTACTGGAGTTTTAAGTTACTAGGCACCCCGGGCGCCTTCTCCTGCATAACCTCCTCGATCTGAAACAACATTAGATACTTTTAATATAGCTAAAGCTAGTAAATGATGTTGTCCACATTAAGATAAAAGCTACAACAATAACGTATAACACCAAGTACAATTGGAACACACGGAAGGAATTTCCCGGCTTTCTCGAAATATGACGATTTTATCCAGACAAACTACAGAGATAGCATTCAAATAGAATGTTTAAAAAGCTCCTTTCCTCCCACCGCAGTATGCTTCAAAAACTATCAAAAACACTCACACTTTTAGATTTTCTAAACATAGTTAGGAAATTACGTGTGGATCCTCAAAATTACTTGCAACTACTGCATAAATTAACATTCTTATCGCTAAACACTCATTATCTATCAAGATAGTTGATTGATTGGATTACCATTATAAAATTATATTCTCGGGTTCTTTGGTAGTTCGAAATCATTCTTGCTTTAATCATTTAATTATTCGCAATTGTTCGCAATAAGTAAAACAGCACTTCCCTTGGAGATCAAATCGATTTTGAATGTCAAGATTTGAAAAATGCCAACGGAACATTAGGACCTTTTTTTTATTTACCTAAGTATTTGCTGCCAGTTCCTGTATGAAGTTTGTTACAACAGAGTTTTCATAAAAATAAGAGACGGATCAAAGAAATCATGGGTGGATTCCGTGATATTAATTCTGAATATGGCTTGGAATGAAGGAAGTGATTGAAGTGAACACTAAGATGTTGGCTAATCTAGTAAAAATATTGTAGGAAGAAAAAGATGTGCTTGCCCGTAATAAATTGGGATAGGGACAGGGCCCTGTGCCCTGTCCCTGGCCAAAATGATTCGGATTGAGATTGATAGTGTCTTACGCAGTTAGGGTGCTTCTATTAATGTATTTAATTCTCTATGACACAATGAACGAAACCGCACTAAATTAGGTAGCCGTATCCTTCAAGAAATCGGGGCTATGAATACAATGTGTAATTTCTAAGAACATTACTTTTTAGAAATGAGATGTCATTTGTTTTAGCAAATTACCTACCTAATAATTACTAACTGATCTATTCTTCTATACTTATAATAAATCTGTAGAAGTGAAAATTCTGTACATTGAAAATATCAAAAAAATAAATGGCAGGGGGTGTTACTAGACCGACACCGAACCCAAAAATGTGATTAAAAAAATTTTTGTCTGTCTGTCTGTCGGTCTGTCTGTCTGTCTGTCTGTCTGTCTGTCTGTTTGTTCAGGCATCACGCAAAAACTACCGGTTCGATTACGTTGAAACTTGGTATAATTATTCTTTAATATCCTGGGCACCACACTGGGTACTTTTTATCCCGGAAAAGTATATACAATAAAAAACAAACTTAATTTTGCGGTTCGATCCCTAGACCCGATTACTGCACCAACCGCAAATAATAAGTTTGTCGTAGGTTAAGTCACCCCCAATGGAGTTCATTTTTATTCCTTTTAGTTTTTAGAGTTATTTAGGTTTATTTTTATGTAAGTCGTAGGTATAGATTTTAATTTTAAAGTATAGGTAGGTATTTGATAGTGTACGTAGTGACCGTAGGTTATTTTATAATACTGTTAGGTAGGATTAGTCATTCGTATAGATATTAGTTTTTAGGGATTTTGCTTATTTATTGAGTTTAGATTAGTTATCATCAGAAATATGTTTATTTAGGTAGGTAGGTATTTAATTTTCTGTTATCGAGTTTTTTTTTTTTAAATTAGGTAGGTACTTAGGTAAAGATATCATATAGGTACCCTCTTAATCACCACTAATGAGACACAATTGGTTTTCTATTGTAATTAGCCACAAAGGGCCCGCGAGATAGATGGCATTCTGGGGAAGCACAAAGGTACATTTTATCCTGTTAGCACGTTCCCGTGGGATAATTTCCGACATCCACGCGGGCGAAGCCGCGGGCAGAAGCTAGTTTTTAATAAAAATAATAAATTTTAGCTGACACTGGTGTGAGCTATAATATAATTAGATTTCTGGCTTCATAATTTCTCATGGAAAACATTATTATAATTTGTTAATTGTGAATTGTGCTTTTGTGTGTTGTGTTCTGTCTTTTGTATGCACTAAATAAATGGTCTATAACTATATCTATTAAATTTCGGAAGACTGACGAGCGACATTCCAACTCAGGGGCTGCAGTCTCGACATTCATAGCGATCGCTTCACGACCGAATTCGGTCGCAAAGTCCTGTCACTCCATACATTACACCTGTCAATCCGGGACTTTGCGGCCGAATTTGGTCGTAAAGCGATCGCTACGAATGTCGAGCGAGACTGCAGCCCCAGAGCATATGGTCTGAGTGTAAGAGCGGTTTCGCACTACGTCCGATCCGAATCCGAATTCAAGATCCGAGTTCAATTGGAATTAGGAATGTTCTAAATTCAGACGGACTGAGTTCGGATGTAGTGTGCAACCCCTCATACAAATAGTACTATGGCTATGTACTTCGGACCGTCATTTCTCGGATTCGGATCGGACGTAAGTACGAGTAGTGCGAAACCGCTCTAACGTGGCAAAATTATACGATTCCAAGACTCAATGACTAAAGATTATACCATTTATTCCCACGGCCGACCTTACTGCTGCCGACACCCGTTTTCGTATAATCGTATCGACAATTAGCCTGTCCGTTGAACAGATAAACACCTACTTATTAAATGACACCACAATTTTAGGTGTGCGCGGATTTGCAATATTCGGTGTGGTATAATTTTATTGTAATTTGATGCAAATTAGGATTTATGTTTTGTATTGGCATTTTGGCAACGGCGGGGTAGTTGCGTAAGACACTATCAGTAGTAATGGGTTTCATTCTGACAGTTCAACGAGTTATTTAAGTTATTGAGCGGACAATTTTCGAACATATGAAGCAATGCATTAGCAATATCCTTCAAAATGATTCAGATTGAGATTGATAGTCTGTTAAGCAATTAGGTTGGATCTCAATACAATATACAATAGCTCTTAGACATATAATAGGATGTTATAAAGTTTAATAACGTTCGTAATTTAATAAGCACAACTTTTAATTGATTTGTCTCTCTTGGCTACAACTTTCTCACCGTCAACTCTTTTTGAAATACATATTTATATTAATTTACTTCGTTAGTATCTATGTTTCCGGTTACTCTCTTTGTCATCCAGTTTTTCATTGTTTGTCGGATTCTATGTAGATTCAGTATTTTAAATCGATTTATTAGCACGTCTTTCAAGGGTTGGATGTCCTACACCTGATTCGATCCTTACCATCTTAAATATATCTGATATCGTCTCTATATAATTTCTGATACTATCAAATAACAATTAGGTACTTTGATTTTACATTTCTTGAAAATTTAAAAAACCATCCTTGTCCAGACATTGATCGTTTCAGGCGTATGAATGGACTACCTATCTAACTATAGAACAACACATCATTTATGACTTATCCAGCCCCATTTCTTGTTCCTTTACTTTCATCGTATTTCTGTCCCTACTCGCTGGTTCTGCGCAATTTCCGTGTTATATTCGCATTTCCAGGAACGTAATAGCTTCGAGTGCTACTGTTATTACATCGCGGTTGGGTGCTACCGTCCGGAGTGTCCGTTGTCTAGATATCATCTGTAAATCGTCACTCGCCTGCTACACTTAGGCCAAGATAAGGTGGGTTGTTTATTCATAGTTGGGACTCTCTCGACTGAACTTTACCGTGTTTTCTTTGCTTGATCCGTATTGCGTATTCGATCTTGGAATATCATAGGGACTAACGCTCTTTTAATTGTAGATAGAATATCAGTCTAGACTTCGTTTTACCCTTTTTTTTATAAACCGCTACTACGTTTAATCATGTGTCTTAACCCTTGTTATATGTATAATATTGCTAATTATCTGTTAGATGGGCAACAGCATCTACCAGTGCTCTGATTACTTCAATACCATCATTAATTGCACACAGAATTGGTAAATATATGGCTGAATTACAAATACCTACCTATAAAGGCTCATGTTTAATTGTAGGGTATATTGAAGATGATATTGATATTAGAGAAAACGAAATTTTTAAACGTCATATACACGGTGGCAGGGCCCGTGGCTAAATAATAACAGCCGCACAGGTCGATCGGTCAGGTTAAGCTACGCTTGCCGCGGTTGGTCTGTGGATGGGTGACCATCTTTACATACCGAGACCCCTCCGTGCCTCGGAAAGCACGTTAAGCCGTTGGTCCCGGCTGTCATTCGTGAATCTTTGACAGTCGTTACGGGTAGTCAGAAGCCCGAAAGTCTGACAACCAGTCTTACCAAGGGGTATCGTATTACCCAGTAACTGGGTTGTGGAGGTCAGATAGGCAGTCGCTCCATGTAAAATACTGGTATTCAGCTGCATCCGGTTAGACTGGAAGCCGACCCCAACATAGTTGGGAAAAGGCTAGGCAGATGATGATGATGATGATACACGGTGGCAGGGAGATCAAATCGCAAACTGTAACCATGGATTCAGTACATGATTCTGAACTCCCGTGTATATTTTCTCGTCGGTTATTAAAAAAAAATTAGTTGTTCCATAAATTTTGCCCGCGTAGGTTAGTATCTACTTATTGCACTTTTCTATGAAATATATACATATAGGTTATGTTTTTTTGATAATCGACGAAAAATTGCAACGCAGGTCCAGAATCATGTGCTGAATTCATGGTTACAGTTTACGCTTCGATGACCCTGCCCCTGTATGGCTTAAGCTATTCTTTAAAAGTTTCAAACTCATCGCCATCAAGCAGTCAGTGACTTGCACCAAACAGACTGCAGCCCACACAACACCCTTCTGTTTCTGCACAAAAACATCTAGCTGTCGTTGAACCCTTTCACAATGATATCATGTCAAGATCGATTAAAATATTAACGCTGTACGTGGGATTTTTTGATTTTTAGTTGACGGACAGCTGAAAGGTTACGTGGGCGCTCCGGGCGATCGGCAGACGAGCCGAAGGGCAAACATGGTTGCGATGCCACCAATTATTTCGTTGACACTCTTTTTTTAAAGTCAAGAGGAGGATTTATAAAACAATAGTGAGACCTGAAGGTCAATTCTCGTAATTAAAAACGTTCACAATCCAGTTGCAGTCTCATCTCGGCGATAATCAATGTCAAAATCTTGTCAAAAATGTAGGGATTTTCGAGGTATTTATGCTTTAGCGATAAAGTTGAAATTTTATTAAAGAAATTTGACAGATTGTAGTAGCTTGATGTGCTGGCGTCTATACCTTATTATTTCCAATACTTAATTAGGTATGTATTATCGCTCATTGAGGGGACTAAGTAAAACTAGCTGATAGAAATGATAATAGTACTGATTACCTATCAACACTGCCGTAGTAGCAAAAACAATGCGGACTTTGGGCTAAATAGTATCCAGATGTAATTCCTAATTTCATGTAACAAGAATTATATCTCATCTGTATCGCCTCTGCGAGAGGTAGGTACGCAACATTATCAAGGTCTAACCTTGCTCTAAAACGCTATCTTATCTCTTATGATATAATTACGCAGATTCTTAATTTTTGAGAAGCATGCATATAATTTGGAGCAACCTGTAGATTCTATAACTTCGATGTTAGAATATTCTCTCTCAATAAACTCTCTAAGAGTTTTCTAGTCTATCACATGCAAAAAAAGCTCTTTCATCAATGATTGAACAAATAAAGGAAGAAAAAAGAAAAAAAGGTTTATTTGTCACAGAAACACGTGCATACAAAAAAATAATTAACTCGAATAATGAAGAGAAATGAAAACAAAATCGGTAGATCCAAAA
The DNA here is from genome assembly GCA_951799955.1 of Apamea anceps. Lineage (NCBI taxonomy): Eukaryota > Metazoa > Arthropoda > Insecta > Lepidoptera > Noctuidae > Apamea > Apamea anceps. Next base: position 11,302,297 of record OX637520.1, read on the forward strand.
TAGACAGAAATAATCAGCAGCTGCATGCGTCGTGAAAAGTCGTGAAAAAAAATGAAAATGAATCTGGAAAAGTTGAAAACTATCAGCATTTGTCGTGTATGTTTACATGTATGTACTATGTCTGTGCCATCTTGGGTTACAGCCGTTAGCTAGACGTCGTCTTCTCTCGTGAGGCAAGACGGATTCACAATGGCTTCCTCAGGCTTATTGTCCTTCGGGCTTACTTAATACTTCACTGACACTGACACTAGGCGACAGCGCTGACTGGTATACTCGTCCCTTGAAAGAATATTTTAGATATGTGGCGTCAAACAATGAGTTTCTAGCTCTTTTACCTCATAGGACACTTTAGGAATAGATTAGTAGGCCAATTCTCGTAATTTAAAACATTCAAAATCTAGTCGCAGTCTCATCTCGGCGACAAACAAATGTCAAAAACTTGTCAAAATGTAGGGAAATTAGACGTATTTTTTGACAGATTGAGACTGAGATCAGACTGTGAACGTTCTTCAAATTACGAGAATTGCCCCTCTGATAAACACCCAAATGACAACTTTGCAGTTGAAAAAAATCTTTTGATATAGTGGAGAGTGGACCGAATTGAATGAAATATATATACATATATTTTGTTTATTACGGATCATACATAAGTAAAAGTACACACAATCCTTAAAGTATTAGTAATAACGACTTAAAAACTACCTATGTTAGTAATACTTACAAAGTAGCCTCACAACAACTAATAACTATGTGGCTCAACTACATGTTGGCACTTTCCTCAAAAACGGAATAAAGACAAAATGTTTCTTCAAGATACGACCGACATTTTCGATTTCAAATTGAAGGACTTTGTAGTTGAAATAGTATTCTCCCATACATCGAAATATGTATACTTATGCTAGATATATATATGCTAGGTATTCAAGCAGAGCTGTTTATACACTGCTTTGCTTGCATACCTGCATACCTCATACACTGGAATCATTGAAAAGCAGTTAGAATAAATTAGGTTATGTAGGTATGTATAAATAGAAAAGTAAACAAGCAAGTGACATCATATTTAAAACATTACAAAATAGAAATCGTGTCTTGTATGACTTCATTGAGCAATACAATCGTTTGAACTGCATCAGGCGAAGAGCTTGTAATATCACACATGACGTAAACAACCATACATACATATATGCTGTAAACATGTCACCGACCTACGTACTTCATTCTGCCTAGCTTATTACCAACTATGTTGGGGTCGACTTCCAGTCTAACGATGCAGCTCAATACCAGTATTTTACACAGCGCGACTGCCTATCTAACCTCCACAAGCCAGTTACCGGGTAACACGATACCCCTTGGTAAGACTGGTTATCAGACTTTCGGGCTTCTGACGACCCACACCGACTGTCAAAGAACCAGGAATGGCAGCCGGGATCACCGACTTTCCGAGGCACGGAGGGGTCTCGGTTTGTAAAGATTGTCACTCATGCTCCACGGACCTACTTCGGCAAGCATTGTATAACCTTGAAGATCGAGGAACAGAGTTATTACTTAGCCACGGGCCCGTACCTAGGAAGGTACGGGCCCGTGGCTAAGTAATAACTCTCGTATATTTTTACTCTTTTATTAAATATCGTACATTTTTATAAAAAAAAAAAATACACGATTAAAAAAATACGAGTAAAAATAAAACGAGTAAACACACGAGTACACGAGTAAATACACGAGTAAAAATATACGATTTCATCATTTAACGTAGATTAAGATTTAAAGAGGAAAAACGATGGCAATCCATTGAAAATAAATAAATAAATCCATTTTGGATTATTATTCAATTAACTTTTGATTAGGTAACTCAAACAGACGTAGTCAATCATAAGAGTCTGCATCTAAATAAAAGCTTAACGTATGTAGGAATAAACAAATGAGAAATAATCCATGAAATCAATTTCATTAACATATAAGTATGCGAATAATATTCGCGTAAATGTCAGGTATATTGTTTGCGTCGTAGATGGTGAAATAATGATGTTATTTCAAGGGTGTGAATACGATTCAAAATCACTGCTTCATTTATAACGATGCCATTAAATATAAATTTGAAAATGCGATTAATTAAAAAGCCCTTTATTTTTTTATCAGCAGCTGGTAAAATCTCACCGTGAAGACTTTAGGTGAAGTTAGTCGTGAGTTATCATTTCACATGATGCAATGCTAGGGATTGACACTATCGACAGTTTACCTCGAGTTCACTTCACCTAAGTTTTCACGGTGACATTTTTACAGAATAGATCGGTTGTAACGGATTTGGAAGATATAATCTAAGTAACATTTCTCACCTTCTTGCCACAGTTTTCTTTTAGAATAAAAGTGCAAATCTTCCAATAAAATAAAACAAACAGCTTTATCTCTATCGTCTACCCGGAAGGATGAATTTCCGTCACTGCTCAAGGAAAAGGCAATTTTTTGAGTAAAAACCTTACCTACTCGCCATCTCGTCATAATGTGAATTAGCTGCCATTTTGTTGGAAATGAAAATAAATGGGCTCTGTTTTCCCAGAAAGTTCAAAGATGTAAAATTGATGACAAAATGATAATCAAAAAAAATATATCAGTCAAATACCTGTTTGAGTTGATGCACATCATTTGTGCTTGTTTTCAATATCGTGACTTTGTATCATATGGCTCCATTGCATTGATAGCCAATTAGAAAATTGTCTATCTGCCTACCACGTAAGTGCCTCACAGTGACATTATGACGCCACTTGCAAAAATTATGGCATAAATAAAGATTTGCCAAACGCTTTGCGAAGGACACAAAACAGTTACCAACAAATTATTCGATGGTGAAAGACATTAAATTATTTACTTGTGGTGACAAACCTGCTACCAATAAACACACATACAAGCATAATTCTGCAATCAAGAATATTAATAAAGATTAGTTTATTGGAGCTGTAGTCGAAGCAAAATCTGAATAATTTATTCTTGTCTACAATCGAATGTCCTATAAAATAGCTCCCGCAGAGTTCCTAGGCTTTGCTTTGGATAAAATTTCTTGTGAATGGAATCCTTTCTTCTTTGGTACCTTAGGCACCGCCTGTCCCACCACCGGCGATTAACCAGAAGCGAGTGCGCAACAGCGATAAGCGATTACTCGCTGGTATGCATATATAGACGTATACATACCTTGCACGAATCTCTCACCGAGTTTTCTGCCCGCCAAGCGAGGGTCGCTGAGCGAGTACTCTCTTTGATCGCTCATGTCGCTACGACAAACGAGTACTCGCTGGCGGTGTGTGTATTATTATAATGTATCTCTTTTAATTACACAGTCTCGGCCATCTTTGGTACGTTTCTTGAGCGAAAAAATTATTGATAGCTAGTCGCTTCTTCGTCAGCGGTGGGACAGGATTGCCTTACTCATGTTTTATTATTTTTGGAGACGATTCTAGAACTGCTTTAAATACGTGGATTTTCCAACCTCGGATCTATGCTCGGGTACTAGAGAGTTATGAGCAAGAGCATACGATACTGCATTTGCAGTCGAATGACGATGTATGGCCATCAAACAAGTCCTGGGGACTGGTGTGAGTGAAAGTCCTTGTTTCCCAAGCTTTTGCCTTTCTCGTAATGTAGTACCTGTGTATAGTTTGCTTATGTTGTCATGGTAGATTGCTTGATTGGTATCCAGCCTCATCATGATGGCTCGTCTACACTTCAACTTCTTCAGGTTCTTCAAGGAAAGTTAAAGCCTGCTCTATCATACATTCTACTTCATCGTAACTCCTTAGCCTCATAATCCTCCGCATCTCCTCACCTTGACCTAATTTTAATAACAGCACTTACTACAGGTCCCCCACAACCAACCGGTTCAATGCTGACGTCACCATCCACCTGAGCGGAAGGATATGCCAATCAAACCGATACCGAAGTAATGAAGTCATGAATGTCACAGTAAGATGTCGCGACTTCGCGATCGATATCTAGAACGGTGCTGCAACCTGCGCCTACGCAACCATTACAGCAAGGACCAACCGGCGGAGTTGCATTTTTAAAGTTAATTCATGTGTGTGCAAATCGTTTGATGTATTAGTGGGACTAGTTTTTTGGGTAATATCAACCTAAATATAAACAGAAACTTGTTGAGGATTGTATAAAGGATATCTACTACTAATAATTGATAGATGGATAGGCTGAAAGATGATTCGGCAAGAAATGATAGGAAGTAAAAATTGAAGCGATGGCTCAAAGAGATGATAGAAAAGAAAGCCGATCTGCCAACCCCAAATAAATTGGACCTGGATTCTAGGATAATGTAATGATAATGGTTAATTGATTCAAGTATTTAATGAACCTATGTTCGGTTTTCATTATAAAGCAATCGAGTGAAGTGATAATAAACTTTTATCATAATGATATACTTGTATGTTAAAGCCACAAAATTATTTATGTAATATTTAGAAGAGCTGCTTTCCGAACCACTCTGCATCATTTTGAAGAATATTGCTAATCCATTGCTCCATATGTTCGAAAAAATTGTGTTCTCAAAAAATTAAATAACGAACTGTCAAAATGAAATCCATTGCTACTGTTAGTTTAGTGTGTTTCGCAATTACCCCTCGGATGTAAGCACGATAAGTTTCCTTTCCTTCGAATTCTAATAAATCAAAGGCACCAGCTGACCTGAAGATCCCAAATTACCACATTACATTTAAATATACAAATATAATATATCAACATAAATGCTAATGCTGCTACCTGGCGAACAAGTCTAAACGTCTAATCCATCGATAGCATGCGCAGGCGCTCGATTGACAAACAGTCCATTAAATGATAACATCGATCTCTGAGATAACTTCGGTTAGCATTCATGGTGCATTCAGCCTCTGCGGTTTGACTATCTAAATTAATATTAAGGACACAATGTCCTTAAGTGTCAAAATTGTTGTTTAGTGGTTTTGATTCGTCATAATATTAGCCAGAACTATGAATTATCGGTTATTTTGTGTCCGGTCTACTAGCCTTGCGGATTAGATAAATAATGTCGTCATCACATACAAAATCATAGTTTTACTGATGCATTCTGTCATTCATCAGAAAACTATAAAAAAGAAATCTTGGAATAAATAATTGTTTAGTTTTTTAAATATTCAATTTTAGATGATACCTTTTCGTCTTCTTCCATCGTTTTTCCATTGGTATTCATTATAACGGATATATATATATGTATATTGTAGATTAAAACTGCACCTTGTAGATAGCACTATTGTGCTGATTTATTTCAATAACAAGTTACTTGAAAGTTCTTGCTAATCCAAATTGATAATTGCACTTGCACCACTCATAAAATAACAGATAGATGATTCATCTGATAAGCCATTGAAGGGATATAAGACAAGACACTTGACTAGTTAAACTAATAAAATGTTACAACGATACTCGAGTTTGTGAACGTCGACGACGTGATTTTCTCGAGAGCCACAGGACGTAAGGTAGACAAGCTTGGCTCTACGATCGATATGTTTTCATTCAGAGCAAGCGCAGTGCACTGAGACTGAGTTTAGTTTGAGATGAATATGTACGAGATGGGTTTCTATTGGGGCTTGGTTATGCCGAAATGTTATGAACTTGAATAAAATAATAAGTAGTTCATTCAATTAGGAAACAGAAATGTCTAGAAGACATGTAGTGCCAAAGTCAAATAAATTGGAATGTAAGCAGGAGTATGATGATGAAGATGGGAAAAGACAGCCCATCTAGCTTACGGAGACTTTCTTGGACTCATCAGGATAATCTATTTTGTTGCTCGTTGCACGATCAGATCATCAGAGGTAGGAGGAATAGACAGACAACCTGAAAACGAGACAATGTAGCGGTTGAAAATCGAGCCTCATTGCTTATATACACATAATGTCATGGCGCATGGTCTCGCCAATAATGGCTATGCAAGAGCTGAATGTAATTCGGAACTCAAAGACTCCGTATCAGATGAACGTATTGATGCGAATTCGGTTCAGATTTACAATAGATCAGTTAATCAAAATAATATCAATGGTTACAACAAACTCTTGATGAACACAAAAGAGCGTTTTATTCGCAAAACCGAAAACATCCAAGAAAAGGATGAAAAAGATAGCGATATCATTGTAGTAATGAAGGGAAGTAGAACAAATAATGAAAAATTCCACCTTCAACAAGAACGCTAGTCTGTTATCAATCGTTATCATTACCCACAATGATTGTAAGACGCACGTACCACTCGTGTCTGTGTACCTAAGTACGCGACGAGTCAGTAAACTTTATACAAGCTAGATTTAGATGTACCTACACTTAAATCTATGTTTATCCGCGGGGCTCTGGCTGAACTAGTCAATGACATCTTGCCTGGGACAGGATAATAACATGTTTTAGAATAAATCCATATGTAACACACGGCTTACTTTGAGTCCAATTATCAGATTTGCTAGTTCTAGTTTAGTAAGACTTTTTGCTAGATTAGGTTTCTCTATACCGTCGCGACGTAATTATTTCAAGAACTTAATATTTCATAACAATACACAACAACACTGACAGCTCCTAAACGCGGTTAGATGTGCTGATCGCATTCAGTTTTATCGGTGAAATTCGTTCTTAGGGTTTTGTAGTTTCGACAGAAGTAAAAAATTAATTGAAAAATAGTCGTCGAACCGTTTCTGACTTGGATCCTACCAATACGATCAATGAAGGATCAACAAAAATTAATACCCCTGAAGACATTTTTTCTTTCCTATTAAGCTCTAATACTAACCTGGTTAAGACTACCGGTGGTAAAACTTACTTAACCTGTGAAGTAATACCGAAGGAAGCCAAAGCGGTAACAACACTAATTGAGTTGTCGCCACACTAGCCTTGTTTAGCATTAACTGTCGAGCCAAAGGTGGCATAAATATTTATTCAAAGACTACTAAACTATATGAGAAGTCACGTACTGGCAGGCTGTGATGCGATTAGGCGCCAGTTTCTAAATAACGGAAGAGAGTCAAGAGAATGTATGATATATGAAGATGGTGGTTAGCATAAGTAATGTAGACGTTTGTGACGTTTCTCATGTCCATGACAGGTAAATGTTATATCATCTTGACAAATCCTCAATATGCAGCCTTTTCCCAACTATTTTGAGGACTTCTAGTCTAACCGATCTGATCTCCACAACCCAGTTACTAGGTAACACGATACCCCTTGGTTTAAGACTGCTTGTCATACTTTTGGGCTTCTGACTCGTACGGGCGTACGTGTCAAAGATCTACGAATGACAGCCGGGACTAACGGTTTATCATGCTTTCCGAGTCACAGAATTGATACCTATGTAATAGATGGTAACCCATCCACGAACCGACCACGGCGAGCGTAGCTTAAACTTCGATCGACCCGTGCGGCTGTTATTATTTAACCGCGATAAACGTTATTAAATTAGTTGGCCATTAAAGATGCCAAAACTGACCAAACTACAGTCTAGCCTAGTCTGCACCATAGATTATACACTATATTATGTCTGCACACTATAACTAGTCAGTGTCAATAACATCTTAAACACGTCAAATTGTGAGAGCAATATTTCCTTTAGTACTTTTTCGCACACTGCCAGGTCTGTAAGTAGGTCTCAGTGTGACCTCTTTAATGAGTGTAATTAGTTGACCTCCGTGGTCAGATCTTTTAAATTAATGTTTTTCATGTTAACCTGCTTTAATCTCTAATATGTCTCACGTTCTTAATTATACTGCGTCTAAATTATTTTAATGACTTTATAATAACGTTTATGGAGTTAACTGGATCCCGCGTGTTTCCTAAATAGTGGAATTTGATTAATCTCGACGCTGTTTTATACGTTTCAACTAATCTATCACTCCCTTATAAGTATGTGTTAGGTTGTTAACATTGTGCGAAAATGTTGCTAACGGTGAGGTTTTAATCAACTTGTGATAATTTATTGAGATCCAAAAAGCGCGTTTTGTGTTTTTGACGCCATCTATTTTTAAACTTTTCTTGTTTGTGAAGTCAAAGGACGTTTCATGTTTGTAAATATTAAATAAAAAAATGAACATATGTGTCAGTCCAAGCGAAAAGGGTCCAGTGCGCGGCATTTAGTTTCCGAGATATAAGAGGTTTTGTAAAGTTGGGTATAAAAATTGCATTTCGCGATTTTAATTGGTTATAAATAAATGCTCAATTATCTACAATTTCATATAGTAAATGACTATATACGATGTTTCTAAGTACCAGAAACTTTATGAAAAAAGTTTACTAAAAAGGTACCAGTGGGTGGCATGTCGATATTCTGGGAATAAAATACGTTTCAATACCCCGTACTGATCACTTCTAATAATTTAATTATATTTTAAGATTAAAATGTTGAAACTACGTGTAAAAGGTCCCTTAAAGCGGGGAACTCCCTGCTACTATGCAACTACTAAGGGGATTTACTTTGCTTCACTTCGACATAGCGGGGATTTCCCTGATCGTTTTTTGCTACCTACGTGTCCTATAAATAGATCTGCCTGTGATGCAATAATTTATTTGTCATTTGACACCGGAAAGGAAACAATATCCGACAGTCTTTGTGTAAATATAGCAGTTTTTATTATCTTAGCTGTTTTAAATTGAGTGAGTGAAAAGTGCGCATAAAAATGAATAAAGGTAAGTCTTTACGTTGTCTATTATATCTACTAATACTATGTTTGTTGTTACGTGTTGTGTTATGTATCGAATAAGCTCCAAAAGTACTGAACCGATTTTGAAAATTCTTTCTCCAATACAAAGCTGCATTATTCAGTCATAGGCTATAATATTATTAACGTTATTACGCTTAGCGGGGCCGAGGTCGAAAAGCTAGTTCTATAAACCGGGGTATCGGAATGTTACGGAGTTCTTGTGTGTATCTACAGCTGTTACCTACTTTTCATATTTAGACCTCGACAGGGGCGAAGCCTCCTACAGACAGCAGTCGTCTTTAAATTCGATTTTTTATGGATTTTAGAGATTTAGAGATTTATGGATTAAGCGTAGATTACGTTACGTTCCTACTTATTTATTACATTTTAAAAGAGAGCAGCTTTAATCATAATAATTCGGCTGCATCCACATAGACTGAAAACTGACCGCGACAAAGTTGATAGGCTAATGAATCTCAATTAGTCATAATTTCATCCCATTTATACTAAATTCAAATTTGTTTTTAGGTAACATAATTATTGAAGATTCAACCGAAGGTTCCAGCTCTAGTGATGAATCTAAGCATTCTGATGGACCTGTACCACTTTCTATGGAGGTGGAAGTAAACACACTACCTGTTTTGGCCTCGACCGCAACAACGCCGGATTTACCAACAGAAGAAGAAACCGTTGCACCTTATTCAGGTACTTACAACTTAGAAAATAATTTCACAGAGTCGACATCTGAGATGGATGAAACGGATCAGTATTATGAAAAAAGCACTAATACAGAAGCAATCAGTGAAGATGAAATACATGAGTGTTATGATTTTGCTAAAATAGTTAGCCGAGCCTTGTGTAAAATCAAAAAAGATCGACGTGATCATTGTATGCATGCAATAGTACATATTCTTTATGACTACAGCAAGGACTCTAATACCAATTAAGAAGTTGTGTTAGGTACCTATGTCATAGACATAGTATGAAAAAATGACCTGTGTAGTATGTATATTTCAACTATTTGTTTTCAGAGTTTAGCTATTCAGCGTCTGTAGAACATGAAGACTATGAAAATTTTAATTTAGAGTTCAAAAGTCAACGGGGTACAGAATTATCGTGTGACATCGAATTTAGTGCTTGTGAGCCGCTCGAAGAGCGGCAAATTGGTAATATTTTACTAGATGATGATCCTTTAATTCTAGACGATGTAACTCAGGCCTCATTCTTAGATACTGGCTGTGGATGTAATAATAATTGTGTGTCCAAATTTCAAAAAGATGTAATATTAAGTAGTAGGTTAGATTGTATCGAATTAAATTCACGTTGTAATGAAGGAGTCAATCATCATCACTTGGTCTTGAAAGGAGCTTTAAATGCTCTCTTACGTACAAGTGAAAATACATTACATTCAAAAAACAGAAACTTGCAACGAAAAGAATACACGGTAAAGTATTTCTTTCGAGGTGTTTCAGTATGCAAGATTTTTTTCCAATATGTATATGCCACTGGTTTGAAAAGGTTAAAAAATGTAAAAAAGAACTTTCTGGACAGCGGTGTTGCTCCAAAGGTCCACGGGTCACGTAAACGACCTTACAATTGTATTAATTTGCAAACTAGATCAGACGCAATCACTTTTATAAGACAGTTTGCTAATGAAAACGGTTTAGTATTGCCGGGCCGATTACCAGGCCACCAATTTAAATCTGATTTAATAATTTTACCTTGTAGTATGTCTAAAGCGTATGTGTACAACAAATATTTGGAAACTATAGCTTTACTCGATAAAACTCCTATTAGTAGAAGTAGTTGGTATGATCTTTGGGAAGATTTTTGTCCATATGTCGTTATACAGAAACCGAAAACAGATCTATGTGCAACTTGTCAGAAAAACGTGACCACGTTGGGACGAATGGGTGGTTTAGATGAAAAGGAAAAAATACAGCTTGTAGAAAAGTCGAGGCAGCACCTTGATTTAGTGCAAAATGAACGAAAATATTATAACAATGTAATCAAAGTTGCGACTGATTCAATAACGGACTCTACTCTTATTCTTGGACCTCATGAACCATGTTCTTATGATGGCGTCATGCATTACTCTTTTGATTTTGCCCAACAGGTGCATTTGCCGCACAGTTCACAACAAATTGGGCCACTGTATTTCTTGACAGGATTTAAAGTCAGTTTATTTGGTGTTGCTGCAGAGCCTTTGAGAAAGTTCGTTTTGTACGTAATTCCTGAACCCTGTGCTACTGGGAAAGGAGCTAATGTAATAATTTCAATGCTACATCATTTTTTCGAAAATTTTGGTATAGGCGAAAAAGATGTTGTTTGTCATGCAGATAATTGTGCTGGACAAAATAAAAATAACTATGTCATGCAATATGCAACATGGCGAGTTTTAACAGGCAGACACCGAAGTTTCCGTATATCTTTCCTTCCCGTGGGTCATACGAAGTTTGCACCCGACATGTATTTCGGTCTATTCAAAAAAAGTTTTAGAAAATGGGAATGCAATAACTTAAAGGATATTCTTGCAGCTGCTGTTCAAGCTTGTCCGAAAACAAAATCTATAGTAGCTGTTCTAACTGGTGATGAGAAAGGAGAAACTTTTGTGAAAACTTACGACTGGGCCAATTTTTTTCAACCTGATTGTGTAACTATTAACCAACTTCTGCATTTTAGTCATTTTGAAACAAATGAAGATAATATAGGGCACATGTTATGTTACAAAAAATATACTGACAGTCAACCAACTGTATCAAAGGTTTTGAACCCGAATAAAGTATACGGTTTTCCTTTAGAAAAATCCCCTGCAGGCATGACGTACGAAAGAAAATCGTATCTTTATAATAAGATTCGTGAATTTGTACGTGAAGAATCTAAAGACATTTTATGCCCGAAACCCATTCCAAATGTTGATGTTGACCACAACTCTGTCCCAACAACATCTGTCGAGTACTCTTTTCAGAAACCATCAATTGAAAAGAGTATTCGACAAAAACCAACATGTTCGTACTGCAAACAGGTTGGTCATAGGAATCAGGTGCGAGGAGGAATTTATTTTTGTCCAAAACGTAAGTTGGAGTCCCAAATAGAATAAGTTTTATTTTTATGTTTGTATTGGCTTTTTTCAAATATTATTGCAACAGAATAATGATTATTTTAGCCACTGGTACCTTTTATGACATTACATAAAAGGTACCAGTGGCTAAAATAATCATTATTCTGTTGCAGTAATGTTTGAAAAAAGCCTGTCTTGTTATTTTGTTAGTTCCTAAATAGAGTAAGAATACTTAATTTTAGTTTTTTATTGTTAATTACTATCGCAATAACTAACTTTTTATTAAATATCGGCAAGTGGACCTTTTTTACTAGACTGTGTATCCTTCTTTTATTTTGATAATAATTGTTTTAGTTTTGATGTCAAAAGTATAATTATAAGTTGATTCTATGGAAAACATATCAATCTACAATAATGAATAAAAATCTACGTAACAAGCAAGTAAAAGTGTGTTTTTTTTTCACTCAAACTTTCAAAATGCTTTTTCTCAAATCAAGCTTTTTCAGAATTTCAACTTCAAATGTCTGATAAAAAAAAACGTGTGCTACTTTTTGATTATTTTTTCAATCCATACTATCAATTGACTATTCTAGATACCGAATCCAGTCTTAACTCAATACCCCACTACTGGACCCTTTATGCCTGGACTGACACATATTATTATTTTAGTATTTTATCATTCTGGGGCTATTCCCGCAATGTCATTCAAAGAGTCACTGGTGTCAGGTAGACCTATCAAACCACCTAATGATAGTGAAAAAACCAACCTGTGAGTGCCGATGATGGCACTTCAATCCAAAACAACACAAATCACAGCACTAATAACAAAACGATTTTACAGATTAAATTCAAACAATTAAAAAGAATCGAAAACCGTTATCGAAATCACAACAACACCGTTAGAGCCGAAACGAAACACGTGCGTCTAATATCGCAGATGCACACAGACTAAATTAAATGCTAGTGATAAGGCGCGACTGTTTTTTTTTAACTCTATTTGAATTTATTTCAATTTGCTGTCATTTGACACGTGTTTTTTTTTTTTCAAATCAGTATGGATTCGCGCGTTCACTATAATGTTGTGTGGCTCACTAACTGCGAGAGACCGAGTCGAGAATTGCGTCAAAGCTGTGGGTGTCGTGATAACACCGAATTCGCGGTATTTTTCTTGTATTTGCATTGTTTTTGTTAGGTACGTGTATTTTGACCGCCATATTGTTAGATGTGACATTTATAATGCTAATTAGTGTCCTGACTAATGTGTCTTGAATAATAATTAGGCAAGTTTGGAAGGAATAGGCATTATTGACTCATTATTGAAATGAAGCTGCATCTGCATTCAGACTTCTAATTTTCTGGTTCGAAAAATTATGTTACGCTATTTCCAGTTAGCCAACTGTCTGCTAAGATTTATGTTTGTTAAGTCCCTTGGGCATTTAAAGACTCACTGTCGAACTAATGAATAAGCAAGTAGAATTGAAAAAGATAAAATAACGAACAGTTTCATTGAAAAAAACAAAAAAAAAACCTTCAAATTACATGTAGCTAGACTTTCATTGATAAATTCAAGCCATGAATGGCAACATCAAGGAAAATATATTCAAGCACTTATCAACACACCTAGTCGTGCATCATTATAGAGGTAGGTAGACGTGCCATTTTTTCTACAAAACAATTTTTTTAATTTACCACCATACGGCGAGGTGAGTGTGTAAGAAAAACCCGCCCACATGTATTCATCAATGTATGTTTATTTGCGCAATGCCATCAGGTATCAGCAATCAGGATAACAATGTGTGTGTGTCGTAACTCGCCCACGAGCACACCTCGGCACTCCTCGGCAGTACTCGGCATTGTCAGCCAGATGTGGCCATCAGGCTGAATCGGATCCGGCTCAGAACCCCGCTAAATGTACGGCCCTTTCACCTTTTAGACCTATTGATACGTCTACCGTTAATGTAGGAGGCATCCGTCTTGGATACTTTGTAACGTGGATATAATTAGCTGCAGACAGCAGAGAGAATGATAGTCTTTTTGTAAAAGGGGGACCTTCACCAGAAGTGAACTATGTACCGGTGATGGAAGATCCACTACTTCTAAGACAAGCGAAGTTCATCTATGACATCTAATATTATAAAGAGAAAAGATTTGATTTTTTATATGTTTGTTTGTTACGCTTTCACGGTAAAACAGCTGAACGGATTTGGATGAAATTAGGCACATGAGTATACCATGACCTAGATTAGGACATGAGATACTTTTTATCCCGATATTCCCTAGAGATCGGGACTTATACGGGTGAAACCGGGGCGCAGCTAGTATTAGAATAAAAAGGTGCTTTTAAAGATCATTGTATCTTAAGTAGATGAGAAAGTAAATATAATATGCAGAAAAAACAAAGAAGCTGTTTCAAGTAATCAGGTGGAGTGAAAACGTTATAATTTCGTCCTTATGACATCACGGTCCACGATCTAAAATTAATATCATCATAGCTAGAGAGCAATGAAACTCTACTATCAACACAGGATATAATAAACTGTTTAGTGATAGTTGACTATCGTAAATTGAATGATTTACAACAAGTTTACTATTGTCGACCGTCGCAATTGCTTTATATTTATTCTCTTTCGATTAAATACATTTGGCACTATTATAACACACCTCATGGATGACTAATTCTTATTTCAACACTTTTGCAATATTACCAAGTTCACTTTTTACAACATAAGGTGCATAGACAATGACCTACCGCTGTCACCTGTTCATTTGATGGCTGCGTCAGTGAGCGGAGTTCGCGAGATATTTTGTTTGGGCCAAAGATTTTTGAACTTTTTGCAATCGATAGTCGATACGCTAAGAAGAAGAAGGTGCATTTCAGTAAAAACCCGAGCATTATTTTCAAGTTTAGACTATTATATTGACACTTTTTATAAATTAGCATAGGCAAAAACGTTTACAATGAAAAACTATACGAAACTTTAATTCAGAAACTCGGTCAATGCCGTTGATAAAATTCACTGTGCCGATCTAGCATAAGTGCCTGTGTAGACAAGCCATAATGGCAGTCAATGAAACTATACCTGCTGCTAGTTACTTCAAAATTAATTAGGAATTTTTTCAAAAGAAAAGAAGAGATTGTGTGTTGGAGATCCAAATTAGCAATACATAAATAAATTACCTAAGGAAAACTTTGTGTGTTAATTAGGATGGCGCAAAGAGAAGGGGAAGACCAAAGAAACGATGAATGGATTGTGAAAGATGATATGGCTAGAAGGGTTGTAACTAGTGAGTACTGAAATGATAGCTGACAAATAAGGGTAAGAGCAGTTGGGTGATTACGTAACACACTAACAGTAGTCACTAGTATAATAATAGTAATGGCTTTCATTTTGACACGTCAACAACATTCATTACGTTATTTACGTTGTTGAGCAGACAAAATTCTGACAAATCTCGAAATGACTGAGATTGTGATTGAGAGTGTGTTACGCAATTAGTGTGCAGGAAGATGATGATGATTTAATTATAATATGAAATAGTAGTTCAGTAGAAAACATTAGCGCAGACAACTGTTATTGTGTTCTGTCTTTACTTTTATACTCTCTTAATAATAGACAACCAACGCAGCTGTAAATAATTGCAGCTACGTAACCGTATAATAGACACCAGATTTTACCATTCACTGGAGCACATCTAAGTGAACTAACCAGTAGATATGCTGCCAACTTGCCAGCAACAGTAAAGCTCCGCTATCCAAGCCTAAGTGGCTTACCAGACGGACTATATCGTGCAAACGCACAGTTAGGCTGCAAAAACCGTAGTCCAGAATATTAGCAACTTACATACACGCCATGATACTACACAGAACAGTTAAGTCGTAAAAATTAAAGCGTGCAGTAAATCGACTCGTCTAATGCCACATTTATTTACACCTGATTTGACTGCGTTTATTGAAAATTGTACTTTAATGTTGGTTCGGTAAAGTTAATTTTTGAATGTACGTGTGGCTTGAACAAACATCGTAATGATTGAACGAATCAATTAATCATAATATTAGCAGAATAATAACGCCGTACAGTGTAATCTATACCGCGTGGGAAGATTAGCGTGGTGTTTACCATACGTTCAGTCATTGGAAAGTATTCAGTCATTTGTTTTTATTCACTTCATTCTATTAAAACGCAAGATACATAAATGTTTGCCGATTATCGATTATGTTTGTAATTACATTAGCAGATTCATGTTGTGATCACGAAAAGTGAGAGTCACTTTTCGTGATACAACATGAATCTCTTGTTGTGTGTCGTGTGTCACCGTGAAACAGGATTTTTATGTCCAGCCGGTTTATTCTGTAAAAATCTAACCGTAAAAACTTAGGTGAAGTGAACTTGAAGTGAGCTGTCACTTCACTTGATGAAATAACTGGATGATTGACAGTATTGACAGCTCACTTCATAAGTTTTCACGGTGATATTTTTACAAAATAGACCGGCAGCTATCAAAACAATCAACTTATTTATTAATTCCTAGCTGCGCCCCGCGGTTTCGCCCGCATAAGTTTCGATCCCGTGGTTATATCGGGATAATAAGTATCCTATATGTTAATCCTGGTTGTAAACCACCTGTGAGCCAAATTTCATCCAAATCCACTGAGTAGTTTTTGCGTGAAAGAGTAACATCCATCCATCCAGTCATCCATACAAACTTTCACGTTTATAATATTATTAGGATTAAAATCCTGTGATGTCCCACTGCAGGGAAAAGGCTCTCTCTCTCTCTCTCTTTCTACTGCTCTCTGTTTAAATCTTCTGAGGACCAGTTCTTGTTGAAGGAGTCCAGTTCATCCCCCCATCTTCGCCTGGGCCTGCCGTGATATCGCTTGCCATAGTCAAATTTAATAAATTAGTGCGTTCAAACAGACAAAGAAACAAACAAACTGTAGTTTTATTATTAGTAATAGATAAAACAATAGATACTAAACCTCATGGTGACCCTACTGTCCGGTGACAACTAAATAACACTATCATTATAAAACAAGTTCAAGAGCAACCAGCTGTTAATATTAAGATATTAGTGAAGCAATAATTAGTAAGCAAAAACTTGACAAAAGACCTACGGAATAAAACTTAGAATACAATAATGGAGTATATGGTATTATATAAATGGAGGTATATTAGCCGTTTTTTGTTTTGTAAGTAGGACATAGGATAATGTTGATGTTTACGTATTGTTTTAATTGCAAGACAGAGACTGCAAACAGCACCCTAATTGCGTAACACACTATCAATCAAATTCTGCTTCATTTTGAAGGCTAATGCTAATCCATTGCTTCATACGAGTAATCTTTTTAAAACCTTTGACTGCTCAACAACGTAAATAACGCAATGAATGTTGTTGAACTGTCAAAATGAAAGCCTTTACTTCTGTTAGTATGTTGCGCAATTTCTTGTCCAGCAGACTTTGGTTTAAGCTGCGAAACACTCTTTAAGCCTACAGGAATATAGACCTATCATGTCCAGGAAGTTGATCATAAAGTTTAAGTCAAAGTATGTTTTATGGAACAACATCAAAATGAGCCGCTTCGGCCATTTTATTAGCCTTATTCGATGACACTATATTCTAAATATAGTCAAAAGCTATTATAAAGTTATGTATAGGTATAAATCACAGAGGTATAAATAGACATACAAGACAATTCATTCATTGATCCGCAGAATACAAAAAAATTCAACCCACGAAGTTTCCATATATTTGTGCTAATACGTGGTGACGTACTCTCCTGTAACCAGTAGGTATCATCAGTCACATAAATTCAGATTATTTCAAATCTTTTAATGAGTTTCAAAAGAGTATTGACAGGAAAAGTAATTTAGGTAGAATTACAAAAAGCAAAAGTAATAAATGTTTTGGAACTAATTTTGCTTACAAAACCAAATGATACCTTTTCTTAGGTAACAGAGAACTCAATAGACCTCCCTATTATTTAAAGGAGATAGCAAAACTATCGGGTTTAGGTTTCCCATATTTTCAACACTTGTATGCAGACATACAAATACATACGATCAAAGGAAGAAAAATAGAGATCGAAGACATTAATAAAAGCATAGAAGCATTATGTTATTATCTGTACATTAAAAAAAACTAAAAATTAATTTATAGGTATGTACATGTTCAGACCTGTGGGTGGTTTATGTGCAAAAAAATGTATTTTATATGACAACTTTACAATGCGATGACATTATGCTCATGTGTATGAATGAATATTGATTAAGTCGTGAACAGTAAGTAGGTAGGTGCATTAGCAATAGATCTTAGTAAATCTTTTTATACGATTGTTGTCCAACCTTGATAAGGGAAGTGGGACATTATAGATTTCGACGTAAAGTCAAAACTTATTTTAGGGCTGCGGCTTATGCCAATTATCACACGTGTCCGACTTTTTAGATACCAACGTAAAAGGTAATCGAAATAAAAATGGTGTACCCCAGGACAGCATACTGTGACCGCTGCCGTCCCGAATAATTAACACTAATCCTAACTCTATCTATTTAACTGTATGCCAAGCTAATACCTAGTATTCGATATAAGCTACAGACTGTCCTGAGTTTCATACCTCTCCAAACAATTATCGTTAATTTGTTACTTATTCTAATTACCCCGAGGTATACATTACAGTTGAAAAACATGTCCATTTTAGCAAGCTCCCTAAATTCCCATACAAAGAATCCTATATTTTCTAGATCCGTAATTCTATATACAATTGGCAAAGTAAACAAACGATAAAGTTACTAGTTGCAGGGTTCGGCGGGGAATGTCGGAAAGGTGTGAGGCGGTGCGTCGGCGGAACATTCGGGTCAGCGAGGCACGTGGGCTTCGTACCAGTCAGCTGGTGTATTCTGTAGATTGTGATTTGATATATAAAGTGTATTCGTGTTTTGTACGAAATAAAAGATAGATGGACGGTGCAGGATGATATGACAGAAAAGAAGATGAATGATGAACCTTTTGTGCCCTGCCCTAGAAACATGGGACCGGGAAGAAGGATATTAGTGATTATTGAATAAATAAAATTTTATTCAGTTCAGAAAAACAAGGTACAATATTGGAAAAGTGGAAAAGTTGAAAAATTGGAAAGTGCCTGTAATTGGTTTAGTTGAATTAAATGATTTGAGTTTGAGTTTGAAAGAACTAGCAATAGGAGTCTTAGGATCAAAATTTTTACAAATTCACTGAACCTAACACTGGGATTCCGAGTCCAGCCAAATAAATCTTTAAAGAAACTCATGCTAAAAAAGCATGAGTTTCTTTAAAGATTTATCTGGTTATAGGTTAGCATGTGTCGGTGATTTTTAAAGATATTGGCACATTAGAATTTGCAAGAAAGAAGACTGGAAGACTTTCAAGACTTGATATATGTAGTAAAGCAATAGCGTGCGGTGTACAAATTCATGAAAATGTACGTCTTCAATAAGGCAGGAAGGAACTCAGATAAGTCAACCAGTATAATATGACACTGTTCACACAGTGACAGTAACAGTGTATTCGCCCAAATGAACTACGCATCCAAAGTAAGTAATCGAATCCACTATCACTTGAGTGCACTTCAGAAAACTATCAATATGAACGGCGATGTAGATTTTGTAGCGATTATTGTACAAGACAGCCAAGAGGGGCTCGTGCCTAAGTGATAATAGGTGCACGGGTCGATCGAAGGTTAAGCTACGCTTGCCACGGTGGGTTCGTGGATGGGTGACCATCCATTACATATCCAGATTCAAGACCCTTCCGTGCCTCGGAAAGCACGTTATTAAGCCGTTGGTCCCGGCTGTAATTCGTAAATATTTAGATTTTTGTCAGTCGTTACAAGTAGTCAAAGCCCAAAAGTCTGACAACCAGTCTTACCAACGGGTAGCATGCTATAAAAAAAAAACAAAAAATTGAGAATTTTTAAAAAAATACGAAGGCTCATAACTCGGAAACGGTGCGTCGTAGGTTCATGCATGCGTCGTGCGTTCTCAGACCCTAAATGGTTTCTATGGACAAGTTCAACCTGATACTGCCATCAAATTGGTACATTTCCGAAAAGGCCTCCGCAGCGCCTCCCACCAACCAGTAACTGGGTTGTGGAGGTCAGATATGCAGTCGCTCCATGTAAAATATTGGTATTCAGCTGCATCCGATTAGAAGCCGACTCTAACATAGTTGGGAAAAGGCTAGCCAGATTGATGGAATTGTACCTACAAAACGGTACAATTATAATATTATCGATACAAAATCTACATCGCCGCTACCCATCAGAATACCGCACCTACTGTAGCATACGGCACAACTGTGAATTGTGATTGCAGACAATCCACATGAGTCAACTGCACGTCCTTGAGGCACGGGCATTATGCCACTAATTCTTGTTTTACTACCGAAGTGAGGTTGTAATAAAAATAAACATGAGGGCGTGTTCCCACGGATTTCTTGAAGGAACCGTTTTTGGAACGAAGTTCCTTATTGCACGTACGAATGAGAGCTAGACCGAAAAATTAGTACATTTTCATATCCAATATTATTCAGGAATCGGTCTACTAAGTAGGGGGGGCTTGTGGCTAAGTAATAACAACCGCAGAGGTCGATCGATCAGGTTAAGCTACGCTTGCCGCGGTTGGTCCGTGGATGGGTGACCATTTTCACAAACCAAGACCCCTCCGTGCCTTGGAGAGCACGTTAAGCCGTTGGTCCCGGATATCATTCGTGGATCTTTGACAGTCGTTACGAGTCGTCAGTAGCCCGAAAGTCTGACAACCTGTCTTACCAAGGGGTATCGTATTACCCAGTCATCTGGGTTGTGGAGGTCAGATAGGCAGTCGCTCCATGTAAAATACTGGTATTCAGCTGCATCCGGTGAGACTGGAAGCCAACCCCAACATAGAGTGGAAAAGGCTAGGCAGATGATGGTCTACTAAGTAACAATAAGCATACAGATTTTGCTCGCATTACTGTACATGCTGGCTGGCTCCCTGGCTTATCTCTGGCAGATAATTTCATAGATACAAATTCTGTTCCATTTTTTAATTGATCTGGCAGACAGTATCTATTCAGTAAGCTGATTGCGTAACACACGACCAATTACAATCTGAATCATTTTGAAGGATATTGCTAATCCACTGCTTCATAATGCTCGAATTTGTCAGCTCAAAAACGTAAATAACGCAATGAATGTTGTTCAGCTGTCAAAATGAAAGCCGTTGCTACTATTAGTGTGTTACGCAATCAGCTTACTGAATAGATACTGTCTTCCAGATCAATTCCCAGGGACTGTGAGATAGGTCCTTACTCATATTAGACTCCCTTGGTCAAAGTAAGATAAAGTATGATATTTCTTATCAAGTTATGGCTATAAAGTCATCATAATCAATCATCTGCTTTTCTTTTTCGTTGGGGTTGGTTTCTAGTCTTACTGGATGCAGCTGAATACGAGTATTTTAAATTGAGCCACTGCCTATCTGTCCTCCACATCCTAGTATCTGGGTAATAGTATATCCTAAGACTGTTACGACTATCAAAATCTCCTAAAAATAAATGGAACACAAAGCAGACATTAGGGGCGAACTAAAGGTTAGTCTGGACAAAGCAAGTCTTGCCGTCTTGCTCGCTTGCCTACGAAAACGTCAATAACCTTTTCCCCTAGGTGGGAAACCCGGTTTTCACCTAAATGGAAATTTCCTCAATCGTCACCCTAGGCACACAGTAAGATTTTGAGGAATTTGTAAGTAATTCGCATGGACGCACTGTTCCTAATACATTTTTATATAAAAGAAATTACGGATACAGGAGGCAAAAGGTATTTAATAAGTCCTTTTAAAACGACTAAGTATATGATTGATTTTGCATGATGAATAGAAAAACTTGCTAGACCGAATAAGCCCTGAATATTTGTTTCGGAGTCAGTCAGAGAGAAATAGAAGCAGAACTGAAGCATCGTGATGAAGCGCGGGTGTTTATGGGAACTGTCTTTTAATATAATTTTGACGTTAAAAGAGTCCTATTTCTCAGCCTAGTTTGAACAAATGACTTTTGATTTTATATTTTTGATAACTACTTTGTCGTGGTGTCTGTTTTTATGCGAACTGAGTAAACATAGAAGGAGATGTGCAGAACAGTCTGTCCGTCCCATAAAAATATGGTCGGTCCGCAAACATAGTGGATACTAGTGGATAGGTAGCTACCCAAGAAATCAACCGGTAACTTTCTTTGACTGTTTCCCTATCGTCTGTTGTTGTTAATTTTGGCGCCGTTTCTTATCGCTTCATTGCACTTCCGCTTTGCAATCGAGTGCCGAAGGGAAATTGAAAGCAAAAAATTAAAATAACCAGGCCAAAATACGAGTAATCATAGGCTCCCCACCTAGAATATAGATGGAGTATCCTGAAATTGTGTTTGACTTTTCTATTTTAGCGATGAAAAGTGATAGGTACAGACGCCAGCACATCAAGCTACAACAATCTGTCGAACTTTAATAGATTTTCAACTTTATCACTAAAGCATTTAGGTTCAAGGTTGATTGGGATATAACAGTTTTGGGTAGCTTGAACTGCTGGCGTCTGTACCTACCTACCGAATGCAATAGTAACAACTGGCATTTCTGAAATCTTGTGAATTTTTTTTAAATATAAAAATTTTACCAAATAAAAAAAATAAAAATAAATCCGACTAAACTCCAGATGGCGAAAGATTTCTTATATATAGATAAGATCAACAAAAATAAACTTACCCATGGTTATCAAATTCCTTTGGCTGGAACTAAATAAATGTGTACAGTCAACACACTCGTTTATCACTGAATTATTTATCACAGGGGAATCTTTGGGACAGTCACTTGCACTCACTAAAAGTATATTTCAGATAAAACTGTTATAAGATATGAAGACACTTAAAATCCTGTGGAATTAAAATATTTATAAACAATACTTATTTGTACAAAGTAAGTAATAGGCAAAATAGTAACACAAACTTTGCCACAGTAACCGGAATCCGAAAAACAAACGTCCTGTCAGTTTTGCCGCGCTTTTTTGTTTTTAATTCATCCAACCGTTAGCACAACACAAGAACAAAATTCGAACTGTAGGTATATGCAAGCAAAATCATTAAAATTGTAAAAGTACTTACATGAGAACACTTTCATTTAATTACCTACGTGTAATTGCAATTATATATGTACATACATAGAGAAAAGAGAAGTGACTAGTGTTCACTATGGTGTATCCATCTTTGAATCGCTCGCTGGCTGCACTAAACACCGTGGCAGGTAAACTGCCATGTTTTCTATTCATAGTGTGCCCACACTATATGGTAAATAGAGGATAATTCATAACTGAGGTAATGTGATGTGTTATTTATAGACGAAATATAAAAATGCCTCAATGCTAACATGGTGGAATTAACATAACATTACGCCAGTATTCCCCGAAGGGTTAGCCAGAGGCGTTCAGTACACCCACATTTTGCCAGTCAAATTTAAGTCCCATGTAATATGAGACGAGCCTATTGCCATCACTCGTTGGATTTATTGCAAAATTAAAGGCTCCTTATCCTATATACCTACCTATATCTACCGCTTTCCAACCACCGCCGTTGGAACGAACTACGATTTATACAAAATGTCCTTGAGTTTGGCTGAATTATAAAAAACGTTTATGATCTCATTCTCTGCCACACTCAAAGTTAAGAACCGTTAATTATTAAAATCTCACTAAAATCGTCCAAAGTGCAATAGCTAACTTAAGAATGTAGATGTGATACCAAACTCTTTGCATCGAAAATTACAATTTACGACACTCCGAATTCAGAACCCGATACAGAATCCCGTTTCATAATAAAATCCTGGACACACCAACCATTCACCACAAGAACAGCGAATATAGTCACCTCAGAAGCCCGGGCCATACATCTAGCACTCGCAAGCTTTCCCCCACGGCATCTAAAAGTCCACTTTCCAGTAAAATTATGGTTGCCATACTGTAATGAGCGTCACCGAAAGAAATCAGAGGGGCAATTCTCGTAATTTTAAGAACGTTCACAGTCTGATCTCAGTCTCAATCTGTCAAAAATACCTCTAATTTCCCTACATTTTTGACAAGTATTTGACATTTGTTTGTCGCCTGATGAGACTCCAACTAGATTTTGATTATCAAAAAATATTGAACCCCTATTTTTTCTTTTGTCAATTATATAAAAAATGATGAAGATATCGCCCGTTAAAGTTCCGCGTGACGTCACTTGCTTGCGACATTTTTGACTCCCAAATTTTCACGCGCTTTATCTTTGTAAGTTTTTGTTTGATTGACAAAAGAAAAAATACGTGTCCATTATTTTTCGATAATCTTACTGACGGACTAATCAGATTTTTTTAGGAAAATAGCCTACATATTTAAAACGTTCAAAATCTAGTCGCAGTCTCATCAGGCGACAAATAAATGTCTAATACTTGTTACGAGAATTGGGCTTCAGGTAAAGTCACTGGTGTATCGGACGAGAAGAAAAAGTACTTGCCAGGAGTTTACTTTCACAATGGAGTTTGCAGTTTAGTTAGTCGTTCAAAGTGTTGAATTTATTTGCTGTTATTGCTTACCTTTTTAATTTTCATAGAAAATAAGAAGGCCAATTCTCGTAACGTACTTATAAAACGTTGAAATTCAAGACGCAATCTCATCTCGGCGACAATGTCAGAACTTGTAAAAAATGTAGGGAAATTGGATGTATTTTTGACATATTGCCAAAATGACAAAAATACATCCAATTTCCCTACATTTTCTCAAGTATTTGACATTTGTTTGTCGCCTGATGAGACTGCGACTAGATTTTGAACGTTTTAAATTACGAGAATTGGCCTTCAGGTAAATTCACTGGTGTTTCACGAAAAAAAAGTACTTGCCAGAAGTTTACTTTCACAATGGAGTTTGCAGTTTAGTTACTCATTCAAAGAATTGAATTCATTTGTTGTTATTGCTTACCTTTTTAATTTTCATAGAAAATAAGAAGGTCAATTCTTGTAACGTACTTATAAAACGTTCAAATTCAAGTCGCAATCTCATCTCGGCGACAACGTCAGAACTTGTCAAAAATGTAGGGAAATTAAGATGTATATTTGACAGATTGAGACTGAACGTTCTTAAAATTACGGGAATTGCGCCTTAGCTGTTCTCTATTGTTCAAGGTTACCTATCCTATTAACTATTAAAGAACTATGTACAGACGCCAGCAGGTCAAGCTACCCGAAACTGTCAAAATTTCCCAATCAACCTTGAACCTTAATACTTTAGCGATAAAGTTGAAAATCTATTACAGAAATTTGACAGATTGTAGTAGCTTGATGTGCTGGCGTCTGTACCTACCTCAAAATCAGAATCAAAATACCTATTTCACAAAAACCGACATGGGCACTTATAAAACGTAAGAAGCTAGCGTACGGTTCCAATTTGTCGTTTCATTTGAAGAAAACCCAGTAAGAAACTCTTTGTTTTAAAAATAATTGTCTTTAACACTATTTCTAAGTTACAGTGTTAATAGGTATGGGAGGTAATAACCTCCCATACCGGCCTGTTAACAAGTACCCAAAAAAGAAAATGGTCAACAAACCGGATCATCTGTGAGCCTACAAGGCCTGAAACGTTCTTTTACCTAATAAAACAATTTATAACATACATACATAACATCACGCCCGTATTCCCCGAAGAGTTAGCCAGAGATGTACAGACGCCAGCAGGTCAAGCTACCCGAAACTGTCAAATTTTCCCAATCAACCTTGAACCTTAATTCTTTACAGATAAGGTTGAAAATCTATTACAGAAATTTGACAGATTGTAGTAGCTTGATGTGCTGGCGTCCGTACCTGTAGTACACCCATATTTCACCAGTTGTGTGTAAGTCCCATGAAATAGGGGGCGAACCTATCACCATCAACTGGAAACAATCAGTAGCAATATAGTTACATCGCAAAATCGCATTACTGCTAAAGATTTGGCTATGAACTACTTTGTTACATGACATTGCGATTCAATGGCAGTCACAGATTTAAATCGATAGATTTGGTCTACCGCGTCAAAAGATAAGTAGTAGCGTTTCTGAGGGTCTTCTCACTAATCACGAAATCCGTAGTTTCGGCCGAAGTTACGGGCCCTTCCTGCACCATGTCACCTTTGGACATAAGATTAGTTTCGAGTTCGGGCTCAAACTAATAATGAATGGCAACACGATTTGACAGTTGTCTTTACTCCCGCCCGATGTGTCTTTGCACTTCCGATAAAGTTCATTCATTGGGAGTAAGGCTGATTCCAAAGTACCTATCGAATTACTTTCGGACGGGCCCGTATCTCTAAGTCGTAAACGACTTAGAGAGTAAGCCCCCTGTTTCGTTTTGACACCTCTGACACTCAATGACGCAGTGACTTAATTTGATTGTCATGGCAACGCTATTAATAATGTGTGAGCTCACTCCTCGCAGTAGGTACTTTCGCGTGACTAAGTCCACAATCAGCCTATAAGTTTCCCACTGCTGGGACACAGGCCTACTCTCTTCGAGAGGGAGTGGGCTGTAATCTACCACGCGGGCCCAGTGCGGGTTGGTAGATGTCACATGTTTTCGAATGTTGGGTTGTTGGGACATGCCGGTTTCCTTACGATGGTTTCCTTCACCGTTTTGAGAGCAGTGGTGAGGGAAACATTAACACAAAGTAAAGCAGCACCTATCTAGAGCTGGGTTCTAACTTCGAAACTACGACTTACAGTTGCGACTATTACCACTGGGCCACCCCTGCTCTTGTGACTAAGTGACTACGGTACGGTACGGTAAGGACAAATCTAGCGATTTAAAATCTTGACAGCAGTTCCAATATTCGCCAATGACGTTGACATTTCCAGTCCAGTGAACTGTGAAAACCGGAAGCTTGTTACACAGTTACCCATTGAGTATTGAGCGTGATTTTCTGGGACTGTTGTGTAATCTAAATTCGTGTCCAATTCATTCCTTGCCGTTTGTTGTCATTATTTGGGTAATGCACCATAGTTTGCTGACTCTTCCGTAGGTCGTCTAAATTATAAATTCAAAGTTATCTGTTCTCCTAGGTTATTCCTATCTTCTATCCTATCATTTATATTATTCCGTAGACATAATTATGTTATGATATCGAAATATGTTAGAACCAAAAATAAATAAATTTGATGTTTTTTGTGGGGTCCATGACCAATGGTAATGTAAATCCTATCCTACTAATATTATAAACGCGAAAGGTTTTATGGATGGATGGATGGATGTTTGTTACTCTTTCACGCCAAAACTACTGAGCGGATTTGGATGAAATTTGGCACACAGATAGTTTATAACCAGGATTAACACATAGGATACTTTTTATCCCGATATTCCTACGGGATCGAAACTTATGCGGGTGAAACCGCGGGGCGCAGCTAGTAGTTACTATAAGTTGAGAAAATATGTTTTTTTTTTTGTTTATCGTGTTTAGATATCGACAATATCAATCTCATCCGAAAAGTTTACAAAAAAAAAAATGCAGTGTTTCGTTAGCTAATTTAGTTTAACTCTGTTTGAGCCTGTATAAAATAGCTACACATTCAAATTCTGAAACGGGACAAAAATCCTCTGCTCTAGGTACTGAAACTTTTTGCAAAGGTATTAGGCATCAGAGAGGTATACAATACACAATATTGAAGACGTTTAACACTGCTCTAAAATTAAGATGCAACTTAACAAACACTATGTAATTAGCCCAAGGATTTAGACGACTAAATAACAAAGGAGATTAATTATTACCATTTAAAACAGATAAATAAATTAATGACAAACGTGTTAGCTACAGCTGTCACCACATTGAATGGTCTCCGAAGTTTACACAAATAGATATGGAAATTGTGCTACACTTCTTCTTCGTGTCGCGGCCAAGACAGTATTTCAGCGGGGTAATTGCGTAACACATCGCTATTAGTAGCAATGGCATTCATTTTGACAGTTCAACAACATTCATTGCGTTATTTACGTTGTCGAGCACACAAATTTTTCCAACATATAAAGCAATGGATTAGCAACATCCTTCAAAATGATACAGATTGTGATTGATAGTGTGTTCCGTAATTAGGGTGCTGATCTCGTCGGCCATGAACTTCGCCACTTCCTCGACGACGTCGTCGATGTCGGTGCAGAGGTCACTTTGATTGCATGTTTTGGGACACAGAGGTCAGGATAGGAGGTGGAGCATACACACAGCTACACTGATGACATCGTTTTTTTGTAGGCAAAAATTAATTTCGTAATCTGCTGAATTCCGCAGTGTTTGCAGGCAAGGTGCCATTTTGCAATCATTAACTGCTATGATAGGGTTAAACAGAATAGATTCTGGGTAAAGGCAGCATCAATCAAAGCCCGTCCAAGTATGACTGTTTTAGAAACAATGCTATCTAACTGCAGCAGTGCAGAGCAGTGGTAATGGCCCCGACTTACGAGTCGTAGGTCGTCGGTTCGAACCCAGCGCTTTACTTTCTGTCAATAATTTCATCACCACAGATCTCAAAACGATGAAGGAAAACATCGTAAGGAAACCGACACGTCTTAGAACCCAAAATTCGAAGACATGTGACATCTAACAACCAGTACTGGGTATTTATTTATTTATTTATTTATTCTCACACTGGAACGCCATACGGCAATTACACCAATGGACTGGTTGTCAGACTTTCGGGCTTCCGACTACCCGTAACGACTGTCAAAGATCCACGAATGACAGCCGGGACCAACGGCTTAACGTGCTTTCCGAGGCACGGAGGTATAGTACAGCTTACAGCCCTCTCGAAGAGTGGCCTGTGTCCCAGCAGTGGAAACATTATAGTCTCGATTAGGCTATCTCAGTTTCGGGTTCCAAGACTGATTTGAATTACATTAGAAAAACCCATGAAATTTTTTTATATATTTTTCGCTAGTGTGTAAGTACAGACGCCAGCACATCAAGCTACTACATTCTGTCAAATTTCTTTAATAGATTTTCAACTTTATCTCTGAAGCTTTAAGGTTCAAGGTTGATTGGAAAATTTTGACAGTTTCGGGTAGCTTGACCTGCTGGAGTCTGTACATAAACTTGACAGAACAAAATGTAGACTGTGACCCTCTGAGATTATTTCGATCTTTCTACTCAGAGCAGTCGATTATGAAACCCCGAATTCATCTACTTTTAAAAAATAATTTAATTTTGATGTGTAAGTGTTTTTTTTTACCAATTTATGGCTGATTTTTCAGGGATCATTTTATCGGGGGAATAATTTCGAATTTTTGTTTCGTCCATACAAAAACTGTCAGACGTCAATTTGATTCCACGAATAGAAAATGTCAGTCGATTGAAAAATCATATAAGTCTTCCAGGAAAGCCAAAGGGCCAAAGACATTAAATTATTTACTTCAAAGGGCACTATATTTTCTTAAACGAAGTACGACGCCTGTACGACGCCTGGTAACTAGATCACAGTTTAATTTTATTACAATCGTATAATAAACGGATCGTGCTGACAAACCGCTTATGGCGACAGACTTTTTTATTATCTCGTTCCGGTTAACGGATTTAGCAGTATTTTTTTCCCTGTTTATCCAAATCATTTTTAGTCCATTTTACTACAAAAAGAAAGCGAGTACCTACCTAAGTTTTTATAATTTTTCACTTTTTGTGTTGCAGTTTATGATGCTACATAATAGACCTACATGACATAGCATCAGGTAAACCCGTTTGTTTAGGGAAAATTCAGCTTTCAGCGCTCTAGTAAAAATATATAAATACCTATTAGGGTTTCCCGGCCCGCGGGGTAATTGCCTAACACACTAGCAGTAGGAATGGCTTACATTTTGACAGTTCAACGACATTCACTGCGTTATTTACGTTGTTGAGCAGACAAATTTTTCGAAGAGATAAAGCAATGGATTAGCAATTTAGCAATGTCCTTCAAAATTATTCAGATTGTAATTGATAGTGTGTTACGTCACAGAACAGAAAAAACGGTAGACGCCATTAGTAAAGACAAGGGTGCCAGAGTTGAGGAGGATCTGTGACCGGTTGATGGCAATATAGGTAGGTAGGCTCGCCCCGGTATTACATGGGACCATCGATCACTTTATTAGTGGACGATGCATAGGACTTAAACATATCTGGCGAATTTTAGGTGTAGGTGCTACAGATACCTACCTATCTCCTCACCCTCACCCTTCGGGGAAAAACAGGCGTGATATTGTGTGTTATTTTACTATGTGTATTATGTACATTATTTTGGATCAGTATGGCCAGGAGCAGGACGAAAATGAATGTAAAAGGAAAGATTTAACATCTAAATTAAGAGCAAATAAACACACCTGTACGCAGTGTACGCCATCATCCTCCTGTTTTGTCCGTAATTACGTAACACACTATATATCAGTAGGAATGGCTCTCATTGGGACTGTTCAACAACATTCATTTATGACAAAATCGAACATATGAAGCAATGGATTATCAATATCATTAGGGTGTTGGCAAAACCCAATGTGACTTATTCGATTCTTAGGTATGTACTTTCTGACATTATCTTGGCCATCATTGACATCGGTGAAGGAAAACATCGCGAGAAAACGTGCACTCATAGTTAATAGGTAGGTTAAGTCTGAAGTCGGCAGCTCGTCTTGAGCAAGCGTGGTGATTAGTGCTCGTGCTTTCTCTATATGAGAAGAGGCATTTGCCCTTCAGTGGGCAATACTAGGCTGGTATTATTGTCCTCCTGTTTCAATCATCGTATTTAGAATGAATCGTGCAGATCCATAAATGATAAATTATTTTATTTCTTTAGGGGCTGATTTTTCAATCGACAGAAAATTTTTTTGTTCGTGGAATTAAATTGACGTCTGACAGATTTTGTATGGATGAACTGTCAAAAAATTAAATTTAGTCCTCGGATAAAATTATCAAAACTTCTACAAACACTTTTACACGTCAATCACATTTTTAAAACTAGATGAAGTCGGCGTTTCCATACTATGACAACGTTACCTAGACACGATTGCTAATTAAATTATCACTTATCAATGAAACACTGTTTACAAAACATATCAATTAATTAATTAACTTGACCTAATTATACTTATCAAACTATTAATTAATGCATTAATGCATGCAGGACCAGTGGCGTGCATTGCATATAGGCATATAAGCAGTGCCTACCTCGATAAATCGATAAACTACAAACCTGTCAATTACATTTTAGTGTGTGTGCCCCCAAATTAAGAAATTCACTAAATTATCATAGGTATCTAACAAAAAAACTTTTTACAAAAAAAAAAAACCGCCTTCAAAAAAAGACAAACAAAAACGTTCCTGCACTAAAAAGTAAAAAATAAAAAATTGAATTCCTGTAAAGAAACTTAATTTAAAGGTAAACTTATTTGACATTAATATTTTGCAAATATTCAAAATTGTTTACTTCTTTTTGGAGTCGGTGCCAGCAGTTTTATCCTGTGCCATTTATTTTTTCAATTCACGATTATAAAATTTTAAAACAGATGCTTACAAACTTAATGCTTCAAAAATTTCAAAGTACTTAAAAAGTGGCAGGGGATTTTTATACGTATGTATAATTATTATTATTTAAAAGAAATTATTGTGAAAATTGTGTCAATTTCTTTTAGAGTACAGTCTAGTCTGTATTTGTGTTTTAATTATTCTAGGTATGCAATAGGTATCTTGGTAGTTTTATAGTAAATGTTAGAGGTCGTTTTTCGAGGTATTGTTGCCCATACGTATTTCCTTGCCTTGGCTGGCACCGACTCCAAAAAGAAGTAAACAATTTTGAATATTTGCAAAATATTAATGTCAAATAAGTTTACCTTTAAATTAAGTTTCTTTACAGGAATTCAATTTTTTATTTTTTACTTTTTAGTGCAGGAACGTTTTTGTTTGTCTTTTTTTGAAGGCGGTTTTTTTTTTTGTAAAAAGTTTTTTATTTCTAGCCGTTTAGTGTATTTTTTATTATAATATAATGGCAACGTAGTTAATATCTTTTCTACATAGAATATTATTTTGAAGAAGTACCAATATCATACAAGTAGGTACATATTACTGTCTACTTTCTGATCTTTAATTTGATCCATAGAGTAAAGTAATATATCGGATATAGAGAGCCCCCTTGCAGACTTTATTGAAGACCGCTAATGTCAATTGATCGGATACCGCCATCTATTATCGCCATCCGCAAAGTATAGCTGTAGGTACTTGGGTACTAGGTACTTATGCAATAGTGCCTATACTTTAGCTTCCTTACTAATTTACTTGTTTTCAAGTTGTATTTTCTCGTTATTAACAAAATCATTGTAAACCAAGATACTTGTTTTTAGTTTGATAAAGTTTTACAATGATTTTGTTAATAATGAGAGAATACAACTTGAAAACAAGTAAATTAGTAAGGAAGTATCAATTAGTATCAATATTAAGGATTAATTTCACGAAGAAAATCACAAACATGGGACGAAAACTACAAACAAGCGCAAACGCAAGGAGCAGTCGCCATATTTGTAATTGTAACTGTAGGTAACGGTAACTTGACAAGACAATCAATATTTATCAAATCTATAGCTGTGTTGCAATCATAATTATTACGCAGCTTTTGTAATCTACATAAATATTTGCAAATAATTATAATACGTGTTTAATTAAATATTTAAATTCTGAAATTACACTTAAATTAAATATTTTATTTATTTTTTAGTCATAAATTAAATTTTAACCATGATAACGCCATCTGCGGGGATATAAAGTAACTAATTGTTTTGGATGGGGATAAAAGATGTCGCTTTTTGAAAAAAAAATGCCCATAATCTGTCACTGTAGGGAATTGTCCTACCCCTGATTTGATCCCGTAGAGAGATGATAATATGACGCATGAAATACTGTCGATTCTTATGCGTCGTATGCTGCCTCTAATATTGAGCTGGGCGGTAACAGTCCATAAACTACAAGGGACCACCCTCGAGAGAGCTGTGATCGACCTTGGTAAAAAAAACTTTGCAAAAGGACAAATATATGTCGCGCTAAGTCGTGTCAGAAGTTTGGAAGGCATAGTGTTGTCAGATTTAGACACCAATAAATTATTGAATCGACCACACGATGATCGAGCGATGACAGAGATAACAAGGTTGCGGAATCTGCCATCTGATAATCAAGACAACACATAACGTGCCATGGAATAGGCCTACCGGGGAAACCACATTAAAAAAAACGCGCCCAGCACACTACCTCATAGGTGGCGTGGAAACGTGTGTATACTACCAAGAATACAATTTTATTTTAGTAAATAATAGAAGCGATTTTTTTTTAAACATTGTAAGCAAAATGCCTTTAATATTTCAGAAGTTGTTTTGTGGACACATTGATGATAGCATCAAAACTAGATTTTCAATGGCACCTTGTATTCAGAGTGCATCTCATGACAGTTCTAAGCCCAAATACTGCTAGGATACATTGTTTTATTTTGAAGTTCTCATGCCAACCTTCCACCTTCCAGCTCCATCATCAGATCAGTTCGATAGTAACTTATAGCCAAAGTGCATTTCATGACAATTCTAATAAGCCCAAACACGGCTAGAATACGTTGATTAATTACGGAGTTCCGGTACCTGTCTTCCGGCTCCATCATGATCATCAGATCAGTTCAATGATAACATTTTCAATATAACTATTCAGGATTGTATGTTTATTTGTATTGTCATAGTTGCTTAACTATCTTGATTGTGATATCTATGCGAGTGACAAGTTCCGTTAGCCATATCTGATCTTCTTCACCAGTTCCACTTCATCAAATGTTACTTTTTGACTGTAAACGCTTGATTTCTCGATGAAAATATTAAAATTACTATATAGTTGCCTATAATATTTGAGGAGTTCCCTCGATTCCTCATACATCCCATCATCAGAACTGGATTTTGAAAAAAATGGGACCAATCTGGAAGCATATCCATTAAAGTTAAAAAAAAATTTTGCAAATCGATCCATAAACAACGGAGTTCTGAGGTAACAAACATAAAAAAAAAATAAAAAAAAAATAAAAAAAAAAAAATAAAAAAAAAATACAACCGAATTGAGAACCTCCTCCTTTTTTTGAAGTCGGTTAAAAACAAAATCTTCATACAAACTCGCGCGGCAGTAGTAGGGCCTACTCGGCTCCCGTACTATTCGCAAATTGTCATTGGCCTTTATTCGTTCAATAAAATTCCTGCCTACCTATTCTGAAAACCAATGCACGCCACTGTGAAGGACGCAAATGAATGTAGACTTACATTTTCTAGACCGACCGGTACGTCTACTTTGTTAAAATCTCACCGTGAAAACTTTGGTGAAATGAGCGTGAAGTCAGCTGTCATTCCAACTAATGCTAGGGATTGACACTATTGTAAGCTCACTCTTCACCTAACTTTTTACGGTGAGATTTTTACAAAATACCTTTAGCTTTATAGCTTTTGTTAAGCAGTTCGAGCAACATAATATGCTGTAGTATTAGTAGTTGGTGTGAATGTCCTTAGAATTTACTCTTTCTTTTCTGTACCTATTTTATAAGTGGAGACTTGTAATTGGCTTTCAGACTAATGTACTGTCCTTGTTCTGTTTGTTTTAGCTGTAAGTCTCCCATGTTATTTAAATAAATAAAATGGATCGGTTAGTATAAACCTAAATAGTCCTAGTCTGTGCTAGGTCGGGTCTTTTGTGGACAACTGTCAGCCAGTGTAAGGTTTCATTGCGTCATGCGAGCTGGACCGTGAAGTAACATGATGGATGCATTGTCTGAAGATCTTCCTAGAATCTGTAGGTAAGCCGCATTGTTAGCTAGGATACAAAGTCGTCATGGTGATGGCCTGTTTGTAGTCTTCTAGTATCTTTTAGCATCTTGATTCTGTTCCTTCGGTGTAGGGTGTAGGTCCTATATTTACGTGAAGTATGTTTTTATCAAAAACGAGTGAATTACTCTCCCACATAAACTTAGGTCGTTAGTATAAATAGAGTATTTTGGTATCTACCTACCGTGAAAGATTAATCCAAGCATTTTGGCAACAATGGATTTTTGAGCTCTGGGGATGTTCCCAAACCTCTTGATAACGCAAGAACCTATCGGCTAGCAGACTTGGTGGTCCTAAAAGTTTAAATCACCAAGAAACGTTACTTGGACTGCTTCCAAGGTCTTAATTATATCGATTTATGAAGTAACACTTCGCCTTCCTATTCAAGAGATCATTATCTGCTAACGAATATCGTTAATACTATAACTTCTGCAGCAAAAACCATTCGATAACGGCCACAAATAGCAAATAACGTATTGCCGAAATATCGTCCATGTAGGGATAAAAAACTAGTAGAGCTTGTTGGGTAACTTAAGGAATGCGAGTTCGCAATTTTTTTATACTATTAACAATGTTTATTTATTCGGATCCGGTTGTGAACGTGATCAAAATTTCAAAAACCGGCGTCATGTGTATTTTGTCAACCCTGAATGACCCTGATTCCGTCGAGTCGTTTATAATGTCATCTCCGATCGATAACTATTAACCCTAGTGCTAATAATAGCAGCGGTTCTGCGTAAATACAAAGTAAAATACGAGAAAGCTGAGAGAGAGAGAGGTAAACAACTACATTTAAGTATATTTCGAATGCACCAATGCAGTAGCAAACACAACAAACAAACACGATCGATAAACTAAACGCACTGCACTGCCGATAGGCTAAATTCCCGCGTTTTTTCACGTCAATACTGCGTTTTTACACGCCGGAAATGCACTTACAAAATCGTTAATTTTAACGCCACTTTTAAATAATACTATAGCAATGTTATTTCCACAATTCATAACAAAAGTCACATTTTAACCGGATTGCGGTAAATAAACAGATGCGACACTTATTACGTTCGTCGCGTAACTGACGACGACCGGCGAGTAGGGAGTACGGCAGGACGCTAGAGCGCGCCCAAACTATAACCTAGCCGAGTTGAAATAGTAGGGTGAGCTCCTGCGCGCCGACAGACAGTGGTGTGAATAAAAATAGGGCGGGTTGGTGGCCATTCATGTTAGGGGACGATGCATCTGGACCGATAGCTTCCGCATTCATCGGCCGCCGCGTAAAAACTACCTGGGGTATGAAGAAACAGTTATTTTGAACGCGTAGCTATCATTATTATTGTGGAATATTATGATTTATGTTTTCCGGTTCAGAATGTTAAAGAGGACAATTTGCTCCAATTTGACGTGTTTATATGGGGGTATATTCAGGAACCTACATTTGTGATTCTTAAAGGTAGGTAATTAGGTAGGTACTACCATGATTTTAGTTTGCACAATCATTACAAATCAGTAAAATTGTTGAGGTGTCTCTCTTTTCGACAGGACCATTATTCTCATTTAGCACATACGTGCACTAAAAGTTGTCACTCTTTTGTCGTAAAACCGTATCATTGTAATAAAAATAATGACAGTGTAACCTGCAAAAGATTGATAGTGAAATTATGCGTTTGAGCTTGATTCGAGCAAACATCTTCGCTAGGCGCTTATGGTAGCTAATCCATTGCTTCATATGTTACAAAAAATTGTCTGCTCAGCAACGTAAATAAACCAATGAATGTTGTTGAACTGTCAAAATAAAAGCCGTTACCACTGTTATGCAATTACCTCGCAGATTTTCGTTAGGCGCTTATATTTCAAAGACGGACGACATAACTAGAAACAGCCTAACGGGAAAACACTGCGGAATTTCTCTTACTTCGCAAATTGTCTAAATCGCATGTTTTTTTCGTCTATGGTACTTTGAGACATTTAAACTTGCTACGGTACACGATAGAGCGAAATTACCCCCCTTTTGTGTTGTGATGTTTGGTGATTACACGCGCCAAAGCAATATTTTAGTACTTACCATAATCAGCCTAGTGTTGTCACTGCTGAGACACAGGCCTACCTATGAGAGTGACCGGGCCGTAATCCACGAGGGTCCACTGCGAGTTCGTGGTTGTCACATGTCGTCGAATTTTTGGCTGTAGAACATGCCGGTTTCCTCACGATGTTTTCCTTCACCGTTTTGAGAGCAGTCGTGACGAAATAAATTACACAAAGTGAAGCGGCTGCCTGCGTTGAACCCACGACCTATGGCAGCAGCACAGGTGCAGTGATTACTGCCCCGAATCACCGAGTTTTAGTACTTAGAGAAAAAACAAATTGTCAAGCCCGCGTAAACTGCAATATAATTATGGGCAAACTTCACTTAGTTAAGTTTGTTTAACTTTTAATTATTAACTTCATAGGTGACATAGGATGGAGAGGATAGGATATAAACGAGTAAAAATGCGATCATCTATTTCATACAAACTTTATTTAAATCAAAAAATAAAATCTACAATAATCCTTTTACTTTCAATTATGTATAGTAATAAAATTTGTTTTTAGCATCTCAATCTATATCGTTAGCGATTGCCATAACCCCAGTGGTCAGGTTATAGCCCATAGTACTCCAAGGCATTTATACCCTCCATGTTACAAAATTGTTACCAATTTTTATCTCAACTTGACATTCTGTCTCTTACAACTCTTCAAACCAAACTCAATAACTAAACTACATTTTCCTTGATTTCACGATATAAGCGACAGACTGCCAATCATTAAAATCTTTTCACAATTAGCTTAACAAATTATATTAAATCCTCTTTTACAGCTAAATTACAATGCATAAATTTTATTTTCAATAAAAATACATATCTCAATATATGAAAGAACACTTTTACCTATGTATTTGTTAAATCGGTAACAAATGAGGCACTATTACTTTTTCATTTATTATATTAATATGTACATAACTTGGACTCTTTAACTTAACATTACAGCTTCAGTCCATTCTTAGGTACATCTAATCAAATCATCTATGTTGCTGTTCAAAAAAATATTTTCATAATATTTTACAGTGTCAACAAAGTTGCATTCATGCAAAACCTTTTTGGTTTTAAATAAATCAATGGTCTCATAATCACATTATTTCGATAGTTAAATTTAAAGTGGAGGTGGATAGTGTAAGATATTATTTAACAAATGGATAACTATGAGGAGATCGATGAACGAATTAACTAACAATGGTTCTTGCACCAACAACTAATCCTTAACCGAAGAATATGTTGAGTTTCACTTTTGTGTGCTTGTACAACTATTTTATGCTAATAGATATGTTCAAAGAGTAAACAAAGTTACCGTCGCTCGTTTGAGCTGTCACAATTAACTATTCGGCACATGTAACAAACATTCAGTATGACGTCCTAAATCAATAAAGCCTAATTAGGAAGTACATAAAACAATTCTTTTCCCAAAAGAATAACTTCTCCAATATCTAGCTAAGTTTATATAAAATACACATTAGCACAATCTAAACAAATAATTTTGGTGTTAACTGTACACTATGTATCTGTACATTTTCCATAATATTTAGATAGCACTCTTAATTAACGTTATATTTCGAGAAAGCACTCTTGGTATAGTTCCAATTAAGTAGATATAATAAAGAACTTTTTATATAATAAATATGTATACTTTCAAGTATATATTAACAATTTGTCAAAATGTTCATGTGTCTAAAATCTTGTGAATTATAAACGGATATCACCCTAATATAACAAATAATGCAGTGTAAAGCTAAAGTGTCACATGCTCAGATATTACTCATGCCAATATCAATTATCATATCACGGCTCTAAAGAATCATGGCAGGATTTGTGCAAAAAAATAAAGATGTTTAGAAAAGTTGGCATTGGTGCTTATAGAGTGTCTTCAGGCATTTACAATATTTATACAGGTGATTGGAAGATGGGTGCATAGCTTTAAGGCGAAGATAGTACAGACAATTTAGAACCATTTAAACCATGGTTGTTTTAGACGAAGACGACCAATTTTTTTTTTACCTAATTATGTTCTTTTTTTTCCGAAAATTCCCATAATTTTAAATAAACTGCTTATTTGTGGCCAAATTAAATGATAAACGAATTCATTTTTATGTTATTTAATGAAAGTAATGTGTAAGCAATCTAGCAAAACATGTTTTAGGCCTCTGTCATTAAACATTTTTTTAACAGACATTTAAAGTTCATAAAATTTTTGAAAAAATTATAATACTTTTTATAAACCTTATTTAAAAAAAAAACCGGAGGGTGCTTTTTGTTCAAACCCTTTTGAAAATATGCTTAATAATCGTTCTTTCTTTTGAGGTATTATTTACGTGGATATCTTAGGAATTATTGAAATTAGGACCTACTAACCAGTTTGAGGGAGAAATTTTAAATTTTAGGCAGACAAGCATGGCTTAAATGGTTCTAAATTGTCTACTATCTTCGCCTTAAAGCTTTCCACCCATCTTCCAATCGCTCTGTATAACCCCGCAATAAAAGTATAAAGTTAAAAGTAAATAGTTTTACGACGAGCTCATTATTTCAGAACGAACAGCAGTGGCAAAGATTTAAATCGTTAGATTCGCCCTACCGCGTCAAAAGATAGTCGTATTTTTTATTAGTTTTGACACCTCCTACACTTGATTGTCATAA
This sequence comes from Apamea anceps, assembly GCA_951799955.1. NCBI lineage: Eukaryota > Metazoa > Arthropoda > Insecta > Lepidoptera > Noctuidae > Apamea > Apamea anceps. The sequence goes on from OX637520.1 coordinate 11,341,648, forward strand.
AAACGCTATTTAAATGTGTGAGCTCACTCTTCTCAGTATGGACACATTTTCTTGTTACTAAGTACGGCGAGGGCTAATCTAGCGAATTCAATCTTTGGGTGGCGAGGTTTCTTAACGGGGTGACTTAATGTCAAATACTGTATTTGTTTTTTATAAATACAAAAACAATACGAGATGAAACGAAAAAGTGATATTTTCATTTCGAAATGTTTTAATTATGCGGGGTTTTAAAAATATGATAAGTATATCAATCTACTCCTGGTAATGTATTCTCAACATTGGAAAATATTTTGAACCCTCTAAATGAACTCTTTTTTTTTTTGTACAAATTAATGTAAGAATCTCGCCATGATTCTTTAACATCAATGGAGTCTTATGAGAAGTTTTGTTGCTTAAAACTTGAAGTTCAAAAAAGGTGATCTTATAAAATATTTATAAAAATGTTAACATGTTGTACTCTCGCTTTATAAGGCAGACTATCTATCTGAAGTTTCTACGTAGCCTCTGACTCAACGTCACAACTCACAACAATGAAAATCAGATTCACATTTCGCCTACGGTTAAATGCATTACGATAGAAGCTATAAATATAGAGAAAATAAATATCTACTAGGGCTAATAAAATCCTCCTGGTCCACGCGGTAAACTTACACGTTAAATATAGAATATACCTTTGTACTATTGTTTAACGTCGATGGCAGCCGTGGGCCCCGACGAAGTCGCGGGGCCCGGCCGAAGTGTAAGGGGCCCGGCCAACCTCGCGGGGCCCGGGCCACCCCGAGCGGTCCACGGACAGAGTCACCCAACTCGACTACCTACTGCCTAGCCGCCGTCTGCGGCGACGCCCGAGACGGCGATAAAAATAAAAAAACAACAACAGAAAATCAACCGTATACGACGCAGTCATCTTTGGATCCGACGTCGGCGTCGGACCGAGGCGCAGGCGCGGCGGCCGCCCACGCTACTTGGCCAGTCGCCGGCGCAAGCGGTTGCGCAGCGCCAGCGCGGGCGCCCACGGGCCCGTCGCGCGCTTGCCCAGCGCGCGCGCACAGCGCTCGGGCGCCAGGCGGGCCGCCTTGCTGGCGCCGCCACCGCCGTCTTCGCTGCAGCGCGTGCGCTTGCAGGCGCCCTGGTCGCGCACCGTCCGCACCGGCTCCGTGGCGTCATTGCGCGAGCGCAGCGCGCGCGGCCGGGTCGGCGCGGGCGCGGGCGCGCCGGCGCAGGCGGAGGGCGGCGGCGGCTCGGCCGTGGTGGAGTGCACCTCGGGCTCGTCGCGCGCGCTATCCGCGCGTCTGGTGCGCGGGCGCGGCTCGGGCGGGCCGGGCGGGGGCGAGGGCGGCGGCGAGGCGGCGGGCGCGGCGCGGGCGCGCGCGCGGCCCCGGGCGGCCCCGAGGTTCTCCTTCGAGCGGTCCGGGGGCGGGCGGCGCGCCGCCGGGGTCCGCCGCGCCGGGCCCGGGGCGCGCGCCGAGTTTCCCGCCCGCGCACCTGCCGCAGCCGCCGCCGCCGCCGCCGCGCCGCGCAGCTCACGGGCGTACATCCCGATGCTGCGTGTTATCTTCTGAGCTAGAGGTGTCACTCCCTGAGAGCGCGTGGAGCGTGTGCCGCTACGTTTCGCCTCTTCGTCGACCGGGATGAGATCGACAGGTGCGGGTGCGACGCGACGCCCCGATGGTTTGGCGTCCCCGGCCGCCAGGCGGTCGGCCCTCGGCGGGGGCGGGGGCGCAGGAGGCCCGGGCGGCGCGCGGCGGGTGAGTATGACGACGCGGTCCAGGGCCGGCGCGGGGCAGGCAGCTGGCGGGCGCGCGCGCGTGGCCTGGCGCGTGTGCGGGCGCTGCGGCGGCTCGGCCTCGTGGTGCGAGCGCAGCACGCGGTCGGGCGCGGCCGCCGGCGGGTCGCGCTTGGCGTCGGTGCGTGGACGACGTCCGCGCGGCTTCGACGGGCCCTCTGTGGGTGAGCTCGAAGAAACTTCATTGATCTGGATACCACCATCGTCCTCGGGCAAGATCGTGGGATCTGCTACTGGCGTGGCCGGTTCTCCGGCGGCGGCGCGTGGCGGGAGAGGGGGACGTGTGGCAGTGGACGCGTCAGATTCCACTTCGACGTCCGGCACGACGGTGGCGGGCGCGGGCGTGGGCTCGCGGGGCTCGGAGGGTTCCCGCGGCGCCGGGGTGCCCGCGATCTCCTCGTGGACCGCCGACAGCGTGTTGATAACGCGGGTACGATTGAGGAGACGAGCCATAAAATATGATTCGGCGGGGTTGCCGTAGTTGACAATGGCGTCATCGTCCGGGTCGGGCGTTTCGCGTGGGGTGTCCGTGTGCGCCGGCGCGGGCAGGCGCGCGTCCAGCGTGGCGCAGGGCGGCAGCGGCACGTCGGGCGGCGCGGGCGGGGGCGGGGGCGGGGGCGCGGGCGCGGCGCGCTCGCCGTCGGAGTAGCGCGTCATGATGGTGAGGCCGTTCTGCGGCACGGGGCGCGGCTCGGGCTCGTCGGGGCGCGCGGGCGCGGGGGGCGCGGCGGGCGCGGGCCGGGCCGCGCTGGAGCGCGAGCGCAGCACGGTGGCGCGCGGCGGGCCCGGCGGGTCCAGCATGAGGGTCACCACAGACGTGTTGTCGGCTCTCATTCTAGTGTTTGACCATCTATGGAAAAACGAATTATATGTTAGGTCACCATAACTGTTATTGTTCAGTTTGAGCTCATATTACGGTCGTGGGCCTCTGGGACCTCTATTAGCATAGTTTTATAAGGATCATACCTGTGTGACAGTCGACTTTCTAAAACACTTTAGTACATACCTTTCCAGAGCATGATCCACTAGACTTTTGGATGGGTTCAACCAGTCTCTCGGCTGGTTCCCATTCCCTCCGACGAGGGCGGCTTCGTTGTGCCGCTCGGTTGCCTGAACTAGGCTGACGGCGCCCTCTGGCGATATCATGTTCCACAGGCCATCAGTGCCGAAGATCAGACACCTGTAATGTACCAGAGAAAACTCAGATTAATATAAAAGATTTATTACTAATATTCCCATTAAATGGTCTTGTTAATTTTTTTTTCCATTTAATAGAAAATAACAAGCCTGAGCTATGCGTGGATTCATACTTCTCACTTCAGTAAAACATGATTCTGAGCAACAAAAAGAGATAATTACGGGAAAATGCGAATTAAGGGCTGATTTTACCAAAGGCTATCTTCTATCCGTGGAATAAAGTTGACGTCTGACAGTTCTAGTATGGCAAAACTGTCAAAAATTCTAAATTTATTCTCTACTAGTGGACCCGGCAGATGTCGTCCTGCCCGGAAAAGCAGCACCACCTACCGGGTCCAATTGTGTTTTCAAACCATCCAGGAATCCATTGAAATATACACACATTTTATCCAAATCAGTCTTGCAGTGTACAGAAGAATTATATATAAGATTTAAGTTTGGTGAAATTCGCCCTAAGGCAGATAGTCCGACTTGGAAGAAAGTAAATACATTTATGTGCACTAAATGTGATACGTTTATGTATGGGTTACGAATAGCCGCCAAACCCAACTGACCTTGGCGACGTATCACGGACGCACGTTACAGCTCGACGAACGCCTAGTGCAAACTCGAAGAAGAACTCGGGAAAATAAGGTGGCACATTCTTAGGTGGAGTGAAGTCCGAAGAGAGGGGGAAGACACAATAGCCCTGAATCGGGTCACCTTATGTATTTTCGAGATGGTGACCAGCTATCCCAAGGCGAAGTCGGGTTCCTGGGAAATAAATCCCTTTGACAACGTTGTGGAAGTCTCCAGTGTGTCGAACAGGGTAGCGTACCTCGTAGTGAAACTAACCGAGAGGTATAGCTTCAAGGTATTCAGGTTTACGCACTGACCTCGGCACACTCCAATGACGAAGTGGAGGAAATGTTCGAGGACATCTCCAAGGCCTTGCATTCCACCACTAAGGTCCACTACCACATTCTCATGGGAGATTTTAACGCTAAAGTGGGAGTACAGAATTGCGACGAATCGGTAGTAGGATCCTACGGGTTTGGCAGCAGAAATCATAGGGGACAAATGCTTGTCAACTTCCTTGAGAAGGAGGGGCTTTTCTTGATGAATTCATTCTTTAAGAAACAGCCCCATAGGAAGTGGACGTGGCGAAGTCCAGACTTGCTGTCAATGGCGGTGCTCTCAAGGTTGTTCAAGAATACGTTTACCTCGGACAAACTATGCAGTTTGGTAAGAAAACTTTGAGAGGACAGGAGAATTCAGCTGGGCTGGGCAGCGTTTGGGAAGATTCGTCGACACTCCTCGTCGCGTATTCCACAGAGCCTGACTAAGGTCTTCAATCGGTGCGTCCTGCCAGTTATGACTTACGGAGCCGAAACGTAGACACTCACGGTACGGCTGGTTCATAAATTCAAGGTCGATCAGCGAGCTATGGAACGGGCTATGCTTGGAGTCTCTCTGAGGGATCGAATCCGCAACGGGGTGATCCGGTAGAGAACCAAAGTTCGACAAAGTCGACATAGCTCACAGAATAAGCAAGCTGAAGTGGCATTGGGCCGGCCATATTAACCGTAGAACCGATGACCGTTGGGGTAGACGTGTTCTGAGTGGAGACCGCAAATCGGTAAAAGGTGGGACGCCCTCAGGCTAGGTGGAGCGGCGATCTTCGCAGGATGGCTGGTAGCAGCTGGATGAGTTTCCGAAAATCTAGTTGAATGGCGTGCAATAGGAGAGGCAGTCCAGTAGTGGATTGCTATAGGCTGATGATGATGATGAAATAAAGAATTTAAAAAACTAAGACTTAACCCTAAATATATACTCACCGAAATTTAGACGGGTCTATAGTCAAAACACCAACATCAGGGTCAGGACTGACTATAAACTCATCATTCTGAGGATTATAACTCCAAAGGTCTCCAAGAGACCTTGCTACCGCTAAGAACGGTATCTCATCCATTGGCGTATTCTTCTTGATTGGACCCTTGTGCCCGAGACGCGGTCTGTTCCATACGACACGAGGTACACCAGCCTTCGAGACTACCTTGCCACCACATCTTTGGATGCGCTCTATTTCTGTTGTGGATTCTGGTTTGTGGTCTGATGTCAATGGTTTTGCAGCCCACTCCTCACAACCTATGTTAATTTATTATGTATGAGTAGGTTAAGTATAAAGAACAATGGCCACTCTGCTAACTAGAAAATTCTTATAAAACGTAACTTGATGATACATATTTATGTAGTTTTATTTGTCTGATTATTTATTACTGAGAATGGCATTCGATTTTTTTTTTATGAGGAAGAAAACTACGCAAAAATATTTTTTTGAATTAAGTGGCATATTTTTAATCTGTGATATAATTTTAAATGTCACTTTAAATTATATAGAGTATGGATAACCACAAAATAAAATAAAAATGAGTGAAATACACGAGACCACACAGAACACAAGGTCGACGCAGAAATTACCTGTTTACTTCTCTAACATAGGCAGGCTACGTTATCAATATATTTGGGAAAGTACCGGCTTTTTAAGTAAAAATTGGCCCTGATTCCCTTGTTCACAAACTAAACTAAATTTAAGTTCTGTGCATCTTTTTCTTTTTATTTCATTAGGAAAAGGACAGAAGATAAAATATTAGTTTACTCCTGTCAAATTAAGATACTCCATAGACAGATTAGACGTGATTAAAAACATGGCTGCTAAAAATACGTCAATTTACGTCAGGCGCTGACTAGTTTGACAGAACTAAACTAATATTTATCTTCTGTCCTTTTCTAAATTAAATAGAAAGAAAAAGATGCATTGAACTTAAATTTAGTTTAGTTTGTGAACAAGGGAATCGGCGCCATTATGTTATTAATTTATAAATTGGCTCAACTTTAACTTATCAGTAACGTAAAATTATGCTAAAGCTTATCTTATTCATATAATTATAAGAAATTTGCTTCGCCAGCAAGCATATTAAGCATTTGAGCATAAAGTAACATTAGAATTGATCTGTTTGAACTGTACTTCACTCTACTGTATACTTTGAAAGAAATGTGTATTTGATTTTTTTTTTTTTATTAGTAGAAAAGTAAAAGAAAAAACTTATTTTTTTACACAAGTCAATGTTAAACTTATCTAATGTGAAATTATTCACTAAAACCAAATAAAGAACTACCTACACTCTACTCTGCATTTATTCTCATTAAAAAATGCCATAGAAAAGGTTTAATCCAAAATTCGCGTTTAAGCCTTGCGTCACATTACCGCCACTGAGTGTATATTATTATACTGACGCCAGTGTATAGAACAAATAAAAAGCACATTAAATAATTAATGAGCATTTTCATAAACTTTTGTAAAATATACGCGAAAAATGACCGAAGGCTCTGTTGAAAAGTAATAAAATAAAAAAGTGAATTTGATGCGTGTTGTTAAAGTTTTTGTTTCAACACAAGTTTATTGATAATATTATTAAGTAGCTTTTATTTTAATAACATAAAATTTAAAGTTGTATTTTTAAGGCCCTTGCTGCTGCCTATATTATTATGGCCCCTGCTTTAAACATAATTTAATGATATCCAGTGATTACATTAACAATGTACTTCATCTCGGTAACAAATTTTGTTTTTTCCTAGTCCAAAATGACCATTGTTCTTTCGCATCAGAAGGCCAATTCTTGTAATTTAAAACGTTCAAAATCTAGTCGCAGTCTCATCTCGGCGACAAACAAATGTCAAAAACTTGTCAAAATGTAGGGAAGTTAGAGGTATTTTTTGACAGATTGAGACTGAAATCAGACTGTGAACGGACTTAAAATTACGAGAATTGCCCCTCTGATTTCCCAAAAAAAATTCACATACTGTTATTTTTTTTCATCCATGTGCATAACTATGTAAAATTGTAAAGGTTAATTTTTTGGTTTGGATTTTTTTAAGTATTTAATGTTCAGCCAGTTAGTCAGACATGATATTTGCAACATGATAATATAATCTCCCAGATCTTTAGAAAATTTTTGAGAAATTGTGTATATGATAATTTCAAACAACTTACCATCTTTTTGGTAACCAAGTACAATAGCGGAATCCCCGACATGTCCAATATATATTTTTCCACGGCGTATAAAAGCTATGCTTGCGGTTGTACCCGCCGTGCTTGGTAACCCTGTTACAGTTTTTGGCCATTTTTCTGTAATAAAACAAGAATATTGTGTAATTATTTTTAATTTCATGTCTGTTCTTTGTTTCCTTGATAGGCCTAATAAAAGAATGTAATTTTCAAACAATAGACATTAATGCAACAGATATTATGTGCTTTATTTTTTAGGCTATGATATAAGCTGTTTTTATAAACATATTTCTTCAATAATAAGAATCATCAAACACATTTGGTCTCTAAACATTACCCTACTTTGCATCGCACAGTCAGGTAAAAAGAACTTGTTTTTAACAAAGCTGACAGATTTATGCTGCAATTTAGAAATGTTAGGCTTATTAGGTACTAATTAATCTGCGTTCGCGATTAACTTGCCAAACATGTAAACAAATATGAGTTATTGGAAAAATAACTTTAATTCCTACACTACTTACTTATTCGAAATAACATATTTTTTTAATGTATTTAAGTGTTGTCCCGAATTTCGGGACAGATGTCGCGGAAAAAATTTAGTCCTACGGAAGTCTACGTTTCTTGTCTCTGTTCTTCGAAGTTTAGGCAAATAGGCGCTACCTATTCCTATCACTGGTTATCATAGAAAAAATTTGCTGTTTCATAGAAAAATGCAATATGTACAATTGTACATGGCCAAAATGTATGGAAAAGCATTTTTTTTTTCATCATCATTATCATTTGCCTAGCCTTTTCCCAACTATGTCAGGGACGGCTTCCAGTCTAACCGGATACAGCTGAATACCAATATTTTAGATGGAGCGACTGCCTATCTGACCTCCACAACCCAGTTACTGGGTAATACAATACCTGGTTTTTTTAAATATCCAACAAATAATTTACGGAATCCATGGTAACAGGTTGTGCATCGATGTTCCTGCCACCCCATATAATATTGATACTTAGTTTTCATCATCTATTGCAGTCCACCACTGGACAAGTGGACATAAAGCTTTCTGAAATTTGTATTCTTAATTCACACACTCACTGCAGTGTGAAAGTTGTTTGGTAGGTTGCATAAATTGGTAGAGAGTAGTAACTTTGAAAGGCAAGACATTGTTTTTCATTAAGCTGTCTTCAGTATTGCAGTTTCTTTATAACAAACTTCTAAGACTATAGATCCAAACCAGGGAAATGTTTAGTCATAATAAACATGTTTTAGCCATTACAATCTATGACATAATATGAAAGAGAAGGGAGTGAATGATAGTGTGATGGTTGACAGAGAATGGAAGAAGAAAACGTGTTGCGCCGACCCCAAGTAACATGGGATAAGGGCAGGAAGATGATGAATCTATGACATAATATTCTAGAAGCATTCCCAAATATCAATAATAGATATGCAAACCAATCTTGTTGATATAGTTACTACAAGCAAACAAGTCTCAGGTTTCACAGTAAGCTATCTTTGAGGTTGAGTTGGTTTGTTCTATAGTTGTTCAGAGCTGCAATAATGACCTTATACATAACATTTTCGTAAGAGGAAACTTGAGCCAATATAAAAAACTCAAACTGGTAAAACTGCTTTCACTTGGCAAAGTGAGTGGGATTCCCAAAAAACTTTGCTAAGGTAATTTGTTTTACTTGCTATTATCTAACAAAGCAATAGCATGGACAATAACGACAATGACCATTCGAAAAACTTCTGTAAACTCAATGTCAAACCACTCAAGAAAAAATTATGAATAACTTCAACAAGGTCAAGCTAAACATTTGGTACAGTCACTTGAACTCGCCTTGGGCCTAGACAAAGCAGAGTTTTAATACGATACATCGTAATTAAGTTAGTTAATAACGTGAAATTTGGTGTTTACCTAACTCTTTCCACATGTTCAAGTGGGTCAACATGTAACCATTTCTGATTGCTTTGAGTACATCCTCGTCGTTGTCCGACCAGAACTGCCTCTGCTTTACAATAGAGTCCATCAAATGCTCCTTCGCAAAAGCTGCGGCCTCGCTCCCGCCATGGCCATCATATATTCCGAAGAAAGCATACTCCAAATCCCTCTCGTCTTCAGTTTGTTGATAAGCAACGGAAAACAAGTCTTCCATATACTTTCTCCCGCCTTGGCTGCAGTGGCCAGTTACACGTAAATTGACACCAATAGACGCAGGCATTTTAAAACTACAACACTACTACTTATAATAACAAGATATTTACGATTTCATTGTAACACAAACGTTTCTTTCCTGTACATTTTGCATTTGCAATTACGCGAGTCGCGACTGACGACAGATCACGTGGACATATTGATCACTACGCGTGCCCAGTGGTTTACGAGAAGTAGCATGAGTAAGAAAGAGATAAACAAAGATTTGTCGCTGTCTCGTTGCATGAAATAGACGCCATCATTCTTTCCGCCATTTTTGTACAAGCTCACGTTGACCTTCTTTTAAAATTAATTCTTTCATTGTTACCAAAATATCCCGCACGAAATTCAAATTATTCACTAAATATTATTTATCACTTTATTTATTCTTAATATTTGATCAAAAGTATTATTATTCGTTTCATGAAGTAAAAAGTTGGTTATCAAAATCTTGTAGCACTATGAAGGAAACTTCTACGTTCAGAAATTGAACATTAATGTGTTTCGTTTAGAAATGCTCAAACTGCTTAATGTTGTGCGATGGAGCCACCAGGAGCCACGCAATATTTATGTTCCACGACGCGACGTTGTTTTTAATCGTATAGTCCGCAACCACCCCCGATTAAACCCAAACTTCCACCCAGTGGTGGACTTTTTTGACGTCCGAAAAGTCCTCATTCTCAACATAATTTGAATAAATGACTTTTGATTTTGGTTTTGGACTAAGCGTCACGGGGACCTAAGCGGCAAAACTAAATGCCGGCCGCATAATGGCCGCCCCGCCCAGGATTGAACGTCGAAATATTTTGCACTCTGCTTCGAAAAATTACATTTCGAGTAAAACGAGCTCGCTAAGTTTTTGCAATCCGCATTGTGTACATTATTTTTCTTTTGAACATTTATACAGAAATAGGAATTACTTTGACGACCCGTACGAAGACACGTACAGAGCCTTACGAATATAAACCTGGGCCCAGGGCAAAGCCTCATTGTTGCGATCCTACACAAGATGATTTTTAAACAGTCATTTTTCAATCAAACTTTGCCGTAAGTATGTACAGACGCCAGCAGGTCAAGCTACCCGAAACTGTCAAATTTTCCTAATCAACCCTGAACCTTAATGCCTTAGTGCTGGCGTCTGTACATACCTACTTACGTTGCTAGGTGATTGTGTATACTATGGTATGTGTACATACCTTTAAAGCTGTTATCCTTTAAAACCTAATATCACCATGTGATCCATTTTTTAATACCGATTGTTATATTTTATTTAGCATTCTTTAGAACACGCTTGCCTGTATGTATAACGTTTTTTTGATACTTGACTAGTGGCGTAGTTAGTCCTAAAGGCCCCTGTATCAAAACTTTTACCCGACTGCAATGAAGCTCCAAAAGAGGGATTTGCTTTTTGATTTGACAAAATATAAACTTAAACTATCATAAGCATACTAACAATCACAGACGACATCACGGCACGGCTCAGTTGAAAAGAAGAAAAAAAAAAAGAACAATCACAGACCCAGGGGCGTAGCTACCGCTGTATCAGCCTCAAAGAGTATAATAAATCAGCCGTGTCAACGGTACGGGGCCCCTGAGCCATTTGTATACATATTGTAGTCTTTGCCCTGAGCAAAGAGTATAATAATAATACGGGAGTAAAGTAATGCCCACAGAGTAGGTACATACATTATACTATGGTAATGCCCCTGAGCTACAGGGGCCCCCGACGTGACGTGTATAAGCAAAAATTTCATAAATAATATCCAGAACCTAAAATTCTTGTTGCTAAAAGATATTTATTTATGTAAATTGGTTCAAAAATAAGTTTAAAAAGGGGATGAGTACCGAGATGACGATTAAGAAGTATGGAAGAAAACTGTGTCTGCCTCATTGTTCTAGTGGTCGCAAGCGATGCTGCTGAGCATGAGGTCCTAGGTTCGATTCCCGGGTCGGGCATAGTGTTTTTGGTCTCGGCTTCCAATCTAACCGGATGCAGCTGAATGCCAGTATTTTACCTCCGGAGCGACTGGCTATCTGACCGCCACAACCCAGTTACTGGGTAATACGATGTCCCTTGGTAATAGGTACTGGGTGTTAGACTTTCAGGCTTCAGGTGAGCTTCAGGCAGATTTCGAGTTGCCAATCTCGACTCGAAGTTGCGTTCCCTAAGTCCTAAAGAAATTTCAAACGCACAAAGCCGCTCCCGCTGTTCAATACGCGCGTGAATCGCCGTCTCTGAGCGATACAAATTTTGTTTCCTCATTGGTTACCAAATCCAAACTCAAGGCTTGCCAAAGGGCGATGGAGCGTAGCGTGTGGGTATTAAGCTCAGCGACCGAATACGTAACACGGTACGCTCCAAAACACGAATCACCGATGTGGGCTAGTCTAGAAGTCTGATAGGCTGAAGTGGAATTTGGCGGGCCATGTGTGTAGGACACATCAGTGGCATTTGGCAGTGGGAGCCAGAAAACGGGCAACGACGCCCAGGAAGGCCTAGAGAACATTGGCGTGATGACTTAGAGGCGCGTTTATGGTAGAATGGCCGGAGAAGGCTATTCACAGGAGAGTGGAAGTGGTGACAAGACCCTTCTGTGCCTCGGAAAGCACGTTAAGACTGCCTGTCCATTGAAGCGGAGCGAGGGATTGAGCGGAGCGGAGATTTTATGCAATCCTATTGGCTAATATTCCTCCGTTTCTCCGCTCCGTAGCCTCGCCCCACTTCAATGGACAAGCAGCCTAAGCCGTTAGTCCCGGCTGTCATTTGTGGATCTTTGACAGTTGTTACAAGTCGTCAGAAGCCCAATAGTCTGTTAACCAGTCTTACCAAGGGTTCACCCTTGTTTGGTCGAACAATGTTTCGTCGAAAATCACTTCGGCGAATTTTAGTTGCAATAAAGTCATTTCGTAGAATTATTCATTTGACCGAATAATTCATTGGTAAATTTTTATTTAGCATAATTATTTATTTGAACTAATTTCATTTGAACAAATTTTATTTAAACTAATGTTTCACTAGACTAATAATGATTTAGTCGAAAGATCGTATCGAATACATACTTTTGCTTGTCCTAATTATATTTTCGCATAAATTATTTACGCATAACAGCTTACGCATAATTAATTTCTCTAATCATAATAATGATTCAGCATAACATTCTAAAGCATACATTTTTTAAGCATAACATTCTTAAACGTTGTTCGATTTAGTAATATTGTATCAAACGTTGTTCGACCAAACAAGGGTGAACCCTTACCAAGGAGTTTCGTATTACCCAGTAATGGGGTTGCAGAGGTCAGCTAGGCAGTTGCTCCATGTAAAATACTGGTACTCAGCTGCATCCGGTTAGACTGGAAGCCGACCCCAAGATAGGAAAAGCTAGGCAGATGATGATGATCATAGTGCAATAAAGGGCAAACATCACAAGATAGCAAATCTATACCACACCACATGTGACCAAATCGTGTCTTATCCATCCATAATAATATTTTAAAGGTGGCATGTTCCAGTGGGATAATTAGAGAATACATTTGTATTTTTAATAGAATAAATAAAACAATTTTCGCATTTATAATAATTATTTACTTTGTTTTGTTTCTTACCTACTTACTACTAAAATTATAATTACAATCTATTCTTCAGCAACTTCCCATGGTTTTTCTGGCCGTTTTAGATCCCAAGGATTCGGTTTCTTGTACACTTCTGGTTCTTCCAACTTGATACCTCCATTGACAACCTCTTTTATGAACCTGTCGACTTTTCCACCTTCAACAGGCTGAATGTCACAATACATCTCAGTGATACCGCTTTCAAGACACCGTTGTGCGAAGACTTTGCCCAAGTTTATGTAAGCGCAAGTGTCCCTGATGCTGTAGAGTTGTTTACGTAGTGCCCACTCTGATGTTTTCGCTTGAATAACTGGGCCGTTTACAAAGTGAACCACTTGGGCGGTCACTGTGCGGTTACTTGCTGTTAATATTAGCCTGTAAAAGTAGAAAAAGTTTGTAATTTCATCAGTTTGATTTTTAAATTAGTTTAGGCATTGAGATTTGGGGTATTATAAACACTTTGGGCTAAAAGTTACCGGCAATGATCGCTATACATGTTTAAAAAAACAAGTATATTTAATCGACAGTCAAAACAATAAAAAGGAAGAAGGCATTGTTCTTTCTAATATTACAGCATTCAGCCACTTTTATAAAATTTAAACAGTACTAAACTGTCAAGCTTTATTTAGATACAATTTTGGTTGTACAAACTTGTGCCAGAATTTCCTCCCAGGCGCATCTAAGTGGTAACCATCAGGTTTACGAGCAATCCTTATTTTCTCCAAGTTTCGAGGGTTCCTGTTAACGAATTCAGCTGGAGCTGTAGAACTAAGTCTAGACAAACTTGGAGCTACTAATAATCTTCTTAGGTTATTCATTTTAAGTAAAATTTTCAATGTCTTTCACTTAAACCATAAAATAACCTAACTTTGCACGAATATTGACATCTGTCAGCTATCATGTCTGTCAATAAATCGCAATGACAGCTAAACACACTCGGAAACATACTTCCGAACCGAATTTTTTTTTTTTTTAATAAAAATTGCCATTCAAGTGACAAGGAAGACTCGACTAAAGTCCGAAAAGTAACATGGCAAAATAAGAACTTTCATGAAATGTATTGGATTCGAGATCCGACAGAATTTTGACCAATTCTTCTTAGCGTCGCAGTAGTCCACGCAGTCCATTTCAGAAATACATGTTGAATTGACAATCTGCCTAGCCTTTTCCCAACTATGTATGTTAAGGTCGGCTTTCAGTCTAAGCGAATGCCGTTGAATACCAGTATTTTACATAGAGCAACTGACTATCTGACCTCTACAACCCCGTTACTGTGTAATATGATACTCCTTGGTAAGACTGGTTGTCAGACGTGGGCTTTTGACTACCCGTAACAATGGTTAAAGATTCACGCATGACAGCCGGGATCATAGGCTTAATGTCCCTTTCCGAGGCACGAAGGGCCCTTATAATGTAAAGAATGGTCACCCATCCACAAACCAATCGCGGCAAGACTAAGCTTAACCATCAATCGACCAGTGCGGCTGTTATTGTTTAGCCACGGGCCCCTGTCAAACTGTACGCTACAAAATTATCAATTTGCTTTTAATGCTCCCGAATGTTTTCATTTTTTAAAGGAAAACTAAGAATTTTAACTTATTGGTTTTGGTCATTTTTAAGTTTCGGTAAATTGTTCTATTTTAGTAGAGTGCGATTGTAACCGTAAAACCGATAAATTGATAAATGTTTAATGTCAATGTTTTGTTGATGCAAAAGCCCATCACTAAAAATGACGTACATTGTACATTCTTGTATTCACTTCATTCGCCCACCCACACGTTGAGTTTTGATAAGAAAAAGTACAGTTTGTATTTATTCTAGGCACGTTTTGTTACCATATTCAACGTCTTCGGCTATGTGGTGGTTGCCGGAGTTTGCGCGCAACAGCCGTTTCTCTGTGCTAATTGTTTAGTGGAGTTGTGTGATTGTGGACGGGCGTGAGCGTGCGGGGCAGTTGCATACATGTTTTGTAATTAATATTTGTACGCCCACTCTGTGGTCGGCTGTGGTGGTTGCTCAGTGTAAGTGATGGTAGTAGGTTGGAGGTAGGATAAGTGTGGATTGTTGTTAAAATGTCGCTGCAGAAGAGTGTGAAAAGTGCGGGAGGAGACAGGAGTGAACAGGGCGATACAACATCGATATGCTCGTCGGTGACGACGCAGCCGGACAGGCACGGCTTCTTCGGAGGTGCTCAGTACAGTCCAGAACCGTAAGTACACTCTACCAGCATCTTAGAAAGAAGAGACTTATATTGCTAAGTATTGCATTGCAGTGAGTTGTTTATCCCAAACACCATTAAAATAATTAGGCCAGGATCATTGTTTACTATGTTTCCGAGAGTAAACAAATTCAGTGTGCCAAAACAATTTGTGAAAATTCTATTTACATAGCTTTTACAATCCATTCAATAAAGAGTTTTATGCTGTACAGTGTAGACCATTGGCATCATAACTGCATGCTTTTGCACTAATTGTTTGCACATTGAAGTAGGTACTAATTTGGAGAAATTAAATTTTAATTAGAGACTTTCATTTTTACTCATTCTTAATTACTGTTTTACCTCTTTCCCAGAAAAATTTGCTCTTAGTCAAAGTGGAATACCTATAAAATTTTTAGTTTCAAATTGACGTTATTTCAAGTTAAACAAATATTAACTTTATTAGAATGGAAATTAAGTTGATTTCAGAGTGACTACTATTGAAAAAGTTTTAAAAATGTTTGAAGTTGTAGCGTAAACTGAACTTTATTGTGTATGAAATAAAGTTATTTTTCCATAAACTCATAT
Source organism: Apamea anceps (assembly GCA_951799955.1). NCBI lineage: Eukaryota > Metazoa > Arthropoda > Insecta > Lepidoptera > Noctuidae > Apamea > Apamea anceps. Next base: position 11,357,262 of record OX637520.1, read on the forward strand.
TTGTTTACATTTTTGGCGAATATGTCGCGATTCAAATTTAGATATAATTTCAATGCAATAATAGAACAGAAAAACTTTTTAAAATCATTATTTGCAAAAAACAAATGTGTTTATGGTTGGAGTTACAACCTTTTTACACAAGACTTCTTGCATTTAAAGCATAGATATCCATTTAAAGTAATATAAAATATGTTGAATACATATCAAAAGCTACTCAACTGCACAGTGTCATGTCCAATCATTGTTATTAAAAGCGTATTGTATTTCAGCTAAGTGTTGCAAATTGCTAACGCCCCGATATCACATTACAGTGACAAAATCACTGAGTCATAGAGGATATTAAATCATGTAAACCTGATTATCTGTATGCTTGTGAGTTATCAAGGGAAATACTCTAGCAAAAAAGGTTTTATTTATGAATCTGGGCCCTTGACTCTGATAAGTACCTATATTGTTTTGCTTTTTCAGTTGGCATTATCACTATTTAGGCAATTATACATTGACTAACTAGGTATTTTCATATTTCCTTTGACGCACGTTCCTATCACGCATAAGGGTCCACTTGAAGGACTAAGTGCGGACACTAAACATAGAACATAGTTCCTTTGAAGTTAATGCACTAGGTGACTTAGACATGTGACATCCACCAACCCGCACTTGGCCTGCAGGGTGGATAATGGGTCCACTCCCTCTTACAGAGAGGAGACCCGTGTCTCAGCAATGGGAATATTATAGGGTGATTATGCAAATGCACTGGGTAGTGCCACTCATGGAGGAACTATAAATGTATCTCTTTAACTAAATTATTGTATTGTATCATCATGATATTTAGCTTAATCTTGATCAAGCAACCACTGATTATATCCTATTGCTATCAAGGATATTGTTGCCTTTCCTTATTCACAGCGGTGACTTCTTTGCTAATAATAATAAGAAATTTATTTCAGACGAAGTCCATATACTGTTAGTAACACAAAAAACCTTAAAAAACTATTGTTAGCACATACAAAAAAAAATTCACAGAAAAAATAAAATAAAAAAATCAACATCACAAAGTGGCCCCGCCCAGGAGTGCCAGTTTATGGCAAACCCTGGATGCGACCACCTACAGTGTGTAGTCGCATCCAGTGCCTCCACATCGGCGAGTCCCAGCGGCCCACAAACACGCTCAGAAGGCTGTTCGAGCTGGCCCGCATGCGCCTCATAAGAGAAGCACAACGCTTCCACATGGCATGAAAACCATCCACGCTTTTCACCGCAAACATTGCTCAAGCGCTGCAGTGGCGCGGCAGTCCGAACAGCACCCTGAACGCGTTATTATACTGTACTCGCAAAGCTAAGCTAAGCTTTACTAAAAAACTTGCATGTGTAAAAATCCAGGATAGAAAAACACATGTAATTTTATTTTAACAATTGCCATCGCAGCATTATTGACATATTCATTATTTAAATAATTAAAATTTTTATGTTACTGGATTGATAAACAATCACCTTTGCCAAACAATACAATAGGTAATGTGCAACTCGTGAGAACAATGTTCTTAGGACAATCTGTTACAAAAGTGTACATGTATTTATTGAAACACAATGTGATAGATGTTGTTGTTGATTTCTTTTAACAAAATAATAAATAAATGATGGGACGGCAATCCGACACAACCGGAGAGAGACACACTCTCTGTGTGCCCTTTGGCAAAGACCTCCTCCAACCTCGTACAATTCTCCCCGTGCCTTGCCTGTCTAGTCCATGCCTTTCTAGCCGTCTTCACCAAGTCATCCAGCCATCTTTTCAAGGGGTTTCCTTCTTTCTCTTCCTGTCCCTTGGTACCATAGGGCCACATTTTTGTTCCATTTCTTTTTCTCCCCTGACAGTGTAGCCGGCCCGTCTCTATTTAATTTTCTCACTATTACATACTTACTAACTGAAAAAAAAAATGATCTATTTCCATTAATATTCTCATAGAGAAAAAGTCAGAATAACTAAGTAGACTAAAATAAAAATCTACAACCTGAAATCACGTTGTAGTTTTACTGTACCTCGCACTGTTCAGTAAAAATAATTGAAATTAATTAATGTGTTTACTTAATTACCTGGCAGTCATAAAAAGCAAGAATACCTAACTATGTAGCATTTTAATTAGTCTGTATGTCTGTTGCAATAAAATAAAATGGTCATCAAGTTACTTTTTGACTTGTACTGATTAAAATCAGGCACGGATACAGGAGGAGGCAACGGGTACAGTGGCCCCCCCTGGACTTAGACTCAATTCCAGAGTCTAAAACTACCGAACTTGAGTCTAAAACTCTAAATTAGACACAAAATTAGTTTTTTAACCTGTATTTTTACTTTGTATACAGCATATTACTAAGTTACAGATAAATTGTAGTCATCTTCGAAAGGGTGCACATTCTTGAGTTAATGGAAACTAGGTACCGAAGGTTTTTTTTAAGGCATCCACGGCTTATTAAACGCCCGGGTGGCCACCCTCCCTCAGAGGGAAACATTTGCCCTCCCCCTTGAGCGATAACCTAGTTAAGTAAATAATTTAAAAAACTAACAGACAAAATAATAATAATATGTATATAAAAAGGAGGGGAATTAATCAAAGGGCCTCAAAAAATTCGTCCGCGTCTCTGTCAATAGGATAAGAAAGGTGTCCAGAAGGCTGGCAGCATTGCCACATTGTATGGCAATGTTGATTCTTTGGCCAAAAAATAGGCCAGCCCTCTGGTCAAGTGAAGAGTCGACTAACCGCTTGGTGAAGTCTCGAAATAATACTTTTCACTTTGGTAATCTATTTGTCCTCTGGCTATTTGTTATTCTTTGATTGATCTCTTTGTATTACTAGAAAAATTATTTAATCAATAATATTTAATAGGTATAATTTTGTAATAGCTTGTGGTTGACATACCTATCTATCTGTGTTTGTTATTCAGGATTGAATAATTAACAAAGGAAATAATGATTTAATTGTTACGTACCTATTTTCTATCCAATAATAATTGTTTATAATATTTTCATATGTAATTTCATCAATTTTGCCTAGTAGTTACAGTTTTGAGGATTTTAATTAGAATTTAGTGGCAATAGGGAACTTTTAATTACTTTGGTGGTACTTGGTTGTGGAGGTCGGATAGTCAGTCGCTCCAGAAAAGACTTGAAACCCCGCCAAACATACCTAATGTTTTTTTTTTCTCCGTGATCTCGGTTGTCCGCGGTCAGTTTTACTTTTAGCGGATGGGTTGGGGGTTAACATTGGCGGGAAGAGCGTGACTCCAGCCAGCCATCCACTCATACGTATTCGCGCTTAGGTCCCACACAGGTGTGGGTGGACTACACGATGTCTTTCCTTTTAAGTCTTTTCCTGTAACTTCTCGTTTCAGCGCGGCAACCAGGTCGTTGGGGTGCCTTTCCAGGTGTCCGGCTTGTCCGGCTTTTGTTAGGCTTTTTACATTTCGCAAACGAGCGAGCGCCGATGACTGATTATGACAATAATCAAAAAAGCTTGATTTTATATACAATTTTTTGTCGTACCTATTAATACTGAGACACAAAGTTCTCAATAATGTAGGGTGTCCGGCCTTTCTACCCAAATGTCCGGCCAAACTGGCTGATCTGTCCGGCTATTAGGTTTGGCGACCTGGCAACCCTATTTCCAGTCTTTCCTGGTACCTTTTTGTGATTTTCTTGATCTCGTCCATGACAGAATTCATAGACATACCTAATTAGAAAAAAAAAAACTATGTAGATGATATGATACAGCATAATCTTGAAATCCTTAAATTCAGATGTCAAAAAAATGTTCTGTTTCAACAACTTAAAGTTCTGGATCATGCCACGTTTTGCCCCTGCAAGGCTACACAACGCAAGACCTAAAAATAACACAACAATTTATTTTATGATCATTATGATATACTGTCTGTGGCCCGTGAGTTCGTTTGCGATCTAGGATGAATGCCTATGTCCTTCTCCAGGTCATGGTCTACCCATGTCCTAAAAATCCAAATCCGTTTAGCCGTTTTGGCGTTAAAGCGTAACAAACAAACGTACAACAAACAGCGGTATACTTAAATTTAACATTACAAATAATCATTTTCTATTCTATTCTGCTAAAGATTATGGTTACCAGTAAGCTCTGGAACACCTGGGCTGCCTGCTTATCTAAATTCAGGGTCTTAAATTACCTCTTTCTGTAACTTTAAGTAATGCATCATGCCACCTTTTGCCCCAGCATGCCTTGCTGGAATGAAGGCCACTCATCTACCTAGACACAACATCATCAGTATTTTTCATGGAGCGACTGCCTATCTGACCTCCACAGCCCAGTTACTGGGTAATACGATACCCCTTGGTAAGACTGACTGTCAGACTTTCGGGCTTCTGACGACCCGTAACGACTGTCAAAGATCCACGAATGACAGCCGGGACTAACGGCTTAACGTGCTTTCTGAGGCACGGAGAGGTCTTGGTATGTAAATATGGTCACCCAGCCACGGACCAATCGCGGCAAGCGTAGGTTAACCTGATCGATCGACCCGTGCGGTTGTTATTACTTAGCTACCTAGACACAACAAAAGACCTAAAAATAAACAACAGTTTATTCTATGACCTTATTTATAATTTACCAGTAACATCTCTGCTCGCGTGTACCATGTGCGCCACTTATAATTCAACGCAAGAAACGGAAGTTCGTTTATTTCTCAACTTCCCAGATATTGTCGGTCTGTCGTAACAACTTGTAGAACTGTCGGCTTTTTCTAACTAACTACAAGTATGTTTGAAACAATAAATTAAATTAGCAAAAACGCGGCCAAGTGCGAGTCGGATTCGCACATGAAGGGTTCCGTACCACCGTACAATATTTAACATTACATTTTCTTTTCTTTTAATACTTTATGGGGTCCCTGGTTTCTGGATACAAAACGCGTGTTTTTTTTTACCCTTAAATTTTTGTGTATATTTTATTTTTAGAGAGCAGTGGTGGCCTACTGGTAACGGCTCCGACTTACCAGTTGTAGGCCGTGGGTTCGAACCTAGGTAGGCGCTTTACTTTGTGTAAACTATTTCATCATCACTGCTCTCAAAAAAGTGAAGTAAAACATCGTGAGGAAACCGGTATGTCCTAGAACCAAAAAATTCGAAGACATGTGACATCTACCAACCCGCACTGGGCCCACGTGGGGGATTACAGCCCAATCCCTCTCAAGAGAGGAGGCAACATTATAGGCTGATTATGATATTTTATTTTTAATATGTGTTGTAATATAGGCCATAGTAGTACACACTCTGTGAAATTACAAGTGTCTACCTATTAGATACAACCCTGTGACAGACGGACGGACATCGGAGGCTTTTTAATAGGGCACCCGTCGGTTACGGAATCCTAAAGAAATATGTTCTGACGAAGTATTGAGTATTGTTCCGCGATTCCAATCTCACGTAATATTCGAAGGTGGTTCGTTTCGTGAATGCAGTTTTGTTATCATTCGTAGTGACGCATGCGCTATGCGTGGCTATGCGGTGTGCTACACATCATAAAATAGTTCAGTAGGTAATAGGTATGTCTTAGTTCTTTGGCAAAGACATTTGCTCTGATGTTTAAGCAAGGCTCGTGGCTAAATGATAAGTTAAGCTACGCTTGCCGCGGTCGCTTCGTGGATGGGTGATCATCCATTACATATAGAGACCTCGCCGTGGCTCGGAAACACCCGTTGGTCACGGCTGTCATTCTTAGATCTTTGACAGTCGTTAGCCCAAAAATCTGACAACCGGTCGGGGTATCTTGTTACCCAGTAACCTACCAAGCGACTGCCTACCTCACTTCCAGTCGGGCAGGCAGTCGCTCCATGTAAAATACTGGTATACAGCTGCATCCGGTTTGACTGGAAGCCGACCCCAACATAGTTGGGAAAAGGCTAGTCAGATTGATTGCTTAGCAAGTTCCGGTTGTTCATTAAAAGAAGAGTCAGTCTTCTGCTTCTCTCGTATTGACACAAACTATAAGGAGAAGAATTGCTCATGTCGTGGTAAAGATATTAGCCAGTCAGCTCTGATAACCACCTTGCCCCACTGATTCTATTATGAAACCCTACATAAAACAAGAACTGGTCATAAACAAGAATAAATACGGTAATAAGCGCGTGACGAAATGTTTTAAACAGAGTGGAACTTAACCACAAGACACGGCGAAAGAGATAAACACGCACACAGCTCATTTAAACATCTAGTCTAGCATCTCAACCTTAAAACACCCTCTAGAAATGGAGATAGTAGCTACTGCAAGATATTGACTAAATATCTTTGTCCGTGGCCTGCGGTCCTTAGCAAAGAAAATGTTCACATCTAGATTGTCGTCCGTAGTTTGATACCGAGCATTCTATGTGCCACCGTATGATTGTGAACACCGTTACTTTATGATCTATCTTGCGAAATTGTAAACTGTCGATAAATTGTGAACTGTACTATACTGCTTACAATATAATGTATTCATATTCTATAGTTCTGAATCTAACCATATCAAACCGTCAAATTGCGAACGAAGCTGCGCTTACCGACAGGGTACACAATCTGTCCGATTTTACCATCCGTAAAATTGTGAACAGTCCCTGATTTGTCGATCGTGGCGGTAGCCGAATTGGAGGCACTAAGTAAGCCAGGGTACCCCGACCAAATGTTTAGAAATGTGATCAACTGCGCGCGAACCGAGCGAGCGCTACTTCCAATTTGCTCGCAGTTACTTTGCTATTTAGTATTAGCGCAAGGTGCGATCCGTCGCATGCAAGTTTGATACTAGTTCACAGTTTATCGGTTTACCATGGACAGATTATAAACTAATGCGTTAAATTGTAATTTTTTTGCTGCAGCTCAAAATTTTTCGATAGTTTATAATCTCACGAGATAATGTATGATAAAGTGACGATCTTCTTAATATACGGTGACATATATATTTGATAATTTTAACTGCAGGACATAGGCATGACCTGCATAACCCGTCCCCGGTTACCCTCTTCTTCTTTGTAAGAGGGGTCAGGTAATGCAGAGCACTGACCGTACTACGTACAAGGAGCAACAAACACTGAATCTTTCGCCTACCGTACTCCAACTACGCTTTTTAGATCGCAAAATGCTTAGCACTCATGAACACTCTCCAAAAGTACCCAACCGTCTAATTTTAGGACGTCTAAATCATATTCCAAAGAACATTAATTACTTTTTAACAAAAATGTAAATCTAATACGATAACATCAGTCTTAGTGAGTCGCGATATGGACCTAGAATGGTTGGGACTGGAGGCTATTAGTAAAGAAATTTTATTCATGACTTGCAAAAACAGATCCCGCGTTGAGGAAAACGAATGTCCGTTATTTACTTAGCCTTATCTTTTAATGTAAAAGGGGAAATATCACACGCTTGTCAATCTTGGTCCCACAACATGTCAAACGGCTCGTGGCCCCTTAGCGGATGGATACGAACATGCATAAATGATGATTTTGTCAAATGGACTGGCATAAATATGTAAGGTTTAAAAAAGGCAGAAAGTGACCCCTTAGTTGAAACATGCAGGAAGATCTGTTGTGACTACGTTATTCTTTCTTTTTATTTATTAATCTAAACAAATATTATTTAAGAGAAAAAGGTTGATTTTTTGTATGTTTGTTTGTTATGCTTTCACACTAAAACAGCCGAACAGACTTAGATGAAATTTAGCACATGGGTAGACCATGACCTGGTTCAGGACATATGATACTTTTTATCCCAATATTCCCACGGGATCGAGACTTATGCGGGTGAAACCGCGGGGCGCAACCAATCTATAACAAGTAGATGGTGTTCTCAAAGCTATAACAGTGCACAACTTCACTTGCGTGCGTTATCACGTTCGAACATTATGACGAATGCTACAATCGATGAAAGCGGAGAAACCTCATCGGTCATTTGAAAGTGCAGGTTGATACGGCGACGGAATATCATCAGACTGCCATTAAGGCCAGTGGCCACCGCCCCCCTAGCCACCTAGGCACACATACAGACTGATCTGACGGTGTTGCCACAATCCAGTGAGGTTGTACAGGCATAGTAAATCTACAGCCCCGTCATTCATTTGGGGGTGTGAATTAAAAAGTAAAAAGTATGAGGTTGTATGGTTCATCACACCGTGTGATGAACCATACAACCTCATACTTTTTACTTCTTTTGTTCGAAAAAGTTACAAACAAGATTATATGGGGTTAATTATTATTGCAATAAGGTAAACATGCGTTTTATGCGTGATTAATAAACATATTGATAAAGATCTGGTTTAGTCTAGCTTAAATGCAACAGAATGAGATACGTGCTCATAGAAAAATGCGAGAAAATTTCATTAAAAAGGGTTTAAAAAAAATGTCGATAGTAATCATGAATTATCTTTACGAGTTATTAATTCAATTAACTAACTAGAGTGTCCTTCATTCTCAGCATTTTGAAGGAAGGAACATTCGCTAAACACAGTAAGGAAAAGAACACATAACAACACAACAACATAACATAGCATAGATCATTTATTTTAGTAACATTATGTACAATTCAAAGACACTCTGACCTTAACATGTTTTATTTTTGTTAGCTTTAAGTCGGACGAGCCTAGAAGCATCCGAATATACGATATTGTTATCGTTATCAAACGCTAAACCAAAACCGTCGCTCAGTTCCACAACTTTTTCCAAAGAAGTACTTGATTTTCTCGCAGCGTATATACCGTCTTGGAGACAAGCGTACACATTACCATTAATATCGGTAGTCAAACTCCTCAATACGGGGTTTTCTTTGTACAACACAGCATTTTTCGTACCTTTCTTCTGTGAGTACAAGCCAGTATTATTTGAATAGAAAATGTCATCTTCATTGTCAATAACGAAATGATCCACTTTGGTGTCTTCCAAATCTAGGAACCTTCTCGGTTGTCCATCTTCCATCACGTATAAGAATTGATGGGGAAATATGGAATAGTATAGCACTTCCTTGAAGTATAAAGTCCAAATGTTGGCACCTCTTTCTCCAACCAGTTCTGCTTTGTTGTGTACATAGTCGTATTTGTAAATTCCGTCGCTTCCACCTATGTAGATTTCGTGTGTTCTTTGGTCTACTGCTTGTGCAAAGCCGTTAGCGACACCTTCGATATTGTTGAACTCTTTGGTGTTAAGGTTCAGTCTTGCTGACCTGAAATCATCTTCATCTTCTTTGACGTTGTAGCTGAAGTAAAGGTTGTTGGTGCTGTAGTCTACTGCTAAAAGGTATGGTCTGTCGAGATCTTCTTTTAGCGTTTCGGTCTCATAGTTGACTCCGGTTATGTTTACTCCCGTACATTCATTTTGATCTTTGATTACTCCAGCTTGGATCGAGATTAGGCCGCACAAGATGATGATGAGTTTCATATTGGGTCTGAAAAGACAAAATCAAAAGGTACTTAATTGTTTAGAAGTATTTAAAGTTTACCGTACAATCAGGTATTGCGCCTAATTATACATAGATTTGGTCTTGGTTTTTAGATTTACATTTCGAAATACCTACGTTGAATCGTTTTAAAAATATGCGGGCTCACACATGGCAGCTTGGTACTTATTCAATAATTAAAAATACCCTAGTAATGCGTCCCTGCCGGTCATTCCCTGCGACTTCTAATTAAACCATTTTTACGAAAATTCTAAGCATTGTCCCTTTCCGATTCTTAAAAATTTATATTTTTAAACAGTTTGTTTTTCTATCAATCATCTCACTAAAGTCACATGATTTTCTTGCCGTGAAAAACTGCAGCTTATTCGCCGTGTGTAGGCACGGTCGTCTGCAGTGTTGTACGGATCACTAGGGAAGCTTGCTGACGGACACATTATTTTTGCGGCGCGTTTTATTGCCGTCCCGTAAAGAAACCGTGCCGTATACAAAGGGCCTAACATGATTTCTAAGCAACTGCTGACCTTGTCAGACTCCTCACCTTCATCTATTGAACTATTTACTTCTACCAAGGCTTATTGATACAAATCCACGGTCTAACTACGTAAACTTCAATATTATTTACTTAATTAGTTATTGTTAGCACTTACCGCGTCTGTCCGTAGCAGAATGATAAATGAATTGATAAATCATACTCGCCGGATAATTGGATATATATCATCACGCCAATATTGAGATTTTTTACGTCTGTGGAGCCGACACGTTCATATTTTTTTTGTTTCCTTTTACATTACTGGACTTTTTTTAGGTAATTGTCCATTTAATGTGCTTGTAAGTGCTTCTAAGTTATATTGAAATGCAATTTGTGAAGTCAAATATATCAGCAACCAAAGTCTTTGGTTGCTGATATTTGATCAGCACCCTAATTGCGTAACACACTATCAATCACAATCTGAATCATTTTGAAAGATATTGATAATTCCTTGGGGTACTTCCCGCTGGTTAATACTCCGAGTGTTGACGAACGCGACATTTTTTTTCTAATAGTTAATACCCTCGTCTCGCCTATAGTTCAGGAGTCAGATTAAAGAAAGCTAGTCCTGCACCACAGGCACTTGGGGTGACTAGTTGATAACAATTTCAATATTTGGAAGAGATGCTTCCCCTATTTGTTTTCTTTAGTGTTTCTGACATTACGAACTTCAAAGTTTATTTTATTCAATCAAGATTTAATTCTTAATACTTCAATATTAAATACCTCTTCCTGATTGGCAGTATTTTTTTTTAAAATAAATTGCAAGCTATAGTTTTGTATAATTTAGAAGCATTTTTTTAATTTTGTATATGTAAGAACCATGGATCCGTTTTTTTACGATATTTTGATGTTGACTTGAAAGAGCATGGCAGTTGAGAATATGTCATGCTCACTTAAATGTCTCACTGGTGGTGGCGCGTGTGTTGGATCATTCGGTTCCCTACGAAATGGTTGAGCTGGGACACCCAGCTCCGTTCACAAACATGACGCGTGGATCAGCACCACTGATCCACGCGTCATGTTCGTGAACGGGCGCCGTCGGTTGAGACTGGTCATCTCTTGACTGCCAGGGCTTATTTTTAATTTTATATTTTAAATTGTTTCTTTTTTACATTGTTCTCACATATAGAAGCAATAAGAATAATGTACCCACGATTTTGTAATAATATGTTGATTTAAAAGAGTGTCCGTGGAGTTTCTTGCCCGTTCTTCTCCATAGAGATCTGATAACTTTCTGACTAACTGACCGACTATTTAATTTTGACAATTCAAAAGTGCCTGTAAATGGTTTGATTGAAATAAATGATTTGAGTTTGAAAAGTACTAAGAAATAAAAAATATAATGTTCTTGAAAGTTCTTTAATTAAGACCAATTCATTGCTTCATATTTTCGAAACATTAGTCTGCTCAACAACGTAAATAACGCAATGAATGTTGTTGAACTGTCAAAATGAAAGCCATTGCTACTATTAGTGTGTTACGCAATCAATCCGCTAGATTATGTTACACATAATTTACATGAAAACAAAATGGATTCACTGTATAAATACCAGAGCACTTATAAAATACTCCACTGATGCACTTGTAAGCGTAGGTACTAATAGATGCTTATCTGCCTGAAACGTCAGCCTCGGAAGTGGGTTACCAGAGGGAAATAGCGTGGAGGTCATAGGCGATAAAACGTCTATAAATATGTTATCGGTACATAGGTTGAATAGTATTGACTAGATTAGAACTAGGACTTACGACTAGACCAGATATTATGAACGTTAGGCGTACAGAAAAGTGTACCGTTTCTTGCAATGTCAACATGTCATCAGCAAGTGCTCATACACACGAGTGACACGCATCAACGGCAGAGGTGGTGCTTGGATTTGTGTAGTAATGTACAGACGCCAGCACATCAAGCTACCCGAAACTGTAAAATTTTCCCAATCAACCTTGAACCTAATGCTTTAGCGATAAAGTTGAAAATCTATTAAAGAAATTTGACAGATTGTAGTAGCTTGATGTGCTGGCGTCTGTATAATCTAGACTTTTTAGTTTCTGTTATCGATTGTACAAAGACGGTCCGCCTAAAAAATAACAAGAATCTAGCAGTAGCTAGCACAATCGAAGAAGATAAAATATTAAATTAAATATTAAGCGGCTCCACGTATTCTTTACTCTGTTATTGTTACTCATGGTTGAAATGGCAGATCATAGGTTATCATCAGAATTTTATTGAAATAATTTGCTTTAAAAATACCTACGTATAGCAGGATAATTTGTAGAAAAATAAGTAGCTATAGGTCAGACAGCTATAGTCATTTAGCTGGTATTCAGCTGCATCCGGTTAGACTGGAAGCTGAACTCAATATAGTTGGGAAAAGGCTAGGCAGATGATGATGAGATCAGAAGTAATTTGGATTTGGCCTTCATAGCCTCGGATATTGTCTCTAAGGGTTATTGTCAGATCGCGTTAGTTGAGGTACTGGCTCGAAGGTTTAAATCGATGTATGAATCATTGCGGTGTTTCTAGTCGAGACGGTTTTAGACCGGCTACAGTGGCTTGGCTAAAGTTTCAATGCATCGATTTTGGCCTAGGTTCTTGGAAGAACAGAAATTAGCTCTTTCTTTTTGTTTTAGCCTCTTTAACGTCTTTGGTTACGCTTTCCAACTTGGTTTCAAAACAGCGATAGTTACAAAGTCTATTAGACTAAATATACAGACTCCTAAAAATTTATAGACGTTATTTATCATAGTGACATTACGGGACCTTGGAAAACAAAATATGACATGACAAATATGATGTATTTATTTTGATCATTTCGTTATTAGATGTAAATAAGCACTACTGAGAGTCATTTTCCTTCGCATTTGAATTGAACTCTACCTTTCATAATCATCTTTATGTTCATTTTCAATTGCTATATTTGAATCATATTCAATTTATCGTTGACATCATCCAAACTCGTCTATTTCTGGTGAGACTCATTGCCCTTAAACTATGATTACCTCTAGCTACTGTAACTGAAGGTCAGAACTTCCTAGATAGACGACCTTCTAGTTTAATTTCGTGACGCAGACTGAATTGGTTTCTAAGCTGATCGGGGAAAGGCAATTGCTTCACTTTTAATTTTGATGAAAGTTGTAACCTATTGAAGTATTGGAAACAAACAGGTTTTTGTGCTAATGTTTCGCTTGTCTGTTTTCCTCTATGTTGTCTTGGACTTTTTGCTAGAGAAGCTAACAGCCAAAATAAAAAAGACGATTTATCACAATTTTCAGTAAATTGCGGAGAACACAACACCTAATGAGTCACCGACGATATTCACCTTTAAATAATTCACAATACAACCACCTGGAACAACATGGCTGAAGACACCATGCCAACGACGCACCCAAGGAAAACAAAACTTTGCCAAATTAACATATTTCTAGAACGGAAGTGAATAATTGTGATGAAATGTTGGTCGGTTTATAAATATTTAGAATATTTTCCTCGCTTAGGTGCTTTATTGCTTGAATTTGAACAATACTATCCTGTGGTAGGATGATTTGGCATTAATAAGCCTTAAAGTCCGAATGTAGTCTGATTGCAGATTAAATTTCCATTTTATTCTAAGGTCTATTCATGGCATTCAACTATTGGTCAACAAAATACTAAATAAAAAAACACACAACGCAGTGTGTCGTTACTGGCTTGGGGGTTCCAGCTTATGTACTGCAAAGCTATCTATCTACTTACCCCGTAACGGCCTACTGTTGGCCAAAGGCCTCCCTTTCCCTTTTCAACATGACATCGCAGCAGACCAAGACGAAGATAAAGGGACGAACTTGGCTCCTACCGAAAGGACAGGCCCGCTATGACAGTGGATAGACGGGTGTGAAAAAAACTTTACGTATTGTATAATTAATTATCTCCAAGCCTACAGCGTTCAATACTATGTAGGCACTGACTACAATCCCTTGACACCGTAATCGCGATGACATAACGTTCCTTATGTAGCAGAATTAAATAAGGTCTGCAATATTACGATCAAGTATTTTCATACAGGCTTCATCTGCAGAATTTAATTATCGTTATTAGGTTTTATTACACATTGTCTGATGTCGTTACTTCTATGGCTCGAGCCTATATTTGGCGTCAACAATTTTAGATTATAGTTAGACTAGCTTCTGCTCGCGACTTCGTCCGTGTAAAATTTCTTGGTCACCCGACCCACTCCGTCGCATCGTATCGCCTGCCCAGACTAATATTCTGTTCTCGCTTAGCGTTCTTACTTACCTTTTTTTCTTTTTGCTCAGATCCTATGAGCATAATTTGTAAACAAAACATTGGCAAGAAAGCTTTCTGTGGGTGTTTAAATTAAATATTCCAAAGTTTGAAGAAGAATAATTTTGAGTAAGTGCTGGAATTGCTATTGCAGTTTGGGTCGTAAGAATCAGACGTTGCTGTATGAAACTTTGCACGTAGCTCTCCACAGAATATAGAGGCCGGTATGGCATGAGGACATGCGTTGGAATGTGTTATTATCTTCAGCATTTCCTCACGATCTATCTGACCGCTTCAGCCCACATTTTATTGCATTATTTTTAATGTGGAGTTCTTGTCGTCACACACAAGGCATTACATGATCTCGCTCGTTGGCATGGTTACATGGTTAAGTTGGTAATACTTTTTGTTCCTTTATGCGAAATGTCTAGTCTTTAGTTGTTAAGTTGTCGTCAGTTGTTAAGTTGTCGTCAGTTATTAACTTGTCTTCGTATTGGGGTTTGGCTTCCAGTTTAACCGGATGCACCTGAATACCAGTATTTTACATGGAGCGACTGCCTATGTGACCTCCACAACCCAGTTACTGGGTAATATAAATGAAAGTTTAAGTGATCCATCGGTACCAGAACATAGGTAAAAAGAACGAAACGACGCAACGATAGCGAAAGATTTTCTTCGTAGATGAAGTCCTTATTTTCACCATAGGATTTCTTTTTAAATGGTTGTACCCTCAGATTGATTGAATGTATCACCAGTTTGAATGATGGCTTCCGCGTAATTTGTCTTTTGCCAACGAAAATAAGACGAATGCAAATTGGCTCCACAAACATAAAGTAGACATACCTCTTCATAATTTACGGAATGCAGCCAAATTATTTTGTTGCCATGTTGTTATAGGACGTGCCGACATGTGGACGTGCGCACTTTTCCCTGGGTGCGTCACCGCCAACTTTACTTCGATTTATGCAATATTCTGATAGTTACCTAATGATCCGGTTTTGGCGTTAATCAACAATGTTGATGGACCTTGACGCTCGTGCCAATTTGATCAACCGATTTGAAATAAAAAAGTGTTGATTATGTAAAAACCTGTACATATTTTATAGACAAGTATTTTAAAGACCTATTCGTTTAGTCCAATGTTATCCTCTTGAGGAGAATGAGAAGCATATAATGTGCTTTTGTTAGAAACACGCGTATTGCTAATGCTAATAATGATGACGTATTGAGTAAACAAATGCGTAGAATTAGTTTATACATGTGGTTGCATTCATTTATAACGTTACGTTTATTATGCGCATAGCCAAAGTGTGCAAATCTGTGTTCCCTCCCACATTGAACCCATCTGCCTTCAAAGCAAGAGTGAACAGGCATCTTCTGGGCACGCTCGTTCCATCATAGACCTCATCCATCGCTTTCTATCAGGCGTGATCGAGGTTAAGAGCAGGTCCATTTAGCAATAAAAAATGACGGCCATGGCGTCGTATTCATGTTCATAGTAAACGCTGAACAGTAACTTTTAAGGAACAGTCATCATTTCATCAATTCAACTTTTTGCCCAAAATTGCTTGCGACTCTTGCCGGACAGATTGATCATCACATTTACACATCACAGGTTCAGCAGGTCGTTACTCGCTGCCTGACCATTTCACGTCAAAACTCAAAAGCCTTGTATGACGAAATTTGTTTGATTTGTATCTGTTGTGTTGGGACCTAAAAGTACTGAAGAGACCGTCTTCCAATTTCTATTCCAATTTCAATCTGCGTTTAGTGCGCATGTGCTCACAATTGACCTGTACCCACATAATTGATATTTACCGTTCCTATTTACTTGATGACTGTTCTCAAGCATTGTCTGTTATTACGACCATGAGAGAATTTTGATAAGACCATGTGAACTGGCGGGGAGTACTCGTTTAGTTTGTTTAGTAGCAATATTGAAAATGTTAGGTACCTAAAGTATCGATGGATTTTCTCAATTTAAAGTTAATAAAGCTCGTAGGTACGTCTTTTTAAAAGGTTTAAGTATGATTATAAGAAAGAAAGAAAATACATTTATTTGCAGTAAACATGACGCAGAGAAAGAACACAGACATAAAAAAAAAACAAGTTGGGGGAAAATATGCAAATATGTATAAGAGTAGGGGAAGACTAAAGAAATGATGGATGGACTGTGAGAAAGATGATATGGCTAGAAAGGGGGTGACTACCGAGATGACGACTAATAGAGAAGCAAAAAAGACATGTTGCACCGACCCCAAATTAATTGGCAGAATGATGACGTCATATTTCGCCCCCTATTACATGAGATTTAAACATAACTGACGAAATGTGGGCGTAGTTTAAGGTACACCTCTGCCTCTTCGGAGAATACGGGCTTGAGATGTTATGTGTGTAATGTTACATCTTATTTTCTGACTAAGAATCCGCGCTCGACCGCTAAATTAAGAATGATTAATTTAATCAGACTTACACGAAGTTGCAGTTCATTACAGAAATGGTTGGATTTAAAGTTGTTGGAAGTAATTATGCCTAGCAGTTTTTGCAGACAAAATTTAATCTTTTCAGAGATAGTTTTTTGTGATCACTGTTCAGTCTGTGTGGTTATAACCAAATAGTCGTCCGAGTTCATAGTTTTGCAAGCCATTGGCCGGCCGGTTAAAGTTTTTCGGCAGGATTCGGCAATTTGGAATACTTTCTTTACGAAGTCCCAACTGTCAAGTGATGGATTCCAATCCTGCTTATCATTTGGCTACATACATACATAAAGTCACGCTTTCTTACCATGAGAGTAGGCAGATTAGCTCCTTTTGCTCCGTCTGCGTTCCTGCCCCAGCAGTCTCGACATTCATAGCGATCGCTTTACGACCGAATTCGGTCGCAAAGTCCTGTCACTCCATACATTTCACCTGTCAATCCGGGTCTTTGCGACCGAATTCGGTCGTAAAGCGATCGCTATGAATGTCGAGACTGCTGGGGCTGATCTTTTTGAAGAACATCACCAATAAGGTCACTCATATGTCCTTCTAGGGCGTTCTCTCCCGGCGTTTCCACTCACATCTGTCTTGCCTTTTGTTAGTTGCCTTTCATTCATCCACTCAAAATTAAAAGAGTATGCTTAGAGGGTTTAGTCATGTAACCAAACCCTCTAAGCATACTCTTTTAATTTTTTGCAACTACATCTTCTTTTAAACCGCAATGTCGCCTTATCACATCATTAATTATTTGGCTAACACTAGTAGAAAGTTCACTATAAACTTACTCAATGCTTCTCGCCCGCAATTATAAGTTACTATTCAAAGTTGTCAGGTCGATCGAAGCTCTATTGGATCGTGACTAACGGAAGTTTAAAATGCTCGATTTGCATAGTTGATTAGAATAGTTAGCACGTATTGTAATGATACAAAAATGCGATAGGCTGCCTGTTAGGTCTTGCTGATCTAGGCTAGATTCTTCCTTAAAAAGAACATACAACATGTATCAGAAAGGTGTGATCATATTTAAAAGTGTGTGGGTGGTACAGAACATCAAACTGAACAACTTTCTCCATGGGACCAAGATCGAAATAGCGAAAAAAATATCAACAGTCCCATACAACACTTCGACCCAAATGTATCCCATGGAGAAAGTTGTTCCGTTTGATGGTCTCTAACACACCCTTAAATATGGCCATATATTGATCATTCATCTGATTTCTTATACATCTATGCTAATAATAAAACTGATTCTTCAGCTTTATAACATCACGCTTGGCAGCTTAGGAGACGAGCAAAAGTGAAAACGAAGCAATGGCGCAGGCAGGCGATGCGATGCGACGGGGTGAGTCGGGGGAACAAGAAATTTCACGCGGACCAAGTCACGGGCAGAAGCTAGTGCTGTATAAAACAGAAGGCCAATAATAATTCTCGTAATTTAAAACGTTCAAAATCTAGTCGCAGTCTCATCTCGGCGACAAAAACTTGTCAAAATGTAGGGAAATCAGAAGTATTTTTTGACAGATTGAGACAGATCAGACTGTGAACGTTCTTAAAATTACGAGAATTGCCCCTCTGTTCTTAGTTTCCTTTCCAATAAATGAGGTTTTAGTTCAAAATGCCGAAGTCGTGTCCAAGATAAACTCGATCAGATATAGATTCTAATAATCCGTTAAATTGGTACTTCGATTCGAATACACAAACAGTATATATTTTTTGGCGTTGTGTTTATTATCAATCAAAATGCAGACGTATTATGCTTTGAAAGCATTGGTATATGTAATACAAACGTACCTATTATAACATTGAAGACTGCAACGGATGTGCACAATCAGATCGCAATGGATGGGAAGCTGCGGACTGTGGCCACAAAACAGGTGAATTGAAAGACGAATTCCATTAAAATATTTGTCCGAATTCACATGCTATAGAGGCATAACATACAGAACTTTTGCAATATGTTGCAGATTTTTTCGATTTTCGCATTACGCATAGTTCTTGTTATTTGTCAGGCCATGTGAGACTCATAGTGCCTGCCACGTTTCCGACTGCTTCATTGATGTAGTAGTCACAAGCGCTACTGCAGAGCATGAGGTCGTGGGTTTGATTTCCAGGTCTGGTAGAGTTATTTGGTTTTTTCATTTGGAATTTTTCTCTTTCTGGAGTTTGATGAAAATAGGCTAGCCCCTATTACATGGGACCTATAGATAACTGTCGAAATGTGGGCGTGCTGTTACGTAGGTACACCTCTGGCCAACCATTCAGAGAAACAAGACGTGATGTTATGTTATTATGTTACATTTCCTAGTTTTGACCATAATTTTTCCTTATTTCGATAACGTCAGCTAATTTCCAATCTGTTAACAATACAGATGACCACCATTGCCGGTATCAAGTGCTAAGGGGGCGTTAGTGACGCCCCCTTAGCCAGTTATTATCCAATTCCGTAATTAACTCAATAAGCTTTAACTGGTGAGCCATTAGTCATATCTTTGGCCAGCACCCAAGGATCCTAAGTGCCTCTGATCTTAGATACTCTTACATCTGGATATATCCACTTACCCAGTATAAAAATATGTATTACAATTTATTACCGCATGGCGGATGCATACAATCAGATTTCGACCAGCGTGGTCGGGGACCGTAGCTGCCAAATCGCAGGTGTAATGATCCTCATTATGCCATTACGACATAGCTGAATAACTGTGTTACTTAATATTTAATGCATACATGTATGTATGCATTAGTCCAGATTTGGACATATCTTTCATGTAGGCTTTATAAAGCTAATCAGGCGAAAAGCAGCATTATTCGATTGAATTGACAAGAGAATTATTTGATGATTACGAGAGTTTTGAAGCCAGAAGATGAGCCGAAAGAAAGACATTGTATCCTTCGAGAATGATCCCAATATACTTAGCAGAAAAGCCAAAAAACGGCCAAACAATATTGAAATGCGTTGCGAATGTCATTCAAACTGCGACCCGCGTTGCCCGGGCCCCATTACACAATCACACACGTTATACTTGTATGAGACATGAGAGCTATGTATTGTTACACATACGTGGTGCCAGACAGTGTTGCTAAATGTATTTGAGTCCCCCAAAGGACAAATCTTAAAGTAGTTACACTGAGGGTTTTATTTACCTTTCATCTGGGAACTTCACAAAATTCCTCTCAACCCGTTTGATCCCTAAAGGATACGCGCTTTTGATGTAAAGAACACGTTTTGCATCTATCAAGATATTATGAAAAGAACAGACACTGGTCCGATACTTCTTCGTGTCTCTGGCACGACAGTAATTCGAATTAGTTGACCCAAAACTTCGCCACGTTCACGGCGTTATCAGTGGCAGTGCAGGGGTCACTTTGACTGCAAGTATTGGGGCACATAGAGCAGGATGCTGAAGCATAGTTAGCGACACAGCTCCACATACACACCCTGCTGCCGTTCCGTCGAGATGCTGATTAACAATATAAATTCGTCGGCAAAGTGCGTTGAAAACAGATAAGGACATCTCAAAATAATTTACAAGGGAGTCAAAGACATATAACTGTATGGAGTCATAGTGTATTTATAGAACTACTATAAATACACTTCCTCCTTTAAGAGAGACGTATGTCATGTAACTCAACTGCAATGGGCTAAATAAAGCTCCAGTTCCGTGCTTAGCACGCGACGAACGTCTAAAGAAATGCTTGCATAATCCCAGCGGCAAAATGAAATGGAATGCTCACAACGACACGCTGAAAGTGGCTCGGTCCCCATAAACAATAGGAGTCGGTGTAATGAACCCCATTACACTGATTACGTGCCATACGAGAGTAATAGTAATGTTACGACTATAGTAATACATGCTATATGTGCTTCCTCATATTTCACAATATTCAGTTCTTTATTATATAGGACATTTCGAGTCGTTTGTTTCATTTTTGTGGTTTTATTGGGTATCTGCTAAGGAATTATTGGAGTATCATGCCTTGTTTGCTGGAACTGCTGAAAGTTTGCATTAAATTGGTTTATCTAGGTCAAAACTAATATTTTATTTTATTTTGGATTCACTGAGTGCATCAAGATCATAAGGTTCCTTGAAAAAAAAAAAATTGTGGCGTCCAAAAATTTTCCGACTGAGGCTAATATAACTTCTATTGGAGCCAATATACATAGGTACAAATTGTGATCAATTTTCCTCGTCCACTTATAACATTGGCAACAGCATTCCATACGTAACGCTCTGGCCTGTCCACAGAGTTTATTGAGCTTGAAACACAGGCATGGCGTGTTGTAACGCTACGGCCTTCGATTACTTTGCACAACTGAATCATACATACTGCTTTTATTATTGTACCATTATTGTTTCCGACGTCGGTTTCGGGCACATGTTTTGTTCTACTTTTTGTTTTTATGAGCTGTTTTGAAATTGGTGCAATTTTGGTTAGCTCTGTTATGTGAATTATTATAGAATCCTGCATCGTGGCGCTTAACCTTATTAAGGGTTCTTAGTTGTTATCGATCTCATGTGCATGGTATTCAGCTACATTAGGGGGTGTACTGTCTAAGTCCGTCAACGAAGATACGAGCCGGACCGAAAGTAGTTGATTTGTCAAAACACGTGACGAACGAAAAACACATTTCGAGTAGGGGCAACTGTCAAATCGTGTCGTCATCCATTCTTAGTTCGGGCTCCGAATTACTCTTATGTCTGTAGGTGATACGGAGTAGGAAACTCCCGTTACTTCCGAATTCCGCCGAAACGACGCATTTCGTGCTAAGGAAGTGGACCTCCAGGTTAGACTGGAAGCTGATCCAAGTTTAGTTGGGAAAAGGCTAGACAGATTATGATCAATTATCATATGCTTGGATTTAAAACTTTTGCTATATTCAAGGACGGCCTCTATGACAGCAAATCCTTCTCCAAGTTCCTCTTCTTCATTGACTACAAGTCTTCTCTGTTCAGTTAACTCTCTATTAAATTCTTTCCAAGGCTCCTCCATCTAGAATCTACTTCCCCAGTTACAATATTTAGCTTCTGGTAGAACTTAGTCATCATTTAGCAATCCCCAGGCACAGCACACGGTCGGCGTATCGCGTAACAGAATGACATCATTCTTGTCTCTGTGCTATTGAAACATTGACGCAGCTATCAGCGAATGCCTGGGAGATCTGGACAGTGGTATAGCTTGTTGATGTAATATGATTGTGATCGAGGGTTTTTGTTACTGTTGATACCTTTCAAAGCATTGGCTATTTCTGTAGCTGTGGCTTTTCAGCATACTAGATTTAAGGACAGAGCCAAGTACCTATTTCTTGCATAGTGATGGATTTTGAAGATGGAAATTTATAGTCTTTAGTCTAATTTTATAGCTTAGTGAACTTCCTACTGTCGCCTCTGAATCCTAGCTTCAGTAGAATGGAAACAATCTTTGTTTTACTTTAATGATGACTATGCTCATTTAAAGCTAGACAAAATTAAACACACACACACACATTTCATAACCCTTCCTCCTTGCTCCGCTTGGCTGCCCGCAGACGTGAAAAAATGTAATTATCATACAACCCATCTTCCGACTTATGCAAACCGAATGCAATTTCACAAGTAATTGAGAGGTCAAATACCATCAGTTTACCGACCTCCGTCCAAGGCTGATGGAAATTAATTAGAGCTGCACTCAGGCACGCGTAGCAGACTACCTTCAACGAGTGTTTAAAATACATACATAACATCACGCCTGTGTCCCTCAAAGGGTTAGGCAGAAGAGTACCATTAGAACATCCACATTTCGCTAGTTATGTTTAAGTCTCATGTAAAGGGGGCGAGCCTATGCCATTAACTGGAAACAAATCCTAATTCCGGGCTGCTACTGAGAATACCCTGATGGAAAAATTCAATAACACTTTGCCTGACCTGGGTCTCGAACCCAGCACGTGTAGCATGACTACCTTAAAAACGGGGTTTGTTAACGGAAGAATATACCGAGGAGAAGAAATGTTTCTATTCTGCAGTCGACAGAATTCCACAATGTCAAGCATGACATCAATTTTTCTCTACTTAAGACACTTGGACAGGGTAGCGGGATCATCCGAAAGGGTTACCGCTGCCCTGGAACATAAAGGGCTAAGGAAGGAACACGGGTGGGTTTTAGTCAGTAAGAGTCTGACACTCCCTTCCGCTCCACCCAGAGCGGGAGGAGTCATTTGATGATTTCCCATCCTGAAAAAAAAAAAAAAGAAAAAAGACACTTGGACAAGATTTTAATTTTTAAAATTTCGTTCCCGTTGCTACAGAAAGAATCATCATCATCATTGTCGTCTCCATTGGATCGCCCCGTGCTCGGGCAGAAGAGATGTCGAGTTAGATAGAAAGAACTTTGTCTATTCTTGATAGAATAGATATGGAATTCAAAACTCAGCAGTAGCGCTATTGCGACTTCTAGACGAACGAAGCAGTCAAATTAAATTCGTGTATGATAAATATTCATTAGAATAGTAGGTATTAATTAATAGTTGACAATAACATAAACTGGTGGAACTGGAAACTATTCAACAATATATGGGAGAAGAGATGATTCACATCTAATTATAAGAAAACCACAGCATGACAGTGTGAATATTTACTACGGCTACTTTGTCAGGCAGTCTGTAAAGAAAGAAAGAAAATACGTTTATGCGGTAAACATGACGCATAAAAAGAACACCCACCCAACCCAAAAAATAAAAAAATAACAAGTTGCTGTAAGTTACAAGAGTCAGAAGGTGAGAAAGTTAGTGGATTCATGATATACTTAGCATAAGCATAACCAGCCTATAATGTGCCCACTGCTGGGAGACAGGCCTCCTCTCCTTAAAAGGGAGTGGGCTGTAATCTACCACGAGGGCCCAGTTCGGGTTGGTAGATGTCATATGTCTTCGAATTTGTGGTTGTAGGACATGCCGGTTTCCTCACGATGTTTTCCGTCACCGTTTTGAGAGCAGTAATAAAATATTTTCCTTTCCCATCGCAATCAGCTTGTATGAAACCCTCAAAAGGACGGAAGGCACTGCTTGTGTGATGTCAGTAGATAACAGCAATGGTAATGTCTGTTGCAGGCCATGTCTGAAAATTAATTTCTTATCGATGAAAAAGAGGGTGTGTGCTTATGACTACACGATAGTGGAAACTTATCGACTAGAGACGAGTATGCACGATTCAGCGCCGAATATACGTGATTCAGCGCCGAGTAAACCCGATCTAGCGTCACCGACCCGAGCGTGACGGTTCACTGTGCACGATTCAACGCCGAGTATACGCGATTCAGCGCCGAGTAAACCCGATCGAGCGTCACCGACCCGAGCGTGACGGTTCACTGTTCAGAAAGAACGCCTAAAGAAAGTTTTCGCTTCAAAAATGCCCTGATATTCAAACTGAACTTGATGAAGTTGACAACGACTGTTTCGTTGCCATTTAAATCAAAGTTTATACAAAAGAGTCAACCTAAATCTGCAATTGCAACAACAGCAAATAAAAAGACCTAGTTTCGTTATCAGTTATCAACCGCTTTGATACAATGATAAGTTTTTTATCACCTTCCAACGCCCGGGGTGGCGTGGCTTGATGCTATAAATACAAAGCAGGAACTATCAATTATCATAGCTATTTATTAATGAAAAATTACAGATTTATTAGGCGGGTTGTATATAAATTGCAAGTAAAGTTTGCGTTTGTATTGAACGGTCAATCATTTTGATGGATGAGATCCTAATTTAATAGGTACAGTCACCAAAGGAAATAAGTAACCAGGGTCGTAAGATATAGTTGAAATCTAGTAAGAAACCGATGGATGTTGTCGAATGAAATTTAGTGTCATGAATGAACTGTTTGCTTTCTATTAATTGAACAAAATTTTATCCGAAAACATCAATCCGTTTCTTACATAGAGAATATAGTTTCTTACTACACTTCAACTATGTCCGACGACCCTGGTTACTTATCTCCTTTGGTGACCGTAAGCTGTCATTTTCGACAATACTTCCAAAACGTCAAATAAAAAAAAATATATATATATATTCTGAGTTACATAATATCACGTCGTTATTCCCCAAAGGGTTACGCAGAGGTGTACCTTTAGTACACCAACATATCGCCAGTTATGTTAAAAGGGGGCTGACCTATTGCCATCAACACCTCCAGACTCCGGGCTGCTAGGCTGCTACTGAAAAATCCCTGACGAAAAACACCTAATAACACTTTGCCCGACCTGGGAATCAAACCCAGGACCTCATGCTCAGCAGTTTCGCTTGCGACCACTAGACCAAAGAAGAATATTCTGAGTAAGTAGGTAGTTTATCGGGAAACTAATCACAATAAGCTGAACGGAAAGCCATACCGACATTCTTCAGAAAATACGACAGTAATTACTATTCATTTACTTTCTTAAAGGAAGTTCCACAGAGCTTAGACCTTCCAGATTTTCACATATTATTTTAGATATAACTAAAACACTCTCCCACAGCAGTCCAGTGGGGTGGGTACTTGCAATAGGTTTCAATTTGATAGTTCAACAACATTCATTGCGTTATTTATTTACGTTGTTGAACCGACTTTTCGACCATATGAAGCAATGGATTAGCAATATCCTTCAAAATGATGCAGATCGAGATTAATAATGTTTTACGCAATTAAGTTCCTGCATAGTTTACAGATACTTTATACGTTGTTGTTGCGTTTTAGCATAACAATAGCGGTCATTGCCTTTTCCCTAATATCTCTCCGTAGGAACCCAAACAATAAATTATACGTTTTATCATTATTGGAACATGTTGAAGATCACGATAGATATTGATTCAGGACGTTGACGGACTTTATTTCAGTTTTGGAGATAAAAAATGTAGGTGGGTCAATGACCGTTGTTGTCATGTTAAAACGCGCCAACTATAGTTTTTATAACGGGTTGATTTACCGCCTCCTGATAAGATCCGATTAACTAATCTAGCATTCATTTCAACACTTCCATTTTATTCATTTATCTGGTAGATAGTGCTTATCCGGATGCAGGCCCCTATAGAATAAAGTTAATAAATATATATAAGTTAATAAATAAATATATATAAATAATTAATAGGTCGTCTCCCATTTACAGACTGTCAATCTACCTAATCTTTTCTCTTATGTTGGGGACGGCTTTCAGTCTAACCGGATGCAGCTGAGCTGTATTTTCATTAAGCGACTGCCTATCTGACCTCCACAACTCGGTTACTGGGTAACACGATAACCCTTGGTAAGACTGGTTGTCAGATTTTTAGGCGTCTTTATCATGTCAAAGATCTACAAATGACAGCCTGGACCAACGGCTTAACGTGCTTTCCGAGGCACGGAGGGGTCTCGATATGTAATGGATGGTCACCCATCCATGAAACGACTACGGCAAGCGTTGCTTAGCCCACGATTGAACCGTGCGGGTGTTATTATTTAGCCATGGGCCCCTCCGGACACAGGCCCCTATATGTAAAAAAGTTACCTATAAAGATAGATCGTCATCTATTTTCAGACTATCATAAAAATCTACATTGTAATTCATTTTGTTGTTCTAAAGTGGCCTACTTGATATGAAGCGTTACTACCTCACTGTGCCATTTTGATAAACCACGCTGTAAAGATACGACGTTAATTTTAGATTCTTGTTAATTTGACTTTAAACTACGTTGATAAGTTACTGCTGTATCATTTTCATGACTGCTACTATCAAAAAAATAATACAATTAATGTATCAAAACTGTTCAAAACCATACATTTTATAACTATTTAACTCATGAACATGATCGCCGTACTGAATATCACCAACCTTTTGCTCTGAATTTCTTGCTTCCCTGGTACCGTAAAGCAAACCTATAGTATCATTTACGATCATGCATGGTCGCCGTACTGAACATCGTCAACCTTTTCTCAACTGCTGCTAACTTCATTTGAGCTATGTTTTCCTGGTACCTCAATCCAAAACCTGCCTGCCGTCTACTGAACTCAGACTTCCTTTATTAAACTGTAAAAGAGGATCTGCATGCAAGGATAGCCAGAAATATAGTCAATTCAGCCTATCGTAGTCTACTGCTGGAGGATAGGCATCTCCCAAGTTGCGCCACAACACGGTTCTCCGTATTCCGTGCATCCAGATCTACCAGCCGATATTCTACGGCCGTAGGTCATTCTAGTTATAAGATAACCAATTTCAAGTACGTAGATCGTCCTAATAAGTAGAACGATCTCGAGAAAAAAGTACCATTCAACAACTCGACTAGAAATAATTCCTCAGTAGGTGTTGTAATTAGCAAATTATGTAGCGCACCAGCTAATTGGATTGCGTGGGTAATGCATAGTAAAGTATCATAACTTGTGACATTTAAGTTGAAACTACCCACCATAACGACTCAACGTGGTCGTATAATGTCTGAGAAGATTTATGAGGTCTCTGGTCCTAAAAGTTGCTGTTTCATTTAGGGGTGTGATATCCCCTTAATCATCGTGCTCAGCTGTCACCATTGCCTGTAACTGATGGATTACTAAATAGTTAGTTCAATTTTTTCCTCTTTGTATGACCCAACACTTATTATTTATTTATTTATCCTCACACTGGAACGCCTTGATTTTTAGTAATTGTTTTCTCACGGTGGCTGAGACCAAAGATAAGCAGAAGGCATCTTATAAAATGACTGATAATTTCCATTACCTATGTAATATAACATAATATCACGCTTGGTTTCCCCGAAGGGTGGGCACCTATAGTAAACCCACATTTCGCCAGTTATGTTTAAAATCCTATGTAATAGGGGGCAAGCCTATTGCTAACAACCGGGCAGTTCTAGAAACCGGACTGCTACTGAGAAATTCCAGTTAGAAAAACCCAATAACACTGCCCAACCTTGGAATCGAACCCAGGACCTCATGCTCAGCAGTAGCGCTTGCCACCACTAGACCAACGAGGCAGTCAACCATTACCTACGACTCCTTAGTATAAATAAAGTTCTCCAGACCATATTTCGGCCACAATTGCCAATCTCAACGGAGACTAGCCTTCGGCGCGGGAGGTTTATACTGCACAAGTGTGCGCGCAGACACAGGGGCACTCCCTGTTCCCTCACTCCAATCAATTGCCGACCCATCGGTCCTCACTATAGTCTGCTAATGAACCAAATCATGCAAGCTCACCCTTGTTATATATATATCACCCTAAATATAAAATTACAGAGAACTTTAAAACCCCCCAACATCGGATCATTCTTCAAGTTTCTTTAGAAAATTCCTTTCATAGCTGCGGAGATTGAATGTCGAAGTAAAAAATGCGTCCGGCGTTTCATGCCACAACTAATTCCAACGCCCGTCGACTATGAACGTTGTTTTTTTTATTTCCTCTATGGTTATTGAATTCCTGTCTGCCAGCATGCAACTGGATGACTGGCATATCGGAAAATACCAGTACTTTTAAAATGTTTTTAATTTCTGTGAAAAACTCGTTTTATTGGCCATGAGGCGTTAGCGAATTATTGTGCAATTGGAAAACGGAGTTTTTTATTTAGTTTGCCTGTAAGAACTAATGAATACAAAACTTTTATTGCAGACTAAATGGTAGTCAATGATGATTAATACGAATTACTAAGCACACTATTGATAGCAAAGGATCATTCACTAAAGACTTGTGAGTAACGGGAAACGAACACTTCTAATAAATTATCGGAACCCTTAACTCAACAAATTCATCATTCACTCCTTTTACTGATCTTTCTTTTATCAAAACACTAAACAGTAAAATGGACAATGTTACGTCTGTATTAAGTAACAATATAGATTGAGTAACCAATAATAATTGCACAGGACCAATGAAGCAGTTCATTGATTGAAAACTGATACCAAGCATTGCCGGAATTTCTAGAAAAAAGTTTGTAATACTGAAATAGATTTGCTGGGACTTGAGATCATACTCGGTAACTCGGAGCAGACATAATTCTAGTTCAAGGTTATGTAAGACAAATTGACAAGACATAAGGGTTTCGTTCCTGTTGTTGATAAATTGTTAGTCGAAGCACAGCCAAACTGCGTGAGAAAATGAATTAAAATAATTTTGGGTTTACCAAAGTACAAAAAATAATATTGAAGATCCAATGTCTGATATCTGAAGACTCCCGTAATTAAACTTGCGTTCAAAATCAGAGAGGCAATTCTCGTAATTTTAAGAACGTTCACAGTCTGATCTCAGTCTCAATCTGTCAAAAATTCTCTAATTTCCCTACATTTTGACAAGTTTTTGACATTTGTTTGTCGCCGAGATGAGACTGCGACTAAATTTTGTACGTTTTAAATTATGAGAATTGGCCGTCTGGTCGCAATCTCAGCGACAATCAATGTCAAACACTTGTCAAAAATGTAGGGAAACTAGAGGTATTTTTGACAGATTGAGACTGAGATTAGACTGTGAATTGGGATTCGAAATCTCACTACTGTCCAACCATTTATTTTTAGCCATTTGAACTCAGTGCGTCCAACAGTAATTTCCCTTTAAAATATATTTTTGAATGTCACAACTGACAATAAATCCATCTACCCAACTTTAACCTACTGTTCTATACAGGTACAGGTGCAATTAGCGTTACCTCAATCTTCCGACCCTTATCATAATAATATGCAGCACCTTATCACACCACAACAAGTTAATATGAACGACGTACTACAGTACCTGTCTGTCTGATGTTTGATAGACATATAGACTTCAAACCAATGAATACCCATACTAACTGTAGATTTCGCTTGTTGCAGCAAAAGGACTGTATCGCCGAGCACAATACTGAAACGGGAACAAAAATGGCTGCGCATGCTCAACAACTGGGAGGCGTTCATGAGCAAGAATTACAAGAAAGTCAGGGAGAGGTGTCGAAAAGGTGGGTATTGCCGTAATACTTGGTACCTACATAATGCTTGTTGATCTTGGGGTCCAGACTAAGGGTCTAGAATTCTTGATAGGTGTAAGATTACCTGTTAGTAGGATGGCACGCCTCGTGCGGTCTACAACTCCTGGGTGTCGAAAGCTTGTTCATAACCCTGTTCATAAGAAAACGCATATTGCTTCAGTACTTTATATCTGACACTGTTATAAAAAGGAAGCACGTTCATACAACATCCATCGTGCTGGGTTAAAGACCACAGACGATGTTTCAAACATTAACGGTGGTTCTTACGGTTGCTGCGATAGTCTAAATTATATCGAAGTTTACACTACAACACAGCTGAAAAAGGTATTATAATGAATGCACCCATAAGCGCTTATTTTTGCATAAGTAGTTAAAACCATCTTTTAGGTCACCAATCGAGCTGAAAGGCGTTCACTTCCGGGTGTAGACCTTCCTCAACCTGCAACCTTCGCCTCAGTTCACAGATATGATAACCCCCATTCGAAAGCAGAACCTTACCAATCAGCTGAATACCAATATTTTACATGGGGCGACTGCCTATCAGATCTCAACAACCCATTTACTGGGTAACACGATACCCCTTGGTGAGACTGGTTGTCAGAATTTTGGGGCTTCTGACTACCCATAACGACTGTCAAAGATCTACGAAAGAGCCGGGACCAACAGCATACGTGCTTTCTGAGACCCGGAGGGGTTTCGATATGTAATCGACGGTCACCTATCCACGGACCGAATTTGGCAAGCATAGCTTAACGCATTATTATTTAGCACAGAACCTTATCAAAATCATAAATTATATCCAAACCTATTCTCTCTCCAGGCATACCAGCATCAGTACGTCCAAAAGCCTGGCTCTACCTATGCGGAGGACAGCTGCTGCTGGAGAAACATCCGAACGAATACGAAGAGTTGCTGCAAGCGGCCGGCGACCCCAAGTGCATGGAGGACATCAGGAAGGACCTGCACCGGCAGTTCCCGTACCATGAGATGTTTATCCGGGAGGAGGGCATCGGGTGAGTGAATTTATACTATTACAAGTCGTGTGACCGATTGGATTTCCCAACGGCAAAACTACGAAAATCATCATCATCTGCCTAGCCTTTTCCCAACTATGTTGGGGTCGGCAAAACTACGAAAATATGTCTATCTAATTTACCAAAAATGTGTGGTAAATTAGATAGATATATTTTTGGACATATTTTTTTTATATTTTTTGGTATTTTTGATAGATTGAGAATGAGAATAGAAAGCGAACATTCTTAAAAATACGGGATTTGCTTCTGTGGAAGGCCAGTCCAGTCTCATTATAAACGTAGTCTGTAGATCATCATATGTAGGTTATTGATATAGTACAGGTTATTGCTTAGCAACAGCTGGTAGACCATCATAATTTTCGCTACTATCAAACAACAATTATACATAATCGGCAAAAATCCAAAACAACATACATTTAATAACAACAACCTCAGAAATCATAACAACACAACAGCTTGTTTTCATCTCCACGACGGTATAGGAAACAATTCGTCTGATTGTTTGTTTACACTCTCGGTTCATTCAGTTGCCAAGTGCACTGAACAGCACATTATGAACTTGGACAATTGCCATGTTGAGTGGCATAACTATGCGATGTATTATTATCGAATAACTGTAATAGCTGTAAATTATGTCGTGTTTCATCATCGTCATGATTTATCATTGTTGGAAATAGGTCACTGCGATGAATGAACACATGGGAATTTTTATTGTTATTACTATGCTTGGCAGGATCATAGATAGCAATTATTATTTGTAGACAGGAATACCACTCTTTTGACGTAATCCCTAAGTGGTCTGTTCTCTGTTTTCCGACCCCCCAGTGGTGGTGTCTTTAGATTTGAATGCAATCGATAACCGAAACTAAAAAGTCTAGATTGTACAGACGCCAGCACATCAAGCTATACAATCTGTCAAATTTATTTAGTAGATTTTCAACTTTATCGCTAAAGCTTATGATTCAAAGTTGATTGGGAAAACTTGACAGTTTCGGGTAGCTTTATGTGTGTCTGTACAGGTAATTTAACTGTTCAAGCGTTCGGTTTAGTAACCAGTTAATTTCGTAACGACTCGCTAAGTGGTTCTTGTAATTAATAGATTCATTAATATTTCATTAATTATCTAATCGCCTTGATGTTTTACGTTTATCACTTTGTTTTTTTTTTTTGTTATCCGGTTTTTCTCACTTGGTTGTTGCGGGAGAGCCCGCGCCCCGCGGTATAGAAAAAAAACAAGGGTATTTTCTATTCCATGGGATAACCCTATAAATGAGAAATTGATGACTCAATTGGTTTGGTTTTTTATGAAGTCATCGTCATGATGTCTATTCGCACTGAAACGGTCGAAGTTGCGATGCTTGGGTGAGGCCTATGTCCAGCAATCGACGTTTTTCGATAAAAAAGATAATGTCTATTATGAGTCGATAGATTTATCTATGTTCTTTATTTAAATACTTATACTTATTTAAAAATATTCTAATAAACAAAAGATAAAAAACCGGCTAAGTGCGAGTTGGACTCGCGCACGAAGGGTTCCGTACCATTATCTATAAAAATCACGTCTGTTGTATGGGAGCCCCCTTTAAATATTTTTTTTTTCTGTATTTTTTGTTATAGCGGCAACAGAAATACATAATTTGTGAAAATTTCAACTGTCTAGCTATCGCGGTTCTTGAGATACAGCCTGGTGACAGACAGACGCTGTCCGTCCGTCTGTCTGTCAGCGAAGTCTTAGTAATAGGGTCCCGTTTTTACCCTTTGGGTACGGAACCCTAAAAACATTAAAAAATAGTAGCCCACGGGTATCGGGAACAGGGTACAAGAGGGGAACCTCCTAACAATGCGGGCCGTGTCCAGAAGTACTGCTTTCTGAATCAAGCAGCCGAACCAGCCAGCTATCCAGCTGCCCAACGAGAGCCTCTTCGGGGCCCTAATTCACTATGACCACTTAACGATTACTTACTTCGAAACCACGTCAATTCCTTAGCTAATCCCGCCAGTCTCGCGTTGATTTCGCGCGGTTTCATTCATCTTGTCATAGAGAATTACGGCCCAGGTGCTGTTATCTATGTTTTTATTACTTTTTGGCCCTGTTTTTAATTATGTTTGCCAAACTAAAATACTTTGCAATTAGGGTTATCATCCGTCCGGAATTATCTGGGCATGTCGGGCGTTTTGGACGTTGTCCAGCCTTGACATTTGTCCGGACTTTCGACATAGGGATACTTCTTTAGAAAATAAAAATTTGAAAGTAAATGTCCGGTCTTTTTTTGCAAAATACGGCTTTTCAAAATCTGAACCCTAATTTTGCAACAGGCATAATACATATAACGGCATATAGGCGACTCGCACGAAGTTAATTTATTTGAGGGCGATTCGACACTTCAGAAATATGTATTAATTAAGCAATTGGTACATTTTCAATATTAAGCAATAAAGTATAGATAAAAGGACACTAGCGCACAGAAGTGATAAGAGTTAAATATTATAAAACCTATTTTTTTCTTAACTTCATTGCAAAAATTCAAAATGTGCGAGTCGCCTAGGAAAAATAGTATTATTTAAAAGTGACAATTCGCCCATTTCGGGCAAGTGAATTTGTGCGGGTCGACTAATTCACACAAAGGACAATGCTCATGGATGTATGGACTCCCGTAATATGCTGCATTAAAGTCAAACTCGTTTTTTATAGACTACACTTATCATATTCACTCCTACAAAAGTTCTTATGGTAAACAAAACCCGGGTTTCAGAGATTTTCAAAAAAATCGAAAATGTTTTTTGAAAGACGTGATCATGACTTTCAAAATTTAAGGTTATATTAATCATATCATTTGAAACGGAACTTCATGTAAGGGAATAAAACAATATCAACACTTTTTTACTTTAAATTAAATTCCCTGTTCAAAAATCAAATCCCCGACACGTAATGTCGTAAAAAATTATAAAAATAATTACTATAATATTTTGATCTTGATGCATGAGACTTTTTGGTATGACTTTTGGGCATTGTCTTTTACTCGCCCGAAATGGGCGAATTGTCACTTTTAAATAATAATAAGCCAATATAACCGGTATAACAGCGGATTGTTTTTCACTAATATTATGATGACGAAAAACCACATTGTTTAAATTCATTATAATTATCGCCAAATGGTATTGTGGTCAGGGACTGTCCACAGTTATTTTATGACTAACTGAAGCTTATCGCATTCGTCACGTCATGCGAATGACGTATCGGTAGTATTCTTGACTTGTTTTGCGACTAAACTAACGATATGTTTTTATTTATACAGGGTTATTTATAAATCACTAATAACCTCGCGGGACTTTTTTTTAAATTATATTTTTGTTGTTTAAAACTAAGAATATAAATATTAACAACACATCTCTTTCCATTTCAGCCAACAAGAGCTCTTCTCGGTTCTAAAAGCCTACTCGGTGCTAAACCCGAAGGTGGGCTACTTCCAAGCGCAGGCGCCGGTGGCTGCCTTCCTGCTGATGCACATGCCGGCGGTGCAGGCCTTCTGGTGCCTCGTCAGCATTAGCGACAAGTACCTCAGCGGGTACTATAACCCGGGACTTGAGGTGAGGATGTGTTGGAAATTATTACTTTATTTATATTGATACTTTCGGCGCTGAGCGGAGTGTTTAAAATTCAATAGCGCGCTTTTGTTAAGGCATTCATTTAGGTGTTGCCTAGTGTTTAGAAAATAAATGTGAAAAATGTGTTGGTGGCCCGTGGTAACGGCCCTTACTTACGAGTTGTTTATTATTATTTGTTTGCTACATGTAAAACACTGGTTAGTAGGCATGCATTAAAATTTCACGGCACAGTGTTAAAACATGTACCCTGTAAGGGCACTGCACATTGTACATATACTACTTATTATAATATTAATTCTAATTATTACAATTTACATTATACTAAACACTAACAATTAAATATAATTACAAAAAAATTATTACATTTTATTTTAACATTTATCATTATTATCAATTTGTTAATTAATTATTTATTTAATGCACAATAGCCTGCATGCTAGGCTTAAACTAGTTGTAGGTCGTGGGGTCGATCCCAGGCAGGCGCTTTACTTTGTGTAAATTATTTCATGACCATTGCTCTCAAAACGGTGAAGGAAAACATCGTATAGAAACCGAAGGGAAACATGTGACATCCACTAACCCGCACTGGGCCCACGTGGTAGATTACAGCCCACTCCCTCTGGAAGAGAGGAAGCCTGTGTCACAGCAGTAGGAACATAGGTTAGGTTTAAAGAAACTTTATTCTCATTGAAAACATAACATGTCACTTGCTTGACAAAAATACTAATCATAATTTAAATTTAACATTATACTCGTAGGCTGATTATGCTAGTGTAAATGAAAACGGTCATTACTCTTTTCTGGCCCTGTGCGCCTGTATTACAATGTCGGGATACTGAATAGTCACTATCTATGGAACAGAATTTGTATTAAGACATTTATTTCAATTTCAAATAGCCTTTAGTAGCTATCTTAAAACGAGGTTTTTTTATTAAAGGTTTAGACATCAGAAATCTCCAGATTGCTTTGCTCTTTACCATAGGCCTTCCCCAGGCTTTTCCATAGCTCACGGTCGTGAGTTTTTCTACGAGAGTTATTTATTAGCCATAGCCAGCCTATGGCATACATAAAGGCAGATTTTTCCAACGCCAGATAATAATTTTGAATTTTTGACAATAATTCTTCCATACGAAAACTGTCAGACGTCAATTTTATTCCACGAATGAAAATTATCTGTCGATTGAAAAATCAGCCCTCAGTCTTGCGGAACTTACTTAGGGCGCGTTCACATTTAACGTCCGTTTTACAGGTCCGTTAAAACGTGTATGTTATTAGCGTATGTAGTTGTATGATCGAGTTCACACATAATACAGTATTCCGGATCCAGTAGAAAATACCGATCCGACAAAATAAGCAGCAATCCGTTTTACAGGTCCGTTTAAACGTATGTGTTATTGCGTATGTAGTTGTATGAGCCAGTTCACACAACAATACAATATTAAACACAATACAGTATTTCGGATCCAGTATACTGATCCGATCTCCTACAATCAGTCCTGTGTGAATACTATCTCCAGTAGCGACGGATCCGTTAAAAAGGATCCTATGAGAACGTACGTATATGTGAACGCGCCCTTAGAGGAGGTGAAAATGGCAATACAAGGAAAATCTCAGGCATCAAATAAATAAACCCGTTTCTACTCAATCAAACACAATCTAATAGTGTCGCAATACTTTCGAGTTTGTTGATTAGCAGTACAGTAAATACAACTTACTCAACATTGTAAGTCAAACAATAAAAATCGCTCTTATCACTCAAGATATGAAGCGCGATAAAAAAATAACTGCATGTCTTTACTGTGACGAAGTACGGTTGGCCACTGGTCAGGACCCTAATTCACTATGACCACTTATTGATTCTTTACTTCGAAACCACGTCAATTCCTTAGTTAATCACGACATCTGCTATTAACGTATTCTCTATGACACAATGATCGAAACCGCGCGAAATGAACGCGAAGTTGGCGTGGTTTCAACTGTCAAATGTTGTCCGTATGGTTGACATTGCGATTCCTTGCCGTTACAGGGGTTTCTACAACACACGATATTGCCGTGGTTCCCACGTGGTAAGGTTACGCGGGGAATAATTATTACCATACAGAATTGGGGCCCTGTGGTAACGAAACCAGTTTAAGCTGGCCTCTTATTCTCTTGAAACTCCGTACTACGCTAGGCCTGCTGAAGGTCAAAGTATTTACACTGACGTGGGGCGTACTGTATAGGTGTACAATCAATCAGTCAACTCAATTTACCGCAGTCCACTGCTGCACATAGGCCTCTCCCAGGCTGCGCCACAACACCCTGACCTCCGTCTTCCACATCCAGTCCGTCCCAGCCACCTTTGTAAGGTCGTCGGTCCGTCTAGCTAGGAAGACGTTCCACACTACGCTTGCCGAAATGCGGTTACCACTCCAGGTCTGGTCTATCCGACCGGCCATCGGTCCTTCGGCAAACATGACCAACCAACTGCAACTTGCCAATGTACAATTGAATATAAATTTATTTAACCTGTGTATGGTGTAATTGAAATAAATTGACTTGACTTCTGACTGACTTTAATAATATTTTATCACAATGACCTGTCCAATTTGATCGGTTGTCGAATCACACGTCAATTGGTTCGATTGGCTTTTATTATTTCGTTCAAGTTATCCCATTAGGTGACATAATGAGATTTGATAGCTGGTTTACGGATCAGGGCGATTTTCACCGCTTACATGTAGCATTTGAACGCGGTTTAGAGGTGCTGATCGCGTTCAGTTTCATTGGTGAAATTCGCCTTCAGTGTTAAACAGGCAGAGCCTAAATAATAACAGCCGCGCAGGTTGATTGATCAGATTAAGCTTACTTTACCGCGCTTGGCCTGTGGATGGGTGGAAATCTTTACATACCGAGATCCCTCCGTGCCTCGGAAAGCACGTTAAGTCGTTAGTCTGGGCTGTCATTCGTGGATCTTTGACAGTCTTTACGGGTCGTCAGAAGCTCGAAAGTCTGACACCCAGTCTTACCAAGAGGTATCGTATTATCGAGTTACTGGGTTGTGGAGGTCAAATAGGCAGTCGCTCCATGTAAAATACTGGTATTCAGCTGCATCCGGTGAGACTGGAAGCCGACCCCAACATAGTAGGGAAAAGGCTGGCAGATGATGAGTCTTAAACAGGCAGACTTTAAAATCTTAGATAAATAAAGTACCCACTGGCTGGTGGCAATTTTGGCTGAAGAAAAGAACATTGTGCCATTTAAAGGTCTTACGCTTTACATTGAAAGATATAATGTGATCTATGAATCTTGTCCTTAGCCGTGGTCCTGAAAATAGTAAAAAAACTGTGCAAAATAACTTACCAATTATCCCTCAGGTCCTACAACGCGACGGCGACATCCTCCACGCTCTCCTCCGCCGCACAGCACCAGCCGTGCACCGGCACCTAGTGAAGCACAAAGTGGAGCCCGTCCTGTACGCCACCGAGTGGTTCCTGTGCGCTCTCACGCGCACCCTGCCGTGGGACAGCCTGCTGAGAGTGTGGGACTGCTTCCTCTGTGAAGGAGTGAAGGTATTACTTGATATTTGTATCTAAAAAGGCTTTTGCAGTCAACTAAGATACAATTAAAACGGAAAATAAAGGGGAAGAAAGCGAAGAAAAGAAAAAAAGGAAGTTATTATATTGCATATCCATGGTCTTTCCGTCAAAGTAGTAAGACCAGTAATTTTAGTAGTTCAAGTATTAACACTGACGTGCATTTGAATGTTGGATTATTATTAAAAATCAAGTAAATAATAATCCAGCAACGTTATCACAAAAACTTTGCTTACGATCATACACGGCATACACTATGTTTCATAACCATTTTACGAATGTAACCTTATCTTCATCTTCCAGGTACTATTCAAAGCGGCGCTAGTAATCCTAGCGGGCGCACTAGGGCCTGCTAAAGTCCGCAAACGTGCGTGCGGTCTGTGCGAGACTTTAGAGGTCCTGCGTCACCCCCCAGAGGGCATTCTAGGAGAGGACTACCTGATGTACCACATGACCAGGCTCAACCTGACGGAGGAAGACTTTGAGTTTGAGCACCAGAGGCAGACCGCGAGGCGGCGGGCTATGCCTAACAGAAGGTGACTATGTTGTTGATTTTGAGTCAGTTTGGCATACTGTAGCGGTACGAAATAATAGAGAAATTGTGAAAAATGATGAATTGTGTGAAATGAAAACTGAAATTATGAAAAACGTCTAAAAGAAAGAAAAATTGGTTTTGTTTGTCACAGAAACACGTGCCTATAAAAAACATAAACTACGTCACCACCACTGGGGGGGTTCGGGGTTTATTTATAAACGATGATTAAAAGTGACGTTTAAACGTCAAAAATGTATGGTTAAACAGTCGCCAATCACTAGTTAACTTTAAGCAACGTTTATGAATAAAAGGGTTTATCTACTAGTTTTACGGTTCATTTTACTATAGCATATTTATGCCGTGAACTAAAAAGGCGTTAAAAGTACAAATTCAGGCTATGACTAAACAGTTTCCTGTGTAAAATGGCACATTTCTGATTTTATGTACGATGAGTCGATGACTCAGCAACTGTTAGCCTTCAAAAAGCTTTAGTAAATACTGAATGACATAATGAATGACAAATGAAATAATAATTATAAATAGATTGAATAACCTAAATTCATTTTATTTATAATTATTATTTCATTTTTAAAGGAATATTTTCATTACAAATTATTGTTTTTTATTGCCGAATGGGCCCCACTCTTGACCTCGATCACGCCTGATGGAAAGCGGTTTATGAGGTCTATGATGGAACGAGCGTGCCCAGAAGATGCCTGTTCACTCTTGCTTTGAAGGCAGACGAGTTAAATATGGGAGGGAACACAGACTCCGGCAGAGATTTCCACACTTTGGCTGTGCTTTCCACACTTTCAATTTTAGAAATAAAATAATAAATAATGCAAACAAGTTCTACGAAATCCTATAATAATATTATAATTTCCTTATTCTTTCTATTATACCATATCGGAATTTTTAAATGACCGCAATTAATTAAATATTTATTTAACATACACTGATTAATAACTTACTTATTATTAATTAATTAAATAGATTCCTATAATTACGTCTTTTTCAGAATTTGGCTTCTGAATTAGTTTTTTCCGTTTTTAATTAGCATTAGGATTAAGTTATTAATCTCATAGTTTGTTGTGTAGACTCGATTTTTTTATGGTTTATTCTAAACCAAAAATATGTGGTTTTGTACGCAATAAATGGCAAAACATGCAGATCTACCTGTTATTTTAAGATGTACGTTTGCCCCGCACGGCCCCCCAGAATTTGTGTTTTAGGTGTGCACTAATGCAATGTACTCGCCTCTAGGAGTATATGTACCGTTTTCTTTTTCAATGTACCTCTGTACTTTTGAAGATATTTGCAAAAAAAGGGGGCCGTGCCAGCCAAACGTTTTCAGCACGGCCCCCGTGTAACTTGAAAAATATATAGCGTATTAAAAAGTTTCTTAAACTCAAGGAATGTACTCTATTAACACGTTATATGTACCGCAACAGATATTGTGAATTCGTAATGACAAATAATATATAGAAGTGGATAGGGGGCCGTGCTGGAAAAAAAAATTATAAGAAAATATCTAAAAAAGACAAAACAATCTTAGCCAAAAACTATTAAAAAATAATTGATGTTTGGCAAGTAACATATGTACCGCATTGGTTTCTTATACAACTTGCTAAATTTGAAAAATAAACCAATATTAGTTCATTCAGCACGGCCCTTTATAGTTGCCTATATCTTTTTAAATATGACATGTTTGTTTACGAAATTCGTCTTTCTGAATTATGTATAGGAGTACATTCGTTCCAAATAAATTGCGAAACTGCAGTATTAGTACTTTAAGAAATAAATAGGATCAAAAATATCATATATTACAACTGATAGGGTGACCATGATTCCATATATTAGGTACATATTTTCTATCCTACCTATGTATACGTATATTAATTAAATGATGTGACTACATTGAAATAATAGTAGATTGTACAACTAATGCATAAAAGAAGGGATAAAATAGCTCGTTCATGCCCGAGTTAAACACTGCTTTTCACTTCGATTGCGAGAAAATGAAACAGGCATAAAGTATATAACAGTATTTTTACTGTTCAAAAACGTTGCAAAATTGAAGATGAGAATAGCTAATTCTCGCCACGAAACTTTATATAAGATTTCTTTTTAATTTTCAACATGATTTTGTTGTGTCATTCGACTTGGGTACCTACTTCATACTGCCAGGTCATAAAAATGTTTCTTTGCGTTTTTAAATAATAAATGACCACTATTTTATCTGGTTTTATTAAATTATCGATACAAAACACGGAAGTGATATAAATTAAAGCAAATGAAATAAAATATCGAATTAATCTGCGACGTTTTGGCTGTTGGGCTTGATTATCTTGGCTTAGAAAAAAAAAAAACTAGCACGGAAATGGATTGCTAAAATAAACAGGTAAGTATAATATAATTTATTTGTACTAACTAATAGTCGGTTGCTTGCTAATTGTTTCTCTTGTAGGGCATCACTTTGTTGTTGCGTTTCGAGTATTTGTGTATAATGAGTAGTAATTATAAAAAAATGTTGAATAATTATTAGGGTATAAAAAATAATTACTACATTATATTGACCGTTTTTTACTAACATAAAAAATGAAATTAAAAATTTGAAAAACCCTCGACACAAAATAATAATAAAAATAGTACGAATATAAAAAAGCCTAAAACAATTAAAAAAAAACTATTGGAAAATAGCCACAAATAGAACAAAATAGGTGTTAACGTGAAACCCTATAAAAAGAAAAAAGTAACCTTGAGATTATGACCCTACGTAAGTACGTATGAAATTTTTTGATTATATGTTGTCCCGTCGCGTCGAGGGACCGCTCTAATTATTAGCCTAAAGTTCTGTTAAAGTTTAAAATAGTAGCGACGAGTAACGTAACGTTATTTTTTTCTTTTAGAGTTTCACGTTTACACCTATTTTGTTCTACTTCCGTGTTTTGTATCGTTAATTTAATAAAACTAGATAAAATAGTGGTCATTTATTATTTAAAAACGCAAAGAAACATTTTTTATGACTTGGCAGTATGAAGTAGGTACCCAAGTCGAATGACACAACAAAATCATGATGAAAATTAAAAAAAAATCTTTTATAAAGTTTCGTGGCGGGAATTAGCTATTCTCATCTTCAAATTAGCAACATTTTTGAACAGTAAAAATACTGTTACCTATATACTTTATGCCTGTTTCATTTTCTAGCAATCGATGTGAAAAGCAGTGTTTAACTCGGGCATGAACGAGCTATTTTATCCCTTCTTTTATGCATTAGTTGTACAATCTACTATTATTTCAATGTAGTCACATCATTTAATTAATATACGTATACATAGGTAGGATAGAAAATATGTACCTAATATATGGAATCATGGTCACCCTATCAGTTGTAATATATGATATTTTTGATCCTATTTATTTCTTAAAGTACTAATACTGCAGTTTCGCAATTTATTTGGAACGAATGTACTCCTATACATAATTCAGAAAGACGAATTTCGTAAACAAACATGTCATATTTAAAAAGATATAGGCAACTTTAAAGGGCCGTGCTGAATGAACTAAAATTGGTTTATTTTTCAAATTTAGCAAGTTGTATAAGAAACCAATGCGGTGCATATGTTACTTGCCAAACATCAATTATTTTTTAATAGTTTTTGGCTAAGATTGTTTTGTCTTTTTTAGATATTTTCTTATAATTTTTTTTTCCAGCACGGCCCCCTATCCACTTCTATATATTATTTGTCATTACGAATTCACAATATCTGTTGCGGTACATATAACGTGTTAATAGAGTACATTCCTTGAGTTTAAGAAACTTTTTAATACGCTATATATTTTTCAAGTTACACGGGGGCCGTGCTGAAAACGTTTGGCTGGCACGGCCCCCTTTTTTTGCAAATATCTTCAAAAGTACAGAGGTACATTGAAAAAGAAAACGGTACATATACTCCTAGAGGCGAGTACATTGCATTAGTGCACACCTAAAACACAAATTCTGGGGGGCCGTGCGGGGCAAACGTACATATTTTAAGACCTCGCATATATTATTTGATGTATACTCATGTTTTACAATAAATATATTCTATTTTTATTTCAGTGGCAGCTGATTCAGCGACTGTTCCTACAAGCGTTATTCCAAGAATAACGCCAGGGATCTGTTCAATACTCTGTAAGTTGAGTGCAACTGACTATAAGACAGTAAGACAATAGGTACGCCAGTACAGTGTACCAGTGCTTTGTGATAGTGGGCGTAAACGACGCACGACCAATCCGACGACTGAGTGGGTTACGGTAGAGTAAGTGGCTTTCTTCTCCTCTTGTATCATAATATGTTTAGGTGTATTTGTTCGGCAGTTCTCGAGAAATGTTGTACAGCCGGTCGATTCTGTAAAAATCTCACCGTGAAAACTTAGGTGAAGTGAGTTATCATACCATCTCATGCTAGGGATTGACACTATTCACAGCTCACTTAAAGCTCACTTCACCTGGGTTTTTCACGGTGAGATTGTTACAGAATAGCTCGGCAGACATTGCTAGGATATGTGGGCTTTGTGTCTGTGTAAATTGGCGCCCAAAAGATGCCTTGGTTTGAGCTGATTGGTCGAAATTCGGGCAATAGCGTGCACATGTTGTATGATCGAAATAAGAATAAGATTGGATTCGATCTAACTTCACTTGGGAAAGTTAACGAATCTTTCGTCATCTGAACTGAAGTTAGTTTGACAGCTGTCATTCCTATCCATATTTTGCTTGCATAAAATATACAGGGTCAAATTAAAGCTAGCGAAACTCCGCCGACGGGATGGGGATCGATATCTAAACACGACAAAATAAAAAATATTTGATGATTTTTTTTGGGGTCATCAACCGCAGGTATTGTATTAACTTGAAATATCAGTTTGAAATTTCGGTGTCCCAAAAAAATACTCATCAACATAATTTCTTTTTTAACCGACTTCTAAAAAAGGAGGAGGTTCTCAATTCGGATGTTTGTATTTTTTTTTTTTTTTTTTTTTTTTATGTTTGTTCGCGCATAACTCCGTCACTTGCCACCCGATTTGAAAAATTCTTTTTTTGTTGGAAAGGGTATACTTCCCAAATGGTCCCATAGAAATTTCATCAAAAACGGTTCAGTAGTTTGGTTTTTACACCAAAATTACTGGTAATAAAAATTACAACTAAAAAGTGAAAAATAAAAACTTTTTTGCAAAAAAATACAACCGACTTCCAAAAACGACACTACAAAGTGAAAAATAACTTTAATTTTTATTTGATCATGTTAAGAGCGGCCAACCCGTCGTACTTTTCATACAAACGCTCGTGCGTGATTATGTCGTTGTAAGGCATCTATCTTTGAATTTTTTGAACTAATAGGAATCTTGTGCACTATATCGAGGCTTCTATCAAAACAAAAATAAAAAATTTGAATAAATAATTATTCAGTACGAGCCTCCAAAAATCTGCTTTTTTGCACAAATTTTACCTGAACTTTGGCCGTTCATAATGTACTCATAAATTGTAATAGTAAAGAAATCATATCGATAGAAGCCCTGCACATATAATGGAGATTCTAAATGACAAATATTTTTTCCAAAAACTTGTAAGAGTTATTCAAAAACACGTATTTCCTGGAACAAGTTTTATGAAATTTTCGAACACTATTTTTCGTTCAATGTTATCGCGTTCTCACTTATTCGTAGTCAACAAGGCGGTATCGGTATGAGGTGCGAAAGTTACCGAATGACAACCGAGCGTTCAGGCGCTATCTCTCTCTTTTCGATTTGCCTCTTTTTCAAACATTGCGCTGGATGAAACAACAAGCTTTTCGACTGTGCTCGCGTTGACGATAGATGCGCCGGGAAGAGCCCTCTTAAGATATCGATCCATCACGTCTGTGGAGTTGCGCTAGATAATTTGTTTTGACTCTGTATACATATACAGGATGACAGGGAAACTCGACGTATTCCTTGAAAGGGGTTATAGTAGAGGTCATTAGCAACAAATTA
Source organism: Apamea anceps (assembly GCA_951799955.1). Taxonomy (NCBI): domain Eukaryota; kingdom Metazoa; phylum Arthropoda; class Insecta; order Lepidoptera; family Noctuidae; genus Apamea; species Apamea anceps. The sequence continues at coordinate 11,401,651 of OX637520.1, forward strand.
GTTCAGTGAACTAGTGTCAAAACTAGATGCTTAAAAAAATTAAAATTTTGCTATTAAAGACCTTTTATTTCTGAGAATATGTAAGTTTTGCAAGCATTTTTTTTAGTGTACACTCATTTTACAACTTTGAGAAAAGTATCAATTACATGTTTGGAGTGGAGTAGTTTTTTCTCATAGTTAATTGTTTACGGTAACAAGTCAGAAAATTTCTAAAAAATCGAAGAACCACACAGCTCGGTACCCATCCAGTTTTGAACCAGTTTTGGACTAAATTTGTTTCTAATGACATCTAGTATAACGCCTTTCAAGGAATACGTCGAGTTTCCCTGTCACCCTGTATAAGCAAACGCAAAGCTCATATCTCCTAGCGATTATAATAAAAAAAAAATGGCAATTTAATAACGATTTTCACCATAATTATCATGAAAGTCTCATCTGATACTTGAATGATGATCGATTTGTTAAAATGTGTGTCTTGTTAGTTCAATATGACTTGAAGTAGTGACGTTATGAATCTAGGTATTTTTAAAATAATATGTGCTAGTTAAGGTAGTCGTTGACGAGGTTGCAATAAGGCTGCGTGTAAGTAAATGTATAAATATCTATTAAAAATGTAAATGGCTGAATTTTAATTCATTGGTTATTTTTTTGGAGTGGAAGTATTCTTGAATGTTAAGGAATTTTAAACAAACCAATCCAACCAACCAACTCAACTAATCAACCAACTGCAAACCAACCAATCAACCCAACCTTGAAAAACCAACGCCAAAGAAAAGCCAACTCTGAAATATGTTTAGATGAATAAAAACATTATACTTTGTTATAAGACACCTTTTTTACCAATATCTACTGTTTCATACAAAATTGGTATAAAAAAAATGTTTCCGTTATTTCAGAGTTGGTCCCATAGTCAAAGCTGCTCATATTCAAGAGTAACATCCCCATATAAAATTGCCAATAAATTCAACGTCAACCTGTATACGTTTGGGTACTGAATTTTCTTATCGACAATGTATATAGTATTTATATGTAGAATTGACATATTTGCGAGAGATAAATTAAGTCACTATATTGTACATTTAACTGACTGTTTATTGATAGCTGATTCTTATATTTAAGCTGACATTTTAGGTGTCTTGAGAACGCATTTTATAAATGGCCGAAGAATCGTGCCCGGTCTGAACTATCGTGCATGTTCTCACACTGGCCTCGTGTCATTAAGCATAATCAGCCTATAATGTCCCCACTGCTGGGACACAGGCCTCCTCTCTGTGAAAGGCGGTGGGCCGTAAACCACTACGCGGGCCCAGTGCGGGTTGGTAGATGTCACATGTCTTTGAATTTTTGGTTCTAGGACATGCCGGTTTCCTCACGATTTTCCTTCACCGTTTTTGAGAGTAAAGCGCCTGTCTGGGTTCGGAACTACGACCTTACTACTCGTAAGTCGCGGCCGTTACCACTGGGCCACCGCTGCTTTCACCATTTGGTTCCTAAAAAATGTTACTGCGCAGCCTTCTGCGCAAAGTTTGGATCGGCCATGATTCACAGGCCGTATTGTAACTTGTGAAAAAATTAAGAAAATTCAGTACGAAATTGTGTTGTAAATTTTTCTTTATTGGTAAATTGTCCTAATTACATAATTTGTAATATAAATTATCATTTTGGAAATGATTTTGTATACTTATCTTAAAATAGTGCTTGTATCTCTCCATCCATTGGCGTCCATTCAACTAAATCAAATAAACTATTGCTATCTCTTACTGGCACATATAAAAGAAAAAGACGGAAGATTAGAGCTGTCAAATTAGATTGAACTAAAACTTGAATGAATGAATGAACACTTCCTTTCACGGTTATTTTACTTCTGATTCTTCATCACAGCGATATTTTTATTCTCATTGCTATAAGGTTGCTAATTGGTTGCTGTCAGAGGTAAAATAACTCTGAAAAGACTGTACAGAGAAGCCGCCTAAAACACGCTTAAATTTAGCATATTATAATCTAGTTTGACAGCTCTACGCTTGCTATCTCTTTCTCGCCCTGTACACAGGAACAACATATTTAGTTTAACCAATTAGATTGTTCCACTGTACGTTAGAAAAGCATAGCAATAATCTTAGACCAGTGGGAAGTGAATTTCCTTTTTGGACATCTATAAGCACTATTATTCCTTATTTTCTCGCGTTATATAGCATAACTTATTGCCTTATTATTTCCAAGGACAAAACGTTCAACACCTAGCCAAATAATTGAAGTATACCCTTACTTTCTATATCAAACATATCTAGATATTGTATTATAAAATTAGCGTTAGGTTTTTAACCGACTTCAAAAAAGAAGGAGGTTATGTAACTATGTAATTATATCCGATTTTGTTCTCAAATCTAATTATCACTTTGTATGCCAAATTTAACGCATTTTCGGTGTTTATTATCATTTTTAAAATCTTTTATCCCTTTTCCTCTGCTACCTATATTGGTCGATAAGGGAGCGGTGCTTACCACCGATCCGATAGGCCGAAAGCCTGTTCGTGCAACCTATCACTAAAACCCCGTCCCTTACCTAGTCAAAACATAAATCCCCGTTTTCACTATAACTAGGCGACACCTAAATACATTAAAGCACGCTGTTGGATTTTCAACTTTCAGCATCCAACGCTCGGCTCAGCTAAGGCTTGTTGCCGGAAAAGATAAAAATAGTAATTTCCCTGACACTATGCCTATAGTCTACCCAACCTATTTATGAAAATTTGACCTCACTTAATCCTCTCAACACTTGATTTAATTTTTTCCACCTCCTAAAGTCATAAATGAAGCGTTGCGCCGACGCCAAAAAAATTGGGATAATTGCAAGAGAATAACGATGAGAAGTCCTAAAATTATGTCTCCAAGGGTATTAAAAAGCCATCCTATACTCGGGTCAATACAAACGCAAAGTCAGTGTCATAAACCATTTTTCGGACCCCGCGCTTGCACTTACGATCCTAAGTCCCTTTGTACACACACGTTTTTCTTGCCGTGAAACACTACGGTTTAGGGACTAACCACACTTATTCAGCTCTGTTCAGCTTTTGTCCATAGAAAACATAGATTTTGTATGGAATGCGTACGCATCCGTTCAGCTTTACGACCGCGTACGCATTCCATTCAAAATCGTTGTTTTCTATGGACAAAAGCTGAACGGAGCTGAAAAAGTGTGGTTAGTCCCTTATTCGCCGTGTGTAGGCACGGTCGTCAGTGTTGTATGGAAGCTTGTTGATAGACTCGTTTTTACCACGGCGCGGTTTATACGCCGTACCGTACGCCATGCAAGACGTTGCATCAATCCCGAATAAATTGGCATAAGGGCAGGACAATTATGACGATAACCGTAATGAAACCGTGCCGTGTACAAAGGGCCTTATGAGGCAGTACTAGTGTTGTGCGTAACTGTGTTATTGTTATCGATATAATGATTTATGTCTTCAACTTTGGGCTTGTAATGTCCCTATAATAGTTAGTTTCCCATACATACAGTATTTTGAATCTGCCTCATACCTTCCTTCGAAGGGTTTCCTGAACTACGTTCGTGAGTTACTTAGCTGTAGTTTTTCGTTTAAACTTATGATATCTTATTTATTTTTTGTCTTAAAAAAATATAACAAAGTATGGCAGCTTATATGCTCACGACTGTGACTGGGGTTTTGAATGAAGGAATAATTACAAAGAATTAAATGATTCATGGACATTTCAATTCGTCGTCCTCACGGGTCTGCTTGATCAAGTAAAGTTAAAATCGAATAGGAATCAAAGTTGGTTGACGTTATGCAGATACGATGGTCATTCAATTTAAATAATCATCAATAATATAATCGAGCTGTGGTGGCCCAGGGGTAACGGCCACGACCTACGAGTTGTAGGTCGTAGGTTCAAACCCAACTATTTCATCACCAGTGCTCTAAAAACGGTGAAGGAATACATCGTGAGGAAACCGGCATGTCCTAGAACCGAAAATTCTGAGACATGTGACATCCACCAACAAAAAAAAAAACATGAGAGACAGTAGTCATAATAATTGATTGCCAGAATTGACAAAAATTTAATTTGAAACAATCAGACATTTCTGTGCACCCCATTCACATATTTAGTAGTAGATCGAATCTAACTAGAATACGAGGAGACTATAAAATAAATTGTAAAAATAATACAAAAGTAATTCATAATACATTGTGATAAGATTCGTAATTATTACAATTACATATCTAAATAGGTAATGAAAATGTTAAAAATACAAAAAAAAAATTGTTGATGAAGTACAATACGATTTTGCTAAATTGGCTTGTATTGCAATGTAGTTGACAAACCGTTTCCATTCCGTAATTGTATGGAAGATCAATATGTATTCTGTTTCAAAGAAGACGTTCTTTGAAATATCTTCCAAAGTCTTCAATATGATAATGTTATATGTGTTGTAGATGTCAACCTTAATGTCTTTGAAATGATGCAATACATTCATTATGTGCGTTCGACACACGCTGCGTTCGACACACGCTGCGTTCGACGCACGCTGCGTTCGACACACGCTGCGTTCGACACACGCTGCGTTCGCGGTAATGCGTTTAAATAATAATGTATGTACCCCTATTCTTACATTCCCACTAGTCTTCCCTTCCACCCATATGTACAAGAGCGACGATACTAAGAGATCTGTATTTTTTAACATTTTTCAACAATATATTTAATAAAACGCATATTTTACTACTCATTCTGTTTCATAGTCAAATAAACTATCACTATAAAAGTCATATAGAAAAAGGTTCTATTTAGAAAGTATTTTTTCGATAAATATGGCTAAGGCAAAATATGCTATAGTCATTGTAGGTAAATTTTGACCAGAATGCCAATTCCCGTTATTAAAAACGTTCAAAATCAATGTCAAAAATGTATGAAAATTAGAGTTACGTTCACACACCTCACCACCCCACGTTACCTCTGACAACAGCAACTTAAAAACCTTATTGTAACAAGAATAAAGATCACTATTTTGACAGACTCGTCAGTGGCAGCAACCCAACAGCAACTATAAGCTGCTACGACTACGCTATACTATAGTGCCATATAGTATAGCAAAGAAGGACCTAATGCTATACTATATAGCATGGCGTTCACATTACGCGATATTATCGCAAGCATTTATAGTATATAGCCACCGCGCCGCTCCTTTCGCTTGCGGGATGGCCGGGGGTGAGGGAGGAGGAAGAGGGCGGCGCGTGATATAGCACAGCCTGAACTCAGCGCATCGCACGAATTTATAGCTTATAGTAAGCCAATAATATATAGTACAGTACAGTGTGAACGTGTCCATAAAAATGTATGGTGCGCGATATTGTTGTGCTATGAGCTATATACTATATGCTATTATATTATAGCGTAGTCTGAAAGCAGCTTTATGAGTATAAAAATTACTGTGGTTTGGACAGTGGTTCAAAATCAGTGGTAAAATAACTGATTAAGAACTATAGTCGCAATCTCACCTATGCGACAATCAATGTCAAAAACATGCCAAAAATGTATGAAAATAGGTATTTTTGACTGATTGAGACTGAGATCAGAATGCGAATATTCCTAAAAATACAAGAAGGGCCGTCTGGTATTTTCAGCGATACTTGGCATATTTTGCCTTACCCATAACTACTTTATTTACTCGTAACACTAATACCTGTACTTTCTTATGAAACAAAAAATCTATAACAATCAGATTATAAATTATACAGGGTGGCAGGGACGGTTGCACGGCGATGTCGCTGTCACACTGTAGACTCTGTGTTACAAGTCCGCAACTCGACTGCTTGTTACCACTGTAATGTATGATATAAGTCAACAAATATCGAATGTAGGCTATGATTTAGTTGATAAGTTTGCGCACATAAGACACAATGGTGCATAATGTTTTATTTCCTTTATTTAATTTATATCTCAACGACTTAGCAACTGGACGGGCGAATGGCATAGTGGTGGTCATTTAAGATTGAAAGCCAAAACTAAAGTTACAGTACGAAAGCGTAGTAGCGAAATGTGGGTGTACTATGGGTACACAACTCTGCCCATCCCTACGGGGATTACAGTCGTGATGTTATGTTAAAGTTTAAGCCACTGGTGCTTGAATGGTGAATGCACCATCCAAGTCGATATAAGCTAGAGCGAGAAGTCCGCTTAAAGGCATTCGTACTCATTCGCATTAAAGGGCGTACGTGTCGAGACACCTCTCCTTCGCCCTCTAGCGAATGACGCCTCTAAGTAGCAGAAAATTGCTGATCCGTGCGTGTAAGCATCGTACCAGCGGGCGATTTTGTATCAAGCACTGCCAAGCGCCGAGAGTTGAAAATCCAACAGTATCCGTTTGTCGCTCTGTGATACACACTGTTGGACCCTCAATGTTCGGCCCAATACCGAGAGTTGAAAATCCAGTGCGCATTTCATCCTGGTACACCCTTTTCTATGTTTACCACTATTTCATTCGGCACGCTGATTCCATTGTTTGCTATTATATAAATGTCGGTTACTAAGTCGTCAATTTCAAGTATTGCTTAGTATTATAGTCAAGAGCTTGAATCTTTGGAGTTTGAGTGATCACAGATATGAATATTAAAATGTTGGAGTATGTAAACACTTGAGAGTTTTTTAGCTCCAAGTGCAATCTGGTACTTTCAGATTAGGCAGTATGAATTCGATATATGGGTTGTCGAAATAATTGGTCCTATCTGGACTGAAATTAAACAAAGGGTTTTCACCCTGCATACCGAAAGAAAAATGTCATACCTATCCTACTTTCTTGAAATAAAGAAATTGTATAAAATCCGTCAAAATGTAAAGTGATCTAATACTTTGGGTGTCATGTGTGTGATTTTTTTTTTCTTTGTTTATTTTCAATTGAAATTTTTTATTCAACGTTATATTTGCATAGATCGTAACTATTATTATTTTATTTGTTGTTATTGCTAGTTTCGACATTATTTAGATTGTACCGTGATCCGTGGAAAATGCTTTTAATAGAAAAGTACGAGGCTACATTTTTCCAAAAACTCATGAAAAAGATCTCAAAAAGATCAGCCGCTAGCAGCAATAGCCTAAACAATTTTTCTATATTCCGAATTAAAACTCTAGGCATATCATATTAGAAGTTTAAATACCTCCTAATTAGCCTTACTATTATTTGTTTTGACAAAGTTATTGCAAAATTTCTGAGTAAATTACAAGCAGTAGGTAAAGTCAGTTTAATACATTTCATAGAATTTTAGAGATGCACATTACACTTTTCCTTGACATATTTTTTTATCTTGCAACCCTAAAGTGTGCCAAAGTAGTCTCGTACAAAAACGCAAATAGGTACTTCGCACAGCACAAATCTATGTACCCGCTATAGTAATCTTAATAGAGTTTTACAAAATGGTGTGTTCGTCAAATGTTCCAGGATCCATCACATTCCGTATCGCAGACTGTTATGTATAATAAAATACTTGAATGTCATGAGTATTTTTGTACAGTGGCCGAGAGTTTCATATCGCTGCAATATTCAAGTTGTAAATAAATTAATAAATATTTAATATAAAATACTTGTTTGTCTTTTATTTTGATTCGTTACCTACACAGAGTGGATCACATATACACATACACACAGGCTACTTTTTATCCCGGAAATATGCTCGGTTGGGATGAGACAAAAGTAACATAGGAGCGAAGCCCCGGATAAAGAAAGCTTACATTTTTGGAGCCTTCCAGGGCCCTGACCACTTACTGATTCCTTGGGACATTCTGCGTCAGATCCCTTACTTCGAAACCACGTCAATTCCTTAGCTAATCTCGCGTTGATTTCGCGCGGTTTTGTTCATTGTGTCTTAGAGAATTACGGCCCAGCTGGAGTCCGTTTCACAAAAGAAGTCCCGCAGCAATATGTGGAACTAAATACTTAGCAACATTCCCAACTAAGACACCGGTCTCTAAGATTGTGCAACCGACCCCGGTACAAATGCTGTATCCGCTATCAGGAATAGCGCCACCAGTGGTTCGTAGAGCGGTGGCAAGCTCCAGCGAAAGAGCCAAAATGGTCTCCGACACACGACACCCTTTGCAGGACCACATCCTTGTGCCACAAAGGCTTAAAAGCCGAAACAATTTTTTAAAGTGTGTCATCCCACTCACTGGCGAACGTTCTCAAGGTACACTGAAGCTGTGACGAGACTGTGCTTCCTTACCCAAACCATTTGTTCAACTTGCTGAAGACCTCCCTCCTGGACATGAGTAACCTTGGGTAACCTGGAAGTCTTTAAACAGACTCCGGACCCAGGTTGGCCGAAGCAAAGAAAACCTGTTCAGGTGGAGATTCATAGACGACTCCGCCTAGGAGTGTAAATGTGGTGCTGTTCCTCAAACGATTCACTTAATAACGTGTCCTGTCAGCTGCACGTTACAGGAACTGATGGACGCCAAACTAGTAGCCGAATTCTGGTCCGAGTCCATTTAGATTGCTATCGATACGCTAAGAAGAAGATTGTTTGTTTTTTCTCTCTTTTTTTAGAAAACGTTGCTTGTATTACCGGTGCCTGTATTATGTTGAGATAAATAAATAAATGCCAATTATTTTGTTCCTATAAAATGTATGTAATGTATGCAACCAGACCGCAATAAGAATAACGAATCAATTAACACCTCAATCATCAAAATCGGATGAGCAGTAGTTTAGGCGGTACGGTGGAACATACGTAAAAACAAACACACACACATAGATTGCTAAAACATAACTTGACTTTTGGTTATGCGCAATCAGAGAGTTTAAAACCAGCGCGGGCGCAGTAACATTTCGTCGCATCCCGGATAGACAAATAAAACAAAAAAAATGGCTGTATAAATTATAATGTAATACAAAATCGTAATATTCACTCTTAGGTACAAACAATGTGCCGTTTAATCTAATTACACACTATTTGTTAGGCAAAAAACATCTTTTAAGTAAATGATTCTTTATTTTCTTTAGAACTAACGTTTGCCTATTATTGAGCACCAAATCGCGATATTTTTTCTAATGCAAATTAATTTGTTCAAATAATCAAACAACTTTTTCATATTAAAATATAATTATTAATTGAGACTAATTTCTTCATTCGTACAAGTGCTTGTTAATTTGCGTTGGTTTTGAGCATTTTTTGAACCCCGAAACTACAATATATTAATAGCTATTCTGCAAGGCATTAATGGAGCAAGGATTACATGTTTATTATGCATATTTTTATTTAGCAAATAGGTATGAGGCGGATTTTCGTCGGTTCCCTATCCATTTGCATAAAATTTTAAGACCTAATATAACTTGGCATACTTTTGTTTGTCCTAACTATATTTTCGCATAAATTATTTACGCATAATTTCTCTAATCATAATAATGATTAAGCATAAAATTCTAAAGCATAACTTTATTAAGCATAACATTCTAAAGCATAACTTTATTAAGCATAACAATAATAATAAGGCGTAGTCGACGGGTCCCCTATTTCTGTCTGCAGGGTTTAAAGGAACCCATTATTAACCTAACCTGTCCGAGTCGGGGTGCCCCAATTCCCGAGCTCGCTTCGCTCGCTTTTGCATCCTAAGTTCTCATTGCCTTTTTACTAAATCGAAATGTGTTAGACCTTGGGGCACCCCGACTCTTGGAAAAAGTGATTCAGAATCGAGTGAAAATAAATACGTAAAATTAACTCAAATTTGTTTCCGTTATTTCTATTAATTGTATGCCTAAATATTATTATGCTAATAATCATTAGGCCTAGTTACGTTATGCGAATTAAATTTATGCCAAAACAAATAAGCCTTCAAGATCATTATGCCAACATAAACTGTATGCCAAAAAAAAATATGGCAAAGTATTATTATGGCAAAACAAATTATGCCAAAATCATTATGCCAAAGTATATTAGGAAAAAGAATATTATGCGAAAAGAAGGGATCCCATTTTCGTCACAGGGCGAATGCGATCGTCGTTCGTACGTCGCATTTTTATCTCACGAAGCGACACGCGCTTTACTTGTGGTTACCAAGTGTACGAACACGCTGTGAATGTGTGTGTAAGCGCAGGCGCTCTCGATATCCTCCGAGACACGGGCGACGTCGGAAGTGTGTGTGTTATGTGCTGAAGCTACTCAACTTCACACAGCATGTTTGTTCACTTGGTTAGCACAAATAAAGCGCGCGTCGCTTTGTGAGGTAAAAATACTATATCAGAAGAATGCATTCTGTCCAGTATTTGACTTAAAATGTGGAGTACTTTAAATGTGCATTTTAGTATGTAATTAAATTGCATGGAATTACAGCTATCTCACAAAATATTCAAGCGTGCCTTCTCAAACAATCCAATATATAGATTTATTAGAAACTATTATAATTCGAATAGAAATGAAACTTACAGATTATGTTGTTTTATACAATTTTTATTTTATCAGCAATTTGAAGACACAGGAAGACTAGTTGTGAATACAGACTGGATAAAATTGGAAGTGCAATCAATGACTTCAAAGATCCTACCACTGGCGGGACTCCTGCCCTACGGTCTGTTTCAAAAGTATCACTTGAAAGTGTAAACAAACCCTGTTCAGGTAAAATTCTTAGGCCATCACTCACTAAAAGGAATGAGTAACATTCATCTGTATTTAGGTTTCAGCTTTTATCTCACCTATTTTCAAACAGTTTTTGTTTGAGTAACATTATTAAATTATAATTGAAAAATTATCGACGAAAATTGTTCGTTTTCTGCTCTATTTGTTTACATTTTCATAAGATATTTTTGAACAGACTATAGAAACACGTATGCATATTTTGCCTCGTGCAGAAGGAAACACCAGTTACGAGGATCCTCAAAGCGTTGGTTAACAGCATCTATCTTAAGTTAGCTAGCTTTAAAGCTGAATGTAAATCAAATAAACAACTATTGTCTTTACAACATTATGCTATTTCACGTCTTAACATCCATAATAAGGCAAAATTCTGTAACACTATTTATTTTAAAAACTTCACTGTATTATAGTACATCGGGTCCATTTATATCTGAAGATTCCTGATGAAATAGGGACGTATTTATAACAATTATTGACTAATTCAGTTACAACAATCGAGATAGGTCAGTATAACCTGCAGCCAACTCCAAATGTCAATCGCTTACATTTTTTAAGAGTGCAACCAAATCCATTGCTTTAAAATATGTTAGAAAAAATGGTTTGATCGACGCTTCGATCAAGAATACACTAAATACAGTATCACGAATAAAATCTCATTGCTACCTATTGCATGCCCCGCTAGATACCCCGCGAAATTCAAATTTTCTTACGAGATAGAAATGTTGATTAAAATATGGTTCGCGGGCGTAACAAGTATGTATTTACAGAATTATAATCATTAGAATCATCAATACAACACTCGTGCGTTTTCTTTTTGAAGAAATTTTTCGCCGGCTGATCGACACTTCACGTGACCAGAGGGCTGGGTCGTTCTTTGGCCGAAGAATTAGCATTGCCATTCAACGTGGCAATGCTGCCAGTCTTCTGGGCACGTTTCCGGATGACAGCAATGCGGAAAAGTACTTCGACGACTAAATATAATTTTGTTTTTGTATTTATTTGTATAGTAAAGTCTTTAGTCTCCAAGTGCATATAATACTATTGATTGATATTTTAGTCATTCAATACGATTATATGAACTTACAGGGTTGTTACTGATGATTTTAATGATTTTTGGGTACGTTGCTTTATTTTTCGGGCTGCTTTTGAGGTGCTAATCCTGAATCTAGTATTCTTGATCGAAAGGTCGACGCGTGATGTGTTTGTATATGAATATGTGTATAATGTATATGAATAAAATTGTCACTATGAAAGCGATTGTCATTAGGAGCGTGTGACGGAATAAGGCTGCTGAAGCCACAGCTTCTCATTAGCAGATGGCATGTGAATGACACGTACACTGTCACAGTCCGTTCACAATATTTTAACTCTGAAAACAGCAAGCTTATAGTGATAATAATAAACACAATCACAATGATTTTGACAGACTTGCCAGTGGCAGCAACCCAATACCAACCATATAAGAATGAAAATAAAGATCACTGTGATATTGACAGTCATGCAAAATCAGAGATAAAATAACTGAGAAAGGACTGTATAAGGATCTTTTGGCGCTCGAATGAGGTTGACAGGAGGGCGCAGTTGATAAACACTAGTGCAATTGTTTTGTAACATGTATTGAAAAACAAGATGGCGGCGTTAGTTCCATTTAACCAGTATGTAATGCATGATGTGCTTACCTGTAAGGGATTGATACACTAGACCCGAATTTGATTGTATGTAACCCATAATTGTATGAGTGTACTCAATTGTTGGTGAGCCAAATAAATAAAATAAAATAAATAAATAAATTTCGGCCACGCGCCAAAAGATCTTTGTACAGCTATACGCGACATTCGCACGTCATTCGCTACAACTCCATCGACGTTACGTGCCGACAGCAACAATCGCGAACAGCAAAGACAAAAGTATTTACAAGATATGTATATTTATTATAAAAACAATACTTAATTATTTAGTACAAGCACTTAGCTGCAAGGCATCATTGTAGCAGACTCTTTAGGTATTTCGATTTTCTTTTGAGAATATTTCCAACGTCCATGAGCATTTGTTCTCGTCCGTTTTTGAGTTTATTTTCTACTGGGCTTTGGTATTTTTCGTCTTCTTCTATATTTAATTTAGCGAGGGATTCTTCGAGGTCGTTAACGAATTCGTATTTGGGCCACTCATCGAGTATATTTTCGAGGAAACTGATGGAGTTTTGTACAGTTTCGTTGAGTTTGTTCAGAAGCTCTGAGGTTTTGAGTTCGTCGGGCGAGTGGCTGGTTTTTTTCTTCGATTTCTTGGTGCTGGCCGGCGAGAACAGCTCGTTGCAGACGCCCAGCAAGAACGTTATGATGCCTATGAACTGGAAATAAAATAGTTTTATTTAAAATACTGCCTTCTTTTGTTTTGAGTGGTGATCAGTGGCGTGCATTGGTTTTCAGAATAGGTAGGCAGGAATTTAATTTTGTCGTATTAACTTGAACGAGTAAAGACCAATGACAATGTGCGAATAGTACGGGAGCCGAGTAGGCCGTTTGGCGACTGCCTACTGCCGCGCGAGTTTGTATGAAGATTTTGTTTTTTGTTAGGTATGATAATTTAGTGAGTTCCTTAATTGTGGGACACACACACCAAAATGTAATTGACAGGCTTATGGTCATTTATCGAGGTAGGCACTGCTTATATGCCTTTATGCAATGCACGCCACTGGTGGTGGTTCAATGGGAATGTATGATGCTTTCTTTTTCATTTTATGGTTGCATCAGACAATAATGTGTATGATGAGAATAGATTAGAATGATTTTGATGAATTCTGTACTCAGTTATTTTCTGGCAAGTACAAGACAAAATTTCAAGAATAAAGAAATTAATTTAAAATTATGATTCATCAGTAAATTAGTCAAAAAATATCATAAAACTAAGGCCTACTTGCACACACACACACAAATTACTAGATGCATTTGGCGCTAAACGAATTTAAGCCGAAGTTCTATTTCTTTCAATATAATGAAAATGACAGAGAAAGAATGATGTTTTAAATGCATTTAGTGAGTTGTGGTGCAAGCGAGCCTTAATCCCAGTAAACTTACCTCTAAATAATTCGATAAACTTTCGAGACAGTCTCTCATACTCCACACAGGGTCTCCTTTGACTGCCATCTCAGTTTGCAGCTGCAACTGCGCCTTGGGCAGCAGTCGCGCGGCCGCTACGCACGCATCGTGCGCAGCAGTCGTTCGACCGACGGCCAGCTCGGAGACTAGTCGCAGGATCGTCGCGTACAGCTCCCGGTATGGGACTGGCGAGTTTACAAATGCTGGAAATATATAGTCGACATTAAGAAAAACGGTAGTGTCAGATAGTAAGAGCAGGACAAGAGGGTCCAGCGCAGCAACTTTGTTTAAAAAAAAAAACTCGTTAGAGCAGGAATTGAATGTGATGTATTTTTGCAAGTAAATATTGTCACCCTATAAGTATCGACCATGTTTCTAAACAACTCAAACAAATAAATATCATGTGGTAAAAAAAAAAAAATAACGAAAAAAAAATTGGTATTTTTACGTGTTCTTCTCTAATTTTCTATAGTGTAACTAATTTTTCTGACAAATTCTCAGACTCCTTGAATGCCTGTAAATGGTGTACAGACGCCAGCACACCAAGCTACCCGGAACTGTGAAATTTTCCCAATCAATCTTGAACCTAATGCTTTAGTGATAAAGTTGAAAATCTAATAAAGCAATTTGACAGATTGTAGTAGCCTGATGTCAAAGTCAAATCATTTATTTAAAATAGGCACATAAAAGGCACTTTTGAACGTCAAAAATTAAATTAAAATAACATTGATTCTAGTCGTGCTGGCACTTCAAAGTAATTGTTCGATTTTTAAATAGTTTTCAACACTCACCAATAATCCTAGACGGGAACGGCGCCGATATACTAATCCTCTCCTTTTCACAGTAAACCTGCCGACACTTATCCATGGCGGCACTAAAGGCGTCCACACACGTATTCAACTGTTCATAATGCTCCTTCTTCTCCTCCATCGGCCGGCTATCGGCCAGCTCGATACACAGCGCTATGGCCGATACTAGAGCGTCCTTTAATCGGAGATAGGATACCTCCTGGTCGAAAGTCCGCGTTTTTAGCTGGTCGTCTTGGAACTGGGGTGGCTCGAAGTTTACGATGACGTTTAGGTCGCGGTTGTCGCTGTAAAGTGAAAACAATAAATGAGTTATTCATTTCGCAGGATAGTCTGTGACTGTAATTATAATTTGGCAGACGGGTAATTTTGTTAATTATTGAACGGTTTTTTTAAATTTATGATATACATTGCTGAATTAAATGAATTCCAATTAATTTGAGAGAGTAGCAAAAAAAAAAAAATCTATCCTTCTTCAACACTGTAGTCTTTTTCTTTCATGAATATGCATTTATAACTGAAATCCTTATTTTCTCATAGTAATTGAATTCTTTTACCCATGTGTGCACGTCTCACGTAATATTAGTAAAGCACACTTTCCAATACGTAAAGAAAAGAATAACAAACTCTTATTATTGAATTCCTGGGAATGGCTTTTCATTTGGTGGTCCCTTTTTGAAGGACAAAAGAAAAAAGCTTGTGCTGCCATTTTTTTAAAGTATGCTCTTTGGAACTTTTG
The DNA here is from genome assembly GCA_951799955.1 of Apamea anceps. Classification (NCBI taxonomy): domain Eukaryota; kingdom Metazoa; phylum Arthropoda; class Insecta; order Lepidoptera; family Noctuidae; genus Apamea; species Apamea anceps. The sequence goes on from OX637520.1 coordinate 11,416,927, forward strand.
AGCTTACATTCTTAGATGATTAACATGATTTTTATTTTGTTTCTTAGGCTCCAAATTTTATTGTATCTAGTTTCCTGTTAGTACAGTCGCGCGACTCACGTGGCAGCGGGCGGCAGGCAGCTGGGCTGGTGCAGCAGCGCGGGCGGGCCGGCCAGCTGCGCCAGCAGGGCCTGCTCGCGCGCCGCCGCCGCGCCCCACGCGCACGCCTCCAGCCGCGCGCCCCACGCGCCCAGCTCCACCAGCTTCTCAAACGTGCCGTACTTGTAGGCGTATGTTAGGTGTTCTACGCTCTGAGGAGAATAAATAACAAAATATCGAATAAGAAAGGCTTTTTGTGAAATCAAACACTCCATTAGCCTAGGAAAGTGAGCCAAATTAAAGACAAATGGAAACTTTTACTGCATCTTACAGATGGTGCAGAAGCAAATTCATAAGTGTTTGAAATCTTCATACATATATTTGCAAAAGTTAATGAAACGGATAGTTGTTGTGTCAGATACTGGATAGTCAGATATCCGGCCGGACCAAGACTGATTTGAGTGAGCCCGCAGCAGAGAGGCATAAACAATCAGGCAGATTTGTATGGGTTCAGGCATCGTCGTTCATGAGGAAGTGAGCGACATTGACGTATTGATTGAATAACTATTTGATTTGTTGCAATATGCGTTTCATGTGTTATTTGTTATTGCAAAGAGACTAGAAAAATTACAAAGTCATCGTAGGTTTCTATGCTTTTATCTATACATATAATAAAATCGTAGGAAAGTCAAAACTGTACATTGAATATTTTTTAAAAAGAATACTTGGGGCGTGATCTACAATCGATATTGAAGCCAAAAATATAGTTTTTAGAATTTTTGTCTGTTTATCTGTATGTCCGGGCTAAACTCAAAAAAAGTACTGCATGGATTTACTTCAAATTTTGCATGAATATTACTAAGAGGTTGGGTCAACATATAGGCTACATATTATCACGCTATCACCTACGGGGGAGGAGCTGTGAACCTTTATTTTTCTTACGGATTCTGTGACAGCGTGTAATCTAACTACGCATATTTAAATGTTGTTTTTGAGTAAGCCATGCTATTATCTAGCTTTACACTATAAAAACTACGCCATTTAAGTAACTTGGGCAGAGAAACACAGTTTAATGAATGTAAGTAGTATAAAGACAATTTATAACAGCGCCATCTATGAGATTTCATAAAAATCAAATCAAGTTACATGTTAAAACTTTTTGGAAATTAATCATTTAAATTTGATCATATTAGCGAGGTTAGTAGTTATTCATAAAATTCATAGATGGTAATGTGCATTTTCTTTATAAAAGTTGTATCGTATAGGTCGCTTTGCGTGGCATTTTTCAGGCTCTGTGAAGTCGACCAGTTTGCGAGATCCCTTACGTATGACCAGGTGCCTTCATATTACACGTTCGACAAGCAAAGGGGTGTATTTAACCGACGTCGACGAGGAGGTGCTGTGGAAGGTTTTCCGGGAATTTTTAAGGACACCGCATTGGGTAGGGTTTATACCGTGCATCCGAATAATGGCGAATGCTATTTTCTGCGGTTGTTACTTCACACTGTCCGACGCCCAACGTCTTTCGCCTTTCTGAGGACATTTGATGGCGTGGAGAATCCCACTTACCGCGCAGCCTGCGTAGCACGTCACCTTCTCGACGGTGACCAAAATTGGGATGACACCCTCGCGGAGGCGAACGCCAGTGACAGTCCCAATTTTCTACGAGCTTTGAGGCGTGCTACTGGAGACGAAGTCGAAGTAACTGATGAACGCGTGCTGAACACCTGTCTCAGTTCACTTCAAGATGTGGTCATTTCTATCGGCGACAATCCACTGATCGAATATGGGTTACCAGCTCCCCAATCATCACCGCATCAAGACCGTGGAAATCGGGAGTATAACGCTGAGACAAATTACGATCCGGGCGAAATGACCACCATACGAAATGACCATGTCACTTTGTGTGTGTGACGGTGTCATTTGTTTTTGCTCTAAAGAGATTCAGAGCAAAAACAAATTTATGACACTGTCATTGAAAGCGTTGGGCAAAACCAGGGTAAAATGTTTTTCTTGGATACTCCTGGTGGAACAGGAAAAACATTTGTTACCACTGGCATACTTGCAGAGGTCAGGAGGCAAGGTAAAATTGCTATTGCTGTAGCGTCGTCGGGAATCGCTGCCACACTGCTTCCGGGTGGCAAGACAGTACATGCCATGTTTAAAATTCCCATCGATTTAGAGAGCGCCGAAACGCCTGTTTGTGGTATGTCATGTAACAGAGATAAGGGACAAGTGCTCAAGGATTGCTCTCTGATCGTATGCGATGAGTGTACGATGGCCAATAGGAAGGCAGTTGAGGCCGTGGACAGAACCCTGCAGGACATCTGCAGGAACGAACATTTGATTGGTGGTGTCATAGTTCTGTTCAGTGGCGATTTCCGGCAAACGCTTCCCGTGGTGACGCGGGGATCAAGGGCTGACGAGGTGATGCTTCGTTGAAACGATATTCGTTGGGGTCACGAGTTCGTACGCTGCGCTTGACCATTTATATGAGAGCTCGGCTCGGCGGCAATGCACGTGCTCAAGTATTCTCCGATGTCCTTCTAAGTCTTGGTGAAGGCACTCTACCAGAAGAGAGAGGTGAACAGGTGGTGCTTCCAGAGTCTCTTGGTAGAGTGGTATCCAGCTTAGAAGACCTCATTCGCTGTGTGTACGGGGACATCAGTCGTATTCACCAGCAGAATTCTTGGGTGTGTGAGCGGGCCATTTTGACGCCCAAAAATGATCAGGCTGCAGCAATCAACGAATGCATTCTCTCGGAAATTGACGGGAATGAAGTGGTCTACACCTCGATAAACACTGTTGTCGAGCAAGATGACGCCACACATTATTCCGTGGAATTTCTGAACTCTCTGTGGACTTCCAGCGCATACCATCAAGCTGAAGGTCGGTGTCCCGATTATGCTTCTTCGGAACATATCTCCTCCGAAGTTGTGTAACGGGACCCGCCTTAAAGTCGCTCCACAGACACACCATTGAGGCGGAAATTGTTACGGGTTGTGGCGTCGGCGAGGCAGTATTTATACCACGCATTCCCCTCATACCTCATAACTTCCCGTTCCAGTTCAAGCGCGTACAGTTCCCCCGTGTTTGCTTCGCGATGACCATCAATAAGTCGCAGAGGCAGACACTAAGGGCAGCGGGTGTCGACCTCAGGACGAGTTGCTTCTCACACGGGCAACTGTACGTCGCTTGCTCCCGCGTCACCAGTCCTGACTCTCTTTACATTTTGGCTCCTGGCAGCATAACTACCAACATAGTTTATAGGGAAGTTTTGTTAGGTATGATACCTTTGTACGTATTTTTACTCTTTTGTGTCCTGGAATGTATTCCTGCATTATTTTCTCTATTTCCTTCAGTCACATCTTATGACTGAACGCAGCAGGATTCCCATACAACTCTCTTCACTTGCTTCGCTTGCAAAAAAAACTTATATTTTAATGCTATTTTAAAAGTTGTTTACTTATAATGCTATAGCGACACTGGCATCTTAGGTATTTTTGGTGCTGTAGAGCCTTCACGCAGACGACGTCGCGGGCAGCAGCTAGTATCTAATAAAACATAAAATTATGAAAGTCGATTTTCGTTTTATTGAATATTCGGTATCCGGCCGTAACTATTCGGCCAGATACTAGAAATCCGTTGCATCCCATTTTTTGGCGTGTCACTGATACTCACATCCTTGCCATGGTGCTTGAGAAAGGCTCTAGTATCTGCTAACAACTGCAAGGCACGGCTAGCCACACAGGCGGGAGCTAAGCGTGCGCAGTGCAGCCAACCGATAGACACCAATTGTATGTGCTTCACTTCTAGACGTTGGTATATACTGTCCGCTGCTAATGCATTACCTGGGGAAGATGTTTAACTTAGCGTTTTGGTCGAATACTTTTTGATAATATGGACCTAGTTCAAATTTGAGTTATAAGGCCTTACTATTTTATTACCAACATAAAATAATACTCCACTGTGTTAGACCAAAACTCGCGACCATTCGGATCGACTGGCTTTTTCGGATTTCTTATCAGTAAAATGGTATATCTGATCACGGAGTACGAAGTCACTCACCTAACAAATGATACAATTTGACGAGCAGTAACTTGGCGTGGAAGTTGGCTGGCGAGTGGTGTAGTACCAACTCTAGAAGACATAGGGCATCCACCACTGGCGCTGAACTGTGTTGCAGCACTCCTGTAACGAAGAAGGTTTGATTACATAATTTATCAAGGTTTACGTGTAGAACACATGTTCTACGACAAAATATAACTATCTTACAGAGAAAGGGAAAGGCTAAAAAGATGATCTACTTATACATATATAGGTATATGTCGGAGTTATTCGTTTATTTGGAACGCCAGTGCCATCTCGTGGCGCTAGACAGTCTAGCCTGAGTCCGTGGGAGTGGACGGAGAGCTACAGCTACAAGAACGGTGTGAGCAGAGCTCTCGAAATCATCGAAACATTGGACATCGTACGAACAACATGTGCTCAGAAACTGTCTCGTTGAGTTGTGTACCTACAGTGTGTGATTCGCTAGTGTGACTAACTTTATCGTAAGTTATAATCCGATTTGGACTGCAAACCGTTTTTCTATTGTGCTATAACCAACACTACCCATAGTACGCCCACAGTAATAAAATTATGCCTGATGATAACGAGAGACAGACATACTTTCTCCGACATATATATACAGCAGGGTGGCAGCGCAACCTCTGACCATGGATTCGACGAAAAATTTCAACGCGTTCTAGAATCATGTGCTGAATTCATGCTTACAGTTTGCGCGTCGGTGTCCCTGTCATCCTGTATATAAATAATTACGAAGAATTTTTGTCCGTTTGACAGGCTGTACGTTTTGGATTGGCGTAGAAACGGCTAAACGGATTTCGATGAAATTTGACATTCAGATAGTTTATAGCCTGGATTGACACCTGATTGGGGTAATTTTAACCCCGGCAGTACGTTCTCGTGGGATATTTTCCGAAGCTTAGGGAAAAAGATAGTTGGTATAAGTCTGTGGTTGGTATTATAAATAAAGATTCAAAAGTTTATTTATGATAAAAAATATAATTAAAAAATCATTCATGCATTTCGTTAATCAGCCTATAATGTTCCTACTGCTGGGACACAGGCTTCCCCTTTGAGAGGGAGTCGGCCGTAATCCACCACACGTACACACATGTAGATTAATACTTCTGTTTTTTTTAAATAAAATTCTTGAGCACAATATTAAAACGAATTTGAACAGAAGACCAATTATTCTCGTAATTTAAAACGTTCAAAATCTAGTCGCAGTCTCATCTCTGCGACAAACAAATGTCAAAAACAGAGGTATTTTTGACAGATTGAGACTGAGATCGGACTGTGAACGTTCTTAAAATTACGTGAATTGCCCGTCAGATTTAAAATCAGATAATGCAAACTCTTAGCTTTTGTGATGGTGAAATGGTGAAAAGTAGTGTGTCTAATAATTGTGGGTCTAATTTCGTGTTAATCTAAATTCGTTGCTAGCCGTACCTTAATTAATTAGACTGATCTCGCCACTTTGTAAATCCAATTTGCGTGAAAACAGTCTTTCGTATAAATTGCATTATAGAAATTAAATTATTGAGTTGAGCTGCACGATTTCTGACATATGCGTGCACTGACTGGACAGGTCCTCTCAATCTGTGTGGTTCTTTCCTCAAAACACCATCTCAGACATCGACCTACTTGGTCTTCATATGATCTGACCAAGATTATGTCTGGACTTTAAAAGAGACTGTGACGTCTGAGTTTGTTTCGGCCTTTCTTCTCAGGCTAGTCAGATAGGAAACGCCGGCCTCATCTAGTTTTAAAATATGATTGACGTGTAAAAGTGTTTGTACAAACCTACTTACAAAATAAAATCATTTATTATATCAACTTACCAGCATAATAATAATGATGCGCCGCGAGTATCCCATACGCGTCAGCGCCACAGAACTCCGTAATACTGGAAGAGATCAGTCCCTTCTGCAGGCACCTCAGGTAGTGGCCCCTGAGCGTGGTAGCTAGCGATAGGGCTCCGTCGGCGGGTAGTGGCTCAGCCACCAACCGCCACGCGGATAGGCAGGACACGTGGCGTTGGATGTCATCAACCTAGGGGGTGACAAAATGTTTCAATAATTATTGGACATGCTCTCAATCATATTTTTCTACAAAAAGTAAGGGTATTGTCTCGTCTACGATGCGGCATAGCATTTTCTATGCCCATTTCATTTTCTCTTTTTCAGTATTGATCAACCTACAAAGGTAAGTTATCTGCGTAAGGCACCACCCACCGGTGCGGTCCCACCGCTGACGAGGAAGCCGACTACCTATCGACTGTTTTTTCGATCAAGAAATGTACAGTCGATGTGGGAATATTTTGCACTACACTCATCATCTGCCTAGCCTTTTCCCAACTATGTTGGGGTCGGCTTCCAGTCTAACCGGATGCAGCTGAATATCAGTATTTTATATGGAGCGACTGCCTATCTGACCTTCAGAACCCAGTTATTGGGTAATACGATACCCTTGGTAAGACTGGTTGTCACTTTCGGCCGTAACGACAGTCAAAGATCCACGAATGACAGCCGGGACCAACGGCTTAACGTGCACGATTTTGCACTACAATCTCTTTTTATATTAGAAAGAAAACTGTTGTTGTGTTTGAGTATAAATTGTATGTCTTTAAGTTAAAAAACACTTTTTTAAACAATTCAAATGTAACTTTTTCTTTTTCTTTCATTTAGGGTATATTAGCGATTTGGTAGTCATATGCAAGTGTCAGGGACATCGACCCGCAACCTCTGACCATGGATTTGACGAAAAATTTCAACGCGTTCTAGAATCATGTGCTGAATTCATGGTTACAGTTTGCGCGTCGGTGTCCCTGCCATCCTGTATACTTTAACCTTAATGCGTATTTTTTAAATCAATAAAGAAAAAGGCAATTCTTGAAAGAAATTGACACGATTCTGTAATATAACTACAGGATGAATTTATCTCGTTATCTCAGCTATTGTGCTTGCTTTTACGTTTATGACAACAATAGCTGCACCTGATAGCACAACCGATACTGATATCAGCGCTGACTCAGCAGTCATATGACTTGCATATAGCACGTGAAACTTAAGAATACTGAGACATTTTATTTCTGTTTGGAGTGTTTGGACTATGATTTATTTATTTATAATTAATTACAACGGCTTGCGCCAATGACAGTAATTAACAGGTAAAACTAAACTTATTACATAATTGACATAATTCAAAAACAAATAACAAGTCAGAGATCAAACATACATAATAATAAACATGATGAGTAACGGAATATGAATATTGACTTTTGTATTGATATATGAAAATTCTATTTAACTTAATAGTTAAATAACTGTTGGTTGATGTCTCAGGTAATTTAAGATTTTCAGTTATTTTTGTTGGAAGAAATCATTTTTAACTTTCTGGAGATTCGTTTTACTCACAACACAATACAATCATTATTTTGTGTACTTATTACTCCTTTTGTCTATTTAAGAGTAATGATGCATTTGTAAATCTGAACCTGCATCGTCGGCTTACAAATATTTGACTGGCCAAACCAGCATGAGACGCGAGTGCGCGCGAGGATTGTTCAAATAATAATTACGAAGTCACTTGAATATGCGGCGCGCATAGTCATGTGACTTCGTAATAGTTTGAATCCTAGTAATATGATAAACGTGAAAGTTTGTATGGATGGATATTTGTTAGTCTTTCACGCAAAAACTACTGAACGGATTTGGATGAAATTTGGCACACAGATGGTTTATAACCAGGATTAACATATAGAATACTTTTTATCCCGATATTCCCCCGGGATCGAAACATATGCGGGTGAAACCGCGGGGCGCAGCTAGTACCTCCATACAAGTTAAGTAGTTCACACAATCGTCGCGAGCCAAATTCGCCTGTTAGACTAGAGCTTTAAAAAAAAAAAAAAAAGGTTTACTTTGTCAAACACTTACCGACTCAGGTTCACTATTTTCGTCAAATCCAAGACACGTCAAAAACTCCCTGCAATGTTCCTCCCTTTCCTTCTGCGGTATCATTCCGAGGTAGGGCCTCAAATCCGGCACCGCACACGGCTTATTAGCGAACACCCTCAAGTACTGCACACATAACGCCAGACCGCTACCAATCAGAGATGTTGGGTCTCCGTCAACAGCCAACCGTTTCCACAACTCCAACCTAGCTAAATACGGACCTCTTAACGTCCGTCCTGATGTCATACTTTCTACTAACGTACAGATGAACTCATGGCATTTTTCTGCACTATTGTCAATCGCATTTTCAGAGTCTTCCTCATTCTCTGCAATAAGATGGAAGACGGAGTCAAAGTATGGGACGTAGTAGTCCCAGCGGTCTTGATTATCCCATAGTAACTCTTTACAAACCATATTGAGCCGTCTCCATTCACCGAGTTTCTTTAGGTATGGGATACAGGCTTGAGCAGTGTTGCCAGGGACTAATTGGGAATATAATGGACTTTCGATAAATTTCAAGATGTCTTCCCATTTTTCTTGCAGTTCTAGGATCATGATGTAGAGACGGGCTTCTTGTTCAGCTTCCATTTTGTTCTCAGATATAAAGTTGTCGACCATTCTTTGAGCGAGGGCGAGTAGGATGCCTCTTTTCGTGTTGTCCTCTGATGTTTTGGCCTGTAGAAGTAAATTACAGTCGAATGTTAATGTAGTATGTATGTGTATATAACCTATTTATGTACATAGACTTAAGTTTTTTTATTTTTTTTATCATTGTCCCTCTCAACCAAAGCACCTGCCATTTAATCTGTCCGCCTTTGTACCTTTTGTGCGAAAAGTTTAAGTAAATAAATCAGAAAATTTGCACCACCATCAAATTTGCAGCACCTGCCATCTAATCTCTTCACCACCCTTGGTTGACTGGTAGAGAATGCCTAAGGCATTAAGTCCGCCTTTGTACCTTTTTGTGCGAAAAGTTTAAATAAATAAATAAAATTTACTACCAATTTGAAAGAGTCCGAAAAAGAATGGACAAGCTAAAATGGTATAGGTAGGTAGATAGGTAGGATACATTTGATTCGATATATAGATACATCGTTTAGTTGGTGCACACAAAAAAAGATGCATAGTCAATGATAATAAATTACATGAATAATAAGAAAATACCAACAAGGCTACAATAGAAGAAAAAAAAAACATGAATCAAAACAAAAAGGTATGCCTCTCAAGGTGCGTCTGATTACAGTTTGACCAAAACCGCTGTACCGCGCCTTCGGTATGTGCGCGGCGAGACGTGGGGGGCAGTGCAAGCCGCTCATTCGTCATCGCTCACGGCGTCCCGCCCCCCGCCTCGCCGCGCATTCCTAAGGCGCGGTACAGCAGTTTCGGTCAAACTATACTTGAAGAATAAATCAATACTATACAATACACAAATTTCATTTGAAGGAAATATAAGGAGTATTTCAAGAAAATATAACAATGTGCAGCAAAAATAATTTCAAGAGCTATATTAATGATTTAAATTGTTATAATATAGTAATTATTTAACACGCTCAGCGTCATGTGTATCTTTTGCGATACACACTGTCTAAACACTTGTGTATCCTTTTTGATACACAAGCACCATTCCAGTCTAAGCGCCGTGTATCGCTACCGCGCACACTTTCCATACATTTTGTATACAAAAAATGTTGCCCTGGCCTAGGGAATTTTCCTGGTGTAGTGGTATTGGCATATGGGACTTGGCGCTGAGCGTGTTAATCATCAATCAACTCAGCCCAACGCAGGCGCCTGCTGGACATAGGCCTCGCCCAGGTAGCGCCACATCACCCTGTCCTCCGCCTTCCTATTTAAGAGGAGGCTCCCTAATTTCATGTAAATTTGAACTAATATTCTGGGACAGTCACACATGCAATCAAAATTGAACTTTATTAGATAATATAATGGATATTTTATCTTTGCATGTATAAGACAGAAACGTAATTGTAACATTTTCGCCCGATTCATTATTTATTCGAAAATCATGTGTTTTTTAAGGATTATTGCACGTTTTTTCAAGATGGCTCAGCCTTTATGTCTAAAATAAATGTTCACAGTAAGAAAATATACTTTACTATCGACCCATAAGACATTTTTTCTCTAAATCAATTATTACTTTAGTTATAAACGAAATAAGAATTGAGACTTACGACATTTAGTTTCGAGCTCCAACGCGATCAAGGAGTGCACGCGGTATTCAACTTTATTACTGATGTGTTAGCGGCCTAACCCGCCTAACGGCCAGCCGGTTCGTCAGTGCCGCGCTGTGCGCCATCGTGAGAGGGTGTATCGCTCGCGCGCGCGTTCAATACGTATTTTATTTGGGAGTTATTTTAATAAAATTCACATTATAACGCTACCTATACAATGGGAAACAAACACAATAAAAGACGTCATGAACAGAAGAGAAAGAAAGACGAAAGCTTAAAAAATATTGCAAGAATCATGAGAAGCAAAGCAGTATTTTTTTATTAGTATTTTTTTTTAAATACGTATATATTATTTTGACGAAACGTCTAATCTAAAGTATAAAATTGTATGACAGTCGATCGATATTCATACAATTTTATACTTTAGGCTATGGTAATACGGTCCTATTTTCAATGGAGCCAGTAAATTCCGCGAAGATTTTTCCGCTGTCTGAACTTCGCCAAAAATGTAAACAAATATGAGTTTATGGAAAAATAATTTTAATTTCTACACAATAAAGTTAAGTTTACGCTACAACTTCACACATTTTTATAACTTTTTCAATAGTGCTAGTCACTCTGAAATGAACTTAATTACCATTACAATAAAGTTGATATTCCTTTAACTTGAAATAACGTCAATTTGAAACAAATAAAATTTAAATATAGATATCTCTATGATGATCAGATAAATTTGATTTGATTGCAGCCGCCCTATATAATAACTACTGCTAATAATTATTATTGCATGCAACTACAACCTAGCGCGTGGGTTCAAGGCCAGATTGTTACAGTTGTGTTGGAGATTGTGAGAACATAGGAAGCTATGGAGGCGATTTGATTGTATTAAGTACCTATATAACAATATTATAAGTAGTATAACAATTATGTTGTTTATGCTTATATATAAATTGTTGAAGATGTTTTATCCGAATAATGACTAATAAGTATATACTCTCTTAGGAAAAAAAAATTAAGGCAAATTTCCCAAATTTGAATGTCATCCGGAACAAGGAAACTTATTGGAGACGCCTTCTCAGTTGCATAATTTAGTTTCTGTTCCTGCGAAATCATGATGCAAGTTGTAGCAGTTTTTGTCTGGCTTGTTAATTCTGATGGCGTCACAGATGTATTTGCGAGCTGATAAAATTTTTATTTTACAAAAAAGCTTTCTGTCTTTTATAGGGTAACGTGTGTCGGTCATGAGTTTCTGCATGTTATTACAAAATCGGCGCAAAATATGATTTCTACAGTTAATCTTTTCGACTGTAATGTTTGCGTAGGGCCGTGACTCAATAATTTTTGTGTAGGTACTGCTATCGCCATCTGCTATAAATCGTCCATAAATAATGTTGTGCATTTCAATCGATTTTTTTAAACCTGCTATGATTGTTGCTTCCATGCCTGTAGATGGGACGTCATAATTTTTGTAACATACGAGGGCGACACTGAAAGTTTTTAGAACCGGCCACTTGTAAAGGATATAATAAAGAAATAAGTACAAATTTTGAAAATGGAACTCTGCCAATTTTATTGTGTATGTATTTTATATAATAATAATAACGTTTATTTATAAACATGCTGCAGATTTACTATAACTTATCTTAAAAAAAATATAGAGGACACAGTTGCTCATTTGCCTGAACTAGGTGGAACCTGTTTAAATTGCAGTAAGCCTAAGTAAAAATTGCAGAATAACCTTTTTACAGTCGCAATTATTTAATTTATAAATACTTTTTTTCCTATTTAATTTATTGTATAGAAATGGACCTAAAAATGTATAAAATCTGTTTACAAAGAAATATTTAGAGGATGCATTGGACTTACATGCAATTTACAGACAGAATTTTATTCATTTGTCATTTGTTTACAATTTGGCGGCAAATTGAAAATTGTCTGCGTCACGTCAGCATGAATTTAACGCGAGAAAAATTTCGTACAATGATTTTTTATGACTTTCGATGTCATTTAAGTCAACAAGAAAGTTATGATTGACTTCGATTGGCCTTTTACGATGAAATGCCATCTCGCGCCACTGTTTACAACTTGTTTAATGCGTTTAAACGTGGTCGCACTAATCTCACCAATGATCTGCGTGAGGGACGGCCTTTTACGGTGACGACTGAAGATAACATCAGTTTTGTGCGGCGTATGATAGATACTGACAAAAGAGTGACTTATCAGCAGATTCGGACAAGCTTAGGCATCGGTATGAGTCAAGTGCACAACATCATCCATGAACATTTAGCGGCCAGAAAGCTTTGTGCCCGGTGGATACCTCATAATTATTTCCGAAAATAAAAGAAAACTTCGAGGAAAACGTTTTATGGACGCCGAGGAAGCAGTGGCTGCATTTCAAAATGCCGTCAAAGAGACCCCTACGGACGAGTGGGCAAATTGCTTTTCTCAGTGGTTCCATCGGATGCAGCGATGTATTGATGTAAATGGACACTATTTTGAAAAGATATAATTTTCAGTGTCACCCTCGTATATGGTCTTTTATAGCATTTCCACTTTTTTGACAAATGCATCATTACTTTTTTTTACTAAATTGTTTCAACTGAGCATGACTACCACCACTTGCTTGTATTCCAGCTACAGCGTCTTTATGTTCTGTTCCGATGCCTCTTTTGAATTTCTTATTGCACATCATGCACTGCAAATTTAGCCGAGAAAAAAGTCAAATTTTGGTGTTCAGAAACCAATTGAATCGAGTTTAATCCCCAGTTAAAAAAGAGATTTATGATCAGCAACCACTTGCAACTTATCATAAAAAATCGTATATCAATAATACGTCTTCCAGTTGAAAAGAATGAAGTTTCAGCCGTAAAAGTAAGTAGATATCTGAACTATTCCGATAAGCTGTTTTTGACTTTAAGCATCTCGAGCTGGCAACGAATACTTCTGTATCAAATATGAGCCTTATTCTTACCTCGTAACTTTTATTATTGGAAATGTTGTTTTTGTACCAGTTTAAAAAACATTTTGTTTTGTGTTGTTTAACAGACGTGATGGATATTGATATCTAAACACGATAAAAAAAAACAGATTTCTCAATTCATACTTCAAGTAACACCACCAGTGGTCATTGACTCCAAAAAACAAACAATCATCAATTCCAATCTTTTTAATTTGTCGATTTTAGACTGCGGAGTTTCTCTAGCTAATTTAATTTGACCATGTTTTGAGTAATGTAGTAGTTAGTATTAAATAAACTATTATATTTCATAAAATAAAATATATATAATAATATAAAGGTGTTTCTATTCCATCCATGTTCGCTATTCTAAAATCAAAATACGTAAAGTTAGAATTTTGCGTCGACGGGGCGACCTTCGGCTCGCTCGCGGAAGCGAAGCGCGGCGTGGCGGGGCGCATGGGGCGGAGCTTGCGTGGAAATTATTTCAGAGTGCCTGGTCTTAAGCATAAATGCCGCGAAATCAATTTTGATCAGCATACCACATAAATCTGCACTAGAATTTGCAAAAAAGTGTAAGGATTAAACTTTGCAGGCAACATTCTTTTTTATTGCTAAATGGGCCTGCTCTTGACCTCGATCACGCCTGATGGAAAGCGATGGATGACGTCTATGATGGAACCCAGCCCAGAAGATGCCTATTCACTCTTGCTTTGACAGTGAAGGAACCACCTTATGATCTGTTCACAACCACTACATAAAACCTTGTTAACTTATCTGGTGGATTATTACGAAAAAATTAAAAAAAACTCTATTGCATTTTTTTTAAGTAGTAGTGCCTATTCAGACGCTATGACACAAGCCCTTAGCACCCCTAAATTATAGAAACTAATTACTAACCTGCAAAACAATACTCATAACAGCCCAGAAGTAGTACGGGTTCTTGGGAGCAAACTTGTACAGTGCCATCGCAGCCCTCTGCTGTGACCGGTAGTCTCCGACCCGTACATACGACATGAACAGGTGCGAGTGCAGCTCTTCACTTGCTGGTTCTGACTTCACTGCGTTTTCGTATAACATACATACTTTGTGTACTGTGGAAAGATGGACAAATGATGTGCTTTCCCATATTTTGAAAAATTTACAAATAGACAAAACAATTATATTCACATGCTTAATAAGTATGCACTTCTTAGTTAGTCATTATAGTGACAAGCTTTTGTAATTTGTTGCTAGGGAGTTTATTGCGCCACTTCTTACCACCGAAAGCACTAGGAAGTGGTGAAGGGCGGGCGTTTTGCACAGTCGTTATGTAATTTGGTTTGGTTTGCTTTTTTTTTGTGTTCGAAAATTGCTGATTCTTAGCCTAATTTGAATAAATGACTTTTGATTTGATTTGATTTAAAGTTTGTTTATTGCTTATGTCAGGATTGCACCTCTAATTCCAAAGTAGTTTTCTTTGTTTTCTACTGCAAATTTTTATCCCACGAGATATCCATTTAGTTTTCCTATTTGTCTTTTTTCAGCACTTTTCGAACATCAAAATTACAAAAGACAGTCCCCCAAAAACGCCCGCCCTTCACCACTTCCTAGTGCTATCGCTGGGAAGAAGAAGTGGCGGAACAAACTCCCCAGCAGGTATTTAAAAAAATATACTGTATTATTTAAAAAAAATTATATATTATGTTAGCTTATATTATTTAAATATTAGCTTAACTTGAAGAAATTTGCAAAATTTGATTTAGGTACAGAAAATTTTAATGATTAGGATTTTGTTCATACACTATTCTAGAATTGAATATTGTTATATTGTTGATGCAGTAACAGGTATTGTTATATTGTTGATTGCAGGTTTAATAATGTTTTTAAAAATTTCAAAAAGTCTTTCTACAAGAGGGAAGAAAAACAAAAAAAAATTGTAATATAGATAGGATAAACAGAAAACTAATCTTTAAACAAGTTCTTATTGTTTTCGATGTGGGTTTCCTTGTGGGCTATATTCTGTGGTTAATACAAGTATGTGGTTATTAAACTTACATTGTTGAGATTCTCTGTAGGATATTGTCATCGCCTGCAACGTAGTATCATCGCTTGGCTTCTCGTCAGCCAGGGCGTCGAGAACTACGTGCGCTTCGGGACCCTTTCCTAACCTAAAAAGTGCTAGGGCTTTCAATGCCCGGGCCGCCTGCAGAGAAGGGCTCTTTTTAAGCACCTTCTCCGCTTCTTGCAGCGCCTTCTTATTATTCCCATTGTCCAACCAGTCTGAAAAATTCATAAATATACATATCTTCACCGAAAAACATCCACTTTCCTGAAAAGGTTGTCTGAAGTATTGAACTTTTGCTCAAGCCAACTTTTTACCGTAAATTGGTCGCAACCGACGCTCCACAATACCACCATCGTGCATGTGCTGTGGCCGCACCGCCATTTTTCATTTATAAAGTTTTTTTTGCAAAATAAATTGCCTTTCGGTACTTTTTCAAGCTTTTTCACAGCACGTTTGTTTTGCGATTTTTGTCTGTGGTTATGACATATGACAGTGACATTTTTGCTTAATGTTTAAATGTTGCCATTAAAAAAATTCCATAGAAAAAACCGGTTTTTGTAGAAACCAACGCCACGCCAGACTGTATTTAATTAATTTTAATTTCATCATAGTGGGAATAAAAACTGCCACTTCCTCACTTCAGATGTCGGTAAGTCAGTTTTCATTACCTACAGGCACTTGTGGTGTGATATTATGTAAATTACAGTAAAGATGTGCCGTGTGTGTGTGTGATTATATTATCATATTAGATCAATGCTTATGCTAGAATGAACATCTCTAAAGATTTTCAGTCAGAAAGATCATACTCGAGTTGTTTTTCACCTCGGATTAGGTTATTCTCGTACGCCTCCAGTCTTAAAATTGAAGAACTAAAACCCCTTTATTAATAAACGTTGCTTAGATTTAAGTAGTGATTAGCGACTGTTTGACCTTACATTTTTGACGTATAAACGTCGATTAACTTTAATCATCAATTATAAATAAACCCCAAAGTCAGCAAATATAAAATAAAATAAAATGTTCATATTTTATTTTTCCACAACAGCTGCTTTTTTACTAATACTAGACGCTGCCCTTTTTCTTAGCTCGTCTTATAATAGTGCTACAATCCAAGTCATCATATATGTATATCTATTTTTCGTTTAATTTGTGATCGACACAAAAGTAAACAAACAACACAATGGCAGCTTGTAGACAATGAACAGTGCTGCCACCTATGACGAGCTGTCAGTTTTTAACCCCATTTCGTTGTTTAGACGTTAGTGGCGGGCGCGATAGTAGACAGTTGTAATGTAATCTGTTAAGGAGCTATTGAAAGAAATGCGGGCTACATTGCAAAAGTCCGCCAAGGCCACCATACCATACTATATCATAACTAGACATCAGTCCATGAGAACATATCGGCTTGTTCGTGTTGACATATTTCAGTTTCGATCTTTTATCGATTTAGTTTTTGTATTAAAACTTTGCGATGTCAAACATCCCATTAGGTACTAGTCTGGAGGGTGCCTACACGTGATTGTAATATTATTGGTCACCGTATGTTACTTTTAGACCGTTCTACATTACTGTCCATGGTGGTTTGTATATAGCCATCATTTACTACATTTTCTTAATTGCGATTAGATATGAGAAATGGTAATTAAAAAGTCGAAACATCAATCATAAAACATTTAATTTAATATAAATATATATAATTTACAAAAGTAGAATTAACCTATATTAAAATTAAGTTAATCACCTAACAATCGACTTCACAGTCGAATCTCTACGTAATTCAGTCACACAAGACTTAATATCACTAGGTAAAGGCAGTTTAGGTAGTCCTGCTTATTCTAATAGCCTCATTTCTTCCATCATTTAGCTCTTAGGTCTACAGTTTCAAATCCAGAGTCAGGGAGCATCCCTATTTTTGGTGGTGTTAATTCTGGCGGCTGTTCCCTCGATAGAGACGCCCTTTTGTGTCTCGGAGGAGGAACGGGCGCCGGTTGTGGCACCTTCGACTTAAGGAGGTCCTTAATCTTGATGCCACCTCTGTAGTAATACAGATAGAGTCCTGCTAGAACGCCGATAGCAACGAGCAACGTGACAATAGCGACCACGAAGCCGTACCACGAGCTTCCAGTAGATTCTTCTGGGGTTGGCACTGTTGGCCTTCTGCCAGGAGGCACGTATGTAGGTCTGGGACGTCTGGTTGTGGTGGCGAAGCGTTCTCCTATAGCTATATCGGCACACGCTCTAAATTCTTCTTGTGGACCACATCCTACTGCCTCAGTCCCGTTTCCACATGCCCCCCAATTGTTGCCAGCGATATATCTCCATTGCATTACGCAATGGGAACATTCTAGTCCTTCAGGTAGTTTATATTTCATCTCGTAGATTTTATTGCCGTCTTTAGGATAGAATTTGGTTCCTTCTCTTCCGTCTATTTTAAGTACGTATTTGTCTAAGCAGTCTTGGGTGGTTCCTTTTGGTTCTTCGCAGACTCTGAACTCAAAGAAGCCGTTGTGGTTGGCTGTTAATTCTACTTTGATGACGATGGCGTCTTGCGGCGCGTATTTGCGGACGATGACGCCTTTGCCGAACCTGCCTCCTAGTTCGTGTGCTCTGGGGACTGGTGCGTCCCAGGCATCTCCACACACTCCGCATTTGCCATCGTTTTTGTTCCACTGTCTTGAGAAGCCTCCGCAGTACAGTTCATGGTCGTTGTAGTTGTGTGGCGTGTCGAAGCCGAAGCGCCAGGCGGAGGCGCGTGAGGGGGGTTCGATGAGTCTGCCGTGACCACTCGCGGTCCTCCATGTGACTGCCAGCACCGCGAAGCACCAGATTATCTGGAACAAAGATAGGGTTACATTAATTTTGTTGTTTTGTTAGGTATATCGACCGGTTATCGACACTTTGCTTCAGTTGGATTCTGTCACAACCTAAATCATTTTGAAGGATATTAGGATGCTAATCCATTGCTTTATATGTTCGAAAATTTTGTTTGCACACCAACGTAAATAACGCAGTGAATGTTGTTGAACTGTCAAAATGAAATCCATTGCCTCGCAGCATCGCTTGCAGGAAACCAGGACCGAATCTCATTTATCTCATGTCCATGCATGTTGGCTTACCAAAATGTTCAAAAATACCTTGTTAACACTACAGGCATTGCTAATAGTTAGCGCTATCACACTTTCATGCTAAAATGTTTGCTACCGAGCGATTCGAGCGACCACTGTTAGTGACCGACTTTAGACTTATTAGCTGTTTGCTTGTGTGGCGAATCAATTATTGTACATACATAGAAATATGTACCCACGGTCTAAGATAAAGTTTACCTATTAGATAGGTACTACGCCACAGAAAAACATCTCTATTAATTGGAAATTCTTCAAGCCTAAAAATATCTTAGAAAAGACGGTTATTATATACGAGTATATAAGCGGAGAAAGTGAAGTTTATCCAATTTTAAAACGTAAGCTCTCTTTTTGCTTTAGAACCACCGGACTTAGAAGGGTTATTAGGTAGATCAGTGCATGCTTTTGAGCTTTTGCATATCCTACAAATACACCATTGTTTATGTAGATATCAAATCAACACAGCCTATCGCAGTTCACTTCTGAACATATGCCTCTCCCAAGCTGCGCCACAACACCCTGTCCTCCGCCTTCCGTATCTAGTCTGTCTCAGCCACCTTTTTATGATCAATAAAAATTATTAATAGCTGTCAACGTTACGGCACAACGACTGTCGGATTAGGTGCGGGTCATCCAGCGTAATCACATGTTGGATGACACTGTATTTGATCGCCTGCGAACATAACCGTCCCGCATGATGAGAACCTCGTGAAAGCCGAGAAAGATAAACAAATCAAGTACTAAGACTTGATTGAACTTGAACTTGATTGACTTGAAGACTTGGCTCGCGAGGTTGTCGACATGTGGACTCAGCAATCATTGTGCCGATAGTTGTGACAGCCAATGGGTTAATAGCCAAGAGCCTCGACCAACACCTGAGGAGGCTCTCGTTGGGCAGCTGGATCTAGAGCTTGATTCAAAAAGCGGTACTTCTGGACACGGCTCGCATTGTCAGGAAGTTCCTCTCTCTGGAGCTCTGACCGCCGGTAGTTTGGACCCTGTTCCCGATACCGGTGGGCTACTATTTTTTATATTTTTTAATGTTTTTTTTTATCTTTTTGTTTATAAAAATATTTGAAAATTTAATTTGTAAGTACCTATTTAAATGAAATAAAGGAAATAATTTTTATTTATTTTCCCATCACAAAAGTTTTATTATGCTATTTTTAATACTTAATAACTAAAAATTTAGAGCTAACTTTGTGAGGGACTGGTGCCTGATGTAGGTATGTACAACAACCTGTATTACAGGTCACCAGGCCCTCCCGCAGCTAGTATGCTAGATATGGTACCTATTAGTTTAGCATTTCGCAGTGAGCAAAAGTGGAAGTAGTTGTGGGTAAATGAATAGCTTACTGTTCAGCTTGTTATTTATTTATTTATTTATTCTCACACTGGAACGCCATACGGCAATTACACCAATGGACTGGTTGTCAGACTTTCGGGCTTCTGACTACCCGTAACGACAGTCAAAGATCCACGAATGACAGCCGGGACCAACGGCTTAACGTGCTTTCCGAGGCACGGAGGGGTCTCGGTATGTAAAGATGGTCACCCATCCACAGACCAACCGCGGCAAGACACGACGCGCAAAAAGGTCGTGTGCGTTACTGCATATAATTGCATAGGTTCTATTTTCACAGACTAAAAAGTGCGTCACGGATAGTCTGTTGTCTGACTGTAAGAACATCCCATTTTTTGTATAGTTCTACAGTCGGGTAACGGAAAGGGAGACCACCGCCCACCTTCAGAATTGCACGTTTGGCCCGCTCAACCTCAATGTGGTGGGTTTTCGCGGCGCCACCTCAAGAAATTATGCAATAGTCAATCAATGATTGACCTAAGGCAAAATACACCATTTTAATAGTCTGTCTGTCTGCCGTGTATCACAACGTTTTAAAAATATAGATTAACTTTCGCAGTCATGACACTAGGGCTTTTATGTGTAATTTGAAAGTGAGTGATTGATCAATGACTACACCAAGGATTGTCGGTCCATCGGTCGATACGCGGTCTCTACTCCCAGGACTCGTCTGCTCCACCGGCCATTAGTCGTTCGACAAACATGGCCAGCCCACTGCCACTTCAGCTTGCTTAGTCTGCAAGCTATTTCAGTAACTACGATTATTTTCCGGATAATTTTTATTGACATCCATCAACCCACACTAGCCCGCGTGGTGAGGATGACGGCCCACTCCCTCTCACCGGGAGGAGGCATGTGTCCTGACAGTGGAAACATTATAGGCTGATTATGCATGCATATCTTCATAAAGCATAGTCTCTTTGAAGGATACCCTTTGATGGAGATAACAAAATCAATGCAAGTAAGATTTTTTAAGTACATACATTCGATGCCAATGCCATCGTAGCACGCAGGTGCCCACAAAGTAAATTATTCGCTAATAGATGTGCCTATTTAAGCATCAATTTCACTATCATGGTCGTTACAAGCCAGTATTTCGTATTTATCGTGTAAATGATCTAGACTTGCAATGATCTCTGATTATAGTGAGGGGGTGAACAATTCAATCAAGATGAATACCGATAGTGGAAACTTTTACTTAGTGAAGTGTTCAGTCAAGAACTGGTTCCTTTGGGTCATTTTATTGAACCGTTCGCGTTGCATAGATTTCTATTTACTTACGTAAGTACTATATATAGTATGGTCATAATGATGATGTTGGTGTTGTGATGATATCCAGTAATGTCTTAAAGTCTCATTTGATGTGTCAACGTAAGAAAAAGCAAAAGGAAATTTTACCTATGTATAATGAATCATAGCAGTTTAGTAGTAGTAGGTTTTGCCTTCCCCGGGGGACAATGGCGTGAGCTTATTTAAATGCAGGTATGTAATTCTATTATTATAAATAATAGTAGTCAAGCTTCGAATGCAAATTATTAAAATTAAAATTGGGAGGCATAAGTTTTATATGTTTACTCATGTTTGTTTGAGTTAAATTAAAACGATAGCTAGGTACTCAAAATGCCAAATAAATTAATTGATGCCAAGATGGCCGCTAACCTATTTTATCTATCTTAATCCGCTACACTCAATGTAAATCATCGTCTCGGTCAACAAAATGTAATGCTATTTATTTATTACATAAAATTACGACATGTAACGGATCGTTTATTTAAGTAATGGGTCACTTTCGCTCTCCGTTGTAAATTGTAATTGAAAATTGTTTTTTTAGGCCTAGTTACGGTTCATCAAACTCTATGGTTTTCGTTGTTTATGGGCAATTTTTTTTAATAACTCTGTTCGTAACGAATTTTAGTTTGCATCATATTTGTTTAGTTATGCAAGTTCCTATTAATTTATTAAATTGTATGACCGTTTCATTGGCGCTGCTTCACAAGTTTGATTATCCAGAATAAATACTTTCATGGCCTTCTGGTTGTTATTACGGTTTTTTTTTATTAGCCGTTAATGTCCCACTGCTGGGCAAAGGCCTCCCTACTCTCCTTCCAAGTCTCTCTGTCCAGAGCTGCCAAGGACCAATCTTTATGAAAGGAGTCCACCTCATCCCGCCATCCTTTTCGGATACAATTTGATAAAATAAATGAAACTCTATATTGAGTAAATGTTCAGGAAACTTTATTAGGTACCGTACCTATACCTAACCTGCTAACCATCGGGTACTAGCTAAGTAGGTACTAGTTATCCATGATAATAATAAATTACCATGTTATTTCAGCCCAGGGATTTTCAATTTAAACCTTCAGAACAACAGAAAATCTCTATCTATTGTAAGAAACGTGACCTGTAATATTTTGTGGGAAAAATCTTACATAAACAGGTAATTCACTAGATATTATTATCTAATTGTGTAGGTTGTATAGGTACTTACTTTCGCTTATAAAATCTACGCATAAAATAGATTAAAGCAGCCAATATTGTGCAAAACCCGCTCTTTATTTTACGACTATTTTCTAATTATACAATTAAAAAGACAATTATCGCTGTTTTAGTAATTATCAGTAATTTTAAAGTCTACCATTGTATGAAAATGTGCACGCAATTGGGTGGCTAGATGCTGCGATTGGCTGACGCCTGTGAATTTTTGCATCTATTGAATGAGCGTTAAGTATCAGACTGTTGAACTGTTGCGTAATTATGGCGGTAAGCATTTTGATAAGATTTTATGGAATCAGGCAATTTCTACTACAAATATTCATTCGTCCATTCACGGCCGTACCTACTGGAGGAAGTTTTCAGAAAGCTGGCAGCATGGGGTATTATGGTTGGACAAAAGATTATCCAATTTCCGTTTTGCCGACGATATTGTCCTTTTTAGGGTTCCGTAGCCAAATGGCAACGGAACCCTTATGGATTCGCCATGTCTGTCTGTCTGTCTGTCCGTCCGTATGTCACAGCCGCTTTTTTCCGAAACTATAAGAGCTATACTGTTGAAACTTGGTAAGTAGATGTATTCTGTGAACCGCATTAAGATTTTCACACAAAAATAGAAAAAAAACAATAAATTTTGGGGGTCCCCATACTTAGAACTGAAACTCAAAATTTTTTTTTTCATCAAACCCATACGTGTGGGGTATCTATGGATAGGTCTTCAAAAATGATATTGAGGTTTCTAATATCATTTTTTTCTAAACTGAATAGTTTGCGCGAGAGACACTTCCAAAGTGGTAAAATGTGTGTCCCCCCCCCCTGTAACTTCTAAAATAAGAGAATGATAAAACTAAAAAAAATATATGATGTACATTACCATATAAACTTCCACCGAAAATTGGTTTGAACGAGATCTAGTGAGTAGTTTTTTTTTTAATACGTCATAAATCGTAACGTAACGGAACCCTTCATGGGCGAGTCCGACTCGCACTTGGCCGGTTTTTTTTTGTCTTCAGTCTCCAAGCTGACTCAGATGCGAGAAGATCTCAGCACGGCAAGCCTAGAGGTCGGACTTCAAATGAATAATATGTTATAGACTAAGTTAATGACAAACAGCGTGCATCGTAGGATCAGCGTGGCAGATGGGGAAGTTCAATATGTAGATGAGTATCTCTCGATCGGCTTCAAGTCTAACCGAATCCACGAATGACAGCCGGGACCAACGGCTTAACGTGTTTTCCGAGGCACGGAGGGGTCTTGGTATGTAAAGACTACCCATCCATGATCTATTGATCGTTCGGCCCGTGCGAATGTTATTACTTAGCCACAAGCCCCCTCAGCAGTGTGAGCTGATAATGTGTGATGTAATGTAACATAGGATTTAAACATATCTGGCGAAATGAGTGGACGTACAGACGCCATTGTAGCGGCTTGATGTGCTGGCGACTGTACATTGTCTTGTCACAAATAATTATAGTCCTCCAAACCGTATTTCAGCCATGGCGACCAATCTCAACAGAGACTAGCCTTCGGCACGGGAGATATATAGGGTTGATTTTTCCAACCCCACATAATTTTATCGGAGAAATAATTTTTAATTTTTGACAATATTCTTCCATACAAAAACTGTCAGCCGTCAATTTTATTCCACGAATAAAAATTATCTGTCGATTTAAAAATCAGCCCTTTGTTCGCTATGTATGTATCTAAATACAGGTAGGTACCTGTACCGGTACCGGTATGTGACTGTGACGGCAGTGACACTCGCGAGATTTTATTTTAGTGACTCTCAATCTCGACTCAATAAACAAATCACAAAGCACATCACTAAATTATTCCGAACATAATTATTCCATTCATTCTACGCTATCTAGCAGTCGTGACATTGAATCGTAGTAGAGATGCAAATCTTGTAATCTACACATTATTCGTGCGAATACCGGATTCACATTAGCAATTTAAGTAGGCGTGACAGTAGAAATGAGTTCTCATTATCATGGAACATCTTTCCTACTTTTTTTATGGAAGTTCATGCGAATTTCCCCAGTTACGTGATTGGCATCTAAATAGAATAAAGTAACAGTAGTTAGTAGAGTTTCTTGCCCGTTCTTCTCCATAGGTACCTGCTACGATTTGGAATGGGTAGTAGCCCACCGGTATCGGGAACAGGGTCCAAACTACCGGCGGTCAGAGCTCCCAAGAGAGGAACTTCCTGACAATGCGAGCTGTGTCCAGAAGTACCGCTTTTTGAATCAAGCCCTTGATCCAGCTGCCCAACGAGAGCCTCCTCAGGTGTTGGTCGAGGCTCTTGGCTATTAACCCATTGGCTGTCACGACTATCGGCACAATGATCGCTGAGTCCACAACCCACATGTCGACCACCTCGCGCGCCAAGTCAAGATACTTGATTTGTTTATCTTTCTCGGCTTTCACGAGGTTCTCATCATACGGTACGGTGTAGCTTCAACTTTCTTTCAAGCCGCTTGACAAAAGTGCCGATAATTTTAACGGTTTCAAGACCGCTATCCTTCCGACAGCTGTCTGTTGTCGGGGGTAAAGCAAATTTATATATATAAATGTGTGTTTGGCAGGGACGACTCCATAGAAATGTAAAAATCTATGGGCAACTAGAATCAATTATATTTTATTGTAATTTTTGACGTTCAAAAGTGCCTTTTATGTGTCTATTTGAAATAAATACTTTGACTTTATCATTTTCAATAGCTTTGCTGGCCTAAGTTAGGGCCAATAGTCCATAAAAGTCTACCACAGATCATTGGCCTACAGCCCGCTATGAAGAACGGTCGCAAGGTAATACCGAAATGATGGCGACTGTGATTATAGTACCGTAATGTAAATGTCCCTAGAGACGGGCAGCACCGTCAACGAGGCGGATCGACTGACTGTCTAATCACAAGCCCGTTTACTTCTGATCTATTCTGAAAAAGTCCCACCGTGAAAACTTAGCTTGAAGTACCAATAATAGACTGTATAATATATGGCTTGAAGTGAGCAGCCGCTCTATTTAAAAAATAAAAGTAAATATCTCACGGTAAAAAAGATGAAGTGAGCCTGAAGTCCCACCTGACGCTGGTGCTAGTGTGTATAAGCAAATAATAATAACATAACATCACGCGTGTATTTCCTTGAAGGGTAAGGTTGAGGTGTGCCTATTATGCACCCAGATTTCGTCAGTTAAGTGTTATAATAATTCCAGACTCCGGGCGGCTACTGAGAATATGCTGATGAAAAAATCTAATAACACTGTCTGACCTGGGACTCGAACCCAGGACCTGATGCTCAGCAGTAGCGCTTCTGACCACTAACTAGACCTACCAGGCAGGCCTACCAATCTAATTGTTTGACATAAATGATTTTAAAATGTCGTAGATAAGTAGTAGATAAAAGACGAGGATGAGGCAAGAAAAACGTGTGGGGTCGGAGGACCCCCGGCAAGAACGAAGTTCAAAATGAAAATCCAAGATAGCGGCTGTGAAAATTTGAAAATGATGAAAAGTTTGAAAATTTTCGCAGCAGCCATCTTGGATTTTCATTTTGACCTCACTATCAGTTTCAGGACCCTCGAAAACCACGAAAGCTTTCTCTCTCTCTTTGACTAAAAGTCGCACAACGCTTATTTGTTACGTGACGATTTCTATCAGTCCACCCACTCCTACCGCAAGCTCCGTTAAAGAACTTCGTTACAATATATACCCGATTATTCATCACATTTTAAACGTCGAAAGTTGAGTCAACATAAACACTTTAGCTTACCATGTATTTAAATAATAGAAAATTTCAAAGGACCTTAAGTCTAAGACGACCAGCAGACAAGACCTTCACTACTAAGACCAACACACCATTCATCTTCTACTTTTATCATTCATCTCCAAAAGCATATTGTCTCCATTGTTTATAGAATCTATGACCGCTATTAATATGCAGCTAGTACAAGTTTTTTACGGCCCTTTGTTGGAATCTTCCCATACGGAGAATCCGAGCCATGACCCCAAAAAAGATGTGATTTAGTGGAGCAGATGTTTTACGGGCTGTAATCATTGAATTATGGTGATGTAATACTCATTCACTTGAGAAAGTTTAATTACTTCTTGTTTTCATGCTGCCCTGGTACAAGATGAGAACTGATAGATAAAGATTTGCTCTTTTAAGCTTATGTATTATCAGCCTTTAATGTTCCCATTGCTGCTTCTCGAGAGGGAGTGGGCGGTAATCTTCCACGCGGACCTAGTGTCGGTTGGTAGATGTCACACTATTGTGCACCTATACACCGAGTTCTTCACGTTATCCATAAACTTTGGCAAACACTTCTATAGCTTTTACAAATCAAATCTAACAAAGGAAGTACTTAGTACCTACTTAAAAAGGCTTCGTTGCAAAGATATTTGTAATTTCATTTCGGGCTGATTTCTCCATGGCCAGATAACTTTTATTCGAGGAATAAAATTGTCGTTTGGCAGTTTTTGTATGAAATAACTGTCAAAATTTCAAAATTATTCCTGGAAAATCAGCCCTTAATGAAATTTAATTGAGCTGTGCAGTAAGAGAGGGTCTTAATTTGGCCTAAGTTGCCGCTTAGTGTAATTAAAATGATAAATCTATCAAATGCATGCATTGCATGCATGGATAAAGAGATAAGAGGCATGTATATCGGGTGATTTACGTCAAGGTATTTAGTTTGTATGAAAATTAACAAAAAATAAGAATTCATTCATGTGTCCATAATGAAAAATGCTTATTTCCATGGTCTGAACATCTGAACCCTAATTGCGTAACACACAATCAATCGGAATCAGAATCATTTTGAAGCAAATTGCTAGTCCATTGCTTCATAAGTTCGAAAAATTTGTCTGCTCAACACGTAAATAACGCAATGACTGTTGTTGAACTGTCAAAATGAAACCGATTCCGATTGATCGTGTGTTACGCAATTAGGGTGCGGTTCGAAGTTTATGTATATCGTCCGGAATACGGTGTAGGTACCTACAGATATCTATGTTTAATATAAACAGACCGTAATTGTCGCAGGATCACAATCGCTCATCTCTTGTAACTTAAAACAATTTATTGTATCGATATCTTCGTGAGAACCTGCCGAGATGCAGTATTGTCTGCAGATTGATGTTTTGTCATCAAAGTTTCTACTAAGTAGACATGAATAATGTATTCTTTCTGTTGTGTAAGCACTGTGTCGAATTATGGGAAAAATTCTGCTTGTTGAATTTGTTAAGAATGCCTGATGGAGGTCAAGAAATATTTTTTGCTTGGAAAAGAAACCTGTTTAGAAAACATCACACAAAAACGTGTTATTGTGAAGCATGGAATTAGTATGTATAGCAGTGTTCATAATCTCGGATAATTTACATTCCATCGCCACTTAATCTGCCAGTCTATTCTGTAAAATTTCAAATCTCACCGTGAAAACTTAGGTGAAGTGAGCTTCAAGTGATCTGTCAATAGTGTCGTCAATCCCTAGCAACAGATGGAATGATAGCTAATTAATGATATTAGATATCTAATTTAGGGCTGATTTTTCCATCGCCAGATAACTTTTAATCGAGGAATAAAATTGACTTTTGACAGTTTTTGTATGAAATAACTGTCAAAATTTCAAAATTATTCCTCGAATAAACTTATCAGATGATTGAATAATCTGCTCTTAGGGCTGATTTTTCCAACGCCAGATAATTTTATCGGAGGAATAATTTTGATTTTTTGACAATTCTTCCATACAATAACTGTCGGACGTCAAATAGTTGATTTTTAGTAATCATTTGTTACAAAAAGGTCCGAATAAGTTTTTGGTGGCAATGGAATTTGAACTTTGTAATGTATGACATTCAGTTTATTGTTCCATAACTTGAAAACTATCTCAAAGGACATCCCATGGATGTATGGAATCCCATACCATGCTGCATCAAAGTTAAACTTTGGTTTTTATAGACTACACTTTTGATATTAACTCCTACAAAAGTTCATTTTGTAAACAAAACCTGGATATCGGGGATTTTCAAAAAAATCGAAAGAATCTAAACACTAGGTACCTACCTACTTACTTTATTTTGTTTGACATGTAATAAGCGAACGGCCATTACTGCTCCAAAAAAAATATAATCGTTTAAGCAAATATTCTATTCTATTATATTCTAGTTATTTTTAATTAATGTAGAATCGGCAAAGTATAATTTTTTACATGTTCTTTGATCGATCATGACACGATCATGACATGATCGTGATCATGACACTTTTAAAATTCAAGGTTATATTAATCATATTATTTGAAACGGAACGTCATGTAAAGGGAATAATACAATATCAACAAGTTTTTACTTTAAATTAAATTTCCTGTTCAAAAATCAAATCCCCGAACCGTAATGTCGTAAAAAAATATGAAAATGATTACCTACTATAATATTTTGATCTTGATGCATGAGACTTTTTGGAACTACTTTTGGTAATTCTCCTTTAAATTAAAAAATATACATCTTATGAAGACTGCAGTGAATTTAAATTTTAAATTCAGAAGGCACGAGCTTTCATTGTGGAGATCATTTAAAAATCGAAACCTAGAGATTGGATGTATTATGACATTGCTGTTAATTTATTAAGAATAGATTTATATGATTAATTGATGATGGTGATGATAATAATTGATGATGATGATGATTGATTGATTGGTGATTTTGTTTTTTTTTTTTTTTTATAGTCATACCCGACCCACTGGATTGTTTAATGGAAGACGACGCAATACCTTGACTCTAGGGAAGGCAACGAAACGATGTATTAGGGACTCCTTTGAGGCCTTTTAACACATAAGATAGAGTGGAGAAACGAAGGGGTCCTGAAACTCGAGTGAAACTTGTAAGTATTCTAATATTCGTAGGCGTATTAGACCGGGACACCATTATAATAACGATCTCTATATTTTCCATACGAGTGACACAGCTATTGCCTAACCTGTCACAATGCGTTACATAAACCTACTTTATGAAACTGGATGTGGCCCTGAATACCATTCATTTTAATCATTTAAATGCATATCGCATCCTATAGACTGTGTGGTATGGCAGAGCGTTGAGTGGAGCGTTTTTCACTGCTACAAAGTTTTAACACATACCTTCCCAACCCAACCTTCCTCCAGGTTCTTCTTAACCCTTCGGGGATTTTTTTTTATCTGTCTGTCTGTTTGTTCGGGCTAATCTCCGAAACGGCTAGACGGATTTTCATAAAATTTTGTATGGGGATACTTTGAACCCTGGGGAAGAAGATAGACTTTTCCTATCGACATACCACGTGGGCGAAGCCGCAGGCGGAAGCTAGTAACCGTCTAAAGTTAGGTATACTTTTTAGGGGATGGTGCCTTAGCGAATTCACGAGTACTATTTATAGACTGTCAGATAGACTGCAAGTATTATATGATTATGTATGTTTGTGTATGAGTATGTAGATGGTACTGGCCATGGCCAGTACCATCACTGAACAACATGCTCAGAGAGCGATTCAAATAAATTTGACAGATTGTAGTAGCTTGATATGCTGGCGTCTGTACATCTCGCTGCCGCCTATTCCCGTAACCCTAGCCTTACTCCAAACAGGTAGATACCATATATGTATGTTTTGTATTTACGTTCAGCAAATGAAGCGACGTCAATGTCGAATGGCGGCTTACAAGGAACAATCGGTAATGAAAATCGATTCTGAAATACTGAAAAAATGTTACAGTATTCATAATCGATACATCGATGTAGACACAGTAAACAGTTACTCGACATCAGAATCGATTTACTTATTCGTTCGAGTCACAACAAGTGTGGTCAAAAGTTTTCAGAACTCTCAAATGTTTTGACTTTCGGGATCAATGGTTTTATGGTTGTTTTGTTGTTACATTACAGAAGTTTATATACCCTTAGTATATTGTTACTTATAACTTTCGAGAAATTACCTGAAATATTGTAACTTGACAAAGCCTTGGTAAATTGATTGGACCTAAGTATTTGTGAAATCAGCAGGTCAATTCCCTTAATTCAAAACGTTCAAACGCAATTTCATTTCAGTTACAATCAATTTAAAAAAAACTGACAAAAATATACGAAAATTGGTGGGTTTTTTGAACATATTGAGATTGAGATTTCAATGCAAATGTAATTAAAAATACGGGAACTGCCCAATGAACTGCTCCTCAGAACTCTGCTCTCGGTAATTGAGCTAAGGCTTAAGGAGTATGGTAACCCTGCCAGGGTAGCGGGATCGTCCGAAAGGGTTACCGCTGCCCTGGAACATAAAGGGCTAAGGAAGGAACACGGGTGGGTTTTAGTCAGTAAGAGTCTGACACTCCCTTCTGCTCCACCCAGAGCGGGAGGGGTCATTTGATGATTTCCCATCCTCAAAAAAAAAAAAAAAAGAGTATGGTAATAATTTAAGCAATTGTTTTATAACTATTTTTCAAGTTATTCTTAACAGACTCGAACATGCACCGAATATTTCCCAAATATTTATCCAAAGGCCATTTGCACAAGTATTGCCACACTAAATAAAACAATTGTTTGTTTAGCAACCACCAGTGCAGACGTGAGGTGCATGCACACTGACTCAGGTGGACACATTAATTTTATTTATTTGGGTACCACACAATAGAATTTATCAAGCATTATTCTTTCTAACAAGTGATTCATGGGATTTTAAAATAAATAATCCATGAGTAATTGCAGAAATAGGTCGGTAGAGTCCTTGTTGTTGGTTTAATCTATACTTATAATAAATCTGTAGAAGTGAAAATTCTGTACATTGAAAATATCAAAAAAATAAATGGCAGGGGGTGTTACTAGACCGACACCAAACCCAAAAATGTGATTAAAAAAATTTTTGTCTGTCTGTCTGTCTGTCTGTCGGTCTGTCTGTCTGTCTGTTTGTTCAGGCATCACGCAAAAACTACCGGTTCGATTACGATGAAACTTGGTATTATTATTCTTTAATATCCTGGGCACCACACTGGGTACTTTTTATCCCGGAAAAGTACATACAATAAAAAACAAACTTAATTTTGCGGTTCGATCCCTAGACCCGATTACTGTACCAACCGCAAATAATAAGTTTGTCTTATGTTACGTCACCCGCAGTATTATCTGTGCGACCTTTTTATTCCTTTTAGTGTTTAGAGTTATTTAGGTTTAATTTTATAAATCGTAGGTATAGATTTTAATTTTAAAGTATAGGTAGTATATTTGAGTGTGTACGTCCTGACCGTAGGTTATTTTATAATACTGTTAGGTAGGATTAGTCATTCGTATAGATATTAGTTTTTAGGGATTTTGCTTATTTATTGAGTTTAGATTAGTTATCATCAGAAATAGGTTTATTTAGGTAGGTAGATATTTAATTTTCTGTTATTGAGTTTTTTTTAAATTAGGTAGGTACTTAGGTAAAGATATCATATAGGTACCCTCTTAATCACCACTATTATAATTAGCCACAAAGGGCCCGCGAGATAGATGGCATCCTGGGGAAGCACATACATTTTATCCTGTTAGCACGTTCCCGTGGGATAATTTCCGAAATCCACGCGGGCGAAGCCGCGGGCAGAAGCTAGTTTAAAATATTCAAGTCACATCAAATATTGGTCGGAAAACAAATGAGTAAGTAATAATATTCGGAAGCAACTCGAATGATTTGTTTTTAAAAAGGTTCGACAAGGTCTCGGGGAAGTAATTTCGACCACTTCGGAATGTGCGGATACTACGTTAGTTCCGAGTTTCTGGCATGCAGAGTTGCTTACTGAAACTACCTTCAAAATGTATTGATTTTATCTTCAGGTATGCGTAATTAATAAGGGTAAATCCAGACTCGCCGCTGCTGCCGAAAAATTCCTATTGCAAAAATATCCAAAACTAGCACCCTAATTGCGTAGGTACCTAACACATTTTCAATCTAAATCATTTTGAAGGATATTCCTAATCCATTGCTCCGTAAGTTTGAAAAAATTGCCAGCTCAACAACGTAAATAACGCAATGAATGTTGTTGAACTGTCAAAATGAAAGCCACTCCTACTGTTAGTGTGGTACGCAATTACCCGGCAGGACCTTGCGGTCAGCAGTCGCGCTTGAAACCACCAGACCAAAGAAGCAGTCGATGATTCTTTATTTTTTATTTTCAAAAACCATGGCCACAGTAAGTCCTTTCTATTTTCAAACATGGAACTCCAAGGCCGTAGGGAAATAGGGCTGTGCTTCGAGTGGTCATCGTTCTTAGTCGATTAGTATGCACGCGTGCATGTGTCGCGGTCGTGAAATGAATCGCAGATGAAAGTGAAAACGCTTTGAAAGATGCGCAACGAAACTTTCGGACCATTGTTATGGTATTAGCGATATTCACCATTACACTAAGCTGGCGTGTAATGGGGAAGCACTTACTTTGAGCGTCACAGAATGCATTATGAATATCATCGCGGTGCGTAAATAATGTAAATATAGACTTTCCGTTGAGGTTTTCTTGTGATGACTGGAGTTAAATAGATGACTGGCTGGTGCTTGTAAAACTATGCCTTTTAATACCGTATTTATTTTCTATATAAATAAAAATAAAATGTTGTTCGTTGGTGAGAGCATCACTTGAGAAAGGCTGGACCGATAATATAGAATACTCTTTATTATGCCTATACCAACACCGCTACCGATTTTGCTGTTTTATGTTTTGGACTTTTGTATGATCTATTTGTACAGGGCATAGTCTGTTGAGTCAGCTAGTTTCAAATACTTATGTAGTTTATTTAAACGTTCTTCGTAAAATAGAACAGCACTATATGTACAGACGCCAGCAGGTCAAGCTACCCGAAACTGTCAGATTTTCCCAATCTACCTTGAACCTTAATGCTTTAGCGATAAAGTTTAAAATCTATGAAAGAAATTTGACAGATTGTAGTAACTTGATGTGCTGGCGTCTGTACCTAGAAAAACTCAAAAATAGGTAAGTACTTACAGTCTGTCTATAAAGTCATGAAAAATAATGAGGGCGCTGCGGTCGTGCACGTAGCAACCCTGTATAGTGTGACTAAATTGATTTTGATACTAGCACATTATTTTGTACTAGAAGCAAACCTGGTTTTAATGAAAACGACGAGACGCTTTTTTTATACTGGATAGAAAAGGTAAAGTCGTAAAACTCGAAATCTTATTTAAAAAGATTACAGAAACCATAGACAATGATGCGACCTTCATTATAAAATATATATTATTACTATCTCACTGCTGGTTTGCCCAGCAGGAAGGCACGAGTTTCCTTCTTCTCAACAGAGAAGGCACGAGCCTTGATCACCGCGCTTGCTCAAGACGGGTTGGCGATTTCAGACTTATATTAATTATAAGTCCAGGTTTCCTCACGATGTTTTCCTTCCGACCTTCATTAGTTTGCATAAACGATCAGATAGCACAAATCCATGGTATCTGTCGTTCAAATAAAATGAGTAAATAAATGAAAAATGTACAGACGCCAGCACATCAAGTTACTACAATCTGTCAAATTTCTTTAATAGATTTTCAACTTTATCGTTAAAGCATTAAGGTTAAAGGTTGATTGGGAAAATTTGACAGTTTTGGGTAGCTTGACCTGCTGGCGTCTGTACATACATATTTTTTATTATATGTTTTAACTGTTTTTATTAATGAAAAATATCCCATAACATAATAATTAATTACTTTCATCATCTGATTCCAAATATTCTACGCTAAAAAAAGTATTTTCATTGTCAGCTGCGTCACTAACAATGTCTTCGCTACTGCTGTTATT
Organism: Apamea anceps; assembly: GCA_951799955.1. Lineage (NCBI taxonomy): Eukaryota > Metazoa > Arthropoda > Insecta > Lepidoptera > Noctuidae > Apamea > Apamea anceps. The sequence goes on from OX637520.1 coordinate 11,450,987, forward strand.
GCTGCTGCTATCTTCGCTTAGGCGAATGACTAACTCATCTATATCTTGATATAGGGTTCTTCCTCGTTCATAATATTCTTTTTCAATGTTTGCGACTACCTGAAGTTTCCAGGTTGGTACTTCTTTCTTTACCGAGTAAAAGAATTGAATCTTTTGTCGAAGTGCACTTATTTTGAAGTCATCCATTTCTTTCTTAGGACGGCCTGATCTGTGTTTGCCAGGGGTTCCAAATTTGCCATCATTTTTATATCCTTCATCTACAATACGCCTGACTGTAGTCTCAGATTTTCCTGAAAGTAATATTTAAAAAATAATAATATGTAATATCTAACAGAAAATAGATAGCACTTTTTTAATTTCAAACATGTCAAAACTTATTCATATTTAAAACAATCTGTAAATTTGATCACCCAAAAGTATCAAAAGTTCTGGTTGCACTACAATATGGCCTACTTATATTTGCACTCTAACCTATTAATGCGCAATGTAAACAATCCTTATTTTAATCTTAAAATCGTATATTTAGTAAATTTGTAACTTCTGGTAGATAAAAAACAAACAGTAACACGATTACATACCTGTCATAGCTGCTGTTCGAGTATAAATATCATCCAAATTTGATAAAATTTGTCCAGCTTGGTGTTCTAACAAACATCGCTGATACACTTTAAAAATAATTTCCCGAGCTCCACTCCTATTAGTTTTCCTCATATTTAACACGTTTCTTCAGAGTTTTATCCACGTAGATTTGAAAAGCAATTAAAAATCCAATAGATAACGAGATAATCAACAAGTCGATGACAGCCGATGACATTCGATGTACTATGATTTAGTGTTACCCTACTTTTGAATAATGTTAGTTCCTCAAACATTATTTTCATGACTTTATAGACAGACTGTAAATCAAATTTAAGAAGAAATTTATCATCAGTCATTTAAGGCAGGACCAGCACAGTTTAATTAGTAAGTTAGTAATAATAAGTCCTCCAGACCAAATTTTGGCCATGGCGATCAATCTCAACGGAGACTAGCCTTCGACGCAGGAGATAGTGCGCAAGTGTGTACGCAGACATATCTTCCCTCAGTCTTAGTAAGTAGGGCGCTACTCCCTACCCTTGTCAGTCAACACAACAAAGGATATAAGCAGTCTACAAGTCTTCTTAACCTCAATTAGACACCTATTAGGAAGGTACTTCGAATTAGCTAAGCAGTTCATGACAAAGCTTACAATCGAACGGATCAGTCAGACACGTTCGTTTGCATCACCCATTCTTTCTAAACAAATCGATTCAGCTACGCAAATGACAATGTTACATGTTGAATTGCCGAGTAAAGCTTTCTCTGGAAGATTTTGCAATGTAGATTCAGGTAGATTAGTTCCTTATGGTCGGAGATTTCTTCATTGAGCCTTTAGATAACTAACTATTTACAGTATGTACTAAATTAAATGACTAACTAACTATACAAATAATTACAAAAATAAAAAGACACTCAGGCGTCGAAGTACTCGTCCGTATCGCTGTCATCCGGAAACCTGCCCAGAAGACTGGCAGTATTGTCACGTTGATTGGCAATGCTAATTCTTTGGCCAAAAAACGAACCAGCCCTCTAGTCACGTGAAGCTTCGACCAGCCGGCGAGAAATTTCCTTAAACAACAAACAAACTCCCGGGTCATGGGGCCCGAGTGCGCGTCTCCGCGCACTCGGGCCCCATGACCCGGGAGTTTCGACCCCAAACTGCTCGAAACGCTCGGGTAGTGTGCGGTGTAGTTAAGGTTACAGTAATTGCACCGCTTGAGGGTCTCTTACCTTTTAAAAAGTCTAAATGAAGTAATCATGTGTGCTGATCGAAAAGATGCATAATCAGCATAATCAGCCTATAATGTTCCCACTGCTGGGACACAGGCCTACTCTCTACGAGAAGGAGTGGGCTGCAATTTACCACGCAGCCCAGTGCGCGTTGTTAGAAGTCACACTCACATGTCTACGATTTTTGTTTGGTTCTAGGACATGCAGTTTCCTCACTTTGTTTACCTTCACCGTCTTGAGAGCAGTGGTGATGAATTATTTACATCGAATAGATGGTTTGGGTAAAAAATTAAAGAGGTGACCCTAAAATGACGGATAATCTAAAGACTAGATTAATGAAGAGTGTTACAGAAAATGATAACAAAAACTAACTTGTACAAAGTCTATTCAATTCAATTCAGTCTGTAGTTAGCACTGAAACAATAGGTAGAAAGACGATCAGGCGACATTGTTAAATCATGTTTTGATATGAAACGGACAGGGTATAGAAAGGGTTTCATAACACTTTCAATCTGCAGACCTCGCAAATCACAACTATTCAAACATCGATTTAAAACTCTTGATGTATCTGTAATTGCTTTTATTGCTTTAGCGTCATACTATAACTTTTGCATGTCTATTGGTAAAATATCGCTGAACTTATATGTATATTATGTTATCCATCTATCACCATGTGCTGTACCCATATTTGCAAAATAAACGACTTACTTACTAAGTAGTAGTTAGTTTTGACAGTTCAACCACGTTCATTGCGTTATTTACGTTGCGGAGCAGACGAATTTTTCAAACCTATAAAGCAATGGATTAGTAATCTCTTTGAAAATCCTCGGATTATGATTGAAAGTGTGTTGCACAATTAGATCTGCTTACTAATAATAACTTATCGGATGAATAAGAGCAGTGCAGATTGCCCAGCGGTATCGGCCTCGGTTTATGAGTTGTAGGTCGTGGGTTCGAACCCAGACAGGCGCTTTACTTTGTGTAATTTATTTCATCACCATTGCTCTCAAAAACGGTGAAGGAAAACATCGTGAGGAAACCAGCATGTCTTAGGACCAAAAATTCGAAGACATGTGACATCTACCAACATGCACTGGGCCCACGTGGTGGATTACGGCTCATTCCCTCTCACAGAGAGGAGGCCTGTGTCCCAGCAGTGGGAACACTGATTATGGATGAATAAAAGTGGATTACGTGAAAGAAGCTGGAGAAATTGACCCAAATTAGATGACGAAACCAGATAAGAGCTTCGTTCTATATCGGGTTTAAACAGGAAGTTGTGTAGAACGCTAAATAGAACTCACTTTTTTAGAGCACAAAAAACATAGCGACGCCATGACGGCTAAAGATTTCATAATAAGTAAGAGGAAAAACTTTGACAGCCTTGTTGGTTCAGGGGTCGCAAGCGCTATTGCTGAGTTTGAGGTCGATTCGATTCCCAGGTCGGGTAAAGTGTAATTGAGTTTTTCTATCTGGAATTTCTCATTAGCCCGGATTCAGGATTTGTCCCCAGTTGATGGTAAAAAGGCCGGTCCCTATATAAAATTGGACTTAAACATAACTGGCGGAATGTGGATGTACCGTTGTAGTATTGTAAACAATCAAGTATTTTTTAACTGAACAGACAGCTGTGCTGCTGGGGAGTTTGTTGTGCCACTTCTTCTTCCCAGCGAAAGCACTAGAAAGTGGTTAAGGTTTAAGTCGTTTTGAGGGACTGTCTTCTGTAATTTTGACGTTCAAAAAGTGCTGATTCTCAGCCTAATTGGAATAAATGACTTTTGATTTTGATTTATTTTGATTACTGTAAAGATTGTCTGCTAAAGTCGACAGAAAATATAACGTTGTATGATCTCAACAAATATGCCCGCTACAGTACACCTCTGCCCAACCTTTCGGGGAAACAAGGCATGATGTTATGTATGTTATGTTATGTAAGAAAATAAATAAGCAACAGTTTTCACTGCTTGAAATAATTCAGTAATGAAAACAATTCTGTATTTTTCCGCACGATGTAAGCACGTGTTTCTCTCTTATGGAGATCGATATGAAATTTTATTGAAAAGAAGTTCAGTAAGTAAATACAATGAAACTACGTGAGGTTTAACATAAAAACAAGGCTTAGCATAATCAACCTATAATGTTCCACTGTTGGGACACAGGTCTCTCTGTGTGAGGGAGTGAGCCGTAATCCACCACGCGACCCAGTGCGGATTGCTAGATGTCACATGTCTTGGAAATTTTTAGTTATAGGAAATGCGGTCACCTCAAAAATCCTTGTTCTTTCAAGTGCCTACGCCGTCGTAAAGTGTAAGTGAACAGCATTTTTTTTTATTGATTGAACGATTATATTCATGGAATCATTCTCCTCATCTTTTGCACCTGGACCTGCAGCTGTATCTGCACCTGTCGCCAGCACCTGCCTCGCGTCTACCTCCTCAGCTCCAGCTGTATCTCCACCTCAGCCTCTTCAACCCACCTATCACGCATCGTCACCCATACACCCCACCTCCACATACTACACACCACTCTTCAGTCCATCTCCATCCTTTTCTTGTAAATATATCTTTAATTGTTTTCTACCTCCCTTTCTTTAATTTCATTTTATCCCTTAACTTTAAAGTTTAGTTTTCCTCGTCGCTACACGACATTTTGGCTAATAACTTTAAGGTGGTATAGCACCAATTTACATGATATTATTATCAAGCAAATTAAACTAAATCGTAGGGAAAGTAAAAGGAACCTATACCTGTAGAACTGGTCCTACGAGAGTATAATAAACTGCGGAGAATGCCATGACAGGTGAAAGTTTATAGCTGCAAATGATTATAAACACTAGTTCAGTATTCGTGGAAATATTCCGTTCTGACGTCGGATGACTTGTTGAAGGTTTTAAGGAAATAAGAAAATATCATAGCCTGTATTCCCCGAAGGGTTAAAGGTAAGAAATTGGTACACTAGTCTATAAGTCTATTGGATGTATCTCATATCTTTGTATCAATGTATTCAATTGTTGGTGAGCCAAATAACTAAATTAAGGGTTACCTATAGTACACCCACATTCGCTAGTTATGTTTAAGTCCCATGTGGCAGGGGGCGAGCCTATTGCTATCTCTCAAACGGTGAAACCGGTGAAGGAAACTATCGTGAGGAAACCGACATATGTTAGAAGTAAAATTTCGAAGACATGTGACATCTGCCCATCCGCGCTGGGCCCGCGTGCTGGTTTATTTCACTTCCTCTCACAGAGAGGAGGCCTGTGTCGCAGGAATGGGAACATTATATACTGATTATGAGTTAAGTAAACTTTAGATAGATAAAATTAGAACTGCAAAAATTAATGTTATATTTTTAGATAGAGGGTGTTGCTTCCGAATACCTACTGTACGAGCTACGCTGTACATTGACCTTTGTGGTAGTTTGTACGTCACACTCATATGCACATCAATATTGTTTAGCTGTGCATTCCTCCAACATAGCATTTAAGTGGGACAATTGTGTAATTATATTCAGTAGCAATAAATCCATCAAGGGAAATGATTCGTCTACTCATTTACATAACATAACAAAGTACCGTACAAGTTTACCTACATAACAAATCCATAACATTTTCACTGCTGGGAGTTACGCCCCAACACCTACTACTATAATATGTCCGACACGCACTTCGCTTATTCGATTTTCAATTTCCTTTCACAGTGTTAATTTCAGTAAAGTAATTCGTTGATTTAATAATGTAATTACTACCTGTACATGTAATAGAGAACACGACACGATGTATCGATAACTTTTTAGTAATATTTCATATTTGCCGTCACTCTATTTCCTTTGAGCAGTACCTAAGTACCAACCACGTGCCTACTTGGTTGTGAGTTCCTTAAATACTTAGATATATTTATTGTCTGTTGTGAAATTGACATTTAAAACAATGTTCGTATCCAGCAACCTTCTTTTAATTTTATTAACAATCCACCCTAACTTTGCACGGCTGAAATATGAATATAACTTTTATTATGACCTTCCACTAGATATTGCTCGAAAGTGAGTTGAACTTGAGGTGAAAATCGAATGAAATTCTCACAAGTTACTTAAAAGAGCTAAGTGAATACATAGAAAACTGCTCTGTTTTGTACCTAATACTTTTTGAGATAAAGAAGAGATGATTTTGCACGAAAAGGCAGAGGGATACCACAAGGTTCTATTCTCGATCCCATTGTGTTATAACTTCAAAGACAAGATAACAAGAAATATATTACGAAATAAGTCAGTTTTTTGTCACATATACATATCGTGTCACAGTAGTGCGTGTTTTATTAGGAAGTTGATAAATGAACTGTATGAATGTAGAAATCAGAGGAAATGCAACTAGTATGGAATGTTGCGCTTAGGTCGAGATAGCTAACGTAATAAGCCAGGTCTAGATTACAACACTTGCACTTACACCATTCACTGAGAGTTTCCATTCAGTTAATGTGTGCAAGTTTATTATTTGCCGTATTTTTTTTCGCGAAAAGAGTTAGGATCGTATGGAGGTTTACTACTTGTGACTGATGGCTCAAGCTGTTCCAATGATTAAACAGCTTGCTAGCTGTGACTGATGAAGTGGTGATTATAATGGAGATTCTTAAGTCAGTTGCTGTTTCTGATCTGTGTTCAGGTTAACGGATGTTATAGACGTAGCACGAAGGTCTTAAAAAATACTGGCATTCAGCTGCAACCGGTTTGACTGGAAGATGATCCGAGACATACAACGAAGAAAAAAGGCATTAAAGAGTAAATGAAGAGATTGTCATTGTGGTTGGTGATAGTTTAGGTAGATTTCTGTATCTTTAAAGTTAAACAACAATAAATTAATGATGGAATGTGTCTTTGCACTGAATGAATATATTATGCAATATCTCTTGTAAAGAGGGCTATAAATGTCCAGTATAAGCTGACCTGTCATTTGTTCGGTGTCCCATACAAACAGAGGTCAGTTTGTACTGAAAAAGTATAGTTTGATATGTCGGTCTGTGAACCACATTTCATGCAAATAATAAATGGTTTTGATATGTTTTGTTTTGAATATAAGTCAATCATGGATATAGTGACTCATCATAATTGTCAACGTTTTCTCTTTAGTTCAAGGTTAGTCATTTCATTATATGTATATGCGAATTTGACACTTGACAGAATGTATTTTTAATTGGTTTGTAATTATTGTTTTAGCAGTCATCTAGGTTTGGATGTGTCGGTCAAGGTTTTTAAAGAGTTCGTTGGCTTTGGAGTTTATGGCTCCTAATAACTGTAGCTTTGATTTTTATATTGCACTAAAACACTTATCGCGTCTATTAATAATTGCGCTTCGCTATAGTTTTCTTGGCTATTCTTATCCGCACGAATTTACTCGCACGAAAAGTGCGAATCGTCATTTTTTAATAATAGGTAATTATTATTTTTTCATAGGCAACTAGCACGAAGTTAATTTATTTGTAGACGAAACGACAACAACGTATACTTTTTTCTTAACTTCATTGCAAAAAAATCACAAATCCCTGTCCATTAGGTTTTTGACAGATGCAACTAGTGATTGCAGCAACACACAATACATTGATTGATACACGTACGGTATTATAATGTCTGTAAGAAGCCATAAATAAGATAATTCAATAAGATAAGGCAGTTTATACATTTATTTTATTACGCATTTTAAAGTTTATAATTATTTTATTACGCATTTTAAAGTTAACTTATACGTAATCTGGAATAGTGACTTTCTAAGACAGCTGTCAAAAAACGGTTAGCCCAATGGCCAGGGTATAATATTATTTAAAATTGACGATTCACCCTTTTCGGGCGAGCAAATTCGTGGGAATCAAAATAAGTCGTTTTCTTAAATCATTTTGTGTTGCCTTGTCTTATTGAAGTTTAAGCTACACTGCTTTAGAGGTTGTTCTTGTTCATGATCATAAATTGGTAACGCATTAGCTCTGTTATAATTTTCTTTTCTCTTCATCATCGTTGACAACTTTCTTTGACCCAAGTACGATCTTTTATTGTTTATTGTATTGTATTCCCGAACCTTTCCGAACCACTGCAGGCCAACACCATAGACACTTCGTTTTTTTATAGAAGTCACATTAAATCCGTTTTGAATTGAAATCGAATTCGATGGATGAATGATTGGTGATCGTGAATTCGTGACCAACGGTTGTTTTTTTATCTAACAGCTTGGATATATTTTTTAATTCTTGACAACTAACGGTAACAAATCGAAAGTACGTTCGAGTGAAAGTTGTAAACTTTTTTTAGCATTTTGCTTCTTTTTTTATTAATCTATGTAATAACTATTTATAATTTACGCGTCTACGCTATTTTATAAATAGCTTCCGATTATATAATCATGTATGATTTTGACCATTATAATGGTATCGACTACACACATAATACTTACACATAACATAACATAATACTTATACATAACATAACATCACGCCTGTATTTCCCGATGGATCAGGCAGAGTGTACCTATAGTACACCCACATTTCACCAGTTATGTTTAAGTCCAAGAAACAAGTAACAGGGGGCGAGCCTATTGCCATCAACCGGGCACAAATCCACACTCCGGGCTGCTACTGAGACAATAACACTTTGCCCGACACGGGAATCAAACCCAGGACCTCATGCTCAGCAGTAGCGCTTGCGAGCAATAGACCAACGAGGCCTATAATATACCTACCTGAATAATTTTGAAGCATATTGCTAATCCATCGCTTCACATGTTCGCAAAATGTGTCTGCTCAACAACGTAAATAACGCAATGAATGTTGTTGAACTGTCAAAATGAAAGCCATTCCTACTGTTAGTGTGGAATTAACCCTCAGTATCTACATCTATACATTCTTAAATTGTTTAGATACTTCTAAACAGATCATAGAGGTAGGTATACACGTAGGTAAGTGTTTGCGAGAAACCTAGTTTAGAATTTCTCTTTGGAATACCGTTACTTAATGACAAGAAATGTAGTTGACAACTAATAATTTGTGGTTTCAGACGAAACGACTGCCATTAACTGCAGTATAGAAACCTATTAATCATGCTTATTTAGATTTATTTATTTATCCATGACTGTGTTGCTTTTATTCAATGACAAATGTTTTAAAATGGCTTCAGTCTTTTACTCCATATCATACCTACCTACTTAAAAGTCCTTATCATATTTGTTCGTCGAACGGTTGATTGACAGGTATACTAAAATCTGAGTACTTAGTTCTTTTCTCAAAATCTCTGAAAATTCGCACGACTCGTGCATCGTGAGTCCTTCAATAGGTTTCATCCCACTTTCAGAACCAACCGGTCTGTTTTCTAAAAATCCCATCGTGAAAACTAAGGTGAACTGAGCTTGAAGTGAGCTGTCAATAGTGTCAATCCATCCGGTGGAATGACAGTTCAATTCAAGCTCAGTTCGCCTAAGTTTTCACGTTGCAATTAATACAGAATAGATTAGCAGTTGCCAAGGATTTTAGTTCCGGTTGAATTTCGGACTTCGAATTTAAATAATCAAATTTAATCACCCAATCATTATATTCAGCCAGTCTATCATCTTCATCCTCAACACATTCTAACACTAATGGCTGATTCCTACAATTTACAGACCGTTATTGGTTAAAATTAAGGCTCTTGTATCTTTACCAATAATGAAGCAAAGACCTCATACCTTTGCCTAGTAGACCCTCCCATGTGGAAGTAGCTATCACAGGTAAAATTAGCTAACAAATTTATTTATCTGCCCAGTTTGGCAATAACAAATGCTACCATTGGAAAGGAAAACGATTGGTTTTTCTTTTTAAGAACCGAGCATATGTAAAATTACTTTAACTTTGCGTCTCTTATTATTTATCTATTTGCAATCAATTATTCAGTTTCATTAGCATTTGAGGAAAACTCATCTACGCAGTTTCATATCAATTAAAACCAAAATGTAAACTTTATTTCGCTAATTAGTTGTGTTGTGTAAATTAGCGTTGTCTCCACAGTTTTTAGCGATAAGATGTGTTGATACGAGTACGAACCAGGCAAATACTATTCTATGTTGTTATTAAGGTTGGCGACATTGGGATGGTTTATTTTTCATTTTCTTTTTGAGCGCTGTCTTGAGCGCTAACAATGGTTAGTGCTTTAAAAATCATACTTTAACCATACTTATATCTAGCTATTCTTCGCTCGTGGCTAAATAATGTCAGCCGCACGGATCGGACGAAGGTTAAGCTACGCTTGTCGCGGTCGGTTCGTGGATGGGTGACCATCCACTACATATCCAGCCCTCTCCGTGCCTCTTATTCCCAGCTGTCATTCGTAGATCTTTGACAGTTGTTGTTTGTAGTCAAAGCCTAAAAGTCTCGCCAAAGGGTAAGCGTGGTGCCCAGACACTGGGTGGTGGAGTGGAGGTCAGAGAGGCAGTCGCTCCATGTAAAACACTGGCATTCAACGGCATCCAGTTGGTCTGGAAGCCGACCCCAATATAATTGGGAAAAGTCTAGGCAGATTGACGTCTTAGCTAATGAGCTTTATTTACATAAAACGTGTGTGTTTTTTGTCGATTTTAACTTAACTGTTTGTTAAGATGACTGCTAGTTAACAGCTGGGTACGAAAAATAATACAGTTATAATTACCTAACGAGCGTAGCACAGACGCATTAGAAAGAAATTGCACCAATTTCCATCACGGTTTGTCATTAAAAAAAAACTCATTTTATATTGTATAATAATAGCAAGGTAGCCCTAACAGTAGAAAGTTACCCAATTATCTTACGGATGTTACGTAGGTACACAAGGTGGGAAAAAAATCCTCGAACTTGGATATAAATAAAAGATAAGTTATTGTTATAGAAGAAAAGATTGTTCCACTTCCTGAGAATGTTGACTATAATTGTGAGAACTGAGAGCTATGTAGAAGATTAATGACTCAGTCCGAACCTAGGAATGAGATGAGATTCGCAACTTCGGAAGTAGTCGTAAGGAAGTGTCAAAAACAATTAAAAATATGTGGTACAGACGCCAGCACATCAAGCTACTACAATCTGTCAAATTTCTTTAATAGATTTTCAACTTTATCGCTTATGCATTAAGGTTGAAGGTTGATTGGGGAAATTTGACAGTTTCGGGTAGCTTGACCTGCTGGCGTCTGTACATCACACATACTAATTCCATGCTAAAATGACGGAAACGAAAATAATGGTAGGTACAGTCAACAGCAAAAGTAGATGATCAAAATCATGAATTCAATACTAATTAACGGAGTTCGCAGCTATATATGGCAGCTATACTAGTAGTAAATGTTTGGATAATTTACAATCACATACTTTTGAATCACTTTGAAGCCACACAGTTCTGACGCGAACTCCGTTCATTAGTATTAAATTCTGATTTTGATCATCTACTTTTGCTGTTGACTGTACCTTATTCTTCGGGAGAGCGGTGTATGCTTATGCGAATCCCGCACCCTCAGCCATAGGCAGAGGTGGAACACCGTGGTGGTTTTAGCCGATAAGAGTCCGGCATACCCCTCTTTTCACCCACAAGATGGAGGAAGTCTATGAGGATTTCCACCGCGCAACAAAAAAAGAGGTACCTTATTCTTTCGAAATGGAAGGTTCAAATCCCTTTAACAGGCGCCAGCAGGTCAAGCTACCTGAAACTGTAAATTTTTCCCAATCTACCTTGATGCTTTAGCGATAAAAGTTGAAGTTGAAAATCTATTAAAGAAATTTGACAGATTGTAGTAGCGCTTCTACAATCTGTCAAATTTCTTTAATAGATTTTCAACTTTATCGCTAGAGCATTAAGGTTCAAAGTTGATTGGGAAAATTTGCCAGTTTCGGGTAGCTTGACCTGCTGGCGTCTGTACATTCCCTTTTTAAAATCACTAAAGAAACCCCAATATTTCATGCATGGAATTCGTATGTACTATTTCGCCGTTTGCGTAGTTTTTGATACTAGACGGCAGGCGTGCTTATTATTGGCTATTTTCACCGCGCCATTTTGTAGATCAAATCATGTGATCATATGATTATCTTTAACTTTAATTACCTTTAACATTAGCTAAGTTTAAAACGTGTAGCAATGTTGCTCAAGTACTAGGACGGTACTTTAGCATTAGGCCCTTCACCGGTTTACCTTCGTTGAATCATAATCTCCCGTGGAAGGAGAAACCTGATTTCATTTAAATCGGCCATTGTAGCCAACTTGACTGCAGGGACGTCACGAATTGATTTAAGTATCTCTAATTAAAACGAATTTCCTTGATGAAAAGGTAATTTTAAAATAACTGCGGCATTTATCGGTGCCTCGTTTGTCTAGTGGTGGCAAGCGCTACTGCTCAGCATGAGGTCCTGGGCTCGATTCCCGGGACCGGCAGTGCCATTAAGTTTTTCTATCTGGAATTTCTCAGTAGTAGCCAGGAGTCTGGATTTGTGCACGGCTGATGGCAATAGGCTCGCCTCTATTACATGGGACTTAAACATAACTGGTGAAATGTGGGTGTACTATAGGTACATCCCTGCCTAACCCTTCGGGAAATACAGCCGTGATGTTATGTGTTTTTATTTTCTAGAAGACAGAACTGTGCAAATTACGAGAATGGACGTGAAAGTGTGTTACTTGTAAGAAAGTTTAGCATATTAATAATAACATAACGGCTGGGGCCCGAGGACCTGACCTTATGCTAATGTTTAGCAGTCATACAGCGCAAGCTGTTTAAATATACTGTTCCGGGTCAATGTTGTGGTTAAAAATAGACTTATTAATATTTTAAACACACATAAACGAGATGAGAGATGAGATGAGACTGACAGACGAGTGGACGACAGAGATATTTATTGTGCTAATAAATCAGTATATTTATTGTGCTAATAATTTTATTAATTAACTCCTACGAAGCAAAAATAAACCATGAAAAAGCTGAATAATGAATGACCTTTGCTTAAATTAGACGAAATTATGATTTTTTTTTTCCTTCGCCCTTCTTGGGCAGGCTAAGGTCTTGGACCATACCGCCTCGTCTTCAGTCTTTATTGTCCTTCTTGACTAAAAGTAAGGCCAAAGCCTCGTCTTCAGTTACATCCTTCTTGTTCAAAAATAAGTAAGGCCGAAGCCACGTCTTTAGTTTCATTCTTCTTGTCCAAAAGTAAATAAGGCCACAGCCACGTCTTTAGTAGTTTATACCTTGTTTTATATGTATTTTAGGCCAAAGCCACGTCTTCAGTACTTATACGAAATTATGAACAAGATACCATAGACACAATATTTATTTTAAAATTAGGCAAAGGCAAACAACCCAAAAAGTCCTTTGTGTGACCATTTCAAAAGAGAAACGACCAACCGTCGACTACACGGTTGAAAGGCTTGACAAAGTTGCGTATGCATTTGTGCAACCTAATATAGGTCCTATACATGTTATTATTAGAGTCACATTGGTTGCACAATTAATCGGTGACGGTCGGTCACGGCATTGCAGGCTAATACGATATTTGCGATTTCCTTGTGTGCTGCACTCTCACTGGGCATGTGGAAACAAGGAAAGGAAAAATGTCGTCACATAATAACAAACAACAGGCTAACCGTTTAGTGGAAAACGGAAATGTGGAGCTGATGTTATTTTTTTCTGATAACACCGCCATATACGATGAAAGACATTCAGTCTGTTGTGGAACAGCCAACCGCGTAAATCAGAAAAGTTCTTTTTTTTTCAATGGTTGATTCAGCATCACCTGGTTATTGCTGTGTGGTTATGCGGTCCTAGTACTTTGTGTCCAAATTAATGGTTTCTTTTTGCACCTGATTTAATTTAATTTAAAAATTAGGTACCGTACCTAAATAAAGCTATTTGTAAACGTTACTATTTGTGAATTTGTGACTAAAATAACCATTATCAGAGTGATTATTAGAGCGAGACAATGTGTGTGAAAAATTACGTAATGTTTTAATTTCACACTAGTTTTTAGACCAGAAAGATTAAAATCTAGATGCATTCATTCAAGCTGATTTTTCCCACGAAGTTATTTCGGAGATGATAATGGCAACACTAGTTACACACAATACCAGTTTTCAAATGGGTATTTGATTTTCGAATTATTTGCCGGCATTGCCATCCTATTGTTTTTAACAAAGAAACAAATCAAATTCAGCCTTAAAATTCCTCAGTATAGCAATATGAATATAAGTTAATTTTATTACTTACTTAATTATGTGAAGATATTTAAATTATGTACTCTATACAACCTTCTTTTAATCACCTTTTAGCCATACCCGAGGCATCTTAAAACAAGAAGTTAATTAAAAAAAACACAATGGCTTGCTCGCAGTACAATAGAAATCGGATAGAGGATGCGGATCACGTTCGAATTCGGAAGTGATCAAGGAGTGAGCGACCTTAGTACCGCGTTAATAAATTGTGCGTTTGTTTCCTCTCAAACAAATGACTGACGATCTCTTTGAAGTTTTTGTCGCCCTAGTACTTTTACTAGATTTACATAAATTTACCCTACAGCGTAAGGTGTGACTGACGGATCTGGGTCATACCAAAAAAGCTCGTGAAATAATATGTATTATATTGATATTGCTGATTACTGTCATGAATGAGAACAATTAAATATTACAACATCAAGAAAGGGATCCAAAGGGAAATAGCCAGACGAGTCGCTAGCTCATCCTTTTCATGGTAGTAAGGTCTAAGACAAAAACAGACTTCCATATCGTTTTACACAATGTAGCAAAATTGACAAGACATAGAAATGTATGGGAAAGGAATTGACATCTACTAAACTTAACCGTCACGCGATCCGTAAATTCCATTCCCATAGGTTCCGTTTATGTTTTTATTCTTTGTCAATCGTAATTGTTATCTATGTGTTTGTCACGTACGCCCCATGTTTATAACCTATCATTTGTTGCATACAATATTTTTATCTCACAAAGCGACGCGTGGTTTACTTGTGGTAACTAAGTATAGGACATGGGGATGGGGAACCATTTTTAAGAAGCTAAGCTATTCGTTTTCTCGAATAGAACAAGTGGTGCACAGTATGTGCTTTCTCCTAATTATCTTAAAAACGATTGACCTCTTAATTTAAATTGATATGATTTTAAGATTACAAGGCTCTGCGGTGTAACCTTTGCACTTTCGGCAGGGCATAGAATAATACGGTCTAGACATTATCAGTGAAAGTCATCTTGAGTGCCCAATAAAGGCTAGTAATGGCTTCATACCTTACAGTGGCCGATTTTGGACAAACAGAATGTCTTTACTATCTTTATGGACTTAAAAACAGTTTTGGAGATATAGGACAATGATATATTGTCCAGAAGTTATCTTTATGGCTTATTATTAGCGTGTCATCGTCAAGTATGTCATTCTTTCTATTGGGCCTATAGAGGCCCAAAAATGGGCCCAGCGAAACTTTCTCTACTTACACCAGAAATCTGTGGTCCAAATAAGTCTCTTAACGATCTTTATTCCCTTATGAAGCGATTTAAATACTCTATGGTTTTCGGGGTTCTTAAACATAGGTACTTGAAAGTGATTCCCCACTTTTAGGTACAGAATATTACGGGAATAACATTGGGCGTGGGCCTAAAAATTACTTTTTGCAGTGTCGGGAATTTGCATGGGATGATAATAATTATGTCAGTTCTAGAAAAAGGGTTTATGGTTGAGATGACCGCAAGGTAGGAACAAGAAAACATGCGGAACCGCCTTCGAATAAATAAGTTATGGCGTTCAGGCCAGAAAGCGGACGTTGAAGGCGCATTTGGGTGTTGGAATCTATATCTAGGGTAGTAAACGCTATACGAGTATAAGAAAATAAGAAGCTATTTACTGAATATTTTCGCAATTTATTTCAAAAGGACGTGCTTTCTTTTTCGGGCCAACACATAACTGTTGTTTTATGAAAACAATCGCCGCATATTCCATTTTGTCATTTTTCTACTAGCCTGCATGCATGATGTAAGGTTCCCTTTTGCATACAACCTTTACAGTACCAACCTAGGTAGGCTTATTACTAAATATCTGAAATGCCACAAAATTCACTTGACATATTTGCCCGCATATGACGTCACTTAACAACAACTGCAAGTAAGCCAGTCATGATTTATTTAGCCTTGTAACATTATCAAGTCAGAACTTTATGATGGATGCTAAAATTTTTATACACTATTGACAGCCAAATCGTAGGTGAACGTGACTATTTAATTTGTGCATTTTATCATTCTTAGCAGGTATCGTACCTAAGTGCGATTATAAATAAACTAAACTAACAAATATCGTAAATAATAAAAAAAATAAGCTGCTAGCTAGATGGCTCAAGTGACATTTTAAAATATAGTGGGCCAAGTCTAAATCAAATTATTTATTTCAATTAGTATAGGCTTATAAAAAAGCACTTTGGAACGTTAAATTTTTAACGAAAATAGAACTGATTCTAGTTCTAGGGCCTTTTTAAATTATATTAGGAATAGGTGAGCTTGTGCCCTGTGAGTATAGCATAAGCATAATATATTATAATGTTACCACTGCTGTGACACAGGCAGCCGTAATCCACCACGTGGGCTCAGTGCAGGTTAGTGGATGTCACATGTCTTCGAATTTTTGGTTCTAGGACATGCCGGTGAACCTATATGCCGAAAGTTGAATAATGTGTAAGTAACTCCAGCAGACCATAGCAACACGACAAGTCGCCAAGGAGGTTTCATTTACGATTTCAATAGCATCTGCGCCGATTCGTACCGCGACGGATGTTTTCGGAGTGTTATGGCTAAGTAATAGCAACTGTAGCAAACATCTTGGATAGAATTCATCACACAGCAATCTCAACAAGCTAACTATTAACTAATAGAGGCTGGGTAAATGAGATACCTTTGCTCAAAAAAGGAATGCTATATTTGACTGGTTATGCGCGGGAAAACCCGGTCAATCAAAAAAGTTTTTGGGCACCACAGAATAAAAATGATAACAATAAATTATATCGATTCAAAAAATACATTGAATAATATTACATCACAAAAGCCTGCTTCAGTTTCCCTTCTGTTGAGTAACTTAGTGACAAGGTTATGTCAAACACGGCGTCCAATTTAGGCTGTAGGTCTGTACGCTGAACGGTGTTCTTGAGAAAAAAAGATTACAATACAGTACAGACAGGTGTTTTAAAATTGAAGCATATTTCTGTCTCTTTAGAAGGACTTTCCAGGTTTCTTTATAAATGTGTGTGAAATCGTTGATACTTCCACGGTTCCACTAAAGACGGCCAGAGACAAAATAGAAAAAGTCATGTCCCCGCATGTCCCTGTAAATTCGACAACGGTCAAAGTCAAGTCAAACAGAATCCTCTAAAACGATAACTTAATCAATGCTTAAAACCATCTAAAATTACGATCACGCTCTATTGCGCTTGAAGCATTCACTTACCAAATTATACTGTTTTTTGCTTGGTTGCATACTTATTACTCATTGTATAATGCTGATTGATTTGCTTCGGTCTTCAGGAAGCTAAGCTATGAGCTAATCTTGACTTTTCGCTGTTTTTGTGGTGTGTACCATATAGGTAATGTAGAGTGTTATCAGTGCAAGTCTTACATAGTTTACGTCGTAATAATCGTTTTTGTTTTGTTTTGCGCTGCAGTCTTGCACCTCTTTGCTTAGTAAAACTGATCCATGATGCTGCTAGAATAATTCTGTAAGTTTTTGGTAACTTCAAGCTAAAAGCCTGAGATTGTGTTTTATCTGTGACACACACATCGCGTTTTCGCGCCTATTAGAACTGTCAAAATCTTTCTAAGAGACGTTGTTCGAAATTTTAATAGTTCTTCGATTATTTTTTTTTAGTTGTTCGGTCACAAATAGTTACATCTTTTTTAAGAAACAGTGCGTGTGGTGTTTGGTTTAAACTAGTTTGATCTAGGTAATTATTTTTTTTTTTTTTCGCTAAGCAAGTACTTACCGTACGATAAAAAGGACCGTTAAGACTGCGATTAGGCACGTTTTCCGGTGCAGCAGACCGACAATATGTCTGACGAAGCCAATGACTCATTGTGGTCTGTACAGCTTGGTACCAATCGATTGAAATGCATGTGAAGTAGGTACCTACATTTCCCAGAATCTAAAGACAGGTCACCAGAGTTCACAATTAAAATATAGCATTCTACTAATAATGAACATTTATTTAGGCAACAGGAAAACGCCTGAAAAACTTCTCACAGTTCTTCGAAATCATTCAGAAAGTGTAGCCTATCGATTGGACAGATCATGATAATTCTAAAATCAGTATTCTGGAAATGACCATATTTCAAAGCAATTAATTGTTGAAAAAGTTCCAAGCATACTGATGCTTAGAACTTTTGTTCTCTTTTTGTTGTTTCTGTTTGTTTGTTAACTAATGAGTTGATGACTATTTAGAATTTGAGACGAACAAAATCATGAAGTTGGGGCGAATAGAATTGCTACACCTAGTTGGTTTTAGTTGATAACATAATAGGTACTTCGCCAATGGCTAATGAACCGATCTATTGGCCATTGGCATAGCCATTGGGTACCTAGGTATCACCTTGAAGAATTGAAAACCCAATGCAAAGGGCCATTAGGTAAACCTCACACCCCGATGAAAACTTATCGCAAAGGGTACTTCCACACAGTTACGATAGGTACATTTTTTTTTTGTTCCTGGGTGGACAATCGTCATGGATGTCGTATATCTACATAATCCAACAATACGTGCTTTAAATTTGTTTTCATTTTACGTATTGAATATTGTCACGTAAGATCATGTTTATCACATCAAAAATAATTTTACTGACAGCTGCAAAAATTCTGCAGGGGGCCTACTCTCTAGTTCGTCAACGAAAATACGGGCCCGTCCGAAAGAAATTCGATACTACGGAATGACTCGGTTAACTTTTTCGAACGGGCAAAAACATTTCGAACTGCTGTCAAATCGTGTTGTCACTGTACTTAGTTCGGACCCCAAACTAACCTTATGACCCAAGGTGATACGAACTAGGAAACGTCCATAACATCGGCTAAAACTACGGATTTCGTGCTTAGAGAATAGACCCCCTGCTGTCAGCACGGATAGGTATTCAAATTCAAACATGTATCTCAATCAATATACTTACTCTGTCCATTAGGTAAACCGTTTTTTGACAGATCGAACTAGTGATTGCAGCAACACTCAATACATTGATTGATACATGTACGGTATTATAATGTCTGTAAGAAGCCATAAATAAGATTATTCAATAAGATAATATATATAAGGCAGTTTATATATTTATTTTATTACGCATTTTAAAGTTAACTTTTACGTAATCTGGAATATGTTCGTTCTACAGGCAGCTGTCAAAAAACGGTTTACCTAATGGACAGGTTATATTCGACTAACGACCAGTGGAACTAAGAACGGTAACAGTCCAAGTTGTTCTGTGTTTGTCTTGAAATCAAGAGGGGTTGTCCCTGCCCCAGTGACCTGTTTTCCGCCACTAGTTCCAACAATATGGCAAATTCTCATTCACCGCTATTACCTCACCTAACAGAAAGTTCCAAAGAAAGTTTTGAACACATTACATTGCATTTTATCAACGGCTCTGATACATAACAGCCATGAAATTGGTGTAATGGACAGAAAACATTGCGTGTACTTCGGAACAGAGTGGTTTGATGATGGATTTGCTTATAAAAATCAAAATGGCCGGAGCGAGGCGGTCGATAAAGGTAATTGCAAGTAATTTAAGGCATGTGAAAGTGTGTATAGTGAATGTTAAGAAAGAAGTAGACTGTTTTAATGATTTATTTATGTGAGAGTATGTTACCGTTGATCGATTTAATACCATATTAATTTTTGTAATGGTTACACAATTTGCACAATCACAGTTAGTGGTTTAATAGCAGAGAGATGTTGGTTATTGGTATTTTGATGCTTCTGCGCATTTTTTAATTCAACCATACGACGAGTCCACCACCTATCAGAATCAAAATAAAAAATCCAAAAGTCATTTATTTGTCAGTCAGTCAGTCAGAATCAGAACTTTGTGAACGTCAAAATTGCATAAGACAGTCCCCTAAAACGCATGCCCTTCACCACTTCTTAGTGTTTTAGCTGGGAAGAAGTAGCGCAACAAACTCCCCAGCAGCACAGCTGTCTGTTACATGGAAGCGTTACATCAGTTTAATATAAAGTTTACTGCAATGATGTATAGGCATACTACTACCTCTAGCTAAAGGCAGTCGGATTAGGGATCGTGAAACGCCGTATAAGAGCTGCCGTTCTATTCTGTAAAACACTCACCGTATATATTTAGGTGAAGGGTGAAGTGAGATGGAAGTAAGCTGTCAATAGTGTCAATTCCTAGGATCAGGTGGAATGACAGCCCACTTCATCTAAGTTTTCATGGTGACTTTTTAACAGGTCTCAATTCTGTTGAAGACATTTTACACCATTCACGATAATAGTAAGTTATAAAGAAGGTGCTGGTTAAGCAGTTGTATTTCAATCCAGGACTCCAGGAGGAGTGAGGACTCAAGACAACAGAGCAAATGCACCTGTTTACCACGATGGGCCTAGATCACAGTAACAAAGATTGAACAAAATAGGTGATGTTTGTAGAGCTTATTCACGCAAACAAAATAAACTATCATTTTCAAATGCGATTGTATGGAAAAAAGTAAGAAAATTCGTATATTTGCGGTAAACATGACACAAAGAAAAAAAGAACAAATTGTGGGAAACTATGCGTTAGATCCACGGAAAATGGCCATCGCTCAGCATAATGCTGTGACACTATGCAAGACAGAGCCACACACACAACGCTGGTTTTTAGCGACAACCGGCGTTGACGAATGAAATGCGGATGTCAAGCTCAAGTCCTTTCAAAGTTCATATGAATACAATTTCAAAGTGCACTGAGCATAAAATACTCATACCTCTAAGCATTGAACCGGTTTCTCAGTAGATCCTCGTAAATTGTTCTAGACTTGCAGCTGGTCAGTTTTTAGGGTTCTGTACCCAAAGGGTGCCAACGGGACCCTATTACCAAGGCTCCACTGTCGGTCCGTCTGTCACAGGGCTGTATCTTTTGAACCGTAATATGTAGACACTTGAAATTTTCACAGAGTGTGCCCTTCATCCTTTCTCCTACTACAAATGCTGTGCCCGACAGGGACCATAATTGTTTCATTAGTTTTAAACCTACCCACGTTATTTACGAATTATTTATTTATTTATCCTCACATTGGAACGCCATACGGAATAAAATTCACATTTTGTTATGGAATACAATAACGAATTGTGAATTTAATATGGCCGCTATAGCAACAAAAAAAAAACTGTAAAATGA
This sequence comes from Apamea anceps, assembly GCA_951799955.1. NCBI lineage: Eukaryota > Metazoa > Arthropoda > Insecta > Lepidoptera > Noctuidae > Apamea > Apamea anceps. The sequence continues at coordinate 11,472,155 of OX637520.1, forward strand.
AAGGGGAGACGCCCTTTCATTCCCCTTTCTTTCATAAAAATGAAAGGGGGTCCATACAAGACACGTATTTAAAAAAATATATGAAGTGTTCAATATTGTACGATGATACGGAACCGGCTTCTTGTGCGAGTCGGTTTTTACACATTTCTAGTTACTGACAGGTGACATAAATAACTACAAACGGGTTAGAAATGCCCCTCAAATACATCTTGCGACAGGCATGTGTTTTTGCTGGCTCCTGAGAATACAAAAGAAAGTCTATCTTGAAGCATTTTAGACTTCTTAAGGTCGGTAGAGTCATCATCATCATCTGCATAGCCTTTTCACAACTATGTTAGGGTCGGCTTCCAGTCGAAACGGATGCAGTATTTTACATGGAGCGACTGCCTTTCTGACCTCCACAACCCAGTTACTGGACAACACATTACCCTTGATGAAGACTGGTTGTCAGACTTTCTGGACTACCCGTAATCATCGTAAAGGTCCGCAGAGTATGTTAAAAAATTTGCATCACTTGGCAATGAGTAGGTAAGTACTTATGTAGATACGAATATTTTCGCAAAATCCTGAGGTAAGATCATTCTGATGTTGACATTGACAGTTAGAGAGATTATTATGAAAACAACCTCATGTTTGGGTCAGCTGCTGTGGCTAAACAGTTTCATTGCAGTGCCTTACAAGATAAACTTTTCTTGTTCTAAAAATATTTTCGGAGAGAAGAGAAAAAGCGGACAGATAAACTAGTGGTGAAGGGAAGCTGTCTTTTTAATTATATTTTATTTGTGTTATTTTTTTGTAAACTTTTCTGTCAAAACATCTGTCTGAGCTGACGCTCGCAATTCAGAATAAAAAAGTTCGCAAGACGAATCGTTCGCGAAAATTCTAAAGAGATATTTTCCTAGCCAGTGTAGTGACAATTATTTTGTAAAAGTAAGTTAAACATACGACGTGCAGAGTCGTTTTCTAGTGAATACTTTCACTAGCTTTTGACAAAAATGTTATTCGAAACATGGTCTGTGTCGAAAGTGAGGATATATTCGATTTGATTTGATTTCCGGTCAGATAAATACATAAATTAAATGATATTATTTCAATATTTGTTGCCGAGGGAGGTTTATGAAATGCTGGCGTGATGACCTATGTAGATGTGTTTGCGGGAGATTGGTCGGAGTTCGCGACGCACAACAAACGATGGGAAGATATAGGAGAGACCTTTGCCCAACATTTGAAATTAAGGTTAAAAAAAACCGGCCAAGTGCGAGTCGGACTCGCCCATGAAGGGTTCCGTTACGTTACGATTTATGACGTATTAAAAAAAAAACTACTCAGTAGATCTCGTTCAAACCAATTTTCGGTGGAAGTTTATATGGTAATGTACATCATATATTTTTTTTAGTTTTATCATTCTCTTATTTTAGAAGTTACAGGGGGGGGACACACATTTTACCACTTTGGAAGTGTCTCTCGCGCAAACTATTCAGTTTAGAAAAAAATGATATTAGAAACCTCAATATCATTTTTGAAGACCTATCCATAGATACCCCACACGTATGGGTTTGATGAAAAAAAAATTTTTGAGTTTCAGTTCTAAGTATGGGGACCCCCAAAATTTATTGTTTTTTTTCTATTTTTGTGTGAAAATCTTAATGCGGTTCACAGAATACATCTACTTACCAAGTTTCAACAGTATAGCTCTTATAGTTTCGGAAAAAAGCGGCTGTGACATACGGACGGACAGACAGACAGACAGACAGACAGACAGACATGACGAATCCATAAGGGTTCCGTTGCCATTTGGCTACGGAACCCTAAAAAGAACTATCTGACTAAGTACTAACTGCTCTTGGACAGTGCTGGATGGACATTATTTTATGGTCTTTGGCACTGTCGTAAGCCGGAAAGGCCAAAGTTATTTTTTATTTTGTTTCTAATAAATAATGGAATGATTAATTCATAAATCACTTGTTTACATTTCCATATTTTGTAGTCTTACTAAACTAGAATAAAATTCTATAAATACCGCGAAATATTTTTGTTTTCTTTGACCCAAACACCGTAAAAATTTGCATTCGAGAATGACCTAGAAATGTAATAGGTAGGCAACGTATTTTTATAACTTCAAGGTAAAAAAAATAATACATTTGTCACATTATTTTGTTAACCCCGCAACCTAATATTTTTTGTGTCTCTAGGAATGGAACCTATTACTTTACAGAGCAAAGTTAAGTTGTTAGTTTATGAATGGGACCAGTTGGTTCACAGTAAACAGCTCTAAGTGCAACGGCCTCCGTGCAACAGCACTCATTTTCTTTTATTGATTACTAGAAGTTTACTTTAAGTACTAGAACGAATTCTGCATAACAAATTGTTGCTGAATTTTCAAGGTTTAAGAAATGCATGTTTCTATAACTTTGCTAAGTTATTTTACTCACAAATATCATAAATCCTTCGCTTATTAAGAACATTGTAATTGTAGGCTGTTGTAGCACAAGGATTTCTAGTCAAATTATTTTTGAATTCGGAACAGATCGATTAAATCCGAGGCAAAGGCACAACAATCACAGCCAAAGTGCAATAAAAATCTCAGATAGGTACCTACTGAATAATAAACAATAGTGAAAATAAGAAAGTAAGAAAAACCACTTACATTCATTTTGAAAATTTCCAATATTCCTCAGATTAACATCAAAATAAATCACTGAACACAAAGACTTTCTTCAAAAGAATTTTACGATGTTGATATTATGGAACCGGTTTTATTTTTGACAGGGAACGCGCATGTGCGCGGTATGATGGCGGATCGGCGACTGGCGCGCGACGGGTTTAAAAAAATAAACTTTCTCAAACGACCGCGATTTAAGCCTCCCTATTGGTTGCTAGGTATTAGGTACTGTAGTTGACGACTACTTACATAATTACTGGCAGTTAAATTCATATTAATTTGTTTGTGATAAGGTGCTGCATATTATGATGATGGTCCGAAGGTTGAGGTAACGCTAATTGCACCTGTCACCATCAACCCATTGATGGATTTAATGTTCATTGATGGATTTGGCCGAAGTCAAATGAGGCACCGCCCGACGATTATCCCTGTATGCACTATGCAAGTGCACCCAACCAAGGACAACCCCGGTTGGTGTAGGACTATTGCATGATATGGAAACAAAGACATTGGAATATGTGTTTGGATGGCTAAAGTGGACTGGTTACCTAGGTAACCAGTCCACTAGTAGTCCAGGTAGTAGTTCTAGAACTATGAAATTACTATGGGTATGGGAACCATCTCTAAAATACCATAGCTTTTTGGATTTTTTAAGAAATGAAAAAAAGAGAAAACTAAGACTGTAGTAAGTAAGCATAATTATTTATTTTATTTTATCTAGAACACGATTACGGCGACTGTCGCAAATTGGCACGAATATTGTTCATACACGGTCGGGGTCTCAAGTATCGAGGTGTGGAACAGTCAACAGAGTAGAAAGTTCCTTGTTATAAAAGGGAGGATCCTCCGACGAGAGCGTATAAATTGTCACTCAAGTGCAAATTGCGCCTCTACACCGCGGTCATCCGTCCCATCATGACCTGTGCTTGCGTCGTCTTCGTACACGCGAAGCCTCACCATCTGCATAGAATACAGACCCTCCAGAACCGTTTCCTCACAAAGGTCACGGGAGCCCCCTTCTATGGCCGCAATGAAAGTCTACACTTAGATTTCAGAATGCCCACCGTCCAGCAGTTCATGAAACGACTTTCCAAGCGTTTCTTTGATACTGCTTTGAAGCACCCCGTCCGATACACGCCCTCCCGCATAAGTAGGATTCGTCGGCTGTGGCATACCCTTACCATCCCCGACGACACCACGACCCTCCTACAGGAGAGAAGTTAGGCCGTCATTACTCTCAGAAATTACAAGTCCCGACAGCGGTCCTTCCGTCCTCGCCGTCGAAGCCCGTCGCGACGCCCCGATCTTTGCTCGAGCCAGCTAAGCCTGTAGTGTTAAATTCGTCCCTAAATAATTCCGATCCACCCTATCCCTTGCTGCCCTCTCCCAGCGAGGCCCTAAGTCGACGTCCGTACCGCACAGGCACCCTTAGCGTGTAGTTAAGTTTTTTAAGCTCTGGCTGGAGGCCTTTATTTATTGAGGCATCCACAGGCAAACCCAATGACAACCTTATACGCTGAACTACGAGACGCCATTAAAAAAAAAAAACCAGAGCGTAATTGCGCGAAGATCGCTTGTACTTTGAAGCCAGGCCTATGGTCGTATTTTGTGTTACCGGGACTATGTTGCAGCTATCGATTTGTGAAAAAACAATTCAAATTATATACCTATTAATTTGACCCCGTATGTACAGGGTCAAATTAAATTAGCTAGCGAAACTTTGCAGATGTCATCAGTATCGATATCTAAAGCTAAACACGATCAAATTAAAAATAATTGATGTTTATTTTTTGTGTTATTACTTGAAGTGCGAGTTGAGAAAATATGTTTTATCGAGTTTAGATATCGATACTAATCAATTCTGTAGTTTACAAAAAAAAAAAAAAAAGATTTTTTAAACTGATATTTCAATAATTGAATATTTACTTCTTTCTTTATAACTACGACTTACACCAACTGCGGTCGATGACCCCATAAAAAAAAACCAAATTCATTGTATTTTTTATTATGTTTAGATATAGATAACCATCACGTCTGGGGAGTTTTTTTTTCACATAAACATACACAAGACCTATGAAGTCCCTGACTCCTGAGCTAGGTTCAAAGACCTGTGAAGTAGAATGCAGTGTCTTCTCCAATTAGTTGTCACAAAAGCAAAATAAAACATGCAAATTGTTAAGGATTTATTTATCTGCCGAGTGTTAGTGTGAAGTGTTGATGTAGGAATATTTAGTGTGTTTTATGATGAGATAAGTTTCGCTAGCTAATTTAATTTGACCCTCGACATAGAGATTGCGGCTCCCGGATACGCGTACCTACCTACTTAACAATAGATAGGTATTTCGTAATGTATAATCGTGTACGGTCTATAAATAAACGTCTTGCAGGATTCGATTATAAATAACCTAAACATCAGTCAGAAAGTATTTTGGATTTAAAAAATTTGTGGTGTGTCCGCTATTTACATTTAATTTCAGTCGAATGTAGGTAGGTATTCATAATTCATAAAATCATAACACATTAAGTAAGGTTGTTGAATCCGTAGTGTTTTACAACATTGTACAACAACGTTTACAAACTTGTCGATAAACTGGAATGTCTGGCTGCACTGCACAAACGAATTCTATTTTTTCGCACGCGCGAAGCCTGTGTATCGCTGTCTCACTTTACGAGGCTGTCGCGACTCGCAAAAGGAAGAAGGGGCGGTTCTGCCGGGCCCGGTCGGTTTAGTTCGTGAATATCGCCGTACAGCGTGCGCGTGTTGTAATTTGTTTACCGCTGTTATAATTTGTTGTAAACATGGCCACTTTCTATTGGAACAACGAATTAGTTTTCGATCTAATCAGAATGTTTGAAGAAAGACCTGAGCTGTGGGATATTTCATCGGAACATTACAAAGATAAAGAAAAGAGACAAGAATCTTGGCTTGAAATAGCGACCGCGCTGGAAACAGACGTCAGTACGGTGGAAAGGAAAATGAGAATGCTCATAGGCCAGTACCGAAGAGAACTATTTACGAAACGGAATAGTAGATGGTTTGCCTTTCAGAGATTGTCGTTTCTAAAGTCACGGCAACTAACTGTATCACACAAGGTAAGATTTGTTAGACGTATTTGTGTACGTAGGTAAAAAGGTATGCACAGCTACAGTGTAGCCGTGCGTACCTTTTTACCTACGTTTGTGTAGCCGCTACACATCAAGCTATCCATAAGCAGTATTTAAGCTGACTTTTGATTGTACGAAAAACTTATGCTAGGAAAGGTACATTTGGAAATGTATAGCGTGATGTGTAGCCGTGTGTATGTACCTACGTTCAATTTCGGAATGTTATCGCAAACATATCGCCAATGTAGGTTACCTATGCAGGACAAAGACGCGTAAACAGAACCATGATCATGCAAAACCAGACTAACAGATGTCCAAGATGCTACAACAAAGTGGGTCATACTCAACCTCACATAATGTTTATGAACCAAATGTTGTCGATGTTAGGAAATAACAAATTGAAAACATCTTTGTGACGGATACAGATGTTGACAAACATTCTAATATCCGCGAAAGCAGTTTATGTAATGGATTGATTTATTGGATTCATTATCAAAATAATGTTGGTACTGCCATAACGGAACTATAAAAGTGTGCCAAATTTCAACTAAATCGGATGGCCGGAAGTGGGTTATCATAATACTCGGAAGATTCGACTGTTGGTTACGGTGTGGCACTGGAGAGCGCTCTTCAATGCAATGTTTTTATTTTGATACCTCGGCTGAATTTCCCGCTTAGGTACGAGTGATAGTTCAGGGGTTAAGGCTCAGACATCAGGTTCGTCGGTTTACTATTGTAACGCCGCGTGCCGAGGCGCCGACTCCCGCTCCTTGCAACAAAATGCTCCCATTTTACGTTGCAGCAGATGCATAACGAATTCCGCATGCCCACTATACAATCTACATTGTTTACTAAACATTTTCTACACCTACTGACTCACAGATTATACCTACACACCTACATATGCAGGAGTAGCGCACCGACACGCGCTTTTTTCCCATTCAAAATGTTGTCGCACTAAGTTTAAAAAAATACAAGAATTTACTTCTTTTTCAGATTCGGAAAAGACCTCCTTGTTTCGTTTCGGTGGACCAGCACCGCGAGGAACAAAGCAGCAAAGCAAATCTGCAGGGCGATGCACTAAGGATAGAGAAACCGGCACTCAAAAATAGAATAATTACAAAACAAAGGGACCACGGCAATCAGGAGAGAGATGAATACACTACTTACGGAGAGCTAGTAGCGATGAAGCTGAAGAAAATTGGGAATTCATACGCTCGATCTACGGCCCAGTACCACATAAACAACATATTGTATAAAGCTGAAATAGGGGCCTATGACAAACACCCAAGGCAGAGCCAGCCATATAATTCGAAAGAACATTTCAGAGCTGTAACCCCTTCTGCACATCAGGATTCTAATTACGATGTTCAGTCGCAAAGGTCTTCGTCTAGTAAATCAATAGATTTGAAGTTTGAGGAGATTGAGGAGTCGGATGAATAACTCTTGAGATGAATTTAGGTTTGACCTAAATAGACTGTAGGTACCTAGTGCTGCGTTCGCAAGGTATAGGTGACTTACCTCCGTGATATCTAGAATGGCTGGCCCATTCTAGATATCACGGAGGGAAGTAGTAAGTAATCTAGAATGGGCCAGGCCACGGAGCAAAGTTAGTGCCAAAAAATTGAATTCCGAGGCGTCGGTAGGAGGTAGGAAAGGCATCGAAATTCGACAGTTCCTTGAATGGTTTTATCACGAAATTATATGCGTTTGGGTAGGTACACTAGGATTCGAAGAAAACCGCTCTCTACATTTGCTTTGTAAACAGTCTCGAAAGATCGAGTTATCTTTTTGGGAGTCTGAAAACAACTGAAACAAGATGATTTGTCATTAAGGATTATTTTTCAATAAACGTTTTTTTTTAATAACTTAGCTTTTATGTAACACCACATTGCGCTCCAAAACATAGATTACTGACGTTGCTCAGAAAGCCGCTAAGCTGCAGTGGGACTGGGTTGGCCACGTCTGCCGTATGCTCAATAAGCTGTGGGCCAAAATAACTACTACTTGCAGCCCTGACACAGCTAGAAGGCGTCGCGGCAGACCCCGCAGAAGATGGCGGGACGAGCTGGACAAAACAAACGACCAGTGGTCACTTTTAGCCCTGGATCGAAAGAGCATGGGCATTTGCCCAGCAGTGGGATGATGCAGGCTAACAGTAAAAGTAGCTTTTATGTTTGTCTTCCAATTAAATTCATAATAGTATAATTATGAAGCAGTAGGCGCCGCTAGATTTCATATTGATTACTGCCTAACGGAAGATTGTGTGTTACGAATTACGATATAATGAATTGCATGTTATCAAAGTGCTTATCTCATCGGCTTTAGAAACCAATCTATCTATACCATATGGTCGGATGTTGATTCAATGTAATTTCCTCCAACCTCCTTTATTACGCATTAATTAATTAAGCAATTTAATAGATGCGTTACGACCGTACTATACAAGTTAAGTCTTATATTTTGTAATCCATTCCGTAAAGGGAGGATGTCTATACTCGGCAATGGCTGGAACAAGGCTGCCTGTGCTGCTGGGGAGTTTGTTGCGCCACTTCAACCCAGCGAAAGCACTAGGAAGTGGTGAAGGGCGGGCGCTTTGGGGGACTGTCATGTAATTTTGACGTTCGAAAAGTGCTGATTCTCAGCCTAATTTGAATTAAAAGTGACTTGATTTTTGCCAATGATGTTAATGATGATGATTTCGTAGGTACAGACGCCAGCACATCAAGCTACTACAATCTGTCAAATTTCTTTAATAGATTTTCAACTTTATCGCTAAAGCATTAAGGTTCAAGGTTGATTGGGAAAATTTGACAGTTTCGGGTAGCTTGACCTGCTGGCGTCTGTACCTATAGCTAGTGCTAACATACGCAATTATATTTAACTAAGGTGGGTGACCAGACTGCCTTAGTCTGACAAGATTATTGAATCAAATACCTACTTACAATGCTTCAGTCTGTGCACAAATTGGCACATTTGTACCGTAAAAATAACTCGGTTCAACGTCCCATGGGTTGAGTTCGAAACAATATGGTGCCACGTGACACCTGAGTTCATCTGAAATTAGTTTTAGGAATGTCACAGAAATAGATAGATAGTAAATAATGATCATTTACTTTCCGTACATTTTTCCTTTGGTGTTTTGTAGGCCACAAGTAGAAGTAGATGCTAGGTAATACCTGACACTTTTGGCAAGGCGCAGATGCCCAGTGATGGCAGTTGGAGTAAGGCAGTGACTGAGTGGCGAACAAGGACTGGAAGACGGAGTGTCAGTCGTCCGGTGGCGAGATGGGCGGACGATATTTTTGCCATCGCGGGTAGAACCTGGATGAGACAGGAGCGTGGAGACTGGCACATGAAAGGAAAGGCTTATGCTCCAGTGGGTGAAGTCGGGCTGGTATCAGCAACTACAGGTCAAAGCACTTATTTTGCTTACGGGGAATAAGATGCTAAGAGCAGTGTTGCCGTTTAGGAAAAAATAAAGTCTTACTAAAATGTCACTAAACTTTTACTGAAATATCACTAGATTGGGTGAAAAAATAAACTTAAAAAGTCACTAGAAGTCACTTAATTATTTAATCAATCTTCATCAACAAAATTACACTTAATTAAAAACAAATATGAAAAGTCAATGAACAAAAAACAAAACAAAACCTTTCAATTTGAATTAATCTAAAACTCTGTGCTTAAAAATTTATTAGTTGAATTAAATCGTCATCTATTGTCACTGTATCATCAGCTTCGTTCGGCATGGTGAAAGTGGACGGTTGCTGTGTAGCAACCGCAAGCTTCGACTTCCACTGCAAACATTCAAACTTTTCTGGCTACATATTTACAAATAGATAAAGATTGCATCAACAAGTGAAATAATATAATTATACCTACTATAAAAGCTATGTTGATCATGAAAAAGTCGCTAAAAGCCACCAGAGATTTTTTGGTCACTAAATCATAAAAACACGTCACCATAAACAGCAAAAACTCACTAGATCTAGTGACAAAGTCACTAAAACGGCAACACTGGCTAAGAGGCAATTGGAAAGGTATTAAAGTAATAGGTCTGTCCCAATATGCTATCTAAATCGAAGTACCTATGAATTTAGTATAATCCAAGGTTCACAGACTGGTTTTACTTCAAATGGAGCGCAACTAGGTACCTATGTAGATATCTTATCGCTGTTGCAATGTCGACTGGGTTTAGGCAATAATGACTAAAAGTAACTTAGCTGGTTTAGTAGGTACAGACGCCAGCAGGTCAAGCTGCTACCCGAAACTGTCAAATTTTCCCAATCAACCTTGAACCTTAATGCTTAAGCGATAAAGTTAATAATAATAGTATTTATTCGTATCAACTTGAAAATCTATTAAAGAAATTTGACAGATTGTAGTAGCTTGATGTGCTGGCGTCTGTACATTATACATTAGGTTGGTATATATTAGGGTTTGACGGCACGGTTGGCGCAGTGGTTAAGCGATTGACTGCTGCGCTACGTGTCGCGGGTCTATTCCCGCACGGAACAAATATTTTTATGGCCTATAAGTAATTGCTCCGGGTCTGGCTGTTTGTGTATATGAGTTTAAATGTTTGTAAACGCACCCACGGTACAGGAGAAATTCCTAGTGTGGGGCAAGTTTATTAAAAAAAAATATAATTATGGATCAAGTTTAAATGTCAATATTAATTTGTTGCTTAAAATAAGCTTGTTTTTGTTAAGCAAACAATCTTGAAGTTCTGTGCTTCATAAGATTGCATAATCATCGGAAAAAAAAATTGAGACTTTATTCTACCGTAAATACGGAATAGTAGCATGTTGCCAGCAACACTGCAACATGTTTCTTGCAACAGGAAAACATGTTGTTGAAACAATGTTGCGCAACTTATATTTCCTAATGAAAATGGGGGCCTTAAAAAAAAATTACAAAAACAAAACAACGGACTTCAATAATTGAAAAATAACCTTAGTTTCAGAAGTCGGTGGCAAAAATAAAACAAATCTAAAGCCACCGATTTCCGAAGCTGAAGTTATTTTTCACTATCTAGTTGTGGTAGATGCCCCACACGAATTCTTGTATGGCCACTGCTTTGACTTTCTCTACCAAATGAAAAAAGAATCACGTTCACCGGCCCAGTAATTACGGAGAAATCAGTGTACAGAACATAGGACTGAGACAATGGCGCCGATTCCCTTGTTCACAAACTAAACTAAATTTAAATTCAATGCATCTTTTTCTTTCTATTTAATTTGGAAAAGGACAGAAGATAAATATTAGTTTAGTCCCATCTATATAATTGTATTCTATGGTTTAGTCCTGTCAAACTAGTCAGAGCGCCTGACGTATTTTTAGCAGTCATGTTTTTAATCACGTCTAATCTGTCTATGGAGTATCATAATTTAACAGGAGTAAACTAATATTTTATCTTCTGTCCTTTTCTTAATTAAATAGAAAGAGAAAGATGCACAGAACTTAAATTTAGTTTAGTTTGTGAACAAGGGAATCAGGGCCAATAACTTGTCGAATGCTTAACCTCCTTTTTTTAAAGTCAGTTAATTAGGGTATTTCTTGTTCGAGTTTTTAATTGTGCCCGGTTGATGGCAATAGGCTCGCCCCCTGTTCCATGGGCCTTAAACATCATCAGCCTCGCCTTTTCTCAACTAAGTTGGGGTCGGCTTCCAGTCTAACCGGATGCAGCTGAATACCAGTATTTTACACGGATTGACTGCCTATTTGACCTCCACAACCCAGTTACGGGGTAATACGATACCCTTTGATAAGACTAGTGGTCAGACTTTCGGACTACTGAAGACCTAAACATAACTGGCGAAATGTGGATGTACTACAGCAGTGCGATTCACCTAACTTTTCACGGTGAGATTTTTACAGAATCGACCGGCAGGTGCACCTCTGCCTAACCGCTCCGGTAATACAGGCGTAACCATAGAAATGTAAAAAACAGGAGAAGTGGCAAGGAGGCGTGTCTGTGTCGTCGCGGCATGCCCGAAATGATCATGCACTAGGTTAATGGGCGTCTCCACGAATTAGTGCGCTTTCGACCGTGATCTTGAAAAAATATAAGAATGCAGTGTTGTTGTGATTTCTTGTAAAAATCGAAGCCAAAACTTTGTAAATCGTGGAATCACTTACCATATACCTACATATAAATATAAGTATTTTACTATATTTGTCTTTAAAATCATGAAAAACAAAATTTATTGTAAAATATTTCTGGCTTTTACTACGTTAATTTTGTTTTCAAATATCGCAACGGTTGTACTATTTTCGCAGTAAATACATTGCTCCTTAACCACTACTTAAGTATGTCGCTAATTGACTAGACAAGCAATGTAAAAATCACAGGATTTAGTTTATTTATGCGGTGCATCGCATGGTACGGCCGCTGCTTCTTGCGGCCACTTAGTGATGTAGCTGTGCAGATCCACTAACGTAGGCTATCGACAATGTCGATTACCCAAAGAATATAAGTTAATTTTACAATTTATCAACCGTTTTAACCCGATTGGAAGATCTAAAAAGATGACGTTAAAATCCGGTTAGAAGACCCTTAAGAATATGTAAAATAATATTTAATTTTTTTCAATACAATTTTTTTTTGCTATTTTTTATTGATTTATAATAGGTATAATATTTTCTGTTCATATCGGTTTTTATTTATTTTATTTTCAGAACCCCAAATTTTTTTTAGTACCTACAATAATAAATGGAAAAATCGATAACTTTCCGATTTAGTCAATCACTAGCGTATATGTAAAACAAATGGCTTTTGCACAGCACAATGATAGCGACAGATGTTTATGTGTGAGTAAGTTGTACGGCGCATGGTAAATGCACGCTGTGTTTGATGAGTTAAGGTTTATAATTGATTGTGTAGTACGTTCTGATTTATGAACTGTAAATGTGCGCGTGACTTTGTATCTATTGCTTTTACTGAACTACATGTGTAGTAGTGGCGCGGTGGTGAGATCGACGTAACGACATAGAGTTCTGATACATTTTCAACAACCGGGGCACATCTCCTTTCCTATATCTATGGGCGTAACATTATATTTAAATGTGTTGTAGAAGAAATAAAACCAAAATCCCGATTCAATGATTTATTAACTATAGAAGTAGACAAAGCACTAACTACAGCATGTAACTATGGCATTGAGGCACCTGTACGTTCCAATAAGGAGTATTCATTTCACTGTAAGACACTTGGATTTTGTAAATACATTTCAACTATTGTACTGGAGCATGGTTTAGACTACGACACAGTACATCGTGAATTATGTTCCAGAGGATAGCAAATTCGGCTTGTAGACAGTTTTATTGCATCACTGTCTCAATCACAGTTAACTTTATTCCCATTCAAATAAGGTCGCTGTTGCGTTGCTGCCATTGACAAGTCTGTCAAAATCATTGTGATCTTTATTCTCGTCACAATAAGGTTGTTGTTGTCAGAGGTAATATAACTGTGAACGGACTGTACTTTCTTCGCCGATAGTGACTGAATACGAGCTTTCCAAGTCAATAGTCACGTAAATGTCTTGTCTATCTTTACATCACTAGGGACTGTATCATTTTTCTGTTACATTATTGAAAATCATGTCACTTATTTTTCGAGTTTGAGACACTTTTTGTGACAAGTTTTTTACATTACGATTCGATCGAATGTGTGATAAGTTTAGATAACTACTTTTCGATACGATTCTTGTGTCGTAGTCCAAACGTAGCTATAAAGCTTGTTCATCTTATTTCATGGGAAACTAAAAAGCATTTGATGTCAACGAGAGAATTCCGACCGCGTCCAAGCCATCAACAAGAAAAAAAAAAGCAAAAATTGTAGAAAATAAAATATATTTTGAATTAAAACAGAACTAATAGTTACTATCTACTCAAAACATGGTTCTGCAGCTGTTTTATATAATCAAAATATATGAAAAAAATACTTATTTACGTCAAGTGTTTTGAAAAGTACGCGTCGAATGCATAACCTCCTTCCTTTTGAAGTTGGTTAAAAAGGGCGCGGATTCGCATCCTCTCGGGTGTATAGTAAATAAGCCCTTATCCCGTATACAATAAGGATTACATTAGCGCGTTACACTTGCGCTTTAAAATAATATAATGTCAAACTGTAACTTATATTGGTGACAAAAAAAAAATGAGTTCAGCAGAGTACAATGAAAAATATAGAATGAACCAGCATTGCTAATACAATAAAAAAAAAACTTTTTGCAATTTATACGGCATCATTACCAAATAATTTGGCATTCTATTAAAAAATATATTTGAGACAGAAATGGTCTTTACCTCTAGAACCACAAAGATATACTTTCGTAAATATCTCGCAGTTTTACACTTTCAATATTTACTTTGTTTTTGGCAAAACCTGCAGAACATATGCAAATGCAGTTCCAGATATCATAGGAAACAAGTTTACTATTATTAATCCATGAGAAAGTAAGTTTCACATTTTAGCCTGCTGTCGTGAAATTGGGCACACAGTTTGTTTACCGTGCAGAGATGCTGTTATACAATTTCGAGATTTCTCGACTTCTCAAGGCTGTTTTAAATATTTTCAAAACCGGAGGTAACATGTTCTCTATGTATAAAATACATGTAACAAAAAGGAAGCCTGCTGAACTCGTGATGAAGTAAAACGTAATACATAATTACAAATGAATACAAAGCGTTAAACGTGGGGGCGACGCTCGCTCGCTTAGCGTCTGGTGACGGGCTGCCATTCGTCACCATCAGGGTCGCGGGCTGAAACAAAATGTGGGGTAAGAAATGTGTGTTATGTTGGTCATTATTTTCTTAGTAGGACCAGTCTACTGTTGTACAGATGCCAGCACATCAAGCTACTACAATCTGTCAAATTTCTTTAATAGATTTTCAACTTTATCGCTAAAGCATTAAGGTTCAAGGTTGATTGGGAAAATTTGACAGTTTCGGGTAGCTTGACCTGCTGGCGTCTGTACAAAGCCGTTGCAATATACACACACATGTATGTCACAGCATTTTATTTGATTTTGTGTGAGCTTTTCTATATTATCCACATATAATTCATTCTTTTAATTTATTATAATGGACACACACATCCCTATGTGTTTGTTATTCCAGCGTATGGCACTCGTGGGTTGCAGCTGAAAATCAGCGACAGGTGGTACACCTTGTGTTGTCATCTGACATTATGCTGAGCTGAGGCCCTTTTGGCATTATAATTTTTTTTTCTGTTTTTATAGTTTTAAGGTGTATTTATTTTGCTGTAATGCCAATAAACGCATTTTTCTTTCCTTCTTTTCTTTTGTATCTGCTGCAGTTGCGGTTATGGTTCGCATAGATAGAAGTACACCTTTATTAGAAAATCTACACAAATGAAATAAAACGTCTCAGAGAAAATCTTTATTAAGATCGGTCTGAAATCTATGAACTCGTTCGTTCATTCTTTCTATTATATTTGCCCAGCAGTGGGACAGTTGCAGGCGTGCATTACACTAAAACTAAATATTTTTGGTACTTTCAGACATCAAATGGAATGTCATTGACTGAACTACAGCTAAAGTTTAGCTGGATAAACTCGTATGTGACAATAATCCTTTGAGTTTGGTAGATGAAGTCTAAATGGCAGTAGTTCCTCGCAACTGAAATCCAACAACCTTAAACACATACACAAGGCCAGTTTCATCATCTGCCTAGCCTTTTCCCAAGTATGTTGGGGTCGGCTTCCAGTCTAACAGGATGCAGCTGAATACCAGTATTTTACATAGAGCGACTGCCTCTCTGACCTCTACAACCCAGTTACTGGGTAATACGATACCTCTTGGCAAGACTGGTTGTCAAACTTTCGACACAAGGCCAGTTTATGAACAACAAACGATTTTTTTTGCGAATGAATGGGCGAAGATTGGTATTTTAGAAGTACTGTGAGAGAGATTCACGAGTCTTGTTAATTTTTTTATGAACCTCTATCTTATAATTTCCTCTTATAAATGTGTTTTATGTTTTTAATTATTATTATAGGTTTTTAGCCATTTTAATTAAAGGTAATGTATAATAATGAACTCTCAACTGAACTGACTAGCCAACTGGCCTCGTGTCCAGAGCCTATTGAGACTAAACTCCAATCTATGTGTACCAAATCTAAAGAGTAAAGTAGAAATACTTACGTTTCTCCTCACGACGCGGCGGAGCGCGACGCGGTCCGTCTCTGTCCCGATCGTCACGTCGCGGTGCGTCGCGGTCGTCACGTCGCGGGCCGGCGTCACGGTCGTCACGGCGCGGGCCATCGCGATCGTCACGACGTGGGCCATCACGGTCATCGCGGCGTGGGCCATCGCTGTGGGGAGAGAAGGAGTTTAGATTCAGATGCAATTAATGGTAGTTTAGTTTATGAGACAAACGGTGAATATTTTTTTATGAGTCTTGATTTGATCTGAGGGAAAATAGTGCGAGTTTTTCTACCTACTCGATGGCGTTAACGTAAACTCAGATTTGTATGGAATGACAGCAGTGCTATCGAGTTTCCACTAGATGGCGCTGCTCTAATACCGTACAAATCTGCGTTTACGTTCACGCGATCTAGTAGGTAAAAAACTCGCACTACGCCCTCTGACTGGCATGCAAAAGTAAAGTGCGTGTATCGGTTTTGTTCTATCTAAACAATCATTGCATACATCTAGCTTATAATTCGCCGTATAGAGATTTAAATGATTATAATAACAAGTTGTGTAATCAGCCTAAGATGTATACACGGACAAGGTACCATTTTATTGTTAACAACCTTTGTCAAGATTGTATCCAGATTATAGGTACAAAACATAGTATCAATTTATTTTACTAAAATAAAATAAATATTTTGGTACAAAACATGCATAAAAAAAAAGCTTCCTTTGTGTTCACTTGTGCGGAACTCTTGTGCAAAATTTCTTGCTTGTAGACCCAGCAGTTGAGGATGGGCGGTCTTCTTCTTCTTAGCGTGTCGATAGCAATCTAAATGGACTCGGCCCAGAATTTGGCCACTTGTTTGGCGCCATCACCAACGTCTATCAGTTCCTGTAACGTGCAGCTGACAGGACACGATATCAAGTGTCCCATCGTTTGTGGAAAAGCACCACATTTACACTCCAAGGCGGAGTTGTCTATGAATTTCCACCTGAACAGGTTTTCCTTGCTTCGGCCAACCTGGGTCCAGAGTCTGTTTAAAGACTTCCAGGTTACCCAAGGTAACTCATGTCCAGGAGGGAGGTCTTCAGCGGGTGGGACGCACGGGTTTGGGTAAGGAAGCACAGTCTCGCCACAGCTTCAGTGTATCTTGCGATCGTTCGCCATAAGTGGGACGACACACTTTAAAAAACTGTTTCGGCTTTTAAGACTTTGTGGCACAAGGATGTTGTCATGCAAAGGGTGTCGTGTCGGAAACCATTTTGGTGTTTGTCACTGAATGAATGAATTGAAACTGAAGGTAAATGTTGCAATAATTGCTATATTTTCACTCACCGGTCTCTGGGCGGGAAGCGGTCGCGGTCTCCTCGGAAGGCTCCGTCACGTTCTCCGCGGTCGCGGTCACGCGGGGCGTCGCGGAAGCGGTCCTCACGCGGCGGACCGTCCTTAGAACGCCATGTGGATGAGCGCTCCTATTGGTGAAATAGATAGTATGTTAATTAAAAGTAAGTCTTATTTACTTTCATTGTAGAATGATTTTGCTGAGAGTGATTAAATTAAAAAATCAGTACAAATACAAAATTGAATAAAAAGTTATTAGATTTCATTCATAGCGTGTTTACGTGCATTGCACACCACTACTGTGGTAGCAGATCCAGTAGGTTATCATATGACAAAAAAAAAGTATCGTATTTTGCAATCCATTGTGGCTTCAGCACACTTTGGTGAAAGTGAATGAAAACCAGTTTCATAATATTATGCGTGTTAAATGTGTTACTCCGAATGGTACTCACCGCGGGCGCGGGCGGCGGCTCGGCGGGCCCGCGGCGCCAGCTGCCGCCCTCGGGCCCGCTGGAGCGGCCGGCGTAGCGCGGCCTGCGGGGGGCAAATATAGCATTACTTTACAGAATACATTTAGGCCCTTTACACTATTTTGAGACAACTTAAGTCCGGATATGTCCAGCCAGGCTAACATGCGCAGCGCGACAAAATCCTACATAACATACATAATCAGCCTATAATGCTGGGACAGGCCTCCTCTCGGTGAGAGGGAATGGACCATAATCTACCACGCGGGCCTGCCTTCGATGTCTTCGAATTTTGGTTCTAGGACATGCTGATTGCCAGACAAAAACCTAACGTCACATTATTTTTTATATGTTAACATTATGTCATGGTCTTGCTTCGGTGCGAGACAATGTGAGGACACAACCAAGTCACGCGGATATTTAAGACAAAAGGTCTTTTTTTTTATTCAACTCTTATTGTTTTTTTACTTTCACACAAACCTCAGTCACACTTACCCAGACTCTAAAAAGAACGCAGTGGTAACTAAATTTAAAAGGAAAAAAAATGTAAACTCTTCTTTCATCATTACTAACTTGTTTTTTTTTTTTTAATCTTTTATATTGTTTATAAACTTACCTTCTAATGCATGCCATAATTATAACGAATCTCATTTTTGTCTATCGCGCTTCTATATAATATTCTCTGTAAATTGAGAGGTCTGGCTCTTGTGATACAGGACCTCCTAGTACAAGAGCCAGGGCTACCCTGATGTTTGTGTTTTGAAGTGAAAATAAACAAATTATTATCTCCTTATTATCTCATTGTCCCCAAAGATTTCAAATATTTCCTGTGTATTGCTTTCTCTAACCAATCTCTTATTACCAGTGATAGGAATAGGTAGTGCCTATTTGCCTAAACTTCGAAGAACAGAGACAGAGAAAGAGAAACGGAGACTTCCTTAGGACTAAATTTTTTCCGGGACATCTGTCCAGAAATTCGGGACAACACTTTTAATAATAATAATAATTCATTTATTTCAGATAATAATAATCCATACAATACATTAAATTATATTAAAATCAATTGGTAACGTAGACCACAGACAATGAAATAAAATTAATATCAATTTAAACAATACTAACATTACATTAAATTAAATAATTTACAGTAAAATCAAAATCAAAAATTGTGTTAGTATATACATATATGTGTCAGTCCAGGCATAAAGGGTCCAGTAGTGGGGTATTGAGTTAAGACTGGATTCGGTATCTAGAATAGTCAATTGATAGTATGGATTGAAAAAATAATCAAAAAGTAGCACACGTTTTTTTTTATCAGACATTTGAAGTTGAAATTCTGAAAAAGCTTGATTTGAGAAAAAGCATTTTGAAAGTTTGAGTGAAAAAAAAACACACTTTTACTTGCTTGTTACGTAGATTTTTATTCATTATTGTAGATTGATATGTTTTCCATAGAATCAACTTATAATTATACTTTTGACATCAAAACTAAAACAATTATTATCAAAATAAAAGAAGGATACACAGTCTAGTAAAAAAGGTCCACTTGCCGATATTTAATAAAAAGTTAGTTATTGCGATAGTAATTAACAATAAAAAACTAAAATTAAGTATTCTTACTCTATTTAGGAACTAACAAAATAACAAGACAGGCTTTTTTCAAACATTACTGCAACAGAATAATGATTATTTTAGCCACTGGTACCTTTTATGTAATGTCATAAAAGGTACCAGTGGCTAAAATAATCATTATTCTGTTGCAATAATATTTGAAAAAAGCCAATACAAACATAAAAATAAAACTTATTCTATTTGGGACTCCAACTTACGTTTTGGACAAAAATAAATTCCTCCTCGCACCTGATTCCTATGACCAACCTGTTTGCAGTACGAACATGTTGGTTTTTGTCGAATACTCTTTTCAATTGATGGTTTCTGAAAAGAGTACTCGACAGATGTTGTTGGGACAGAGTTGTGGTCAACATCAACATTTGGAATGGGTTTCGGGCATAAAATGTCTTTAGATTCTTCACGTACAAATTCACGAATCTTATTATAAAGATACGATTTTCTTTCGTACGTCATGCCTGCAGGGGATTTTTCTAAAGGAAAACCGTATACTTTATTCGGGTTCAAAACCTTTGATACAGTTGGTTGACTGTCAGTATATTTTTTGTAACATAACATGTGCCCTCTATTATCTTCATTTGTTTCAAAATGACTAAAATGCAGAAGTTGGTTAATAGTTACACAATCAGGTTGAAAAAAATTGGCCCAGTCGTAAGTTTTCACAAAAGTTTCTCCTTTCTCATCACCAGTTAGAACAGCTACTATAGATTTTGTTTTCGGACAAGCTTGAACAGCAGCTGCAAGAATATCCTTTAAGTTATTGCATTCCCATTTTCTAAAACTTTTTTTGAATAGACCGAAATACATGTCGGGTGCAAACTTCGTATGACCCACGGGAAGGAAAGATATACGGAAACTTCGGTGTCTGCCTGTTAAAACTCGCCATGTTGCATATTGCATATTGCAATTGAGATTCATTAGCCTATCAACTTTGTCGCGGTCAGTTTTCAGTCTATGTGGATGCAGCCGAATTATTATGATTAAAGCTGCTCTCTTTTAAAATGTAATAAATAAGTAGGAACGTAACGTAATCTACGCTTAATCCATAAAT
Organism: Apamea anceps; assembly: GCA_951799955.1. Lineage (NCBI taxonomy): Eukaryota > Metazoa > Arthropoda > Insecta > Lepidoptera > Noctuidae > Apamea > Apamea anceps. The sequence continues at coordinate 11,492,574 of OX637520.1, forward strand.
CTCTAAATCTCTAAAATCCATAAAAAATCGAATTTAAAGACGACTGCTGTCTGTAGGAGGCTTCGCCCCTGTCGAGGTCTAAATATGAAAAGTAGGTAACAGCTGTAGATACACACAAGAACTCCGTAACATTCCGATACCCCGGTTTATAGAACTAGCTTTTCGACCTCGGCCCCGCTAAGCGTAATAACGTTAATAATATTATAGCCTATGACTGAATAATGCAGCTTTGTATTGGAGAAAGAATTTTCAAAATCGGTTCAGTACTTTTGGAGCTTATTCGATACATAACACAACACGTAACAACAAACATAGTATTAGTAGATATAATAGACAACGTAAAGACTTACCTTTATTCATTTTTATGCGCACTTTTCACTCACTCAATTTAAAACAGCTAAGATAATAAAAACTGCTATATTTACACAAAGACTGTCGGATATTGTTTCCTTTCCGGTGTCAAATGACAAATAAATTATTGCATCACAGGCAGATCTATTTATAGGACACGTAGGTAGCAAAAAACGATCAGGGAAATCCCCGCTATGTCGAAGTGAAGCAAAGTAAATCCCCTTAGTAGTTGCATAGTAGCAGGGAGTTCCCCGCTTTAAGGGACCTTTTACACGTAGTTTCAACATTTTAATCTTAAAATATAATTAAATTATTAGAAGTGATCAGTACGGGGTATTGAAACGTATTTTATTCCCAGAATATCGACATGCCACCCACTGGTACCTTTTTAGTAAACTTTTTTCATAAAGTTTCTGGTACTTAGAAACATCGTATATAGTCATTTACTATATGAAATTGTAGATAATTGAGCATTTATTTATAACCAATTAAAATCGCGAAATGCAATTTTTATACCCAACTTTACAAAACCTCTTATATCTCGGAAACTAAATGCCGCGCACTGGACCCTTTTCGCTTGGACTGACACATATATGACATACACAATGTGTTAGTGAGTGAGTGAAAAATTTAGTCCTAAGGAAGTCTCCGTTTCTTGTCTCTGTTCTTCGAAGTTTAGGCAAATAGGCACTACCTATTCCTATCACTGCTTATTACTTAAGTCATCACGCCAGCGTTTCCTAGGCCTCTATAGGCGACTGAGTCTTGTAGCACCCACTATTACGAATATTTGTATCGTTCTTCTTAACATGAACTACTGACCTGTCCCTCTCGGGCTCTCGTTCCCTGGCAGGCTCCCTGTTGGCAGACCTCCAGCCGCCCGCGTCGTCGCGCGGCCTCTCGTCTCTGTCCCTGGGAGGGCCGCGCTCCTCGCGAATTGGACGCTCCTCGCGTGGCCGTTCTTCACGTCTACAATGTAAAATAATTTGAAACATCAAACAAATCGATTATCTCGAAATGATATTTACTGCAAATCGTCATATTTTCACGAAATAGCTGAAAGCTCTTCACGTTTTTTTTAGTGACAGGTAGGGCTCATACAGGCCTTCATTAAACACTATCATTTATACATATTATGATAAATTCAAGTCGCTTTTAGTGTCTGTCTTTGTGAGCGCGTTGGTCTTCTAAACAAAGCAACGGATTTTGATGAGGTTTCACCATCATTTAGAGAATTTATTGCGAAAGGATTCTGTGTATACAAGATTCATATTAAACTGAAATATAATAAATAAATCTCTATGTTTTGTTAAGTCGTAAATAATTTAACGGAGTATCCATAGGGTTGTCTTCCCCATTCTTCTCCATAGGAAACTGCTACGCTTTAGAATGGGCAACTAGTTTAAACTTTCTGAATGACCGACTTCTTTGATAATTCGAAGTGCCTGTTACGGGGAAATAAATGCTTTGAGTTTGTAAAAACCAGAAACAAAGGTGGGTCGTTAGTTAAGTATATGATAATGTTGTTGTACCTGTCTTCTCTAATAGGAGCTCTTTCCTCCCTAGGCGCGGGTCGGTCTTCGCGTGCAGGCGGGCGTTCTTCACGCGGTCTGCGCTCAGGTGAACGCGGACGCTCCTCACGAGGTGCGGCCGTTTCACGGGCTGCACGCCCTGCATACAATGCAGAACAAATATTAGCATAATGTATTAAACAATGACATTTCGGGAAGAGACAATTCAATTCTTTTATATTGAGAGAAGCTCGCACACTATTCCTAACCACTGCAACCCCTTTGCTAGAATAAATTGTAGTAACCACTAGAAAAGCGTTGAGACCGTTGATAAGTCTTCCAAATGACCATCATCGCACCTAATGGTTGATGATGGTGTACGCTTGTTTAGAGGTAACCTATTCATAATCAACTTGAATACTCCCAGCGGGGTAATTGCGTAATACACTAACAGTAGCAATGGCTTTAATTTTGACATTTCAAAAACATTCATCGCATTATTTACATTACTGAGCAGATTATTTTTTTCGGAAATTTGAAGCAATGGATTAGCAATATCCTTCATAATGATTGAAAGTGTGTTACGCAATACGGGTGCCGGTTATAGCTATCGGGAAACAAGACTCCGGCATGGAGTTACCACCCAGCAGTGGGTTACCTCACCATTTCAGCCGAAAGACGTCCATTGCTGGACATAGGCCTCCCCAAGCACCTCCGCTTCGACCGGTTCTGTGAATAAAGCTATTGAGAGAGTTCGTGCTACTGACCAGAGCGCCAGGTGTCGGGCCCGGGCGCGGCTGGCGCGGGGCGCCTGTCGTCCTTGTCCTTCCCGCGCCACGCGTCGTCGCGCGCCGCGCCCGGCCGCGCGCCCGCGCCGCCGTCGCGCCAGGACGACGACGTGGTGGTCTTTTGCTCCTCAAGCTTGCGTTGGATCTCGGCCTCCTTGGCTCGGATCTTGGCTTCGGTACGAGCTAACATTTCTTGGTGTTCCCTGTGGAAGGAATAACCATTGTATTAGATGAATTTCGACGATCTGATTAAAGTGAAAAGGACCATTTTAATAGAACTGCCGTGCAGGCTATGGTTTTGAAGTTGCTTTATTTAAACTTAAAAACTCTTTGTACAGTCATCAAAACAGATAAGTAACCAGTGTCGTCAGATATATGTTGTTGCAGTTTAGTAAGAAACCGATGGATATTTTCGAATAAAATTTAATTTGATAAATGAACCATTTGTTTTCTATTAATTAAATTAAATTTTATTCGAAAACATCTATCGGTTTCTTACGAAACTTCAACTATATCCGACGACCCTGGTTACTATCTCCCTTGGTGACTGTACATAAGCTGTCCTTATAATGTTGTAACATTGTTCTCTCTCTTTGGTCTCCACTTTGCACGTTTTTCCGTAGTTTCACGCCAATAACAACAATTAGTACGTTTTAAAATCATACTATAAATATCATTTATACATTCATTCATTCTTCTTCATTCTTTAGTCCAATGACACCCATTCTCAAATTAGACAAAACATTACCATAGCAATAGACTCGCGGGACATATCTGACATGACTATCAAAATATGTATACTATAATCCTGTCTACCTCTTTGGGGAATATGGCGTTATGATAATTACCTGTCCTCTTTCTCTTTCCTCTCCCTCGCGGCGGCGATCTCCTCAGCATGTTTCTTCTCCCTCTCCTCTCGTTCTTTGCGTTCCTCTTCTTCTTTGATGCGTTTCGCTTCTTCTGCGGCGCGCTCTTCTGCACGATGCTTCTGGTCCAGCCACTGAGGAAGAATGTGTAAGAGTTTGAATATCTAAACAATAAAATATATTACAAATGGAGTCATGGTGCCTATGATTTTCTGATGTCATTATTATTTTGACAGTTCAGGTGTTTCTGAGCGGGCTATGCCTCTATTGCAATAACTATGACCCGCTATATAGCAATCTTGTCTCCAACACGGGCTACAGTTACTGCAACAATGGCTGGGCAAACCACCAATACATTGCATCATCAGTCTTGGCAAAGATTCGGGTAATATTATCAATGCTTTCGATGGCGGAGCAATCGCCCGGTAACACAATAAAATGGTTGCAGCTATACTTGCAAAATTTAGGTATTTACTAGGCCATTATGTCAATATTGCAGTTAAAAAAATGGTCTGTTTAGAAAGAAAGAAAATACATTTATTTTTTTATTCACAACACGGAACAAATATTTGTATGGCCTACATGTAGTTGTTCCGGGTCTGGCTGTTAGTGTATGTGAGTTTAAATGTTTGTAAACGCTCGTAGGATACAGGAGAAATTCCTAGTGGGGCAACGTTTTTTTTTAAAAAAAAAAACAATCAAAATAAAAGGCACACGACATACTCTGCAAAATAAAATTAGCCTAGCCTTTAGTATACAGGGTGGCAGGGACATCGACGCGCAACATGTTGCCAACTTTTTCGTCGGACATTAAAAATAATTAGCTAAGCGTTCCTTATATTTTGAGCGCGTAGGTATTGCCTGGGTGTTTTTCTATCTATAATATGTATGTATTTACAAAAAAAAAAAAAATGTATATAAGTAGTTTATCAGCCATCTTTTTACCATAACACAAGCATTAGGTTGCTTAGCTTGGGACTAGATGGCGCTGTGTGAAATGTCCAGGGATATTATTATTATTATTATTGCACTTTTCTATGAAACAGCTGTTTTCTTTTTTTGATAATCTTAGAAAAAAATGTATGCTAGGGTGTCTGGAATCATGTGCTGAATTCATGGTTACAGTTTGCTCGTCGATGTCCCTGCCTCTTCTGGTGTAAGGTGCCATATTATAGGCCTATATTTCAAGTACCCACCTCCTCCCTCCTGTTCTCAATCCTCTGCTGCCGTCTCTCCGCCAACCTCTTCTCTCTCTCAGCCTGCAGCTTTTCCTTGAACGCGGCAAGTCGTTGTGTGTGGGCGGCGCCGCGTTCAGAACGCAACTTGACCGTGAACGCTTCGCGGTGGACCGCCATGCGAGACAACCGTGAGGCTGTAGTTACGTCGCGGGCACGCGCCTCTGTTGGGAAAAAGATAACTTGAATCAGTTGTCAGTTACTAACACTCTGGATGTTTTACGAAAAAATACAGTCTACTATGGCTTTTTTTTACAAAAAAAAACCGGCCAAGTGCGTGTCGGACCACGCGCAATAAAGGGTTCCGTAGTTGGGATGAATTCGGGTTTAGGGTATAGCACTACAAAACAAAGTTTTATATTCAGGAACCTCGAATTATTAAGTGACAAATAAAAAAAACAAAAACGAGGAATCAAGGGACAGCAAGAAATGGAAAGAATAGACGAAATTCTTTAGCGAGAAAGCACACGACCTCTTTTTTCGATGACGGATTCTTTACTGAAGTTAACCACCTTCCTTGGATTCCTTGGGATCGATACTAGCTAGCTATGATCGTTTGTCTGTATCTGTAGGACTTCTATGAATAAACTGTTATGTTATTCTCAATTTCTCACAACTTCTAACGGTGCTTTCCCTTCGCAACGTTGGGATGGGGGAGGGTGGATGGGGTACTTGACTCACCAATAAGTTGTTGAATGCGCTCCTTCTCTTGTGTCTCCCAGAACGCTTTGTCCTGTACTTGCTTCTCCTCCAAACTCTTCTGCAGTAGAGGGATCTCTTCCAGACGCTTGGCACGCTCGAAGTAGTCCACCTAATGACAAAAAGATTGTTTAATAATAAAAATAAAAAAATTATGAGGTATTTTTGGCCAATTGAGACCAAGACCAGAAGGCCAATTCTCGTCATCTATAACGTTCAAAATCTAGCCGCAGTCTCATCTCAGCGACAAACAAATGTCAAAAATTTGTCAAAATGTAGGGAAATTAGAAGTATTTTTTGACAGACAGACAGATCAGACTGTGAATGATCTTAAAATTACGAAAATTGCCCGTCAGACTATGAACGTTCTTGAAATTACGAGGATTGCAAATCAGGTACAAACACAGACTCCTTTTAGTATGGCATGGCAATAGACGCTTATTGCGTAGCACATAGTAATAGAACTGTCGAAATCATAATAATCCTGTGCATTTCTGCCTACCCGTTTGGGGAATACAAGCACAATGATAAGTATGTATCACCTCATTTTGTTTGTGCCGACATAAATTAACACAGAGTGCACATGTTGGCGTACTCTGTCGCGTCAAGTCGAACATATCATGTTCCTCCGAGGCCTACCACGACTGACTATGGGAAAGATAGTCGTGGGATTTAATTCGGAGGTCATTTGACGAGACATTTTCCACTAGTATAGTCGTAGCAGCACAATGGGGCATCAAAACGCCTGTCACTTCTATGTTATTGGCATAAGTTTTAAATTGCAACGTTTGCGCATCCTCGTCAAATACAACAAGTATAATATTATACGAGTGTTAGTATCTAAGGAGGTATTAAGTGAATATGGCTGTTATATCTTACCTTCTTCTCCTGTGATTTGAGTCGAGCTTGCAGTTCGCGGCGCTCTTTCATCAGCTCCTCAGCCTCGCGCGCTGCGATGGCTTCGGCGTCCATCTTCTTGAGTTCCTGTTATTAAAGACATGATTTTATTAGTGTATGTAAGATTTAACCGTTTTAACATATAACTGGCGAAATGTACAGACGCCAGCACATCAAGCTACTACAATCTGTCAAATTTCTTTAGTAGATTTTCAACTTTATCGCTAAAGCATTAGGTTCAAGATATATTGGGAAAATTTGACAGTTTCGGGTAGCTTGACCTGCTGGCGTCTGTACTACAGATACACCTCTGCTGGACCCTTCGGTGATAACAGGTGTGATGGTATGTTATATTTTAAATGTTACACATTGTAGCTGCTATAAGACCAGACAAGCCACATAATAGAGCAGTTTATTTCGAAGCGCTTTTAGATAGCAGAAGATTTATTAGCTAATTGCCGTCTTAAATTAACACAGAGTGCATATGTTTGTGCGCTCTGTCGCGTCAAGTCGAACATATCATGTTCTTCCGACGCCAAGACTGACTATGACAAAGATAGTCGTGGGATTTATTTCGGAGGTATAATAAGATACTTTTACTAGTATTAAAAACCATTAAAAAAAGTATTTATTTTTCTAACATTTCATCGATAGAAGGCGTTTTTAATACGAATATATGGTGTATTACTGCTATTTTGTCGTCGTTGTCATATATTGGTGAAATACATACCTCCTCGTTGATGTTGGACAACATCTTCTGTCCGTGCGCGGTCTGGCTGATGTGCGCGACTCTCTCCCGCAGATGTCTCTCTCTCATGGCGGTTAGCTCGGCCTCGTGTCGACGTCGCTCGCGTTCTTCGCGCTCCGCTTCCAATCGTCGGGCTTCGGCCGCGGCTGCTGCACGAGATACTTCTTCTTGGCGCCTGCGGAGATAATGATATGTTAATAATAATAACTTTTGTTTCATAGTACCTTTATCTCATGAAGCAACGCGCGCTTTACTTGTGGTAACCAAGTGAATAAATACGCTGTGAATGTGTGCGTGAAGACGAGTAGCGTCAACACATAACACACACACATCCGCCTTCGCCATTGCCTCCGGACGGTCCTGCTCCTGCGCTTACAGACACATTCACAGCGTGTTTATAAGAAATATGTTAGTAAACAACAAACGAAATTAATTTGACACATGGAACGCGACCCAGTGTTTTAGAAATGGACCGCCTATCTGTCCGCATTCGTAGTAACGAATAGATAGTGATTGTCAATACAGGATAATTTTTTATTCAGTGCGTAAATTTTTACAGGGTGTTCTAACCATGAATATGAACAACATTCACTATGGGACCATCTCTGAAATCACGAAAAAAAAATCAGCAGATTCATACATTTTGGTCGAGTAGGTATTCAACTTTTATAGGAAACAGCTGATTTTTTTTTTGTGATTTCAGAGATGGTCCCATAGTGAAAGTTGTTCATATTCATGGGTAGAACACCCTGTGAAAATTTACGCACTGAATAAAAAATTATCCTGTATAATTATGTGTATACCTCAGTTCCTCCTCCTCTCGTACAGTGTTGAGTCTCTCGATGTACTCCTTCCTCTCCTCGATGATCTTGTGTCTCTGCAGCACCCTGTGATGCTCGGCGTGCTTGTGCTCGTGGTAGTGCTGCACCATGTGCTGGCGCGAGCGCTCGCGCTCCTGCTTGCGGCGAGCTGGGAACAGCGTGGCTGCGGCCCGGGACAGGACCTCGGCCGCGCGGACGAGTTGTTCACGGACCTGTGGAGTAAATTAGGTTAGTTAGATTGAAGCCAGGTTAGGTTAGTTGATTTTATGCCATTCGGTCTGCCTAGAATTGTGTGCTTAAAGTATTAAATAAATAAATTGCTGAGCCAGATGGGCATACAAAAAGTCACACCTGTATTCTCCGAGGGAGTAAACAGAGGAGTACAAAGGTATGTTAGGCATTGTCAACTGCTCGAGCGGTTTCGTGTATGTGTGTACATAGAAGACTGTAGTTCACTATGCAGTTGCAGCTTGAAGCAGTCCATCCTGACTGCTTCAAGCAGTACGTGTATGTCGGCCCTTAGGGTTTTTCTCTAAGTGTCATGGAATGTGTACTGTACACCTTTACAGAATGAAGGTTTGATTTTACACAGTTCAAGACAACACGAACAAAGGTTTCAACCTGCACGATTGTTCTGTGCAATGACCGACTGTATAGTTCTCGTAGTTAGACTTATGTTATGTTACAAAATAAACTGAAGCTTACCTGTTCTGCAGGCGTGGCTTGCAGTATGGCACCACCACACGCCTCATCGGCAGTAGAGCACCACTCGCCGCCGCCAGCTTCCACGCCGAAGTGTACGCACCTGCAAGGCGATGACAATGTCAATATTTTGTATTGTACAGGGACGTGTGATTATATGGCACATCCAGTTTTAAACAAAAAGAGACTATAAAGCGGCATTACAATCATCATCATCTGCCGAACCTTTTTCCAACTTTGTTGGGGTCCGCGTCCAGTCTAACTGGATGCAGCTGAACACCAGTATTTTACATCGCGAGCGACTGCCTATTTGACCTCCACAACCCAGTTACTGGGTAATACGATACCCCTAGGTTAGACTGTCAGATTGTCGAGCTATATACAATGAAAGACAAAATTGTAATTGTTTGTGCCGACATAAATTAACACAGATTGCTCATGTTTGCGCACTCTGTCGCGTCAAGTCGAACATATCATGTACCTCCGAGGCCTACCACGACTGAATATGAAAAAAATAGTCGTGGGATTTATTTCGGAGACATGCTAAAATAAGTATTCGATGTTAGATGAACTACAGGTAGGCACTGAATCCAAATTTTTTGAGAACCCACATTATTAACCTCTGAAAATCAATTTAATAATAATCTTATTCAAACTGACATATATTGTAAAATATATACAGGTAAGATGTATTGGCAAAATCAAATCAATCAATCAACTCAGTCTATCACAGTCCACTGCTGGACATAGGCTTCACCCAGGTTGCGCCACAACACCCTGTCCTCCGGCTTCCGCATCCAGTCTGTCCCATTGGTCATGTTTCTTTTTTTAAATTTTACTAACATTTTTCAAGTTCTTGGACACTGCAGACTTAAATTTAAGTAACACTACGTCGAAACACGCAATTCTGGCTAGCAATGGGACAGTTAGAAATTACTCCAGAATTTGAAACATCTTTTTTTTTTTAATGAATCATCATAATACTCACTTGTTAGCATGATCAACTCTGATCTGCATATCGTTATGCCGGACGCAGTCAACCAGCAGCCGCTCCAGGTGGAACAGGTCGTCGGTGTGCGCCAGTTGCAATAGTCGCGAGAACTGGATGCAGGCGTAGCACTGACCCACTTGCCGGATCAGACGGACGAGGGCTACGTCACTTAGAGCAATCGTGTATTGAGCGAGGGGCGAGTCTGGAAGGAAGGTAGGCGGTTAGGTGATAGATATATTGCAGGCGTTAAATTAGGCGGTTAACATTAGTTAACCGCCTGGCCTGTTCTAACCTAACCCATTTGGCCGGGGTGCCCTGGCTTAGTTACTGCGACCAATTCCGCTCGCAAGTGATTGGTTAAAGTTCCAACCTAAACTTTAATTTAGTGAATATCATTCAGGCCGTTAGTTGAACCGCCGCTGTTTAGTTAAAAGGCTAGGCGGTTAACTAAACGGCTAATTATACCATTTGGCTGCGACAGATATACACGGAAATCTTTCCTTAGTGCCTATGCTGCCAGATGATGTTGATGTTGATGATGTATGATAGTTTACCAGCAAATTTCAAGTTTGTAGGTTTAATAGTAAGATTTCGTGATTACTCAGTTAGTGAGTGAGTATAGTATTCAAGTATTTCGCTTTTACAAACATAGATTTTAATCCAGAATCTCAGATAATTATCAAGGTTTGAGAATACAAACTCAATACAATACATTACAAAGTCCAAAATCCATTGCAAATATTGCAACCCAATTTTATTTACGCTTTTTTTAAACAGTCAATTAAAAATCAAGTTAAGGCTATATAATGCTAAGTATGTAGCAATACATGTCAATTATCTAAGATTGTGTATGTGTGTTTTCATGGTAGCCTATGAAAGTTATTCAAGGGATAAAAGGCTCTATAATTTTGGATATGTATATATTTGTGTATCTATTTTAGTTTATTGTCACTGTCCATTCTAAGGTTGCCTGGAAGAGATCGCAGTAATGCGATAAGGCCGCCCATTGTATATTTTGTAGTGTTTCATGTATTTTTTATGCTATGTATTTTTCTGGTGTACAATAAAGTATTATAAATAAATAAATAAAATGCTTCTCTAGAAGGTAATAGGGCTTAGTCTCCTATAAACGTCATCGATCATATACAGCGTGTTCTAGTGAGGGAAGCAAGATATCTTGGAGCAATCTTAAGTGTGGACAAATTAGTTTGTCGGGTAAAATTAAAAACTGTTGTTTTAAAAGTAGCCTTTAGGCAATAAGAGAGGCTCTTTATTCCACTGCTTTCTGTATAAGCTAATTTTGTATGTTTGTGTCGTCTTAAATTAACACAGAGTGCTTATGTTGGCGCACTCTGTCGCGTCAAGTCGAACATATTATCATGTTCCTCCGAGGCCTACCACGACTGACTATGACAAAGTTAGTCGAGGGATTTATTTCGGAGGCATACTAAAACTCTACTTTGTCAACAAAAAAACAATAATATTAATAAAATATATTATGAGGCGCACCTAGCCTTGTCTGTCTTTCTTGAGTGCGTCGAACTATTATGATTTGGGCGGAGCTTAAATCAATTTCTTTTGGTCGATCATCGTTATCAGCCTATAGCAGTCCACTGCTGGACATAGGCCTCTCCTATTGCACGCCATTCAACTCGATTGTCGGCTCGAATTTCATACATCCTGCGAAAATCGTCGCTCCACCTAGCCTGAGGGTGTCCCACGTTACGTTTACCGATTCGCGGTCCCCACTCAAGAACAAGTCTACCCCAACGGTCATCGGTTCTTCGGGTAATATGGCCGGCCCATTGCCACGTCAGCTTGCTTATTCTGTGAGCGACTTTTGGTTTATAGTCACATTTAATTCGCCAACTTTCGAACATAAACGTAAATGGGGCCTCTAATCATTGTCAAACTGCTTTCCCGGAGGGTTAGGCAGATGTGTACCCACATTTCGCCAGTTCATAATTATAATTAATTTGTTATCTATGAAAAAACAAAGATACTTACTAGGCTCTTCCTCCAGCGACTTGACGACGCTCTTGACATTGTTGCAGAGGGTGAGCGGGTCGAACTCGACCTCCAACCAGGAGTAAAGCTGCTGTAGTTGGGGCGTTGCTAGAGCCACCACGTTTAGGCGGACCACGTCTGGAGAACAAAGTACATTCATTAGCACAATCAGCTTATAATGTTTCCACTTTTGGTAGATTTGTCTTCGAATTTGGTTCTCGCCAGTTTTCTCACGATGTTTTCTTTCGCCGTTTTAAGAGCAGTGATGATGAAAGTATTAAAAAATAAACCGTTTTTTTTTTTATTTCAGTTTCTTGGCAATAAGTCTATTCATTTTGCTGATTAAGATAATATTAGTTATTATTATTTTACTGCTTTGCTTACAAGTCAATTTCGTATGTTTGTGGCGCCTGAAATTAACACAGAGTGCACATGTTGGCGCACTCTGTCGCGTCAAGTCGAACATATCATGTACCTCCGAGGCCTACCACGACTGACTGTGACAAAGATAGTAGTGGGATTTATTTCAGAGGCATGTAAAGGTAATTTTTAAAACTAAAGATGAACTTTAAAACCAAAACAATAATAAAACAAGCAACTTCGGAAAAATTTTGTATATTAATTTCCAGTCTGGCAATAAAAATTCTAGGTTGAAAATGTTCGAAGCCTGAATGAATTCCTTTGTTTGTTGGTTACACTCGGTTTCTGGCACGAAAATCAACGACGTGTGAAAATTAAACTCTGATGTTCAAATGGTTTGTCTGTTATTAATTCGGTCAACCAATCATAGCAGTTGACATGCATATAACAATTTGTTAGCTAATTTTTACAAGCTTTTTATTAACTTGCTTCTTTCTTGTGTTAATTTTCGTTCCAGAAACCAGGTGTTAGCCCATCAAATATAGGGAATTAGACTTATAACGTAGCTTACCTTTCAACAAGCTAGCCCTGGTCGGCGGCTGGGCGAGACCGAGCAGTACAGCCAGCCTCTGGGCCTTCTCAACCGGACTCTTGTCCGTCTCCACAAAGCGGTCGAACTCCGGGTGAAGTGATGGCAGAGGTACTGATAATACGGCTACGAGTACGCGACATGCCATCCTGGAGAGAGAGAGGTAGTGTTAGAGGTGCTTTTGACCAAGTTTGGGGCACGCCACTAGCTTCGGGGAAGGGGGAAACTGCGGGATAATTCCGTAACACACTAACAGTAGCAATGGCTTTCATTTTGACAGTTCAACAACATTTTATTGCGTTATTTACGTTGTTGAGCAGACAAATTTTTCGAACATATGAAGCCATGGATTAGCAATATCCTACAAAATGACTCGTATTGTGATTGAAAGCGTGCTACGCGATTAGTGTCCTGTCGCTGGCAACACGATAAAGTTTCGTATTTATGGTAAACAAAAGTTGCGCAACATTTTTTAGGGCTCTAACCAGATTGATCATTTTTGTTCGCGTATAAATTTCTATATAATCATTTTTATATAATGCAGTGCTTTAAAGAAGTAAAGATATTTTAAAGACAAGCAGTCAAACATAAATCAACATAATACTAGTAGAAGTTTGTGCCGACATAAATTAACACAGAGTGCTCATGTTGGCGCACTCTGTCGCGTCAAGTCGAACATATCATGTTCCTCCGAGGCCTACCACGACTGACTATGACAAAGATAGTCGTGGGATTTAATTCGGAGGTATACTTAATTATTAAATAAATGGTGTATTAATATTGATTATCTGATGGAAAAACCCAATGATAATTTGCCTGACCTGATGATCGAACCCAGGACAGTTCAGCAGTCGCGTTTGAGACCACTAGACCGAAATATAAAACTTAATTTCATGTGTCTCACAACTTTATGTCAAATTAAAAATCATTAATTGATGCTGGTTTGCAAATGCATACATTTTCATGCATTTCAGTTGAACTGTGCCTTTTTGCTGCAGCCCGGCGAATAGAAAGTTATATTTTAATTTAAAAATTCTAAACTGTTGTGTATAGTGACAGGAATAATGCTTAGCCAAATTATGTCCTACGTAACATTTATCAATCTTGGCATTATACTTACTTCTGTAACTCCTCCTGAGTAATATTCTTCTTCATCTCCCTGGACAGTTGGAACAGCTTCAGCAGAGCAGCGGCATGGAACAGACAGTGTCCGGCCTTCCAGAACACCAGCGCCAGCTTACCGTAGTAGTTGGCCATAGTCTTGGCTACAGGCGTCTTCTTCGACATGTTCATCAGATTGTGGATGTCTTCGATCGCTTTGTAGGCTTCCTGTTTTCAGAAAATTTGTAATATATAGTAATGATCCCAAAAAAATACTGGTATTCAGCTGCATGCAATTAGACTGGAAGCCGACCCCAACATAGTTGGGATAAGGTGAGGCAGATGATGAGTAATGATCCCAAAAAAAGAGTCCTAGATTTGTGCAGAACCTGTTTGCTAAGCGCATATTACAGTCGCATCGGGGCGCAGCGCATTTTCATACAAAAAAAGCGCGGTGCGGCCCGCCAGTACTTTGCGTCTACTCGTTCGTTCAGTTGCTCGGCACTGATCGAGTGGAACGCATACAGGAGCTGACAAACTACAAGAACGACCTAGTTCGTTAAGGAGCTGCGAACTAAACTGAGCGCTCCAAGTCGCGAACTATTATGAGCAAGACTCAGACTTCAGCTGGTCATAGCAACGCTGCTTTGTGGCAGAAACAGGCACGATGGTACTTATTATGTCCAGAAATATCATTAAAACACGAAATTAGGTAACTGCATGTTTATTCAGCTAGGTAGCCTGACACAATGTGTAGATTCAAACCATTGACATAGAAAAGTATGGACTGGAAATACCTACAAAAAAAGGGTGCATACCTACAACTCATCTTGTCTCATAAAATGGCTGCCATTGCTAGGGTTGTGTCAATCAAGGAACAACTGTTATCTCGTTGTTACTATAACGAGTAACGATACTACATACGAGTTTTACTAGTTATCACGTTTGGATCACGATGGATTTTGGTGCTGTGAAGTGTGAACCACAGGCTGGACCTAGCTAGGTCACTCGGACCGAATAAGACGCAAGATTATTTATGTTAACATCGCAGAATATACGGATATCGTTTCAGCGGAGGAACTAGTTTCGGAAACTATTACGGTAAGTTGGCAACGGTACAACACTATTCCATTATGACATCTGTTTGTAAACAAACGAATGAATTAACAAATGTAATAAAAAGGCCTGTTATATGGAAATGACCCCAAATATCAATACTTTAGCCATAAATTCATGATCGCGTTACAATTGTATCATCAATTGTGTATTATTGTATGTATTATTGCATGAAAACCGGCTACTAACCTGTGCAAAGACAATTGAGGTTGATTTTCATTCTTTCTTGCACCACACTTCACAATACAACACACAGGCATGTTGAACTTCTGTTTTCCAACATTTACATGCAGTTTTAAAAGGTAAAATCCTCGTAATTTTCTCGCAAATCTCAATAATACAAAAAACAAACAACCATTTGACAGCAAAACTACCACAAACTCGTCGCATAAGATGGCTGCTACGGCACTTACCTACAGCTGTCACTACGTCAAGACAAAATGTTGCCATAATTAGCAACAACTTAAAATATAGTTGTCTCTTTTATCAAATAAGATTATCTCACTAGAAAGAACGAGACATAACGATATTTCAAATTCTGAATCATATTTCACTTATATTTGTATAAGCAAATGTATGTATAGAATAACGCGGCATCTCCATGTTTTTCCTATCTCAATGATTCAAACCTACCCCCAACTTAGTTCATCTTATATGTCAACAAGAGAAACAAGTACCCTCAATAGTCTATACACATATCCGTACTAACAAACTACAATCATGTACATGACAGTACTTTTCCCTTAGTGACTTTTATTTTACTTATGATAAAAGAGAAGTATGTAAGTATGTTTATTTTATGTATGTTAGTATATTCTCGTAATTTTTGTTTAGTTTTTTAAGTGAATTGTTTTGATTTTATGTATTATTTTTGTCTCCTTTACTATTTCACATGCTGTCTACATCTCTGTATCTATTGTCCTGTCTCGGGTGTGCTGGAAGAGATTTCTTGTAAAATAAGCATCATCTCTGTACTTATTTTTTCTGTTCTGTTTTTTCTTGTCTATTTATATATGTGTGCACATAAATGATAAAATAAATAAATAAATAAGATGTACAAACCTGCCACAATTCCATCTGGATAGCACTGTCCAGCTGGAACAGCCTGGTCTCCAGGTTGAGTTGCTGAGTCTCGGGCTTGCTGATGCTCACATTTCCAGTTTGCACCTGTTACAGATACACATAAAATTCAGTTTTTTTTTTTTGGTTCTTTACGCGAGAATCAAGGCATGGTAAACAGGCCTAAGACATGGCTTTTTCCATCCATTGTATCATGAGACTGACTGCTGCAGGTAACTGATTAGTAAGGTGGTGTACTCCAATGAGCCACAATGCCAATTGTCATGTTGTCTACACAATAACACCTGCATTATAAGACTTGCGAGGGCTATGTTAACGCAGTCAGTGTGACTGAATTGTAGTCAATAATTTATAATAACACATATACATTACATCACGCCTTGTTGACTAAAAAGATTACTTGAAGACGATTTTGATACGACTAATTTATTCAAAGAAATAATAAATCTGCTAATAAAACTTACCGTAGGCTTGCAAATATCTTCAAGATGTTTCCTGAGCTTGTCACACAGCTTTCTGAACTCCGTCTTCCTGGAGTACTTGAGACAGAACTGGAAAGCCATGCGCGCTATGTCGTGGTACAAGGTCTCCACGTGCGCGTTCGTACGGAGGAGCTCGAGGCATTGGCAGTACGACTCCCACAGGAATTTCACCTAGAAAAACAGGGTACGTTATCGAAGGTTAATGCATTGAAGATTAAAAGGGATAAATGTATGTAGTTATTTAGGTGGTAGTTTCCCATGATATCCTTGGTGCGCAACAGTTTGACTTTGATATAGAATTAATTTTAATCACTTTGTGGCGGTTTTCGTAGTCGGTTGACTTTACGTAGGGCAGAATTATGTGTATTATTTACCATCATTTGGGTCGGAAGTGTTAGAATGTTTGTAGAAATGCTATATTTGCAAGGGAAACATATAATCTACTAAAATCCGTGTAAGGCCGCGTCCTAACTGAAAGCGACAGACGCGCGAGTGCGCGATCGTTGCGCTCTTTTATATAAATATGACGTAGGTACTCACGCGATCAATCAAGTCGCGGTTGTTCGTCATAATTCATATGACTGAGGTGCGGGGTAATGGTCTTTTCAGATAGAGAATGTATCATATTTTAATCCACTTTTTAATTTATCTGAGTTACATATTCAAATCTCAATTTTACAGCAGGTCCAAACTGGAGAACAGTTGCAAAAGACAGAAAGCAATGGAAATTGTTAGAGGAGCCCTTTGCCAAGAGGCACACTGAGCTCCGAGATATTTTATAACTCAGAAAAGAAAATAACAGCAATTAAACTAGCACAAGAAAGGAGTTTCAGGTGAAAGAGCCATTGATTGATTAATAATAATAACGTTTATTTATAAAAATGGTGCAGATTTACAATAACTTATCTTAAAAATTATAGATGACACAGTTGCTCATTTGCCTGAACTAGGTGGAGACCTGTGTTTCAGGCTAGAAAGGTGCTTAGAATTTTAAAATATATAATTAACAAATGAAAAGACTAATATTAATATTACATAAAAAACTAACATGTTTTATTTACAGACAACGAGTAAATCCTCAGTTTCACTGTATGATATGCTAAGTAAAAATTGCAGAATAACCTTTTTACAGTCGTAATTATGTAATTTATAGATACTTAATATCCTATTTAATTTCTTGTATAGAAATGGGAATGATTGCGATTGACATATTCAAATAACCGTTTTAAGTCCTTACTTACCCATGGTGTAAGTATAGTCCTATCAGACCGATCCTGCGCGTCTTCTCCAGACACAGCACTAAGCAGTATGCTCTCAGGAGTGGCGAGGTTGTCCAGGTCATCTGTCTCGATGACCGCTGCTGTGGATTGTGCTCGAGCGGCTTCGGTTCGCTCTTCGGCCATGCGTAAGTAGCCTCTGAGAAATTAAAAGATGTAACTGATTATTATGAAGTAAATTGGCTGTAAGTATGTAACATTTTTACGTGATTTTCATTGTTTGTGTAATTTTCGATTGTCAGATTCTTGGAGGCCTGTATATCTTTGCAATATAGGTGGTCAACCATTATTCAAATCTATTCCAAATTGCAATTTCATAGCATTAGTAGTTGCTGAAATAAGCAACTGTGTGTGATAGACAAACAGACAGTCTCACCATAAGTATGGGTGAAATCAGACGTACCTCGCGTCCTAAGCAAAAGGTGTTTCCAATGATTTTATCTTTTGAGGATAGGTCAAAAAAATGTTTACTCTTAGTTCAAGAGGGTAATTCATTATGTTTGAGTGCACTATGGTGCGATTTTTAATTTTTAGTTGAATCATGTCTCTTGAACGACTAAGTTGCAAGTTTAAATTTGTGTGTTGTAAATTATTGTGGTTTTATGATTTTGATTGATTAACTGAAGGAGCTTTAACACCAATAAAAATGGCATTAACACCAGCACAGGTTGTACAGGCTGTAGCATTAATCGACCAAAGAGCGTGAAGTTGCTGTGGTGCTCAATGTACCACGTTCCTCGATGCAGTACGCCCTGAAACGATACCAGGAGACAGGCCACTATTCCCGTAGACCAAGCAGTGGAGGCGTCAGATGCACATCGGCCCGGGAAGACAGTTTTATTGTCCTGGAAATTTTAAGAAACCGCTACCTGACCGCTGTTGAGATACGCCAGCGGTTCCAAATTGTAAAAGGCGTGAATTTTAGTGAGCGTACGGTGAGAAGACAAATGGTGGAAGTTAATTTAAAAGCCCGCAGACCAGCACGCGGTCCAGAAACCCTCAGACATCACCGAGTAGCTCGACTTCAATTCGCAGGTGAATACGCCAGCTGGACCACGAGCAGTGGGCTCGAGTGTCGAATAGCTTTGCGTGCTCCAGACAGTTGGGAGCGAGTGTGGAGAAGAAGAGGAGATAGATTTCTACCCATTACTACTACACAAACTGTGAGTTTCCATGGAGGTTCTATAATGGTTTGGGGAGGAATAAGTTCTGATGGTCGTAAGGAGTTGGTTATCGTCGATGACCGTCCAACTGCAGCCTGATACATCGAGGAGGTCCTCCAGGAACATGTTTTGGTATTTTCGGGATACATTGGGCACGACAAGGAGGAATTCCTCCTAATACACTGCAAATTGCGTTGAAGAATACCTTCAAGAAGTTGGTATTAAAAAATTGCAGTGGCCAGCTCATAGTCAAAAGAAAGATAAAGTCCACCTCCGACCCGCCAGAAACTCTTAACAAAGTTTGAAATGCAGCACTGACTGCTTGCGAAAGCGTACCGCGTAGAGACAATAAACTAATATAGTTTTTTTTTTTTTTTATTCTATAGTGTTTCCAAATTGATAAAGTTGTCAAAACATAAAAGGTCCGTTTTGACATTTGAGAATGCATTCTTGACACCTGTCAGTTTCATACAAATGAATACGTGTTTTGCGGATTTGATCAACTGTCAATGTCAAAACGGGACTTTTACATGTGGCCAAGTTTCCGTGCCAGTGAGTGTATTAATATAGTTTTGCCTATCATAAATGTCTGCAACTCTCTCTGAGTAATCTATCTCTGTATTGTGTAAGAGATATTTTTGTTCTTAGTTTAAATATGATTGTTTATGATCTTTAAACTAATACTCAAGTTAACAACAAAGTTACTTCAAATAAACAACATGTTTCCTATGTCAACTACCTATTTGAATGATTTAAGTACATTTCACAAATTTTGGTTTATATTTCATAAGCTAGGAATTTAATAATCTGTGTTCCCAGAAGGCTGAAGTGATACACAAGGAACAAAAATATTAACTTTTAACAATATAATAATTGTTTTCCTTATAAGAATGTATTATGTACAGACGCCAGAAGGTGAAGCTACCAGAAACTGTAAAATTTTCCCAATCAACCTTGAACCTTAATGCTTTAACGATAAAGTGGAAAATCTATTAAAGAAATTTGACAGATTGTAGTAGCTTGATTTGCTGGCATCTGTACATTGGGATAAACAATAGACAGGACTGACCTATATGCCTACTGAGATGTTTATTAAGTTTAAATTTCCAAAGTTGTATTTAACTTAAAATGACTTACATCAGCAGAGATTTATTTAGTGTGAGCCAAGGCTCTGATTATTCTGAATTATATTGATAAAAATTAATTATTTTGAATACAATTATTTTTATCAATATAATTCAGAATAATCAGATCCCATTATAATGTAATTAATTTTCAATTGTTGACTTCAATTAGTTATGTTTATATTTTTAATTTAACTTTTCCTTATGTTCTTTATTCTCGATAATTATTTCAATTGTAATAAAGATTCGTCCTTTTTTTGTGAATGATGTGCACGCCTATTGGTTGGCAGTTGGCTTGAAAATCAGCAGAACCAAAACGGAATATATGTTCTGCGATTTCGGCGGTCTCTCCAGTTTTGGAACCATAGCGCTTGATGGCGCACTTCTCCCAGTCTGCTCCGACTTTCGGTATCTCGGTTCACTCGTGCAAAGCGATGCCGAAGTAGATCGGACGGTTATGCACAGAATTAACATTGGATGGATGAAATGGCGGCAGGTCACGTGAACAATCTGCGACTCCCGCATTCCCCTTAAACTTAAGGGGAAGATATATAAAACCATGGTTAGACCTGCTGTCTTGTATGGATCAGAATGTTGGGCCACAAAAGGAATAAATGAAAGGCAATTGCATGCAGCTGAGATGAGAATGCTAAGAGGGATGTGTGGTGTTACACGAATGGATAGAATAAGAAATGAGTACATAAGAGGAATTCTGAAAGTGGCACCGGTAACTGAAAAGTTGTGTGGAAATCGGTTGTCATGGTATGGGCATGTGTTACGGAGAAATGAGGAAAATGTCGTGAGGAGAGTTTTGAGTATGAATGTCGATGGCTATAAGAGTAGGGGAAGACCAAAGAAACGATGGATGGAATGTGTGAATAATGATATGGTTAGAAAGGGGGTGACTACCGAGATGACGACTAATAGAGAAGTATGGAAGAAAAAGACATGTTGCGCCGACCCCAAATAAATTGGGATAAGGGCAGGAGAATGATGATGATGTGCACGCCTATAAGTAACTGATTTACACAGAATCCCATCGTAAATGTCTGTACATGTCTTATTTGTAAATAAGTTGTTGGTGTGCCTATTTCAAATAAATAAATAAATAAGGCTGACACTTGAATATACAGATAATGTTTGTTCCAAATTCCAACTGTACTCTGAAGGCCAATTCTCGTAAATTAAAATGTTCAAAATCTAGTCACAGTCTCATCTCGACGACAAACAAATGTCAAACATGTGTCAAAATCTAGGGAAATTAGAGGAATTTTTGACAGATTGAGACAGATCAGACTGTGAACGTTCTTAAAATTACGAGAATTGCCCCTCAGTTCTCTTTTAGTTTGGCTGTTTCAAATTATTTTTTTGATAGTTTTGCCATACCTTATAACCTGCTCCAAGGACCCGACATTGACAGACTGGAACATATTCCTGTACTGAAACAGGCCTTCTTTGGCAATGTGTGACTTGCGCAAGTCCACGCATAGTTCCAAGTACTTGAACATGATCGGCTCCAGCACTGACTCGGACCAGTTGTATGCCCATTTCTTGTTGCGGAACACTTCTTGCAGAGTATCTAAAGCTCTCGCTGGCTTGTCCAAGTCCATAAACTCTGTTGAAAGGAAAAAGTAAACAATAATTAATGTTAATTGTTTATGTTAGTGAATTCTTATAAGTATTATTTTTTTTATTTGGTGAATTATTTTGGCAAATACTATTATTTGGTGAATTCTTTTGGCAAATACTTTTAGTCAGTGAATTCTTTTAAAGAAATATTGTTCATCAGTGACTTTTCTGACAGTATAATATTAAAGATACACATTAGAATAATCTTTTTGTACACCATAATAAATTACAATAGAACTTTTGAGAGTTTACATAGGGTGTTTCTTTTCACATAAAACAACTTTTACAGCTTAAGGAATTTCGGAAGGACTTGAAAGAGAAGGAAGAACGATAGATAATCTGTGATGTAAGTATTTGATATTTTTATTATTCCATAATTTAGGTATTTATTATTATGTAGAGATAGTGTGTTTTACACAGCTGAGTGTAATCTGTAAGCAAGACATCTATGCGTAATAGTTCAATGCATTATATCGAAAATGTGCAGGTTAACTTGAGATGCTATTACGCAAAAATACATGAAATATGCGGCTTAGCCTTTTGGTTATGTTTTAGAATCATAGAGGACAACATAAATATGAATTTATATTATTGCATCTAACATCATAGGCATTATTATGGGTTATTTTTGCCCAATGTGTGTTTATTCTGGTGATGGGGCGATTAACGTAAGGTCATTCTCAGATGCAACGTGGTAACATTATCATAGAAATTCGGTACTAACCATTGGCCCGTTTGAGGGCATTCTCCGGTCTCTGACCGTATCGCGCCATGATGAACACTACACTTTTCACTTCATAAACACAAATTCAGCCACAAAAACGTGGTGTGCACTAATAAAATCGGAATATTCTCCGCACACCGGCCTGTCAAGAGACAGGAGAAATCAAAATGGCTGCTGTTACTTTTTTAATTTGGCTTCCAACATGCCCTACCAAATGTTATAATGGGAATCTAGTCTTTTCAGTATCAGTATATTACATAATATTTAATATGCGTACGCGCAACTGTTTTTGAACATGTAAGTCTCTACGTCCACGCATAGCCCACACCAATAACTAAATTACTTTAAGATAGATATTTGCACCAAGGCTTGTAAGTACTAAGACCCAGAAATTGTTCTTGGGGGATGCGCTAGGTTGCCCGCAAAAATCAAAATTTGTTACGTTTTTTGCAATTTGCAGGTCAGTGTTAGGTTATATGTTAAACAAAATATGATGCGCCAGCGTAACAAGTATGTATTTACAAAATTCTCGTTCACTCGGCCGTCGGCCATTCACCATAATATTATAAAAAAATAAAAGATAATTTAATAACTCTTTTGTTCTCCGATTTTTATTAAGTTCACATATTATTAATAATAATAATCCATTAAAAAAATAATGCTTCTAAGAACTTCTGCATTGGAAATTCTACCAGAATCGTGATTGGTACGGCGACAGCGTAGGTTATCAAATTGGTAGCGCTCCAGTCCACGAACTGAAACAGTAGGTATTACAGAATTATTTGCTAATAATACTTTTTAATGCCTCGTCCTCTTTCATTGGGGTTAGATAAAAAATCTACATTATATTCAACATAAACTCTCTAGTTAGTTTAATGGGTCAAGATCGACGTTCGATATCTGAATCGGGAAAAGCGGTACAGGTTTTTACATACATTTACATAACATAACACCTCTTTTCCCCGAAGGGTCAGGTAGAGGTGTGATCATGTTTCGCTAGAATTTTATTTTTACCAAGTCCAGACCGGCTGGTTAATGAAGCCAGACTCCGAGTGCTTCAACAACAGAGGCACGTAACTTAAAATACCTCGGAAAATGTGTGTGTATTACACACACTTCTGCAAATCCGTTCGGAAAGTAAATGGTGTTTCACATTAATAGATAGCGAAGACCAAAAAACTAACGATGTCAAGTATTGAAGTGCCGTATGCCATTGGCCTGGTCCCGATTGTCATATTGATGCACCAATGCAGCATCATTACTGTCAAAGACAGGCGGCCCAAGCTGCGCCACCCTGTCCAGCCAAAGAATCTTCTTATTGGACCTGCAAATGAAAATATGGGCATAATAGACCTGTTCAAAATCCAACTGCCTACATCCATGACTATGAATGTAGGCAGTTGGATTTTGGTGTAGATTTATGGTTAGCGTAATCTGCATGGTCAACGTATCCAATATGTTTTTACTGGCTTGAACTCTTGATACTGATCTGTTGACAATGTTATTAGGACCAATCAAATGTATGACCAGTTTTGAGTTGAGGCCAGATTGGTCCTAAACTTTGTCAACGCAGATTGTCAGCGGTCGATTTTTGCCGCCAGACCACAGATGTGAATTTACATAAGTACTCCAGTTACATAGGTAATCCCTTTCTATTTTTGGTTGTAGTGATCTTTGGAAGCTGTTGCTGTCAACAATATCTAATTTATTATAGAATTCAGGTGCACACACAATACGGTTCGACTCGACACTTGGGCTAAGATACAAAAGCGAAATGTAGCGAAAACTTACGCCTCCATCTGTCAAAATCACGCCAATAAGCACTGTTTACGCTAAGTTTCGTGTCTGTATCCATGGGCGGAGCAGGGGGGGGGGGGGGGGTTTGGGGGGCAAGAAGCCCTAGAAACTGATTTGCCCCTTTTTATTAGAGCCGTACATTTTGACCAAGATGTAAGGTTTGTAGAGTTAGGTCTGGTAGAGTTTGGGCCTTGCCTCTACATTAGATCTGATAACTTTTTAACAGTGGAAGTGTTATTTAAGTCTTGGTAACCTAATAACCTTCTTCTTCCTAACCTAATACATGAAATATTTTTGGTGGAATTATTACTATGTTCTCATTAAATGACTGTGGTTAGTTCAGCTGGACCGCTGCCCCCCTTAGACAAAATCCCTAGCTATGCCATGTCTGTATCTGAGACCACACAACTAACAACGAAGTCCGCCGTACTTTGTTACGGCTGAAGTTACGGGCGTTTCCAACTCCGTATCACGAACGACCAAGATTAGTTCGAGCCGACCTAAGAATAAATAACGACACGATTTGACAGTTGTCTCTAATCCCGATGTGTATTTTTCCGCTCAAAAATAGTACATTACGATGTATGTAGTCCATTATTGCACGGCGTGGCGTGTATTAGCGCCCGAGCGTAGGTAGCGTGGCTGGGTACTAAGCGCAGAGCATTAATACTACATAAGTCACGCGTATCACATAAGTACTATTTTATAGTTCGTGTAAGTTAACCCGCAATTAAGTCACGCTTTTCTGTGTAAAAGTGGACTACTTAAGTCACAGAAAATCGTGATTTAAATGCGAGTTTATGTCACACAGTGGTATTAAAATGAATTTTGCACTTGTTTTGACTGATCAACTAATACTGTCATACCTATATGTGTCCGTATCTTCGTTGACGGACTAAGAGAGTAGACCCCTGAGCCCAAATGTCGCGTCGTGTCGTGTACCTACAGTGTGATGAACTCTGTACCTATTGTCGTAAGTACTTATATCCTTACCATTGACATGAAAGAGTCCCATTAGACTCACGCCCATAAGAATGCAGTAGAACGGTCTTTCTAGCGCAGTGTAAGCTGCATTGAAGAGAGCAGAGTGCTCTCCGCGTGCAAACATGCCTGTCAGTGCCCACAAGAACATTCCAGGGACGCATATGTAATGGAGGTAGACGAACCACTGCAACAAATAAAATAAAAGTAAGTTTAGTACCTACTTAGCGATCAATTGAAATAAGAACCGAATCACAGATGGGAAGGATTGGGTTTTCTATTATTAAGTTCAGGTTGATGCCCGGAGATTGAATCTGTGCCCAGTTATTGACAATCTGCTCGCCCCCTATTACATGAGACCTATAGTCTATTCAAACTAATGTTTCAAATTGATACAAATATCAACTTTATCAATATTATCTTAACCCTTAACTACTCGCACGAAGAAAATCACTTGACTGCTCGTATGGGGTCCGTGGTGACCCCAATTTGTATGGATGAAATTTGATGATTTCTTATTTTTAATGAAACACGCCAATAGTCATTATGAAAGTACTTTATTTAAACTATAAGACATAAAAACCACAACTAAAAATAAAATCTAAGACATCAAAATAACTAAAATTATTTTAGTTATTTTGATGAGCTCATTACATAAAAACTTTTTGCATTTACTGCATTTTGTGGACACTTTTCGGTCACTCCTTCTCGGGCAATTATAGCACCGCCCACGTTTCGTGGTAGGCGGAGCAGGTAGGGTTTCCAAACTAGGGTCTAAATGGTACTAAAATCTGTTCTTTAGCGCATATTAAGAGGCAAGGGTTAATGGAAATTAGGTTGATTTCAGAGTGACTAGCACTATCGAAAAAGTTATAAAAATATTTGAAGTTGTAGCGTAAACCAAACTTTATTGCGTAGGAATTTAAGTTATTTTTCCATAAACTCATATTTGTTTACATTTTTGGCAAATAAATCGCGAATGCAAATTACACACAACTGGCGAAATGTGGGTGTACTAGGACCCTCTGCATAACCTTGCTATAACCTTACCTAACTTAATATTTTGGAGAATTATGATTCCCCAAAGGCTATGCTTATGCATGCTGTGCTTTGCATGCGGGAGTGAAATAATGTTATTGCCGAATGCTGAAGCCCACACCGGAGGAAGCAACCAACAATATCGTGAATCCATTTTTGTTTACTTCTACCTCATTTTATTCGTATTAAAAATCATTGAGGGACAATTGACATTGATCCAAAATTCAAGGTAAGTTTACCCTTTAAGGTAAAGTTACTTTACCTGTCGATAGGTCATTGCTTACTACATCAATTCGAATTGACGCAGTGAGCAGTGACCCTTGTGCCCTTTATTGTGTAAGTTCTATTTTCATGAATCGTGAAATGTAAACAGTAACTTACCTAAATAAAATAAACAGTAACACTTGTTATTCCGAAAACCATATTTTTGTTGAATCGATTAAATTAAAGCCGCTATGGGGAGGAAGTGTGTAGCCCAAAAGTCTGACAACTACCTACGTCTTACGTATGGGTAACGTTTTACCCATTAACTGGGTTGTGTATTGTGTGGTCAGATAGCAGTCCACTCCATGTAAAATACTGGTATTCAGCAGCATGTAAAAATATATTAGTAGGTATCCGGTTAGGCTGGAAGCCGACCCCAACATAGTTGGAAAGAGGCTAGTTGTGCATCCCTCATTTTCCGATTAAAAAACAATCAATCGAATCAATCAAAGAATCATAATTTCACGACACCATTTTTGGTGTCGTGAAATTATGATTCTTAGGTAGATATTATGTGTATACCTAACTACAGTACGGCCGACGAGTGAATGCGTTCCTGGCACCTGTCAAGTGTCAATGAGACAATTCTAGTAACTTAAGCCTCGGATACACTAGGGGACATCTTGTCCCGCAACATGACGCGCAAAACTCAATCTTCGTGTCATGGCCATATTAGCCGTAGGGGGTAGACGTGTTCTTGAGTGGTGACCACGAATCAATAAACGTAATGTAGGACACCCTTAGGCTCGGTGGAGCGACGATCTTCGCAGGATGGTTGGTAGCAGCTGGATGAGAGTTGCCGAAAATCGAGTTTAATGGCGTGCAATAGGAGAAGCCTATATCCAGCAGTGGACTGCTGTGGGCTGATGATGAATGAATGATGATCGAGCCGATTCTTTCACACAATCAATAAACTACTATTTCCTAGGAATAAGAATTAATTTTGTATAGTAGCCTTGATATTTATTTATAAGTAAACAGTTTAAAATAAAGTCGCTTTTCGTTTATTCTGAAAGAAAAGTAATAAAGAAATCTCGATCATTTGTCAAGTTGTAAAACCGTGCTAATTTATTTTTATTTATTTATTCATAATCAAGTAACAAAAGACTCATAAGTACTAATTATTAAGCACACAATTACAATAACAATACAAACGTACAAGACAGTAAAATAAATTAAATTAAACTTATTCGTTACAGTCATATTGATGTAATGAATAAGTTTTATTTTTATATTTTCTTTGGTTTTTTTATTTATTTGTGACACAAAAAATAAAAAAGACACAGCACCCTAATTGTGTTACACACTATCAATCTCAATCTGAATAATTTTGAAAGATATTACTAATCCATTGCTTTATATGTATGTTCGAAAAATGTGTCAGCTCAACAACGCGGTGTGAACAACGCAATGAATTTTGTTGAACTGTCAAAACGAAATCCATTGCTATTGATAGCCTGTTTCGCAATTTTTCCCCAGGGCGCATTGCTGACAAGGCTGGCACTGGGTGGCAGGGACATCGACGCGGAAACTCAAACCCATGAAATCAGCACATGGTTCTAGACCACTAGAGACGAAATTTATCGTCAGTTATCAAAAAAAAAATCTGCTGTTGCATAGAAAGAAATAAGCAATATTAAATATAATTAAATAATAATAAATGAATAGATATACCAGCATATAAAATATTAATAGAATAAGTGAGTGAATGGAAATATAAATACATATGTAGGTATAAAATAATTAATCTTCTATACTTATAATAAATCTGTAGAAGTGAAAATTCTGTACATTGAAAATATCAAAAAAATAAATGGCAGGGGGTGTTACTAGACCGAAACCGAACCCAAAACTGTGATTAAAAAAATTTTTGTCTGTCTGTCTGTCTGTCGGTCTGTCTGTCTGTCTGTCTGTCTGTCTGTCTGTTTGTTCAGGCATCACGCAAAAACTACCGGTTCGATTACGATGAAACTTGGTATAATTATTCTTTAATATCCTGGGCACCACACTGGGTACTTTTTATCCCGGAAAAGTATATACAATAAAAAACAAACTTAATTTTGCGGTTCGATCCCTAGATCCGATTACTGTACCAACCGCAAATAATAAGTTTGTCGTAGGTTAGGTCACACGCAGTGGAGTTCATTTTTATTCCTTTTACTTTTTAGAGTTATTTAGGTTTATTTTTATATAAGTCGTAGGTATAGATTTTAATTTTAAAGTATAGGTAGTATATTTGATAGTGTACGTAGTGACCGTAGGTTATTTTATAATACTGTTAGGTAGGATAGTCATTCGTATAGATATTAGTTTTTAGAGATTTTGCTTATTTATTGAGTTTAGATTGAGGGGCCCGTGGCTAAATAATAACAGCCGCACAGGTCGATCGGTCAGGTTAAGCTACGCTTGCCGCGGTCGGTCTGTGGATGGGTGACCATCTTTACATACCGAGACACCTCCGTGCCTCGGAAAGCACGTTAAGCCGTTGGTCCCGGCTGTCATTCGTGGATCTTTGACAGTCGTTACGGGTAGTCAGAAGCCCGAAAGTCTGACAACCAGTCGTACCAAGGGTATCGTATTACCCAATAACTGGGTTGTGGAGGTCAGATAGGCAGTCGCTCCATGTAAAATACTGGTATTCAGCTGCATCCGGTTAGACTGGAAGCCGGCCCTGAACATAGTTGGGAAAAGGCTAGGCAGATGATGATTGAGTTTAGATTAGTTATCGTCATAAATAGGTTTATTTAGGTAGGTAGGTATTTTATTTTCTGTTATTGAGTTTATTTATTTTTTTAATTAGGTAGGTACTTAGGTAAAGATATCATATAGGTACCCTCTTAATCACCATTAATGAGACATAATTGGTTTTCTATTGTAATTAGCCACAAAGGGCCCGCGAGATAGATGGCATCCTGGTGCACATACATTTTATCCTGTTAGCACGTTCCCGTGGGATAATTTCCGACATCCACGCGGGCGAAGCCGCGGGCAGAAGCTAGTAGGATATAAATTAAATAAACAAAATTAATGAAGCGCTCTTCCTCTCTCTACCGACTTATTTAAAAATGTGCTGTGCCCGACAGGGTCCATAATTGTTTCCATTATTTTTCTTATATTTACCAGCTGCAATTGTACATACATTATGAATTGCAATAAACGATTTGAGATTTGATTTGAGAAAAGTGCAATACTTACGCGGTCAAAACGTATTGAGCAGCTGATTTTTTTTTAATAGCCGAAGAAAAATTTCGACTTGTGAGTTTGGAATCGTGTACTGAATCCATGGTAACAGGTTGCGCGTCGATGTCCCTGTTACCCTGTATTGATAAATCCAGTCTTCATAAGTCTATTTACTTATTCAGGAAAGGGAGCACATCAGTATGACTGAACGACTGAGTCGGGTTATTAGTGGTATCGGTACTTAGATACGCTCTCACCAAGTAACAGTTAGGTTCACTTACTTTATACTCAGAAAGCTTGATTTTCTTCTCGTCCAGCTCAAATTGTATATGAGCCAGTATCAGACCCAAGAAGCAAGCAGGTAGAGCCCCCCAGGAAGATATGTAGAATTCCGCAAACGAAGGAGTTTCTCGAAATATCCTACGTATTTGTCTGAAAAACATCATAAAGTGTATATTTTGATACCAGTGGGCAGTGGCCAAAGTCATTCCACGAGAAGGGATTACAACACGAACCGAAGCGAAGGTGTAATGGAACAGAGATTAACATTTAAGCAACAAGAGGTTAGAAAGTTAAAAAAAATATGGATGTCACGTGATCAACTTTATATCTCGGAATCGTGATATTTTACAGGGTTTGGTCTTAGAATGTTTTCTGTTTGCATTGATGTTAGCTATCGATTTATATAGGATTCATGCGTGGCCGCCATTTTGAAAAAAAAAAATGTCAAAATGGCGCGACAGTACCTAGGTATTGAGGGCTCCATATAAACATCTTCAATCACCTTTAAGCGTCGTTTGAGACGCGTGAGCAATAGTCCTTAACAAAACAAACGAAAAAACAAAATCCGTTCAGCTATTTGGGAGCTACGATGGCGTAGACAGACACAAAGATACACACGTTAAACTTATAACACCCCTCTGTTTTTGTCAGGGGCTTAAAAATGCATAGAAATTTAAAATCTATGACTTGACAGCCTTATGAGCCGAGATCCGTACCCCACTGGAGGTGCCCTTAGCGTGAAGTCGCTTAGTGTTTTAAGTGTTTTAGCCTTGCCTGGAGGCCTTATTGTATTGATGCATCCACAGGCAAGACCGGTTAAGCAGCGGACAACCTACTTTTTTTTTTTTTTTTTGTTTCCGGGGTGGAAAATCCTCATGGATGTCCGCCGCCCTGGGGCGGGCGACGGGGTCTGTCAGAATCTTACTGACTAAAAACCACCCCGGTGTTCCATATCACACCTACGCCGGGGGTCACGGGAACGTACGATCCTTCCGCGACCCCCGACTGGTGCCGGCCCACCGCAGTGGGCCTCCTCGGGTCAGGGGGGGGAGGGAGGTGTAAGACTCCCCCCGCGACGTCTAAGAGGGGCGCGCGTGGAACACTACGCGCCGCCACCTCGGGTCCTGATGTGTGGGGGGCAACGGACGTCCCCGAGTCCGTCACCCCTGGACCCATTTAGGGGGGCTGGAAGAGGGCGTTGTCCGCCCTCCGCCGACGCCCGGTGCGCCTGCTGCGGGCAGGGTGAGTGGACGAGATCTCCCTCTCCCTTTCCGCAGCCTCCTTCTGCGAGACGACTGTTCCGCAGAAGGAAACCACCGCGTCCCAGGACTCTTCGCTGCCGACCATCGACTCGACCACGGCCGGCAGCGACAGGTCACTGCCTACTTCTGAGATGAGGGCACGGCGCGGCTCCTCCCAGGCGGCACACTCTGCCAGCGTATGCCGCGCCGTGTCCTCCCGGCAGTCGACGCAGTGGTGACACCGGGCGTCCGGCTCCCTGTTTATGCGACACAGGTACTTCCCGAAGCAACCATGCCCCGAGAGCACCTGCGTCACCCGAAACGACAGGGAGCCGTGCCTCCTCCCGAGCCAGCGCTCGAGCACCGGCCGGACCGCCTCGATGGTGACGAGGCCAGCGGTAGGGCGTGTAAGCCTGGCGGACAACCTCCTAGGTTAACCTGCGACACCCCGATTATAAAAAAAAATTGAGTCTCATCTAGTGGTCGCAACTGATGCTGCTGATTATGACATCCGAAATGTGTACTACTACAGTGACTATACTATGTGGGTAGGTACTGTAGCTGAACACCTCTGCCTATCCCTCCGGCGAAACCAGTGGGGTAATTGCGTAACACACTAATAGTGAATGGCTTTCATTATGACAGTTCAACCAGATTCATTGCGTTACCTATCTAAGTAGTTGAGCAGACCTAATTCTCGAACATATTATTATGAAGCAATGGATTAGCAATATCCTTCAAAATGATTCAGATTACGATTGATCGTGCGTTACGCAATTAGGGTGCGATACGCTCATTGCGTATCACACTATCAATCTCAATCTGAATCATTTTGAAGGATATTGCTAATCCATTGCTTCATAAGTTCGAAAAATTTGTCTGCTCAACACGTAAATAACGTAACGAAAGTTGTTGAACTGTCAAAATGAAACCGATTCCGATTGATTGTGTGTTACGCAAGTAGGGTGCAGCTGGTCGATTCTGTAAAAATCTCACAGTGAAAACTCAAGTGAAGTGAGTTGTCCTTCCATGCTGTCATTCCAAATAATGCTTATTTAATGACAGCTCACTCCACGCTCACTTCACCTAAGTTTTCACGGTGAGATGGTTACAGAATCGCACTGCAGGTTATGTTATTACTCCGAATAGGTACTCACTCAGGCGAAGTGACGTTTATAAATCCTTTATAATCCTTGATATACACGACGACGACAGTCAGAAGACATGATACGATGAACAGAACTGCGTAGAGGCTGACAGCCAGACGACGTCGACGCCAGAGCAGAAGGGTGCAGGTACATGCCAGGATATACATGTGCATGTTCACGGGGAGGAACCTGGGGTTTATGAAATAATGTATTAAAACACATTTGAATAGCTGAGGTTTTGGTTAGATCATGTACACACGGCTACACATCAAGCTATACATAACCAGTATAAGCTGACTTCTGATTGTTAGAAAAACTTATGCAATGCGAGGTCAGCTAAAACTGGAAAAGTATAGCTTGATGTGTAGCCGTGTGTACAGACGCCAGCAGGTCAACCTAACCGAAACTGTCAAATTTTCCCAATCAATGTTGAACCTTATTATAATAATCTATACTTATAATAAATCTGTAGAAGTGAAAATTCTGTACATTGAAAATATCAAAAAAAATAAATGGCAGGGGGTGTTACTAGACCGACACCGAACCCAAAAATGTAATTAAAAAAATTTTTGTCTGTCTGTCTGTCTGTTTGTTCAGGCATCACGCAAAAACTACCGGTTCGATTACGTTGAAACTTGGTATAATTATTCTTTAATATCCTGGGCACCACACTGGGTACTTTTTATCCCGGAAAAGTATATACAATAAAAAACAAACTTAATTTTGCGGTTCGATCCCTAGACCCGATTACTGCACCAACCGCAAATAATAAGTTTGTCGTAGGTTAAGTCACCCGCAATGGAGTTCATTTTTATTCCTTTTAGTTTTTAGAGTTATTTAGGTTTATTTTTATATAAGTTGTAGGTATAGATTTTAATTTTAAAGTATAGGTAGTATATTTGATAGTGTACGTAGTGACCGTAGGTTATTTTATAATACTGTTAGGTAGGATTAGTCATTCGTATAGATATTAGTTTTTAGGGATTTTGCTTATTTATTGAGTTTAGATTAGTTATCATCAGAAATAGGTTTATTTAGGTAGGTAGGTATTTAATTTTCTGTTATTGAGTTTTTTTTTTAAATTAGGTAGGTACTTAGGTAAAGATATCATATAGGTACCCTCTTAATCACCACTAATGAGACACAATTAGTTTTCTATTGTAATTAGCCACAAAGGGCCCGCGAGATAGATGGCATTCTGGGGAAGCACATAGGTACATTTTAACCTGTTAGCACGTTCCCGTGGGATAATTTCCGACATCCACGCGGGCGAAGCCGCGGGCAGAAGCTAGTTCAGCAATAAAGTTGAAAATCTATTAAAGAAATTTGACAGATTGTAGTAGCTTGATGTGCTGGCGTCTGTACCTAGCACCAAAAAATTGAAGGCATGTGACATCTACTAACCCGCACTGGGCCCGCGTGGTAGATTATTCCGGCTTACTACTGCCTTTCGAAGAGAGGAGGCCTGTGCCCCAGCAGTGGGAACATTATAGGCTGATTATTCTTATGCTTGAATAGATTCTCCTCGCTGTGCGAGTCTGGTCGTGTTCTGAATGTGGTCGTTCTAGCCCATTTTAAGCATTACTTAGCCCAGTCAAACAAATACACTAAAAATCTTTGTGCAAAAATAAATAGCTGGAAACCGATTTTTATTTTTGATGTGAAAATCCGCTGTTTTACGGTAGTGCACAATGTAACGCACGCAAACATTGTGCTTGTGGGTCCGGGGATCGTGGTTATAACATTTAAACCTGTTTTCGTAAAAAACGTCAAAAAATTATAGAACTTTGACTTGAGGAAGATTTGTGTTTAACCAGTAGGTTCCGATGATCACAATGACGGGATGACAAAATCAGAATGATACTGAAATAAATTAATTAATTCTTATTTAATAATAATTAAAGTGCAACGGGTCCGACGATTGGTGACATACAAATAAAAGATGATAAATGATTTTATTTTGTAAGTAGGTTTGTACAAACACTTTTACGCGTCAATCATATTTTAAAACTAGGTGAGGTCGGCGTTTCCTATCTGACTAGTCTGAGAAGAAAGGCCGAAACAAACTCAGACGTCACAATCTCTTTTAAAGTCCAGACATAATCTTGGTCAGATCATATGAAGACCATGTAGGTCGATGTCTGAGATGGTCTTTTGAGCAAAGAACCACACAGATTGAGAGGACCTATCCAGTCAGTGCATGCATATGTCAGAAATCGTGCAGCTCAACTCAAAACTTATGGAGCTCAACGATTCGACGAACAATACCAAAGAAAGGACATTTGGGTAGGCCACATTAATTACTCAAACTGCCAGACCATGACAAAAACTAACAGAACAGCGAGAAAAATAAAAAATAAAATGACCCACATAGTCTTCGCATTCACAATAATTAAAATAATAGAATACTTTCCAAAGTAAGCAAATGTCATAGATCAAATTCATTCATGTCAAAGTGTAAAAAAAAAACAACAACAAAACAAAAAAATAAAAACATTCATTATGTAAAAATTGGAAGCAGCTTAATTCCAAGCCTTTTCGTCCTCGATATAAGCCTTAACGGTATAAAAGGCTTTCTGACACAACTTACAAAATGCAAATGATGAAAAATTTTCATTGTAAAAGTTTACCACCTAGCTCGATAGATGGTGTTGGCGTCGAATTAGAAGTCGCTATCGTTTCGTTACGAGCGCTACTATATATAATCTCGGCGTAAATCGCATGATGAGTGAAATCATTAATTCATTAACAGTAGCAAGTAGTAATTGCTTAGTTAGTGTTATCTTTAGTATTTTTGTAACGAAGGTCCCCTAAATGGTTCGGCCTTTGTGTAAAATCACGTTGTGTGTGTAGCGTAATCTGCGTAATATAGAATGGATAAATTAGTTATGTTATCCGTTATTTTTAACCCAACAACCCCGCTTGTTGACTCTACAAACAAATAGTGACTAATCCAATCCGACACAATTTCCTAACAATACGCCTAAAAAAGGAGGTCCAAATATTCAAAACAAGCAGGATGTATAAATAAACAAACACAGACTGATTCTGAAATAACAGTAAAAGAAAAAGTTACCAAAACCTATGACCAACAAAAAACGATTACTACACATTCCAGTTCACAGATGGCGTCACTACCTTCGAATGAGAAAGGGACTAAACAAAATATATACAAGTGAACAAAACAAATTGAAAAATAAGCTATGTATATTAAGTACGAATAAAACTATTAATATATTAACTCTTGCAAAAGAATATTTTACAGACAATTATCAAATATGTAATTGTAATTGTCACTACCTAACACCAAAGGTGGATAATCCTTCTACGGGATTTACAAATAAAACTTCAACACTACACAAAGAATGATTTTTGTTTAATAGTGATCGGCGAGGAAGATTTTAAAACTACTAAATGTTACTTCGACATAATTACATACATGAGAAACGCATTACAGAACATAAAGAACACAAATATAATTATTACTTTGCCAACATATAAATATAATAATGACTATAATAATTATATAACTCAAGAGTGGAAATGTTCAACAACATGCTATGTATGGACAATATTACACATAATTTATTCGTATTGTTACGAGCTTCGGGTTCATGACAATAAAAACTGCCGATAAAAATGACCAAAAGTTACACTTTAATTAAACAACACTAATAACAACTCAAACATACTAATTATAAAACACAATCGCTCTTAAGTCGCACTTAAAGATCGCTTTCGATGAATTCGCTTCTATCGCAGAACCAAGTCTGATTGGTCGCTTTTTTTTATATATGGCATCTCGTAGTTGACCTTGAGAGGTCGTGACTACTTAACCGGACTATCCTGTGGCTGCCTTAAGAAATCTCAAAGCCTCCAGCCAGGGCTCAAATCTAAATTAAAACTAAGCGACACGCTAAGGGCACCCCCTGTAGGGTACGACCTCGGGTTAGGGCGTCGCTGGGAGAGGGCAGCAAAGGGACAGGCTGGTCGAATTGATATTATTATTGCTTTGATGAGCACGGCGTTTCCTAGGACTATCTCTGAGAAGAAAGGCCGAAACAAACTCAGAGGTCTCAGTCGGGTGATTTAAAGCAGGCTCAGCTACGGCGCGGGCTAGCACTTCAGCGGGCAAGGGTCGGGGTAGAGATTTTACTTGGGGGCGTCGCGAGGGACCTCGGCGGCGAGGTCGGAATGTCGGTCTTTTGTGTTTGTAAACTATACTGGTGGCCCTATTGCTCTCCTGGAGGAGGGTTATGGGGTCATCGGGGTCATCTGATTGGTCGCGGCTAGTCCCGGCCTTATACTTATATAATGCCGCAGATAGTTCCAGAACCTTCTATTGCAGAAACATCTAGAATGTTCGAGTACATACCGGCCCCGACTGACCAGCTGTCGATAGTTCTAGTAAGTTCCAGCATCGAAATTTCTACTCGATAATAGATGGCGCTAGTGACTCTATTAGTTCTGCTACTCGAAACTAGATGGCGCTAGTGGTAACTAATGTCACCATGTATCAGGCATTAATTGTGGCGCGCAACACTGCCTCCTCCTACGACATGCTCGTCCCGAGCATTATCGGCTCCATAATAACGCGCCAATCGATCCACATGGACGATCTTAGGAGTACCTCTTGCACCTTTCTGTATCCGGTAGGTTACGTCATTGATCTTTGTCACAATCCGGTACGGTCCATCCCATTTAGCTTGAAGCTTAGGAGATTTCCCTTTGCTGCGGACTGGATTGTGCAACCACACTAGTGATCCTTCGTCGAACCCTTTATTTTTATTTTTTCGGTCATAACGGGCTTTCATCTTTTCAGACATTTGCTGGCCCGAATGTCTGACGTGCTCTTAAATGTTATAAATTCATTTTGTTCCGCAAGTTATTCGCATAATCGATTATACTGCGTACGGCGGAATACCACCTGATGCCCCATCAGGTGGTATTCCGGTGATCAGGTCTGCAGGCAGCCGTAATTCTCTTCCAAAGTTCGCTAAAGCTGGTGTGACCGATGTACTTTCGTTGTAGTAAGTTCCAGCATCGAAATTTCTACTCGATAATAGATGGCGCTAGTGATTCTATTAGTTCTGCTACTCGAAACTAGATGGCGCTAGTGGTAACTAATGTCACCATGTATCAGGCATTAAAATTGTGGCGCGCAACAGTATGTTCTGGACTCCAATTTGAACTTGAGCTATCACCATTCTACGTACATAAGGTCAGGAACCGTAAAAGACTGCGCCATGAGAGTAATTTTTGAGGATCTTTTCTACCTTCGATTGGAAATCTTAGAAGAAAATTCTCTCGTCAAAGAAAGTCAATCAAAAGACCAGGTTTTTTCTCCAGTAAATACATTAACATCTTACACCAAAATATTGCAGGTTTGCTAAATAAATCAAATGGTCTTACGGTATGCTTGAATGAACTATCTGATACAAACTTAAATGTAGATATTATATGTATTACCGAACACTTCATTATGAAAGGTCACGAAAAGCATCTGTGCATACCAAATTTCAGTTTAGCTGCATGTTACAGTAGACAGGAAAAGAAGAGAGGAGGAACATGTTTAATTGTTAATACTTGGAGGGAACTTCCTCAAATATCAAAGCTGTCATCACCAGGGGTTTTTTCAAAATCAAAATGTCAGAAATCAAAATGTCAAAGATCAAAATGTCAAAAATCAAAAATGTCATACATCAAAATTTAAAAAATCAAGATGTGACTAATTAACAAATATTTTTCTCCGATAGGAACTCAGTTACACTGTAGTGCGTTTTATATTGCGGAAATAATTGTTAATTAGTGAAAAATATATGCTAGGAGAAAAATATTTGTTAATTAGTGTCATCTTGATTTATTATTTTTGACATTTTGATTTCTGACATTTTGATTTTGGAATTGTAATAATAATGATATTTGTAACTACCTTCTGCCCGCGGCTTCGCCCGCGTGGATGTCGGAAATTATCCCACGGGAACGTGCCAACAGGATAAAATGTACCCATGTGCTTCCCCAGAATGCCATCCATCTCGCGGGCCCTTTGTGGCTAATTACAATAGAAAACCAATTGTGTCTCATTAGTGGTGATTAAGAGGGTACCTATATGATACCTTTACCTAAGTACCAACCTAATTAAAAAAAAACTCAATAACAGAAAATTAAATACCTACCTACCTAAATAAACCTATTTCTGATGATAACTAATCTAAACTCAATAAATAAGCAAAATCCCTAAAAACTAATATCTATACGAATGACTAATCCTACCTAACAGTATTATAAAATAACCTACGGTCACTACATACACTATCAAATATACTACCTATACTTTAAAATTAAAATCTATACCTACAACTTATATAAAAATAAACCTAAATAACTCTAAAAACTAAAAGGAATAAAACCGGCCAAGTGCGAGTCGGACTCGCCCATGAATAGGGTTACCAGATGGAAAATTGAAAAGTCCTGACAAAAAGCCTGATTTCCATAGCAAAGTCCTGAGATTTTGTCGCATACGAATTCAAAACTCTGTGGAAAAATTAGTAATTGGTTTTGTGCACGTATGTTGATTCTAACTCTAAAGATATGTTGATGTTAATTACGTTGATTTGTGAATATATCCAAAGAAGAAACAATTATATGTTTTTCTATAAGTTGTTTCTTTCTAATTAAAAATCTACTGTATTTTATTGAAAATCGATAAATCCTGAGATTTCCAAAATCCGCCCGCAATCCTGTTAGCAGCCTAAAAATCCTGAAATCTCAGGACAAATCCTGAGATATGGTAACCCTACCCATGAAGGGTTCCGTTACGTTACGATTTATGACGTATTAAAAAAAAACTACTCACTAGATCTCGTTCAAACCAATTTTCGGTGGAAGTTTATATGGTAATGTACATCATATATTTTTTTTAGTTTTATCATTCTCTTATTTTAGAAGTTACAGGGGGGGGGACACACATTTTACCACTTTGGAAGTGTCTCTCGCGCAAACTATTCAGTTTAGAAAAAAATGATATTAGAAACCTCAATATCATTTTTGAAGACCTATCCATAGATACCCCACACGTATGGCTTTGATGAAAAAAAAAATTTTGAGTTTCAGTTCTAAGTATGGGGACCCCCAAAATTTATTGTTTTTTTTCTATTTTTGTGTGAAAATCTTAATGCGGTTCACAGAATACATCTACTTACCAAGTTTCAACAGTATAGCTCTTATAGTTTCGGAAAAAAGCGGCTGTGACATACGGACGGACAGACAGACAGACAGACAGACAGACAGACAGACAGACAGACAGACATGGCGAATCCATAAGGGTTCCGTTGCCATTTGGCTACGGAACCCTAAAAATGAACTCCATTGCGGTTGACTTAACCTACGACAAACTTATTATTTGCGGTTGGTGCAGTAATCGAGTCTAGGAATCGAACCGCAAAATTAAGTTTGTTTTTTATTGTATATACTTTTCCGGGATAAAAAGTACCCAGTGTGGTGCCCAGGATATTAAAGAATAATTATACCAAGTTTCAACGTAATCGAACCGGTAGTTTTTGCGTGATGCCTGAACAAACAGACAGACAGACAGACAGACAGACAGACAGACAGACAGACAGACAGACCGACAGACAGACAGACAGACAAAAATTTTTTTAATCACATTTTTGGGTTCGGTGTCGGTCTAGTAACACCCCCTGCCATTTATTTTTTTGATATTTTCAATGTACAGAATTTTCACTTCTACAGATTTATTATAAGTATATAGATAGTAATGACATGTTAAATGATGTAATGATAATGGTATGATATTTGTAATAGTAATGACATGATATATATAATCTTAAGATACTAATTTATATTTTCCTTTTAATACAAACATATATTTTTAATCAAGTTAATGATTTAAGAATTTTTTAATAGTAATTTATAAATTGATCTAAATAAGTGTAATAATAATAGTGATAGGTATAAATAATTTCAAATGTTTGCATGCCGATTGGTAAAATGTGGCTGAGCTAAATGTAATCTTAAGAACTATTATGTATTACCCATATTTGCAAAATAAATTTCTATTCTATTCTATTCTTGAGTAAAAAGTCAAGCCTGATACCGTTTTGGGCAGGGGATTTTGACGTTCGGTAAGTGCTGATTCTCAGCCTTAATTTAGTATTATTATTTTCTGCGGCCAATAATGTGCATGCTTAAAAAGTCATCCCAATTACCAAATCCTTCATTGTGTGTCGATACGCACTTGGCGATTTTTTTTAACATTTGGGTACGGAAATTTAAAAACCGGTCATTTGTGAGTCGGGTTCGCGTACTATGGGTTCCTTTAGTTCCATACACGTTGGTTTACCATCCATTTTTAATTTGCTACGATAGAGGTCTTCGAACAGTAACTGGTATTCTGTTAATTTCACCTCTTACGGTTAAAAGTGAAGGTCAGCCAGACGGAGTAAGCTCAGTAATAGGTTCCTGTGGGCATCCTTTGGGTGAGTACACAAAGGATGCCAACAGAACCCTTTAAAAAATCGTGTTTCTTACCAGGTCGGAACCACGCAGTATTGATCGGCGTCCACAATGTTGTTTAAGAGGAAAAAATGAGACCAGTACTTCGTCTTACAGGCTTCGCTCTCCAGGCCTATCGTGGTGGGGACAAGAGGGCCATCCCGGGAGTTCATCCACCAGGTTGCTCCGTAGCCCACGATCAGAAGGTGCACCGGTGTTATCCTAGAAGAAAAGTTCAAAGCCTGATTGAGTTTACCACCAAGCTTGATAATTGATGTCATCAGAAGGTGTACCTGACTTATCCTAGAAGTAAAGTTTAAAACCGGTACCCTAATTCCGTAACAAACTATCAGTCTCAATCTGAACCATTTTGAAGGATACTGCTAATCCATTGCTTCATATATTCTAAAAAAATGTCTGCCTAACAATGTAAATATGATATAAATATAATTAAATAAATAATAAACGAATAGATATACCTGTATATAAAATATTAATTGAATTAGTAAGTAAATAAATGTAATATAAATACATACATAGATAATAGGATATAAAAAAATTCTGATCGATAAATTCAATCCTAACAATACATAATTATGAATAACAGATATATTTTAATGAGAAAAAATTAATATTATTAATTAATATTATATAGTTATATAAGATTATGTGAATGAATGGAAATATAAATATATAGGTATGAAATAATTAATGGGATATAAAATAATTCTAACTCAACTACAAAGAAAATTAAAAAAGCGCTCTTCCTCTCTCAACCTATTTAAAATGTGCTGTGCCCGACAGGGTCCATAATTGTTTCTATTATTTTTCTTTTATTTACCACCTGTAATTGTACATTATGGATTGCAATAAACGATTTGATTTGATTTAAATAACGTAATGAATGTTATTGAACTGTCAAAATGAAAGTAATTGCTACTGTTGATGTGTTACGCAGTTACCCCGCTGAATCATTTTGAAGGATATTGCTAATCCATTGCTTCATATGTTCGAAAAATTTGTCTGCTTAACAACGTAAATAACGCAATGAATGTTATTGAACTGTCAAAATGAAAGTCATTGCTACTGATAGTGTGTTACGTAATTACCCCACCGGTTGATTAGGTGCTCATAACTACACGTGCGGCACGCGTCAACGGCAGAGGGAACTATAGCCGTCGAAACGCGTCGACGGCAGCCGCCGACGCGTCGAGGTCAAAGACTGTACGCACCTTACAACTCGTTTAATGATACATAGAGGCAGCATATGCAGGCCGAGCTCCTGTTTTTGAGAGTATATGAGGAGGTTGTAGCCGGTAAGGAAGCAGGTCATCATCACGAAACACTGGATTAATGACGTCCCGTGCGCCAAATAAATTCCGTCCATTCTCTGTGTCATCTGCATGGATGAAGATTTATTCGTTAAAAGAGGGGGCTTGTGACCATAGATATCCCGTGCTTGTGACTAAAGTTAATAACAGCCGCACGGGTCGATCGATCAGGTTAAGCTACGCTTGCCGCGGTTGGTCCGTGGATGGGTGACTATCTTTACATACCAAGACCCCTCCGTGCCTCGGAAAGCACGTTAAGCCTATGGTTCCGGGACCCGGCTGTCATTCGTGGATCTTTGACAGTCATTATGGGTTGTCAGAAGCCCGAAAGTCTGACAACTAGTCTTACCAATGGGTTTCGTATTACTCAGTAACTGGGTTGTGGAGGTCAGATAGGCAGTTGCTCCATGTAAAATACTGGTACTAAGCTGCATTCGGTTAGACTGGAAGCCGACCCCAACATAGATGGGAAAAGGCTAGGCAGATGATGATGAGTTTCGGTAAAGCTACGGTTT
Source organism: Apamea anceps (assembly GCA_951799955.1). Classification (NCBI taxonomy): domain Eukaryota; kingdom Metazoa; phylum Arthropoda; class Insecta; order Lepidoptera; family Noctuidae; genus Apamea; species Apamea anceps. The sequence continues at coordinate 11,535,126 of OX637520.1, forward strand.
CATCGAAGAGCGGTGGCCGCAAAATAACGGCCGCAGTGACGGTTTGTCATGAAAGTGATGGCAGCTGGCAACTTCCTACTAAAATTATAAACGCGAAAGTTTGTATGGAGGGATGTTTGTTACCCTTTCACGCCAAAACTGCTAAAAGGATTTGGATGAAATTTGGCACACAAATACACTCGAGAGCAATGAATCCGGGTCACTTGAAGAATCCTAAAAATCTCGGAAACTAAAAATGCTAGGTTAATGCAATAAATTGTATTTAATAGACAATGTAATACTCCTTAAATGAAGGTATTAAAACTTCTTAGTTATTGTAAAGTTATATCATAAAAAAATCAAATTTGAAAAAGGGCCACTTTCGAAGATGGAACTACGAAATTACAGCATTTGGTTTTGCTTTTGTTTGTAATCTGTCATTTATGTGGGTACATAAACCATGTTGATAGTGCTCTATATTCATTATTCAAGCTGAAATTATGTCGCTTACGCCTGAAGAATGCACCAGAATACTTACAATGCTGGAAACCGGCCGGAGTCAGCGCGATACAGCCAGGACTGTCGGTGTGTCGCTGTCAACAGTACAAAGAGTTCTCCGACGTTACGAAGAAACTGGTTCTAACCTACGCAGACCAGGAACGGGCAGAACCAGGTGTACCACAGCACGAGAAGACCGATACTTGGTGAACACCATGCTTCGAAATCGCTTTCTCACAGGAACTGAACTCACAAATCAGTTTCGACGCCTCGGAGGAAGTAACCCAAGTGCATGGACAGTAAGACGTCGGCTTGCTGAATCTAACTTAAAACCCCTTAGACCTGCAAACGGCCCTAAACTGGAGCGTGGGCATCGTATTTCAAGACTAAGATATGCCCAGAGCCACGTAAATTGGAGTATTGAAGATTGGTCAAAAGTTATGTTCTCCGACGAATCAAAATTTATGCTCTACAAGCACGATGGAAGACACAGAGTGTATCGAAGACCAGGGGAAAGATTCAAGCAAGCATGCATCGAAGAAAAAGTAGCCTACGGTGGTGGGTCTGTACTTGTGTGGGCCGGAATTTCTTCTGAAAGTCGCACAGAGCTGGTGATCATAGAAAACGGCTCTTTAACTAGCGTAAGATATGTGGAAGAAATCCTCAATGATCACGTTGGTCCATTTATGGTCAATTTAGGTGAGGATGCTATATTTATGCATGACAATGCCCGACCTCATACAGGTAGGATTGTGAATGACTACCTTCAAGAGATGAACATTACTCGTATGGAGTGGCCAGCGCGCAGCCCGGATATCAACCCGATCGAGCATGCTTGGGACGAGCTAGGCAGATGCGTAAAACAACGAAACCCTCCCCCAATCACGCTTCGTGAGCTCAAAATTGCTCTCACAGAGGAATGGGAGAATATTCCCCAAAATCGTATAAGGAACTTGGTGTACAGCATGCCAAACCGCGTAAACGCAGTAATGGAAGCACGAGGAGGCAATACGAAGTATTAAAATTCAAGAAAATCGTAATAAAGTTCAAAAATTTCATGTTTCCTATTTTTGTTTTAAGGAGAGATCAGCAGTTTTTTTCTTTATGTAATTTTGTGTTAATAAAATGTATGGTGACTCATATTTTTTTTACTTTCATTTAAGGAGTATTACATTGTCTATTAAATACAATTTATTGCATTAACCTATCATTTTTAGTTTCCGAGATTTTTAACATTCTTTAAGTGACCCGGATTCATTGCTCTCGAGTGTAGTTTATAACCAAGATTAATACATATGATACTTTTTGTCCCGATATTCCCACGGAATCGAAACTTATGCGGGTGAAACAGCGGGGCGCAGCTAGTACTTTCAAAAATCAGTGACGTCATTATGCGGTAAATTGCAGACGCTGTAGCGGCCACCGCTTTTCCAGGAATAAGTAGCTTTAATTCCTACAAAACATTGACACAGCAAGTCGAAAAGCAGATGGCGGGATGAATTACAATGAAGGTAAGACTGAAACTAGTAGGTTGGCTCATAACAGATGGAAGGCTGGATGAGAATGGAGTCTCCATTCTTCCTCAGAGCCACAAGGGCCTTCATCATGATTTCAGCCGAAAGTTGTCCACTGCTGGATATAGGGCTCACCCAAGCACCAACCGGTTCTGTGCTTCTCGCACCCAGCGGATTCCTGTGGCTGTCTATAGGCTCGAAGCTTAGACGTGTTGAGGCATTTCGTTTCTCTGGTTCGTTTCTAAGTTTTTGTATACAAAAAAACTTACTTATTTACTTTTTTTTTACCTTTGAATCTAGTGGTCTCAAAAAAATAAATTTGAATTTGAATATACAAAGTCAAATTAAATTAGCTATTGAAACTCCGCAGATGGGTATCGATATTTAAACATGACAAAACAAAAAAAAAGAAGTTAATTTGATGACTTGGGCGGGGTCATCGACCGCAGTTAGTGTAGTCACTTGAAATATAGCAGTATCCATATCTAAACACGATATTATAACAAAAGGAAACAGATTTTCTCAACTCATTCTTTAGGTAACAGTACTCCCAGCGGTCGTTATAAAATACTTTAAATATTTTTATTTTATCGTATTTAGAAGGCCTCGCAGCTGACCCCGTAGAAGATGGCAGGACGAGCTGGACAAAACAAGCGACCAGGGCCCCAAGTCTGCTATTTTTATAAATTCGTCATTCCAACACCATCCCATTCCCATCCCATTGTCATTTTGTTTAAAGTTCGTAATCTGTTAAACTCTTAATGGCGATCATTGGTCGGTCAATGGTCTCATAATAGAATTGTGTCATAATGACATTGTCGTATTGCCATTATTATAAAACCCGTTAGTAGAAATGATTTTCGAAAAACTACCACTACTTTATTTATGCCAGATTTCATTTATATATATTTTTACTTATATTATTTATTAGTGTTTTATACAAGTCAAGTGTTTTATGTAAGTCAGTCATTCATTTATCATTATGTACGAGATTACCATTCTATGCCATTTCTTTCAATGGAGTGTCAGTGATGGTTGACCACTGGAAAGTCATAATGACGCCATTATGTTAGTAGATTACCAAACTTGTCGAAATCAACAATTATGAAATCAATGATAGACCATTCTGACACTATTGTAATAGCAGACTTGGGGCCCAGTGGTCTACTTTAGCCCTGGAAAGAAGGACCTGGAAGTCATGGGGAGAGGCCTTTGCCCATCAGTGGGATGATGCAGGCTAACAGTAACCAATATTTAGATGACCCATGACGTCTGCAGAGTTTCGCTAGCTAATTTTAGTTTGACCATGTATGTATGATCATAAATGTGTCAAAATAAATTAGGTAGCCAGTGGATAAAAGGTTGCATCTTTGCATGCATATTATATTATATACCTGTTCTAAATATTCGGGATTTATCGTGTGGAACATGAACTGGAACACGCTGGCGTGAGCATAAGTGGTGAAGCCCAGTGCTAAGACCCTGAAATGACGAAATATCTCTAATTATGCTGCATATCTGCATAGCTATTCACAACCATTTCATATATTTCCGTGCTGAATCGAATATCAATAAATGTTATCGAAAGAGACCTCTAAACGCTGTTCACAAATCCGAAACCCAAATCGATCTATCAGCGCTGCACTGTAGTTGTTCATAACAAGACTCTTCCCATTACACGAGGTGTTCAAGGCAAGAATTGGGAAATTAAAATAAAAACATTTTAAAATACCTGACGCCTTCCATAGGGTCCAGGGCAATCTGTCGAGGGTCACCACCTTTAGGAATAAATGTCAGCCGGCGCCAGTTGGCTGGTATTGAGAAGGCAGACAGCAACTTGTTTTCTGAAAGAGAAGAAGGTACCTACTTACAATACGGCCGATGAACAATGGCCGGTCCGAACTTCGCGCAGAAGGTGGCGCAGTATCATTTTTTAGGAACCAAATGATGGCATGAGGCGAGTGTGAGTGAGAGAACATGTGCGAAAGTTCGGAGAGCATAACATATTATGTTCGTACCGTGTTAAGTAGGAGTGCCCACCGCACTGCCTCTACAGCCCGATTCAAACTTGATGGCGGCTCAGAACACGAGGCGAGTCGCTGCGCAGTTACAAATTCATGTGTCAGCGGCGGTGAGGGGTGAGATATTGCGCAGCGAGTAGCGCACTACAGAACCGCCATAAAGTTTGAATCGGGCTGTAAAACTAAATGACACGAGAAAATAAGAAGAAACCTTTGACTTACTATTAGGAGTGTCTTTAGCATAGTTATCATAAATAGTCCCAACAATATTGGCTACGACCAAAGCATAAATAACCAGCTTAAATATGTGTTCAGCTGTCGTTGAGGGTTGTATAGTGATGTAATCAGCGTGTGTGCGACAGTAGTGGAGAGTGTGAAGGGAGGCACGGAGTTCGCTTCGTTGCGCGTAGTAGTCAGCACAGCGTTCGAACAAGTGCGAAGCGTTGCTTTTGAAGGCAGGCCAAGAGTTGTCCGAAGAGGCCAAGGTTGCACAGCGTGTGCTCAAGCAGTAGCCGCGATGTATACGCGTACGGTTGAAATGCCGGTACGATTCATCTGAGTATGCCTGGAAAATGTACATTACAGTTAGCCCAGGTTCGCACGGGGCGTTTTTCATACACTACATTTTCAGCTCTCTGTGTCAAACCGAGCGTTGAGAAACCAACAGAGTGCATCCCCTAAGCGTTGGAAAAGTGCACTGTTGGATTTTCAACACACTCCGCTAAGCCATCATCATCATCTGCCTAGCTTTTTCCCAATTATGTTGGGTTCGGCTTCCAGTCTAACCGGATGCAGCTGAATACCAGTATTATACATGGAGCGACTGCCTATTTAACCTTCTCAACCCAGTTACTGGGTAATACGATACCCCTTGGTAAGACTGGTTGTCAGACTTTCGGGCTACTGACGACCCGTAACGACTGTCAAAGATCCACGAATGACAGCCGGGACCAACAGCTTAACGTGCTTTCCGAGGCACGGTAGGGTCTCGGAATGTAAAGATGGTCACCCATTCACAGACCAACCGCGGCAAGCGTAACTTAACCTGATTGATCGACCCGTGCGGCTGTTATTATTTAGCAACGGGCCCCTCTCAACACACTCCGCTAAACGGAACGTTAAAAATCCAGTGCGTGCAAGAAACGGCACGTCAAAAAGAGCACCCGCGCATACGTGGGCAGGTTAGTCTAAACAAAGGTAACGCAATTAATAGTCGTTTTTCTTGAACTTTTCCTTTGTCTACTTCTGTTCAGAAAAAAATAGAAAATACCTACCTTCATCAGCTCGTAAGTAGGGTGTGGCTGTTTTGCCGGGGTGAGCTCGAAGGTCCCGAGACAGTACACCCCATCGTTCCTCGTGAGGCATCGCTTATATTCGTCAAGATGAAACAATTTTGGAAAGTTGGCTCTGTCTTCATCTGGAATTAAGACTTCGTCAGTCACTATTTATAGTCAGTCCTCCTAGGTCGAACCGAAAATGTATCAACAGCATAATAGGGTAGTTTCCTGGGTAAAAAAAAAATTATTATATTTAGTCCGTCAGTTAGATTATCGAAAAATAATGGACATGCATTTTTCTTTTGTCAATCAAACAAAAAATGACAAAGATAAAGCGCATCAAACGCCATGATAAAAAGTATAGCAAGGCGTGACATCTCGCGGAACTTTATCGGGCGATATCTTCATCATTTTTTATATAATTGACAAAAGAAAAAATACGGGTTCAATATTTTTTGATAATCTAACTGACGGACTAATTAGATTTTTTTTAGGAAACTAGCCCATTATATCAGTGTGGTCATATTTAAGAATGTGGGGGGGTACAGAGCATCAAACTGAACAACTTTCTCCGTGGGATCAACATCGTAATCGAGAAGAAATAATCAGCCGTCCCATACATTTGGTCGAGTAGGAGTTGTGAGTGAATTAATTAATAAAAGCTTTTATTAAATAGATGTCACGTGTCATGGGGAGAGGCCTTAGCAACAGTGGGATGATGCAAGTTAACAGTAACAGTAACATGTACACTTTCGGAGCTAGGGAGACCACTTTATGAACTACGCGCATGAGCGAGCCAAACTTGCCCGATTTTTTGAGAACACGACTGGTTCAATAATTAAAAATCCTAAGCTTAGCGCCTTAGGGTTGAAAATCCAACAGTGCGATTTTTTGACGCCCTCGGATGCGCCCTATTGGCTTCTCAATGCTCCATGCTCCGCTCAATAGCGAGAGCTGAAAATCCAGGGCGCGATAAAAAATCGTCCGTGCTTACAAGGGCTTACAAGTAACGGGTGTAGCTTCTTAGGGCTGGTTTTTGGTCCGTAGTTAAACTCAACCAATTGTTAAAAAATAGTAACTAATGGTCAAATAATTAACTACCTATTACTTAAAAAAATAACCATTAGCGACCATTAGATAAGCTAACAATTGACCAAAAAACACATTTTGCAAAAATTTAATCATTAGTTACTATTTTTAAAAATTGGGTGAGTTAAGTACGGATCAAAAAATCGGCTGTTAGTGACCTTTCTAATCTAATCTGCCTGTATGGTCGGTCCTACTGCAAGGCAAATGCCTCTCTCTCCCTTTTCCACACAATTCTGACATTTGCTAGTCAGGCCAGTCCTTTCGGTAGGAGTCAAGCTCGCCCCGCCATCTACGCCTTGGCCTGTAGTGACCTTTACCACAAAATAAATCTAGGTATGCTTTTACACTTGGCTAGATGTGGTAATGGTAGGGAGCAGGGTCCTAACGCACTGGCTGCCGAGAGGTAGAGGGAGCATTGACAAGACCAGGTGGATCGACGACCTACAGAAGGTCGCAGGGAAGACGGGATGTAACTCGCACATACCAGGGAAGAATGGTTAAGAAGGAAGGAGGACTATACTCAGCATTGGGTGGAACAAGAATGCCAATGATGTTGATGATGATGATTGGATTACTAAGGCAATTGAACTGCACAAAAATAAGACAAACTTCTTACCAGAATATTCTCTAGCTACAACAACCACCACTAAATTTAACAATGTTACAAGCTTCATAGTTGTTTCAATACTGAATGCTCTGTTATGTAAAAAAATAATCAAAATTTCGTAGTAGTCACTTACTTATTCCGTGCATATTTTACAATATATTATGTATTTTCAATTTAATTTTGAAGTACAGACGCCAGCAGGTCAAGTTACCCGAAACTGTCAAATTTTTCCAATCAACCTTGAGCCTAATGCTTTAGCGATAAAGTTGAAAATCTATTAAAGAAATTTGACAGATTGTAGTACTAGCTTGATGTCTGTACAGTGAAAAGTTAGAAGTTCAAAAGTTGCCTGGATTTTGATGTTTTTTGTTCGTATCTCTGAACCTATTTCTTATTACGGCTTTTAAAGACTTTCAGATGGAAAACATACCTTATGCCTTGCCAAATCTATTTAAATCATGCCGTTTTCAGAATTACAAACACTGAAAGTCGTAGGCAAAGTTGTATGTAGAAGACACAACTTTGCCTAGAAGGATGTCTCATTAGATATTGTTGATCTTTTTAGTATTTTTTTCCTGTGTACTTACATGAGACACCGTGCTTGTCCCCGGCAATTAGATTATTACCATAAAGTTAATATATATTTTTTTTCTGCCTAAAGGTATCAACAATGTACAGACGCCAGCAGGTCAAGCTACCCGAAACTGTCAAATTTTCCCAATTAACCTTGAATCTTAATGCTTTAGCGATAAAGTTGAAAATCTATTAAAAAAATTGACAGATTGTAATAGCTTGATGTGCTGGCGTATGTACTTACAAACTATGTTAGATAATGAATCATAATCTAACATAGTTTGTAAGACAGACGCTGCTTCCAAGTTAACTTTCCGTAACTGCCCGTAAATCATTTTACTGCTAAATATTAGTTACTTACGCATTTAAATATTTGTTATGACTCACTGCCGAATTTGTTAATAAACATACAATAAACAATCACGTCGGGGTCACTAATTTAGGCGTTGGGCACAATGTAGTGTGTTGATAGGTACCTACTCGTAAATAATAACTTCGCAGACTGGTAATTGGGTCTGTGTGACAGGTACTGTGTCACTAAACTGCCTTTAAGTCAAACACCAATCAATCAATCGCCAATTAAAATGTCTGGGCTAGGCACATCCAACTACATAAACGTTAGCGATCCAAGTCATATTTGCCTGGCTGTTTGATTGAATGACTGAATGTCATTCAGGCCTCTATTTGAACGGCGCCGTTTTAAAAGGCTAGGCAGTTATCTGAAAGGGTGATTAAACCAGTTGTCTGCGACATATAGATATACATATATAATGCCATCATATTATTATCATTGGCGTCGATTCCATTGTTCACAAAATAAATTAAATTTAAGTTCAATGCATCTTTTTCTTTCTATTTAATTTAGAAAAGGACAGAAGATAAATATTAGTTTAGTCCTGTCAAACTAGTCGGTGCCTGACGTAAATTGACGTATTTTTAGCAGCCATGTTTTTAATCACGTCTAATCTGTCTATGGAGTATCTTAATTTGACAGGAGTAAACTAATATTTTATCTTCTGTCCTTGTCTTAATGAAATAGAAAGAAAAAGATGTACGGAACTTAAATTTAGTTTAGTTTGTGAACAAGGGAATCAGGGCCATTATCCAATCTTTCTCTGGAGGTGGAAAGAGAGTACCCCGCCTTTGCCCAGCAATGCGACATCAACAGCTAAAAAGAAATAGATAGATAGGTAGTGTGACGTGTAGGGCAACATGGCCAGAGATCGCACAAGACAGCATAGCAAGACAACATAGAAAGTTCATATGTATGTGGGATAAAAATATTGTATTACCTATGTCAAAGTATGAACGCAGCTTATAATAAATTGTTAAAACAGAACGCAGCGGATGAATGAAAGGATTCAAAGGAAAGTATGTGTGCGAGGGAGAAAGAGGACGAATGGCGATGGAGTAGATTCACGACAGACGGTGTAACGCTGATATTATTTTGTGTGCTCGAAATAAATAGTTTAAAAGGCAATTTGGCTCGTTTATTTTGCCATACAATCTCACATGTATAAATTGATAAAGTCACATTGAGTACTTGCCCAGAGGCGACGCCTTCACCACTGGGCCATTACGACACGGATTGACATCATTATTATCATTATAATCATTTCAGCCGAAAGACGTCCACTGCTGGACATTTGACTTCCCAAGCACCACCACTTCGATCGGTCATGTGCTTCCCGCATCTAGCGGATTTCTGCGGCCTTAAAAAGGTCATCGGTTGACCCTGGGCCTTCCAACGCTACGTCTTCCGGTACGCGGTCATATACATACCTACTTAGGCTTCAAAACTTAAATATAAGTACTTGGGAATCCAATCCGGTACCACAGACTAGCTTTATACCTATACACCGCCAGACTACAGAATGTTCACACAAAACCTAACCAATATTTTCCCGTCGGCGGCGTTGTATGCCAGGCAAGGCAGGCAATGGTAAACATAAACAAGTATGGTACAGAGGAAGCAAGGAGAGAGTAACATTACATTATTCACTCCCATTAGACTAAGCATCTAACGCCTTGATCACACATGGCGAGTTCAGGAGCGAGACAGCAGACTGTCACTAGTAACTCACTAGGCTGGGAGAATAGGCACACAACATAACATCGCACCTTGTTTCTCCGAAAGGTTCGGCAGAGGTGTACACATAGTATAATTTCACATCAAAATTATTCTGGTAAGGGACTATTTTCTAAGCGTCAGATTAATTTTATTTGAATAATAAGTGTTGACATATTTTCTCCACAAAAGCTGTCAAGCTACCTACTACGCAGAAGAGGAAGGGGTCCTCTTCCTCTCTATAAGGTAAGGTCTTAAAATATTTCGTGTATGAATAGATACCTATTCATACACGAAATATTTTAAGAGACACAGAAGAAGCTAAAGAAACGAAAAATAAAGTAAGTTCATTATAAAAAAAAAATATACTTGACACATGGTAATACTGGCTCTTACCTCCTTGTTTTATGAATTACGTAAAAAAAAACTTCGATAATCGTTGCTATGGCTTCTTATATGCATTTATCCATTGATCACTTACTCGGTACGTGTAATCAAGGCATTATCAAAGCACAATCAAGACTTGCAATACACAAATCGGTGGGAAAATGATCAGTTCTACCGTAAACATGAAGATAACGTAAACAGTTGGAAACAATATCTAGCCGGTGCTTTCTTGCGCTTGTACTGTTCGGTTTTGTCAGTGAATCGATGGTGTCTGTAAACGCATGGTGCAAATATAGCTTCGCCAACAAAGATGGCGGATTTTAGACGTCACATAATATTATTGTTATTGACAATTCATGGTAAGTTTACAAAGTTCTCTTTCAAAATGATTACTTTTTTATTTGTGTCCTAAAAGCCTCGTACTCACTGGGGGACAAATGATCCGTGACACGTGTCGCTAGAGATGTCGGGCGATGTCGACTTCATCGCGATTCACGACTATTTACGGTAGCGCAAAATCAGTGGCTTAATTTACTAACGTTCAAATGAAAGTCCATAAAATATAAGGACTCATTTTGCGACTTTTTTATAAAACCGAATGACGCTGCATTTGGTCGTCGGGACTTGTCACGATAAAAACTCAACTCACAATCACAACTCACAAAATTACGCTCCTGTGGTCTCCACATCCATATTATGCTATGAATAATGAGATTCGGGAGGCTAGTGAGTGAGTGAGCAACAGAAAGCCCCTGTCCTGGCTGTCCTCTCCTTCAAAACCCAAAATATTGGCTATCCCAATATTTTTTATTTATTTATTTTTATATATTTATTCACATAACAATTCGCATTGTGTTTGAATTATGTACTTAGTACTTGTATCAATTTATTTATTTATTACAGCTAAAAATAATAAATAACATAAATGATGAATATTGTGTCAATAGATTGTAAATAGTTATTATATAAATGATTGTAAATATTATGTAAATCCATTATACAAAAAGCAAAAAAAAATATATAAAATTAAAAAAATAATAATCTAATACCTACTTAATAAGTTGAATATATTTAAATGTCATAAATAAATGCAATAATTTGATTCAGATATAGAATATAAACATTTATTCAAGGACGAGTTGAACGGAGATTTTGCGGCCAGTTTGGGTGGTTTTAAAGAAATTGGCTGGTCACAATGGTCACCTTCCCTTTTGTGCCTTTTCGTAGGTTTGGATGGCATCGTTTTGCAAAAAACGGAAGATGATATAGATGATTTTATTTTGTAAGTAGGTTTGTACAAACACTTTTACACGTCAATCATATTTTAAAACTAGATGAGGTTGGCGTTTCCTATCTGACTAGTCTGAGAAGAAAGGCCGAAACAAACTCAGAGGAGTCCAGTCGATCGATTCTGTAAATATCTCAACGTGAATAGTTAGGTGAAATGAGCTTAGAGTGAGCTGTCAATAGTGTCAATCCCTAGCATTAGTTGGAATGACAGCTCACTCCACGCTCACTTCACTTGAGTTTTCACGGTGAGATGGTTACAGAATCGCACTGCAGACATAATCTTGCTCAGATCATATGAAGACCATGTAACTCCTCCAAAAGTTCCTGGAAGGCCTCCCCCAAGGCCTTCCTGGAACTTTTTTCCCGCGCCACCTCGAACAAGCCCTCGCGGTACGCGCCCAGCCCCCGCAGTCTCGACATTCATAGCGATCGCTTTAAACTGAATTCGGTCGCAAAGTCCTGTCACTCCATACATTTCACCTGTCAATTCGGGTCTTTGCGACCGAATTCGGTCGTAAAGCGATCGCTATGAATGTCGAGACTGGTGGGGCTGGTCATCTCGCCACCGCTTTCTGGGTCCTTTCTTCTTTCTTTCTGGTTGCAGATGCGCTCCATTTTACAATTGTATTTATTTATTTCTAGTACATAACATCGTGTGTGTGCTGTGGGACCGTTTGCGCTGCTCATCTGATCCTACACAGGAGATGACCGAGGGCTCCGTAGCGAACATAGGACGGTTCCCCTGGCTGGGCATTGTGCAACACACCTTCTGTTAGTATAAAATAAATCGCGTTTATTTGCATAAGTAATGAGGATTTCATTCATAGACGACATATCGAGCTATACCCAAGTAACACATGACAGCCGTACAGTGACTTGATTATAGAATTAGTGTCTACTCAAGGCTGTTTTAGTTTCCTGCATAAGGGCTTTGTAGTTAGCTACGCAGCCTTTGTAATTCCAATTTGGGCCCCAAATTAACCAGCCTTGAGCATTAAAGTGACTGGTTAACGGCAGTATAATCATTGAAACAGCTGTACAAGGCCTGTACATTGGCTTATACAGCTATACAACAGTCATTGCAGCCCAAGATTCAGCTTCTTTAATTCTCTTCAACAGCTTTTAGATGTTTTGAGGCTTGGCAACAGCTTTTATTAAAGTATAAATCGTAACCAAAAAAAATTTTTTTTTAAATTTCTGTTGTGTATTTGTGACAGACGACAGTTATATTGTTTGTTAAAGTACGCGGGCGGACCATATTTAAGGTAAGATATTTTAAATAGTTTTCACGTTGATTTTGAGTGTCCTTGTATGTAAATTGAGTTGCGAGTACCATTTTACTGTAAATGTGTATAGGTAATTACATCAAATATTTCACGCGCCATCAGAATAATACCGCTTTAACGAAAATATTTCACGAGATAAATGGTGTACGAATATTTAATAAATTTATCACTCTATTTATTGCTTTCTAACTTATTATGTTCCATTAGGAAATAAGTGGAAAATATATTGTTTGAATTAAAAGCTATCAAATATCCTTGAAATCTATAAGAAATCATCTGGATATTTAGTAACAAATCGTTTCTGTAATGCTAAAATGGCGTCCATTTGTTATCCAGCACAAATTCTCCATAAATGCTTTTGAAAAGTTATTTACTGTAACAGTGGTGTTGCCAAGTCTATATACCAGCTTAAAGCATTACGCTGGCTGGACAAAGGATTTTAATAAGCTTTCTTACTGTGTATTGGTATAAAGAGAGAACATACAATAGGTTTTCAGGGATAAAGAAATCTCGACAGAAAACCATTTCATTATCTACAATGTTTGGCTTTCAAAACTTGCAGGCCCAGAAGATATGATTTAAGTTTTTTTTAATAACACGTTAAGAGATGGCTTGGCTCGCTCAACAGTCGCACAAAAAGTTGAAATAGTTGTGTTTCTTTTGCACGTTTCCGCGCTTCCCGTGAGGTAGTGTACTTGGCGCGTTTTTGAACATAACTTTTTGCTTTTGAACATATCTTTCGGATGTGCAAGGGTATTTGGAGAGCCAATCGTACATAATTTACATACAAACCTTCAGTTCATTTAATTTGTTTTTATTTTGCTTTTCCCTTTTCGTACTATATTATGATTGCTAATTACATTAATATTGTTTTCAGGAATAATAATGCTGTTTAAAATAATCAAAACCGTTGAAAAAGGAAAGGAAAGATTAACAATTGTTCCAAGTGGAGCATAATGGCATAATTTTGAGATGGCCAGGAAAAAACGTTTCTTTAAAATTGCTAGTAAAACGTGAAAAATTGACGCCTCTTCCAGACTGGACTGATTGCGTAGTCAAACGGTCGTCTATTCCCACTTACAATAAAGCTGAAGAAGTCCTTGTAACATATATGATCACTATACAAGCAAAGTTGAGGTAGTACCATCAGCAGAGTTGTGCTGGCCTATTTATTTTTTTGTGTTAAGACTAATAATGGCATAAGGTTTTTATTATAATATCGATACCAAATCTGGTAGCTGTGATTAAAAAATAATTCAGATTATGAACAGTAGCATTTATTCCTAATTATGTTGTATTTCCACAAATTATATTTCATATTGATTAAAAAACAGTACTTACAAATTTATAAAAAGATTTTTATTTTTTATTATTATCCTTATTAAGACTGTATAAGGCTCAGCAGAATTACATACACTTTACTTGAAATAATAGTATATAAAAAATTTATTTCCATAATTAATAACAAAATATGTAAAAGGGGTATGAAATACAAATAGTTTTTATGCTCAATACATATAAATTTAAACTTCACATCCAGAAAGTGTATTTTCACTTCAATACGTTCTGCATTAGGTTAGGTTAGGTTTGCTTTAAATATGTCAAAAGTAGATGACTTTACTGGGTAGTCAAAAATGTCTATTAAACCTGTTGTTTTGTAGCCTATAATTAAATTTTCATCAATATTTTGATCAAAATCTGTTTGTCCGGAACCATCACTATACGAAAACGACACTGGCTTGTAAACTTAAGCTGCATCATTATTATAAGCCAATATTTTGATCAAAATCTATTTGTACGGAACCCTCACTATGCGTAAACGTCACGCTTAGCTTGTAAATATCAACTACATCAGTACTGCTCCTTTGCAATTCGTTCATAGAAAGCGAGCCTTAGCGTATTCTTTTGACAGTTTTCTTTTTACTCCAGCATTTTTCTTTTATTCCATGGTTTTAAGTTGTTCATTTTTTATTTAAAGTGTATTAAAACATGTGTAGAGTAACTCTTGAAGTCGTGTTGCAAATTATGCAAGAAAAAAAAATCAAATCTGACGTAATTTAAACACCAATAATCTAGATTTACTTTTAAATAATGCCGAAAGCTGTAAAATAGCTGTCAGCTACACTTTATGCATTGGCATTAAGATGGAGTACACCTACTCCAATTTACAACTCAGGGTGAATTAATGATTCTCTTATAAATGTAACGGCATTTATAGAGATTATATATTCACTTTTAATCAGCTATTAATAAGCTCGTTGAAGTAGAATTAGAATAGAATTAGTGTACACCAATTAAAAGCCAGTGGAATTATTCGATACTTTAATGCAGCCCGTAACATTACAAGAGAGGTGAATTTTCCGTATTAAGCAGTCGTTAACAAGCTTTGGACTTCTAAACCAGCTAGTAGTTTCACATGCAGCCAATAGCTGGACTAGATCATTTTCAAATTCTACTTAAATGCTTTTAGTATATTTTTTCGCCATCATAAAGTCATTAGTCAGCTATACTGTTTAATAGTGTATAATCTTTCCTTAATACAGTCTAAAGACTCGTCCTATCCTTTAGTACATCTGCATAAAAGCTGTAGACTATAATGTCGCTTGTTTATGACCTAATTCATCGCTAATGTGCTACTTGGGTATATTTCCAGTATAAGCTGACTTCTCATCATTGTACGAAAAGCCAAACAATGAGAGGTCAGCTACAACCGACCTCTATACAAAGTGGCTTTTCGTGTCTATAATATATTGTATACATATGTGTGACCACTTATATAGAAGCTATTATCATGTAAAGCATTTAAGCAGGAAGGTTTATTTATATAATACATTATCATTTATCATACAGAGGTGGGTCGCTGGTGGATATTTAATACATGGAACTAAGTACTATACTAACTTATCCCAACGTGCGTCCACCATTTTTTTTTTAGTCATAGCCGGGAAGGCTCACTACGCTATCACCGGGGCGGTACTTATTCACCCTGCGTTTGCCATAGCCGCAGCTGAAGACATCGCCAAGATAAACGCAGACCAGCTCGTGTAAGTCATGTTTAATAATACTACGTCCATTTAAAATGCTTGCAATCTTTATTATGCAATAGGTCAAGCTGCCCGAAACTGTCAAATTCTCCCAATCAACCTTGAACTTTAATAATTTAATGATAAAGTTGAAAAATCTATTAAAGATATTTGACAGATTTTAGTAGCTTGATGTGTTGGCATCTGTACAAAGATATATTGGAGTAAGTTCAGCGCTGCTTGGAGAAGACCGTACGAAGCAAAAATGTTGTCAGCATTAAAAAATATTGCGGTCTTATTCCAATTCCGAACTCACCCATATAATACTTATTCTAATTCCTTTCTAACTTTGCTAGCATGATCTTAATCTATTTATTATCTTCCAGCACCCTAATTGCGTAACACAATAATGATATCAATTTGAATGAATTTGAAGGATATTGCTTCATATGTTCGAAAAATTTGTCTGCTCAACAACGTAAATAACGCAATGAATGTTGTTGAACTGTCAAAATGAAACCCATTGCTACTGTTATTTAGTTTATTTCACTGCAACTACAGTACAATTCACAATACTTCTAAAACTCAAAAACTACACAGAGATAGCTTAACCATTTATAACCCAAAAAGGCGCGAACTAACTTCCTCGATAAAAACGACTCGGCATACAGTTATTTTTGTTTTTTTTTTTGTTTACAATAAGCAACGAACGAAAATGCCAGCCAAATTAATTAAGGAATAATCTTTTCTTTTTCTATTTACAATAAAACTGGCATAAAATAAATACAAAATGTTGCCAGCTGAATTAATTATGGAATAATCTTTTTCTTTATCTATTTACATACAATAATTTTAAATCTACATAAATGTTACCAGCTGAATGAACTTTATTGTAACAGTGTAATACCAACGTTACCTATTACAAATCAAGATCATTATCATCATCATCTGCCTAGCCTTTTCCCAACTTTGTTGGGGTCGGCTTCCAGTCTAACCGGATGCAGCTGAATACCAGTATTTTACATGGAGCTAGGGTTGCCAGGTCGCCAAACCTGATAGCCGGACAGACTAGCCAGTTTGGCCGGACATTTGGGTAGAAAGGCCGGACACCCTACATTATTGAGGATTTTGTGTCTCAGTATTAATAGGTAGGTACGACAAAAAAATTGTATGTAAAATCAAGCTTTTTTGATTATTGTCATAATCAGTCATCGGCGCTCGCTCGTTTGCGAAATGTAAAAAGCCTAACAAAAGCCGGACAAGCCAGACACCGTTTATTTTGGCCGGACACGCAATCAAAAAGCCTACCTATGTCCGGCTTTATCCGGACGCCTGGCAACGCTACATGGAGCGACTGCCTATCTGACCTCCACAACCTAGTTACTGGGTAATACAAATCAAGATAACTTTTTGAAAAGAAACCAGATTTATAATGGTTTGGTATTATTTGACACAAGCGTTCTAACAGATGGAAGGTAGAAAAAGTTTTTTTTTTTTTTATCTACTCGCTCTATTCTTTATTTTCGCATGTCGCTGGGTAGGGTCTAGAGGTTACTCTAGTTTTTTTTTTACATAATTTCTAGTTTATTTCCAGGAACAACACAAAGCTGATACTTTGGGGCGCCATGTCAAAAAAATACGCGTTAGACGTAAAGGATTATATCTTACATCCGGAGTACCATGATCAAATAACTTTTGCCACCATTGCTCTATTGGATCTCATCGCATGGGGTCAATCTCAAATGAGCGAATGGAAAGGTGATATATTATTTAAGTATGCATACACACGTCACGTTGCAGTATAAAACTGATTTACATCCGTCACCTCACACATCAGGTCCAGTTGAAAACCAGCGTCAGGTACTAGTTGTCTGGCATTCTTGCTGAACTGGGCCTTTTTACTTGTTCCAAATAAACGTTTATTATTATTATTAATATTTTTGGCGCAGCCGCGAAGCACACTTTCCTGCTAATTCCGAGATTTAATTAGTGTATCAGACTTTACACTTTTTATTTGATCTTAATTTTTTTGGTTTTATCTGATGTAGGAACGTATTAATGCTAAATACATCTTTCTCTCTTCTTTCTTTATATATTTTTATTTTGAACGGGGTGTAAGTTATAAAGTCTATGTAGGTTGTACATTTCTAGTACTTATCTATATTTTAAGACCAATTCCAGTTCTTAACGTTCAAATTCTCGTTGCAATTTCATCTCAGCGAAAATCGATGTCAAAAATGTAGGGAAATTCGAGGTATTTTTGACAGATGGAGGCTGAGGTTGGAATGTAACGTTCTTATATATACCAGAACTGCCCCTCTGATAAACTCTCGAACAAGGTCTTATTTAATAATGAAATACCTACTTACGTCTATACTGTATTTTGGAATAGATTGAAAGTTTTGGACTGCAACTGTGAATGGATGGATGAATTTATCCTGCAGTTCGTCTAGTATTCCCCGGAGTCAGCAGTGAGCAGCGGTGCATAATACATACACATCCCATGTAATAGGGGCACAGGGGGCGTGCCTATTGCCATAAACCTAAGACCGGACAGCCGGGCACATATCCGGACTCCAGGCTCCGGGAAAGCTAGAAAACCTATCTTCAAAAGCAGATTTGCAAATATAACCAATAATCACGAAATTACTTGTATTGTTAACCATTTATCTATAATTTTAATAATCATTATTTATTATTTATCTGTATGCAGCGCCCGTACTACCAATTTGCTTGCCTGTCAAGGGGTCCGGTACGTTTGAAAACAAAATGTATGCAGTTAAAATGAGCGACGGTAAGCATATATTAAGCTATGGCCAGACTGAATCCCGCGCGGGATGCGGGACGAAATTCGCTCGAGCCGATTGTGTCAACTAACTTTTATGGAGTCGTTCAGGGCCTTAGCACACCACCGCCGCGAAAATAATGATGGGAAACCGTTTAACGAATTCTGCTAAGAAACATTACTAAACAATGTCGCGATTCGAGTAGCGGAACATCATTAAAGTCAGTTGAATTGTAGCAATCGGAGCAGTATGTCGTCTTAGTAAATACAGTATAGGTCCACTTCGGACCTCTTAGATTAGTTTTTCCGTAAAATCAACATCCATTTTACAAAAAAATAAAGTTTCGCTTTATAAACTTGTCGACTGCCACTCAGCCACAGAAACGTGCGAAACAAACGCGGCACCGCAACTAAAAAGAGGGCTGAGCGAGGTGTAACTGGCTTCCGAGCAGCACCCTAATTGCGTAACATACGATCAATCACAATC
The DNA here is from genome assembly GCA_951799955.1 of Apamea anceps. Classification (NCBI taxonomy): domain Eukaryota; kingdom Metazoa; phylum Arthropoda; class Insecta; order Lepidoptera; family Noctuidae; genus Apamea; species Apamea anceps. The sequence goes on from OX637520.1 coordinate 11,554,010, forward strand.
TGAATGATTTTGAAGGATATTGCTAATCCATTGCTTCATATGTTCGAAAAGTTGTCTGCTCAAAATCGTAAATAACGCAATGAATGTGGTTGAACTGTCAAAATGAAAGTAATTTTTATTTTTAGTGTGTTACGCAATTACCCCGCGGATCTGCGAAATCACGCGGGAAAGAGAGAGAATCATAATCAAATCTGTGCGTTAGAACAGGCAGTTTCGCTGGTCGTACAACGGATAAGTCATGGCGGAACTATTGAGGTTTCGCTGCTATGGTTTCGCTGCGGAGATGTGATACCCGCCTCAAACTGGCGCGAATAGTCGAGTGATTTCCTAATCATTAAAACAATCGACGCGTGTAATCGCGTCCCGCACGGTATTCACATCGGTGTGGCCAGAAGTTTAAAAGCATAATATAACAAGCACAATTGCAGATCGTCTGAATAAGCTCTAACAACAGCTAGTTTGTATCGGTATTTATTGTTTCTTTTGCAGCGCAAGGCACAATGGAAAAAGAGATTTTAAAAATGAATTATGTGGAAAATCAAGCTTGCGAAGAGTTTTACTATAAAAACCATGTAAGTTACCTAACATCTATCATCGACCTCCTGTTCTTATCTATATCTATACTTCTATACTATAATATTATAAAGAAGTAAATTTTGTTTGTTTATTTGTATGTATGTAGGGGGTTATCGACGGAACTATAGTTTGACCGAAATTGCTGTACCGCGCCTTAGGAATGCGCGGCGAGGCGGGAGGCGGGACGCCGTGAGCGATGACGAATGAGCGGCCTGCACTGCCCCCCCGTCTCGCCGTGCACATACCGAAGGCGTGGTACAGCGGTTTTGGTCAAACTATACCTGTCAGATGAAAAAAAAACTTATTAAATTTGATAGCCCAATTCTTGAGGAAGGTTATAGGCTATCTAACATCACGCTACGACCCTTAGGAGTGGAGTAAAACTGTCAGAAAGAACATAGCGAAAACGAAGTAAGTAGTAGCACGGGCGAGCGATGGGATGCGATGCGATGGGCCGAAATTTCGCGCGCATGAGGTCGCGGGCAGAAGCTAGTCAGTCCTGGTGGATGCTCCAAGGTAGCCCGCGTAATTCAAATTTTCTTACGTTTTTTGCAATTTGCTGGTCAGATCCCTTACGAAGTATATGATTCGCGGCCGTAACAAATATGTATTTACAGAATTATAATCGTTAGAATCAGTAATACAACTTGTTAAGTTAGCATAATCCTAAAATGTCAAGATTTCATGAAATAGTAATTCAGTAGGATTACTTGATCTTAGAGAGTTGTGTTGATGACTTTAATGATTATAATTCTGTAAATACATATTTGTTACGGCCGCGAATCATATACTTCGTAAGGGATCTGACCAGCAAATTGCAAAAAAACGTAAGAAAATTTGAATTACGCGGGCTACCTTGGAGCATCCACCTTAATAAGTTGGTGCCGGGACAGCATAGATGTCTTCTTTTTTCTTCTTCTTTTGGCACAGATCTCTATATGTACGTAGACTACCTAGATTGTCCATATATCACATACTTATCAGCCGTTGTTTCAGTCTTAACTTCCTTCCAAGTCATACCTTTCACATCCACACAATCCATACATTTTTCTTCGTTCTGCTCCTCAATAATATGTAAAGAAAAAGAAAATAAAGAAAATGAATATTTATAATAGGAGAGTTGCAAACTCATCCATATTTGTAATTTCCTTGTCGTCACATGTTTATCATTCTTCTGCGTCATAGATATGCCGCAGCCAACTGGTTTTAGCCGTTTAGTCAACCGCCTGGCCTTTGGAAGTAGAGCTTGCCTTGCTTCGCTCTCTCGGCTCGCACGCGGTTTGTTCACAGTTCTAACCTAAAACATTTGGTCGGGGTGCCCTGGCTTAGTTAGGTACTGCGACCAATTCGGCTCGCACGTGATTGGTTACAGTTCCAACCTAAACTATAATTGATTGAATATCATTCAGGCCGTTAGTTGAACGGCCGCCGTTTAGTTAAAAGGCTAGGCAGTTAACTTAACGGCTAATTATACCAGTAATTGGCTGCGACAGATACATGCATATAAAGGTATTTTGTTTATTATTTATGACTATGTTATATTCTTAACACAGTTGACATTCAGCAAAATGAACCCGGTAAACCCGATGTGTGCCATATCGGAGTCTGCCAAAATACCCTGCGTTTGGGACAGCGGCACCGCCCTGATCACTAGACAGTCGTGGGGTTTCTGGAAACTGGTGAGTTAGTTCGTCTAGCTAGACGGATGGTTTCGGTGAGGTTAAGCTATACTTTATATTACGCACCATAGAGTAATGAACAAGCCTAGCCTTGAGGTTTGTTGGTTACAAAATAATGTCTCTCTTTACCATAGATATAGGTAGGTATACTTAAAGAATAAGTTTCTTCTCGTCTCTCATAATTGGATAGTGGTGTAAACTGTTTAAAGTACAGACGCCAGCACATCAAGCTACTACAATCTGTCAAATTTCTTTAATAGATTTTCAACTTTAACACTAAACATTAAGGTTCAATGTTGATTGGGAAAATTTGACAGTTTCGGGTAGCTTGACCTGCTGGCGTCTGTACATATTTGTGCTCGCACGGCTACATCAAGCTATACATAACCTGTATAAGCTGACTTCTGATTGTACGAAAAACCTATACAATGCGAGGTCAGCTAAAACTGGAAATTTATAGATTGATCGCCGTGTGTACTTCAGCACAGTCGACCTAAGATACAAACATAAATAATTATATATACTAGGTACTTACTTACTTAAATTCTTGACTTTCTACGTTTAGCTGGGATTCGCTGTCCGAGGCCCCGGCTGTGGTGCTCCGACCAGGTTCCTGAACATTCACGACTACCTACCTTGGATAAATGACATCATCACTCAGATCCCTTACGAAGATACCGCGAACACTTACAAGATAGGAGTGCGTAGGTTGTCACCGATCAAACTTGTCATGTTCAAAGGTAAAATCTGAGTTTCGGTATTCTAATTTCCATAAGCGATTTTTTTATTTTGATGTTCCTGCATACTAAATTCACCTTGGATAAATGACATCATCACTCAGATCCCTTACGAAGATACCGCGAACACTTACAAGATAGGAGTGCGTAGGTTGTCACCGATCAAACTTGTCATGTTCAAAGGTAAAATCTGAGTTTCGGTATTCTAATTTCCATAAGCGATTTTTTTATTTTGATGTTCCTGCATACTAAATTCATTTTATTTTAGATGTGACACTTGAGGGCCGGTTTTTTGATCCGTAAGTTAAACTCAACCAATTGTTAAAAATAGTAACTAGTTCAATTTTTGTAAAATGTGTTTTTTGATAAATTGTTAGTTTATCTAATGGTTATTTTTTAAAACTAATAATAACTATTTGACCATTAGCAATGATATTATATGATTAGATAAAGTAACAATTGATCAAAAAACACATTTTGCAAAAATTTTACCATAAGTTACTATTTTTAACAATTATTGGTTGAGTTAACTACGGATCAAAAAACCAGCCCTTAATGATAAAATTTTTGCAAAATGTTTTTTTGATAATCACTAATGGTTATTTTTTAACTAATAGTTAATTATTTGCCATTAGCAATGATACTATATCATTAGATAAACTAAAAAATTATCAAAAAACACATTTTGCAAAAATTTTACCATTAGTTACTATTTTTAACAATTGGTTGAGTTAACTATACGGATCAAAAAACCAGCCCTTAGCGAAAGCTGGGAAACTAGGCCAGACAGGAGGGGATGCTTCACATTTATTTTCTGATAATCAAATCAACCAAATTTATTTTTAGATAAAAACTATGTGCTCTTCGTAAAATCACCTATTATTCCTGTAAAGGAATAATCATACTATCCTACTAATATTACAAACGTGAAAGTTTGTATGGATGGATGAATAGATGGTTGGATGTTTGTTACTCTTTCACGCAAAAACTAATGAATGGATTTGGATGAAATTTGGCACACAAAATCAAAAGTCATTTATTCAAATTAGGCTGAGAATCAGCACTTTTCGAACGTCAAAATTACAAAAGACAGTCCCCCAAAAACGTCCGCCCTTCACCACTTCCTACTGCAATCGCTTATCATTGCTAACCGTAGCTAACTATAGCAATAATAGCTTATAACCAGGATTAACACATAAGATACTTTTTATCCCGATTTTCCCACGGGATCGACACTTATGCTGGTGAAACCGCGGGGTGCTGCAGTTTATAAAATTATGTTTATCAATGCCCGGGTTCAACTGCATCCATTGCCCCCTTTATATTTTACGACCATGTTAAAAAATGGTACATAAAATTCATAGAAAGTGGGATTTTTATCCCGATGTTCCCACGGGATCGAAACTTATGCTCTTTAAAATTACAGCTGAAGCTGTGGTTTCTAAAGAACAAGGAATGTGCAAAAGGGATACACGAGGAAACATTTTGTTTAAGGACAGCTCAGAACTTCTGGCTAATAAGAACTTCGTGCAAGGTTTTTACTATGTAAGTATTTCACACTATTTCGACTGAGGCTTTAAGCTGTGTGAAACAATTATACACTCGAATATTTGTTCAAATCACCTTATTGGTACTCAACGCAGTCAAATAGTAATTGTAACTCGAGACCACTTTCATCGTCTCTAGCTGAGAGAAAATTACAACCCACTTTTTCCGTCGTGTCATCAAAAGTCATCTAATGGGTTGCCACTTGCAACAAATTGGCGCGGATTTTTCTCTCTGAGGAAGGGGAGCGACGACTTCGAAAACGTAAAAAAACCTTTTCAAGGACGCGGATTCTACTTATGTCTTAGTAATATCCTAATCTATACTTATAATAAATCTGTAGAAGTGAAAATTCTGTACATTGAAAATATCAAAAAAATAAATGGCAGGGGGTGTTACTAGACCGACACCGAACCCAAAAATGTGATTAAAAAAATTTTTGTCTGTCTGTCTGTCTGTCGGTCTGTCTGTCTGTCTGTCTGTCTGTCTGTCTGTCTGTCTGTTTGTTCAGGCATCACGCAAAAACTACCGGTTCGATTACGATGAAACTTGGTATAATTATTCTTTAATATCCTGGGCACCACACTGGGTACTTTTTATCCCGGAAAAGTATATACAATAAAAAACAAACTTAATTTTGCGGTTCGATCCCTAGATCCGATTACTGTACCAACCGCAAATAATAAGTTTGTCGAAGGTTAGGTCACACGCAGTGGAGTTCATTTTTATTCCTTTTACTTTTTAGAGTTATTTAGGTTTATTTTTATATAAGTCGTAGGTATAGATTTTAATTTTAAAGTATAGGTAGTATATTTGATAGTGTACGTAGTGACCGTAGGTTATTTTATAATACTGTTAGGTAGGATAGTCATTCGTATAGATATTAGTTTTTAGAGATTTTGCTTATTTATTGAGTTTAGATTGAGGGGCCCGTGGCTAAATAATAACAGCCGCACAGGTCGATCGGTCAGGTTAAGCTACGCTTGCCGCGGTCGGTCTGTGGATGGGTGACCATCTTTACATACCGAGACACCTCCGTGCCTCGGAAAGCACGTTAAGCCGTTGGTCCCGGCTGTCATTCGTGGATCTTTGACAGTCGTTACGGGTAGTCAGAAGCCCGAAAGTCTGACAACCAGTCGTACCAAGGGTATCGTATTACCCAATAACTGGGTTGTGGAGGTCAGATAGGCAGTCGCTCCATGTAAAATACTGGTATTCAGCTGCATCCGGTTAGACTGGAAGCCGGCCCTGAACATAGTTGGGAAAAGGTTAGGCAGATGATGATTGAGTTTAGATTAGTTATCGTCATAAATAGGTTTATTTAGGTAGGTAGGTATTTTATTTTCTATTATTGAGTTTATTTATTTTTTTAATTAGGTAGGTACTTAGGTAAAGATATCATATAGGTACCCTCTTAATCACCATTAATGAGACACAATTGGTTTTCTATTGTAATTAGCCACAAAGGGCCCGCGAGATAGATGGCATCCTGGTGCACATACATTTTATCCTGTTAGCACGTTCCCGTGGGATAATTTCCGACATCCACGCGGGCGAAGCCGCGGGCAGAAGCTATAATATAATAAACCCGAAAGTTTGTGTGGATGGATGGATGGATGGTTATTTGTTAGTCTTTCACGCAAAAACTACTACACGGATTTAGATGAAATTTGGCACACAGATAGTTTATAACCAGGATTAACACATAGGATACTTTTTATCCCGATTTTCCCACGGGATCGACACTTATGCGGGTGAAACCGCGGGGTGCTGCTAGTACAGTTTATAAAATTATGTTTATCGAATCCCGAGTTCAACTGCATCCATTGCCGCCTTTATATTTTACGACCTGTTGAAAAATGGTTCATAAAATTCATAGAAAGTGGTCCAATAGTACATTATGATATAAGTGCGGTAAGTTGAAAATTACAGCCGAGGCGATATTGCTATCCCGAGCCGTAGGCGAGGGCTACAAGAAAGCAGAGGCTGTAACTATCAAAGCGCACGTATGTCATACGACGTTTTATAACATATTTGCGAGGAAATAAATAAAACTCGGACTTTCTTAAACGAATAAATCTTTAATCACTTGTTAAAGCAGTTATAAAAAATTGAACAATTTGTTAAATTGATTATTACGTTGCCAGTTGGCATTTTTAATGTTGTCAAGTTATTATTATTAGTTACAATTACACCAGTCTCTCTCTCACTCTCTTGAGTGAAAGTAGTTGAAACGAGACCACAGAGTTCTGCAGTCGGTAGCGGCGACAGAGGCGGCTGCGGCGGCGGCGACGATGGTGGAATGTAGGTACGCGTGTGTGCTCGTAGATGGTCGAGAGTCAACACTTGGCTCCAATTTTATATTACTTGTAATGCGGGAGCTAATTTCTTCTTTATTTCTCATCGAGTCATCTATGTAGCCCTCGGCTACACTGTTCGACCGCCACCCTCCGTGGCGTTTTAGTGTCAATAAGTTCCACCTGAATCGGCGAGCAATGTAGCCGAGGACCTTCTGAAACTGTGCCCTGTGTATTCATGTGGATCATCCAAATTTAAGAAAGTGGCAGTTTGTTTCGGCATTGCTCCAAATTTATTTATGCCAATGGGGTGGCTAGTGCATTTGCCATTTTGGTAATTTTGAAAAAATCTGTAAGACATCGCTTTTGTTGAACGAAGCGCTTCATATTTCTTCACTATGTCGTGAAAAGGCCCCTGTATTGTGAACGATCTTGGAATTTTATTTTTTGTGTTTTTGACCTGGTCAAGAAGAACCCGCAACTCTTGACGTCTACATGCACCATTTATACCGAATATTAATACAACCTGAAAAGAGATAAAAACAGCGTACAAAACACCTTTAAGTATTGTAAAGAAATACGAAAGTGAAAGAAGTTAATAACAATAATTAAGTTTCAACTGACCTTTGTTGCCAAATATCGGCAATCCGGAGCTTCTTTTAGGAACTTCTTGATAATGTCAGCCGAAAATACTTTCGACTTTTTACTCACATTTTCATCATTTTCACTTGAGCGTCTTTTTAGAAATGCAAGCAAGTTGGAGTATGACTTGATATCAATACCATGTTTTGTTTTCACACAGTGCTTTTTAGCATTGAATAGTAGCACCACAATTAGCTTTTTTTTTTCTTTTTCTTTTTTTGAGGATGGGAAATCATCAAATGACCCCTCCCGCCCTGGGCGGAGCGGAGGGAGTGTCAGACTCTTACTGACTAAAACCCACCCGTGTTCCTTCCTTAGCCCTTTATGTTCCAGGGCAGCAGTAACCCTTTCGGACGATCCCGCTGCCCTGGCAGGTTTCGGCCCTGTCGGGCCCCGTCAATCGTGCTGACAGAATTGTCGCAGCTTGACTTATGAGAAAGTTCCATGAAATAGGCTGAAAACCCACTTTCTGAAAATGAATTTGCTTGTTTTCCATAAGATGAAATTTTGATACGCTTGTAAGTATCTATTGGTCGATTTTTCGGGCAAGAGACTCTCTGAGACTTCTGGCGGTATCAAATTAATAAATTCATCATTACTTGACGACATTTTCAAATAAAAACAATACAGCGAAAAGAAAAAGCGCGCAGAATAATTTTTACTCGTTCACAAATTAGCGATGCGCGCGCATCAGCGCTTTTTTTTAGCCAGTATTACTAATAAAGTAAATGAATATTTTGTGTTTTTGTTACAGATAAATGGTTGTAATTTTTTGTCAAAATTAATTAAATTAAAGAATTAAATGTTTATTTATTATATTTTATCTCCCAAAGTTAATTTTATTCATAAAATGTTGACCACTTTTCTGACATAAAAACTTTTTGTTAAGATTTAAAAAAGTACCGTTCATTTTAGACGGAGCATCTTGATAAACCGTGCGTTTTACTTTATTAAAAACAATAACGCACAAGTACCTACGTAATGAGATACAATACGATATTGAAATTGGTGAAATAAGAGAACCTTTACGAGCAAATGTGTTATAAAATATATAACAGAAGTGGCGCGACAACGATCTCACAGTTAAACTGCGTAAGCAGTTTTGTGGGGCAATGTACCTAGTGTTAAGGATTTCTTTATGTGAATAAAGTTCATTCATTCATTCAAAAAAACAAATGAATCACTAATTTCGAAAAACAAATACCTGCATTAATCGCCCCCGCCCCCTCACTGATTTCGAAAAATTTGAGGCTTTAAAGATAAAGATATATTTATTGCATAACTGTGTATGTACATTAAGTTCTTATTGATAAACATTACATTTTAGTTTCAACAGTCTACATGCAAGCTAAGCATGCAGTTGCTAAGTATGCAGATAAGCTTTAGCTTATAAGGCTTTAAGCTTAAAGGCTCGGAATACTGCCTCTTCTAACTTTGTTTTCGTCACGTCGTGCTTTCATGAAATGGGAAATATTAATTTATATTATCAGGTAGTATGATATAAATAAATATTTTGATAACTTCTATTCTCAGTTGATGATATCGCTGTTGGCGGAGTTCGCATGCGCAGTAGTCGATCTCGACGTAGTTAAGCAGACTAATGCTGCCGTGTGGTTAGAACACAACTGTCACAAAGATGTACATGGGTTACATTATGGGAATGAAAGACCGATGAGAGAAAAGTAAGTCAAATAATGCAAATATAAGTACAACTTTACCAGTGTGCATGTCGCAGATGGATTGTAGTGTAGCATCCGCTGTTTTACAAAACAAGTACCTACTTATGTAAAACAACTGAACAACGTTAAGCGGTTTTCAGTTACTGAACTTGAAAATGCAGAATTACATAAACGTTTTGCATTTATTAATGCAACGGGTCAACTTTTAGCGGTTTTGTAAAACAGAGTGAAATGAAACATCAGAATCAGATTGTAGATTTTAGTTCTAAATTTTGTCTTTTGTGGCTCCTTTAGGGTATATATGTTCTGTGTTTGTGGCTCTGTGTGTCGTAAAAACAATAATGGCGTCCGAAAGAGAAAGTAATAAATCGAGTAGTACAGTCAACAGCAAAAGTAGATGATCAAAATCAGAAATTCAATATTGAACGGAGTTCGCGTCAGAACTGTGTGGCGTCGAAGTGATTCAAAAGTATGTGATTTTAAATTAGACCAAACATTTACCACTAGTACAGCTGCCATATAGCTGCGAACTCAGCAATGTTTTTAATCACGTCTAAATTGTCTATGGAGTATCTTAATTTGACAGGACTAATATTTATCTTCTGTCCTTTTCTTAATGAAATAGAAAGAAAAAGATGCACTGCACTTAAATTTAGTTTTAGTGAACAAGGGAATCGGCGCCATTACCGCCCTGGGGTCTAGCCGGACAAAATATTGAACTGAAGTACATTATCAATCGCTGGTTAATAATGTGATTTGATTTTGAATCTCAGCAAAAATTCGTTTGGAAATTCTTAAACAAAACAAAGAGTTCTCACTCAATTTCGAAAAAATAGTGTATGAAAATGCACATAACTAGGTATTTCCCGGTTATTAAGCAATTTCATATACTAAGTAGGTACAGACGCCAGCAGGTCAAGCTACCCGAAACTGTCAAATTTTCCCAATCAACTTTGAACCTTAACGCTATAGCAATAAAGTTGAAAATCTATTAAAGAAATTTGACAGATTGTAGTAGCTTGATGTGCTGGCGTCTGTACTAATTCGAAAATCGAATTGGTTTTTTTTAGCCCCTCGCAGTTGGTGCGAAAAGTAGAGTATTCTTCTCGGGGCGGGGCTAAAAGGTGTTTTCGTCTAAGGCAAATTTGAATCCCTCTCCACACTCAGGAGTTAACTCAGAGCCTTAGAATCCTTCATTGCGTCCGGGATTAAAAATACCTCCTATGACAAAAAACACTGCCTTATCCCCGTATAGAATAATCGACTAATGTTTGTATACTTTAGCAAGTAGGTAATCTTTATTTCATTTTATATGTCCACAGAATGTCGTGTTTCTTATACTACAAAACTACTGCTTTCATCGAGATTCGGTTTTATTTTTCCTTCAAAGCAAATATCGATATATCATTGTACGGGTTTGATAACAAGAAAACACATTTCCCGAATCCATTCAAGTCAAGTCAGCATACAACAGCGTGGTGGCCTACTAAGGGCCGCCTGAGGTTCGGCTACTTTGCACCTGCAAATTTGTGGTGGTGGTATTTGTAAATAAAAATAAACATTGTAAAAGCATACTATCTTTTATTATTCCTATTTGAATTTGCATGAGTTTGCAAAGGTCTAAAGTAGTGACTTACTATGTTCGGAACTTCGGACTCGATACGATGTTTAGATTAATAGTGTTATAGGTACGCAAACATCCAAGGGCTCAGAGGGGCTTGTGGCTAAGTAATAACAGCCGCACGGGTCGAACGATCAGGTTAAGCTACGCTTGCCGCGGTTAGTCCGTGGATTGGTGATCATCTTTACATACAAAGACCCCTCCGTGCCTCAGAGAGCACGTTAAGCCGTTGGTCCCGGCTATCATTTGTTAATCTTTGACAGTCGTTAAGAGTCGTCAGAAGCCCGAAAGTCTGACAACCAGTCTTACGAAAGGGTATCGTATTACCCAGTAACTGGGTTGTGGAGGTCAGATAGGCAGACGCTCCATGTAAAATACTGGTATTCAGCTGCATTCGGTTAGACTGGAAGCCGACTCCAACATAGTTGGGAAAAGGCTAGGCAGATGATAGGTTCGCAAACATCCCTCTTAGGACTCCCCAAAATGGTAAAAAGGAACACTATAATCCAATCCAAAATCCAATCCAGTCAGTACCACAGTCCAGCTTCAGGTGAACTAATAGTACAGACGCCAGCACATCAAGCTACTACAATCTGTCAAATTTCCTTAATAGATTTTCAACTTTATCGCTAAAGCATTAAGGTTTAAGGTTGATTGGGAAAATTTGACAGTTTCGGGTAGCTTGACCTGCTGGCGTCTGTACAAGAATGATCCTACAAAACAGATGCAATATTTTCTTCCTCTTCATACATTAAGCCCGATGCCAGGCAATGGTACGAAGGTTTGTAATGATAAATGATTTATTTCTGTGAGTAGGTTTGAACACTTTTACATGTCAATCATATTTTCAAAACTCGATAAGGTCGGCGTTTCCTATCTGACTACTCTGATATAATCTTGGTCAGATCATGTGAAGAACATGTAGATTAGTGTCATTAATGGTCTTTTGAGGAAAGAACCACACAGATTGAGTGGACCTGTCCAATCAGTGTATGCATTGGCCAGAAATCGTGCTGGTGCTGCTTAACTTAAGGAGTTCAACAATTCGACGAGGGCCCTATTTCTCGAAACTTATTAGACTAATAGTATGAATATTTTTTACAAGTTTGCTAGTGTGCGTTTCTCGAAGCTACGGTAGTAAAATATTAGTTACTATTTGCCAACCAATAAATATTAGCTAAAATTACCTGAGTAAATTCAATTTGGTTTCATAAAAATATATATTATTAAATACTCTTGTAAATTACACTTATAAAGCTATTAGTCTCAGAAGGCTTGTAAATTTTCCAACAAATTTTATAAAATGTGGTCAGATTCGGACACTTCCGATAGTGAAGGAGATACAATAATAATTCGCCGTCGTCGTGTCTTTTTAACCAGAAACACTTACGAAATATTCGAATCTACATTCCAGTTTAATGAAAGGATTTAAAAATGGAAAACCTGATGGCTGTTATCGGGCTTAGTCTGCAATGGTAAAAATCAAGCCCTGTCACCAAAACTAATAATTTTAGTTGCTCTACACTGGATGGGTACGAGTGCACAGTATCACGCAGTGCAAACACTACCAATGTACCAATGACGTGAATATAGTTTACTAGTGTAGTACACTACTTATAGTAAACTATATTCACGTCATTGGTAAAATGGTACTTAGGTAGAAAACAAAATAAAAAATCAACATTTACTGCAGCATAAAAGGCTTTTTGGTATAGTTTCCGCTTTATGAAAGATTTGAATTTATTAAGGCTTAGTTCTTAAATGTGGCTAGGAAATTTTATTGGCATTTAAAATGGGGTAAGTACCTATTTTCTTGAGCCTGATTGTAGGAACAAAAATTTGTATGTGTTCCTAGTACATATTTATATTATGGATATCACTGTACTTAGGCCCTTAGGGCCCTATCAGAATACCAGCGCTACGACATTTATATTTTAAATGTCGAAGCATCATGCTGAGATAGGAGCCTTTTGGCCTCGTATAGGACTTTCTGTTTAATTTTTTTTCTTTGGTTACTTTTTTATATAATTTGTTTTATTTTTATTTTTAATTGTGTTTAGTTTAGTTTATGATCCTGTACGAGTCGCAATAAATACTTTTTCTTTCTTTCTTTACTTATTAAACAGTTTAGTATAACGAAACCATACCGCGATTCAGAAATTTGGAATAAATGTACAGACGCCAGCACATCAAGCTACTACAATCTGTCAAACTTTAATAGAAATTCAACTTTATAGCTAAAGCATTAAGATTCAAAGTTGATTGGGAAAATTTGACAGTTTCGGGTAGCTTGATCTGCTGGCGTCTGTACAACGCCATCTATTGAGTGTCGTCGTAAACTTTTAAGCCCTTAATTTTATTTATCTTTTTTTTTTTATTTAAATCGAAATAAAATCGTGCCCAATAGATAATTTTTACATGTTTACTTATTTTTTCGTTATTTTTGTACGAAGTTTTCCAAGTAAGCGCACTTTACAAGTTAGGCCTCTGTAACTAATCTAAGCCGTTATAGTTTTCTTTCAAAGTTCATCACATGGACTACCATCATGAAATTTTTCAGATTTTGCTTTGATAACTGACGAAAAATTTCGACTCTAGGGTGTCTAAAACCGGGTGCTGAATTCATGGTTATACAGTTTCCGCGTCGATGTCCCTGCCACCATTGATGACCAGTGCCTGCCCTGTCAGCAGTGCACTCTGTATAGAGTGCAAACGGATGGATGGATGGATGGATGTTTGTTACTTTTTCACGCAAAAGCTGCTGAACGGATTTGGATGAAATTTGGCACACAGATGGTTTAAAACCAGTAAGTAAGTAAGTAAGAATTTTATTTGCATAGATTGTAGGTACATAAAATAAGATCTATAACAATAATTGAGTGAGCCTTGTACAATCTACCTTATATTAGGCATGCAAACATCAGTGAGGTCACCAGGATTAACATATAGGATAGTTTTTATCCCGATATTCCCCCGGGATCGGAACTTATGCGGGTTAAACCGCGGGGCGCAGGTAGTACTCAAATAAGGGTAAGTTTTATAAAAACACATATAGTTTTAAATAGGTTATTTTGGTATGTCGTGGTGTCTTACGACTTACACGCGAACGAAGTCGCGAGCAGAAGCAGGGATATTATTATTATTAAAATAAAGATTAAAAGAGAAACGATCGCATCTTTCAATTACAATCGGAATCATTTTGAAGGATTTTGCTAATATATTATTATGTCCGAAACCTTTGTCTGCTCTGCAACGTAAATAACGCAATGAATGTTGTTGAACTGTCAAAATGAAAGCCATCGCTACTGCTTGTGTGGAACACAATTACCCCGCGGGAATATTAAAGCTATTAAATATGTTTTTACAATGTTTATTATTTACAAATACCACCACCACTATATATTGAATCTGTTTTGTAGGATTATTCCTGTACAGATGCCAACACGTACTACAATCCGTCAAATTTAATAATAAAAAGTAATAGATTTTCAACTTTATCGCTAAAGTATTAAGGTTCAAGGTTTATTGGAAAAATTTGACAGTTTCGGGTAGCTTGACCTGCTGGCGTCTGTACTATCAGTTTAACAAAAGCTGGACTGTGGTACTGACTGGGTTGAGTTTCCAAGCCCACTGTGTTCCTGACTGGGTTGGGTTTCCAAGCCCACTGTGTTTCTTTTTACCATTTTGAGGAGTCCTAAGATGGATGTTTGCGTATCTACGAGTATATCACTATTAATCTAACCATCTTCCGAACATACTAGGTCCCTACTTTAGATCTCTACTTGCAAGTTCATGCAAATTCACTCAGGAATAATAAAAGTCATTGTGTTTTTACAATGTTTATTTTTATTTACAAATACCACCACCACAAATTGGCAGGTGCAAAGTAGCCGAACCTCAGGCGGCCCTTAGTGGGCCACCACGCTGTCGTATGCTGACTTGACTTGAATGGATTCGGGAAATGTGTTTTCCTGTTATCATAACCGTAAATTGATATATCGATATTTGCTTTGAAGGAAAAATAAAACCGAATCTCGATGAAAGCCGTAGTTTTGAAGTATATAAAACACGACATTCTGTGGACATATAAAATGAAATTACGTTTACTTAATTGCTAAAGCATCATACATACTTAACTAACATAATATTATACGTATGCGTACCACGAGAACAAAAGCTACTGTACTACGCATTTATGTACTTATTTTATTGGTTAGACCGTTAGGGTAGCTATATATCACAGGTATTGTTTAACATTAGATTTCTGAAAATATGAAAAAAGGCTTCGTGGAAAATAGTAAATTATTCACCAAGGGGATAAAACAGTGTCTTATGACACGGGCGCTAGGTTTTTGAATCCCGAACGTCACAAAGGATTCTAACCTTATATGGCTAAGTGCAACGAGGCAGACAAGACTAAAATCCTGAGTGCCGATTCAAGGTCGCCCAAGTCGTACACACGTTCATCCCCGAGAAGCCTGCGCCGAGACCCCTGCCTGAGCCTGCTCTGCGAGATAATAAAAGGTAATTCGATGTTCAATTCAGGTGGTTCAGAATCATGTACAGACGCTAGCAAATAAAGCTACTACAATCTGTCAAATTTCTGTAAAAGATTTTCAACTTTATCGCTGAAGCATCAGGTTCAAGGTTGATTGGGAAAATTTGACAGTTTCGGGTAGCTTGATGTGCTGGCGTATTCACTTACTGAATCAATGATTGATTCAGTAAATACATGATTATCAATGGTAAGAGGTTGCGCGTCGATATCCCTGCAACCCTGTATATTTATGTTCTGTGACATCTTCAAAATAAGTTTATATTTATTCATTTGTATATTTTGATAAAACCTGTAGTCAAATACCTACCCTATTGTATTATTGAAGAAACTCCATTAAATTATGGGTTGTCATCCTCTGGAAAAATGCTAAATAAGTTCAATCACCCAGTAGAATGAGTGCCGTGCATGTCGCAGATGGATTGTAGAATCCGCTGTTTTACAAAATCGCTAGTTAATTTACAAAACAGCTCCGTTATGTAATACAACTGAACCACGTTCAGCTGGATTGTCATTGCGCTACGTTTTACAAAACTGCTACTGACATTTAGACGTAGGTAATGCAGAATGGATTATTTATAGTCATAATGAGCGGCTTTCATAAAACTAATATTGTCCTTAAAATCACTGTTTTCACTTGAGTAAAGGTCATTTTTACTCGTAATACTCGATTTATTTATTTCTCTTTCAGACGCAATTATTGTTTTTACGACACACAGAGCCACGAGCGACAAAATCTCACAATCTGATGTTTCATTTCACGCTGTTTTACAAAACCGCTAAAAGTTGACCCGCTGCATTAATAAATGCAAAACGTTTATGCAATTCTGCATGTTCAAATTCAGTAATTATGGAAAACCGCTGAACGTTGTTCAGTTGTTTTACATACTAGGTAACGGACTTGTTTTGTAAACAGCGGATTCTACAATACTTCTGAGAAATGCACACTGGTAAAGTTGGATGTTTGCATTATTTGACTTACTTTTCTCTCATTGGTCTTTCATTCCCATAATGTAACCCATGTACATCTTTGTGACAGCTGTGTTCTAACCACACGGCGGCGTTAGTCTGCCTAGCTACATCCAGATCGACTACTGCGCACTGGAACTCTGCCAGCGTCGATATGATCAACTGAAAATAGAAATCTTCAAAATATTTAAGAACAACATACAAAATATTACCCATTTCATGAAATCACGACGTTTTTTCTATCATTAATATACAATGGCGCCGTTTCCCTTGTTCACAAACTAAACTAAATTTAAGTTCAATGCATCATTTTCTTTCTATTTAATTTAGAAAAGGACAGAAGATAAATATTAGTTTAGTCCTGTCAAACTAGTCAGCGCCTGACGTAAATTGACGTATTTTTAGCAGCCATGTTTTTAATCACGTCTAATCTGTCTATGGAGTATCTTAATTTGACAGGAGTTAACTAATATTTTATCTTCGGTCCTTTTCTTAATGAAATAGAAAGAAAAAGATGCACAGAACTTAAATTTAGTTTAGTTTGTCAACAAGGGAATTAGGGCCATTGTCAAATTAAATTAGCTAGCGAAAGTCTTCGGACGTGATGGGTACTTCATCACCATCATTTCAGCCGAAAGACGTCGACTGCTGGACATAGGACTTCCCCTAGCACCTCCACTTCTACCGGTTCTGTGCTTCTCACATCCAACGGGTTTCTGCGGCCTTCAAAAGGTCGTCGGTCCACCTTATGGGATATGTACTTACTTACTTAAGTACTTATATATTGTATATTTAAACACGGTCAAATAAATTTTATTTATTTATTTATCATCCTTACAACTATCATTACAGGCCTTACCCTAATGCGACAGTGTGGTTATCAACTTAAAATTAACTTATTATAAAATATTTGATGATTTTTTTGAGCGTCAACGACCATTGGAAGTGTGTGTTGACAAAATTTGTTTTGTTTCATCCTGTCTAGATATACTTAGTATTCTTTTACGGTTTTTAAACTGAGGGGCAATTCTCGTAATTTTAAGAACTTCGCAGTCTGATCTCAGTCTCAATCTGTCAAAAATACCTGTAATTGTCTTACATTTACTTGACGGCACGGTTGGCGCAGTGGTTAAGCGATTGACTGCTGCGCTGCGTGTCGCGGGTTCGATTCCCGCACGGAACAAATATTTGTATGACCTACATGTATTTGTTCCGAGTCTGGGTGTTTTTCTATCTATAATATGTATGTATTTAAAAAAAAAATGTATATAAGTAGTTTATCAGCCATCTTGTTACCATAACACAAGCATTAGGTTGCTTAGCTTGGGACTAGATGGCGTTGTGTGAAATGTCCAGGGATATTATTATTATTATTATTTCTGATAAGTTTTTGACATTGATTGTCGCTAAGATGAGATTGCGACTAGATTTTGAACGTTTTTATTTACGGGAATTGGCCCTCTGATGTTTCAAGTGACTACACTGCTGCGGTCGATGACCCTACAAAAAAGTCATCGAATTAATTTCTTTTTGGTTTTATCATGTTAAGATACCGATACCCTTCACTTCTGCGGAGTTTCGTTACCTAATTTAATTTAACTCTATATTTGGTGTTGTGTACAGACGTCGGCAGGTCAAGTTACCCGAAACTGTCAAATTTTCCCAATCAACCTTGAACCTTAAAATGAGCTACACAATGCTCAAGCATGCTGTCACCAGCGAGCAAACCCGATACCGCATTTTTAACCGACTTCAAAAAAGGAGGAGGTTCTCAATTCGGATGCTTATTTTTTTTTACATATGGTTCGGGCATAACTCCGTCATAATAGAGAATCATTGAGAAGGCCACTTCACCAAGCCGCACAACCTCTTTGCAATCGTTGATCTAGGATTTGCTAAAATGTTTTGGGTTAGCCCAACGGTCAGAATAATATTCTCTAATCAATGATTTCCTTTCATTCTTGCTCGTGACACATCCATCAGCAAATGTTGCAACATCCTCAATTTTGTAACATATGGCACAATTAGGTGACGCGACCTTTTGAAATAACTTGTGAATTTAAATACTTACATAGTAGAAACCTTCCACGAAGTTCCTATTAGCCAGAAGTTCTGAGCTGTCCTTAAACAAGATATTGCCGCGTTGTGACCTGTCGCATTGTCCCTGATGTTTTGGAACATCAGCTTTAGCTGTAATATAAAAGAACATTTAAGCGGGAAGCGTAAAGCGTAAAAACGTAAGCAAATTTGAGTTTGACTCAAATTTTCTTACCCTTTTAGTGTTCCGTATCTCAAAAGGAAAAAAGGGAACCCTTATAAGATCACTTTGTTGTCCGTCTGTCAAGAGTTAAGACCCTTTTTCATTATATCAAGAGTTATCAAGTTGAAATTAATATCAAGTACTCAGCTCAATGGCTGCAATCCCTTGGAGCAGTGAAAAAAACCAAACTTCTAAGTCAACGCAATCAAAAGTTACGGGCGTTTAATGTTCCGTTTATGCCGCATATTTTGACATTCGCAAGGGAATCAAAATCTTTATGGTACTTTCCGTTGGCCTAGAATCATGAAAGGACATTGTCCGGAATCGCCCTGTGTACGGACGGCAGCACATCAAGCTACTACATTTTGTCAAATTTCTTTAATAGATTTTCAACTTTATCTCTAAAGCATTAAGGTTCAAGGTTGATTGAGTAAATTTGACAGTTTCGGGTAGCTTGACCTGCTGGCGTCTGTACAACAAATATCGCACATAGGTAGATGACAATTAATTGTCTTTTTAGGGTTCCGTAGCCAAATGGCAACGGAACCCTTATGGATTCGTCATGTCTGTCTGTCTGTCTGTCTGTCTGTCCGTCCGTATGTCACAGCCGCTTTTTTCCGAAACTATAAGAGCTATACTGTTGAAACTTGGTAAGTAGATGTATTCTGTGAACCGCATTAAGATTTTCACACAAAAATAGAAAAAAAACAATAAATTTTGGGGGTCCCCATACTTAGAACTGAAACTCAAAATTTTTTTTTTCATCAAACCCATACGTGTGGGATATCTATGGATAGGTCTTCAAAAATGATATTGAGGTTTCTAATATCATTTTTTTCTAAACTGAATAGTTTGCGCGAGAGACACTTCCAAAGTGGTAAAATGTGTGTCCCCCCCCTTGTAACTTCTAAAATAAGAGAATGATAAAACTAAAAAAAATATATGATGTACATTACCATATAAACTTCCACGAAAATTGGTTTGAACGAGATCTAGTGAGTAGTTTTTTTTTAATACGTCATAAATCGTAACGTAACGGAACCCTTCATGGGCGAGTCCGACTCGCACTTGGCCGGTTTTTATTATAAATATTAGTTGCAAATACTTTTGTAACACGGACTAGCTGCATGCCAAAATGAACATTTTAAAGTATTTTACACGACTAACAACATTAATCGCCGCAGTCTTCGCCAAACATGTCGTAACAATAATCATGATATTATAATCTGTGTTTTATTTCTTTTTGAAACATAATAAGTGTAGGACTGTAGGTTTAAAAACTTAAACTTTTAAACGTATATGCGACTGGAGCAAGATATATGGACTTATGGTCAACCCCATAAAGACGCAGGTTGTAGTGGTGGGCAGTTCCAGGATGGTCTCTAGAATCGACTGGACGACCCTTCCCCAAATTTCTTTGACAACTCAGTGGTTCCCATAAGCGATAAAGTGAAAAACTTAGGGATATTTATTGATAAGACCTTCTCTTGGACTGCCCAGCTACAGGAAGTTAGCCGCAAGCTATTTGCATCCGCCGCGTCTTTGAAGAGATTGCGTAATTTCCTACCGACTGCCACCAAGATTGCGCTTGCACAATCGCCTCTTCTACCCATCCTTGACTATGCCGATGCCAGCTATCTTGATCTTACCCAAGACCAACTAGATAAACTTAAGCAGCTTCAAAATTTTTGTATAAGGTTCATATTCGGTTTGCGCAAATATGACCATGTTTCCGAATTTCGTGTGAAGCTCAAGAGGTTACCAATTCGCCTTCGCCGGAATGCTCATATTCTTTCCCTTCTGTTTAATGTGATCTTTTCCCCTTCCACCCCTCTCTATCTCAAGAAACGTTTTCAGTTTCTTTGCGACTCCCACACGAAATTCAGATAACTTGAAGCTCAAAATGCCTATGCATTCTACAACTTTCCTTAATAAATCCTTTACTGTCCAGGCCGCTCGTTTGTGGAATGCATTGCCAGTTGAAATATGTAAAACGCGCGCAGTCGTTACTGGTGTTCAAAAGACTTGTAAAGGAGCACTACTTGTCGTTGTGATCTTGTTGTCCTAACTGCAATCATCTACAGTCTTCTTTTATTTTTCGTTGCATAGTATGTATGTATTTATATATCTATAATTTTGGATATGTATATATTTGTGTATCTATTTTAGTTTATTGTATACATAATGTTTGCACCAACGACAGTCCCATTTTATGTCAAGGAAAATCACTGTACATTCTAAGGTTGCCTGGAAGAGATCGCAGTAGTGCGATAAGGCCGCCCATTGTATATTTTGTAGTGAGTCATGTATTTTTTATGCTATGTATTTTTGTGGTGTACAATAAAATATACATAATTGCGCGAACCAACGACAGCGACGATGTGTAGCATCTCCCCCGGTTTTCCCTAACGTGTCACGTCTAAAATACAATGAATATAGTATGCGCGTACATTTGAAAAAGTACCAAGACACAGATTTTACCTTTGTACATGACAAGTTTGAGCGGTGACAACCTACGCACTCCTATCTTGTATGTGTTCGCGGTATCTTCGTAAGGGATCTGAGTAATAATGTCATCTATCCAAGGTAGGTAGTCGTGAATGTTCAGGAACCTGGTCGGAGCACCACAGCCGGGGCCTCGGACAGCGAATGCCAGCTAAATGTAGAGCGTCATGAATTTAAGTAAGTAGGTAAGTAGTATACAGAGTGGTAGGGACATCGACGTGCAAACTGAAACCATGATTTCAGCGCATGATTTTAGACCCCCTAGCGTAGAAAGCTTTCGTCAGTTATCATTAAAAATCTGCTGTTTCATAGAAAAGTGTAAAATATCTATGCGGTCAAAATGTGTGGAACTGCTATTTAAGAAAAAAAAATATTGACAAAAATTTCAACGCATTGAGAATCATATGTACTGAATTAATAGTAACAGGTTGCGCGTCGATGTCCGTGCCATCCTGTATTATAATAATTATTTATGTACATACATATCGCCGCCAACTGGTTTAGTCAGCCATTTAGTTATAGTTTAACCGAAACTGCTGTACCGCGCCTTAGGAATGCGCGGCGAGGCGGGGGGCAGGACGCCGTGAGCAATGACGAATGAGCGGCCTGCACTGCCCCCCCGTCTCGCCGCGCACATACCGAAGGCGCGGTACAGCCGTTTTGGTCAAACTATAACTGTCTAGCCTTTTAATTAAACGGCGCCATTCAACTAGCAGCCTGAATGATATTCAGCTAATGCGTCTAATACAAAATTTAATTAATTGTCTGGCTCAAGGATATCGACTAGGCAGTTAACTAAAAGGCTGATTTAGCTGGCTGCGACAACGACATGTGTATCTTGGCTCGACTGTGCCGAAGTACAGACGCCAGCACATCAAGCTACTACAATCTGTCAAATTTCTTTAATAGATTTTCAACTTTATCGCTAAAGAATTAAGGTTCAAAGTTAATTGGAAAAAATTAACACTTTCGGGTAGCTTGACCTGCTGGCGTCTGTACATAAATATGTATTTTACAACACTTTCCAACATGAAAGAAGGCATATCTAAGGCAACGGCTAAGTTTTGTACTTGTTGGTAACTCTATGGTGCGTATTATAAAGTATAGCAAACCATCCGTCTAGCTACACGAACTAACTCACCAGTTTCCAGAACCCCCACGACTGTCTGGTGATCAGGGCGGTGCCGCTGTCCCAAACGCAGGGATTTTTGGAAAACTTCGATACTGCACACAGCGGGTTTACCGGGTTCATTTTACTGAATGTCAACTGTGTCAGGAATATAATATATTCAGAAATGATGACGCAGTACAGACGCCCACGCATCAAGCTACTACAGTCTGTCAAATTTCATTAATAGATTTCAACTTTATCGCTAAAGCATTTGGTTCATAGTTGATTGGGAAAATTTGACAGTTTTTGGTAGCTTGATGTGCTGGCGTCTGTACGTACATTTAGAGATAAAAGGAGGAAGCCGGCAATGCTGTGCCGACACCAACTTATTAAGGATAACGGCAGGACGTCGATGATAGATGACGGATAACTTACATGATGTTTATAGTAAAACTCTTCGCAAGCTTGATTTTCGACAAAATTCATTTTTAAAATCTCTTTTTCCATTGTGCCGGTCGCTGTAAAAGAAACAATAAATACCGATACGAACTAGCTGTCGTTAGAGCTTATTTAGACGACCTGCAATTGAGCCTGCGGGGTACTTGCGTAACTCACTATCAGACTGATAGTGAGTTGTCAAAATAAAACCCAAGCAGTAGCAATGGGTTTTTGTAGTAGTAGCTCAGTAGCAATGGGTTTTTGTAGTAGAAGCTCTGTAGCAATGGGTTTTATTTTGACAGTTCAACAACTTTCATTGCGTGTTTACGTTGTTGAACAGACACAATTCTCAAACATATAAGCAATGGATCAGCAACATCCTTCGAAATGATTCAGATTGAGATCGATAGTGTGTTGCGCAATTAGGGTGCTGTTAAATTATGGTTTAATGCTCTGGCCACACTGAGGCGAATCCCATGCGGGACGCGATTACCACGCGTCGATTGTTTTAATGATTAGGAAGTTATGCGACTATTCGCGCTAGTTTGAACGACTCCATAAAGTTAGTTGTCACAATCGGCGCGAGCTAATTTCGTCCCGGATCCCACGCGGGATTCACATCAGTTTAGCCATAGCTTAATACTGCTTACTGTCACTCATTTTAACTGCATACATTTTATTTTCAAACGTTCCCGACCCCTTGAGAGGCAAACAAATTGGTAGTACTGGTGCTGCATACAGAAAAATAAAAATATTATTATTTAAATGGCTTTGACATAACTCGGGACCCTGGGGTCCCGGACCTTTACAAGGCGTACGAGGAACCGAAGCTAACTCGTGGAGGCCCCTGTGACCTCTGCCTGATCAATGTTATGTAATAAACGGTTAAAATGGCATGGGGTGACTTGTGCACTCAATAATGGGCCCCCGAAAACGGTCGCTAGCACATAGTGATGTAGCCACAAGGTGGTAACACTTCTTGAGGTGCTTGAGAAGTGGAGAATCCCTGAAGTACGGTCAAGATTCCTACCAGCATCTTAATGGAATAATTCTTTCCTCCGGGCACGTTTGCTCTTGCGAATCTCCACTCAAGCCAGCCAATAAAAGCAAGAAAGAGGTGGAAGCTCTGTTGCTCGTCAGTGTTCACTTCAGACGGCCAATAAAGGCAAGCCAGAGGTGAGGATCCAGACTCCTCCCGGGAGATAAGGTCCGTAGGGTCGCTACTGCCCAACAGCTCGCCACAAACTGCCCTGCGGGTTTCTGTATCTCTCTTGGTCTGGCACCTTGCCCAAGACCTGTTCCGACAAAGTAAACTTTACCAGCACATGTAGACACAGAGTTCAGGAGCAGTGATAAATGCTTCACAATACAAGTACTTTCATGGTTATTGGATCATTATGTATGCAAATCTTCTTTTGTAAATAGGTTTTCTAGTTTTCCCGAAGCCTGCATGGAGTCCGGATATGTGCCCGGCTGCCCGGTTTACAGCGGTAGGCACACCCCCTGTGCCCCTATTACATGGGACTGTATTATCACTGCTGACTCCTGGGAAAACTAGACGAACTGCGAGACCATTAATCCATCCATTCTTAGTTTGCAGTCCAAAGCTTTGAACCTATTCTAAAATAAACATGAGTACTTATTAAATTAGACCATTGTTTGAGACTTTATCAGAGGGGTTATTCTGGTATATACAGGATATTTTTTTATTCAGTGCGTAAATTTTTACAGGGTGTTCTACCCATGAATATGAACAACATTCACTATGGGACCATCTCTGAAATCACGAAAAAAAAATCAGCAGATTCATACATTTTGGTCGAGTAGGTATTGAACTTTTATAAGAAACAGCTGATTTTTTTTTTGTGATTTCAGAGATGGTCCCATAGTGAAAGTTGTTCATATTCATGGGTAGAACACCCTGTGAAAATTTACGCACTGAATAAAAAATTATCCTGTATAAGAACATTCGCATTCCAACCTCAGCCTCCATCTATCAAAAATACCTCGAATTTCACTACATTTTTGACAAGTTTTTTTTTTTAAACGTTGCCCCACACTAGGAATTTCTCCTGTATCGTGGGTGCGTTTACTAACATATAAACTCACATAAATATACTAACAGCCAGACCCGGAACAACTACTTGTAGGTCATACAAATATTTGTTCACTGTGCCAGTTTTGCTGCGACTAGATTTTGAACGTTTTTAAGTACTAGAATTGTCTTTCAGATAGGTGCTTAATAGAAATGTGCAACTTCCATAGTTATACCCTATTAAACCCCGTTCAAAATAAAAAAATACCACCTTTCCATTCGTTCATTTGAGATTGACCCCATGCGATGAGATCCAATAGAGCAATGGTGGCAAATGTTACTTTATCATGGTACTCTGGATGTAGAATATAATCCTTAACGTCTAACGCGTACTTAGTTGACTTTTTTCCCCAAAGTATCAACTTTGTGTTGTTCCTGAAAAGAAACTGGATATTATGAAAAAAAACTTGTAGCTACCGAGAGTACCTAACCCCTAGGGCCTCCCTGATAAGAATAATAAAGAAAGGAAGAGCGAATAGATAAAGGAAGTAATAAACTTTTTCTACCTTTTCATCCCACATTCCTTTTATTTCTATCCTACACAGGAAGATAATAGATAGTTTAAGATCGTGCAAGCAAAGTAAGAAAACAATTAGAATATGTTGGGGTAAGTTCAGCGCTGGGATAAGACCGTAATATTTTTTTCATCCCACCATCTCGGAAAGAGTATTTTTAATCTTCAATATCTGAGTGGAAAAGCCGTTTTTATTCTCTAGAGGATAAAGTAAATTGAATTTAGAACATCGTGTGCACTAAGTTTGTGAATTAAAAAAAACATTAAACCTATTTACTGCTACCTCTATGGTGCCGAATATATCATACAACTTTTTTTTAATTTGTTAAAAACTCAGACTCGGAACCTTCTTGGTGTTCTTTTTTCAATTTGCTTTGTACGCGGTTTTTTACGCGGCATTTTTTCACGTCATTGTTAAACCTTATATTAAAAACAAGAAACTTGAAAACAAGTGAAAAAACTCAAATGAGTGATTCTAGCGACGAGGAAGTTTGCTTGACGCCAACAGAATTGACTGAAACTGTTAATAATGCGCAAATGAGCTTTCTCCCTCAACAATCACGCGAGAAGTATTTAAAACAGTACGATATGTTCAACACGTGGCGACTAGCAAAAGGAGCCAAAACTTTCTCAGAAAACGTTTTGCTGGCATATTTTATAGAATTATCCGAGAACAAGAAAGCAAGCACTCTATGGAGTACGTATTCGATGCTAAAAGCAACAATAAAGATGAAAAAAGACAAACATATCGATACCTATCCTAAATTAGTGGCATTTTTAAAAAGAGCCTCATCTGGTCATCAACCAAAAAAATCGAAGGTTTTCACAGTATCTGATATTGAAAAGTTTCTTAACGAAGTACCCGATTCCGTATATTTGGCGGCAAAAGTAAGTCAGTTGCACATTCAGTATCTACTTAAGTATATTAATCTCAATTAAATAGTATACTTAGTAGATGTTGATAGGCATAATTATGCGTTCATATCAATTTTATTCATTTATCTACTACAATACTCTTTACGTTACAGGTTGTTCTTATTATTGGAATAAACGGAGCATGTCGAACTAATGAACTAACACAACTTAATGTCAAAAACATTTAGAAACATTCAGATGACTTACTATTAATTAATTTACCTAATACAAAGACAAAAAGAGACCACAACTTCGTCATTCGCAAGGAATACGTAACGATTGTTGAGAAATATCAAGCCTTACGCCCGCCTAACACTCCAATCAATCGATTTTTTCTACAGTGTCGCAATGGAAAGTGTGTTAGACAGCCTATGGGTACTAATAAAATTGGCAGTATCCCACGAGAAATAGCAACATTTCTTGAACTTCCAGAACCCCTGTTGTACACGGGTCATTGTTTCCGACGAACTTCAGCCAAACTTTTGGCTGATTCCGGAGCTGATCTCCTGTCCCTTAAGCGCCACGGAGGCTGGAAGTCCAATGCAGTTGTAGAGGGATACATAGAAGATTCCATCCAAAATAAGTCTAAAATATGTGAAGGCATCGTAGGAGCCATTACACTGAAAGAGCCTCAATCGGATCCTTGGACTGGCCCTTCTACATCAAAAATAAGCCGTTATGAAACACCTAACCATCCTCCCTCTCTCTCCAACATTCACGCCAAGGGAATCCGATGTATCGGTACAACTATTAAGTATGACAGATAGTTTACCGAAAAACATTACACAAGTGACTAACACCAATATTACAGTACCAAACAAAAATATTACACTCAATTTAAATAACTGTAGCAACGTTACTTTAAAATTTCCTTAATTATACCTTAGTATTATTTTGTTATAATTTAAAGATTATTCTGTAATACTTACCTGTCATAATGTAGTAATTAATACCTAAACTGAAATAAAAGTGTACCTATCTTGTGATTGTAAACGTTTTTTTTTTTTTTGCATTTAGTCATTTCCTCGCTGAGGTGGAATGAAAAGTTACGTGTTGCACTCGAGTGCAAAGATTTTTCACCTCGTGCTCTTTTGATTCCCTCGCTAACGCTCAGGATTCTAATTTTGAATCACTCGCTGCGCTCGTGATGCTGACAACATTTTTGATTCATACGGTCTACTCCCAGCGCTAAACTTACCCCAATATCTATCATAATTTTATTGACTTGCTTTTATAATAATTATGTTCAATGTTTTTATTGAATAAATAAAGTAGTTTTATGAATATATTTTAATTTAATTAAACATTAATATTTATTAATTTATTAACAATTTTATAAAATAGCACCTTAGAGCAACCTGACTTAAAGAACTGTAGCGCAGGGGTCATTTGCCGGGATCACGGATCATAAAATCGCATTAATATAATTAAAACAATTAACGAGCAAAGAGAAGGCGCATTAAAGGAAAGAGAGAGAGCCCTATGTCGGCCCGCGGCGCAGGTGGAAGTTTTCAAGTTACGATTTTTTTATGTTGTTATAATTTTTATGATTAGGTACTGGCCACTAGCCCCACCCGTGTGTTAAATTAATGTCGCCATTATAGCGCCACTTTGTATATTACCGTGCCGAAGATAAGTGACGAATGATTGTATCATTGTATATAAGAATTATAAAATGGCGGCTAAAAACTTAGAAATTAAGGTGCGTACAGACTATATAACATAACATGTTATACAACATTGCTATATAACATGTTACAGATAATGTGGACACTGAATGTTATAAAACATGTTATTGATATGACAATGTTATATAACTACCGCAGCCAGCAAAACGTCCTCTCGTGTCGACATTGTGGATAGCACTGAAGAACGACAAACGACAATGGTTATATTTAAACATTGATATATTGCATTGTTATTCTAATGTGTACAGTATTGTTTTATGTTGTAATTTTAAATAACAAGGTTACATAATGTGCGCGTGTTATAAAACACAAGTTATATAATATGTTACATAGTCTGTACGCACCTTTCGAGTATTTTACTCGACTTTACGCACTCTCAAAAGACGAATGATGTGACGACTGACGCGTAGTTGAACCACATTTTTTTTTCGCATCCTCTTGATGAGGCTTTTGTAGCAAAACAGTTCGCGATGGAACTACCTATGGAAGACATTTCATTCAGGAATGAGATTTGGTCTGATAAAGTGATAACAATCAAGATGACGCCTCTACAAATGCTTCTTTTTTTTTTTGTTAGTCTATTATACCTGCATCCTAATTGCGTAACACGATCAATCGGAATCTGAATCATTTTGAAGCAAATTGCTAATCCATTGCTTCATAAGTTCGAAAAATTTGTCTGCTCAACACGTAAATAACGCAATGAACGTTGTTGAACTGTCAAAATGAAACCGATTCCGATTGATCGTGTGTTACGCGATTAGGGTGCCGCACCCTAATTGCGTAACACACGGTCAATCGGAATCGCATCAGCCGCATGCAGGCATGCGGCTGATGCGATCCGCCCATACAAATGATTAAAGCACTTTTTTTACAATCCGAAATGAAACCGATTCCGATTGACCGTGTGTTACGCAATTAGGGTGCGGCACCCTAATTGCGTAACACACAATCAATCGGAATCGGTTTCATTATGACAGTTCAACAACATTCATTGCGTTATTTACGTGTTGAGCAGACAAATTTTTCGAACTTATGAAGCAATGGGTGAGCAATTTGCTTCATTTTGAAGCAAATTGATAATCCATTGATTCAGATTCCGATTGATCGTGTGTTACGCAATTAGGGTGCGGCACCCTAATCGCGTAACACACGATCAATCACATGTGTTTTGAATCACTCGCTGCGCTCGTGATTCAATTTTAGAATCCTTCGCTTGCTCGGTCATCAAAATTGAACACGCGGTTAAAAAGCAACTTTGCACTCTTGTATAACAAATAACTATTAATGCTGACAACATTTTTGATTCATACGGTCTACTCCCAGCGCTAAACTTACCCCAATATCTATCATAATTTTATTGACTTGCTTTTATAATAATTATGTTCAATGTTTTTATTGAATAAATAAAGATTGTAAGCATTTTAAAAACTTACACGAGCTGGTCTGTGTTTATCTTGGCAATGTCTTCAGCTGCGGCTATAGCAAACGCAGGGTGAATAAGTACCGCCCCGGTGATAGCGTAGTGAGCCTTCCCGGCTATGACTAAAAAAAAGGAATGGTGAACGCACGGGTTATATTTAAATTTTACATGATATCAGCGAACGCGCACGGGTGGTAAGGCGACATGTCAAAACATTGAGATTTCTGTGCTAATGTACACATAAACCTTCCAGAATAAATGCCATAAATTAACAAAAAACTTCATTGTAGGTATGTACTATGTATATTATAGGTACTTCAATTTACGTTACGTACGTGTATAATAACTAACTAACTAAACTAAAGCATAAACATACGAATGAAATCTTTATTACTTGTGCAAATAAACGCGATTTATTTTATACTAACAGAAGGCGTGTTGCACAATGCCCAGCCAGGGGAACCGTCCTATGTTCGCCACGGAGCCTTCGGGCATCTCCTGTGTAGGATCTGATGAGCAGTGCAAGCGCTCCCACAGCACACACACGGTGTTATGTGCTAAAAACAAAATACAATTCCAAAAACTTACGTATACAAGGTGGCATGGGATATCGACGCGCAAATTGTAACCATGAATTCAGCACATGATAATTATAAAAAAAAAAAATAGTGTTTCATAGAAAAGTGCGATATCTACGCGGTCAAAATGTATAGAACAACTTTTTTAAATTTATAACAGCTGATAAAAAATTTCAACGCAGGGTTCAGAATCATGTACTGAATCCATGGTAACAGGTTGCGCGTCGATGTCCCTGCCACCCTGTATTAAGGATTACTTAAACTGAGGAGAATGGATTAGGTTTTAAACACTTCCTTACAGGTAAATTGACACAATCAGTGCGAGTTTATTTTTTGTTCCAAGTCCCGCGCGATTCGCCTCAGTTTGACCCGAATTTTATATCTACTTATTGACTATGAATTCTATTGTTTTCATTACCTAAACAAATGTGATCAGAAGATCAATTTTTTAGCTCATACCTACCTAAATTTGCATAATAAACAGTATGTTTGCTTCCTTTACGGCCACATTGTCGCGAAAGGATATTTGTCGCGTTGTCGCAATAAAACTTCGTGTTCGACCTACGACGAACTATATTGGCCACATTGTAAAAACTTCGCAGGTTATGCATTCGAGTTTGCCTGAATCATTCGCGATGTGACGAATTGCTTGTCCAGATTTCCAGACGTGTCACGACAATGAAAATCTTCACTTCCTCGCGACAATGTGGCCGTAGCATTAAAGAGTTATGTAGGTAAGGTAACAAACTTATAACACCCCGTCGTTTTTGCGTCGGGGGTTAAAAATATAAATCCTAGTGACCTGTGACAGACAGAGCTATGGGGTCCCGTCAGCACCATTTGCATACAAAACCTTAAAAAACCTTTCTTTGAAATAAAATTAACTTTCGAACTTACTATGAATTGCCAGCAACAATACTATGTGACTCCTAAAATCCATTAAGTTTGTTGCTGCTATCCTGGTAGATATATTTTTTTTTTCACTAAACGTTCGGACACTGTGATATCGTTAATAGAACCCGTTGAGGAAAGCCCTGACTAGATATAGTATGACATTGTTAACGTTAACTGCTTGTTTACTGAAATACTGTTCCTGTGCCGACCGATTTGTTTATTGCTTGCTTCCGACCTTTTACTATTTGATGCTACATTTTAATTAGTAGGGTAGACCGGGGCAGCATCATAATTGCGTAACACACGATCAATCGGAATCTGAATCAATGGATTATCAATTTGCTTCAAAATGAAGCAAATTGCTCACCCATTGCTTCATAAGTTCGAAAAATTTGTCTGCTCAACACGTAAATAACGCAATGAATGTTGTTGAACTGTCATAATGAAACCGATTCCGATTGATTGTGTGTTACGCAATTAGGGTGCCGCACCCTAATTGCGTAACACACGGTCAATCGGAATCGGTTTCATTTCGGATTGTAAAAAAAGTGCTTTAATCATTTGTATGGGCGGATCGCATCAGCCGCATGCCTGCATGCGGCTGATGCGATTCCGATTGACCGTGTGTTACGCAATTAGGGTGCGGCACCCTAATCGCGTAACACACGATCAATCGGAATCGGTTTCATTTTGACAGTTCAACAACGTTCATTGCGTTATTTACGTGTTGAGCAGACAAATTTTTCGAACTTATGAAGCAATGGATTAGCAATTTGCTTCAAAATGATTCAGATTCCGATTGATCGTGTTACGCAATTAGGATGCAGGTATAATAGACTAACAAAAAAAAAGAAGCATTTGTAGAGGCGTCATCTTGATTGTTATCACTTTATCAGACCAAATCTCATTCCTGAATGAAATGTCTTCCATAGGTAGTTCCATCGCGAACTGTTTTGCTACAAAAGCCTCATCAAGAGGATGCGAAAAAAAAATGTGGTTCAACTACTCGTCAGTCGTCACATCATTCGTCTTTTGAGAGTGCGTAAAGTCGAGTAAAATACTCGAAAGGTGCGTACAGACTATGTAACATATTATATAACTTGTGTTTTATAACACGCGCACATTATGTAACCTTGTTATTTAAAATTACAACATAAAACAATACTGTACACATTAGAATAACAATGCAATATATCAATGTTTAAATATAACCATTGTCGTTTGTCGTTCTTCAGTGCTATCCACAATGTCGACACGAGAGGACGTTTTGCTGGCTGCGGTAGTTATATAACATTGTCATATCAATAACATGTTTTATAACATTCAGTGTCCACATTATCTGTAACATGTTATATAGCAATGTTGTATAACATGTTATGTTATATAGTCTGTACGCACCTTAATTTCTAAGTTTTTAGCCGCCATTTTATAATTCTTATATACAATGATACAATCATTCGTCACTTATCTTCGGCACGGTAATATACAACGTGGCGCTATAATGGCGACATTAATTTAACACACGGGTGGGGCTAGTGGCCAGTACCTAATCATAAAAATTATAACAACATAAAAAAATCGTAACTTGAAAACTTCCACCTGCGCCGCGGGCCGACATAGGGCTCTCTCTCTTTCCTTTAATGCGCCTTCTCTTTGCTCGTTAATTGTTTTAATTATATTAATGCGATTTTATGATCCGTGATCCCGGCAAATGACCCCTGCGCTACAGTTCTTTAAGTCAGGTTGCTCTAAGGTGCTATTTTATAAAATTGTTAATAAATTAATAAATATTAATGTTTAATTAAATTAAAATATATTCATAAAACTACAACGCAAAACTAATGTCGCCATTAAAGCGCCACGCTGTATAGATAATAATTACCGTGTCTTCGGTAACAATCTATAATATAGGTAGGTATATCTTTTTCTTTCTTGCTTTTTCTTTTTATATGTGTACTATTAAAAATAGAGTTTGTTTGTTTGAACGCGCTAATCTCTAGAACTACCAGTCGGATTTGAAAGAATATTTTTGAATTTGGTAGCCCAATTCTTGGAAGGTTCTAGCTAGCTAGGCTAGGTGGGTTAGGTTATTTAACATCACGGTACGACCCTTATGAGCCGAACAAAAATAAAAAAAAAAGTCAGAAAGACCGCTATGCGAAATTGAAGCGATGCGATGCGATGCAGTGTGTCGGGGAACAGTAAAATTCAAATATTCAAATAGGAACAAACCGATAACTGTAACCTATATGAAATTTCATACAAAAAACGTTGAATATTTGAATTTTTGATTCGCGGACCTAACGCATGGCCACCTAATAAGGTACCTACTCCAAATGCGACCTCGCTGGCTCAAGTCGTCGAGCTGTACCGAGAAGAGAAAAACAGTGTCTTCGGTTTCCACAAGACAGTATAATTTGAGATTTTGAGCCCCAAGATACAGACTAACTGCCTAGTTTGGGGCTCAATAGTAAATAATATATTGTAACCTAACTGGAGGTTCGACGTGGTGCGGGAAAAGAGTTCTTGGAAGGATTTAGAGGAGGCCTTTGCCCAGCAGTGGGACAGTATAGACTATAGACTAACAAAAAAAAAAAAAAAACTGCAGGTAGGTAATGTTTTAATAGCTACTCGTCTCATTGTACACGTTTACTGCGGCCAACGCGCCTGCGCGTTTTTCAAGCTTTGACCATGTGCTAGCGGCGCGCATGCGCGTCCATACAATTTACTTAACTTTCTTCGAGTGCGGCGCAATGCACAATGGACGCACGGGTGCGTCCATTGTGCAAACTCGAAAATTTTCAAACGCACAGAAGCGTCAACTAATGCGGCCAGCCGCACTGGGTAAAACTTTCTTCAACCACGCATGCGCGTTCATAGCACCACACGAAAATTATTTGAACGCGTATGAACGTTTGTCGCACAGGGGTTAGTGAGCTATATATTTAGCATTTGCGAAAAGTTCGCTAATAATTCAGCAGTTAATGCGTTAAACTGTGAACCTGCTTGCTGTATTACCTGGACAAAAATTATTTTCTAATTTCTATTTCTTTTAGTTACCTACATCAATCGTGACGTGTTCCAACCGACCCCGATTTACCCTACCTTACCTATGTGACATAAGTTTATGTTTACCATAACTACCGGCCGACAGACGGCCTATTGTGTCGATGAGGAAGAAAAAATATTGCTTAGTTTTTGTGGGAACCTTCTGTGGGTTAGATTCAGGGGCGTAGCTACCGCTGTATCAGCCGTATCAATGATACGGGGCCTCCAAGCTACAGGGGTCCACCGACGCGATGTGTGCAAAAATACGTAAATTAATACCCAAAACCTAAAACTCTTATTGATACATCGGGATTAACGGCTTAACGTGCTTTCCGAGGCACAGAGGGGTCTCGGTATGTTAACATGGTCACCCATCCACTGGCAAACCGCGGCAAGCATAGCTTAACCTTCGATCGACCCGTGCGGCTGTTATTACTTAGCCACAAGCCCATATGTTTCAAGTCAATATGCTATATCTTCATCTTAGCGTGTCGATAGCAATCTAAATGGACTCGGCCCAGAATTCGGCTACTTGTTTGGCGCCATCACCAGCGTCCATTAATTCCTGTAACGTGCAACTGACAGGACCCGCAGGACACGTTATTAAGTGTCCCATCGTTTGTGGAACAGCACCACATTTACACTCCAAGGTGGAGTCGTCTATCAATCTCCACCTGAACAGGTTTTCCTTGCTTCGGCCAACCTGGGTCCGGAGTCTGTTTAAAGACTTCCAGCTTACCCAAGGTAACTCATGTCCAGGCGGGATGTCTTCAGTGGGTGGAACAAATGGTTTGAGTAAGGAAGCACTGTCTCGCCACAGCTTCAGTGCTTTAATATTTATTTTGCAAAAAAATACCCATTTTTAGAGCTTCGCCGAGTCGGGGGTGCGGCGAATGTACAAGTATCTCCCGGGCCCCCTCCCAATGGTACTAGAAGAAACAGCGGGGTTTTAGTCGGTAGGAGTCTGACATAACCCTCCGTTCTTCCCAGACGGAGGGTGTCTATGAGGATTTCCAAAAAAAAAAGAAGAAAAAGAAGGTAATTTTTTTTATACAGGCCCATCATTTTTTTTATACAGGGCCCCTTTAAGACAAGCTACGCCACTGGTTAGATTGGCCAGTCTATGTAAGTTTTGAAGACAGTATGGGGCAAGAGGCTCATCAGCAACGATGCACTAGTCGAGTTACGACCTTAAAGCCTTGAAAACTGTTGCCGGATTGTGAACATTTTGGTTTCGTAACGGTTCCATTTCGGAGAGTGTGCTTTGGATGCCCTTGGAGTTGGTGTTGTTCAATTTGATTCCGCCAAGCCTGTTCCAGTGTGCGGACAACACGGTGATGTGCAAAGCCATCGCTGCACAATGGCCCTGTTCTAATTGGTGGTTATCCATAGTCCAAGTGAAAAAACGGATTGGGAATACATTACTTGAGATGGCAGACAAGTCGCTTTGTAACATATTGTAATATTTACATTTAATTTTAATGGATACGCGCGCATTTGCTCGCTCCCGCACCTGTTTCGTTGCGTAAGTTGCGTTCCGTCAGGTGTGAATCGTACGTGTATGTCATTATGTACAGTCGCCAGCAGGTCAAGCCCAAACTGTAAAATTTTCCCAATCAACCTTGAACCTTAATACTAAGGATCAAGGATCCAAGGACCAAGATCCAGGATCCAAGGTCTTAAGGATTAAGGTTCAAGATTGATTGACCTGTTGGCGTCTGTACAGACGCCAGCAAGTCAAGCTACCCGAAACTGTCAAATTTTCCCAATCAACCTTGAACCTTAATGCTTTAGCGATAAAGTTGAAAATCTATTAAAGAAATTTGACAGATTTGTAGTAGCTTGATGTGCTGGCGTCTGTACATATACTATACCGTGCATTGACTGATCCGTGTTTAATCTCCTGTTGAATAACTTCTCATCAGTGAACTGGAGTTTGGAACACTCCTTACTACATAATTGCCAAAATGAGTATAGGAGAGGAGAAGGTAGAACTCTGCCTACCCTTTGAGTTGTGCTGAATTGCCATCTTAAAAACAGAAAAAGCCACAATTTCTATCTATCTATCTATTTTTCTCTATGGCAATGGTGCCGATGTCGACAATTCGTAGCACACTTTTCACAAGCCATGACAATATGACATTCAGACATTTGACATTGACAATTAACAAACCATGACATGACAAAATGACAAACTAAAACTGACATTACCGTAAAGTATTTTCAACAGAGGTGACAGTTTATCAAAATTTTGTGATTATTATATTATGAGCAAAAACGCGTGATTTCCAGTAAAATTACTCAAAACTGTTGATTTTATTGCGACACATCATTGCCGTAGTTAATTTTTATTAATATAAAAATATAACCTATCTAATGCTGATATGCAGGTGGTAACAAAAGTCCGTCTGTTTCGTAGTCCGTATACAATATTTTTCATTACTGATGATCTGAGTGTCTTGCCGGATGAACAATGTTACAAATCTATTGGTGTGAAGATAGGAGACTGTTGTGAATTGGAGATAGATGGCGAAGACGAAGTTAAAAAGAAGCTGACGCTCAGGACCAGCGCGTTATTCTTGCAACCATTCGTCAGGGAGTGTGTGAATTCTGATGTGTACAGATCCAACGTGGTATCACATTTGAATCGGCTTGGTGGATATCCTGAATGTGGGACAGTATTTTTGAAGTTGATTTTAGAACCTCCAGATACTGAAATAATTGATTATGCGTGGTAAATATTACAACAAATACCGACGACTTCTTTATCCCCTTTCCTGTTATTTGTAGATATCAGATGAAGATAAACTTATTTTGTACAGTATTTAGTATGAGCTAATCTAAATGAATTAGGAAACCGCATCACATGAGAGTGGCTGGACCAATTTGGCAATTTTTTCGTTTTTAATATTCTAAAGTAGGTTTTATGAAAAGTTAAATTGGGAAAGTGTTCCGGAATATTTCAAATTCTGCTAAAACTAAACATCCTTTTTCTACAGGATTTTTTTTATGAATTATTTATATTTGGACAGGACAACATCTGTCGGGTTAGCTAGTCATGCATAACTAAGATAATATTACTCATTATTATTTTTTAATATGTACTTACTTTATGACTCAAGTTAAGTTGCTCCCTTGTATCTTTCAATATCAAACTTTTTGCAGTACCTATATCTGCACTTTGTCCTGATATCAGATTTTCTGATGTTCCAGGAATGAAAGGATTCTGCGCTTAGTTTGGACCAGAGTAGAAATAGAGAATGCATTTTCTTGGCTATCAACTCTTGGAGGTGCTTACTCTGCTCTAGGAGATTATTTTGATCATTGTGTAAGTATGCATGTTGTTATAACAATGGTTTCATAGAGATTTATTTAAAAATATAAAAGTAAGGAAGAAAAAAATGTGTTAACAAGAATTACAGCAAAAAAAAAAACAATAAAACTATAAACAACAGAAAACAATGCTTTTAATGGAAAAATATTATATTTTTCTTTAAATAAAACCTAAATAACTGCTAGATATTCAAATTAATTATACCTTCTTCTGCATGGCATGAATATGATGAATACTCTTAGCCATATCATTTCTATACCAAGGTTATCTTCTAAGGAATAATACTTAGAAGATAATTTTAATCTATTAGTTTGTATGTCATTTTCATAACATTCAACATGCCATTTTGAATTACCATAAAGCAACTGTACCAAACAAAATTTAACTACTACTAAATATCTTCCAGGCTGAGGAAGCAGGCAGAATATCATTGAGGCAGTACAAGCTGTCACAAATGCTCGGCGACGATGGCTTAGCAGCAAGAAGCCGTCTTTACTCCGCACTGTCACAAGCTCAGAAAGGGAACCTTCACATATCCAGGAACATTGTGAGGAATGTAGCGGCTTTTGCAAGGCACACACATGACAAACGGTTGACACGAATGTGCCAAGGAGTTTGGGCTAAACTGAAGTATTTGAGATCTTTAAAACATGGTTCCAAAGAGCAGGAGAAAGGCTGTGATATCAAAAATGGAACAGTACTGAAAGCTGTGACAGTTTGATTGGAATATGAATAGTTTTCTGAAGTTTCCTATGTTTAAGCATCAGACTCTTCATGTGTACCGAGAGATTGTTTAATCTGTTCAACCAGCAATATGTAAGTGCATTATTTTCTGTGTGTTGGTATAGGAATTATATATATTTCCAGTAATATTATGTAAAATAGGAGTTCTACTGCCATACTGAAACTAAACAAGGGTTGTAATATGTGGTTCAAATAAGAATATGGATGGTCTTAGTTGCCATAATTATAAATTTCGCTCATCAGACACACTTCGAATCTAGAGAACATTTACATTGTTGCATTTTTGTCCATCACGATAAAAATGTACTACTCCACTCTCAGAGTCGGTCTGTGTGAACGGACACTTAATATATACCGATCATTACTACGTCAGTAGGCGTTGACAACCAACGATTTGAAGGCACTTGTTAAAATGACTGACAAATTAATTAGGTATGTTGCTTCAGTGGGAGCTTTGGAGAATCCTTCGTCCAGCAGTGGACTGCGATAGGCCAAGTTGATTGATAGATTGAATTTAACGCCATTCCTATTCGTATTTTGATCACATAACAAGCTTAGCAAGCATTGTATGCAATCTTAGTAATAAGTTACGGATAGTTTTGCAAAAAATAGGCAAGTTCAGCATTGCTTGTTTAACTATTCCCATATTCGAATGGGCCTTAGTCTGCAAATCCCTGTGAGAATAATTAAATGTAGTGAGATGTTTAATACATTTTTGAGCAACATTATACAATCAAAGTATAATGTCGCTCAAAAATGTCTACATAATTATACATACAATGTCATACAAATTGCCTACACACCATCATTCAAAGAAAGAAAAGAAAAGTAAAAAAAGACATTTATTTGCGGCAAACATGACGCAAAAAAAAAAAAAATATATATATCAAAATCATTCATTCATTCATTATATTCAAAATATATCATTAATTGGTCAGTTACTATGGAAGCTGGATGCCAGATTTTGCTATGAGCAAACTGCTGCCCCAGCAGTCTCGACATTCATAGCGATCGCTTTACGACCGATTTCGGTCGCAAAGTCCCGACTTGACAGGTGAAATGTATGGAGTGACAAGACTGCGACCGAATTCGGTCGTAAAGCGATGGCTATGAATGTCGAGACTGCTGGGGCTGGCCAAGTTACGTGGCCGGCGACTGTAATAAATAGGAGAAACATTTTGTACTGCACGCCACTTTGTAAAAACACATGAGGTATTACGTCACAGGAACTAAAAACACTGAACACAAACTTTTAATATTCCCTAATACAAAGTGTGTAACCGTATAACAATAGTGAAAGAAATATAGATTCTAATAAGAATATTACGTTAGAAGTTCTAACAGGCCCGTTGTACGCGGTACGGTTTCTTTACGGTACGCCGGAAAATAATCGTGTGAGCTTGTATAGTCATCCACACAACACTGAAGACTGCCTACACACAGCGAATCAAACGTAATTTTTCACGGCAAGCAAATCGTGTGTGTACAACGGGCCTGCAGTGCCTTTTCACATGCTCAAGCGCCGGGTAATCTGCTGTCGGGTACCCGGAAACCGGGTCGAATAAAAAAATATCAACTGTGTAAGACATGTACAGACGGAGACGCCAGCAGGTCAAGCTACCCGAAACTGTCAAATTTTCGTGCGAAATATTCAGTTTTATTCGAACCTTAATACTATAGCGATAAAGTTGAAAATCTTTTAAACAAATTCGACAGATTGTAGTAGCTTGATGTGCTGGCGTCTGTAGTAATACTCATAGTCATAAATAATATCAAATATTCTGAATTCAAGCGTAGCAGTTTTCATTTTCATT
Organism: Apamea anceps; assembly: GCA_951799955.1. Taxonomy (NCBI): domain Eukaryota; kingdom Metazoa; phylum Arthropoda; class Insecta; order Lepidoptera; family Noctuidae; genus Apamea; species Apamea anceps. The sequence goes on from OX637520.1 coordinate 11,593,671, forward strand.
ACTTACTTGATGTAGGTAATCTGTACGTTAAAGGTCTCATGATCCTGAAGCATGATAGGGTGATTTCGAAGTGTTAATAATTATTTACAACATCTACCTATTAGAATAGTAATTATGATTATTCCTTTATTAATTTTATTGGTGCTGTAAATAAATTTTATTTATTTCATTGTTTGTTTGCAATTATTATGAACCTCTTCAACGCGGGCGCACACCGATTCGGTGCCGAGCTGATTTCGTTTGTTCTCACTAAGTTCGGGGAAATTCTCGTAATTTTAAGAACGTTCGCAGTCTGATCTCAGTCTCAATCTGTCAAAAATACCTCTCAATTTCCTTACATTTTTAACAATGTTGACATTGATTGTCGCTGAGACGACATTGCGACTACTTTTGAACGTTTTTAATTACGGAAATTGCCTTTCTTGTAACTTTGCAGTACACTATACCTATGCCCCTCGAGGTAATAATAATAAAACTTCTAGTGTCTTGTTCAGCGTCCTTCAATGGGTTTACCTTTAGACAATTATCGACTCACGTTGTAGATACTTAAATAGGTACCTACTAATAAATCTAAATAAATTATCGGATAGAGTTCATGCTAATTAATTAAATTCACTTGTAAATACAAAGTCAAGAGTCACGAGTCTTGACATACTAATGCTACACCAACTTTACTTACCGAGACCCTCCGTGCCTCGGAAAGCGCGTTAAGCCGTTGGCCCCGGCTGTCATCCGTGGATCTTTGACAGTCGTTACGGGTAGTCAGAAGCCTATTACCTAGTAACTGGGTTGTGGAGGTCATATAGGCAGTTCTTTGTAAAATACTGGTATTTAGCTGCATCCGGTTAGACTGGAAGCCGACCCTAACATAGTTGGGAAAAGGCTAAGCAGATGATGAGGACCTACGATGAATTATGAGGTACTTACAATGTTATTAAAATTTAGCAAGCAATTCAAATTTAGCCATAATTCAATATTAGCAAGTATGCTAAAACTAAAAAGTACTCACTTGAGCTGCGACTCGAGGTAATCTGACGCTATAGCTCGATTCAAACTTTATGGCGGCTCTGAAGTGCGCTACTCTCTGCGCAAGTACCTCACCCTTTTTTTGTATGGGAAATCATCTCAGCGAAAAGCAAATGTCAAAAACTTGTTAAAATGTAGGGAAATTAGAGGTTTTTGTTTGACAGATTGAGACTGAGATCAGAAGGCAAATTCCCGTAATTAAAAACGTTTAAAATCTAGTCACAATCTCGTTTCAGCGACAATCAATGTCAAAAACTTGTCAAAAATGTGGGGAAATAAGAGGTATTTTTGACAGGTTGAGACTGAGATCAGACTGCGAAGTTGCGAACGTTCTTAAAATTACGAGAATTGCCCTCTGACTGTGAGCGTTCTTAAAATTACGAGAATTGCTTCTCAAATGAATTCTCCCGCTCTGGGCGGATCGGGTGGGCGTGTCAGGCTTTTACTGATTAAAACCCACCCGTGTTCCTTCAGTTGCCTGTGCCAGGGGCCACGGTATCTCTTTCCAACAACCCGCGGCCCTGGCAGGCATCGGCCCTAGCGGACCCCGTCACTTGGTGCTGACATCTCTTTGAACCGCGCATGGAACACTAAGTACCTCACCCGAATACTTTTTGAAGAAGATGGGTGTGTCACAGCTAAAAGGTAATTAAAATAACTGTTTTTTTTTAAAATTAAACTTTTATTTATCAAATATGATATTTTATTCGCCACCTAAAATTGACAGCAAAAATCTATAAAAAAAAAACGAATATGGCAATACAAAAATAAAGAAATTAATATTTTTCTCTACAAATAATAGCAACATGGTTTTGGTAACATACTGAACACAATTGTAATATAAAATGGTAAAAATATAAATTCATTTATTTCCATCTCCATTCGTGTTTAATTTTATAATGTACCCGTTGAATTTTATTTAGGTAGGATGTATGTCACTGGTGTTGCCAGACGTTAGTTTGTGGCTCACCATGAAAAAAAGAAATGACTCTGGGAAGGGCCAATATGTAAATACAACTGTGGCCGAACAGTTTCAATTATTAAAGAGATTCTTTATATTGGTATCACTTTCTGAAAGAATTTCACCAAATAAATAATACATATTACTAAACACGTTAAGTTGCAAATTGGACGCACCTGATGTACCTGGCCGTCAAATATTTATAATGTGACTTGTCAGCCATTTTACCTCTTCCCGTTTCACAGGTAATGGCAACACGAGATAACTCAGCATATTAGCATTGCACTTGCTAAAATTAAAAAATGGAGATGAATTACATTTCAGCTAGTAAAATTATATATCTAGGTATTAATAAACTACGGTTAGTTGAGAGAAGCGTAACAATATAGGCATGATTAATAGCTACTTTGAAACAAATAAAAATGCTGATTGCTTCAGTAAAAAATGCCTATACCAGTAATATGTTCCTGTTGTGAGAAATCACATATCTGTGAAATTTTAAATTGGAAGGAGCGTACGCACTACAGCGTTCCACAAAAAGAAAGAAAACGAAAAAACGTTTATTAAAAAGGGTAAAAGGGGTGGATGGGTAGGGTTTAAAAAGGTCAATAAACTTAAGAGCAGTAGGCTCTAACATCGCAATCACATGCACAACTACATGCAACGAAACTCACACATCTGTGATCACATTGTGTTTTTTTTTTTCTTGACTGACTAGAACAATTATTAAATACACGAGAAGGTTATTTTGATGTGTATTTATATACAAAAACTAAAATTATTCAGCTGTATCGACATGCACTGTTTAGACGATGGTCCGCGTGTGACTGAGTGCAACTGTGTCCATTGGACTTGGTTCAGTAGGACCGCGCGCTGTGCTCAAGTAACGTATCCCCCGTTTTAAGTTTATCTAAGTAAAAACTTAATTTGTTTTACAGCAGGATTAATTTTTCCAATAATTTTGATTTTGAAATTTCAACACGTACTTTAAAAAAGAGCTATTGTTTAATATTTTACCCCTTTTAATGCAGAAAGTGACTCGTTTGAATGATAATTTGTTCTTTCACTTCAACTCTAATTAATGAAGGAGCGTCACAGTTCTAGTAGTCTATTAAAGATAAAAACTCTTTTGAAAAGTCAAGATTTTAACAAAAGGGGTAAGTTTATCAGCTGCAGTGCGTACTCTACCAGTTATTTAACAATCAATTCGTCTTTCACACTCTATTACTGTCTTAAAATAGTGAATTGTGTGGGTGTATTCACCTCCACCATAGATAACCTCGTCTTGATTCCCCTTTGCAGGCAGTTTTTATTTTTATAAAATCATGAGCTATGATTGAGATCTTTAATGTTATCTAGAGGAGGTTATCTATGACCTCTGCCCACCCCTTCGAGGAATAAATTCGTTACAAGGATCTTTTGGCGCTTGACTGACATCAACAGGACGGCGCTGTTCGTAAACATTTGCGATAGTAATTTGCTAAATTTTACTAAAAAAACAAGATGGCGGCGTTAGTTCCGATTTTGCCCACGCGCCAAAAGAATCTTGCAGCGTTGTACGTGTTTCGTCAAAAACCATTAATTAATAATGACAGATATGTCATCTCTCCTTCGTAGGACACATACACTTGTTACCTACTTATTATATCGGAGCGTTATTCTTTGTCACGGTAAGGGCAAGCGAGCGTACCCATGGGGTCCCAGGCTGGCAAGACTTTGGGCTCCTGTTTGAATACTTGTAACACTTCATCTGGCACGTATTTTTTGTCGACTACGACCTGTGGAGGGATAAGTATAATTAAGCTCTTAAATCAATCCTACTATCCTACTAATGTTTGTTACTCTTTCACGCAAAAACTACTGAACGGATTCGGATGGCACACAGATGGTTTATGACCAGGATTAAAATATAGGATACTTTTTATCCCGATATTCCCACGGGATCGAAACTTATGCGAGTGAAACCGCTAGGCGCGGCTAGTTAGACATACAGAGAGAAACTACGAGTGAGAAATTAGACGTTAGAAATAAGACGTTAGAAATTAGACGTTAGAAATAAGACGTTAGAAATTAGACGTTAGAAATAAGAAGTTAGAAATTAGACGTTAGACGTTAGAAATCAGACGTTAGAAATTAGACAGTTTTGTCCCAAGCAATTTTATAAGGCAAGTAAACATCATGGACTGGCATTTGTTTGTGGTCGTGTTGGATTGCTGTCCCACCGGGCAAGGCCGCGTCCTAACGAAATACCATCGTCATACGAGAACGCGATGGTCGTGTTCATGTCACTCTTTGTTCGGAAACCTGGAAAGCCCCCTATGTCGGCGCGGACACGCATTCCGGTTCGAGATTGTGAGATAGTCAGGGCATAGAGCACGCACACGCTTGTGTACTATAATATCTCTTGCGCACTTGACTAGTCTCCTTTGTGACTGGTCGCCGAGTTTGAAATTCTAAGGGAAGACTACACCAAAGAAACGATGGATTGTATGAACAATGATATGGCTAGATGGTGACTGCTGAGATGACGGCAAATAGAGATGTATGGTACATACCTCAAAGACGAATTCTCTGAACCAGGGCTCAGTAAGCAGCAAGTAACCCTTATCATACTCCTTATCGCTGTAAGAATTCTCCACGCGAAACTTCAACGGGTTGCCTTTCTCCTGTTAAAGTTAAAAAACAACAAATTAGTAGGGGCCGGATAGCCATTGGCGTCGATTCCCTTGTTCACAAACTAAACTAAATTTAAGTTCAGTGCATCTTTTTCTTTCTATTTCATTAAGAAAAGGACAAAAGATAAATTTTAGTTTAGTCCTGTCAATTTAAGACGCTCCATAGACAGTTTAGACGTGATTAAAAACATGGCTACTAAAATACGTCAATTTAAGTCTGTCGCTGACTAATTTGACAGGCCTAAACTAATATTTTATCTTCTGTTCTTTTCTGTGTCAAAGCCTTTTGTAAACATGGTAATTCAAAATAGGCAAGTAATTCGATGGTTATAACAGCTCTATATTAGATCTCAACATCGCGTGTACGTGTACTTACGTCAGTGCCGACAGCGGTGAAGACCATAGCGTGAGTCATCCACGAGTCGCTGTACATCAGCCGGTCTGCCTTGCTCAGTCCGATCTGAACCTCCGTGTTGAATAATAGACGGTAGTCTTGGCTGTGGGTGATAATAGACATATTCATATCAACAATCGTATTTTTCAGCACTTTTTAAACGTGAAACGTTACAAAAATGACAGTCCCCAAAAGGCTCCACTTCCTAGCAGTTTAAATGGGAAGTGGCGAATCAAACTCCAGAAACATGTTTGTCTGTTAACTATAGCAGGGGTGTACAGTACATCCCATGTTATTGGGGCGAGCCATTTGCCAGTAAACGAGCAAAATTCAGATTTCGGGCTGCTATTGAGAAAATGGCCTACAGAGTCCAGAGACATCGTGGGACATCGCCCGACCTCGCACGTGTCTGGCGACATCGGAATTACAACGAAAATAAGTAGTGCGACAAGAGTTTAGCGACGTCGCATGACTCCGTGTGTCTAGAGAATCTATTCAGAAGAAAAATCAAGCAACTTCGATCGATTTTAAGTATTTTTTCACAAATCGTCTTTTTTAGAAACATCTTAAAATTAAGTATCTTCAAAATAGTACAGACGCCAGCACATCAAGCTACTACAATCTGTCAAATTTCTTGAGTAGATTTTCAACTTTATCGCTAAACCATAAGGTTCAAAAGTTGATTGGGAAAATTTGACAGTTTCGGGTAGCTGATGTGCTGCCGTCTGTATTTCAAAATACTTGAGTCATGTATAATTTTAATAGTAGGGTATTTCCATACTATCCCGCTTTGATTATAACATCTAAAGTACTCACGCATCCAAGTCTTCGAATCCGTTCTTCCGCTCGAATCTTTTGGAGACCTCGCAGCCGAACCACACGGCTTCACCGCCAGCGATACTATCCTTGACCACCCTGAAACCGATAACATTATTAATTTAAAGCCTATGTGGTCCTCCTGCTGGATAAAAGGGCCTTCCTTCTCTTTTTCAGTTATCGTTTAATGACCAGGCCATTAACGACCGAAGCGAATGGCGTAAAGTAGTTTTAGCCTACCCCCCAAGAGGAAATAGCGTGAGTTGATGTACGTACTTCATGAGAGTTTCAATGGGCTGATTGTTGTACGCGGTCTGTCGGCCTCCGACGACGTTGCCGAGACAATGCAGGGTGTACAGCTGCCCGAACGGGTTCGACTGACGCGGGTCCGATACTAGGCACACCTGAAAATTATAATAATAAGATATTACTTACAAAGTCATGCATGCTGGGATAAAATCAGCAGTCTCCTAAGAATTGCTGCGAACAAGACTGAAGGCCACCTGATTATGCGCAGTGAATATATTGTTGCCAGGAGTCTCCGGGAGATGGCCTAATAGGATTTCTAAGTTGTATTATATTGTTCTTAATTTGTTTATGTTTGTGTCAAAGGGCTGGTTTTTCCAATGTGACATAATTTTTATTCGAGGAATAAAATTTATCAGTCGAATGATAATCAGCCCTTATTTAATTATACTAACATTTTTTAAGTAATACTAACAATGTTACGGGTAATATGCCTGAATTAAAGATAAATAAATAAATAAAATGGTTATTATAACAATCTAGAGAAACTATAGCTACATAGTTGGGTCAATGGTATCTACTACTATCGCATACAGAACAGCAAATCGCTAGACCATGTTTTTAGCAGTCACATTTTCGAGTAAAAATATAGGAGAGCACACACTACAGAAAATTATTTCGAACACACTACTTTCAACTCTATTTCATGTGTCAATCTATCAACGACAAAATCGTTTCAGCATTATGTCGTTTAGTCTGAGCTTCAGAGTGAAATACAGAAGGCGTTTGTCTTGTCGCACAGCACATATTGTGAGGAGGCTCGTTGCTCTAGATCCCTAACCACCGTTAACTTGGGTCTTGCCAACATTAAAATAAGCCTGTTAAGCCTCGTATTTCTTAATACAACGTAATACAACACATGTTGAATATATACGGTGTACGTAACTAAAGCACAGCTAGAGCTCGGAAGCCAGGTTGGCCCTGGGGCTGCAGTCTCGACATTCATAGCGATCGCTATACGACCAAATTCGGTCGCAAAGTCCCGGATTGCCAGGTGTAATGTATGGAGTGACAGGACTTTGTTGCGACCGAATTCGGTCGTAAAGCGATCGCGATGAACGTCGAGACAGCAGCCCCTGCGCCTGATCTCTCTCCGGTAGTCGGATTGCGTGCCTTCTCATCGGACTATTAGAATGAAGGGAGTGCCCCTGCGTCTGCGCACACACTTGTGCACTATAATAACTCCCGCGCCGAAGGCTAGTCTCCGTTGAGAGTGGCCGCCATAGTCTAAATACGGTCTGGAGCACTATTATGTAACTAAATGGCACCGATTCCCTTGTTCACAAACTAAACTAAATTTAAGTTCAGTGCATCTTCTTCTTTCTATTTTATTAAGAAAAGGACAGAAGATAAATATTAGTTTATAGTGTGACCGAACCTGCTGTACCGCGCCTTAGGAATGCGGGGCAAGGCGGGGGGCGGGTCGCCGTGAGCGATGACGAATGAGCGGCCTGCACTGCCCCCCCGTCTCGCCGCACACATACCGAAGGCGCGGTACAGCGGTTTTGGTCAAACTATAGTCCTGTTAAATTAAGATACCCCATAGACAGTTTAGACGTGATTAAAAACATGGCTACTAAAAATATGACAATTTACGTCAGGTACTGACTAATTTGACAGGACTAAACTAATATTTATCCTTTGTCCTTTTCTTAATGCAATACAAAGAAAAAGATGCACTGAACTTAAATTTAATTTAGTTTGTGAACACGGGAATCGGCGCCAATATTTAGAATCCTTGTTGAAAAAAAATTGAAATTCTTACTCAGTTTTGTCTCTATTCCCACTTTAGTGCTATTTACCTCGTTTTACCGGTACCGGTATTGTGGGCAGAACTTGTTAGAAATAGACTTTGATAAAGCTGAAAAGTATGATGTTTTCATAGCTACCTTGTCGTTAACATCGAACAGCGGCCGGACATGTTTCTCGTAAAACTCTTGTGGGCTCAGCAGACCGAAACTCTTGTAACTTTTCTCTTTATTATAATACTCGAAGTTGAACTTTTCTGGAGGGGTACCTGAATGAGGACATAAACAGTGTTATCATTTATACATTTTATAAAAACAAAGTTGCTTTTTGTATCTGTGTGCCCAGATAGCTCTTTTAAACTGGATAAACACAATGGATTTGGATACGATTTTCACTATGTTTTAGTTAGAGAATTTATCCCGGGAGGTTTTGTGTATAATACATTAATATTTAACTTAGGTATAGCTTAGATCTCAGTTTTAACATGTCGTCATTGCACTCGTTAGAAGTTTAAAACTATGTAAAGATTGGTTAGAAGGACCAGCCAGTTTAAAAACGTTGCGAGGACAGACAGGATGCGGAGAGCGTAAAGCCGGGACTTGTGGCGCATTTTTGGAAAGGGATCGACCATACAGCCTCCTCTGCCTGCACAAGTACGTAATCTAGGATTTCATATAGGTTTGGTACAAGGAGGAAGAAATCAGGGCTCAGCACAAAATTTTATGTGTCAAACTAAGGAATCGAGTTTGTGGTATACATATTATGTGGAAATAGCGATCATTTACTGAATCCTGTAACACAGGTACCATCTAGCACAAGAGTCAGGGCTTCAAATTAAAATGTAACACCTTTTTAGGGTTCCGTACCTCGAAAGGAAAAAACAGAACCCCTAAAGGATCACTTTGTTGTCCGTCCGCCCGTCTGTCTGTCTGTCAAGACCCTTTTTCTTAGGAACGCGTGGAGGTATCAAGCTGGAATTTATATCAATTACTCAGGTCTACTGACTCTTGGAGCTGTGAAAAAATCAAACTTCTAAGTCAACGCAATCAAACGATACAGCCGTTTATGCCGCAAATTTTCGACCCTCGCAAGGGAATCAAAACCACACAGAGGGTAGTTCCCGTGAACTCAGAATCTTGAAATTTGGTACGAAGCAACGTCTTATAGCACAGATAAAAGAAAAATTGCGAAAATAGTAAATTTTTAGTTACATACCTACAAATTTGTACGGAATCCTTGGTGCGCGAGTCCGACTCGCACTTGTGATATGTCAATAAAACTTTTTCATTAAAAACAATATATCATCATCTGCCTAGCCTTTTCCCAACTATGTTGGGGTCGGCTTCCAGTCTAACCGGATGCAGCTGAATACCAGTATTTTACATGGAGCGATTGCCTATCTGACCTCCACAACCCAGTTATTGGGTAATACAATACCCCTTAGTAAGACGGGTTGTCAGACTTTCGGGCTTCTGACTACCTGTAACGACTGTCAAAGATCCACGAATGACAGCCGGGACCAACGGCTTAGCGTGCTTTCCGAGGCACGGAGGGGTTTCGGTATGTAAAGATGGTCACCCATCCACAGAGCAACCGCGGCAAGCGTAGCTTAACCTGACCGATCGACCTGTGCGGCTGTTATTATTTAGCCACGGGCCCCTACTAAAAACAATATATATGTACATATATTACTCCGTAGCATTAGTTACCTAAGCAAGTGGCGACGATGTTGTATATGACGGCCATCTGCACCTTGATAGTACATTGAATCTCCTCGTCCGACGCGTTGCTGGCCACCTTGTCGCGCAGTTCCTTGGCGTACTCGCGGAGCTACAACAAATTATATTATAACAGTTATGGAACAACGTGACAATACTTTCTGACCTAGGAATCGAACCGAAGACCTCAGTGTAGGGTAGCGGGATTGTCCGAAAGGGTTACCGCTGCCCTGGAACATAAAGGGCTAAGGAAGGAACACGGGTGGGTTTTAGTCAGTAAGAGTCTGACACTCCCTTCTGCTCCACCCAGAGCGGGAGGGGTCATTTGATGATTTCCCATCCTCAAAAAAAAAAAGACCTCAGTGTAGTAGTAGGTTTTCGTGTCTGTCCGTGTGATTGCGTGGTTCTTCTAAAGTACGCAACGGATTTTTATGCGGTTTTCACCATCATTTAGAGAATTTATTCCGGGAGGTTTATGTGTATAATATATTTATATGTATTAAATATACACAGATTAAAGAAATCTCGATGATTTGTCAAGTCGTGAAAACCGTGCGAAGCAGGTGCGGGTCGCTAGGCGGCTATTTTGCCCGATGAATTCCCAACGTTAAAGGTGCTCCCACACAGTAGCTACATAACGTTAGAGAATTTTGCATAACATTTGTTGCCTAACTTTACACACACTGTTACAAAATGTTATCGTGCTACAAAATGTTTTATAACGTTAGTATAACTGTTGTGTGGGAGCACCTTAAGGGTCACATTGCTCGGAGAACCGCAGAACGGATGGCCGATAAGGCTGAAAAGTCCTGGTGTGCATATCGCGTATCGAAAGCCACTGCGTGGGAAGGCTTCCCACAGGGTGATCGACCTGGTGAAGGTCGCCAGAATTCGCTGGATACCGAAACCGCAGGTCCGGACTTTGTGGCAACGCGTGGGCCTATGTCTAGCAGTCTTTCACCGTTGGTCTCGGCCGGCATTAGTGTCATTAATAATGACATAATTCCGAAAGTTTGAAAGCCAGTCTTGCCAAGGGGTATCGTGTTATCCAGTTACTGGGTTGCGGAGCTCTGATAGGCAGTTGCTCCATGTAAAATACTAGTATGTATTCAGCTGCATCCGGTTGGACTGGATGCCGACTCCAATATAATTGTGCAAGTTTAAGCATATGGTGATGAATATCTTAGTACCTATCTTAATACCTTAGTCTTAATAAGTGCGTTCATGTGCAAACTGCGTCTAGAACTGTATGACTCCGCGAAACACTTCTTCGGAATGACGCCATATTTGTTGACCAAGTTCACTATCATATCCCATTGGCCGCCATCGTTGATAGGGTCCTGCAAAAAACAAATAAAACAATATTAAATAGCATAGCTTTGAAGGATTTTGATTTTATTCGTTTTATCTATATCTACATAGTGTGGCATCTACATTGCTACATGAGACCTACACATCACACTGACTTCACGAAAAATCCTGCGTCGCGCAAGCAGAGTTTACCGCGCAACTAGCATACATACAACGTCCTGACATCAATCGTCGGGCAGTAGTCCACCAGGTACGACACCTGCCTGGTCGGAGGATAGGTCCCTTTTCTATAGAGGACGAATGAACTTTACACCATGTTCCTCATACCGCTATCAGCGCCCCTCGGTTTCAAACGTATAAGTTTCGATCCCGTGGGAATATCGGGATAAAAAGATATCCTATGTGTTAATCCAGGGTGTCAGCTACGTCCATACTAAATTTCATCAAAATTGGTCCAGCCGTTTGAGCGTGAAGAAGTAACAAACAAACACACACATACTCGCAAACTTTCACCTTTATAACAGTGTGATAAAACAAAGTCGTTTTTCTTGACTGGCCGTGTGTGACCCCGCTTAGTTCTAAACTACGCAACGGATTATGATGTGGTTTTCAAATAATTTCGAGCATTTATTCCGAAAGGTTTATGTTTTAATATTTAACTAACATATAATACATAAATCTCGAGCAATCTCTATTGCAACAGTCGCACAATTCATATTACATATTTGCAATGATACGCCTTATCAAAGCAAATAAACCAACTCAGATAGGAGTAAATGCATGATTAAATAAGCCCTACATATTATTATAAATTATTTTTGTATCTTCATTTATTTTTGTAAGTTGGTAAAACACGATAGTAACACTTCAACACATAATCATTTTTTTTCAAGATAGATGAGATGAAAGCATTGGCGGCCTAGTGGTAACGGCTGCAGGTCGTAGGTCGAATCTAGTCAGGCGCTTTACTTTGTGTAAATTATTTAATCACTACTGCTCTCAAAACGGTGAAGGAAGACATCGTGAGGTAACTAGCATGTCCTAGAATAAAAAACGGGTTGCACTCCGGAGTGCCGGCAGAAGTGAAAACTTGAATATTAACGTTGTGCATTTTTGATATTTTGGAATGCGGTCTACTCTCCCTCCGTCTTACGAATTTTCGATCAGGTCACGTGTCCTGACGCGAGCTCCGTCTTACGAATTTTCGATCAGGTCACGTGTCCTGACGCGAGCTCCGTCTTACGAACTTTCGATCAGGTCACTTGTCCTGACGCGAGTTTAACAGTTTTTATCCATCACAAAAAACTCTCCCTCCGTCTCACGAATTTTCGATCAAGTCACGTGTCCTGACGCGAGCTCCGTCTTACGAATTTTCGATCAGGTCACGTGTCCTGACGCGAGTTTAACATTTTTTACCTATTACAAAAAAGTGCACAACGCCGCTAAAGAAGTTTCCACTTCAAAAAAATCGAAGACGTGACTTCTACCATGTGACCGACCATCCACCAACACTCCCTGGGCCCGCGTGGTGGATTACAGCCTACCACAGAGAGGCCTGTGTCCCAGCAGTAGGGTTGATTAGTGATTAGATGTACTATAAATTAAATAGACGACCGCTATCAACAACAACATATTTGTTGTCGCACGGTAAATCAGCACCTTAATTGCGTAACACCCGATCAATCGGAATATGAATCATTTTGAAGCAAATTGCTAATCTATTGTTTCATAAGTTCGAAAAATTTGTCTGCTCAACACGTAAATAACGCAATGAATGTTGTTGAACTGTCAAAATGAAACCGGTTCCGATTGATCGTGTTACGCAATTAGGGTGCAGGTAACTGAAAACGTGTCTTTTTCGACAAGGCAGCCTATCGAATGGTTGTCAATAGCCATGCAAATACTAATAATAATAGTCTCCCGACTGATTTTGGTCACGGTGGCCAATCTCAACGGAGATTAGCCAGGCACGCAGGAGATATTATAGTGCACAAGTGTGTGCGTTAACACACACAGGTGCACTCTCTGTTCCATTACTCTCATAGTCCGATGGGACGGCAATCCGACACGACCGGGGAGAGATCAGGCGCAGGGCCAACGGCTTTTACGTGCTTTCCACACACACACACACACACACACACACACACACACACACACACACACCCCACCACACCACACCACACCACACTACACTTGGGAATCGACCCCAGGACCCTACGCTCAGCAGTCACGCTTGCAACCACGAGACTGCAAACAGTATTAGGTATCGAAACCGCAATGACAAATAATACATCAGTGAGCCGTTAAGTAATAAATATATGTCAAGAACACGTTTTATAGCATGTTTTTAGTGGCCAATCAATACAATAGTATAATTATGTCCGGTTAAAATAATAATTAATAACTTGCTGTATGTTCAAACAAATAATGGATTTTATGTGATTTTTACGATTCACTTCAGGGTAATTAGAAACGATTAATTTTATAACTAACTCGTGTATTTACGGACGGGTTAATAAACTACGCAAATCGCAACGGACTTCGATGCGGCCATCATTTAGAGAAATTCATCCGGAAGGTTAATATTCATGTTACATGAATATTAAACTTACATAAAATGAAGAGACCTGTCAAGTCGTAAAAACGTGTCAAGTAGTAGTAATATTATAAATGCGAAAGTAATTATGTCTGTCTATGTGTTTGTTTACCTTTGCACGCCGAAACGCTGTACGGATTTGAATGAAATTTGCCACTCACGTAGACCATGACCTGCACCCTAATTGCGTAACACACAATCAATTAGAATCGGTTTCATTTTGACAGTTCAACAATAGTCATTGCGTTATTTACGTGTTGAGCAGACAAATTTTTCGAACTTATGAAGCAATGGATTAGCAATTTGCTTCAAAATGATTCAGATTACGATTGATCGTGTGATACGCAATTAGGGTGCGGGCTTAGGACAATTATGACACTTTTTTTTTTGGTAACCGTTCCCGTGACATATTTAAGATAAGCTAGTAAAAAATAAAGTATACCTTTAACAAAAAGTTGACAAGTCTTCCTTCGAGTTCCTCTCCCTGCTTGGCTGTGGCGACGATGTTGTTCAGCCAGTAGTGGGCCCGCTCGATCTTATCCCAGAAGAACAGGTAGCTGTGGAGATAAAGACTATAATTGTAAAGCATCTGGCCAGTAATAGTGGAGCAGTGGTGGCTCAATGGTATCAGTACAGACTTACGAGTTGCAGCTATGTGGTAACCCAACCAGGCACTTTACTTGGTGTATTTCATCACCACTGACGACTCATTCATAGACGACTCCGCCTTGGAGTGTAGATGTGGTGCTGTTCCACAAACGATGGCACACTTCATTTCGAGTCCTGCGTGTCCTGTCAGCTGCACGTTACAGGAACTAATGGACGCTGGTGATGGTGCCAAACAAGTAGCCGAGTTCTGGGCCGAGTCCATTTAGATTGCTATCGACACGCTAAGATCTCTACTGTTTTCAAAACGGTGAAGGAAAATAACTTGAAGAAAACCAACATGTTCTAGAACCAAAAAAATCGAAGACATTTGACATCTACTAACCCGTACTGGGCCCGCGTTGTGGATTATGTCCACTCCTCGCAGAGCGGAGGACTATGTCCCAGCAGTGGTAACATTATAGCGTGATTATGTACGTTAAGTACCGCTCGAAAATCGCCAGTGTGAAAAGACCCTAACGATATCTTTACCGTATGTGCTCACAAAGTCATGTAACAGGAGACGTGTCGGTACTTGGCATTATTTTGTTATGTCTACCTGAACTTACTGCGAACATAATACAGCTCCTTTGTCGATTCAGCTTCAACTTTACCTACAAAATGAAACTCGACTGGCGAGTTCGAAATCCATTATAATATTTCCCCAACAAGATATCCATTACCTATATATTAGTCTATCAAAACGGAGAAGGAAAACATCGTGAGGAAACTGGCATGTCCTGGAATCAAAAATTCATTCAATGTGACATCTACTAATCCGGACTGGGCGCGCGTGGTAGATTACAATCTCTTGCAGAGAGAAGGCCTATGTCCCAGCAGTGGGAATATTAAATAGGCTGATTATACTTACGCTATAATAGTTATTTTGGGACCATTTTATCATGACTTTAAGGCTAGCGTAGGCCGCGCCGAAAAGCAACACAATGCCATAACCCTCCTTCATCACTTTCGTACATTTTCTACTATCAAACGCACACTACAGGCAACGCAGAAGAACATTAAAAGTAGCTAAAGGACTTCCTTTATCTAGTTTTAATTTGTCTTCTGCATACTACCCTCAGAAACGGGTGCCTCAAATATCGAACATGCGAAAAAAAAACATACCTCTGCGAGAACTCAAACTCCTCAATGCCATACTTCTTCATGAAGGGCAGACGCATAACATTGAGGGCTGCAAACAGCCAACAGCGGCCCGAGTTCTCTTGGTTCGTCACCGGCTTGGCTTCAGATTCAACCTGTTAATCAAAATTGAACTTTACAATCTGGAGAGACGGTTTACTTTTGTTAATTTTAATGCAGTAAGATCTGTCTAGGACATGTTACATTGACAATGGACCAATTAATGCCTATATCATAATCTGCCTGGCCTTTCCCCAAATATGGTGGGGTTGGCTTCCAATCTTACTGGGTGCAGCTGAATACCAGTAATTTACATAAAGCGATTACCTTTCGGGTAACATGGAACCTACCCAACATTAACTACATTAATATTATACCTAAATTGGGTTGGTTATTGGGATAAGTTTCAGGGCCAACATATTTGAATTTACAATTTTTTAGTTTTAAATGTTTTAATTTTTTTATATTCTAATATTTAAAAATAATATAATGTATAAGTATGTATTTAATGAAATAAAGGTAATAATATTTTATTAAGGTACATTAAGGTTTAACATGAGCAACTTGCAAAGTATGCATTATATGTATATGCTGAGCGAATCGCTGCTCAGTAATTTATATAAGCATAATAAATAATTTTATTTCTGTAAGTCGGTTTGTACAAACACTTTTACACATCAAAAATAAATTATATTTTATAACTAGATGAGTTCAGTGTTTCCTATCTGACTATTCTGAGAAGAAAGACTGAAACAAACTCAGAGGTCACATGTGGTCAGATCAGATCATGTGTTGGTCAGATCATGTGTATCAACACATGATCTGACCTGCTGTATTTAATAAAAAAAAAACTTTATATAATAGCATTGTGCAAGAATGTAAGGGGTCCTTTTAGTTTCAAGATCCTATGTTGTAAACCTACATTCTGGTAAATAAATGAATTTGAATTTCGAGTACCATGTAGATTAATGTCTGAAATACATTTGAGACAGATTTGAGTGGGCTTGTCCAGTCAGTGCCAACATTTGTCAGTAATTGTGTAGGTCAACGCAAACTTTAGGAGCAGTGTATGAGCCTAATTGGGGCAGCCGTGAGGCACACAATACTATTTTAGGTTTTTTTTATTGTGTGCCTTACTTAACCCGGATCAAATAACCTAATTTTCTTTCTTTCTTTGTAATGAGAGTGAAACGGCCCTGCAACTTTTGAAACAGTTTCAGTTTGATAACTTACTTTGATGTTGTAGACATGGAGGGTAGTCTCAGTCTTCTTTCTACTGATAGCAACCTCGAATGGGTCAAATCTTGTGCAAGCATTTTGCGCAAGTTCATTTTTGGGGTCCGAATAGAAGTCACTGCGGAACTTGGATATAGTATCCAAGGTCAATGGAACTGAAAGAAAAAGATGTTACATGTTATGAAATAATTATAGTTTTATTTTAACTTAAATTAAATTATAGTTTTAGTTTTATTTTAATTATAACTTTGATTTTAACTTTTAGTTAAGTGTATCGTGTTATGGAGTGTATCGTGTTATAGTAGAAAAATAAAAATTAAGCTCTTCAATTGCCTAATTGAAGAGCTTAATTTTTATTTTTCTACTATATAATATCTCATGGTTTTACAAGCACTTTGGAACTGAATAAAATGTCGTAAACTATTGATACACAGAATATTGTCTCTATAGTCATTTTCATGCTTTAAACTCTATTTAAATCCATACCCATAAAGTTACATAAACAAAATAGAAAAAAAAAGAGAAAATAACACAAATTATACCACACCAGTTTTCCCCGAAGGGTTAGGCAGGGGTGTACTTATAGAAAATAACTGGAGGAATTAAACTCATAACATGTGCTATAAACATAAATACTGTCGTTTTATTTAGTGCGGACCACTTTATCATCTTTAGAAGATAGTTTGATAGTTTGTGGGGACTCATTCAACAGCCCGTCAAATGTATAAGCCCATTTGTTAACGACTCTTTCCATAATTATTGGGCATATTTCACACCTTTATCTTGGCAAGTAGACATTCCACATGTTATACCAACCAGCCTCTCCAACCAGCCTCTTTGATTGACCCCCATCATTAATAACTTCCACGGTGAATGTTTAATTACAATAATTTTGACAAAGAAACTCACTTTTATGGTCTATTTGTGTGCTATATCTTAACAATTTTACGATTACACCATTATTTACCGGTAACTTGATTATATTATTCATTTCATGGTGAGAGGATTATTGTAAAAATTACATAATTTTGAATTTACATGAATATGTACAGGAATTTGGCAAATCACTTGACACATTTTATTATTTTTAATTGGTATGGAACCTTATCAGAGGTGTGTCCGAAAAAAACTGCCAAAGGTTTTACATTTTTTTTCTAACTGACGATACGTACGTAAATTAAGCTTCGTTACTTTTAATTAAATCTACAGATTGTCCAGTAAACTAATGTACCATTCTAGCTTTAATATCAGTACCTATAGCTGTCTAGGTGGCAAAATGACACAGCAATATTCTGTTTTCACATTTACAAGTAAGAAATTAAAAATAAACGCACGGTATGCAAACTGAACATTGTTACAATGATAAAAATAAGAAATAATTAAAGATAAGCTAATTATTGACTACAAACTTAACCTCCATTGGATATGTTTGAGTTCCGAATTAAAAAGTATAAAGTTCAGGTACCTGTAGACATGGCTGCAGAAGTAGTTCGTAACAAATGATGCGTCCGACACTTGATTAGCACTGTGGAAAGTGATTTTACGAGCATTTATTTGAAATGATTTATGAGATATCCACAGAGCACATACTTATAATAACGGAAAAAAATAACAAGGGATTTCCATTTTTCCGATAACGGGTAGCAGTAGCAACATAAACAATATAATCTTTATGTTCTTTGCGATAAGAGTCATGACAGTTGGGAGTAGGAAAATATTGCTATCTCCCTTCAAACCCAAGCATTAACCTGTCCCAAAGTGGTTCAAAAGTTCATTCTTTCGGTTATTGACCCTATGAGCAGCTGATTTGCAGAAGACTATGGTATTCCAAATCTGGTTTTCTGCTAATTAGATTGTACATTACTAATAAATATTTTTAAATTCAGAAAATGCGTTTCATTTCGGTTTATTATTTAATTTAATTTAGTTTTGTGAGTGCTTATTTTTCAAATGGTCTTGATTGAGTATATTTTATTTCTTCAGCTCTGGCAACATTGAAATATTTGCGCGAAATTTGAAATCTGTTCCATACGTATAATATTATTTTTATACTTAAGCTATCTACCTAATTCAAAACTGTTTTATAGTTTGTAATGCTAATTAAAATAATGATTAATAATTGTATTTCCAAATTATGTATTAGTATTTGATCGAAACAAGCGAAGTTAAATATTATTAGCTGTGCCTCGAAAAATCAATAACTTCAACAAACTGAAGGTCTAGTTTTAAGACGACACTTGCGCCGAAAACGCATTCCTGTCATAGTGTTCTCCTTCCCTCATACAATTAATTCATTTACAACAAGATTTCTCTTCTAAATAGTGCCTATTTTTAATCGTTAGTAGATTTTAATCATGTCGTTAAAGGCATATGAAGATGCTTGCACCAGAGCCGAGTTATTCGGCCAACCTTTGCCTGATCGAGAAGACTTTTTATCAAAACATAAACATTTAGATGTCGTGGAATTTGAGGAAGTGGAAATTCGGATGGCAGAGGTAAAAAACCTTTTTTTTTAAGTAGATAGAAGCTTTTTAAATTATTTTCGTGTGTTTTACAATGGTTCCTGATTATTGTTATTTTTTTTAAGTACGTACGTAATTGAGGAATGAGGGCCAAATAGGTCAAGGATTTTATGAATCTGTTACCTAATAAGTTGGTACTTATAGTTATTTTATTGCTATCCTTGACATCACAACTACAGAAAAAAAAATGCCAATCGCTTATCCCGTGATTTTTGTTTTTGTGTTCTTTCTATTTAATATTTCAATTAAGGTTGATTTAGTTGCCTAAGGGCTGATTTTTCAATCGATAGATAATTTTTATTCCTGAAATAAAATTGACGTCTGACAGATTTTGTATGAAAGAACTGTCAAAAATTCAAAACTATCCCTCGGATAAAATTATCTGGCGTTGGAAAAATCAGCCACACCTAAGTAAAAATATTCTTGATGTTTTTTCAGAATACTGCTATGCTAGATGACCAGCTCAAGGAAGGCAGCGGTGGCCTCACAGAATTGAACACAATATTGGATTCCACACAGACTAAAATAAATAAATTAAAGGTATATAATAAAAAAAAAAAAAAATTAGACAAGACCACAATTATTTAGGTTCATATTTTTGCAATTGAATTGATTGCAATTGTAGCAATATTGTCAATCTCTTCAATTGCATTTGGAAGACGATCAATTTGCGCATCATTGTGTATAAATCGTTTATGTAAACATTGACAATTGCAGTGCTCGTTTCTTACCCTTTAGACTTTCTCTAAAGGACGGACCTAAATAATATATATATATGACGAAACTTGAGCATGTGCTTCAGTTTCAGGTTCTGCCAGATTTCATAGATACCAACTAACGTGTAGGTTGGTACATAAACCTAGTCGGGATGAGATCGAGACGGAAACGTTAGATAGTTTTTTTTTTCGTTCTACATATAGTCTCTGCCAACACCCATGGGAAGAAGGCGTGACTTTATGATATGTATGTGTGTATTCTTTTTAATTAAAACAACACTGTATATTTTCAGGGTGTTTGCGGAACAATAACAAACTTCTTTCGCGTGAAAATGTCTGCAAAAGACAACTTATCCTATTCAAGTGAACCTAGCTACGTGGGACAGACAAACTATGACAAGGATTACATCCCGCCAACCTCAGACATAGGCTCTATTAACCAAGGCCTTGGCCCCTATGACAACGAGATGACGCCGCGCGCGGGAAAGTCAAAACAACATGGCGACGACATAAACACCGCTTTGGACGACTTAAAAAAGATGGAAGATCGGGAAAATACGTCGTTGCTGGGCAAAGCGGCCGTTAAAGATATTGGGAAGCAGGTGACGACGCAGATGAGTAAGTTGGATCAGATGATTATTAATGCAGATAGGGCTCAGGCGTCTCTGAATAACCAGAATAAGCAACTGCGGAGTTTCCTACGATAATTTTCTGGGTAATAATTGTATCTTGTTTAACTCATATAACTCATGTCTCATGCGATTGTGGCTCTAACTCGTTCAAGACTGCATAGCGTCTTGTGTGTTCTTCCTCTGGCGTTCGCTTTTTGTATCAAAGGTGTCGCGTAAGTGTTGCGTAATTCCTGATATTTAAAACAACATAAATTTCAATTATATATAGTTAGAGCCAGCCCCGACTCACGAGTTGTAGTTCGTGGGGTCGAACACCACCACTGCTCCACTGCTGGTCACTGCTGTTCATCACCACTGCTCTCAAACGAAGGCAAACATCGTAAGGAAACAGGCATCTCCTAGAACCAACAATTACCCCAAAAGGGCCCGCGTGGTAGATTAAAGCTCATTCCCTCTCGAAGAGAGGAGGCCTGTGTGTCTGCCGCAGGTAACTTATAAGCTGATTACGCTAACTTTAAATTAGAGAAGGGATAGGGAAAGGATGTGTGATATTTCTGCGACAGCATAAGATGCGGTAAAAGTTAAAAGTTTAATTAGAGCTAGCGCGGACTGTTGTTAACAGCCTGAAAAAAATCGCAGAGCAAGCTTGTATTTTGATCGTACAGTAGCACCAAGTTTGATTTTTATACTGTAGGCTTATTGATTGGTAGATCGCCACTAGGGAATGCAAACCGGTTTCACCGAAAACCGAAAACCCGGTTTTTCGGAATATTTGAAATTATTTAAAAAACCGGTTTTTTATTTCACGTTTCCGGTTTTTCGAGTTTTTTATTGTTTTCAAATGGCAACACCCAACACCACGTGTCAGTCAAAACTATGAATTTGGTGTCAGCCATTTTGTTTTACCAACCGTTGCCAACGGTTGCTAGTGAAAAGATTCAAGATTCAAAATTTTTTATTTATGGAAAGTACGTTGTTTATTGTAGCATTAGTAATTTGGTAACATTTAACTGTTTTCAATAGTTGAGTGAAGGTGTTTAGTGAATTTGTCCTGCAATTCAGTTATTTTTGTAAGTATTTGACATTTATAGTATGTACTTATGTTAGGTACAAATTGCTATTTTTAAATGTTAAGATATTCACACAGTGTGCCACACAATGCTTTATATTATAATTGTGAAAGTTTGATTGTTAGCATGTTTTTTCCTTTTTCACGCAGAAACAGCTAGAATCTAGATAGATTTGGATGAAATTTGGAATAGAGATAGCTAGGCTATAAGGCTACCTACATAGCCTACTTTTAATCCCGAAAAAATGATGTTCCACTTATTCTACGCTGCCGAAGTCTCGGGCAGAAGGTAAGGTAGTAGTTAATTTATAAAACAACGTTTTTGTAATGATAGGCATAGGCTGTCTGCCCATCGCCTACGAAACTGATTTGCCTTTGTTTCCTTACCTAACTTTTACAGTATGCCCAGGAAGTGCCTGGATCAGCCTGGAACATTATAATTTCCTTCCTCTCCCAGTCCAGTATAATTCTTGTTAATTTCATAATTAAACAGATCAAGTTATTGTTCTTGCTTGTCGCTTTCAGATTACTATGGATGACTTTGTAGAAAACATCAGAAAAACTGAGGATAAAAACAGCGTGTGGGGTCATTTTTGTAAATCGAAATCAAAATCGGAAGTAAAATACAAGTATTGCAATAAAATACTTTTGTGGTCTGGAGGTTCAACTTCATCTTTTTAATACTGTTGATTAATATTGTACCTACTAGAGTGAAGCACAAAAGCAAATAAACCTTTTACTTAAACAAATTTCTGCATTTTCATTGAAATTTTGAATACTTATGTATTTATTTTTAATAGATACGTTTTTATTTAATTATTGAAAATATGCAAGATGTAGGCGGCCTGAATTTCACAAGTAGTTTAAAAAAACTTAGACAGAAAAAAAAACCGGGTTCACCGAAAACCGGTTTTTTTAATACGAAACCCGAAAAAAAAACCGGGTTTTCATTTTGGCCGGTTTTGCATTCCCTAATCGCCACAGTCGTTCGTCTTCGTCTTCTATAGGAGATATCATTACAATATCTACTGCATTTTGTGAATACCTACGCGGTTACAGCCTATTATAGGATATTATATAGGTATCGTATAAAAACATGTCCTAGAATAAAAAATTCGATGACATAATTCTTATGTGGCCCGCGTTGGGCCCGCGTGGTAGATTATGGGGCTATGTGTGCCTCTGTTGTCACCCATCTCAAAAATCGTCTCTTCCTTGGTTATGGGCTCTGATTAGTACCTAATTCTACCCTTCAATCCATGTTAGCTGTTATGTTTTGTGAACTTCAAATAACAATGATCACCGTTTTCGTCCATGCCTCAACCCGCTCGCACACACTGGACGAGAGAGCGAACAGGATTATCGTGTATATCAGATTGTGTATAGATAATTTTTGGAATCTTGGGAACAGAGATGGTCTGACTAGATTTAGCACGAAATACCGCTGCAGTTGGCATTACCTATATCAGGAAATGACAATCTCTACGATGATGGAAAGAACTGTGTCGCGATATGTCAACCGACCGAAAATATCAACGTGAATTTCGTTTGTCCGAATTAGTTTAGCTGTTTTATTGTTTAGAATCTTTTGTTTTTGAATAGCAGATAGGTGTGACGCGACGGTGCGACACGACTCTGGTAGAACAGTACCTTAGTAGCGTAACACACGTCTGAATAATTTTGAAGGATTAATCCATTGCTTTATATGTTCGAAAAAGTTGTCTGCTCAACAACGTAAATAATGCAGTGAATATTGTTGAACTGTCAAAATGAAACCAATCGCTACTGTTCTACTAGAGTGGTGTCGCACCTTTTGGCGGGAGCCTTTATCAGTGATGGCTTTACTCGTACATTGGATTCTAAACGCGAAAAGTGAGGCGAGAAGCTAGTAAAAGTAAACGCCTATTGAAAAACGACTTCCTTTAAATAATTTTTCCAATTTTGTTGTCTGCGTTGCCATTGTCTGAGACTGGTATTGTTGCTAGACATTCTTGAGGAAGTGTAGCGGTGGGTGACGACGGGAAATGACCTCCTTGACACTCCGCCTTTGACTCAGATTCTGAGATTTTTACAGAGTCACCTGCAGTCTCAGGATGTGTTCTTGAATACCGGCTGTGCTAGTCTATTGTGTAAGTGGAGGGCAGTGGTGGCCAGTGACATCAGCCCCGACTTACGAGGTCGTGAGTTCGAACCCAAACAGGCACTTTACTTTGTGTACCTATTTAATTTCATCACCATTGCTTTCAAAATGGTGAAGGAAAACATCGTGAAGAAACCGGCATGTCCTAGAACTAAAAATTCGAAGACACGTGACATCCATCAACCCGCACTGGGTCCGCGTGGTGGATTACGGCATTTACGGCCCTCTCACAGAGAGGAGGCTTATACAAGCCTCCTCTCCCAGCAGTGGGAACGAGATAGGCTGATTGTGAGCTTGAAATCAGCTGTCAATAGCCTAGTGTTGGTTGGAATGACAGATTACTTCAATGTCACTTGACCTGAGTTTTCACGGTGAGATTTTTACAGTATAGACCTGGCTTAGGTTGACGCCACGTTGACCCTGCTCTGGGGTCGCGTAGACATGGTTGTATGAAACTGAACGTCAGAAAAGAAAAGAAAAAAAAAACCGGCCAAGTGCGAGTCGGACTCGCGCACGAAGGGTTCCGTACCATTATCTATAAAAATCACGTCTGTTGTATGGGAGCTCCCATACAACCCCTTAAATATTTATTTTATTTTGTTTTTAGTATTTGTTGTTATAGCGGCAACAGAAATACATACTTAATTTGTGAAAATTTCAACTGTCTAGCTATCGGGGTTCTTGACATAGAGCCTGGTGACAGACAGACGGACGGACAGACAGCGAAGTCTTAGTAATAGGGTCCCGTTTGTACCCTTTGGGTACGGAACCCTAAAAAAATCATCATCACGCTGTCTAGGTACAGTTAGGGAAATTAATTGTTTATCAAATTGAAACTGCCATTATAGCCAGTTCAAACAACTGTCAAAGAATGCAAGTTGTTATTTGAATATACGGACAATTTATAACATGGAATTTTTAACGCCATGGAATAGGCTCCCAGAAAATGGTTGTGACGGCTCCCACACTGGAATCGAATGGACAGATTAAACATCTCCAAGCTATTTGATACGGACGCATCAGCTAATCAGCTGCTAGTGTGTTTAACCAAATGATAGATGCCTCATTTCATTAAAAGCGTTTAATGGGCCTCTGCGAGTTGGCTTCGGCCCCTCGTTCGCCTTCCAAAGGTCCGGGATCCAAGAGTAAACATAAAAAATAAAAATCATCTAGCCTTTTCCCAACTATGTTGGGGGCGGCTTCCAGTCTAACCGGATGCAGCTGAATACAAGTATTTTACATGGAGCGACTGCCTATCTGACCTCTACAATTTAGTTACTGGGTAAAACGACACCCCTTGGTAAGGCTGGCCATCAGATTTTCGGGTTTCTGATGACCCGCAACGACTGTCAAAGATTCACAGCCGGGACCAAAGCTTAACGTCTTGATATGTAAAGATGGTCACCCATCCACGGACCAACCGCGGCAAGCATAGAGTGCGGCTGTTATTACTTAGCCACAAGCCCCTCATATAAATAAAAATAATAATTATAAATAATTTCCCTGACTTTATATACTTAGGTTATTATTATCAGAAGTGTGATCCTGTGTTGGCTTGATCTCTTATAAATCGAATGCTCAATTGTTGATATTAAAGTATGTAAAAGCACTTTGCTTATTCTGGTTTGATCACGTGTATATTACAATATATCCCTCTTATGATAATGTTTAAGTCATCTGTGTCCTCATAACCTTTGTAAACTGTTAGTATAGATAGGCTCATTAAGTACCTTTGTGACACTGTGTGATTTAAACCCGCACTTAAGCTAAGCTGATTTAAGTATTCCATTTTTACACAGAAAAGCGTGATTTAAGTGCGGGTTTAAGTCACACGATCTATAAAATAGTATACGATACGTGTGACTTAATTAGTCTATTAAGGCAAAGCGTTTAGTTTTGTTTTGTTTGTGGCTATAAGAGTAGGGGAAGACCGAAGAAACGATGGATGGAGTGGGTGAATTATGATATGGTTATATAGAATGGGTGGGGGAGGCTGTTCATGTTGTTTGAAGAAGCAGTGGTGGCTTAGAGGCAACGACCCCGAATTACGAGTTGTAAAGTCGTGAGTTCGTACCCAGACAGGCGCTTTACTTTGTGTAAATAATTTCCTCACCGCTGCTCTCAAAACGATGAAGGGAAACATCGTGAGGAAACCGGCATGTCCTAGAAACAAATATTCGAAGACATGTGACATCTACCAGCCCGCGCTGGACCCGCGTGGTTGATTACAGCCCACCCCTCTCGAAGAGAGGATGCCTGTGTCCCATCAGTGGGAACATTAAAGGCTGATCATGTAAGTAGTCTATTAAGGCACGGCGTTCAGTTTAATTTGACGCCGTACATTAATGGACCACTTGTATACTTAAGTCACACGTATCGTAATGTACTAACTTGTTACACAGTTTACTTCCTAGGTTCAGCAGCCAGTGTTCCATTCATACATAAGTTACAAGATGCCAAAATAAAATTCATGAGATTAAACCGAAGGGTCTGTTTCACAGTTTAGGTAGACAGGCACCTGACAGCCAATTTTCGTACTTAAAAAACGTTCTAATTCAAGTCACAATCTCATTTCAGCGACAATCAATGTCAAAAACTTGTCAAAAATTTAGGGAATTTAGACGTATTTTGACGGATTGAGACTGAACGTTCTTAAGATTACGGAAATTGGACCTCAGATAAAGTAATGACTAAGAATGTGTGATCTGCTGGATTAATTGGCCGCAACTTATCCGGAGGTCGTGGAACAGGCCTTATATTTTTATTTAATGATGAAAAGTACAGAGTTAACTTTTATTATATTTATTTATATTATAGGTAATTACTATCCTTAATTAATAAAAAATATCATTCCATTATGTAGTGTGCTGTAATTTTTTCTAAAAATCACTCGAATCGTGTTTAGAAAGAAAAAAAAAAAGAATTAAATTAAATATTAAGAAATTGGTGCTTTTAATGTGAGTGTGATTGTAATAAAAATCATGAATTTGCATTAGTTGACAATATTATATTATCTGTATTTAATGTAACCCTTTATAAAGGTAATAAATGGTAACCAATAAATTATTAATAATTAATCCTAATATTCCATTCAATGTTGTAATGTCAAAATCGTGGGTATCGTATCACGCTTATGTGGAGCAAATATGTATGTAGGTCTAAACGTGTTTGTAATAGGAATGACTTTATTAACATTTTCTGTAATGATTACATTACATAAATCGTCTGAATCTGGACTTAGGTCAATAACTGTTTGATCCGGGCCTTTTTTCTTCGATGTACTACTTAAGCCCACTTGAACCAAAAACACTAAATGCGTTGAACTCTAAAACTAATTAAAACAGCGTTCTGTCTCTACCATCATCAAACGATTGACATGAATAGAATGATGTTTTAAATTAATTTAGCGTTATACGTGGTGCAACTGGCCCTTACTGTTAATGAATCCTGTATGTAAATTGTACTGTGGTGATGTGGTGACACATTATGAAGAAAAATAGCTTACGTCAAAGATTTACCTACAATAAATGTTTCTTAGTGCTTAATTATTTACACCTAATTAATTTAATGTTTGTGATACGGCTGGTAGGGTCTTATTTCAGCATACCCAGCATACCAGCTTGTCTAATAGCCCCATATGTGTACGTATACTTACGATTTTGACAAATACCTATCCATTAAGAATTTCTTCTTGTTACCCTATTTAGCTTGATCTTTAAATCT
The DNA here is from genome assembly GCA_951799955.1 of Apamea anceps. Classification (NCBI taxonomy): domain Eukaryota; kingdom Metazoa; phylum Arthropoda; class Insecta; order Lepidoptera; family Noctuidae; genus Apamea; species Apamea anceps. Next base: position 11,621,046 of record OX637520.1, read on the forward strand.
GTAATGTCAGCAGAATTCTTAGCATTGTGATAAATGTATTAGTGTCAGACACGAAAGATATAATATTTTTATGATTTATAGCATTATTGAAAGAAACCAAGCTGTGATTAATATGTCTTTTATTTCTGTCCTTTTAAAAATACACTGCAGTCACAATATTTGACGTAAATGTCCACTTTGAGAATTTTTGCGTCAGTAATTACGCGCAATGGTGATATTTTAGTTTGAAATTAAATACTTGCATTCTTTCCCTTTTTTTTCGTGGTTCCTGACCTGCACAAAAAGCCTCCTAGTGATACTTTTCCCTTACTATCTAGCCATTTCCCAACTACGTTGGGGTAGCTTTCCAGTCTAACAGGATGCAGCTGAATAGCAGTATTTTACATGGAGCAACTGCTTATCTGACCTCCACAACCATAATTGGGTGACACTATTTTTATTTATTTTATTTTATTCTATTACAGACACTATACACCTTGGTAAGACTGGTTATCTGCATTTTGGACTTCTGACTACTCGGTAACGGCTGTGAAAGATCTACGAATAACAGCCGGGATCAACGGCTTAACGTGCTTTCTGAGGCACGGAGGGGTTTTGATATGTAATGGATGGTCATCCATCCATGAGCCTACCACGGCAAGCCTAGCCTAACCTTGGATTGACTCGTGCGGACGTGATTATTTTGCCACGAGCCCCTTTAATAAATAAAGTATAGGCGTAGTCCATAACATTTTAGCATTTCTTGATTGTCCTATGTGGCTGCTAAAAGAATCAATAGAAAAGGTTTGGCAATAGGTATACACCCGTACCTTTCCGACATTGGGTCAGACGCCCTTCAGGGTAAGCAGAGCAATGATGTTGATTATGCTGATGAATTTAGCGAGTTGGCTGATGGAGTCCAGTGGTATGCCTTTGGAGCGTTTCCACCTAATTGAGAGGTACGTGTTTAGCTAAGTATGCTGTACGCTGATGATGATAGTGATGAGAAGGATAGTTAACATAACACATACATAAATACTGTTTGGTACACCTTATTTACCCATTTATTAGCCGTAAACAACTTATAAAAATAATTCTAGCAAATTAAGTGCATACTTACTTTGGAAAAGTAAAATTAAAATATCCATTATATTAAATATTCTGTAAATTAATGATTAAACTCCAGCTTGTGTTATATCCTTGGTCGATTTCAATCATTACTAAGAAGATCAGCATTATCAAAAATGAAGATATAATAAAGTCAACTTTTCTGGTCAATTACATGCGTTAATATTCTTTCTTCTTAACAAATAAAATGACGAATACTTAGCACCTGATAATTGGATTAACTTTTTCCTGATTCCAATTATTGAAGATACAGTTGACATTGGACGCGTCACGCTTCGATCAGGGCCACACAAAAACAGAACTGAATCAACCGTGAAACAGAGTTATATAAGAATCTGATTATCGTACCATGACCTAACATTAGATCTCAAACAGTCGAGATGCTACTTGCTCTTATCATTAGTCAACTGTCAGTACTTGTCGTCGCGAATCCATTCCACAAATATCCTACAGTGTTCCTACTAGATGTCGGTAATGAAGAACTGGAGAAAACAAATTCTGAACAGATTAGACTATCCGTTCCCGGAGGCTCTGTAGCTTTGAGATACCCAGCGATTGGCGATGGAAATACAATAGGACATCTTCGAGTAAGTAGCATAGACTTCGGAACGGCTTTTAAAGCGAATATAGCTGACGGAGGACCTGGTTACAAATACGCTGTCTTAGTATTCATGGGTAACCCAGGCGTTCCGTACGATGCCGTAGTGACAGTGCAAACAGTGAATGATCAGACTTTTGATATACCAAGTATTGGATATGTTCCAACCAGTGGCGGTGGTGCAGTTGACGTTGAAGAAGATGCCAACAATAGTGCAGAAGATATAAGTGATGATAGTCCACAACCCAACAATTATCAAAGTGAAAATGTAGCACAAAGTAGTAACGCCGAATTGGTGCAGTCGTCTGTTAACGTATATAAGTACGCTGAGAACGAAGTGATGGAACAAAGTGATGAATACGATGAACACAGTAATCCTGGTGATGACAACGATGAGCCAAGTGGTGAAATAGATGTCGAAGCGAATGATAATGACGAATCGGAAAGTGGTTCATATGAATATGATAACGAAAATTACCAGCCAGACATACACAAAGAGTATACAGACGATGTGGATGAAATTGATGATTCTTATGTCCAAGTCAAAGGTATTGACACCGATGATGAAGATAATGACGGAGAAATAAGCCCAGAACTGGCACAATCTGAACCAAATGATTACGAAGAAGGCAATGAAGGTTCTACTGTTATTCGCAGTAAAATTAACTCAAACTATGATGGCTTAAGGCCTTATTTAAGTGGTGGAGAAATTTATTACGAAAACGCTGATCAAAGGAATACTAGGCCTGATTATCAGCAAGAGCCGCTAGATTATGAGGATCCAGATGAAATACAGCAGATTTTTAATGATGGAGAAATACATAATGATGGTGAAAAATATAGAGATTCAAATAACAATAATTATATAGATTCTGATGATAACTATGCAGTAGCGTATTAAAAACTAGTTATTAAAATAGTCATAAATTGTAAGTAAGTCATAGAAATTATAATTAGTAGAAATAAGCATCATAAAATATTTGGTATATGTATTATTAATGAGTAAAGATTCGGAATTGTTTTTTTTAGGATTTATTTAATCTTCCATTGACACCAAATAAATTGGGTTATGAGCAGGAGCATGACAATTAATTCTTCCATTCTCTTGAAATTTACTAAATTATAACGTGTTTCCGGTGTATCTTAGGTAGTCAGTCCCGCGACCATCTTGCTGACTGGCTAATATTTTAATTTATATCATCATTTGTCTAGTTTTTTTTCTCAAATATGTTGGGATCGGCTTCCAGTCTAACCGGATGCAGTATTTTACACGGAGCGACTGCTTACCTGACCTTCACAACTCAGTTACTGGGTAACACGGTACCCCTTGGTAATACTGCTTGTGATTCTTTCGGGCTTCTGACTACCCATTATGACTGTCAAAAATCTACGAATAACAGCAGGGGCTAACGGAGGGACGTAGTTGCCACGAGACCCTCATACAGGGCATAGTAACATGGATGGCCTGTTACCATGATGGACTCGATACATGATTCTGAACCACGACGTTGAAATTTTTCGTCGGCTAATAAAAAATAAAATTGCTGTTCCACCTCGTAGAGTGAAGAGTCAAAATGTATGAAACAGCAGATTTTTTTTTTGATAAATGACGTAACATTTGTACCCTAGTCGGTCTAGAACCATGTGTTGGACTCATGGTTTCAGTGTGCGCGTCGATGTCCCCGCCACTCTGTCTGTACACTTAAGTATTTGCGTGATAAAAAAATCCTGCCGAAGCGAGAGAAAATGAAATGAAAAAGTAATCTTTGAATATTTATTCCGTAATACAGCTATTTGGCATGAGTTTCACGTAAACATGAAGAGCCAATCTCTCACTACAAACCTTGATCTTGATTGAATATTTATGTCTGCCCCGCCCCAACAAAATATGCTTTGACGTTCCATTTTAAAATGTTGCTTACATACATATCGTCAAGAGATGCAATGCGATGACGACAGACCTTTTAAGAATGTTTTTATAAAAAATTGTACTTTCTGAGTGTTTATCTACGATATTTCTGAAATAATAATCAGCCTATAATGTTCCCACTGCTGGGACGCAGGCCTGTGTGTGAGTGGGCCGTAATCCACCATGATTAATAAATCCACTAATGGACATTCAATTTCAGTTCGTTAGGTAACTTTTGTAAATTACAATTATTTAAACAAACCGGTCCTTTTGAATTAGCGTTATTAGGAAAACACTGAAACTACACGAGCCAACAAGTCTATAATCATTATAAAGCAAGAAAGCCACAAACAAACACAAAGAAAATTGCTTGCATGAATTTTTCATAACAATTTAATAGCATACACGAGCGTAAGAATCTCGTGTCCTTTTCCACGTGGATCTTCTCAAGGATCAGTCTCATCAGCACAGCAGGTGGCTGATTGATATAAAAATATAAATAATTGAAGCACAAAATCATTCTGCCCTCAATATTTGCGCGTGCCGCCATTAGGACGATTTGTCTCTTTCTGTTAAATCCACTTTGAAAACTCCTTTGGTATGTGAAGTTATGGTGTTTCTTTATTGTTTTTTTTTTTATTGGAATCTTTTGTTTCATGCCAGTCTTTTTGCAATTCAAATTTTGATTTTCGAAATTGTAAGATGTTTATAAATTATACTAAAAGCAGAAGGCCAATTTCTGTAATCAAAAACGTTCAAAATCTAGTCCCAATCTCATCTCAGCGACAATCGATGTCAAAATCTTGACAAAATGTAGGGAAATTAGAGGTATATTTGACAGATTGAGACTGAGATCAGACTGTAAACGTTCTTAGAATTACAAGAATTGCCCCTCAGATGTCGGTAGTACCTACTTATAATGTAAATATTTGTTTCATTATCCGAATTATTAGTTTTTTCAGATTTTATTTATTTTGCAACAGAAGACGTTAATTTCTGCATATGTAGGTACGTATAATAACTTATACACATATACGCACAAAATTCAAAGAAAAATACTAATTGTTTTTCTCTTTATGTATAAAACAAACAATAACAGGATTAAAAAACTTTTCCTCCTAAAATTTCTGATTACTCATTAAACTGTTTGCTTTTAAAGTTTAACGATTTGCAGAGATTCTCAAAAAAATATTCATTCGCAAATATTTTTTATGCATCAACGGCGTGACCTGACGAACATGCATGAACCATTATTGTTTATAGACTAACAAATATACACAAAAAATATTATTAATGGATTCGATCCGTTTTTATTGAAAAACTTCATGATTCATTCAACTTTTAGAAGTGGATTTTGAGTGTAAATAACTGGATAATTTGGTGTGAGAGGATTTATAATTGGCTTGGCATCGATCGATGGAAGGAATTTCTAGAATTTTCATTAGAATAACTATATTGTAAACAGTAACAATCTGCTTTATATTTCCATCCATCCAGTCCATTGCTAGAGTTCTATTCTCTTCTTCATCTATCTATTCTCTGGCATCTTCTTCTTCATCAATGTAGAGTTTAGAATGATGTCATGTTTTGATTTTAATCGGCTTTGTTAGTTTAGAAGAAGCTTCATTTCCATTTGTCATAATCTTGTTTCGGCCCTGGTTCCGTATCTTAGTACTTCTTTTTGACAGTATGCCATTTTTTTCTAGCCCTACCCCAATGTTTTTGCGGTCAGCGCAGTTGATTTTTTTCCTTTCATACTTCTCTATCAGCTGCCATCTCAGTGTGCTCTTCCCTACTAGCTATGACTAGAACAGCATACACAACAAGAATATACCACACACCTAACAAGCGCAATCCATCTATATGTTCTTTGGTCTCCCTTTTTTTAATTACATGTACGGTCACCAAAGGAGATAAGTAACCAGGGTCGTCGGATATAGTTGCTGTTTAGTAAGAAACCGATGGATGTTTTGGAATGAAATTAAATTTAAGTAATAGAAAACAAACAGTTCATTTATCAAATGAACATGTGAAAAAATAAGCAAAAGAATCATAGGGCATCATAAAATTTGTCCGCATCGCTGTTAACAGGAACAGTGGGAACATTTATCAAATTAAATTTCATTTGAAAATATTCATCGGTTTCTTACCAAACTTTAACTATATCCGACAACTCTCGTTATTTCTCTTTTGGTGGCTATACCTTAAGAAAAAAAAAAGTTGCCCTTCTATTATCCATGCCCAAACACACGACCAAAGCTACTGAGGGCATCGTCTCGCAGGTAATTGTCCCTCATCCCAAATATCCACCTATATAATGCCACGGTAATTACCGTGACAATGCATTTGCACAGTTTTTTTTATTAAGCTCAATATTGATCGTAAGTTTGTCGACATCCAAACCCTCATTCTCATTATTTATGCAAAACAAAACACTGACGTGGTCGAACCCTCTATATTTGTGTTTAATTGTTGATATTAGAATTACCCTGTCCAGACTAGCGCATACAGTTTGTTTGAAGGCAGTCAATCATTGATGCAAAATATTTTGGAAAGCCTTTATTTTGTGCTGTTATTGTTTTATGAATATTAACCTGGGTTGGGTAACCTGATAGGTTTTCAGGTCATATAGTCGATGGTTTGTTAGTAGAACAATGTGTTCTGCTGATGTTTATGTTGCGACTTATATTAGGTGATTATTGAGTTCATATTTGTTGACTGATGCCAAACTGAACGTGAAAAGTATAAATGCTTTTAATTTATACGCTTTGAGAAAGAGCTTGAATATTGTGTATTGAAGGAGCATCATAAAAAAGGTTTTTTAACTTTATCTGATTTCTACTGGTTTTTGGTTTGAAGAATGAGTCCATTTTGTCTATACACTATAAATATGGGTAACACAAAACACGTTCGAAATCCATCATCATTCATTCATTCGTGTTTTTGTTTGCGTCATGTTTTACCGCAAGTAAACGTATTTTCTTTCTTTTTTAATATTATATGAAACCCCGAAAATGTTCTCAATACATTTATATCACTAAGGAAACACTTTTAACGTCTGAAATCATGGTTAATGAAAGAGTAACAAGACGCCTTTCTCCTTGCAATAAACGATTCCTGGTAAAGAAGTTTTGTCAGGACAATTACGGCGAAGTGAAAGAGTTCCTAATATTATGAGTTTGTGTGGGAAACAGGCTATAAAGTTATGGGAATATTTTGACGAACACGTGTAAGGGGTTGTGATGTGAGATGCTTTAGATATTTACAGGAACGATATAAAAAGTAAAAAAAGCTTCAAATGTGTCTTTGTGTTTTGTGTTGCTAAGCATTAATTTTATCGAGCAAGAACAAAAATCAACTCAGCCTATCGCAGTCCACTGTTGGACATAAGCCTCTTCCAGGCTGCGCCACAATACCCTGTCCTCCGCCTTCCGCATCCAGTCAGTCCATGCCAGCCTTCCAGGACTTGTCTGCTCCACGGCCATCGGTCCATCGACAAACATGGCTAACCTATAGCTACTTCAGCTTGTTTGCTCTACATGCTATGTCGATAAGTCTGGTTCTTTTCTGGAATTTCATTTCTGATTAAAAAATAGTCATTTCTGATTTAAAAAAAGTGCAATGTGTTAAAAATATAGTAAATTTTCTCCATTTATGTCTCAAGGACGTAACAATTTTACTGTCTTGTAGTCTTAGATCCCGCTAATGATTATTATGATTATCTTATAACGTTTAATCTTACTCTCATGGCACCTACTACATCAATGCTGCAAATATTAATGATCTTGCAAATAAGCTTTTAAGCTGATATCAGATGCTTCACTTTTTGATAATTTATGTCTTTCGCTTGAAGTCAAACGATGCATCAAAAGTGAAAAATTAATCCACTAGTGTACAGATTCACCAAAGTTTGATTTCGGCATTAGGCATTTTTCACTCACACTTCTCGAGCTTGAATGCTCGAAAAATTTAAATGAACTTTAATTTCTATACAATTTAGTGAGTGTCGTGACGTGAATTGAAACAAAAATGTTCACTCGAGTGAAGCGTTTAGTACTAAGCTGCATAATATAATAGTATCTAAACATAATTGACTTCAAGCTTTAGTTTTCTAAGAAAGTCATGAACAGTCACACGACTATCCAAATACAGAGCATTTTTGACACCATAATGTCAAATACAGGTGAAAAGGCCAGATCATGACGGCTATTAAAACATGACGAAACCGCTTTCCTAAGAACCCAAACTCTATAAAGCACAGTTCTATTAAAAAAATGGTGAGTAGTCTTCAAATATGTAGGTACGACACTGTTGGCGCAGCGGCTGAGCGATCGACTGCTGCGTTGCGTGTTGCGGGTTCGATTCCCGCACGGAACAAATATTTGTATGACCTACAAGTTTCAAGTTTGTCTATGTGAAAACTCACATAGACAAACAGGCAGACCCGGAACAAATGTTTGTAAACGCACCCACGATACAGCCGATCGATTCTGTAAAAATCTCACCGTGAAAAGTTGGGTAAAGTGAGCTGCCAATAGTGTCAATCCCTAGCATTAGTTGGAATGATAACTCACTCCACGCTCACTCCACCATGTGTTCACGGTGATATGGTTACAGAATCCCACTGCTGGAGTGACTCCTAGTGTGGGGCAACGTTTTGTTTTAAAAAAAATGTTAATTATATTTATGGTCTAAAAGAAAATACTGGCTGCTAAGTAAGCCGACCAAAAATTGCATCTAAAGAGTACAGTTAACGGTTAATAAAATTCAAATATGGAATTTTCGAGCAAACATGGCGCCGCTCTACAATTCTAAATTCGAATAGTCCGTGAAACTGTTTCGAGTAGCGCTTTCATGTCTTGCTCCAAATACATTTTGATCTGTTACAAAGGATGCGTTCTTAAGATCAATTCCCGTATTTATAAATCTCGTCGCATTCTCATATCAGCAACAGTCAATGTCAAAAACTTGTCAAAAATGTAGGAAAATTAGATGTAATTATTTTCTCTTAACAGATTGAGACTGAGATTAGAATGCGACTGTTCTTAAAAATACGAGAATTGCCCCTTTTATTTATTGTTGGACTATCTTTCGAAATTGATCCGAAAATAATAACCATAAAAAATTACATTAAATAATTATTGAAAATAAGGCAAAGTGCAGTGTACTAGAATCTCTGCGAAAATATAATTTGTTTAGTACATTAATCTTGATCGAAAACAATATGAATGCCATGTACCTCATAATATCTAATAATTTGAATTAAGAATTTGAGATAATTTTCAAGTAGTGGAACAACAAACTGAATTTTTTTTTACAAATTGATAAAATGAAATCACGAAAAATATTTTAAAAGCGCATTTTTTTGTTAAAATAGGGCGCCCCCCCCTCTAAAACCTAAACGAAAAATCTGAAAAAAATTCATGATGGTAATAAAAATCCATGTGTGAACTTGGAAGGAAAATTATAACAGCTTAGATAACTTTGTTAGTTCAGGAGTTATAGAGGCCTAACTTGTAAAATGCGCTTACTTGGAAAACTTCGTAACGTAACGAAATAATAAGTAAACATGGTTAAACCGTTTCATTCAATTAATTTATTCATAGTAATAAATACCAACCCCGCCTTCTAAATCCATGTGCCATTATGGGTGATTACGGAACCCTATTCTATGCGTGGCCTGACACGCACTTACCCTGTTTTTTTGTTACAATTGTTCACTCAAAAATCAACTTAAAATTAATTTCTCTAAAGTAGTTAACTGATTAAGTGGCAATGGGATGTAAATTATCTGATCATAAGAACACGGCTATATTTGCTTTTCAAATACAGCAAACTGCAAATCAAAAGAACCGTTAATACTGATCTATGATATCAATTCACCTTTGTTTGAATTATGCAAAGTCTGAATAAACTGTTATTTTGATAAATTATACAACCTCATTGTGCCTTCATAGAACAGATCATCTTTGCGTGGGTCAATGTTCCTTATCAATTGACCTGGGTATTATAAAAATGATCAATAAATAGGTATTCAGGTTAATTTTTAGGTTGTATCATCCTATTCACCCATTTACTAGTCTTGCCATAGACAGTTACCTATTTTTTTTAAATTTCTGGCTGCTTGACTACCTGCGTCACCGATAATGTTGTGAACCCACGCTTTAACGGAACCTAATTCAGGACATATCTGTCCGATTTTATACCCTTTTAGATAAGACTAGCAGCGCCCCGCGATTTCACCCGCATAAGTTTCGATCCCGTGGGAATATCGGGATTAAAAGTATTTTATGCATTAATCCTGATTATAATCTATCTGTGTGCCAAATTTCATCCAAATCCGTTCAATTATTTTTGCGTGAAAGAGTAACAAGCATCCATGCATCCTCACATACTTTCGCGTTTTCAATATTCTTTTATTTTTTTTTCATATTAGTGGGATACTATATCGAAACTAGCGTTTTTCCGTTTTTTTTTATTATGCTACCCGTCAATCCGGGGTTGCCAGTTCACTTAATATGGTAGACTATATGGTTTTCATTGTCGATAAAACCCACCACAATTTTTTTTTTGTCATAGAATTTCTAAATAGCTCACATTTACGGAAATTAATTTTAATGACTGTATTTTAGAAGTAATACTGGATAGCTTTTCTTCTTCCCCCGTATTTCCTTCTTATACTCGTACTTACCTAATCAGGACCACCCGGTACGGTCCACGAGCGAAAAATGAATGATAACAATTTTGTCTTTGAATGCAAGTCGTCGCGAAGACACCCAAATTTGACACGTGTAAAGTAGGAATTTAAATACGTTTTAATTTTCGAAGGACTTTTGATAACGCTCATTTTGAGACGGTAGGGTACGAGTGAAGTAGCGGGATCGTCCGAAAGGGTTACCGCTGCCCTGGAACATAAAGGGCTAAGGAAGGAACACGGGTGGGTTTTAGTCTGTAAGAGTCTGACACTCCCTCCTGCTCCACCCAGAGCGGGAGGAGTCAATTTTGATGATTTCCCATCCTGAAAAAAAAAATAAGGGTACGAGTCAATCGCTGAGACACCACAACTTGTATGGAAACACGTGTTTATCATTATGGTGGATGGAAATTAAAAGGGGTCTTGATACATTTCTATACATTTTACTTCCTGTTCTGTGATGACGAGGACGTCCTCAATAATATCGTTATGTTATAAATTATAAAACCACAAAACGGCTCTATTTTATTTCAATTCCTCATCACTTTTCATAGCTTACCAAGGGGTATCGTATTACCCGGTAACTGGGTTGTGGATGTCAGATAGGCAGTCGCTCCATGTAAAATACTGGTATACAGCTGCACCCGGTTAGACTGGAAGCCGACCCCAATATAGTTGGGAAAAGGCAGATGATGAATACGTTTCATAGCTACAGACTTATAATACATATACATTGCGGGTAACATATTTATTCGGGAATCATATGTTGCAATGGTTTATTTTATTTCTTGTTTTGATTGTTGTTTTTATTTATTTATGTATAATTGCATGCTGCACTGGTTAACGTCATCACGTCAGCGCCGGCTGCCGCTGAAAACCAGCGCTGGGGCTCTGTCTCGTATAGGGACTTAGCATTATGCTGAGCGATGGCCGTTTTGCGTGAATATGACGCATGTTTACCCCTAACTTGTTTTTTTGTGTGTTTATGTCCTTTTCTTATGAGTCATATGTGCTGCAAATAAATGCATTTTCTTTCTTTCTTTCTTTCTTTATTCCAAGATTATATTCAACATAATAATGTAGAAAAATAAATAACAGATCCTGCTGTATGTACATCAAAATAACAGAACAACACCTACTTAACATCTGCTAAATAATACAAACGAAAACTTTTTGGATTCATTTATACTGGCCACTACATATTTAGCACAAAAACGGTCACCGTGGATCGATTCGAAATTCAAATTCGTATTTTAAAAATAGAGCGTCGCTGTGCGCTCGGGAACCGCTACCTGAATAAATAGACTTTACCTCTTCGTACTATTATTGATCGAAGCTTTATCTAATTTATGGCACCGTTATCGAGTTACCTCATTGCGTGAATTGAGTAATCGGTAATCTGTGGTAATAATATGTAGGGTGACTGATACTTAAACACATGATTGTACAGACGCCAGCAGGTCAAGCTACCCGAAACTGTCAAATTTTCCCAATCAACCCTGAACCTTAATACTTTAGGAATAAAGTTGAAAATCTATTAAAGAAATCTGACAGATTGTAGTAGCTTGATGTGCTGGCGTCTGTACTCATCATTACAAACAACTTTCCTAAAGAAACGATTTTTTTTAAATTTACCAAGTGCCGGACCAAAAGCATCCGCGCGCACTGTCTCTCTGGTTGTTACATGAATGAAAAAGAATAATGCATGGTTTAAGTGGAATAGTTTTGTTCCTAAAAAGAGGATTAGTTAGTAAATAAATTAAATTACAGCTGATGGTGTACTATTCTTGTTAGTCACCCTATATTTAGTTCCTACATAAATACAAACATTGGCGCAGCTGATGCCGACTTTCCAAAATCTAAGTCTGTCTGTCCGTCCCCATCTCACAAAATATTCATTTTTTGTTCGTTTAGAATGTGGGTATTTGACTATCATTCGATCATCATTCGACGTTATTTGACTTTAATATGATCGATATGAGAACCCAGAAGATTCAGAAAATCCTAGACTGGGCAAAATCTTTAAGTAATTCCAGTAGGTAACTAATATACATATACAGGGTGGCAGGGACATCGACGCGCAACTTGTAACCATGAATTTAAGCACATAATTTTAGATCCCCTAGTGTAGAAATTAAAAAAAAATAAATCTGCTATTTCATAGGAAAATGCAATACCTGTGCGGTCAAAATGTATAGAAGAGCAAACTTTTTTTTTAATAACTGATGAATTATATCGATGTGAGGGTGTTTAGAATCATGTGTCCCTGCCAACTATGTTGGAGGAGGTAGTCCTTTTCCCAACTATGTTGGAGTCGGCTTCCAGCCTTACTAGATACAGCTCAATACCTGTATTTTACATGAAGCGACTGCCTATCTGACCTCCACAACCCAGTTACTTGGTAACACGATACTCCTTGGTAAGACTGGTTGTCAGACTTCTGACTACCGGTAACGACTACGAATGACAGCCAGGACGAACGGCTTAGCGTGCTTTCCGACACACGGAGGTGTCTCGATCGCTCGATATGCAATAAATGTTCAACACCTATTCACGGACCGACCGCGGCAACCGTAGCTTAAACTTTGATGAACCCGTGCGACTGTTACTATTTAGCCACGAGCCCCTCTCGCTAAAATAAGTGATAGATGAAATACTTAATACATATATTATTATTATATTTCCATTTTTGGACAGCTAAAGGTAAAAAGCGTTTTGTAAACGTTCTAAATTTAGGTTAATTTAACCACGGCTTCCTGTATGACTGTGAAACTGGTTGAATGAGGTTAAAAGCGGTTCTTAGTCACATCAACTTTGTTTATAAATAATGAGGTTTGGGGCTACAATCGTTAATGCTATGACCACATCTGAGCAGTATTGTCAGAAAAAGTTAAACAAATCATCCATAGAAAACTCATATCAATCATACATAGAAAAAGAGGTATTTTTGACAGATTGAGACTGAGATCAGACTGTGAACGTTCATAAAATTACGAGAATTACCCCCCCTCTGGTTTTGAAAAGAATTTATTTGTTTTATAACAGAAGAATTCCTACCACAGTAATTCATTTTTAGCTTAATATCATTACTAAAAATTATTACTTAAAACATTTAGAATTTTTGCAACAAGATGCACCTAAGAAAGTTCATAAGGTCACGTTTGTAATTCGCGAAGGGTTAAAGGGGTATACAGTAAATCGATTGAAAATTGCGTCGCGGGGCTGTCTCCCAGTCAAACACGACCAGTAATTTCTCCGCCTATTTTCCTTCTATCTGTACTTCAGTACCCTTGACATTTTGAGCACCATTAATATGAGTTCAATCCAGAATTAATGGGCGACGCGTGCGCACGAGTTCGAACAAACTCTTAAACACGGCCAATTAATCGGTTCTTGTTGGCTAAACATTTTGTTACTGGTAGCAGGTGAGCCTTGAATGAAAATACTATTAAAAAAAATGCTATAAACGTGGAGTAAAATAATTGTATAGTGATAGGTGACAGCCAAAATCGGAACTAACGTTCTTGTTATTTCCGATTTAGTTTTTCAATACATTTCACAAAATGATCGCACAAATGTTTGGCCAACAACGGCAATCAATCAATTTCCAGCCTGATTGGGAGTTATATCTTCGAGCCGTTTGGGGTTGAAACACTAGGGCCATGGGGTCCGAGTGCCCACTTGGTGTTTCGAGATATCGCCAAGCGGTTAGTCGACTCTTCACGTGACCAGAGGGCTGGCCTGTTTCTTGGCCAAAGAATTAGCATCGCCATACAACGTGGCAATGCTGCCAGCCTTTTGGGCACTGTTCCTGTTGACAGCGATGCGGACGAATTTTTTGATGCCCTATGATTCTTTTTTTTTTCACTTGTACATATGTATTATTATTTTAGACTTAATTTGATTCTTATGAGAATAAAAATAACAACTTTTAAAATTTGATAGATCTTCTTTTCTTTTTTTACCCGACTACGGCAAAGCCAAAAGGAAGGGTTATGATTTTAGCAGTGTAATGTATGTATGAATGTTTGTATTACGTGTGTTCCACCGTAGGGCCTAAACTATTGGACGAATTTTGATGAATGAGGTATCAATAGATTCGTAATTATGGTCCGGGTGATATAGGCTATATAAAGCCCCCAATTCATACTTTTTAGATCATTTTATTTTTCCGTACTTGGGTTACAGTTTTTTAAGCTTAATTCATTATTCCTTGACAGTCGTTACGGGTTGTCAGAAGCCCGAAAGTCTGACAACCAGTCTTACCAAGGAGCATTGTATTACACAGACACTGGGTTGTGGAGGTCAGGTAGGCGACTGCCTATCTGACCTACTAGCTGAATACCAGTATTTCACATGGAGCGACTGTTCCATGCAAAATACTGGTATTCACCTGCATCCGGTTAGACTGGAAGCCGACCCCAACGTAGTTGGGAAGAGATTAGGTAGATTGATTGACGTCGTTCAGTTACTCTGTTTGCCATCCATTTTTCAAGCACTTCCTTACGGAGTAACTTTACATAACATTGTAACACTTTAGAACAGATCCAACTGACCCAATATTCCTCACATTCAAATCTATCAATCAATGTTAAGGTAGTCTGTCACAGACATATGTACCGTCACAGTTACCGTCTGTCGACCCGAAATATTAATACAAGTCTACACGTGCACCTGAACGACCTATTTATCTGAATCTGAATCATCTCACCTAATTTATTAATATGACACTGCTGTATAACAAGCTTAACGGTTTTCTGTAATAAGGTTGGAGGAAAATGGTTGTGCTCATTTGAGGATTTTGATTGTGTACGCGTGTATGATGTGTGATATGTTCATACACCATCCACGTGGGCACAATCTATGTCGAAGCTAAGAGAGTATATAAGGATTGTATCGCGTTTCTCGACTCCCATGGACAACTGCTTCCTCTGCTGCTGCTAAAAAATAACCTTAAAAACTCCCAACTATGCACTGTTTCACTCAAGGATTAGTCACACCGACACGGACAGATTGTGGACGCGTAGGTATATGGGCTGGTTAAATGTTGCACACACACGATCTAGAAGGAATACGTGAAATTACAAGTCACACTGTATATAAAGCGATTAAAAGATGTGTAAACATTCAGACATATAATTTTATTATTAGCCCGTCTGGATTACGACCTGGAAACGCCTTGCGGTCTGCCAGGGCTCTTGTTTACCGGCTCTTGAAGGTGAAAACATATATAATAAACATATATAAAAAATTAATAATACTGTATTATTTCCTGTACAGTCACGGGGAAGACTTGGGTGAGACTCGCAGAGACCAGGGAACCATGGCGCAAAAGAGAGGAGGGCTATACTCTGCAGTTGGTGGAACAAGGCTGCGAATGATGATGATTAGAATAGGTATACCTTTGAATGACGTAAGAGCTCCTTTGTAAAAGAGTTCATCTTTGTACGAAACCTTTTTCTGCCGCCAGCATTGTTTATTAACGTTTGAAGGGTAACAGTTGGGGGCTCGGTGAAATTACAGGCACATGAAGCAAGACTCGCACATACCAGGGAAGCATGGCGCTAAAGGGAGGAGGGCTTATACTCAGCAGTGGGTGGAACAAGGCTGCAAATGATGTTGATGATGATTCCATGTACAGAAAATGCCACTTTCTTAGCGTAGTAACAATTTCCATTTCTGATCAATTTCGTTGCAGATTTCAAGATATAATAGAATAATCTTACTGGCACTCATCAAGCCTCATTGCCTGATCTGCTGTGGTCTTCTTTGTAGACTATTCCTAGGTGGTTGGAACGTGTGGCGAGGTTGTCCCTGTTAACTTCACATTTCAAATGTGGTTGTAAGTATTGACCCACAATCTTAGGGTATTTAGACTGACAATTTAGATCCTTATTTGCTCGTATCTAAATGATCATTGACGCTTTTTCTTCTTCGTGTCATTGGCAGGACTGAATTTTATATCTTGTTGGCCCAAAACCTTGTCACTTCCATGGCGTCGTCAGTGGCAGCGCAGATGCTCCGAAATCCTACCATGACTACCAGATAAATGTAGAATGTCGACTTTTATTGTTTTGTGGAGTGCAGGTAATAATTGCTAAAACACACTGCAGCGCACATAATATACTCTAGAGGTATGAGGAACGGGGTATAAAGTCTACTCATACTCTATAGAAAAGGGAGGATCCTCCGACCGGACAGGTGTTGTGTCTGGCGGGCGACTGTGACGTCTGAGTTTGTTTCGGCCTTTCTTCTCAGACTAGTCAGATAGGAAACGCCGACCTCATCTAGTTTTAAAATATGATTGACGTGTAAAAGTGTTTGTTCAAACCTACTTACAAAATAAAATCATTTATCATTTAACTGCCCAACGGCTGATGTCGGGAAGTTTGTATATATGCTAATTGCGCGGTAAACTTTGCTTGCGAGATGTAGGATTTGTGTGACGTCAGTATGGCGCGTTGTACGCATGTGGCATACCGCTACAATTTAATCAGCCTATAATGTTCCCACCTGGGACACAGGCCTCCTCTCTTCGAGAGGACTCACTCCGGGTTGTAATCTACCATGCGAGCCCAGTGCGGCTTGGTAGACGTCACATTATGTCTTCGAATTTTTGGTTCTAGAACATGCCGGTTTCCTTACGACGTTTTCCTTCACCGTTTTGAGAGCAGTGATGATGAAATAATTTACACGAAGTAAAGTGTCTGCTTGGGTTCGAACCCACGACTAACACAACCGATACAACTCGTCGGGGCCGTTACCAGTAGGCCACACACTACACATTCTAAACACCTAATTACTTAATGGTAGAAAGTTGGGCTGATCCTTCTACCCGTACAGATCAATGACCGCCCTCGTCTTTCCAATATTACACGTGTATGACATATCAAAACCAATTCATAACATGAAGAAATTACTCTAATTATCAGAAAAAACACATTTTCGTATTTTATAACATGATTTGCGAAATTTGTTTCTTACTATCAGGGACAAGGCTGTTCTAAATATAATCACTCTTTAGTTCACCAGTCATTTCGTTCATTCAAAATAATATATAGCTTCACTGAATGACCTGATTTTAATGTAAATATTATGTAGATCGCTAAATTGTGATTACAGTATTCTATGGTACAGTCACGAGCATAAGTATATCGCTTTATTCAAAAGCGATTCACTCCTTTATTTTTGAATGAAATTTTATGTTGCTACGAACGCAGTATTTTCGAACCCATAGGTTTTTGCAACGTGTCGTATTTCATGGTTGTTTTCGTTATTACATGCAAAAATCGCTACTGAAAGTTTCCAAGTGTTGACATATTAGTGCTCGTGACTGTACACCCACAGAATTGGGTACACAAACATATTGTTATGTAATTATTATTTTGGAAGTGTAATTTTATGTTTTCTTCTATATTTAGAATTAATTGGCAAGTTTTTTCGGGAAATGGAAACCAATTAATGATAAAGCAACGTTTTTTTATAGCTTGGTCAAAAACAAAGGTGTTTCTTGTTTTGTCTGTTTCTATGTTTTGTTTCCACCAGTTAGAACCATTATGAACAAACATTGGGGGCGCACTGGTTACCGAGTTAGTCACTTTACTTTGTGTGTATTTAATTTTGTCACCACTGCCCTCAATATGGTGAAGGAAAACATCGTGAGGAAACAGGCATGTTCTAGAACCAAACATTCGACACATGACAAGACATGTGACATCTACCAACCCGCACTGGGCCCACGTAGTAGATTACAGCCCACACCCTCTCGAAGAGAGGAGGCCTGTGTCCCAGCAGTGGGAACATTTTAGGCTGATTATGTGTTATGTGTGTTGTATTGGGGTCGATGGCGATGATAGTCGGTATCTCGACGACTATACCTAATATATAATACCGTTGGTCGGACTCAGCATATGAAGAGACCAGCTCCATTTTCAATCACAATATAAGAATTTTGAAGGAAATTCCTAATCCATTGTTCATTAATTTGAAAAATTCGTCTGCTCAACGACGTAAATATCGCAATGAACTATCGCCAAAACCTATATTTGACCAATTTGAATACAAAATCCCGTGCACATGATGACCACAGCTGCGTTCGTCAGTAAAACAAAAGAGGATCCTTTTTAGGTCGACTAATAATATGCGCTGCAAGCAGGAATAGTCCTTACGGTGATCAGATATAGATTTTGGCGATAGATCATGGCTGAACTCACATATTGAAAGGCAATGATCGATTGCCATTATGTGTGTTACGCAATACCCCGCAGGATAACTAATGAAACGAATCGAACACGGCAGCCAGTTACTGACAGTAGGCTTGCCCCCCATTATATAAGGCCTTAAACATAACTTAACTCTACTTGCTACGCAATGAATGTTGTTGAACTGTCAAAATTAAAGCCATTGCAACTTTATGCTACGCAATTACCCTGCAGATTATTAGAACCGGTACGGTAATTGGGTTTGAAAAGGGAACAGGATAAAAAATCCAACAGTTACGAGGGCAAGTTCGTGAATAAAAAATATAAATAATAAAAGATTTCAGCCTAGTTTCCTGTTTATTTAGGCTAGAAAGTGGAAACGTAACATTTCTGACATTAATAGCAGTTTTATTGACTACGTACAATGAATAGTTCAAAGGAATATTACGAATAAAATATTATAGGAACGTGTTATGTAGTGTTTCGTAGAAAACTTATATTTTTTACAGATTATCTACAGTGTTTTTTTGACAATGATGACTAAGTCCAGACGCCAGCAGGTCAAGCTAACCGAAACTGTCAAATTTTCCCAATCAACCTTGAACCTTAGTGCTTTAGCGATAAAGTTGAAAATCTATTAAATACATTTGACAGATTGTAGAACCTTGATGTGCTGGCGTCTGTACAGGTAATCAGTTTCGCCTACGCGAGTCTTCGGAAGTCATTCCTCATGGAAGATGGCTATTAGCTTCCAAAGAGTGGCCTACATTGTCTATGTTTCTGATATTTTGCACAATAATAAGTTCGAGGATGCGCGGGCTCGCGAAACATGGAAGGAGTGGAGGGGGGCCTTTGCCCAGGACTGAGAGAGCGTAGGGAAAAACGTCCCGTCGGGTTTCATTTTGATAGTTCAAAAACATTCATTGCGTTATATACGTTGTTGAGCAGACAAATTTTTAGACAAATGAAGCAATGGATTAGCAATGTCCTTCAAAATGATTCAGATTGCAGCTGTTCCCCTTTGTCGCGCCAATAACAGCATGATTTGAAGTGATTTTTTGATCCGTTGGTGTAATTACCGTATGGCGTTCCAGCGTGAGGATAAATAAATAAATAAATAACGTTACAAAAATTTCTTTATGTCTTTCTTAAGGCAGCAATATGATCACGATCATTACCTGCTGTCGTCAATCCAGAATCAAGTATCAGCACCTAAACTAACATAACATCATTCAATAGTTCGTTTCCTAAAATAATGCGTCTTCTTCATCCTCCATTTGAAAATACAAAATTGTCTTCGGGGAAAACCAGTGTCTCTTTGTAGCACATAATAAATTAGCTGCTTTATTACTTTAGCAACGGACTGTAGGTGCGAGAGAACTCGGTTAATTATATTATACTAGGGAAAACTCCTGATTTCAGTCGTGAGGAGTAGTGTATGATAACGGCCCCGACTTACGAGTTGCAGGTCGTGGGTTCGAACCCAGGCGGGTCCTTTTCTTTGTGTAATTTATTTCAATACCTTTGCTCTCGAAAACGGTGAAGGAATATATCGTGAGGAAACCGGCATATTTCAGGACCACAAATTCGAAGACACGGTACATCTACCAACCCGCACTGGGCCCGCGTGGTGGATGAAATAAATCTGTTGGGAAACAACTATCTCTTCTACTAAGATGAAATAGGCGTTTCTCGACAGTGTCGATGGCAAAAATAATACGAAAAAAAAAATATAATTACAGTTTTGTAATACCGTTCGCTGACGCAGCCATTGAGTCCTCACGTGTGCAGGTGACAGGGCATGCGGTGTAAGGTGGGAGGTAGGCCATTGTCACTATCAGCTAGTGAAGTATTAGCTTGGCCCAATGAGCTGTGGGCCAAAATAACCACTATGTAGACGCCTGACACAGCCAGAAGGCGTCGCGGCAGACCCCGTAGAAGATGGCTGGACGAGCTGGAGAAAACCATCGACTAGTGGTCCACTTTAGACCTGGAACGAAAGAGCTGGAAGGACTCGCTTTTGCCCACCAGTGGAATAATAATACAGGCTAACAGTAACATTATTGAACGATCTCTTAAAATAACATAATATTTACATTATATAAGCTAACATTTAAAATAATAATAATTATGTACATGTGAAAAAATAAGCACAAGAATCATAGGGCATCCAAAAATTCGTCCGCATCGCTGTCAACAGGAACAGTGCCCAAAAGGCTGGCAGCATTGCAACGTTGTATGGCGGTGCTAATTCTTTGACCAAGAAACAGACCAGCCCTCTAGTCACGCGAAGAGTCGACTAACCGCTTGGCGATATCTCGAAAAACCAAGTGGGCACTCGGACCCCATGGCCTTACTATTTCAATCCCAAACGGCTCGAACAACTCCCAATCAGGTTGGAATATTTTCGCTGTTTGAGGTTTTCTGCACCAGCAGCAGCCGCTCCAGCACAGCCCACAGACAGACACATGTTGCATCCCACACCAAAGGTCTGTGCTAACTTCCTGGGCATTATGGTCATTCCGTCTGGTCTCGTCGTTTCAGCCTCTCCTCTCCTCAAATTTTCAATACACAAACATTACATCTTATTTCACAATACATTATGCGTGCAATATATTTCGCTGGCAACACATTAGTTCAGTGACGTATTTAGTTCAGTAGGAGAAGGAAAAGTCGAGCATTTATCTTCTAAATAGGCTGACGTCACACTGACCTGTCACTGAGGGACTTAGTTACTAAGGTTGCAACATAATAACGTTGTGGAAATCAGTTGAAAGGGCTCGTGGCTAAATAATAAAAGCCGCACGGGTCGCTCTTCAAGGTCAAGCAACGCTGAGAGAGGTCGGCTGTGGATGGGTGACCATCCATTACATACCGAGATCCCTCCGTATCTCGGGAAGCATGTTAAGCCGTTGGGCTCGGCTATCATTTGTAGACCTTTGACTGTCGTTACGGGTAGTCAGAAGGCCGAAAGTCTGACAACCAGTCTTACCAAGGGGTATCGTATTACCCAGTAACTGGGTTGTGGAGGTCAGATAGGCAGTCGCTCCATGTAAAATACTGGAAGCCGACCCCAACATAGTTGGGAAAAGGCTAGGCAGATGATGATTCAGAGCTTAGCATAGAAGACCCTCTACATGCTTTAGAAGTTTTTCAAGTTGTCCCGGAGTAAATGTCGGACCAGTGAAGTATTTTTTTAGAGGCTGAAATGTTTTTCATCTTTATCACATATTTTACCTTTTGTGGTACAGTAATTTTACTATAGGTGCATCGTCATTACATATAATTCTAAAATAATGTATACAAAATATTGTAAAAGATTTTAAAAGCGTAACGGTGGAGTGACTAGAATCAATTCTATGTTATTGTAAATTTTACGTTCGGCAGTGCCTTTTTGTGCATATTTGAGATAAATGCTTATTGTCATCCTCCATTGAAAAGGAAGGATCCTCCGACCAGAAGGGTGATATGTCTGTTGGGCAGTTCTGTGCTACTGCCCGATGGTCGTTGTCGGGCTGTTGTATAGCTTTGCTTGCGGGATGTAGGATTTGCGTGACGTCAGGTGTGACACGCAGTGTGCACGTGGCGTTGTCACATTTTCAACACGTCATGAAGACTAATGAAATTCTTCCATATTTAGTCATTAGTCAGAATTTCAATTTCAAGCTTCGAGTGTACTGTCGTAGTTTTGACATTAACATATTATCATTAGTCGTCTGACTCAAACCGTTGAAAAAACTTTCTTACTCTGGAAATCTTGATATTTTTTTGACATTACTCTCGAGAAAGAAATCGGAATGCGTTGACAAGTTGACGTATCTCAGTTGCTCTCACAATATTTTTTAAGAATTTATTCACCTCTTACCGGACGTGTTTGTGGGATTAAGGGCCCTATTTAGATATTGTTATGTACATTATTTCGCTTGGAAGGCAAAACAATCGCGTCGGCTGCTGAAAAAAATGTTTGCGACTCTTTACGTCAATGATTTTCATTTTAACCGTATAGTTCGGTAGCGCCCCCGAATGGACCCGAACACACGAACCTCCGCTGGCTCAGTAACGGGTCCCATTGGACCTTGAAATGACGACATACGACACCCTTACTGATAATGTAAATATTGATTATGCTACCCATCAAATCTTATGAATGTGCGTTAATTAAGAGAGTTGGATAAAAAACTCATATGTTATCGCCATTCAATCTTCCATATTTAGCACGCAAATTTATTAATTTACCTTTATTAAATTCAAGTCTGTAAATGCGATAATGGCCATTTTGATGACAGTGGTGGTCGAGGCTAAAAAACATAAAAATTGGGGATTTCGAAAATCCAAACTCCACCACAGGGGCAATGAATATTACATGATTTAATTATTTGACGAATTCATCCATTATTCATGTTAAATAAGTAGTGGTAATGTAGTTTTTTGATATCTAAAGTCGAAGTTTCGCGCCAATCGTACGTGTTTACATTTTTACTTTTCACAAAAGTCACACACACACATGTAGATAAGATGTAAAATGTGAAAAATATTATTACAAATATTATAAAAAACACGAAAATGCCCAAATCCTAACGTAATATTGAAACACAGGTCCAATAACACGTATTATTCATTACCACTACTTAATTTGTGTTCAAAATCGCCAACCATTGTTGTTTTTTTTATCGTAATGATGTGCGAAAGCGATTATGCCAAACGATTTTTTTTTTTATTTCGATTGACCCGAGTAATTAATATGACGAATGTCAGAAATCGATTCTCAGAAATTGAAATAAAATTATTTTAAGCATTAAATACAACAAGCATTATTTATAATAATGATTTATGCTTTCCTAATGTAATTTTAATCGTTTTTTGGACATTATATTGAAACTGAGTCAATAACAGAGGACCTATGACCATAGTCATTTATTCAATTTCGCGCCGAATTGTTTCTATATATTTGAATTTATATTCGGAATGCGCTTGCTATTCAAAATTATTTTTATTTATTGTGCAATTATTAATGTTTGATACTTTCTAATAGTTTGCTACAGAATGCCCAGTATACATTTTTAGATAGGCTTAGCAAAAGTTTGGGAAATGATGATAGATTAATTAAATATTCCGCAAACACTTTACATTTCATTATGTTTTGTTAGCTGTATGAGCTTGGTAGTTTTTATTTATATTAGTTTACTTGAGTAATAGAAATTGTTTACTTTTTGTGGTAGTTTCCCAACGAAATTAAAAAAAAAACTGGCCAAGTGTATGTCGGACCATGCACAGCGAAAGGTCCCGTATATTATCCCGTAAATATTAATTTGATCGACTGCAGAAATAAGTTTGTATTTCATAAAAGTTCTCGAAAAAACTGTAAAAAACCAAGTTAATTGTGCGGTTTTAAACGAAAATATCCCATATGTCAAAAACGATGACTTTAAAAGTTAAGTCAATTAGAAACATCTTTATAATTTTAATTATAAGTTCCAACAATACCCCCCACACGCTTGTGTGCATAGATTTTTTTCAACCCTCGGGTACATGCATGGGGAATGCTACCTCTAATTATGTTTATCGTAATTTTACTACACCATTTTGCGTGCATAGAATACGAATACGATATAGTGTTATTAACACTCGTTAACGTCTACGAGTAAAATGGTTAATGGCATTGACATCCGAACGCACGCACAGACTGACATGACGAAATTATGGGTTCCGTAAAAGTATTTTCAGATCATTTAAATTAGAAATCAGACAATTACAGTTCTTAAAATTTTATCCCAAGCTACAGAACGGCAGCTTGGGACATAAGGAGTGCCTACTTCGTCCCACAACGCGCGTCCACGAAAACGCCCGCGTTAACCCTGTAAGAAAGGCTGGCCGGTGCAAATTGGTCAAAATCTAGATTTTGCGGTTAGTTTAGGTTTGTACAGACGGCAGAGAGGCAGACCGACCGGCACATAGACAGCCGGCCACATAACTTTTGTTTTAGTTACAAAGCAAATATATTTAAAACCCCACAACAAGCCCTTTCATTTGATATGTCACACAGAGGTACAGCAAAGATTTTTTTTTCTAGTTTGCCCCCTAAGAGTGACCCCATTTTCAAAATTAATTTATTTACGTTATACGTCCGTCTTTGGGTCACAGAAATTCATATGTGTACCAAATTTCAATTTATTCGGTCCAGTAGATTCGAAGCAAATAAGAAAAGACAAGACCCACAGACACAAGTGGTCCTGCAAGGGCTCCGTTTTTTCATTTGGACGTACGGAACCATAAAAAATTACACACCTAACCACACCGTACGTGTAGGTACGGTAATTAAAATGATTAATTTAAAAAATTAATTAATTCATGAAAAATATACCAAAGAGGATATAATAGTTTCTACACCTTTTTTATTTTATTTTTTGCAAATTCCGATTATCGATTAGGCTTTATGCAATTTTTGAATCGGAATAAGAAAACTGGACGGATGGTCAGCACTAAGAAGTGTCATGTCGAATCACAATTTTTTGTAATTTTTATCAAGATTTGATTGCGTTTTATAAGTAGTTTAAGTAAGAAAAATGGTAAAAGTAAGAACGCGGAGAGAATGATAATATCTTTATTTTTCCCTTTTGCATATTTTCAGCAAGAGAATAGGTTGTTTATGTACATATTTCCAGCGAGTTTAAGGTGCCTACCTTTTGGATAGGTGTAGTAATACCTATTTTATACAACTTTCGTAGTAGACTATCGAAGTTTGACCGACCTCAACAAATAATTAAAGATATTTGCCACAAATATATTGTATAAAATAAGCGCGGAAACATATTTTTCTTAATAAATTTGAATGCTGAAAGTTGATGTAATTTACTGAATTTCATGACGTAATTCGCAACATTCCGTCGAGTCAGCTGATATGTCATATGTCAAAATCTAGTCGAGCAGAGTGGTTAAATTTCTCTTGAACGATTTTCATTTGTTTTAAGTGTAATTGTCAGCTTGGTAAATCGTTAATTTATCGCATCGGAGGGCGTGTTGACATACTCAGCTCGGCACCGGATTGGGATCACATCGCCTCGTATTGAAAAGTCATTTTTTTTTTGGGATGGCACAGCAAATGCCACATAAGGAATCCCTTAATTTGTAATGTTTTTTTGTACCTTTTCAAGGTACGTACGTGCGTAGGTACATTTTAGATCATTCCCTTGACTCCATGGCCGCTAAATATAGAGAAAAAATTTGTTCGTCATTAACAAGACGAAAGCGTATTTCCAAAACAAGATTGGACGTTTTGCACATTGTTTCACTCTGTAGAAAAAACGTGTCCGTCAACA
Organism: Apamea anceps; assembly: GCA_951799955.1. Taxonomy (NCBI): domain Eukaryota; kingdom Metazoa; phylum Arthropoda; class Insecta; order Lepidoptera; family Noctuidae; genus Apamea; species Apamea anceps. The sequence continues at coordinate 11,646,871 of OX637520.1, forward strand.
AGCGCCCATAGTGGTCTACACAACACTGACGAACCGTGCCTACACAAGGCGTATAAACCGCATCGTAGAAAAAATGTGTCCTTCAACAAGCTTCCATAGTGGTCTATACAACACTGACGAACCGTGCCTACACACGGCGTATAAACCGCACCGTAGAAAAAACGTGTCCGTCAACAAGCTTTCATAGTGATTAATACAAACACTGACGAACCGTGCCTACAGACACCGTATGAACCGCGCCGTAGAAAAAACGTGTCCGTCAACAAGCTTCCATAGTGGTGCCAACCAGTGCAGCATACGATTAGGTATGCTGCACTGGTTGACGTCATCACGTCAACGCCGGCTGTCGCTGAATACCAGCGCTAAGGCTCTGTCTCGTATAGGGTCTTAGCATTATGCTGAGCGATGGCTGTTTTTCGTGGATGTGACACATGTTTTCCCCCAATAGTTTATTTTTGGTTTTTTCTGTCTTTGTTTCTTTCTACATTTTAGATTGAAGGATTGCTTCCATCTAAAAATGGTACTGCAACCTTTTCTTCTAAGTTTTTCCTTACATTTCTACGTAAAAGTTGTGGTACGCGAAGGAAAATTATATGTAAATAACTAGCTTCTGTCCGCGACTTCCTCCACGTGAAACGTCTTGTTCGCCGGACCCACCCTATAGCCTTCCTCAAGAATTGGGCTATTAAATGCAAAAATAAATTTTCGAATCCGATCGGTAGTTCCAGAGATGAGCGCGTTCAAGCAAACAAACTCTTCAGCTTTATTAATAGTTAGTATAAGTAGAGATAGATCGATTCCATCGACTGGATGGAGGGTAGTATCAAATTTGTGTTATTTTTATACATTTTCCTTGATTCATACACGAGATCGTCAAGGCTAAGGAACCTTGAAGCTCATGGCGTCGGAGACAGATGAGCGAAAGGGATGGGACTGTTCAACATACAGTTTAGCATATTCAGCCTATAATGTTCCCACTGCTGGGACACAGGGCTCCTGTCTGTGAGAGGGTGTGAGCTGTAATACACCACGCGGGCCCAGTGCGGGTTAGTAGATGTCACATGTCTACGAATTTTTGGTTCCAGGGCAAGCCGGTTTCTTCACGATGTTTTCTTTCAACAGTGGTGATGAAATTATTATACATCATAAATTATTATATTATACATACATCTCATTCATCATTGACAGCAGTGGTGATGCAAATAAATACACAAATTAAAGTGCCTGCTTGTACTCGAACTCGCGACCTACAACTCGTAAGTTCGTGCTGAAACCACTGGGCCACCACCGCTCTCGTGTCCATTGGCGTAGTTAGGGATTTTGTCTAGGGGCGCTGACGTCCAGCTGAACAAACCACAGTCATCTAATGAGAGATCATAAATGACGCCTCGTAATAAATTTATTTATTTATATATACTTTATTGTACACCATAAAAATACATAGCATAAAAAATACATGACACACTACAAAATATACAATGGGTGGCTATCGCATTACTGCGATGTCTTCCAGGCAACCTTGGAATGGACAGTGATAAATAATCCGACGACGTGATAATAATTTGACGGCACGGTTGGCGCAGTGGTTAAGCGATTGACTGCTGCGCTGTGTGTCGCGTTTTCGATTCCCGCACGGAACAAATATTTGTATGACCTACATGTATTTGTTCCGAGTCTGGGTGTTTTTCTATCTATAATATGTATGTATTTACAAAAAAAATGTATATAAGTAGTTTATCAGCCATCTTGTTAACATAACACAAGCATTAGGTTGCTTAGCTTGGGACTAGATGGCGCGGTGTGAAATGTCCAGGGATATTATTATTATTATTATCCCACCAAAAATATATCATGTAAAGTAAGTTGCCAAGACTTAAATAACGCGATTAAACAGTAGGTAATTCTTCAATACTGTCGATGTTTCTAGGGTAGGCATTGTCCCCCACCCTGCTACGCCCATGCCAACCACGCCAACCAACAACCACCACGACGATAAGGCACCTAAAACCTCAAGCAATGATGTAGTTAGTTGTATTTACATCAATTGTGGTGTACATATTTTCTTTCAAACATCTGTTTATATGATCGTCAGTTTCTGTTTCAGGTGGTTTCCCGCCGATTATGACATCGTTAAAGTTATAATTACTGGACAGTAAACAGCGGTAACCTCGCAGATCACCTTGCCTCGCAGTTCATTCACCACGCTCACTGCAGTTATAATATTATTAACTACAGATAACATTAACCACTCATCCGTTTAATTGCGAACTTGAGAACATTAGGCTGTTAACTAACTGAAACGTCTTGTAGTAAAACTTTGGTACTTACGTTTTTTGTATAATAGCTAGCCTAGCTGAAGGCCAATTCTCGTAATTTAAAACGATCAAAATCTAGTCGTAGTCTCATCTCAGCGACAAACGAATGTCAAAAACTTGTCAAAATGTAGGGAAATTAGAAGTATTTTTTGACAGATTGAAGACTGAGATCAGACTGTGAACGGTCTTAAAATTACGAGAATTGCCCCTCTGACTGTGAACGTTCTTAAATTTACCAGAATTGTTCCTCAGACTGTGAAGGTTCTTAAATTTACCAGAATTGCCCCTCTGTTGTTTTGCTTATTACTTACTAGCTTCTGTCCGCGGCTTCGCCTGCATGGATGTCGGAAATTATTCCACGGGAACCTCAGGGGGCCAATGGCTCTTCCTTTTTGTCCCGGTACGAGGTCGTACCGGGACAAAAAGGAGGAGCCCTATACTCAGCCGTGGGTGGAACAGGGCTATCAATGATGATAGTGGTAGTATCTATCGCCTTGCCAAATTTTATCGAAATCCGTTTAGTGGTTTAGGCGTGAAACGGTTACATATAGAGCGATCGAGTGAACGGTTACTGTTACTTCGAATTTTTATAATTATTAGTATGGATTATGATACTCTAAGACTTTTTAATACGAAAGTAAAGTAGTGAATTGTTTTATGTTCAGATGATTGTAAAAGTTTGCGAGTGTGATTAATTAGTTTTGTTTCTTGGTAACTCATACTTTCAGGTACTCTAGACATGAGTTGACAGTTCGACGTGTAAAACGTCAGTAGTGCCTCGAAGTTAGGAAAAAAGTACACGTTTTACAATACATATTGAACTCTTATCACTTCTAGGCGCTAAGGTCCTTTTTTTTTAAATCAAATACATGGGTAATTGGTAGAAGTCTGCTGAACAGCGTGTCTTGTGATTGCCCACCAACTAAAGCTTCTATGGTCACCACCATAAACATGCATCATTGATTAGGTATGCTCATCTTGAGTTCGAGAGCGACAACCAAATTATGGCAATAATCATCACGGAAACCAAACGTCAAATCTTTACTGACTTCCTATAACTTCACTAAAACAGCAAATGAGATTTCTCCACGTGTATCAAACAAAATATTTGTAAACAAACGGCATGATTTCAGTCTGAAATGACTCAATCGAATTATATAAACCAGTTCGTAACTGGTACTCGGGTACCAGGAGAACAGAGCGTTATAGAGGTGTGAGGTGTGTGAGCTATTTCTAATAAACAAAAGCTACTAAATGAATACATTAATGATAAAGTGTGACTGGAATAGCAATAAAATTCAAATATTTAGAGATTTTTTTTTTTGAGATTACTTCTACATTTGCCGATTACATTCACGCATATAAAATAAATAACTAATTAAATTTTAATTCGACTCTAATCTAAACTCTAGTATTGTATACTTATTATAATCTAAATACATTTAATTTAATTAACAATTATTAATGTTCTAAATGCTATTACTTATTTAATTTAATTCTAATATTTTTACATAAAATTATTTATCCTTACTTATGTTGCTGTGCTCTTACAGGGTCCATAACTGTATCTTAGCTTTAAGCCTATTTTAAAAACTTAATTCACATTATTGTACAACATTAATTATTCATTCATTATTTTTCAACATTATGGTATAAATGAAATGAAATGTGTTGAACTTGAAGCTTAGCGCTATGAAAACGATTTGAAATGGGGAAAATGGCTAACTTTACTGACCCTGGGGAAGTAAACGTTGACACGTTTTTTTTATGTTTTTTGTATAAAGAGTAACCTTAGATTATATATTTTTGTTAACTTTATGTACTCTAATACCATTTTCGTTTTCAATATTATTATGGAAATATTTATAAAGTAATTAACGACTCGCCCCTGCTTCTCAGAGGTATAATGACGACATGTCCAAACGTCGTGATTTCTGAGCTACATAATATCTAAGAGAAATATGAATGTATGAGGCACATAAACCTTTCGGAGTAGCATATTCTGCCTCTAATATTCCCACTGCTGGGACACAGGCCTCCTCTGTGAGGGAGTAGGCTGTAATCCACCACGCGGGCCCAGTGCGGGTTGGTAGGTATCGCATGTCTTCGAATTTTTGTTTCTAGGACATGCCGGTTACCTCAAAACCTTCGTCCTTCCGGAGTAAATTCTCTAAAGACGGTCAAAACCGCGAGAAAATTCGTATTATTTTTACTGAAAACCTCCTGTTCTTTATACTACTTTATAGTACATATAATAATTCACACACCATAACGATACACACCTCACTCTACTACACACACTGCACTACTATACACCACATTCGCTACACTACACCTCGCTACATCACACCACACCACACAAACCACACTGTATCTTACACACACACCACATCTAATTTAAGCACACTACGCTTCTTACCACATGACACATACTCAAGATGTTAGAATACTAATGATAGGAATAGCAAGATATTTAACTGTAACACTACATCTAAGATATGGAAGAGCGGAGTCTCCTAACACAGGCATTGTTTGCCTAAAAGGAGGCTCCGAACACATTTCACAGTACAGACGCCAGCAGATCAAGCTACCCGAAACTGTCAAAATTTTTCCAATCAACCTTGAACCTTAATGCTTTAGCGATAAAGTTAAAAATATATTAAAGAAATTTGACAGATTGTGGTAGCTTGATGTGCTGGCGTCTGTACATGTAGCTTTTTGTGGAAATAAATACCTTATTATTATTATAAGACTGTCCCAGGCTTTTTTAGGTTCAGACATCCAATAAACACTGTGCACTTGACAGTTGTTATGACGCAAATTGAGGGGGGGTAGGATGAGAAGCACGCGGACTGTTAAGGGGGATACAATATTTTGTAGCATTGTTTAAGGAAAATTACTACCTCGTTGGTCTAGTGGTTGCAACGCTGCTTGCTGAGCATGAGGTCCTGGGTTTGATTCCCAGGTCGGGCAAAGTGTTATTGGGTTTTTCCATCTGGAATTTCTGAGTAGCAACTTGGAGTTGGGTTTTGTGCCTGGTTGATGGTGATAGGATCGCCCCCCTATTACATGGTACCTTAAACATCTTAAGTTTTTTGATAGGTAGGTAGAATTTGGAAAGTATCCAGAAAAAAGTAATGACAACATGACTTACAGTATATTGCATAAATTAATATACATAGCAGTTTAGTTGGAGCTTCTGACTTACGCTTGTGGGACAAAAATGTGAGGAAATTTTTAGAATGCTACTTGCCTTTAGAGCATTCATTGGATCTCTTTCTAACGTTTTATGGTGAGTATTGGGCTTAGTATTAGGCTAAGGATCGTATTTGGTACGTATTTTTCTGTTCCTTTCGTCCTGTCTGTTTATATTGTGTGTACAGACGCCAGCACATCAAGCTACTACAATCTGTCAAATTTCTTTAATAGATTTTCAACTTTATCGCTAAAGTATTAAGGTTCAAGGATGATTGGGAAAATTTGACAGTTTCGGGTAGCTTGACCTGCTGGCGTCTGTACATAAATGGTCAAATAAAAAAAATATTGAAAAAATGTAGCATTACTCAGCTTGTAACTAAGAGAAGAAGCTTTTCCTTCGACATTCTTATGTATTCTTAATAGTAAACATAATATTGACTTCCCCTTTAATAATTTCTGATAAATGTCCTAACCGCTTTATTTTGTCTTGGAGAATGCTCAACAACGAATAACCTTTTCATTGTAATATTTCTTATGAAAAATTATGACAATATTTTCTAGTAAATATTAGAAAGACAATTTCATGAACAGCCAAGTTTACTCTTAATCCAACCTAATTTCTAAAACATGTCCATTATTTTTGAGAGGCGTTGATTGTTTTTAATTGCTTAAAATACTATTCCCTTGGAAAATGTAGGTAAGCAGAGAACAATCCAAAAATTAAAAAAACAGTTTTTTTTATACAAAAATTTCCAGAACATTATACCCAAACTTGTATTCTCGACTTCTCACCGATCCCATAAACAATGACAATTACTTTTAACAACTAACCCGGACTCTGTCAAGTTCTCAAGTAATCTCGAACATATCTTTTTAAATAAGGAAGACACTTTATTTTGAGAACATCATACTTTAAAAAACCTCTGTTCCGCCTCTCAAAAATTAATGGATATGTTTTTAAGAGGTTTATTTACCGCTTCGCACTTATCACGACAATGATGCATTGTTATTTATTTATTTTTTGACAGTCTTAATGTTAAGGTTTTGATGGAAAAGTGAATTTATTAACTGCTTCCAATTATATTTATTATTACTAGCTATGCCCGTGACTTCGTTCGCAAGCATGTCTGAAAACAAATTGGATTTCATGGGTGTAATTTTTTGCCCGAGCACAGGTTCTTTTTTAAAAATAAAAATTGCCTAAGTTACTCCATATAACATCAGCACCCTAATTGCGTGACACACGATCAATCGGAATCGGTTTCATTTTGACAGTTCAACAACATTAATTGCGTTATTTACGTGTTGAGCAGACAAATTTTTTGAACTTATGAAGCAATGGATGGATTAGCTATTTGCTTCAAACTGATTCAGATTCCGATTGATCGCGTGTTACGCAATTAGGGTGCACCTATCTGCCAATGAAAGTTCTTTCAAAATCGGTTCAGCTGTTTTGGAGATTAGCCAGAATAAACAGACAGACATACAAAAAGTTAAAAAAAATGTCTTTTTTGTATTAAGTACCGTATATACTTTCATATGCATTTAGTAAACGGCTGTTATTTTGATATTACAAACAGACACTTAAATTTTATTTATTTGTATGTATAGAAGATTTTTATAACTGATTGGGTTATCGACCTAGAAGGTTTCTAGTAAAGTCAAGGAGATTTAAAAGGGAGGGTGACCTTATCTTTTACGTCAAACCTAAATTGATTAGTCTAAAATATTGAAAGTACAAGTAAAAGCTATTTTAAATCTACTATTAGAAGTAACTAAATAAAATAATTTAAAATGCACAGAGACGCAAATTCTGTTTATTTTTTTGAAGTCACCAACTTTACCAAATGATGCTTCTTGAAGTAAAAAAAACCCGTATTTTCTCCCTATTGTCGAATGATTTTGATAGACGTCATCTTTACAAATTATAAAGATTTTTTTAATTTTAATTTTTATTATTAAAATATTAAAAGTTTAATTTAAGCAAATAATAGGCATAGAAAGCAACCACTCTTACCAAGGGGTATCGTATTACCCAGTAACTGTGTTGTGGAGGTCAGATAGGCAGTTGCTTCATGTAAAATACTGGTCAGTTCAGCTGCATCCAGTTAGGCTGACCCCAACATAGTTGGGAAAAGGCTAGGCACATGATGATGAGATGATGAATAAACATAGGAAAACATCGTGAGGAAACTGGCATGTCCTAGAACCATACATTTGAAGACATGTGACATCTACCGACCCGCACTGGGGTCCGCGTGGTAGTTTACACTTCCACTCGAAGAGAGGAGGCCTGTGTCCCAGCAGTGGGAACATTATAGGCTGATTATGTAAATATTAGGATTTTGAACATGTTTTATTAATTACTATCCTATTTTCTCACTCACAAATGTTTTAATAGAGTTTTTCATTAAAACATTTCACTTTATACTAGTTACAAGAATCTTTTCATAATTTAGAAAAAGAAATTTCTATTGATGCGAGAAGAAAGAAAAGAAAGAAGAAAATCCGTTTAGTTGCGGTAAACATGACGCAGAGAAAGAACACAAACACAAAAAATTACAACTAAAAACTTTTTACGCACTTCTTTTATCATCATTAATTTGACGTAAAAAGCGATCAAGGGCTTCGTAAAAAACGTGATCAATAGACTTTTTGTCTATGATCGCTAATGCGGCTTGTGTACTGTTTGACCGTAACGACCTTGCCAGTCTTCCTGAAGATACGAGATGGATAAACAAAATAGAGTATTTTAGGCCTTCCCGTTAACGGTTTTTTGTTTAAAAAGTAGATACCTACTTAGTGAAATGGAGTTGTTTAATTTGCCGTAACATTTCGTTTCACGGTTCATTTAGTTGGTTTGATTGAGTTTTCTGTTGACAATTGACGCGATGGTTGTAGTCAGTATTTTGTTAATGTTTTGCTTATCTACTTTTTAGACATAGTTCTACATTTTTCCACACACAGCAGTGTTGGCCCAGTGGTAACGAGCCTGACTTACGAGCTGCAGGTCGTGGGTGCGATCCCAGTCAGGCGCATTACTTTGTGCGATTTATTTCATCACCACTGCTCTCCAAACGGTGAAGGGAAACATCGTGAGGAAACCAGCATGTCCTAGAAGCAACAATTCGAAGACATGTTACATCTACCAACCCGCACTGGGCCCGCGTGGTAGATTACAGCCCATTTCCTCTCTCAGAGAGGAGGCCTGTGTCCCAGCAGAGGAACATTATAGGCTGATTATGTATTTCCACATGTTAAACTCTGTCTTTGCACAGTCCAAAACATTTTCTTCTACTCGAGAACAACGCTCTTGTCGGTGCAGCAGCTAGCAGTTTTCAATATTGAGGACCAGCCGGTCTGTTCTGCACAAATCTTACCGTGTAAATTAAGGGAAGTGAGCTTGACGTGAGCTGTCATCCCATCTGATGTTAGTGATTGACACTATTGACAGCTTATGTCACCTAAGTTTTCACGGTGAGATTTTAACCAACAGAATAGATCGTCTGATCATTGAACTCCTTCCATGATCTGAAGAAAAGAATGAACAGACTATTACGAACAAAGACATCAAAATATTTATTTAACAGTACACGGGACATAGCGTACTACAAAATCGTAATCCGATAAGTACATTTGCTCTACTGGGCAAAAGTCGTTCAGTCTAGTGTGGCACGCCTGCCTGCCGCTCTAATTTTGCTATCTTATGCTAGATGGCGTCACTGAGACATGGAATCAAAGTTTTTTTTTAAGACATTTCTTTGCATAGCCTCTCTATAATAATGTAAGTATCTTATCTCTTTCATTACGAAGAAGCAATAGACATTTGTCAAAATTCACCCCTGAGCTGTAAAATTTATTTATGATTTATGAAACTACCTAATAAAATAATAGTGATCTGCTGTTTTATTACTTTTATTAGTTTCGTCATAAATCATCTCAAATCATAACACCTAAAAAGGTTTAACAATTCATAAAAGCTGAAGGCTCCAACTCCAAGGTTTTCATTTTACAACTCCTTGGAAACTATAAATACCAACCACAGATTAACTATGTGCATATCTATATCATAATTTTATAAAGAGGTTACAATTTGTGAGTTTGTATGTAGGGGGTAACCGGAAACTTATAGGCCAGACGGGCAAAGGATAGAGCCACCCGGAATGGTTTGGAAAAGGCTTTCACCGCTTAATGCGGTCGTTACACTGCTAATCTACTAGCATTACTAACAAATAAATAAGTAAGTACACAACACAAAACTCTTGTAAGGGATAAAATGAAGCTAATAAATAATAAACAAATGTAATCTTCGGAACTACTGATCAGATTCTTAAATTTCTTTCCCTAATGGGAAGCCGCAATATTGTTGTGTCCTAATTCCTACTTTCCTACTACCTATAAATGCGAAAGTTTGTATGGAAGGATGGATGTTTGTTATTCTTTCACGCCAAAACTACTGAACGGATTTGTATAAAATTTGGCACACAGATAGTTTACTTTCATTCCAATATTCTCACGGGATCGAAACTTATGCGGGTGAAACCGCAGGGCGCAGCAAGTAATATTATAAACGTGAAAGTTTGTATAAATGGATGGATGTTTGTTACTCTTTCACGTAAAAACTACTAAACGGATTTGGATGAAATTTGGCACACAGATGGTTTATAACCAGGATTAACATTTAGAATACTTCTTATCCCGATATTCCTACGGGATCAAAACTTATGCGGGTGAAACCGCGGGGCGCAGCTAGTAATTTATAAACACGACGCGAGTGAAGCCGCGGGCACGAGCTATTTTGTAAAGATCTAATGATGCGGCCGCGACTTTATGAACGTTGGCACAGCATCTCTTCCTGAGCGATTATCTTAATTGTTTACATCGTTATAATTATTATTATCGCCCCAAGATGTGTAAATATTAAATATGTGCAGTGATTCAAAGTGTAAACATGATGTAAATTCCATATTATTTCAGGAGACCACAAAATAGAATAGAACAGAATACTCTTTATTATGTACAGACGGCTCAACTGTTGCTGCTATTTCTCCGACTTAGTTAAAATTTTGTATGTAATATATTGTATTATGTAAATGGTACACCACAGACTACCTACAGTATTTGTCTCTCCTTCCCCTTTTTAATCCATCCAAAGTTGTCTTTTAAAGATTGCTCTTAGCGATAAGACCGCCCATTGTGTCACCCTTTGTAAAATTTCTATATTTATGTCTGTAATTTATATTATGGAAAAAAAAACGCTGCAAACAGGCCATAACAAACGCCAAATCGTTACCACCATTCATAAAACACGCAAATATGGACTGGAAATTAGCCAGACTTATGTATCGAATGGTGATCGTTCCGTGCATAATACATGGTTTGAAAGTATCGGCACTTATTAAAGCTGAAAATGCATGAAATCTTACACGGAAAAACAGTAACCAAACGCATCAAGAACCACAGGTTGTGCTACCTCGCACATGTTTACAGGCACCGCGTACCACATGTGCTGCATGCCGCAATGGAGTACAAGGCCAAAACCAAAGGTCAGTCGACTTGGCTACACGTGGAACGACAACCTAAAACAGGACATGAAGTACTTCGACAAGGGAATCGATTTCTGGATGGATAACGCTGAAGACAAAAACAAGATCAAGATAGCTGCTAACGAAATATTAAAAAAAACCGGAAACTGATAGTAGCGAAAACTCCGTCAACGACATCGAAAACAGAAACATCTAACACAACATAACACAGCAGAGCAAGGACATACAAAAGAACCGAGAAAGCAGCGGAACCTCGCCAAAAGATTCACGGGTAAAGCTCGAACTTAAGCACCTGGCCGCGTAGTCTTTAAAAGATGCCCATCCATAGACAAATACCACCCATCTCTCCACTAATCCAAGGCTTACTCTAGGATGCATATCCGGTAGGCTCTTAAATCCTACCCTTTCCTACGGGCACGTCTTCCTTAGAAAAACCGCGCCCCCCGGTCTACTTCTTGATATGCAATGGTCGCTGTAGCACCATGAACATGAGGCTACAGGAGCTAGTGCGAATCTTGGAGTTCATTCGATTAATCGAGTCTGGTCAAACCACGCTGAGATCGGTGCAATTCATTCATTCATTCGTAATTTATATTATGGTGTACAGACGCCAGCACATCAAGCTACCCGAAACTGTCAAATTATCTTAATCAACCTTGAACCTTAATGCTTAAGCGATACAGTTGAAAATGTATTAAAGTTTGACAGATTGTAGTAGCTTGATGTGCTGGCGTCTGTACATAATACATAACGATGCGTATAAATTACTCGTAAGATTATTACTGATGGTTTTTATTTTGGGAACTCAAGCGCATGCCCCTGCCGAAAGATCGATGACCATGGCGCGCAACAGGCAAGTGTTGCAAATTTTAAAATATTTTATTCGGTGTTGCCAGCTTTATCGCATGAAACTATCGTGAGAAAAGTTTTGAGTATGAATGTGGCTATAAGAGTAGGGGGTCTACCCAAAGAAACTATGGATGGACTGTGTGAATGATGATATGGTTAGAAAGGGGGTGACTACCGAGATGACGACTAATAGAGAAGTATGGAAGAAAAAACTTTTTAACAAAAAAATTAAACCGCCAAAAAAACTGAAAAGCAAAAAATAATAAACCTTTTATATTTAACCTTAATAACTACGTTCTTAAATTAATGTAAGTATACCCAAGTAATATTGAGTCGGCGCCAAACAATCAATAAACGAAGATCACTAAATTGCCTTAAATTTAAACGGCGCCGACACAAAATTATTTATTTTTATTATTGAATTTATAATTTTTTTGTGGCTATAATCTACTAATTGTTTGCCAAAGGGCAGGCATATGTGGCACTGAGTAGAGTAAAATAATACACAACTCAGCATTCAAATCTGTGAGTGAACAATAAATCACCGCTATTTTCCCACCCTTAGGGTTGGAATTTATTTTCCAAATTTATATGGGACCAACTTTGGGGTATACCCCTTCCAATAAAAAAAAAAAAAAATACTCGTGAACCTCCTCCGTTCTTTTTCGTCGGTTAAAAAGACATGTCCAGCCGACCCCAAATAAATTGGAATAAGGGCAGGAGAAAGATGATGACCTACGCATGAAACTATTTCGTCACATAAACAGAAAAAGGGACACACTTAACATAACATCTCACCTGTGTCCCCCTAAGGGATAGGCAAACCTACAGTCAACAAAAGAGATAAGTATGCAGGGTCGTCGGATATAGTTGAAGTTTAGTAAGAAACCGATGGATGTTTTCGAATGTTTCAGTGTATGTGTGTTTGTTTGTTTTGGTTGTTTCAGTTTGTTTCAGTTTGTTTATTTCAGTTTGTTTTAATAGGAATCAAACATGTTTCCTATTAATTAAATAAAATTTTATCCGAAAACATCAATCTGAGGGGTAATTCTCGTAATTTTAAGAACGTTCACAGTCTGATCTCAGTCTCAATCTGTCAAAAATACGTCTAATTTCCTTATATTTTGACAAGTTCATGACATTTGTTTGTCGCCGAGATGACACTGCGACTAGATTTTGAAGGTTTTAAATTACGGGAATACGGGCCCTGTTTCTTACTAAACTTCAACTATATCCGACGACCCTGCATACTTATCTCTTTTGTTGACTGTACACCTATAGTACACCCACCTTTCGCCAGTTATGTTTAATTCCCATGTAATAGGGGGCGAACCTATTGCCATCAACCGGGCAAACATCCAGACTCCAGGCTGCTGTTGAGAAATCCCAAATGGAAAAACCCAATAACACTTTGCCCGACCCGGGAATCGAACCCAGGACCACATGGTCAGCAGTAGCGCTTGCAACCGCTAGACCAACGAGGCAGTCACACACAAGCATTTTATTTTAATCAATATGTATTTTTTACTGTAGTTTTGAAACCAGCTGAAAGTTACAATACATATACCATATCCATTAGATTAACTGTTTTTTGACAGCTATCTTAGAACGGGCAGACGCTAGCACATCAAGCTACTACAATCTGTCGTTTTTTAATAGATATTCAACTTTATCGCTAAAGCATTAGGTTCAAGGTTGATTGGGAAAATTTGACAGTTTCGGGTAGCTTGACCTGCTGGCGTCTGTAGGTACATATTCCAGATTACGTAAAAGTTAACTTTAAAATGCGTAGTAAAATAGATATATACCTACACTGCCTTATCTTATTGAAGTATCTTATAATAATACCGCACGTGTATCAATCAATATATTGTGTGTTGCTGCAATCACTAGTTTCATCTGTCAAAAAACGGTTTACCTAATGAACAGGGATTAATTCCAGAAGCTATTATTAAGTCGTCATTTTCCCTAAACAAACCCAATTGCTTATTTCTGTAGAAGACCCACAAAAAGGTTACTTAATTGAAAAGCATTCAAAACAAAGCCATAAATAACATTACGTCACAAAGAATCACTCTTTTCGTAAGGTCAACTTAATTCTCGAAACACGTTAAAGAATATTTTCCTTATAGGAAAAAAAAACAAAAACGAAGGCGAATGTTGAAATACTTCCCGAAAATGCACCAATTACATAACACTAAAGATGTTTTGTTATTTTTCTCCGCAAATATCAGGACAAAATAAAAATACACAGCATCTATGACTAGCCAATATTCTCCGTAAAAGACGAAAATAGAAAAATAATTTCTTCACCATAGTCAGCTATTTTTAGGGCTCCGTACCCAATGTGTGCCAACGGGACCCTATTACTAAGCCTCCGCTGTCCGTCCGTCTTTCACAGGGCTGTATCTTTTGAACTGTAATAAGTAGACACTTAAAATGTTCACATAGTTTATGCTGTAATGACAGCTATAACAGCAGGGTAATTGCGTATCCAGTAGCAATGGTTTCATTTTGACAGTTGAACAACATTCATTGCTTTGTTCACGTTGTTGATCAGAAACATTTTTCAAACTTATGAAGCAATGGGTTAGCAATATCCTTCAAAATGATTCAGATTGTGATTGATAGTGTGTTACGCATTTAGGGTGCAGCAAACAAAAAAGTGTTTAAAAGAAAATGTAGCGTTAAATATTGTACGATGGTACGGAACCCTTCGTGTGCGAGTCCAACTCGCACTTGGTCGCTTTTTCTAGAAAGTCCATAATGTTCCCGATTGCACAACTTACTTGTAAGTAAGTAATGCAAATAACATGTTACTTCATCAGCTCGACCCGATTACATTCTCGAGTGGGAATTTATAACACTTGAAAAGAAACTGTATTGTTATTATTAGATGATTGTAAATAGCTTCGTGTTTATGTGTAAGGGTCATGTTTTTGGGGTAGCGGGATCGTCCGAAAGGGTTACCGTTGCCCTGGAACATAAAGGGCTAAGGAAGGAACACGGGTGGGTTTTAGTCAGTAAGAGTCTGTCACTCCCTTTCGCTCCACCCAGACCGGGAGGAGTCATTTGATGACATCCCATCCGCGAAAAAAAAAAAGGTCATGTTTTACTGACGCTGTGAAAAGGATGGGAGATAATATTAGTTAGTAAGTCAAAAACTGCGATGTTGAATTTTCTATGAGTGAAATTTATGAATAATTCAGATGTATGTCCAAACTGGAACTGGGTCACAGAATAACTAATAGTACTAACTGGGTTTAGACACGTGGTTTCGTGTTCATTGGTGTTCATTTAATAGAAAACGCATCCTTTTGATGTTGTACAGGCGCCAGCACATCAAGCTACTACAATCTGTCAAATTTCTTTAATAATTTTCAACTTTATCGCTAGAGCATTAAGGTTCAAGGTTGATTGGGAAACTTTGACAGTTTCGGGTTGCAGACCTGCTGGCGTCTGTCCTACTTTAGACATTTTTTATTATTACACATTTTGACATTTTTTTTTATTATTATTACATATTAATTTGACGTAACTTTATGATTTTTGTACTTTGAATTAATTATATTATATTATATTATATTTGTACGCCTTTCCAGGCAAAATATGCTGAAACTATTTTTTTGTAATCGTTCCAACTTATTGTAAACCTACACGTGTTTTTGACAAATGAATATATACCTATCTTATCTTTGTTTTCTCTCAGGTGCATGATACTAGAGCATTTTATTTTTATATGTATACAATTTTGTATCCATCCGTTATGTACAGACGCCAGCACATCGAGCTACTACAATCTGTCAAATTTCTTCAAATTTTCCCAATCAACCCTGAACCTTAATGCTATAGCGATAATGTTGAAAATCTATTAAAGAAATTTGACAGATTGTACTAGCTTGATGTGCTGGCGTCTGTACCACTGTCATGTTCGTATGATTTGTTTTATGGCGGTCTTATATTAATTAAAGATCGTACCTACATAAAGATTATTTCGTAAAAAAATTGCTCGTGTTAGTAACCAAGCAGAAAACAGAGGAATGTGTATGGACTGAACGCCAATGTTTCATTCACTGTTCAGAAAGAGCACAAAGTGCTAAAGAAGGTTTCTCTTCAAAAATGTAACCCTACTACTACTTAGTACATAAAATTCCCATCACACTTATGCCCCAATACCTTAACAAAGATATACTTTCAGCCTTGCACCTCCAAGCAGGTAAACATGTCAAAGTCACTCCATCAGAAGGTTAGGAACCGATCAGATAATGTACCACGTGGACCTTCAATGTCAATGAGATAGAGTAACATTAGGCTGTTAAGGGGTGTGATGTGTTAAGGTAGCCCACGAAATTTAAAAGCGATTGAAGATTTTTATATGCAGTCTGGTATACCTAACGTCGCGCCATTTTGTTTTTTTTTTTCAAAATGGCCGCCACGCATGAAACCTACATAAATCGAATGCTGACATCAATGCAAACAGAAAACATTATAAGATCAAACCCCGTAAAGTGTTTTTTTCCGAGATATTAACATTCAAAGTTGTTTAAAAAAAAAATGGATGTCACGTGATCAACTTTGAACGTGACAGTTTACGGGGTTTGGTCATGTAATGTTTTCTGTTAGCATTGATGTTAGCTATCGATTTATCTAGGTCCCATCTTGGCCGCCATTTCCAAAATGGCGCGACAATAGGTATGCTAGGCTGCATATAAAAATCTTTAAGCCCTTTTGAATTTCGCGGGCTATCCTGACGTTTTCGCCTTAAGAAGCTCAGGAAAGTGACCCCTAAGTATATAGAGGATAACCTAAGTGCTAGGTTTATGACCAAAACGAGTGCTGGAAAAAAAGTTTTTATGATGAAAAAAATATTTAGTTGAAGATCTTGATACCTACACGACTGCCCAAAAAAAGGTGTGTTATGTTTTCAGGGTTCATGTATGTTTGTGAGTTTCTTTATTCCACCATAACTTCTAAATGGCTTAACCGATATCAATGTATGTGGTATCGTTAGAACCGTTGCGTGAATATTAAAAAATATAAATAATGGGGTAGCCATGGTTCATAAAAAAACGGGAATATTTTTTCAATAAATATTTGACTACGTAGGACACGTAGTCAAAAATTGCAGTCGGAGGACGGTTCCTTGGAACAGTTCTTAACAGGTCCCCCGACCTCGCTGAAAAGATTGGTGTTCAGTTTTTCACTTTATCTTATTTAGCTTGTTTTAATTTTTTAATTCACTAGGTATTTGACAAGGCAAGCGTGTTTTTAAATTATTTATTTTTGAAATATGTGGGCGAAAATTGAAAGGAAACTTTTTGGTCAAACGCGTCGTTTAATGTCAGCGTTAAATTTTAATGTCGTCGTTGACTTAGGTACCAGAAATAGGTAGAACATTAGATGGGATTTTCAGGGGCTTAAGACGTAAACTGGGGTGTCGTAGGATGTAGGAAAGAGCAGCTTAGCGGTTCTGCAGAATTGAAAGATAAGCTTTCTGAGACTTAAGATATAAATAAGATGACTTAATAGTTAACTTCTTACAACAAAAATAAAATATGGGATAAATATAGTCCAGTGTCTTGTGTGTTCCAAATAATAACAGCCGTACAATTCTGTCTTTAAGGTTAAGTTACGCTTGCAGCGGTCGGTCCTTGGATAGGTGCCCATCCATTAGATACTGAGACCCCTCCATGACTCGGCAAACACGTTAAGGGATTAACCACACTTAAACGAAAAGAAAACAACGATTTTGTATAGAATGCGTACGCATCCGTAAAACTGAACGTTGCGCCCCCATTCCATACAAAATCGTTGTTTTCTATAGACAAAGGCTGAACAAAGCTGAATAAGTGTGGTTAGACCCTAAGCCGTCGATGTCATGGGTAGTCTGAAGCCTGAAAGTCTGACAAGCAATCTTGATAAGGAATGGGGAATCTTGTTATTTTTATTCCCTTTAAACATAGGGATCGTATGAAGTAAAAACTTTCATAAAACAGCAACACCTAACTAAAATCCATAGTTTACTGAAACATGAGCCTACAACATACAAATATTCAACAATGTACATGTCGAAATAGGTCAGGAGCTATCACGTGTGCCTTGATCGAGTAAGTCAACCTCGGTCCGCCACGAGACGAGTGTCATAGAACACACCTGACAGGGTGGGTACTGTCGTTCACTAGATCGCTATGTTTAGACATGTCTCACGTTGTCAATAAACACGTGTTGTTATAAATTTGGAAAATTTTCCACGCGAGGGACAAAGGTCTTTTGGCGCCTGAATGACACTGACAGGGGGCGTTGTTAGTAAACATTTGTGCAATTGTTGATAAAAAAAACAAGTGAACGGCGATTCTTACCTTTGTAAATGACACGTTTTTGATGAACATGTGTAGTCCCACATTTGGTATTTGTGTATTGCACACTACACACATTTTTTAGTTTACTTAGTTTATTTTTTTTTAGCTTTTGTTGGTAAATAGTTTTGGGAAGAAATCCAGGGGAAAAAGAGGGGAAAACTTTAAAAAATACACGAAAAGGCATTATGGGGTATGAATACTAAACCCTGTCCATTAAGTTAACCGTTTTTTGACAGCTGTCTTAGAACGTAAAAGTTAACTTTAAAATGCGTAATAAAATAAATAAATAAACTGCCTTATCTTATTGAATTATCTTATTTATGGCTTCTATAATACAAAGCATTGTGTGTTGCTACACACACTATTGATAGTATTTTTGAATAACCGGTAATCAAAGCAGTGTTTTCCGTCAAAGCTGTTTAACTGTTTTAACTAAAGAATCATTTGTTATATCAGGGGTGCTGAATAACGTGAGTGTGACTCATATTGGGCACTTCATAACATTGCGACATTGCGGGGATAGCAAACCTTTTGCAACATTTATTTCTTAACCAGATTGTGTTTTGTTTTTTAGCAGCTTCAACGAAAAGTTTTAAACGCTTTCTTTTGTTTTTCATGATTGCAATTATTTTCTTGTTTTAATCAAGTTTTCTAATTTTATAACGCAAGAATTGTTTGAGGACTTTTATAGATTCATGTCTTTGTCGAAACACTTGTATTGGAACAGGAGAAAAACTGATTATGTCTGCATTTATATGGTAGGTGAGGCAGCTTGAACAGCACCCTAATTGCGTAACACACAATCAATCTTAATCTGAATCATTTTGAAGCAAATTGCTAATCCATTGCTTCATAAGTTCGAAAAATTTGTCTGCTCAACACGTAAATAACGCAATAAATGTTGTTGAACTGTCAAAATGACACCGATTCCGATTGATTGTGTGTTACGCAATTAGGGTGCAGATGTTGTTTAGACATTTAAAAATAACAAGTTTATTTTTTTTCAAAGTAAAAAAGGTCATTAATAAAGTTATGAATTCTCTCCAACACTTGTTCATAAAAGGTGTAAGTAGAAGCTAAGTAAGATTACTTTAACGAATTAATAATACCGAGTTATTCTCTAAGAATTATTCATAAAGTACTTCTTTTACATGAATATTAAATGGTTCGGAGTGGAGCTCGCAAATTGATTTTATAAAGCTTCATTACTTTATTCTTAGAAAGTTCCTCATTTAGAATTCCTTGTTTATTTATAATTTTCTTACTTGATGATGTAATTTATACGAACGGTGGTTTTGCATCATGTCAAAATGTGGGTAACTCAGAATGTAAATCAAAAGTTATTTCAGGAGCACTTTTACAACTTCCTCAATTAAGTGTTACTTACAAGTCTTGACTCATTTTTATTGAAAACGTTATCAATATAAATATTTTTCTGTCGGTCGTCTTCTACTGAACATGGGATAGTGCCATATTAACTACTGAGCTTCACAAATACTGCCTACCTTCTTGTTTTAATCACTACGACATTATCTTTTGTGTTTTTTTTTCAATACGAAATCTTTTTCACACTCATAATTTTTTTTTTCATCGGTTCTTAGATACACTGTATAGTTACTCTCTCTCAAAATTCAAAGTTGATAGTTTGGGATTAGGTAGATACATCATCAATTATGTGCTGTTGTACAACTATCAAATACCTTAATAAATTGTGCTTCAATATAATGGAAACATATAATATTTCCTGCTGAGCAAGAGGTCCCGAGTTCGATTCCCAGGTCAGGCAGTGTTATTTGATTTTTCCATCAGGAATATGCTAGCACCCTGGGGTCTGGATTTGAGCCCTGTTGATGGCAATGGACTCACTCCCTATTATTACATGGGACTTAAACATAACTGGTAAAATTTGGGTGTACTATAGGTAGGTGCATCTCTGCCTAACCCTTCGAGAATTAGGGGCGTGATGTTATGATGATGATGTGAAATAAAATTTTCTTCAAGACTTCTGTACTCCACAGTACTAACAATAAAGAGGACAAAATATTACCATTATCGAAATATATGTCAATGCCATCTCTTCACGTTTGTAGCCCCGATCTCTGCTTCAATTGCCTATGGTAATGCAACAGATGTTGCTTTATGGTAAATTTTTGAATGTGTGTTTGTTTTGTTTCCTTCTGTTTTCAATGTTAGTAGAGTTCGTTTATTTTAGCATTTATTTAAGTATGTGATAGTTATGTTCTGTCCCACGATTGGGTTGCTGGGTTTCTTTTATACCTGCAGGGTAATTGCGTAAAACACTAACAGTAGCAATGTATTAGCAATGGCTTTCATTTTGACAGTTCAACAACATTCATTGCGTTATTTACGTTGTTGAGCAGACACATTTTTTGAACATATGAAGCAATGGATTAGCAATATCCTTCGAAATGATTCAGATTGAGATTGATAGTATGTTACGCAATTAGGGTGCAGGTCAATTTATTTTAAAACGTATGACATAATTATTTGATATCCCATAACTTTTGATGCCAGTATGCCCAACGATAACTGATAATGGTCGCCATAATTCCCCACAAACATTAACTTCATATAAACCTGTCCTCGACTATGTCCAGACATTAAAAACCGTTCGTATCCAGACTATTGATTATTCGAACTGCAAACAGACGTAATGTTGGTACAAATCAGCTAAACATTGACTTTTAGTGTACTGTTACATATTTCGCCTTGTCTCAACCTCGAGACTGAGTGCTGGCCGATTTTCGGTAGTGTTGTGTAACTGATGTATCGATGTTTTTATTTTGTTGAAATACAATTGTATGGTATTTACGTGTTTAATGCACATGCCAAAGGAAATTCAGTTAAGTATAATAGAATTTTAAGTTAAAAAAATGCATTGTACTTTATAATTTTTTTTCTTAAAAGTATATTTTGTTGAACGATGGGTCACTTATTGACTATACTTTTAATATGATATAATCAGCCTATAATGTTCCCACTGCTGGGACACAGGTCTCCAAGCTGTGAGAGGGAGTGGGCCATAATCCACCACGCGGGCCCAGTACGGGTTGGCGGATGTCACATGTCTTCGAATTTTTGGTTCTAGGACATGCCGATTTCTTCACGATGTTTTCCTTTACCGTTTTGAGAGCAGTGGTGATTAAATGACTTACACAAAGTAAGGTGCCTGAGTGGGTTCGAACTCAGGACTTACAATAGACGATGATGAATAGGTGATGGTGGCTCAGTGGTATCTATCCCGATTTACGAGTTGTAGGTCGTGAGATCGAAATCACGCAGGCACACTAACTCACAGTTCGAAAGATACGTGACAAACCTTTTACTTCCCCACATAAATGTTAAAATACATCGATAAAATAATTGCCAGCACTAGTCGATAAAGCCGCCACTACAGAATATGCTGTCGATAGTCGATGTCGGCCAAATGTCGAGTGTTTCAGTTGTCGGTCGTAGTATTCTGTTTGTCTAAGCTATGTCGTTCAGCTCTCGTTGGCGAAACATTAATGTTTGGACAGCACATCAAGGAATAAATTGTGGTTTGAGCCATGTTTTAAAAATATACAAAATCTACACGTTGCTTTTGAGATATTTTGGGGTTTGCACTGATGAATTTCTTTCTCGAAAGGGAATCTCAATTGAATGTCATTTTGAAGGATATTGCTAATCCATTGCTTCATGTGTTCGAAAAATTTGTCTCAACAGCGTAAGCAATGAATATTGTTGAACTGTTATAATGATTACCCCGCGGTCGTAGGTTCGAACCATCACCTTAATTGCGTAACACACGATCAATCGGAATCGGTTTCATTTTGACAGTTCAACAACATTCATTGCGTTATTTACGTGTTGAGCAGACAAATTTTATAAACTTATGAAGCAATGGATTAACAATTTGCTTCAAAATGATTCAGATTCCGATTGATTGTGTATTACGCAATTAGGGTGCTGGGCTGTTTTAATTTTTGTGAATCATTTCATAACCAGCACTGCACTCAAAACGGTGAAGGAAAACATCGTGAGGAAACATGTCCTAGAACCAAGAATTCGAAGACATGTGACATCAACCCGCACTGCGCCCGCGTGGTAGATTACTGCCCACTCCCTTTCGAAGAGAGGAGGCCTGTGTCCCAGCAGTGGGAATATTATAGGCTACACGCTTGAAATAATATATGTTCTAGTTACAAAGATACAATGTAATCTACAATCAGAGTACTTAGGTAAGTACTACGTAGACCACACGTAGACACTGTTGATAGGCACATCGGAATGTCATATCAATACCGAAAGGTTGGCTCCGGTTCCAACTACTCTTTTGAAGTGATTCGTAATCGTCCGGCAGACTGGAATTATTGACTTTCAGACATTATTATCTAGTATTTTATGTTTTATAGACCATTTCGACTGTTCGAATGGATCCCGCGCTAAATTATAGCCAACCTGCACTACACAAGGTTAACTCTAGCGAACAACCTTTACAGTACACTTCTGCCTAACGCAAACCCCCTACCATACCTTCTGCCTAACTACAAATTACCTCGTTAGTCTAGTGGTAGTAAGCGCTACTATTGAGCATGAGGTCCTGGGTTCAATTCTCAGGTCGTACAAAGTGTTATTGTGTTTTCCCATGCAATTTCTGAGTAGCAGCCCGAAATCTGGTTTTGTTCCCGGTTGCTGGCTATAGACTCGTCTCGCCCCCTAATACATGGGAATTAAACTTAACTGACTGTGTGGCTCTAAGCTAAAAATACACTCAGCAAGCACTTTAGTAATGTCAGTTAAAATATATAATCAATTACAAAAAGCAATTAAAAATGAACAAAAATTGAATATATTTATAAATAAACTAAAACAATACCTAGTCGACAAATGCTATTATAATATTAATGAATATTTTAATGATAAATAAAATGAATACCAAAAATAATAAAGTTGAAGTGAGTAGTAGTAAAAACATTAATATTATACTTTTTCATATAATAATATAATAATAGCCCTCTTCCTCTATCCTATCTTGCTGTGCCCGACAGGGTCCACAATGATCTAAAATTATGTATATTTTGTAATGTAACTACCACCTAAGTTCACATTGTGGAATGCAAATAAATATATTGAGTATTGAGTATTGACTAAATATGGGTTCTACACCTCTGCCTTACTCTTCAAGGAATATAAATGGCATGATGTAATGTTATGCATAGGTATATTCGCTTTTTCACATGATTAAAAGACATTTATTTCTCCCACAGCGCATCGTAACGTGAATGAATTCTGTTCACGCGTGGTTGTCACCGTCCACTCCTTGATTTAATCAATTAGTAGAATTTTATGGAGCACCAGGGAAGGCATGGGTTTGGTCTTCGGCGTAATCGAAAATCACGCCATTCCACTACTCAATGATGCAAGCATACTTTGTTACGTGGAAAAAACTACTAACAGTAAGTATGCTACATCTTGGGAATGTGATTATATTAGTAAAATGTAGATATATAACATTCATTTGAACGTTCCGGCAAAATGATTAATTGTTTTTATTAGGATTTCAATTAAATTTGGCTAACAGATTTGTGTGTGTAATGTAAACTATGTGTTTGTTATTCCAGCACATTCGTGGTTGAAAATCAGCGTCAGGTGGTACATCTTGTGTTGTCATCTGACATTATGCTGAGCTGAGGCCCTTTTGGCATTATAATCTTAGTTTTCTGTAATGTCAATAAACGCATTTTTCTTTCTTTCTAGATAGTTTACAACCTGGAATAAACACATAGGATAAAGTATCCTGGTAGTACGTTCCCGTGGGATAGTTCCCGGACCAACACGCCGGCGAAGCCGCTGGGAAAAGCTAGTCATGAAATAAGACCTAATTAATTAAAAATTAAACAACAAAAATAGAAAGAGAGATTAACATTCAAGACAAGACACACCAGACAAGACAAGACTAAGACACACACACAAGACAAGACACACACACAAGACAAGACAACACACAGACAAGGCTAAGTGTTTGTTTGAGTAATTCAAGAGCAATATATTTTTAAACGAGGAAGATCCATTTTTTGTGCCTCAAGGATCCTAATGAAATTAGATACACATTTACACCTACGTACGTTTATAGTTTTGAGAAAAGTTTTGAGTATAAATGTCGATGGCTATAAGAGTAGAGGAAGACCAACGAAACTATGGATGGACTGTGTGAATGATGATAATAATATGGTTAGAAAGGAGGTGACTGTCGAGATGACGACTGATACAGAAGTATGGAAGAAAATGACATTTTGCGCCGACCATGAATAAAGTGGGATAAGTCCAGGAGAGTGATGTAAATAGATAAATATTAGTTTAGTACTGTCAAATTAAGATACTATATAGACAAATTACACGTGATTAAAAACATAGCTACTAAAAATACGTCAATTTAAGTCAGGCGCTGACTAATTTTTATATTCTGTCCTTTTCTTAATGAAATAAGTAGAAAGAAAAATATGCACTGAACTTAAATTTAGTTTAGTTTGTGAACAAGGAAATCGGCGCCAATGTCTTACTAACTACACCAAATCGATGTAGTATGCAGGGTCGTCGGATATAGTTGAAGTTTAGCAAGAAACAGAATGATGGTTTCCGGATAAAATTTTATTTAATTAATAGAAAACAAACAGTTCATTTATCGAACTAAATTTCGTTCGAAAACAAGCATCGGTTTCTTAATAAGCTTCAACTATATCCAACGACCCTGCATACTTATCTCTTTTGTTGACGTACTTACATTACATTCCTTCGCTCGGAAT
Organism: Apamea anceps; assembly: GCA_951799955.1. Classification (NCBI taxonomy): domain Eukaryota; kingdom Metazoa; phylum Arthropoda; class Insecta; order Lepidoptera; family Noctuidae; genus Apamea; species Apamea anceps. The sequence continues at coordinate 11,671,944 of OX637520.1, forward strand.
TTTAGTTTTCCTCAACGAAATATATGTATATAAATTTTCAAGTGGTGCAAATAAATATCAGATTGATGGCTCAAATAATAACAATAATTGTAATATACTGACAGTTTAATGTTGCTATTATTGGAGCGTAAATCCGCTGGGTTTTCCCAGACATGCGTGGTATTATGCCTACTGATATAAAGCCAAAATGATCACAAATATGTGTGGGTAAAGCAAATATTGGGATGACCTGTTATTCAAGTCAAAATCAGTTCTTGTGGTTGAGGATAAATGGTTAATGTTCGTTTTTAATAGTTATCTTTCCTTTCTCATTTATTATAGGAATTTCTACTTGGATAAGTATGAGGAAAACCTAGTCTGTGGTGAAGGGCGGGCGTTTTGGTGGACTGTGTTATGTAATATTGACGTTCAAAAAGTACTGATTCTCAGTCTAGTTTGAATAAATGACTTTTCATTTGTGGTCCATAGATTAGTCAGTCAGTGAGATTTGTGAATTGGTAAGGGAGTGGCTGTCAAGATTTCACCATACGATGACCAAACGTCTTTTGGTGTCAGGTTTATTAACGTTCCATTCGGTCAGGTTTATTAACCCCTTAAAAAAAAATAACTCGTTATTTATTTATTTATATACTAGCTGCGCCCCGCGGTTTCACCCGCATAAGTTTCGACCCCGTGGGAATATCGATATAAAAAGATCCTATATGTTAATCCTGGTTATAATCTATCTGTGTGCCAAATTTCATCTAAATCCGTTCAGTAGTTTTTGCGTGAAAGAGTAACAAACATCCATACAAACTTTCACGTTTTTATTAGCAGGATACTTTATTGTACACCACAAAAATGGTGGTGGTGGTGGTTGTTTGTTTTCACCAGCTTGTCCCGCCATCTTCTACGGGGTCTGCCGCGACGCCTTCTGGCTATGTCAGGACTCTACGTAGTAGGTATTTTAGCTCACAGCTCATTACCACAGCCACAGGGCATACGGCGGAGAATCGTATGCCTGAAAATCCATATTCACGAAATGGCCTTGCAAACCGGTACTTCCATTGATTGCGAAACAAATCCACCCAAGATTGATTACCTAGTTTATTGAAAAACACCATAATAACATTCTTTCCCCACTCAAATTCTGTTTAAAATGGCTAGTCATGATCTATTTCTCATTTACAAATCGGTTAAAAAACAGTTAACCGTATTTATATATCGTTGTTTGACTGTTCACTTTCAATTAATTTTGTTCCGTGAGTCATTCTGAAGGATTGTCTGCTTACGCTTCATTATCTCGAATCCGAAATGTTTTGAAATGCATCGTGTATAAATGGGCCGACGGAATTGTGAACATGAAGTTATTTAAATTTGGGTCTTATTTGAGAGTTCTACTGTTTGTTTTTCCATAAAGAATAGGAAAATATTTAACTAATCATCTTAAAGTTAGAGCACCTCTAAAAATGTTTTTCGCTTCGAATGATGCGCACTTTTAAAGAAAAATTTTTGAAAAAAAAAAACTGACTTCCAGAAACGACACTACAAAGTGAAAAATAACTTTAATTTCGGAAGTCGGTGTCGTTGGGTTCGCATTTTCGTTGTTTGCACCGACTTCCGAAATTAAAGTTATTTTTCACTTTGTAGTGTCGTTTTTGGAAGTCGGTTGTATTTTTTTTTTCAAAAAAGTTTTTATTTTTCACTTTTAAGTTGTAATTTTTACCAGTAATTTTGGTTTAAAAACCTAACTACTGAACCGTTTTTGATGAAATTTCTATGGGACTATTTGGGAAGTGTACCCTTTCCAACAAAAAAAGAACTTTTCAAATCGGTTCTTAAGCAACGGGGTTATGCGCGAACAAACATAAAAAAAAAAAATACAAACATCCGAATTGAGAACCTCCTCCTTTTTTACAAGTCGGTTAAAAATAACTAGCTGCGCCCCGCGGTTTCACCCGCATAAGGTAAAAGTTAGGTAAAGTAAAGTATTCTACGTGTTATTCTGATGTATAAGCTATATTACTGTAAAGTTTCATCGAAATCCGTTCAGGAGTTTTTGCGTGAAAGAGTATCAAACATCCATCCATCCATCCTCACAAACTTTCGCGTTTATAATATTAGTAGGATAGTAGGATTGAACCTTTAGTTAACTTTCTGGGGTTTTCTCACAATATTGTTCGCAGTAATTTAGCTAGGGTACTCAGAACAAACAGCGGCGTAATTGCGTAACACACAATTAATCGGAATCGGTTTCATTTTGACAGTTCAACAACATTCATTGCGTTATTTACGTGTTGAGTAGACACATTTTTCGAACTTATGAAGCAATGGATTAGCAATTTGCTTCAAAATGATTCAGATTACTATTGATTGTGTGTTACGCAATTAGGGTGCAGGTTAGGTTAGTTTGGAACTGTGACCAACCAGGCGCGAGCCGAAAAGGTCGCAGAAACTAAGGGGCTGTTCATTGATTACGTAAGACGATTTGAAGTGAGGGGTCCAAACAAGTCTTATTTATTCTTACGGGGGGGTAGGAGGCGTCTAGATTGTTCTTACGTAAGCAAAATCAAAAGTCATTTATTCAAATTAGGCTGAGAATTAGCACTTTTCGAACGTCAAAATTACAAAAGACAGTCCCCCAAAAACGCCCGCCCTTCCCTTTAAAATCAGAAAAGTAAGCAAAATGATTAGCTTTTAATTATGTTGCTACTTGTTCTTTGCAATTTTGGTAGATACTGATCTTACGTAAGATTGAAAGAGGCGGAGGGGGTTCATCCAGGTTCTTTTTATTTCTTACGTAGAGGGGGGGGGGGGGGTCAGAAAGTGGTCAAAATTGTCTGACGTAATAAATGAGCAGCTTAGGGCATGGGCACCCGGACCAAACGGGTTAGGTTAAATTAGAACTGTGACCAAACGCTGCAAGGGATGCTGTAGGATCCAAAAAATAGGAATTATTTCGGGTTCACAAAAAAAAGTCGTAATAATCGTTCTAATAGAGTTTACATTCAATCAAATTTTAGTTCGATTAAATACATGCTTATAGAATTTTGTGAGCGATCAAAAGTCCTTTAATCTTATCAAAGATTATCATCATCACTGCCTAGGATTTTCTCAACTTTGTTGTGGTTGGCTTCCAGTCAAACCGGATGCAGCTGAACACCAGTATTATACATGGAGCGACTGCCTATCTGATCTTATAATATTAGATGTATGTATGAAACAATGAAAGGAGCACTGGTGGCCCAGGTCGTGAGTTCGAACCCAGCCAGGCGTTTTACTTTGTGTTAATAATTTCATCACCTTTGCTCTCAAAACGGTGAAGGAAAACATCGTAAGGGAACCGGCATTTCCTAGAACCAAAAATTCGAAGACACGTGACGTCTACCAACCCGCACTGGGCCCGCGTGGTGGATTACAGCCCACTCACTCTCGAAGAGAGGAGGCCTGTGTCCCAGGTGGCAACATTAGGCTGATAAGGCTTAGCGGGATCATCCGAAAGGGTTACCGCTGCCCTGGAACATAAAGGGCTAAGGAAGGAACACGGGTGGGTTTTAGTCAGTAAGAGTCTGACACTCCCTTCCGCTCCACCCAGAGCGGGAGGGGTCAATTGATGATTTCCTATCCACAAAAAAAAAAATGGCTGATAAGGCTATGCTATGTATGAAACAGAGTCTATAGGAATCTTATTTTGTTGTTGTAGTGGCCAATTTGTGGAGCAGCTGGATCATCCGCATGATTCGCTGGTGAAATTAGTTGTCAAGTATGCTTTGATGTCTTTTTTAACCCTTTTGTCTAGAGTGTAAATCGATCAGAGTTTGACCTTGAACCAATCCCAAAGTTATGAGCCCCGAATCCCATCTTCTTCTTAGTCGATACCAATCTAAATTTGACCCAGAATTCGGGTTCCATTTTGGCACCATCAGTATAGCGTAATAGGAATTACGTGCAGACAACAGGACACACACAGAATACGATATAAAGTGTCTCATCGTTTGAGGAACAACACCACATTTACACCACAGGCAGGGGTCATCTGTGAATCTCCATCTAAGTAGGTTTTCTTTGCTTCAGTAAACCTGATTTTATTGTTTTAGTTAGCAACCTGCTTCTCTTTTGTGGGTAACATGTTCAGCCATCGCCTGAACATACTAGACTGCTCCCTTGGTCTAGTGGTTACAAGCGCTACTGCTGAGCTTGAGGTCCTGGGTTCAACCCCCTGGTCAGGCAAAGTGTTATTGTGCTTTTCCATCTGGAATTTCTCAGTAACAGCTCAGAGTATGAATTTCTGCCCGGTTGATGGCGATGAGCTCGCCCACTATTACATTGGACTTACACATACACACCACTGGCACTGGTACACCTCTGCCTTCGGGAATATAATCGTGATGTTATGTTTATATTAAGCCACTGCATTAACCGCTTCGTCAAAACCCAATTACAGGGTAGCTACCAATCAGACATGTACCTGTGTGATAAGTCGGGTATCACATACGTGTCTGATCGGTAGCTAATCAGTTAATCTGCTGAGCGTTGTAGAGCAATATTAAGAAATTAAACAAGCTTATCAATAATAGTTATAATAATTTAATTTGCTTACTAGCTTAGGTTGTCTTTAAAAGATCGCTCTTAGCGATAAGACCGCCCTTTTTGCCGCCCTTTGTAAAATTTATATTTGTAATTTATATGGTGTACGTAATAAAGAGAAGATCTCTCTTCTATTCTATTCTTCTGTCAATGCTTGGCTTATCTTAACGGAACAGAATTAAGACTATTCAAAAGTTGCGTCATAATACCTGCTGCTTGTCTTCTTGCTGAAGTTGCTTTCCTTAAAGATATCAGAAAATCTACTAAAGGTAACCTATCTATTAGTTTGTTGTAAACTTCGTTGCAATAGGATTCTTACATTTTTGTAACACGTTTTGCGCGAACAGTAATTTAATTACAAGTAATCATCTGCCTAGCCTTTTCCCAACTATGTTGGGGTCATTTTACATGGAGTATTTTACATGGAGCGACTGCCTATCTGACCTCCACAATCCAGTTACTGGGTAATACGATACCCCTTGGTAAGACTGGTTGTCAGAATTTCGGGCTTCCGACTACCCGTAACGACTGTCAAAGATCCACGAATGACAGCCGGGACCAACGGCTCAACGTGCTTTCCGAGGCACGGAGGGGTTTCGGTATGTAAAGATGGTCACCCATCCACAGATTAACCGCGGCAAGCGTAGCTTAACCTGACCGATCGACCTGTGCGGCTGTTATTACTTAGCCACGGGCCCCTCTCTAGTTGTAATATACCACGATAAACTCAAACTGAAAGCATTTATTTCAATCAAACCAATTACAAGCACTTTTGAATTGTCAAGGAGTCAGTCAGTCAGAAATATGAAGCTAGTTGCCCATTCCAAAGCATAGTAGGTTCCTATGGAGGAGAATGGTCAAGAAGCGATACGTGTGATAGATGTATTTTAATGAGCTGTGGAACTTTTAAATTACCCTTCTGGTAAAGGCTACCCTGCGCTGTTGCATAAACTGGCAATCGATAGCGAGTAGGTAAGATTTCAGGACATAACAAAAACTGAAAACATCAAAAACTTCTGCACCTAGTATTTGTTTGCTGACACAATTTATAATTTATTGACGCCATATATCATGTAATTAAAGGTGCATTATACAATTTATGGCAATAATATTTCTTTATCAGTAATTGTTGGTATCGTTACAGCTGCCAGACGTCTGGATACCTAATTAAAAAAAACCGGTCAAGTGCGAGTCGCACTCGCGCACCGAGGGTTCCACACTTAGAAGTTTAATTTTTTCACTACTGCTAAAGATTGCAGCCCTGAGTATTTGATATTAATTTCAACTTGATAACTTTATGCGTTCCTGAGAAAAAGGGTCTTGACAGACGGACAGACAAACGGACAACGAAATGACCTTATAAGGGTTCCGTTTTTTCTTTTGAGACATGGAACCCTAGAAACAACCAAAATGAAGTTCATCGAACTGAAACAATACTTTGAAATTTGTAAGCGTGGTAGCGAAAAATTGATTCTTCTTTATTTTATTTGTCACTTGGGTGTCGTTACACCCATATGATCGATGCCTTTACTAACGTCGATAGTATCTTAGAATGGTCGATGATAGATACGTCGAAAGACAGTCGATCAACCTGTGCTGGTATCGAACAATCTATAAAAGTCAAATGATTTTATCGGTAACAAGGCACGATTGACATCGGAGCGACACCATCAAAACAGATCATCATCTGCCCGCCTTTTCCCAACTATGTCGGGATCGGCTCCCAGTCTAACCGGATGCAGCTGTACAAGTATTTTATATGGAGCGACTGCCCATTTGACCTCAACAACCCGGTGACCCGGATAACACAATACCCCTTGGTACCTTGGTTGATACATGCACACGTTCAGTGATTTATAACCGACGTTGATCAATATTTATTTATTCCCAAATTTCGTAAATAACACCTTAACAGCTATAACGCCAATGCGATGTTACTACCCAAAAATTCAATTAATAAAAAACCATCATAATTACAATTAAACAATACAATCCTAATTACATTAAGACAATTAAAATTACAATAAAATAACAAAAATTAAAAAATACAATTACAAATACCATTAAAATTAAAATACTCGTACCATTAATAGCACTTCTCAACATTTTCAATGCACTTCACTGCTACTCCTGAGAACTTCATCAGGCTGCAGTGAAATATTATATCTACCTCAATAGAAATCAAATTTAATAATCTTATGGCGCGTGACAAGACAATATCATCGATTGATGTCGAATAGCATCTTATATTATACCTTATCGTATTTATCCAAGGTGTATTTCCAACTCATCATTCTTAGTTCTCCTGCCTTTATCTGAACTTATTTTGGGGTCGGACTTCTCTATTAGTTGTCATCTCGGTAGTCACCTCCTCTCTAGCGATATCTTCTTTCACATAGTCTATCCATCGTTTCTTTGGTCTTCCCCTAATGGCCGAACCCAATAACCTATTTTCAGTTAAAGACAGAAGACTTAATTCATAAATTAAAGAGAATAAAAAAAAAAAAATTAAAGAAAAATCGCTACTGATGGTAGCCAGTATAATCATAACTGCCAGCATAATATAATCATACAGATAGCTACTGATATAAATTATTGGGACGTTAAAACCAGAGATAGATAAGTTTTTCTACCTCCAGTATGCCAAAACTGGTGATAGATAGGTACTTGGATTCGGCCGTAAATAGCCATTACTATAAATATTAGGTACTAAATATATAGGTAATGCTGAACTTAAAGTTTAATAGACTTTATTGAAGAAAGGTTCGTCGTCAACATTAACCCAAAAGAATTTTCTCTTCCCTTCTTTGACATTTGTTTTCAATTTGTCGAACAAATTATTGAAGAAAGGTTCGTCGTCAACATTAATCTAAAAAGATTTTCTCTTCTCTAATTTGACCTTTGTTTTCAATTTGTTTGACCTTCCTTATTTTATTTGTTTATCCGGAGGACTTTTTTTAGACAATTTTTTCGAGCATATTAAGCAATGGATAAGCAATATCCTTCAAAATGTTTTTTTTTTTTTATTTACAATGGGCTCACTCTTGACCTCAATCCAGCCCAGATTCAGATTATGACAGACGCCAGCCAGACGCAGGTCAAGCTACCTGAAACTGCCAAATTTTCCCAATCAATCTTGAACCTTATTTCTTAAGCAATAAAGTTGAAAAACTATTAAAGAAATTTGACAGATTGTAGTAGCTTGTACTAGTGTCAGGTTGTAGCTGTACAAGTTAGTGTCAGGTTGTATGTTGATCAATATGTAGAGAGTTGTAATAAGTAAGAGTATTTATAAGTATGCATTAGGTATGTTGAAACTGTGTGTACTCCACAGACTTATATTGGCTAGACGACGCAAGTGTATGTACTTCGCGTGTAAAAAGGGAGTAAAATTGACTTCCTTCAGCGTCATTTCTAATCAGTCCGCGCTCGAACGTTCTTGATGCTAGACGTCAAACAAAAACTAAAAAATGCCAAATTGTGCGGTATTGAGCTGTAAAAACTACACAAAAAAAGTGGGACGAGACAGTGGAAACGTTTCCTTTCAGCGGTAAGTCATTTTGTTATTAAATTATGTGTTTTTTTATTGCAAATTCAATTATTTTGTGTTCATTGTGGTCGTACAATGAACATTATGCAACTGAGTGTGTATCGAATAATTCATGATATATTGCCGTTTTTAGTTACAAGGTAGTATATAGGACTTGTCTGTTAAAACACGCAATGAAAATTAAAATGATCGATATTTTCACTTATCGCTCAGCTTCGTGGTACAGTAGCTATTCTCATTTTTCTGTCAAATAAAGCAAATAGTGTTGTACACACAGTTTGTTCTCGATTCTAATCAATTTTGGAAATAGAGGAATGATAATGTTTGCGTTGGGTATTTTGTGACATGTAATTTTTTTTTACTGCAATGTTTCTATTTAGTGATTTTGTTTAGAATATTATTAATTATATTTACAGATTTCCAAGTGATCCCAAAGTTAAATTATCACTGTTATCTTGCAAAAATCGATTAGTAGGTACTCGTTTCATTCTAAATGTAACGGGTCGGAAAATGTGGACGTCTTGACGCTGATATTAGGATTATTTAATAGTTAATTTCGTGTTACAGGACATTCACCAGCCGTCTACGTCAAATGAGGATACATCGTGTAACTTGAAGAGCAGCGAACTTAAACAATAACATGCAAGCGGAGGGGTGCGCGCACGCGACCTCTCGATCCAAAGAGTACTGGCGGACGAGCGAGGCGAAACGCGGATCGTTTTGAATCGTTTACTCGCGGACAGGGAGTTCCCATCACTAAATCGCTCATGTGATGTCACAGTAGGTAGAAAAATAATGGCACGCTTGGTTTCTATACAGACGATGAGACTTGCGTTATCTAGCCAATATAAGTCTGTGGTGTACTCCCTGTCACTTTTCCCTAAAGGTTCATTAGAAAAGCAGCGCCAGACAGCATCTGTCTGGCATTAATGCGGAAATGAACCTTTTTGGCGCAGCCGTGAGGCACACACTATTGTTGTCTGAAACATTATTTTTTATTTTATTAATTTTGTATTTTGTGTTTCACGAACTGTGTCTCAATAAACTTTTTTTTATTCTTTCTTTCTTTAGTTGTATTTAATGATTATAATTCTGTAAATACATATTTGTTGCAGTCGCGAATACGGATGATGATCCAATTCCAATTCCCATTCCAAGCAATAATTTCTTGTAACTAACCATAGACAATTTACTACAAATTCTTTCTAGCAACAACAACTAATTTCTAAATGCTAGTAAGAACTTCATTTCCTCGTGTTTTTTTTTATCTTAAACAATCCAGACAATGATTTCACTTCAGGACTAACAGCTGACAGTAATTGGTTCGGAAAAAATACGGAAAAACTAGGCTATTGTCTTGGTCCGATGGAAGTTTTCCTCAGTGTATTTGCAGATAATTTACCGTAATTCAGCTGTATTATGGTTTTTTAAAGTCTCTGAGTCTGCGACGCAAAAGGAATGATGGGGAAAAGGTTTTTCTTTTCATTTAGTTCTAGAGTTCAGCGAGATTTCCGGATTTTAGATAAAAACACACACATTTTTTTTCTTCTTTCAAAGAACACTAATGTATTCTTAAACCTTCCAATATATAAATATAAAAGGATAATAAACGTATTATATAAATCCTTGTAACAAGCCTTTCCTTGGTGTTCCTCCATTAACCCTAACAGGTACTGTGGTCCAAAATTTAGTTGACAGTTTTCCATTTCAGCCACATTATGATTTAAAATAAGAACGATAAGTCAAAGGCAGTTGAATCAGGGCTGATTTTTTCAAAGCCAGATAATATTATTATCAGAGCAATAATTTTGAATTTCTGACCCATTCAGAAACTGTCATACGTCAGTTTTATTCCACAAATAAAGTCAGTAATTGTCTGTGGATTGAAAAATCAGCCCCTAGTCAATCAAAACGTTATAGCAGTTCAAACATGGATCACTAGAATTTTTAATCATAATGTGGTGTGTTAAAGCTGAAGTGGAAAATGGCAATGGAATCTTTCTCAGAGCTATACTAAAACTTAGTTCCATTTCCTCTCTTAGCCCGTTGGTCCCGGCTGTCATTCGTGGATCTTTGACAGTCGTTACGGGTCGTCAGAAGCCCGACGGTCTGACAACTAGTCTTACCAAGGGGTATCGTATTACCTAGCAACTGGATTGTGGAGGTCAGATAGACAGTCGCTCCATGTAAAATACCGGTATTCAGCTGCATCCGGTTAGACTGGAAGCCGACCCCAACATAGTTGCGAAAAGGCGGGCAGATGATGATTAGGTCGACATTTATTTGAATTTTGGATGAGATCCGATAACTAAAGATGAGAATACTATGTATAGCTGCGTTCAAGTTTACAAAAACGTTAACAAATAAGTATGTTTTTAGAAAAACAACTTTAATTTTCATCTATAGGGTTCAGTTTGCGCTACATCAAACATTTTTATGATTTTTTCAATAGTAGGTTTTTATCAAGCTACTACAATCTGTCAAATTACAGATTATATCCAGACTCCGCGCTGCTACTTAAGAATTATTTTCCTTTTAATAGACTAAAAAAGCAAGTCCCAGCGCCTTGCCTTGCTTTATAAGTTACGTTGATTGCGAAGTGTACAGACACCCAGCACATCAAGCTACTACAATCTGTCAAATTTCTTTAATAGATTTTCAACTTTATCTCTAAAGAATTAAGGTTCAAGGTTGATTGGGGAAATTTGACAGTTACGGGTAGCTTGACCTGCTGCCGTTTGTCCATTAACACGAAGATAAAGTGGAAATAATAATTCGTTCAAGTGGAAATAGCATCAATTGGAAACTGTAGGTAACGTGGATATAGGCAATGTAATTTGCATCCAACGGCTGCACTAGGGACTCAATTTTATCTAAACGTTTGGCATTTTGCCCTGATCTTGGCGTGCATTAGGAAGCAAGGTAAGGCATCTGTTCCGACCAAATTGGCATTTAATAGGGTCTACCTATGTACATAAATACTTAACCTCAGGCCTTTTTCCAATAGGTGTAGGCAGAAACTATAGAACGCCACCTGCTACGAGCTCGTATTATAATATCCTTACAGACTCCTTTTGTTTCGTATACGTTCATACATCAGCAACCTATCCTATCTCAGGTATGCTGGAAGAGATTTCTTAAGAAATAAGCATCACCTCTGTACCTATTTTTTCTGTTCTGTTTTCCAATGTCTGTTTATATATGTGTGTACATAAATGGTTAAATAAATAAATAAATAAACCTATTTATGTAACACAGTTCAATCACAATCCGAGAGTTTTGAAAGATATTTCTAACCCATTCCTAAATAGGTTAAATAAATTCGTCTGCTCAGTAACGTAAATTACGCAATGAACGTAGCTGAACTGTCAAAATAAAAGAAAATTAGATCAATGTGTGTGTTACGTAACCACCCCGCTGGTCATACTCGCGTACCGATTGCGGGTACTACACACCTGACTTTTTTGAAGAACTGAACATTACCAGTAAGGTCACTGTATGTCCTTCTGGGGCATCCTCGGCGTTTCCACTCACATCTGCCTTGTAATTTTGTAATACCTTTACTCAGCGGGGTAATTGTGTAAAACACTGTCAGTAGGAATGCCTTTAATTTTGACAGTACCTACGTGCGTTATTTACGTTACTGAGCAAACAAATTGTCCAAACATATAAAACAATAGCTTAGCAATATCCTTCAAAATGAGTCAGACTGAGATCGAAGTGTGAATGGTGGCGTTAACACTCACATCTGCCGTGTAATACCTTCACTCAGGAGTAAATGTGGTTTCGGATTGTTAATTCAACTTAGAAAGAGTGTGTGTGTGTGTGAGTGTGTACATAAATAATAAAATAAATAAATAAAGAGATGTCATAGAGGTATCAGCAAAAGAGGCGACGCTATACAAAGCTGATGTTTTTCTTAAAGTCGCTGTTGTGCCGTATCTACATCTTGATACTTTACAGTCGACCGCACGCCAGTGGTAACACTTTGACCTTGAGCTGACCTAGCGTAGTACAGAGTTTCAATAGAATAAGACCAGAAGGCCAATTCCCATAGTTAAAAAAGTTCCAAATCTAGTCGCAATCCCATCTCAGCGACAATCAACGTCAAAAACTTCTCAAAAATGGAGGGAAATTAGAGGTATTTTTACAGATTGAGACTGAGATCAGACTTGAACGTTCTTAAAATTACGACAATCTGGCGCCCTGCATTTTCAAATCTCGATATTGAGTCAAGCGTTGAGAATTCAACAGAGCGCATCCCTATGCGTCAAAGAAACCAACTGTTGGACTTTAAACTCAATAGTTACGTTGAAAATCGAGTGCGCGAAAAAATCGCCGCGATAAAATACTTAAGCCTGTGCGTACCTGGGCTGGGCCAGCTTATACTGGTATTGTTATCACAGACGTACCCTGCTATACGCCTACCTATGTGGCCTTGAGAAGTGTCACTTCGTCACATAAAACCTAAACCGTCATACTGTTACGGGGACAGTCCCATAACCAATAATAGACCATTTAATAAATTCCAGCTGACTTCTGCGGATAATTCGTCGCAAGGTGAACTAAGAAAAACCCATTTATCGTCATTGTGTTGTAGTCATCGATTGTCATCCTTTTCTCTCACCGTGCAATTATGGGCGTATTTTATAATTAGGTACTGCATCCGAGATTCATTCTAAGAAAAATGATTTCAAGGATATAACGATGTTCAAGTTAAAAATAACAACGTTAATAACTGTTTGTTAGACGATTAAGGTAATTTAATTATATGAGTTTTTTTATTTAAGAGTCTTTTTCTATCCGGATTTGTGACAGATTGATGGCATTAAGCTCGCCCCCATTACATGGGACTTAAACATAGCTGGGGAAATGTGGGTGTATTATACAGTCACGAGCAGAAAGAAAGAAAATGCATTTATTTGCGGCAAATATTTTCCATAAAAAAGGACCTAAACACACAAAAAAAACAAGCAGCAGCTTATGTTGGTGTGTATACACTTGGCTTTATCCAAAAGCGATTTGCTCCTTTATTTTTTAATGACATAGCATTTTCGAACCCATAGCTTTTTGCTATGTGTCGTATTTTATTTATTTATTTTTTATAAAAACGTTGCCCCACACTAGAAATTTCTCCTGTATCCTGGGTGCATTTACGAACATTTAAACTCACATACACAAACAGCCAGACCCGGAACAACTACTTGTAGGCCATACAAATATTTGTTCTATGCAGGAATCGAACCCGCGACACGTAGCGCAGCAGTCAATCGCTTAACCACTGCGCCAACCGTGCCTTCATAGTTGTTTTCGTTATTTCACGCAAAAATCGCTATTGAAAGTGTCCAATTGTTGACATATTAGTGCTCGTGACTGTACACCTCTGCCCAGATTATAGGCTACTCTAACCATGTTAGAGTATGTATTTTGGGGGAAGTTAAAGACCTACAACCCGTACGAATTAACTGTGCACCTCGCTGGAATGCGACCCCTCTCCCGCTTCCCCGCGCGGCGCCCCGCGTTCGCCTAGAGCGTTCAATAGCGATAGCATCTTTGTTTGTGAGTTGCAGAGTGACGTCACAGCGCCAGGTGCACAGTTAATTCGGACGGGTTGTAGTAACATGAACCTCAGCGTAGTAACTATTCAGTAATCTGTGCCTCAGCCCAATATAAGTAGAACATCGAATAAATTGATCATCCTATCTATCTAATCTAATTAGTCTATATTGTGCCACTGCAGGGCAAAAGCATTTTTATACCTTTTCCACATAATTCTGTCTTTTGCCAGTTCTTTCGTTGGAGTCAAGCTCGTCCCTCCATCTTTGCTTTGGCCTGTCGCGATGTCGTCGTGCGTTTAATGGGAACCAATCGGTGGTTCTTTTAGCCTATTCCTCATCTGACATGCAGCAGACGTGTCCGAACCAGTCCCACTTAAGCTTAGCGGCTTTCTGGCTAACGTCTGTGATCTTGGTTTTGGCATGCTGTGTTGTCTTTCTTATACGGTACGAAATTTGAAGTCCTAGGGTAATGCGCTCCATGGCTCACTCGATCATCCAGAAAAGTTCATTCGCATAGAACAATGGATATCAGATGATAGTTAGTAGGCTTTGGCTAAGTAATAACAGCCGCACGGGTCGATCGATCAGGTTAAGCTACGCTAACCGCGGTTGGTCTGTGGATGGGTGACCACCTTTACATACCGAGACTCCTCTGTGCCTCGGAAAGCACGTTAAACCGTTGGTCCTGGCTGTCATTCGTGGATCTTTGACAGTTGTTACGGGTAGTCAGAAGCTTGAAAGTCTGACAACCAGTCTGATCAAGGGGCCCATTAACATTACCCATTAACTGGGTTGCGGAGGTCAGATAGGTTGTCGCTCCATGTAAAGTACTGGTATTCAGCTGCATCCGGTTAGACTGGAAGCCGACGCCAACATAGTTGGGCTAGGCAGATGAGTCAGTAACGTTATGTTAATGAAATATTTTACATTTAACTCCTGAAAATGTTATATTTTATAACAACCGCCGATATTGCGACGTACCCTGGGGCGATCCCACTTCAACAGCACTAACACTTAACACCCTGTAAGGCTACGCAAATGTAAAGAAAACATTACATAAAATGGGTTTTGTACGTCGTTTATAAAATTATAGGTCGGGAACCTTTACACAGGATAGACGGGTCGGCCTGGGAGGGTTCAGTATGTAAACACTTCGCAGTGTCCTTTGATCATTTGACATGGACGCTGTTATCAGAATGATTGTTGGTTTTGAATGCCACAAATCTTAATATTTTCAAAGGTCACCTTTCAGCCCTATACAAAGATAAACTAAATTAGCTTACGAAACTCCACAGAGGTGTATGTAGACGCGCCAAAAAAAAAAACATGTGTTTTTGTATGAGTTTACAAAGACTCTTTTTTTGTCTTCTAGTGTTTAGGTAACGATACCCAACACGTTTGCGGAATTCCGCTAGCTAATTCAATTTGACCCTGTACCGGTAGTATTGGTAGGTACTGTGATTGGTACTTATTAAAACAGAAGTAGGTATGGCTTCGGTTTCGGTTCACAAGACCTTCTTGTGAAAAAATCGTTCAAAGTGTTTCGCTAACTTTTTTTCAGATTCTCCCGAACTAACCAATCTCAACGGATCAACCTTTATGTACACATACTTACTTTGCATAATAGTGTGGTCACAAATGCAACGTAGAGATGCGTTATTATAAATTAAAGTCACTTTTCATGGGTGTCTGTTTGGCCAGGTTATTCTTGTAAGCTCCGCAACGGATTTTGATGCGGTGTTCACCATCATTGAGTCAGAGATTTATTTCTGGAAGGGTTATTTCTACACATTAATATTAAAATTGCATAATTAAAGAAATCAACGTTTTGTCAAAACGTAAAAACGATGCAAAGCAGGACCAAGTTGCTAGTTTTAAATAAGATCATTTAAGAGAAAGCACAGTTTATTAGTATTAAGGAGCAGGGAGTCCGGTCCCATCTTCATGAAATAATCCCGGTTATTTCAGACATCAATAAATTTAGAACTAGGGCATAGTGCGGTTGCACCACTGTGCAGCTCCGATACCTGAGTACACAGACCTGGTGGTATTTCACCTTGAGTTATAGGAAGATAATAAATAGATATGTCGAACCGTGCATCCTGGCTGCAGTGACCAGAAGTTTACTGTTCAATCGGACCGTCTGAATTTTCACAATAACCTCAGAAATGCTTGAGTTTTATATCATGGTGAAAAACCGGTATTTAACACGTTGACGGCCAGACAACAGACACGATAGGAGATCTATTGTTGGCGGCGACCGGTGAGCGCGGTGGCAGTAAATGACTTAATTAAGGAAACTATGCACTCATTAAGCTGAAGCTAAATACTAAAAGCTTGGACAGATTTTAAATATTTAATATGCCAAAAAGACAAGTGTTTTACTGAAGAACAGTTCAGTGAAACAATCCTCTTTTTGGACAGTTGTTTAAAAATGGGTATGAGTTCACATTTGTAAGATTTTACAGCTTTTCTTTGCATCATCATGAGTCATGAAGCGAAATCTATTTGTGCAAAAAAAAAAGTTAAAAAAAGTTTTTTTAGTTTAGTTAATACACTCGAGAGCAATGAATCCGGGTCACTTAAAGAATGTTAAAAATCTTGGAAACTAAAAATGATAGGTTAATGCAATAAATTGTATTTAATAGACAATGTAATACTCCTTAAATGAAAGTAAAAAAAATATGAGTCACCATACATTTTATCAACACAAAATTACATAAAGAAAAAAACTGCTGATCTCTCCTTAAAACAAAAATAGGAAACATGAAATTTTTGAACTTTATTACGATTTTCTTGAATTTTAATACTTCGTATTGCCTCCTCGTGCTTCCATTACTGCGTTTACGCGGTTTGGCATGCTGTACACCAAGTTCCTTATACGATTTTGGGGAATATTCTCCCATTCCTCTGTGAGAGCAATTTTGAGCTCACGAAGCGTGATTGGGGGAGGGTTTCGTTGTTTTACGCATCTGCCTAGCTCGTCCCAAGCATGCTCGATCGGGTTGATATCCGGGCTGCGCGCTGGCCACTCCATACGAGTAATGTTCATCTCTTGAAGGTAGTCATTCACAATCCTACCTGTATGAGGTCGGGCATTGTCATGCATAAATATAGCATCCTCACCTAAATTGACCATAAATGGACCAACGTGATCATTGAGGATTTCTTCCACATATCTTACGCTAGTTAAAGAGCCGTTTTCTATGATCACCAGCTCTGTGCGACTTTCAGAAGAAATTCCGGCCCACACAAGTACAGACCCACCACCGTAGGCTACTTTTTCTTCGATGCATGCTTGCTTGAATCTTTCCCCTGGTCTTCGATACACTCTGTGTCTTCCATCGTGCTTGTAGTGCATAAATTTTGATTCGTCGGAGAACATAACTTTTGACCAATCTTCAATACTCCAATTTACGTGGCTCTGGGCATATCTTAGTCTTGAAATACGATGCCCACGCTCCAGTTTAGGGCCGTTTGCAGGTCTAAGGGGTTTTAAGTTAGATTCAGCAAGCCGACGTCTTACTGTCCATGCACTTGGGTTACTTCCTCCGAGGCGTCGAAACTGATTTGTGAGTTCAGTTCCTGTGAGAAAGCGATTTCGAAGCATGGTGTTCACCAAGTATCGGTCTTTTCGTGCTGTGGTACACCTGGTTCTGCCCGTTCCTGGTCTGCGTAGGTTAGAACCAGTTTCTTCGTAACGTCGGAGAACTCTTTGTACTGTTGACAGCGACACACCGACAGTCCTGGCTGTATCGCGCTGACTCCGGCCGGTTTCCAGCATTGTAAGTATTCTGGTGCATTCTTCAGGCGTAAGCGACATAATTTCAGCTTGAATAATGAATATAGAGCACTATCAACATGGTTTATGTACCCACATAAATGACAGATTACAAACAAAAGCAAAACCAAATGCTGTAATTTCGTAGTTCCATCTTCGAAAGTGGCCCTTTTTCAAATTTGATTTTTTTATGATATAACTTTACAATAACTAAGAAGTTTTAATACCTTCATTTAAGGAGTATTACATTGTCTATTAAATACAATTTATTGCATTAACCTAGCATTTTTAGTTTCCGAGATTTTTAGGATTCTTCAAGTGACCCGGATTCATTGCTCTCGAGTGTAGTTACTTTAATTAATTAGTGAAATAAAGGCGATGGCCTTTATTTTCCATTAAACCCTATCCTCACTATTCCGCCATCATATCCCCCCTAGCGCTACGTAAAAAGCGGCGCAAGCGCATACTTGACAGCGTGCCAGCTGTGTCACGGCGCAGCTCTATTTCAACGTGGCTTGCGAAAATGTATCAATGGCTGCCACTGCACCGGTTTACGTTGTATCGTAGTAATGGGCTCGAGTTCATTTGGGGGCGAAGAGTTCTGTTGCTTGAGTAAATAAATAAAAGTAAGTACTAATAAAATTACAAACATAAACGCTTCATGCTAAATTCTACTCTTGTAGATTTGGAATCTAGTATAAAGTTTTATAAGTAGGTATAGCTCCAGCGGGGTAGTTGCGTAACACACAATCAATAGCAATGGCTTGCATTTTGACAGTTCATCAACATTCATTGCGTTGATGAGCAGACATTTATGGAGCAATGAATTAGAAATAACTTCCAAAATGATTCAGAATGGTGCTGGTAAAGAATCTATCTGGAGATCCCGTTGTTATGGGGGATGTCGTAAAGAGTAACTAAGGGCTGGAATGTCAAGAGGATGCTCATATACATATGTAGTTGAAGTTTAGTAAGACACCGATGCAAGTTTAAAAAAAAACAAACAGTTAATATATCAAATTTTTCATTCGGAAACAACCTTCGGTTTCTTACTAAACTTAAACTACATATATCCGACGACTCTGGTTCTCTCTTTTGGTGAGACTTTGCAATGCCCCCGGGAGTCTCGCAACAATAGATAATAAATTGTGTCTCATTAGAAAATGCTTGATTTATTACGAAGCTGTAATAAAGATAATATAATATATGTGGTCATCTATCAGCTGATTGCAATCTTTATCAGCTAAATGATTGCTGAATGACATGACAACAAAAGATGTTGGCAGTTCATCATTTTGTCCCAGTTGTAGGTGAATGCCGTGAGAAACGGGCTGTTGAGGATGTCAGCGTAGGCGAGGCATGTACAATGGTACCTATGTAATATATATCTGCATACTCACGACTGTTCAATATCAAGGCTGTACGGAATAGAATTATTTACTTGCATGAATTTGTAGGTTAGTATAAAATTGAAGTTTAGAAAAACCAACCACTGATATTTTTATACATCTAGTCTAGATTATTCTGTAAAAATTTCATCGTAAAAACTTAGGTAAAGTGAGCTTGAAGAGCCGTCAATCCCTAGCATCGAGCATCCATCCAAAGGTTGTCTTGAAAAGATCGCGCGCGAAGCGAAGCGATAAGACTGCCCTTTGTGTCACCCTTTGTAAAATTTATATATTTTTGTCTGTAATTTATATGGTGTACATACATAATAAAGAGTATTCTATCTAGTGGATTTTAGGAGCAGTGGTGGCCCCGCCTTACGAGTTGTAGGTCAGTTCGAACTCAGGCAGGCACTTTAATTTGTGTATTTAATTTCATCACCACTGCTCTGAAAACGGTGAAGGAAAACATCGTGAGGAAACCGGCATGTCCTAGAACCAAAAATTCGAAGACATCCACTGACCCGCACAGGGTCCGCGTGGTGGATTATGGCACTCTTCAGTGGAATACAGTTGAACTACAATGATCAGTTGATCAAGGCTTATTTAAATCTTATGAAACGAGTAAGTACATACCTATTATGGTTGGTTGATCAAACTTACAACAATCAATTGCTTATTTACAGGCAGGGTCATCGACGCGCAAACTGTAGCCATGAATTCAGCACATGATTGTAGACCGCCTAGCGTAGACATTTATAAAAAAAAAAAACACCTGTTTTATAGAAAAATGTCATACTTACCTATGATTGAACAGATATTTTTTTTATCACCAACGAAATATTTCAATACCCCTGGGTTAGAATAGAACAGAATAGTTCTTTATTAATTTATTAATAACTAGCTTCTGCCCGCGGCTTCGCCCGCGTGGATGTCGGAAATTATCCCACGGGAACGTGCTAACAGGATAAAATGTATGTGCACCAGGATGCCATCTACCTCGCGGGCCCTTTGTGGCTAATTACAATAGAAAACCAATTGTGTCTCATTAATGGTGATTAAGAGGGTACCTATATGATATCTTTACCTAAGTACCTACCTAATTAAAAAATAAATAAATTCAATAACAGAAAATAAAATACCTACCTACCTAAATAAACCTATTTATGACGATAACTAATCTAAACTCAATCATCATCTGCCTAGCCTTTTCCCAACTATGTTCAGGGCCGGCTTCCAGTCTAACCGGATGCAGCTGAATACCAGTATTTTACATGGAGCGACTGCCTATCTGACCTCCACAACCCAGTTATTGGGTAATACGATACCCTTGGTACGACTGGTTGTCAGACTTTCGGGCTTCTGACTACCCGTAACGACTGTCAAAGATCCACGAATGACAGCCGGGACCAACGGCTTAACGTGCTTTCCGAGGCACGGAGGTGTCTCGGTATGTAAAGATGGTCACCCATCCACAGACCGACCGCGGCAAGCGTAGCTTAACCTGACCGATCGACCTGTGCGGCTGTTATTATTTAGCCACGGGCCCCTCAATCTAAACTCAATAAATAAGCAAAATCTCTAAAAACTAATATCTATACGAATGACTATCCTACCTAACAGTATTATAAAATAACCTACGGTCACTACGTACACTATCAAATATACTACCTATACTTTAAAATTAAAATCTATACCTACGACTTATATAAAAATAAACCTAAATAACTCTAAAAAGTAAAAGGAATAAAAATGAACTCCACTGCGTGTGACCTAACCTACGACAAACTTATTATTTGCGGTTGGTACAGTAATCGGATCTAGGGATCGAACCGCAAAATTAAGTTTGTTTTTTATTGTATATACTTTTCCGGGATAAAAAGTACCCAGTGTGGTGCCCAGGATATTAAAGAATAATTATACCAAGTTTCATCGTGAATTCATCGTCAATTTTTGCGTGATGCCTGAACAAACAGACAGACAGACAGACAGACAGACAAAAATTTTTTTAATCACATTTTTGGGTTCGGTGTCGGTCTAGTAACACCCCCTGCCATTTATTTTTTTGATATTTTCAATGTACAGAATTTTCACTTCTACAGATTTATTATAAGTAGTATAGATAGATAGATATAGATATAGATAGCGAAGAAAGTAGGTGCAAGGTACAGATGTTAAGCTTAAAATGATCCTTAAACTAACTACTTAGGCTCGGCGCAAACGGGCCACCAACCACAGCCAGCGGTGGCAGTCGCGCGCTACCGCCACTTTTGTGAGTGTCAGAAGCGAGCGATAGCCACCGGTGTTCAGAAGCCGCCACATTTTATAACCCGCTCTCAGCTGCGCAGTCTTACGATGGACTCCGACACGGAAAGTTTGCACGCGTTATTGTTAATACGCAGACGACGTAGACAACGCCGTCGCCGTCTATATTGGGTACATCCAATTTTAACGTCTTGTGTGGCCCGCAGCGACCACAAGTGGCGAGTCGCCAACACTGCTGTAGCGAGTGGCCACCACCGGCCACACGTGTGCGGCGAGTTTCAACAAAATGTATGAAAAAGCGCGTGAACTGCTTGTCGCTGGCTACCGGTGGCTGTGGTTGGTGGCCCGTTTGTGCCGAGCCTTAATGTAGTTAGTATAAGGATCATTTTAAACTTAAGGCATGCAAACAGTTTTAGCTATAATAATAAAGACTCATTAATCCATGATAACAAGTGGCGCGTCAATGTCCCAGCAACCCTGTATTAGTTAGCAACAGCTTATCAACAATTGACAATCCTTTGACTTCCAATTATCCTGTCCTCAACGGAAGTATATGAAGTAAAATAAATACTTATGAAGCACTCGTATATTTTTTATCACACTTCAGGAATGTGCAAGCGTCAACACATACGTCATCAATATTACACGACGGACTCGCATGATCATCAGCTGTAGCAGCTGATATCTGTGGAAAACAATTGACAACGTACGTTTACATGGATATTGAAAGTCAATACCCACCGATGATACATACTATTAGGAAATGTCCTGAACACACTTGTGTCGTTAGGCACTTATAGTTAGGGTTGCCAACTTTTCTATTATGAAATTCAGGGTGGCAGGTATATCGACCCGCAAATGGTTACCATGGATTCAGTTCATGAACGTTCTGTGTTTTTTTTTGTCGATAATCGACGAAAAATAGCTACGGTAGGATTTAGTATCATAATTATTTTGCTGAATCCATGGTTTCAGTTTGCGCATTGGTGTTCTGCCACCCTGTATAGTCGTGCTATAAAAATTCTTATCTCCAGCTGGTGTATTCTGTAAAAATCTCATCGTGAAAACTAAAGTGTAAAGTGAATGTCAACTTACTTCAATCTCATTTCAGAGTCTAAAAGTGTTGTTGGCTTTGTTTTATCTATGTATTAGAAATTCTCAGTACCTAAGTAAAGTTGAATTTGGATTCTGATTTGTACCCATTTAATGGTCGCTTTTACATATTCGTCATTTTAGCCAAAAGACCCATAATATAGGCCAAAGGTCGTTCGCATTTTTTTATATGATGAGCAAAGGCTTCCCCCAAATCCTTCCAAGCATCCTTTCCCAGGGCCACCTCGGTCCAACCCTTGCAGTACGCGTCTGGATCATATTGCCACCTCTTCCTGGGTGGGCCTTGGCAGCACCGTCCATCCTCAGGAACCCACCGTGTCAAGAATGTTGCCCAGCAGTTACTATGCAGTATGCATGCGGCTGACCACCCCTGCACATAAGTACTCATTTCGGAAATGAGTGCATAAGTACATAAGTTTTCTTTTTTTAAACATTGCCTCATACTAGGAATTTCTCCTGTGTCGTGGGTGCGTTTATAAACATTTAAACTCACATACAGAAACAGCCAGACTCGGAATAACTACTTGTAGGTCATACAAATATTTGTTCCGTGCGGGAATCGAACCCGCGACACGCAGCGCAACAATCAATCGCTTAACTACTGCGCCAACCGTGTCGTCAAGTACTCATTTCATATTCTATCCATTCGTGTAACACCACACATCCCGTCTTTTACATGTGGGACTATAATAAATGTCTAATGACCAGAGGCCTTACCACGAGCTCTTAACGCGATTCAATTTACGCTCAGGGATCGAGATGGCGCTCGACGACTTGTATAGCTCTGTCTTTTTCCAACAGCCTAAACTGGATCGCGTTAAGAGCTCGTGGTAAGGCCTCAGTAGTTGGCCTAATACTTCAACCTTCGGCGAATACAATACACGTCATAAGGTAGCCTTCATAATAAGGTGAAAGACTTAAAATTCAAGTGTTAAAACAATCAGTTTGGAAACAATGCGCTTGATTGCTTACATAACTATCTACTACAAGTGGATAAATAAAGTTGAAGAATGTAGAATAAGAAAAGGAATATGCGCGTGGGTATAGATATTACATTTTTTTTTTATAAGTATCTTTATTTTTTTTAATTTAAAAGGGGTTTTTGTCCAATAAGGATATATCAACCCCATCATACCTTATAACAATGTAAATATACTTAGATATTATACACGAGGAAAAACAAATCGAAATTACATTATAGTAATACTAAAAGGCTGCAGCTCACTGCTGAACGACTAATACTAAATTACATAATTTTTTGGCTGCTTCCGATTTAGGGTTTGCCAAAATACTTTAAATCAGACCCACATCCAGCCTATTCAACTTTAATTCGTTCAGCATCAAGTCGCGTTCATCTTTATTCCGGACATATTCCATCAACAAATGCTGAACATCTTCAATTTGATTACAGGTTAAGCAATAGCGAGAATCAGACTTTTTCATTAAGAACGTAAACTTTGCTGATGGATAGTGTCCGGATCTAAGTCTAAAACCTAGTTTAACATAATTTCTACTCAAATATCTCTCATTAGATAAATAAATAAATAAAATATTATTTTCATTAAAGATAATTCAAATTAAGTAGTCCTTTTTCAAATGGAATTCAAGGGACAACAATGCCTTCAGGGTGCTGTTGAGGCTTCCTCCTTGCTGTAGCACGTCACAGATATTCCCTGATGCGTACACTGATGATTATTTAACGATCATGCAAAAGATAAGTTAGGATAATTAATAATTTATCAAGCTGCATGGGGCTTAATAAATCTTCCTGTAATTGTATGCTCTATTTTTTATATTTTTTTTTATAATGTTTTAATATTGTATTTGTGTGCCTAATTTCTTACATAGTTTTTTAAGTTACTTGTATAATACCAACACGCAATGGCCTATGATGCCTGCCAATAAAATAATTTTATTTTTAATTTGCTATGCTTACGCTAATTATGCTGTTGTTAAAATATAATACGTTATGTATGATGTGTGCTAAAATCACGAACATAACTTGCTTAGCAAATGAAAAGTTAATTGAAAAGCTTTTTCTATCGACACACGTTTCAAGATCGTGAGTCGTCACACACGTGAGTCACACGTGAATGTCCTACCCTCCTCACAGATCCTAAAATACTTACCTATTAATAGTAAGACACCCTGTGTTTATGCGTGTGCGACATTCTCAATAAGATCGCCTTTTGTTGACACGTGTCAACTCGGAATGGTCGCGTGACCAAGACTTTGGTTATGCGAAACTATCAATCATTCGGTGTTTGATATCTAATCGATTAGCTTCTAACGTTGACGAAACACACGTTCACATTCCTGTAACCGATTTTGGAATCGATTTCCGGATGTTATCAAATTCTGCGTTTGAAAGAGATGCTTCGTTTTTGGATTCTTCGCATATCTGAGGAAATTACATTGCGGAAGCTGCTAATTTTGCGCTTTTCTTTTACAACCTATGCAGGCTGCTAGTAGGTTCCCAGTAACTCTCAATAAGGATCATAAGTCTCCAATTGTAATAGTACTTATCATCATCATCAACATCATTGGTAGTCTTGTTCCTACCACCTCCAGGCCTACTCTCTTTTGTGGCATGCTGCCCTGGTCTAAGTAAGTCAAACTCTCAACCCGGTCTCTGTATATTACCTACCAATCTTCTGGTTTGGCTAATATTTTTGCGGTGTGCAAAAAAGAGTACCTACGTTTTTCCTCATACATTTCCGGTTGGTAAGATTCAACCTATGAAACAAAAGCCCACAATCGAAAGTACCAGGACCACATAGGTATGTTACCAATACAAGACTAAGTTTGTGTTGGTCCAGTACAGAAGTAGCCACAGTTTACAAACCGTGACTCAAACGTGCATACAAGCGTGAGCATTTGACACACTTTGTCTTAGCCGATTTGATCGGCTGGCTATTAGGCTATTTTTAGGTGGTCCAGTCTATGAATAGCCCGCGTTTTCCTGATTGCCTTAAGTGGCGATGTTGGAAATGTAAGTACGCTTGCTTTGAAACTGTGTTACTGTATATGAATAGCTTCGATCATCAGTGTACTTAGTACTTACAACTTTTAAAAAATGCGTTTATAACAAAATTGGGAAGTTGGGATGTTACAGGGACATCAGATGGGGTCCGCTAGGGCCGATGCATGCTAGGGTCGCGGTTGTTCGAAAGAGTTACCGTGGCACCTTGCAGAGGCAACTAAAGGAACACGGATGGGTTTTAGTCAGTAAAAGTCTGACATGCCCTCCTGCTCCGCCCAGAGTAGAAGTCATTTGATGATTTCCCACACACAAAAAAAAGGAAGTTACAGGGACATACTGCCACTGCAAGCATGTAGGCTTTACTACTGATTACATAAATCCTGACACCTGACAATATACTGAGTTGTGACTAAATAACAAACAATATCGGAAAACGAAGCAACCCTTGCATCGTCTTACTGATCCCTCAGTAAGACGATGCAAGGGTTGCTTCGTTCAATCAATGATCAGCGGTTGAGACTTAGTTTATTTTATTTACACACTAGCTTCTGATCGCGACTTCGTTTGCGTGGATGTCGAGAAATACACAATATACTAAAATAATAGCCACATTTCCCGACCCACTGCGTCGCATGGTATCGCCCGCCCGCACTGCTACTTCGTTTTCGCTTAACGTTCATTCTCTTTGGTTGGCTCCTAAGCCACAAAAATTGAGCTATTGGATAGCAGAACTCTTACAATTTTTTTTTTAAATCCTTCTGGAAGTTACTGAGATTAGCGCACAACAACAAACTCTTAAGTTTTATTATATTAGTATGGTTTAAGAGACTTTCAGAGCTCGTGCTCCAAGTTAAACTTTCAGTACCAATTCATTAACACAGCCATGAAATCCGAAAACTTTTAACTTTTAAGTTTTTTTAAAGTTCAACCTGTCCAACTTAGTATCAAATCAAATTAAAATCAAAAGTCATTTATTCAGACATTTCCAGTAAAAACAACAATAAATACATACTTAAATAATAATTAATAAATGTTATTACTAAATTGGCGAATTTCTGCACTTAATTTAATTTGATAATATGACATTTCTGTATTCCTGAGTTCCTGACTTGTACTAAATCATTTATATTTTTAATTTAAGTTATTGACCTCGAACTTGACGAATATATAATTCTATTTTATTAAACATGACATTACGTATTGTATTGCCTATTTCAAAATATGTACCTACTGAATTTCATCTTGACATTTTAAACTTATATTGATTTGATTGAATGTGTTAATAATTTATTATAGCTAAAACTGTTTGCCTGCCTTAGATAAGGATCATTTTAAACTTAACATCCGTAGCTTGTACCTTCTATTTGTGCAAATAAAGAGCTATTCTATTTTATTCAAATTAGGCTAAGAATCAGAACTTTTTTACCTCAAAATGACACGAGACAGTCCTTCAAAAACGCCCGCCCTTCACCACTTCCTAATCCTTTAGCGGGGAAGAAGTAGCGCAACAAACTCCCCAGCTATGTTTTGGATAGATAGAACTGTTCAATCCAAGACCAGTTCTAGATAAATCAATCAGCGCTTACTATTTTGTTATAAAAACCAGACATTGAACTCTCCACTTTCGTATTAAAAATTAATAGCTTCCTATTACAATAGTAAACACCATGAAAAGGTCGGGTAAATAAACCATTAGTTAAGCCCAATATTGTTTTCTTACAATTAATTTGTTTTTCTCATATATCTCTTTGGTAGGCCTACGAGGAAATGTTTCAGATAAATTAATAGTTTGCACGTGTTTTATATGAAAGATCAAGGAAAATATGGCGGGACGAGCTTGACTACTATTTATAGTTCACCTAATTTTTTTTTTTTTTTTAAACTTTCCTCCACACTTGGAATTACTCCTGTCTCGTGGGTGCGTTTAAAACATTTAAATTCACATACACAAACAGCCAGACGCGGAACAACTACCTGTAGGCAATACAAATGTTTGTTCCGTACGGGAATTGAACCCGCGACACGCAGTGCAGCAGTCGATCGCTCAGCCGCTGCGCCAACCGTTGCACTAGTTACGTTTAAGATGGGACTAAAATGTACCTTCTTCTTCTGGAGCAATTTAGGTGAACCTCTGCCTAACCCTTCAGGAAATACTGACGTGAAAACAATGTCATGTAACCTGAGCAATAGATATAAAAACAAACTTGAAGTCATCAGCGTACGCACCAATTACGGTACAAAGACCATATTATTTGAAGGAGCACAGTTATTCAATGGATTGCCGGACGATATAAAATAGTTCGATTACGTGAATACATTTAAAAATAAGCTTAAGAAACAAGTATGTACATTATTACTTCTAATACTGTGGAGGAAATTGTATTGTACTGTATTATCATACTTACTACTTTGTATCTCATTGTAAGCGAACTGTAAGTTCTTATGAGAATAAATTTCTTTAAACCGATGTTATGTTATGAGTTCGACAGCTACGGTGTGGGTTGCACTTTACTAGAAGTCTTGTTTAAACTGAAAGAAAGAAAGAAAGAAAAAAAGTTTATTTGGACACAGTTCGTGAAACACAAAATACAAAATTAATAAAATAAAAAATAATGTTTCAGACAACAATAGTGTGTGCCTCACGGCTGCACCAAAAAGGTTCATTTCCGCATTAATGCCAGACAGATGCTGTCTGACGCTGGTTTTCTAATGAACCTAGTTTATAATAAACTGCTGCACTTCTTATGCTTGTGAAAGGAGCAACAGGCAGGGTTCAAACCGACAGCCTGTGGCTAGCCATTCCAACGCCATTGCTAGATAAGATAATCATCTTTTCCCAACTATGTTGGGGTCGGCTTCCAGTCTAACTGGATGTAGCTGAATATCAGTATTTTACATGGAGCGACTGCCTATCTGACCTCCACCACCCAGTTACTGGTGATATGTTACCTCTTGATAAGACTGGTTGTCAGACTTTCGGGGTTCTGACGACCCGTAACGATTGTCGAAGATGACAGCCGATATATCGATTTGGATGTATGACAGCCGGGACCAATGGGTTAACGTGCTCTCCGAGGCACAGAGGGGTCTTGGTCTGTAAAGTTGGTCACGTTCATCCAAGAACCAATCGCGGCAAGCGTAGCTTAACCTGATCGATCGATTCGTGCGGCTGTTATTACTTGGCCACCAGCTACTCGGCTAGATGATATAATGATGTGAACATTATGTTGAAATAATTGTAGAATCGAATTCTCAACATTTTTGTGAGTTCCCTGCTAATTTTTAGACTACATCCTACTAATAATATTATAAACGTGAAAGTTTGTATGGATGGATGGATGGATGTTTGGTACTCTTTTACGCAAAAACTACTGAACGGATTTGGATGAAATTTGGCACACAGGTGGTTTGTAACCTGGATTAACATATAGAATACTTTTTATCCCGATATTCCCACGGGATCGAAACTTATGCGGGTGAAACCGCGAGGCTCTGCTAGTAGTACCTAAATAATGAAAGAATTAACTATAACCAACGGAGTCTGCACTCCACCTATGCTTTTCCATTTTACATTATTATTATTATAATTTTTTTTTAAAGCTTTTTTTTTATGAGTCTGTGTTGTCCCACTGCTGGGCAATGGCCCCCCTTCCCTCTTTCCACTTTTCCCAGTCTACTGCGATTGTGGGCCAGTCCTTTAAGAAGGAGTCCAGCTCATCCCGCCATCTCCTTCTGGGCCTGCTGCGCGGTCGTTTTCTGCCATGTGGGATCCATTGAGTGGTGGCTTTTGCATATTGCTGTTCCGATCTGCGAAAAATATGGCAGTTCCTCTTTAGCCCAGTAGCGTGCGGCCAGCGTCCGCTATTTGTGTTTTGGAACGAAGTTTAGAGTTCTTAATGTGGTATAGGGTTTATAATAATGAAGGATCATTTCTATACGAGTCGTTTCTGTCGGGTAAACTTCAATGGAAAATAGACAGACATCGTAGACAGCAAGTCTACGATATTTTCCATTGAAGATCATCCTATAATAACTACTTACTGCCTATGACTACATATACCTATAACCTGTCCATTACGTAAACCGTTTTTTGACAGATGGAACTAGTGAATGCAGCAACACACAATACATTGATTAATACACGTACGGTATTATAATATACTAGCTTCTGCCCGCGGCTTCGCCCGCGTGGATGTCGGAAATTATCCCACGGGAACGTGCTAACAGGATAAAATGTATTTGCTTCCCCAGGATGCCATCTATCTCTACGCCAAATCAGAAGTTCAGTGGTTTAGACGTGAAAATGTAACATACAGTTTCAAGTTCAAATCCTCCCCTTAAAAACTGAATTACCCCTTTTTGTCCCGTCAGTGGTAAATTTTCGACAACTTTACATACTTATTGTTAATTATTTTTAGTCAAAACTATCAATTCTGAGTTTCGAGTTACTCGGACCGCGCATTCAATTTCTTCCACACAAACTTCACACCTCTATATCCCCCTTTGATGGGTAGTTTTGAAAAACTTATAATGATAAACTTTATTACTTACTTAGGCAAGTATTCTTGCCAAGTTTCAAGTTTATTAACTAAATGAATAAGATTTTTCATATAAACTGTATCCCCCGCTTTTCACCCCCACAGGGGTGGAATTTTGAAAAATCATTTGGGATTATTCATAACTTGATTCAAAGATTATTTATACCAATTTTCGAGTTAATCAAGCAACGCATTATAATCCTCCCTTGTAAAATTAACAACCCCTTTTCAACACGTTAGGGGTAGATTTTCGAAAAACCCTGAATTATGTTACTCTTTATTTTTGGTCTTAAGTATAAACACTGAGTTTCGAGGTAATCGGACTGCGCATTCAAATTATTCCAAACAAACTTCAACACCCCTATATCCCCCTTTGAGGGGTAGTTTTGAAAAACTTATAATGATAAACTTTATTACTTACTTAGGCGAGTATTCTTGAAAAGTTTCAAGTTTATTAACCTAATGAAGAAGATTTTTCATATAAGCTGTATCCCCGCTTTTCACCCCCACAGGGGTGGAATTTAAAAAAAATCGTTTGAGATGTATTCATAACTTCACTCAAAGATTATTTATTTATACTAATTTTCGAGTTAATCAAGCCATGCAGTAAAATCCTCCCCTGAAAAATTGACTACCCCATTTCAGCCCGTCAGGGGTAGATTTTCAAAAAACTTTGATACACGTTATTCTTTACTTTCAATATTAGGTATAAATACTGAGTTTCGAGTAAATCGGACTGCGCGCTAAAATTCTTCCATACAAACTTTGAAACCCCCCAATCCCTTATTAGGGTGTAGTTTAGAAGAAAACAAAACTGACAATCTTCATAATTTATTTAGATAAGTATTCGTGCCAAGTTTCAAGTTTATTAACTCAAGGAATAAGATTTTTCAAACAAACGAATTCCCCCTTTCACCCTCTTAGGGGTGGAATTTCGAAAAATTCTTTCTTAGTGGATGCCTACTCTTCACGAAGAACACACCCTCCAAATTTCATGTCTCTAGGACCAGCGGTTTAGGCTGTGCGTTGATCTATCAGTCAGTCAGTCAGTCAATCAGTCAGTCAGTCAGGACTTTGAATTTTATATGTATAGATGTAAGAAGCCACAAATAAGATAATTCATGAAGATAAGGCAGTTCTAAGACAGCTGTCAAAAAATGGTTAACCTAATGGACAGGGTATACGTATTAACAGTATGTACAGACGCCAGCAGGTTAACCTACCCGAAACTGTCAAATTTTCCCAATCAACCTTGAACCTTAATGCTTTAGCGATAAAGTTGAAAATCTATTAAAGAGTTTTGACAGATTGTAGTAGCTTGATGTGCTGACGTCTGTACTAAGAATACTATCAGGTGTGGCGTGGGTTTCTTCGAGATACTTACATATTTTAATACCTGCCAATAGTTATTATGTTCCCATAAACTGTTGTTTTTAGTACACTCGAGAGCAATGAATCCGGGTCACTTGAAGAATCCTAAAAATCTCGGAAACTAAAATGCTAGGTTAATGCAATAAATTGTATTTAATAGACAATGTAATACTCCTTAAATGAAGGTATTAAAACTTCTTAGTTATTGTAAAGTTATATCATAAAAAAATCAAATTTGAAAAAGGGCCACTTTCGAAGATGGAACTACGAAATTACAGCATTTGGTTTTGCTTTTGTTTGTAATCTGTCATTTATGTGGGTACATAAACCATGTTGATAGTGCTCTATATTCATTATTCAAGCTGAAATTATGTCGCTTACGCCTGAAGAATGCACCAGAATACTTACAATGCTGGAAACCGGCCATACTTACAATGCTGGAAACCGGCCGGAGTCAGCGCGATACAGCCAGGACTGTCGGTGTGTCGCTGTCAACAGTACAAAGAGTTCTCCGACGTTACGAATAAACTGGTTCTAACCTACGCAGACCAGGAACGGGCAGCACCAGGTGTACCACAGCACGAGAAGACCGATACTTGGTGAACACCATGCTTCGAAATCGCTTTCTCACAGGAACTGAACTCACAAATCAGTTTCGACGCCTCGGAGGAAGTAACCCAAGTGCATGGACAGTAAGATGTCGGCTTGCTGAATCTAACTTAAAACCCCTTAGACCTGCAAACGGCCCTAAACTGGAGCGTGGGCATCGTATTTCAAGACTAAGATATGCCCAGAGCCACGTAAATTGAAGTATTGAAGATTGGTCAAAAGTTATGTTCTCCGACGAATCAAAATTTATGCTCTACAAGCACGATGGAAGACACAGAGTGTATCGAAGACCAGGGGAAAGATTCAAGCAAGCATGCATCGAAGAAAAAGTAGCCTACGGTGGTGGGTCTGTACTTGTGTGGGCCGGAATTTCTTCTGAAAGTCGCACAGAGCTGGTGATCATAGAAAACGGCTCTTTAACTAGCGTAAGATATGTGGAAGAAATCCTCAATGATCACGTTGGTCCATTTATGGTCAATTTAGGTGAGGATGCTATATTTATGCATGACAATGCCCGACCTCATACAGGTAGGATTGTGAATGACTACCTTCAAGAGATGAACATTACTCGTATGGAGTGGCCAGCGCGCAGCCCGGATATCAACCCGATCGAGCATGCTTGGGACGAGCTAGGCAGATGCGTAAAACAACGAAACCCTCCCCCAATCACGCTTCGTGAGCTCAAAATTGCTCTCACAGAGGAATGGAAGAATATTCCCCAAAATCGTATAAGGAACTTGGTGTACAGCATGCCAAACCGCGTAAACGCAGTAATGGAAGCACGAGGAGGCCATACGAAGTATTAAAATTCAAGAAAATCGTAATAGAGTTCAAAAATTTCATGTTTCCTATTTTTGTTTTAAGGAGAGATCAGCAGTTTTTTTCTTTATGTGATTTTGTGTTAATAAAATGTATGGTGACTCATATTTTTTTTACTTTCATTTAAGGAGTATTACATTGTCTATTAAATACAATTTATTGCATTAACCTATCATTTTTAGTTTCCGAGATTTTTAACATTCTTTAAGTGACCCGGATTCATTGCTCTCGAGTGTAGTTCCCGTGATTTTAAAAGGGCGTACTGGTATTCAGCTGCATCCGGTTAGACTGGAAGCCGACCCCAACATAATTGGGAACAGGCTAGGCAGATGATGATGACTTACATGCAGTTGTAATGAGAAGGGCGTAGCTGGATCAAGGGCTTGATTCAGAAAGCGGTACTTCTGGACACGGCTCGCATCGTAGTTCACATTGGAGGTTCCTCTCTTTGGAGCCCTGACCACCGGTAGCTCGGACCCTGTCCGCGATACCGGTGGGCTACTATTTTTTATATTTTAAAATGATCTTATACTTTTTATATTCTAATGTTTAAAAATATAATTTATATGATTACATTGAAATAAAGGAGATAATACCTAATAATAATTTATTATTTGGCAAAAAGAAGAAATACAATGCATGTTACATTATTATTATCGTTATTATTTTTATTTTGGTTCGCTTTATTATTTTCAATTTCTATATAAGTCTGTAATTTATATCTATATATATAAAATTCAAAGTCCTGACTGACTGACTGACTGATAGATCAACGCACAGCCTAAACCGCTGGTCCTGGAGACATGAAATTTGGAGAGTGTGTTCCTCGTGAAGAGTAGGCATCCACTAAGAAAGGATTTTTCGAAATTCCACCCCTAAGAGGGTGAAACGGGGGGAATTCGTTTGTATGAAAAATCTTATTCCTTGGGTTAATAACCTTGAAACTTGGCACGAATACTTACCAAAATAAATTATGAAGATTGTCAGTTTTGTTTTCTTCTAAACTACCCCCTAATAAGGGATTGGGGGGTTTCAAAGTTTGTATGGAAGAATTTTAGCGCGCAGTCCGATTTACTCGAAACTCAGTATTTATACCTAATATTGAAAGTAAAGAATAATGTGTATCAAAGTTTTTTGAAAATCTACCCCTGACGGGCTGAAATGGGGTACTCAATTTTTCAGGGGAGGATTTTACTGCATGGCTTGATTAGCTCGAAAATTAGTATAAATAATCTTTGAGTCAAGTTATGAATACATCCCAAACGATTTTTTAAAATTTCACCCCTGTGGGGGTGAAAAGCGGGGATACAGTTTATATGAAAAATCTTCTTCATTTAGTTAATAAACTTGAAACTTTTCAAGAATACTCGCCTAAGTAAGTAACAAAGTTTATCATTATAAGTTTTTCAAAATTACCCCTCAAAGGGGGTATAGGAGTGTTGAAGTTTGTGTGGAATAATTTGAATGCGCGGTCCAATTAACTCGAAACTCAGTGCTTATACTTAAGACCAAAAATAAAGAGTAACATGTATCAGGGTTTTTCGAAAATCTACCCCTAACGGGTTGAAAAGGGGTAGTTAATTTTACAAGGGAGGACTATAATGCGTGGCTTGATTAACTCGTAAATTGGTATAAATAATCTTTGAAACAAGTTATGAATAATCCCAAACGATTATTGAAAATTCCACCCCTGTGGGGGTGAAAAGCGGCGGATACAGTTTAAATGAAAAATCTTATTCATTTAGTTAATAAACTTGAAACTTGTAATTAATAATAAGTATGTAAAGTTGTCGAAAATTTACCACTGACAGGACAAAAAGGGGTAATTCAGTTTTTAAGGGGAGGATTTGAACTTGAAACTGTATGTTACATTTTCACGCCTAAACCACTGAACTTCTGATTTGGCGTAGAGATAGATGGCATCCTGGGGAAGCACATACATTTTATCCTGTTAGCACGTTCCCGTGGGATAATTTCCGACAACCACGCGGGCGAAGCCGCGGGCAGAAGCTAGTTGTTTATATAATAAAGAGTATTCTATTTTATTATTTTGTTTGTTTTTCCAACATACACGGTGTTGCTGAACTTTCTTTGCTAATTACGCTCTAGGGATTTTCCGTCCAAGATGATCGCGGACTGTGAGGGTGGGTCCAGTTCAGTGTGCTTGCCCTCGTTCATATTGACGTCACGTCTCATACGGTATGGTAAACAGTTTGCATTTATACGCTCCTGGTACTTACGGCTTGCTTACATTCTCTGAAAACTGATACCTATTTACTCGTGTAGAATTTGTAGAAGTATCTGTGTTTTTCTTCTCTTGTGTCAGAATCAAAAGTCATTTATTCATACTAGGCTAAGAATCAAAACTTTTTGAATGTCAACATTAAATAAGGCAGTCCCTCAAAACGCCCGCACCTCACTACTTTCTAGTACTTTAGCTGGGAAGAAGAAGTGGCGCAACAAACTCTCCAGTAGCACAGCTGTTCAGTGAGAAGAACTTGATTCTATACAACGATAACTAATTAACATTCATCATTATCATCATTTCAGTCCGGATTCACCCACTGCACGGTTGGCGCAGTGATTAAGCGATTGACTGCTGCGCTGCGTGTCGCGGGTTCGATTCCCGCACGGAACAAATATTTGTATGACCTACATGTATTTGTTCCGAGTCTGGGTGTTTTTCTATATATAATATGTATGTATTTACAAAAAAAAAAATGTATATAAGTAGTTTATCAGCCATCTTGTTACCATAACACAAGCATTAGGTTAGGTTGCTTAGCTTGGGACTAGATGGCGCTGTGTGAAATGTCCAGGGATATTATTTATTATTTATTTATTTATTATTTTACTGCTGGAAATAGGCATCCCCTTTTTTCTGCTATACTTCCCGATTCTATGCATCTCGCATCTAGGTGTTTCCCGCGATTTTGACGATATCGTCAGCCCAGCGCGCTTTGGACGGCCCTGGTTTCTTTGGCCGAACCTTTTCCCACCATTCGGTCACAGTTTTACTCCATCGGCCATCTCTTCGTCGAGCTAAATGGTCATTATTTGACCATTAGCAATGATATTATATCATTAGATAAACTAACAATTGATCAAGAAACACATTTTGCAAAAAAAATTACCATTAGTTACTATTTTTAACAATTGGTTTAGTTTAACTGCGGATCAAAAAACCGCCCCTTACACGTGAAATCGAGCAATTTAATTGCAAATGTCATGTTAGTTACCTGTCTACTAGACCATATATTTAACTATCAAAGGTCGAAACTGTTGGTTATTTATTATTTTCATAACTTGTAAACTATATTAAAATACCACACAATTACTTACGTTTACCGCGTCATCCGCCATGTCCATATTATTTAGAATTATCATTATAGAAAGTAATAGGTACTCTTCACCTTGGCCGTTCAAATGCTTGGGAAGCGTGGCAGCCATTTATCTTGTCAGCAGATTCTAATTTGACAAGTAGCATCGTGTGCAATGCAAACGTCACCTTTCTTGTGCCAGGAATAGAAATATGGTGCATTGTCTGTTGACATATGAGGTGTTACTTTATTAGGTGTATTTTCAGGGCGGTAAAACGTTATAAGAATAACTTTTATGTGAATACTTTTACTTGTAGAGTTCTTAAACACGCTGCGGAACAGTAAACGCGTGTAGACGTGATAACAATAAATCTATTCCTCTGTTTTTTTTGTGTCCATCATTGCTTATATGGATAGTATATACTGGAAAAAGTCCTCCCCCAAGTCCTTCTCGGTTTTCCCGCACCACCTCGAACCAGCCCTCGCGGAACGCGTCCAGGTTGTCTCACCAACTCTTTCTGGGCCGGCCGCGGCAGCGCTGTTCATTTTGTGAGAGGGAGTGGGCCGTAATCTACCACGCGGGCCCAGTGCGGGTTGTTAAATGTCATGGCACCTGTCTTCGAATTTCTGATTCTAGGACATGCCGATTATTCCTCACGATGATTTTCTTTACCGTTTTGAGAGCAGTGGTGATGAAATAATTTTCACCAAGTAAAGCACCTGACCTACAACTCGTAAGTCGAGGCCGTCAAGCCTTCCTCACAGGGCGACCATTGTAAAAAAGTAAACAATTCTAAAAATAACCATAGGTACTTAACTAATAACCGACGTGACACCCATATACACAAATCTAATTCGGTGACATGACAATATACAATTAGAGCTGATAATAATAGATTGGCGATGAATATACCCTAAGTGCTATTTATCATTGTAAACATGGTTACAACACAAGTGGTTTTTTGATCAATCAGCTCTGATGGTTACCGGTGAATACTGGTTTTAATGTAATGAAATCAGACTCTACGACAGTGATATGAGGTATTTATTAATGGAACAATGAGTTTGGAGTTCAGATAAATTAGGGGTGACATTAATTTTTTTAATGTACCTTTTTTAGTTTTATTATCTCCATTTTCACGGGTAGCGAAAACTCCGTCGACGACATCGAAAACAGAAACATCTAACACAACATAACACAGCAGAGCAAGGACATACAAAAGAACCGAGAAAGCAGTGGCACCTCGCCAAAAGATTCACGGGTGAAGCTCGAACTGAAGCACCTGGCCGCGTAGTCTTTAAAAAATGCCCATCCATAGACAAATACCACCCATCTCTCCACTAATCCAAGGCTTACTCTAGGATGCATATCCGGTAGGCTCTTAAATCCTACCCTTTCCTACGGGCACGACTTCCTTACAAAAACCGCGCCCCCCGGTCTACTTCTTGATATGCAATGGTCGCTGTAGCACCATGAACATGAGGCTACAGGAACTAGTGCGAATCTTGGGGTTCATTCGATTAATCGAGTCTGGTCATACTACGCTGGGATTGGTGCAATTCATTCATTCATTCTTATTATCTCCGTTTTCACGGTTTGTCTATGGGAACGGAACAAACAGTATTACGACTAAGGTTTATTAAAGCGAACATTTAATTTTCCCTTATTAACTTATAGAGTAACTAACAATAATCTTATCTTATATGTATTGAAAGTAAATAAAGGAAATATCTTGTACCTTATAGTAATACTTAATTACCATATAAATATGTACTATCTTATAATAATACCAAGCAGTTCTCGTAATTGTAACCTCAACAATTTGAAAACCTTACCAGCCGATCGATTCTGTAAAAATCTCACCGTGAGGTGAAGTGAGCTTCGAGTGAGCCGTCAATAGTGTCAATCCCTAGCGTTAGTTGGAATGACAGCTCACTCTACGCTCATTTCAAGTTTTCACGATGAGATGGTTACAGAATCGCACTGTAGAATGGCACGGACATTGACCATGAATTCAGCACACGATTAGACCTAGCGTAGAAATTTTTCATCGGTTATAAAAAAAACATCTGCTGTTTCATAAAAAAGTGCAATACCTACGCGGTTTACATGTATGGAACAGTATTTTTTTTTCATCATCTGCCTAGCCTTTTCCCAACTATTGGGGTCCGCTTCCAGTCTAACCGGATGCAGCTGAATACCAGTATTTTACATGGAGCGACTGCCTATCTGACCTCCACAACCCAGTTACTAATACGATACACCTTGATAAGACTGGTTGTCAGACTTTCGGGCTACTGACGACCTGTAACGACTGTCAAAGATCCACGAATGACAGCCGGCACCAACGTACGTGAAGATGGTCACCCATCCACGGGCCAACCGCGGCAAGCGTAGCTTAACCTGATCGATCGACCCGTGCGGCTGTTATTACTTAGCCACAAGCCCCTTTTCATTCCAATATGCGGTCTTAAAATTTTCCTATTCTAATAATACCAAGGTACGCGAGTCAACAAATTTTTCCACAGGGCTCTGCTGACGCGCCACGCGTTGTCCGGTCAGTCCACCCAGCCAATCATGTAAGTACCTACTACTATTTATTATTCGTAGGTAAGTACCTATATATGTACCCGTGGAAATCGTGGGGAAGGTTTTTTTAAATAATATTGTAAGTACGGCGAACTGACGGGCAAGACATGGGTACAGGTAATAGGTATACTCATGAATATTTTGTTGACAGTGTGAGTTGGGTTTGGTGGCATATTTCAG
The DNA here is from genome assembly GCA_951799955.1 of Apamea anceps. Taxonomy (NCBI): domain Eukaryota; kingdom Metazoa; phylum Arthropoda; class Insecta; order Lepidoptera; family Noctuidae; genus Apamea; species Apamea anceps. Next base: position 11,710,572 of record OX637520.1, read on the forward strand.
GCAATTTTCAGGATGATAGTGCTGAAAATGTATCTAAAAAAGAGAATTTTATAAAATGCTTTGTTGTATTCTGTCTTTTTTTGAGCTTTGAAATCCTGATATGACGCCAATGTCAATAAACTGCCGGGTAAGAGATCGTCTGAAAAATAATATCTACTGTTACAGCAATTTATTTCAAAATACAGATAGGTAATAATTATGTATTATCCGTGTATATGTATAACATTGGTCAGGAAGGGGACATAGTTCTTCCATAGTTCAATCCAATCCATTATAACCACCCAAACCCATAGACCAATATGTGGGGCCTCTGCGAGTTGGCTTTGGTCCCTCGTAAGGCGTACGTGGGGCCAACTCGCAGAGGTCCCTTAGACAATTTGAAATGATTAGGAAGGCACCAACCGACAATTATCTCTGTATGCACTATGCAAGTGCACCCAAGGACAACCCCCGGTTGACGCAGGACTATTGCAGAACATCCAGAAACCAAAGATCCAAAGATGTGTCAGAGCATGTATTATTATATACCATTCTCGCCTGGAAAAACTGGCTGTTTTATGTAGATTGCACCTTATAATACCGATATACAACCGGTAACGGAACAATCAATGAAAGGCGTAACTTGTAATAATAGGTACAATAATTATTTCTAGAATTTAATCTATTCATTATTCATGACTATCATGACGCTATCAGCTCTTGAATCTGATAACTTTTTCTATTTTAGGTATTCTTCTAAAGGCTGATTTTTAGAATAAAATTGATGTCTGACAGTTTTTTTTATGAAGGAAATGTCAAAAATTCCAAATAATTCCTCGAATAAAATTATCTGGCGATCGAAAAATCAGACCTAAATATGAAATAGCGTTTATCTTATCATACATACGATCAACTTATAAAACATTCGCGGAGGTCGCATGGGGAAGCTATGCAAGCTTATTTATCTCGACAGTACCCGTGCCCTTCGAGATAGCAACTGTAAACTTATTACAGTTGTTATCTCAATTTATGCAATTTTTCCATCGCCAGAAAACTTTTATTCGAGGAATAAAATTGACGTTTGACAGTTTTTGTATGAAATAACTGTCAACATTTCAAAATTATCCCTCGAATAAAGTTACCACATGATTGACAAATCAGCCCTTAGAGATTAAACTCACCTTCTGCACAAAACCCGGTCTCTGTCAATCATTTTGAAGATGACAGAGAAGAACGATGTTTTAATTACGTTTACCACTAAACGCATTAAAGCTTTGGTTTCCTATGAAAGCGTTGCCGTTATTCAACAGTCACACAATAGTGGCTCTCCAAATACAGAGCGTGTTTTGACACTTTAGTGTCAAATACCTTAATATCAAGGACCGATGGCCGGTGGAGCAGACGAGTCGAGGGGGCTCACCACCAGCTCTTACAGCATGGCAGAAGTTGAACTGCACTGCTTTTTTGTACTAAGGCATAGAACAAAAAAGCAGTGCAGTTCAACTTCTGCCCTGCTATAAGAGCTGGTGGTAAGCCCCCTGGAGTGGAGACCGCGTATAAGCGTAGTGTGGGATGCAGCCCAGCTAGATGGACCGACGACCTTTACAAAAAATGGCTGGGCCAGACTGGATGCGGCAGGCGGAGGACAGAGTATCGTGGCGTAGCCTGGGAGAGGCCCATGTCCAGCAGTGGACTGTGGTGAAAATGACAAAATTACTTGACGGAACCGCTTTCCTAGGAAACCCAAACTTACGTGATATTGGTGGAAGTGGACCTTAATACAGGATCAAAGTCAACCATATTGAACCAAAAACGTGGCAGATTCGTCCATCATAGGTCAGCGATGTTTACTTATTGAATAGCGGTACAAATTGACCGGTCATTCCTCCCGTAATCGCTCACAAACAATGATTATCCATCTATATCTTGTTCCAAGAAACTATTGTACATTCCTGGATGACACTTGTTCGAGGAATCACTAGTGTAGTGATCTTTTCTTCACCTTTTTTCGTTCTTTTGAGAGAAAACTTTGTAACTTGCTTTGTGAAGTATGTGATTGTATAATTGCCTATTCTTGGCACATAAGGTTCAGCAGTGTAGAATTACAGTTGCTGTAATAATAGGAATCACCCTATTTTTTTTAAGCTTTTTTTTAAATGACACATAAATTTTTATTCACAAAGACAACAATTACAATTTACAAGCTAACACTAAAATAACGAAAATATATCCTAAATTAACTAAAACTATGCACAAACTAAAATATAGCGCCTAAAAATTCATCCGCATCGCTGTTGAGTGGTAATGTAGGTACCCAAGAGACTGGCGGCATTGCCACGTAATGCTTAGCCACTGGCCAAGGTAGCCAGGGTTATTTTTTAAGTTTGATCATTTTTGGGTCATTTTGTCCTTGGGTCATTTTTTAAACTTAGTGCAGATCTTATTGTAAATCCTAAGCTTAAAAAAACACAATTTTAATTGTTTTATAACTACTTTGCAATTCTCGTAATTTTAAGAACGTTCACAGTCTGATCTCAGTCTCATCTGTTAAAAATTTCTCTAATTTCCCTACATTTTGACAAGTTTTTGACATTTGTTTGTCGCCGAGATGAGACTGCGACTAGATTTTGAACGTTTTAAATTACGAGAATTGACCCTCAGATCTGTGGTCTTATCGGGTACCCATTAATTTATGTTTTAATATTGGCTTCGCTTACATTATTTCTCATTGCTACGAGATTGTTGTAGAGGTATCATACATACCTCTTTACAGCATAACTTATGCGTTGCGACTTTTATTTTTACGCCCTATCAAAAAGCCAAGGTTTATAGCCCTATGCTATCACTCACCAGTCACATACGAGGACTTCGTAATATTTCTTATAAAGGGTCATCTTTTATTTACAAATATGGCCACCCTTTAGATACTTCCGCCTCCAAGATAAATTGAAAGATACCGTCAAGTTATTTAAATTCATGATGATACGCAGAATCTTCAACTTGATGAAGATTTTTAATTGTGTAAGGGTTTTTCAAGTGCTTCACGTCACCGTTTAAAAAACATGACAATGGTCAGTCATTCATTCTATCTGAGTTTCTTTCTGAAGACCAATTTCCGTAATTAAAAACGTCCAAAATCTCATCTTAGCGACAATCTATGTCAAAAACTTGACACACATTGTATGGAAATTAGAGGTATTTTTGACAGATTAAAATACTATATATACTGCGATAGGCAGTCCACTGCTGGACTAAGACCTCTCCCACAACACCCTGCGAGCGTAGTGTGGGACGCCCCCCAGCTAGACAACTAGCTGGGGGGCGTCCCACACTACGCTTGCCGATACGCGGTCTGTATTCCAGAATGCCATCGGCCCTTCGACAAACATGGCCAGTCGCTCCACATGAAATATTCAGTTGCACCTGGTTAGACTGGAAGCCGACTCCAGCATAGTTGGGGAACGGCTTGGCAGATTGGTTTTGGTAATACCAAAAATAATTAGGTACAACAACATTCCTCCTACCAAACACAGATATCATGATACTATGACACTACTAAATAGCAGTCTACCGACAATATGACTGTCCGTATACTTCTACCTTACAATCGTAAACAAACTCAATTAGTCTAGCAACCAGCGACCGCTAGTGACTCGTATTTATAAACAATTGGCCATCGTGTGAACGCATGTGACTAAACACTGGCCAGCACTGTCCAAATATCTTGCGACAAGGATGAGGTTTGATAACAAAATTGTCCGTTTGTTTGTAAAGTCCCTATGTATTGATTTTTGACATTTGTAGACGGCGACTTTTTAAAAATAATGTTTTAGATTACCATAGAGCAGTTGCACCCTAATGCGAAACCCACTTTCAATCACAATATTAGAATGATTTTGAAGGTAATCATTACTTCTTAAAGGTATTCGAAAAATTGTCTGCTCAACAACGTATATGACGCAATAAATGTTGATAAACTGTCAAAATGAAAGGCATTGCTACTGTAAGTGTGTTAATGCTGAGCAATAGCCGTTTTGCCAACCATTTCTTATTTTTATTTTGTGTTTTGTGTTCCTTTTTGCGTCATGTTTACCGCAAATAAACATATTTTTTTTCTTCTTTCTTTCTTTTCTTTCAATCATCCCGCTGGTCATAATTGTATTGGAAATATTGCCTCAATCACCACAATTGGTAACCGCTGTAAAAGTTTCAAGGCACACACATGAGTGGATCACATTCTTTTGTTTATTGAACAGCAACTTATCATATTTCTTTTGTTTTTGAATGACCAAGTTTTATTGCAATAGTTATGCCAGCGAAAATGAAAAAAGTATTCGGTACTTAATGGAAAACGAATGAAAACTCGAAACTATTTAAAGTAGGTGCTCAAACTCATTAGGTTTGCAAAAAAGAGCATTACCCTCTTTCCCAGCAACATTTTAAAGAAAATCAGAAAAATAGAGGAACACCACTACTTTGTTACAAATTCCAATGTTCAAACTTTAAGAGGTTAATGAGAGTCAATTAACGCCGAACAGACAAATTGACTCCCGTAATGAGTTTAAGGACACCAGTTTTAGGAAAAAAAAAATACCCTTTGTTTTGATATGGCTGATGTCACTGACGTGTCGTCTTGGCTTTGTTCCTGTGACGAGAAGGTTACTCAATATCACTTCCACAAAGTGAATTTCTGACGAACTCAAAATTATAGCTCTACACTACAGGGTGGCAGGGACATCGAAACGCAACCTGTTACCAATGGATTCAGTACATGATTTCGAACCCACTGCGTAGTAATTTGTCGTAGGTTATAAAAAAAATGCTGTACCCTACATTTTGATTTTTCGCGTAGGTTTCTGCGAAACAGCAGGTTTTTTTCATTTTTCTGTGAAACAGCAGACTTTTTTTTGATAACAGACGAAATATTTCTACGCTAGGGGTTCTAGAATCATGCGTTGAATTGATCGTCACAGTTTGCGCGTGATGTCCCTGACATCCTGTATAAGCAACTGTTTGTGACATTTGGGTCTGATAATTATGATAAAAATCATGAAGGAACATTTCAGAGCATACAAAAATGTTGGTTAGAAATAAGGCAGTAGATAGTTCCTTCACAATTGGCATCCCTTTCTACCATGAACGTAATCAGATATTTAGGTCGGACTATTTACTCAAGTCGTCATCACCCTAGCCTTTTCCCATCTATCTAGGGGTTGGCTTCCAGTCTAACCGGATGCAATTGAATAACAGTATTTTATATGGAGTCACTGCCTATCTGAATCTGACCTCCACGACTCCACTGGGTAATACGATACCCCTTGGTAAGACTGGTTGTCAGACTTTCGGGCTTCTGACGACCCGTAACGACTGTCTAAGATCCACGAATGACAGCCGGGACCAACCGCTTAACGTGTTTTCCCCATCCACAGACCAACCGCGGCAAGCGTAGCTTAACCTGATCGATCAACCTGTGCGGCTGTTATTATTTAGCCACGTGTGTGCCCCTCTCGGGTCGGTCTATTTATTCAAGTAAGAATATAAAATATTGTTTACTCCAAACAAAAAATAAGGGAACTTCGAATATGAGAGCCGAGCCGAATTCCTAAGCAGTAAGCCACTTTGCCATTCCAAAATCGTAAAAGTAGAATCAGATAAAGAGATGGTACAAACACAAAGTCATTTTTCCCTAGTCCTCAGTTCAATAACCTGGACATTCCGACCTCCTAACCTCCAATAAGAACTGAAAAATTGGCACATAAATAAGAAAACACTCTGGCAATAATAACTGATCAAAAATATTTACTCATCAACGGATTTCTCGTGTGTGCTGTTTACCACAAAAAGATAATGAATCATATCAATCAAATATCTTGAATGGAAATCCAGGAAAATAAACAGACATAGTCCATTCATTTTTTTCTAATTTTAGTTCGTGTATTTTGTTAAAGTCATCTCGACAGATTTGGGGTATTGTGTTATTTGAAGTCGATAACCCTTTTCAGTGAAGCTTCTACTTCATTGTAAATTAGTACTAATATTTCCTGTTTTATTGACTAAGTACTTTCTTTATGATTTTAGCAATTTGGATGAAGAGAAAAATTGTTGAGAAGGAAATCATAATTAGCTTATTATGTTCCCACTGCTGCGACACAGGCCTCATCTCTTCGAAGGCTGTAATCTACCACGCGGGTCCAGCCCCAGCAGTCTCGACATTCATAGCGATCGCTTTACGACCGAATTCGGTTGCAAAGTCCTGTCACTCCATACATTGCACCTGTCAATCCGGGACTTTGCGACCGAATTCGGTCGTAAAGCGGTCATTATGAATGTCGAGACTGCTGCCCCGGTGCGGGTTGGTAGATATCACAATATGTCTTCGAATTTTTGGTTCGAGGATATGACAGTTTCCTCACGATGTTTTACTTCGCCGTTTTGAGAGCAGTGCAGTGATGAAATTACTTACACAAAGCAACACGCCTGCCCGGGTACCAAACCACGACCTTTTCCGATTGATGATTCGTAAATCGGCACCCTTATCTCTGGGCCACAACTACTCCGGGTAGGAAATAGATAACAGCAACTAAAATCAATAGTGCAGAATACAGGTGACAGTGTCAGTCTTAACATGGGAAATACTGGCACTAGAAGCCAATAAATCATTGTTAGACAAAAGGCTAGGAGGAATAGGTACCCATATATAGAAAGAAGATAAACAGTTGGCACTCTCTTTGATAATAGTGAAGCTGGAAAAAGCGCCATTCAATTTGAAAACTGCATAATCAGCTAATATAGTTTCCACTGCTGGGACACCGGCTTCCTCTTTTCGAGAGGGTGTGGGCTGTAATCTACCACGCGGGCCTAGTGCGGGTTGGTAGACGTCACATGTCTTCGAACTTTTTGGTTCTAGGGTACACCGATTTCCTCACGATGTTTTCCTTCACCGTTTTGAGAGCAGTGGTGATGAAACGTAGGTACACAAAGTAAAGCGCCTGTCTGGGTTCGAACCTACGACTCGGTAAGTATGGGCCGATACCACTGTTACTAACACATATTTACTGTGGCTGACTCTGTGGAAAGTTTTTCAAGTTTTTTTACTAAACTAAATAACTCAGAATGACGACAATCGGCACTGCAGCACCAGATGTCTCGCCATGCAAAAATACAGCCAGCAATATTATTGAGTTAATAAATTAATTTTATTTATGATAAAAATTCGCATAACGTTTTGTTTACGCTGCAGTGCAATGGGGCAAAAGTAATGGGAGTCAATTGGACAGTCGCCTACGTACGTTGTATAACAGAATTGTGGGAGAAATCTGCATAGCAACAATATACAGGTTGGCAGGGACATCGAAATGTAGTTAACAAACAGAAAATCTGCTGTTTCATTGAAAAGCGCAATACCTACGTGGAAATGTGTGGAAAAGCATTTTTTTTAAATAAATGACGAAAAAGGAGATGTTTCAAAACGGGCCCAGTATATGTACAGTACCTCGAAAAATCGAGAAAAATCCCTGGAATTCGGGAAAAATACAGATAAATTGCATAAATGCATATTTTTCTTGTAATCATTTGATATTTATCAATTCTCTTCTTCTTTCAGTGATTGGGCTACCATTGGTATTCATAAAAGTAGAACGCGGCTTTATGAACTGTACAATGAAAGGTATTATGTTAACACTGATGAATTTAATTTGTATGTTAGAAATTATTCAAAATTATTTAAAAAAGTTTGTTATATGGCCAAGTCACGTTATTTAGGTTCAAAGATTAAAAACAGCAGTAATGTAATTAAAACGACCTGGTCTATTATTAATAGTGAAGCGGGAAGATCTAGTAACCGAAATACTGACTACAGCCTGTCTATTAATGACAACATAATAAAATCAGACTCACAAGTCGCCGAGGCATTTGAAAATTTCTTTTCGGATATTCCCGTTTCAACTACTAAATCCCTAAACTCATCACCTTCTGTTGCTGAGTCTCTGCTTAAGGAAAATGTTAATGGTTGCGATTCGGAATTTCATTTTGAACACATTACCTGTAGAGATATAATTAAAACCTTTCACACTTTAAATGTTAAAAAGACTGCAGATCTGTGGGGTAATTCTGTAGAAGTTGCTAAGTCTATTATTGACATTGTAGCACCTACTCTAGCTCTTATTTTTAATAGTTGTATTAACAGTGGGGAGTTTCCTGACCTTATGAAAAATAGTAAAATAATTCCTTTGTTTAAATCAGGTAGTACATCAGACCCTACAAATTATAGACCTATTTCTGTACTACCTACCTTTAGTAAAATTTTTCAGAAATTAATTTTAGATCAAGTGCAAAGATTTTTTAATAAACACAAATTATTACATAGCAAACAGTTCGGTTTTACAAGGGGTCGTTCAACTACTGATGCCGGTGTTGAACTTTTAGGACATATTTATAATGCATGGGAAGATAAATGCGATGCCTTGGGCATCTTTTGTGATTTGTCCAAGGCATTCGATTGCGTTCTTCACGAAACGTTAATCAGGAAGCTCCGCCACTACGGAATCCGGAACACTGCTCTGGATCTTCTTACTTCATACTTGAGTAAGAGGACTCAGAGCGTTGACGTTAATGGAAAAAGATCTCCCGGATCTATAGTATCAATGGGAGTCCCACAGGGCTCAATTCTTGGTCCTTTCTTATTTCTTATTTATATTAATGACTTGCCGTACCTCATAAAGGATAATCATGATATAGTGGTGTTTGCAGATGACACTTCACTTTTGTTTAAACTTAAACGTCAGCAGCAGGCTACTGACAATGTAAATAACGCGATCTCTAAAGTAGTACACTGGTTCAATGTTAATAATTTACTGTTAAACGAGAAAAAAACCAAATGCATTAAGTTTACGCTACCTCACGTTAGGCAGGTGAAAACCAATGTGTTGATAAAGGGCGAAGAATTGAATCCTGAAGACAGCACAGTATTCTTGGGCATAACTTTGGATGCTAAGCTTCAGTGGGGTCCACATATAGATAAATTGTCAAAAAAGCTAAGTTCCGCAGCGTACGCTGTTAGAAAAATTCGTAATTTAACTAATATAGAGACAGCCCGCTTAGTGTATTTTAGCTATTTTCATAGTGTAATGTCGTACGGTATTCTATTGTGGGGAAATGCCGCTGATATTCAGACTATCTTTGTTTTGCAGAAGCGAGCTGTTCGATCAATTTATAAATTAAGTCCGAGACACTCGCTCAGAGATAAATTTAAAGCGATTAATGTTATGACTGTGGCTTCTCAATATATTTATGAAAATCTTTTATATGCCCATAAAAATATAAAATTGTTTAAAAAATACAGTGATATCCATGATATAAATACTAGGAACAAACACAAATTTGTTGTACCTACAACAAGGCTCAAGAAAATAGGTGGGTCGTTCAGATGCCAATGTATACGCTTTTATAATAAAGTTCCAAGCCCCGTTCAAGATCTAAGCCTTAATAAATTCATTCATTAAACGTAAGTTGTGCCAGAAAGCCTTTTATACCGTTAAGGATTATATCGAGGACAAAAAGGCTTGGGATTGAGCTGCTTCCAATTTTTTTACATATTGAATGTTTTTTTTTGCTCTATTTTGTTGTTGTTTTTTTTTTATATACACTGACATTAATGAATTTTACATATACTATGACATTTGCTTACTTTGTTAAGTATTCTATTATTTTAATTATTGTGAATGTGAAGACTACGTGGGTCATTTTATTTATATTATTTTTCTCTTTGTTCTCTTAGTTTTTGTCATGGTCTGGCAGTTTGAGTAATTAATGTGGCCTACCCAAATGTCCTTTCTTTGGTATTGTTCGTCGAATCGTTGAGCTCCTTAAGTTTTGTGAGTTGAGCTGCACAATTTCTGACAAATGCGTGCACTGACTGGACAGGTCCTCTCAATCTGTGTGGTTCTTTCCTCAAAAGACCATCTCAGACATCGACCTACATGGTCTTCATATGATCTGACCAAGATTATGTCTGGACTTTAAAAGAGACTGTGACGTCTGAGTTTGTTTCGGCCTTTCTTCTCAGACTAGTCAGATAGGAAACGCCGACCTCATCTAGTTTTAAAAATATGATTGACGTGTAAAAGTGTTTGTACAAACCTACTTACAAAATAAAATCATTTATCATTTATCAATTATTCTTATCGACTTTTAATAAGGAATCGACCATTGATCATAGATTGTGAACTCGTCTACTGTCACATCTTGTCAGAATAAAAGTATGGTAACGTAGTGATTCTCTTTGAAAATGTAATATGACAGAAATAAACATATCAAACGTCAATAATCAATCAACATGACAGCTTACCGCCATGACCGGTTTTTGTTGTGTGTTGCAATTTCAAGTGTAGGTACATTCTTCTGCTTTACTACCAAACAAAGCCAATTTCCAGTAATTGGATGATTGAAAACTGTTTTAATTATGTTTCCCCATTTTTTAGTATGGTGTACAAAGACCTGGCCGGGGCTCCATACATTTTGAAACCCCTTTCAACGTAAGGGTTCATAATCGTGTACTGAATCCATGGTAACCGTTTGTGCGTCGACATCCCTGTCGTCCTATATGTTGTACCTAAATATCATTAATACGTAGCAGGCATTACGTCTACGGACTGTAGCCAACCAAACTACAAACCTTGCTGTCTAGATAATCATCATGGCACTAATCATAACATAACATCACGCCTGAATTTCTCGAAGGGTTAGGTAGACGTGTACCTATAGCACACCCTCATTTAGTCAGTTATGTTTAAGTCCCATTTAATAGTGGGCAAATCTATTGCCATCAACCAGGCACAAATCTAGACTATAGACACAGAAATTCCAGATGGAAAAACCAATAACACTTTGCTCTGTCCGGGAATAGAACCCAGCACCTCATGATCAGCAGTAATGCTTGCGATCACTAGACCATTCTGGCAGTCAAAAATCAATGAAAACGTATAAGGATGGATGCTGAAATTGACGATAGAGATAAGAATTGGGTATCTGCACTCTTGCGGGGCAATTGTATAACACATTCTCAATCGGAATTGGTTTCGAAAGGCATCTGTGTGGGTCTTTACCGCGCACCGCCCTCCGCGGCGGTGCGCGGTAAAGACCCACACAGATGCCTTTCATGCCATAATACGCAAAAAAACAGCATCACTGCTGTGCAGAGTGCGGAGAAGTCGCAACTATATCCTGAGAGCTGTGGCGGAGAGCTATACTCCAAATATCAGGCATTTTGTGCGGAGGTTGATTAGGTAGGGAACATGTCTTTCTGCCTGATCGTCCTTTGTTTTTAATAATATTTTTTTTATATCAATGTTACTAACACTAGAATATAAGTTTGTGTGTAATACTAACAAAATATGGATCATTGTTGTCTGAAATAAATGATTTATTATTATTATTAAAGCGGATTTCGTAGCGGTGCCCCGTGCGGTAAGGCGGTTTACGCGTCTGTCCGCGCGGATGGATTTAACACGGTTTTGATAGCAGAGCGACTTTCAATCTCCGAAATAAACTTTTCGACATCGAAATCCATTTTTAAATTGCAACACGTCTTACACCCACGTTGATCCGCGTGGTTATGCATATGCGGCGCCCCGTGTGTGAGGCGTCGCCGCGGACGGCAGCGCGGAGGGGCGGTGGCGGTAAAAGCACCGCTCGACCGCGCGGCCGGGCGGTGTACGTGTGTTAGGCATCTACGGATTTATTAGAGACCAATGCGACATGAGATTCGCTTCACCGCCTACCGCGGCGGTGCGCGGTGCCGTGTGTTTTGACAGTTTAACAACATTCATTGCGTTATTTACGTGTTGAGCAGACAAATTTTTCGAACTTATGAAGCAATGTGTCTGTATCAATCGGAATCTGAATTAATGCTTCAAAATGATTCAGACTCCGATTGATAGTATATTACGCAATTAGGATGCTGGTTGATGGTTTGGTAGTCACAATAATAATAGGTTCAATGACTGAAGTTCAATTATTTTGGACATTGGAGATATCGTTCATTGTTTGACCCATCGTATGTCCGGAACGTGGATCCACGCGAGACATAATGGCTTTTTAATTGTTTCTGTAATTACGGTATTCAACCTGTTAAACGTTGGTAGTCAAAGACATTTATAAATTCTGGGTCCCTTAAATACTGTTAACGAATTCCTCTTTCATTTTCCTCTAAGTACCAGCTAATAGGTTTAAAACTAGCGACCCGCCCCTTCTTTGCACGTTTTTTACGACTTGATAAAACATCGAGATTTTTTTATTATAATATGTAAGTTCACTTGTTCACCTACACATAAACCTTCAGGAATTCCTAAATGATGGTGAAAAGCACATCAAAATCCGTTACATAATTTAGACGAACAATGTGGTCACACAGACAGACATGAAAAACGACTTTGTTTTATAATATGTACTAGCTACGCCCCTCGGTTTCACTCGAATAAGGTTCGATCCCGTGGGAATATTGGGATAAAAAGTATCCCATGCGTTAATCCAGGTTACAAATTATCTGTCTGCCAAATTTCATCCAAATCCGTTTAGTACTTTTGGCGTGAAGTAACAAGCATCCATCCATCCATCCAAACAAACTTTCACGTTTTTAATATTAGTAGGATGGTTATAGATAAAGTCTTAATTGGGCTTAAACATAACTGGCGAAATGTGTGTGTTCTAAAGATACAACCCTGCCTAACCCTTCGGGAAATAAGGGCGTGATGTTATTTTATGTGTTTATAGATTATCCAATCAATCAATCAACTCAGCCTATCACAGTCCACTGTTGGACATAGACCTCTCCCAGGCTGCACCACAACACCCTGTCCTCTGCCTTCCGGATCCAATCTAGCCCAGCCACCTTCTTAATTCATCTTCATCTCTTCTTCTTAATTCTTCTTCGATCCATCTAGCTGGGGGGCGACTCACACTACGCTTGCCGATACGCGGTTTCCACTCCAAGACTCGTCTTCTCCACCAGCCACCGGTCCTTCGACGAACATGGCCAGCCCACCAGATTATCCAATACCGGTCAGTAACTCAGTAACATTTATATAGTATAGTTATAACTTTAATATTATTATATGTATAGTTATAACTTTAAGAGAATTTCTCGTACACGAGTACATTTTAGATGAGAATAACAAACTCAACCAATATTATTCCATTCCTAAAACTCCACCGAACCGTTACCCACGATGACAGAAACAGACGCATTCCTACGCACCAATCGTTACATTCAATTGTATTCTACCAATATTATAAATGTACAAGTTTGTATGTTTGTTACTCGTTCACGCAAAAACAGCTGAACGGATTTAGATGAAATTTAGCATACAGATAGTTAAAACACATATTGAGACAGAACACTTTTAATCACGATATTCTTATGGGATCGAGACTTATACGGGTGAAACCGCGGGGCTCTGCTAGTTGGTAATAAAGTCGACCGTTTATTGTTACGAATGTGCGCGGAGAGGTGTGCCACGTTAGCTGCGCGGTTCATTTGTTTTCCAGCCACGCATCTGAAGACCAATTCTCGTAATTTAAAACGTTCAAAATCTAATCGCAGTCTCATCTCGGCGACAAACAAATGTCAAAAACTTGTCAAAGATGTAGAGAAATTATAGGTATTTTTGATAGATTGGGAATGAGATCAGACTGTGAACGTTCTTAAAATTACGAGCATTGTGCCTCTGTGCGAAGCTTTGCTGTGGGTCATAGTGGACGACCCCGTCTACATTTCAGGGCCCTTAGCACACTTCCGACGGGAAGCTAACTAACACGTGCGTATCTTAGCCGTGGGCTGCTGTAGAGCGGCGCCTTAAAGATAATTGCTTTTACCACTGACATCCGTTTTATCGTTCACGAGTCTATAGAAATAAATGACTCTTAGTTTTATGGATGCGTGGGAATGGTTAAGGACTTCGATTGACTTAACTATGTGTCGTGTCGCGTGTAACGTTAATGAAGTCATGTTGAAAAGAACATTGTGCAATTATCTTTAATGGTTCTGGCATTTTATGACTACCAGAATTGAAAATAGTTTGAATGAAACACTGAAAATTGATAATGAGATACACATAGTTACCAAAGTGTACTGGTACTTACTGGTACTTATTAGTTAGTTACATAAAATCACGAAGTAAATAATATTGCTTCGTGCATAAAACAATGAAATACTCGAGCCAAGACAGAGGGTTACATTACAATACGTATAAGAAAGAAAGAAAGAAAAGTAAGAAAAAGAAAAATTCAAACAGAAAGTTCTTTACGAGCCCAAAAGGCTTCTATCTCAGCATGTTGCTGCGACCATTCTGATAGGGCTCGCTGTCATGTCACGGACAGTTACAGCAATAAATAAATAATAAAATAGATATTGTATGTAAAATATTAGCAAATAAAATATTCATTTATAAATCCGCGCCAGACGTAAACTCATTACTTGTCTATGCTTTGAGTGTCAGAGGCACTCAATGGTCTTGCTGTGACAAGCAAAAGGTCGCACGCGCCTACCCTCCGGTAAAAATAAATAAATACATTATACACTTACAGCTGTCTAGTGGAACAGTATTACAGTGAATATAATGTACAGTAAAAGTGCTATGTGGTAGTCAGTTAACGGCACGAATGAAATGGAGAAATATAAATAAAGTAATGATGAGAGTGTTATATGGTACAGACACCAGCAGGTCAAGCTACCCGAAACTGTCAAATTTTTCCAATTAAACTTGAACCTTAATGCTTTAGAGATAAAGTTGAAAAACTATTAAAGAAATTTGACAGATTGTAGTAGCTTGATGTGCTGGCGTCTGTACTTGCATCAATCAAGAAACAATCCAATTTACATATTTCACAATAAAAATTTGATCGAATAGAATTAATTAGTGAATGCTAATTGAATTTAAAAATAATATATTAGACAGCGAGATTATAGAGTTATATGCTTTGCCAAAACCAAATATTACCGGTACAAGTACGGTACAAGAAAAAACCTTTTAAAATATTTCAGAAATGTCTGCTCTTTAATTTTGAATGGTAAACAAGAAAAGGCATGCCGTACTCCCTAGTGACAAAGAACAAAAGTGGAACCTAAACATGCTCATACAAGTAGCTATATTTAGCCAAGGGGTGATTGAACAGCTACCAACCGCAGCAGACAGGTCACTGGTTCAGACGTAGTGACCCAATGAGGCACGTTTAATTAACACAATCTGGTTTACTATAAATCCTGGACCAATAAGGCATCAACCAGAAATATACAGAAGGCCCGCAAATACGGATAGAGACAGCTCTTTGTATATCATGAATCTTGTGTGTATCATAATAAATTTATTATTATTATTATTAATATAAACTTTCGCTAGACTTTTTTAAGACAGTTTCATCTTTTTCGTGGATCATTTTGACTGAACCTTCTGAATCTATACTTTCCACATCTAAACTACTTTGTAACGTTGTCGTAATATAACAAAGTTCTGAACTATATTGACAATCATAACTGACGAATTAGATCCCTACTCTTTTGTTCCAACAAACCATTGGCTATAGACTCAACACATTATTAATTGTTTTTCAAAGAGATATTGTTTTTAGCTTAATGGGTTTGGCTACTGACCTGAATAATTTGACGTAATTATTCTTTCTTTATTTAAGTGGTGGCCAGACAGCAGTCACTTCGTATAAAGAATTGGGAAGCAACGGATTGAGTGGGCGCTGACCTTTTGGGCTAAGACTAAATGTTATTGATGGGTAAACATGACGATGGACGATCGAGGTGTCAAGGTAGTCGTCAAGCGAATTTTAATGCGGAATAAAGGATATCATTAGATGTATGTAGTTAAAAGTTTACAAGCATTAAAGCGCTGATTTCAGATGCCATCGAAAGGGATGATCTTTGTTTTCTTTCATGTCTGCAAGTGTGAAGCAAGAAAACCTAATGCACAAACGCACCTACCTATACCTACCTATGGTAGCACAAAATTCGTAGTATTGGCCGAAGTTACGGGTGTTTACTACTCCGTATCACTTACGGACATATGATTACATCGGGCCCCGAAATAAGCTTAAATGACAACACAATTTGACAATTATTGTCCCTATTCGTGATATGTGCCCCTCCAAAAAATTTAATTTAATACTTGTTTTGACGGATCAACTACTTTCGGACAGGCCCGTATCTTTGTTGATGGACTTAAAAAGTAGACCCCAGATTAGCCACTCAGTAAGGTTGGTTGCAGGACTAACTGTGTGCTGTACGTTATGTAAACACCATGACTCGTGAGTTAAATATCGTTACTCGTGGGGGCTCTTTGAGAACACCCAAAAATTATAAAACGAGCGAATATTCCCTAAAAACATACTTAAATACATAGATTTCTAAAATAATAACACTTCCTTTTGGTTTTGCCGTAGTCAGGTAAAAATAAGTATTAAACAGTTTGTCCTCATAAAGCCATAACTAAATGACGGTACAAAATAAACCAAGATAATAAAACGTTACATACTAAAATAATTTCTGAAGTTCATTTCCAGGCCACTTCCCGTGCAGCAGTCATTTATATCGAGTGAATCACCGCGGATGCTTGAAGGAAACAGTCTTGACGCCACACTGTCTAACACGAGGACTTAATATGAATGAACACAACAAAATGATGTAGTTTTAACTTCACTGAAGTCATAGAGAATAGGTTTCAAATTCATTCGACAAAAAGCTTGGCGGTACCCTGTGTTTACATCAAGGTCATCATCATCCCTTTCCCTACTATAGTGGCGTCGGCTTCCAGTCAGATGCAGCTGAACACCAGCACATCAACGCCCCCACCACCACCACCGTGTGTACACCAAGGCATAAAACATGTACTCGTATTTTACGTGTTGTATCCACGGTTTTCGTTTAAAGTTTACATCTAAAACCATACACAGGAGTAACTCCTAGTGCGCGGCAAAGTTAAAAAAAAAACAATTTGTAAACACTAGTTGTCTCAAAAATGACAAAAAGTTGAACAAAAGAGTTAGCAAGTCATGTCTGAAATGACGACAATGCATGTTTTATTCATGAAATGTTGTTGACAAGTAATGTGTGGCGAATGACCGTAGACCATATTTCAGATTGTAGAAGTTAGTTCAAGACTAAACGTGGAAGGCAAAGATGGCGGGACGAGCTTGACTCCTACGGAAAGGACTGGCCTGATTAACAAATGACAGAATAGTGTGGAAAAAGATCGTCCGAAAGGGTTACCGCTGCCCTGGAAGGAACACGGGTGGGTTTTAGTCAGTAAGAGTCTGACACTCCCTCCTGCTCCACCCAGAGCGGGAGGAGTCATTTGATGATTAACCATCGTCAAAAAAAAAAAAAAAAAATCTACCTATTCTTAGATAACCACTTAGCGCCTTTTCACCTTATCTACGTGGGCAAGTAATGAATATTATGTTTTACAGTAGTTTTATTCATTGCTTTAATGATAGGTATTCCATACTTTCGTGATTTATTTGATTCAGGGCTGATTTTTCTAACGCCAGATAACTTTATCCGAGGGATAATTTACATATTACATTTACATACAAAAACTGTCAGACGTCAATTTTATTCTACGAATAAAAAATATCGATTGAAAAATCAGCCCTTATTTAAATAAATATATTATTTTAATACCGAATTATATCCGTTGTGGCAATACTGTTAAAGTACAACTTTTTTATACTGTAACAAACTTTTAAATGTTGTTTCATTATGACAACTGAATGTATTATTCCACTTTGGCAATACTTAGAAATTATTGTTATATCATCGTTATTCATTTTTATAAGTAGGTATGTATTAGGTATGTTGAAACTGTGTGTACTCCCCGTCACTTTTCCCTAAAGGTTCATTAGAAAACCAGCGTCAGACAGCATCTGTCTGGCATTAATGCTGAAATGAACCCTTTTGGCGCAGCCGTGAGGCACACACTATTGTTGTCTGAAACATTATTATTTATTTTTATTAATTTTGTATTTTGTGTTTCACGAACTGTGTCCAAATAAACTTTTTTCTTTCTTCTTTCTTTTCTTTCATTTTAAATGGTAAAAGTATGTAGAGGAGGGTCCGTCGTTGGTGGATTGTGAAAGAGTACAGCGGTGCGAATAATAGTCATCATCTGCCTAGCCTTTTCCCTACTATGTTGGGGTCAGCTTCCAGTCTAACTGGATGCAGCTGAATACCAGTATTTTACATGGAGCGACTGCCTATCAGACCTCCACAACTCAGTTACTAGGTAATACGACACCCCTTGGTAAGACTGGTTGTCAGACTTTCGGGCTTCTGACGACCCGTAACGACGGTCAAACATCCAGACCAACAGCTTAGCTTGCTTTCGAGGCACGGAGGGGTCTTGGTATGTAAAGATGGTCACCTATCCACGGACCAACTGCGTCAAGCGTAGCTTAACCTCATCGATCGACCTGTGCGGCTGATAATTAGCCACAAGCCTAAGCGGTGCAAATAAATGTATTAGCAAGAAAAGAGTGAACGAGTATCGAATTAACGAAGTTTCCACGTGTCTAAAGTCTTGATCTTTGACCTAGATCTGGAATCGTTATTTTAGACATTGTCACAAAGTGCAATACATATTGGATTAGCTTTTGTTGGCGTCATCTTTAGCTTAGCTTAGCTTTCATTGTTTTATAAGTAACTAGCTGAACCCCGCGGTTACACCCGCATAAGTTTCAATCCCGTGGAAATTTCGGGGTAATAGTAACCTGTGTGTTAATCCTGGTTATAATAATTTTATCCAAATCCGTGCAGTAGTTTTGGTGTGAAAGAGTGACACACATCCAGACAAACTTTCACGTTTATAATATTAGTAGGATAGGGTATCAGGCCGACTTTGAATTCATTGGCAAATATGGGTTTTCAGAGGTGGAAAATACCAACTTGTGAATGATAACTACTTTACTTTACTATGAGACCAACTCAGAATTATCGTCGTCATCAGCCAAGCCTTTTCTCTACCATGTTGGGTAGGTTTCCAGTCTAACCGGAAATATAAAAAAAAATTAAATAATCAGCTGTTTACAAAAATGTAATAGCTAAAGAAATGTAGCTACTTAAGACGTAGTAGCGATTCTTAGGAAAGGACTATCCGGCGAGATAATTGCGTAAAACACTACCAGTAGCAGTGGATTTCATTTTGACAGTTCAACAACATTCATTGCGTTATTTACGTTGTTGAGCAGACACATTTTTCGAACTTATGAAGCAATGAATTAGCTATATCCGTCAAAATTATTGATAGTATGTTACGCAATACAGTAGTACTGAATCATATTATGGTGATTGTTAATGGCAGTTCCTTCTTTTTCTTTTTGTTAGTCTGTACTGTCCTACTGATGTGCAAAGGCCTTTTCCCAAAACCTTCCAAGACCTCTTTTCCCGCGCCACCTCGAACCAGCCCTCGACAGTTACTTAACCATGTAAATCATTGTTTTGGTACTTTATCACTTCCTGAAAACCTTTTCCTACATCTTTTGTAATTGACCCAGTTTTAGAAACTCAAACCCAAGCTATTTATTTCAACTAAACCAATTACAGGCACTTTTGAATTGTCAAGGGTCAGTCAGTCAAAAAGATGAAGCTAGTTGCCCATTCCAAAGCGTAGTAGGTACCTATGGAGAAGAACGGACAAGAAACTCCATGGACACTCTTTTAAATCACAATAATATAGTTACAAAGTATTGGTTACATCATTCATGTTAAAAATTATACATGTGAGGACGATGCAGAACGTTAAAAGCATCCGTAATGAAAAGATAAAAAAAAACAATTCAAATATTAAATTAAATCAAAATAAGCCATGTCAGCAAAGAGTTGACCAGTCCCTACACACGGCGCGCGGCGCCCGTTCACGAACATGACGCATAGATTAGCACCATTCAGCTCAACCATTTTGAAGGGAGCTAAATGATCCTACACATGTGCCACCATCAGCGAGACATTAGAGTGAGCATGACATACTCTCAGCCGCCAGGACACATTCAAGTCAATGAAAGACGTACCCAGTAAATGGTAGCTGTATAGTATGTACATAGTACTTACATATGTGTTATGCAATTATACAATACTAGGATATTGAATTCATATAATGCTAAAATAGTATTTTAAAATCTTCAGCAGCTCCAAGAGTATGTAGGTAACCCGTGCCTGGCGTGTGTGAAGTATTTTCAAAAGCTAATCAAATGCTATTTATGCGTCCTGTGGAGCAGGACCAGCATTTAGCCGAGCATTTTTGTCAGCGATGTAATCCCCCAACTTATAAGCAAGCAAGCAGTCAAGCATATGATATAACGAAATTCAAATCTTAAATCAAATTAATTTAATCAAATCTTATCTTATTTAAGATTTGAATTTCGTTTCATTGAGTTGGAGTATGTGGGGAGGTATTTTATTGTAACATTTTAAACAGTACCCCATGAAGGAAGAGCCTACTTTAGCCAGTCTAAAACCTGGGCCCGTATTCCCGTAATTTAAAACGTTCTAAATCTAGTCGCAGTCTCATCTCGGCGACAAACAAATGTCAAAAACTTGTCAAAATGTAGGGAAATTAGACGTATTTTTGACAGATTGAGACTGAGATCAGACTGTGAACGTTCTTGAAATTACGAGAATTACCCCTCTGGTTAAACTAATTGGTCCCTATTTCTAGTTCTATATGTGTGTCTGTCACCTTTTTTACCGAAAAGATTTAAATTTTTCCTTACGTACATGATGTTTTCATCTATACTTATAATAAATCTTCTATACTTATAATAAATCTGTAGAAGTGAAAATTCTGTACATTGAAAATATCAAAAAAATAAATGGCAGGGGGTGTTACTAGACCGAAACCGAACCCAAAAATGTGATTAAAAAAATTTTTGTCTGTCTGTCTGTCTGTCTGTTTGTTCAGGCATCACGCAAAAACTACCGGTTCGATTACGATGAAACTTGGTATAATTATTCTTTAATATCCTGGGCACCACACTGGGTACTTTTTATCCCGGAAAGGTATATACAATAAAAAACAAACTTAATTTTGCGGTTCGATCCCTAGATCCGATTACTGTACCAACCGCAAATAATAAGTTTGTCGTAGGTTAGGTCACACGCAGTGGAGTTCATTTTTATTCCTTTTACATTTTAGAGTTATTTAGGTTTATTTTTATATAAGTCGTAGGTATAGATTTTAATTTTAAAGTATAGGTACTATATTTGATAGTGTACGTAGTGACCGTAGGTTATTTTATACTGTTAGGTAGGATAGTCATTCGTATAGATATTAGTTTTAGAGATTTTGCTTATTTATTGAGTTTAGATTGAGGGGCCCGTGGCTAAATAATAACAGCCGCACAGGTCGATCGGTCAGGTTAAGCTACGCTTGCCGCGGTCGGTCTGTGGATGGGTGACCATCTTTACATACCGAGACACCTCCGTGCCTCGGAAAGCACGTTAAGCCGTTGGTCCCGGCTGTCATTCGTGGATCTTTGACAGTCGTTACGGGTAGTCAGAAGCCCGAAAGTCTGACAACCAGTCGTACCAAGGGTATCGTATTACCCAATAACTGGGTTGTGGAGGTCAGATAGGCAGTCGCTCCATGTAAAATACTGGTATTCAGCTGCATCCGGTTAGACTGGAAGCCGGCCCTGAACATAGTTGGGAAAAGGCTAGGCAGATGATGATTGAGTTTAGATTAGTTATCGTCATAAATAGGTTTATTTAGGTAGGTAGGTATTTTATTTTCTGTTATTGAGTTTATTTATTTTTTTAATTAGGTAGGTACTTAGGTAAAGATATCATATAGGTACCCTCTTAATCACCATTAATGAGACACAATTGGTTTTCTATTGTAATTAGCCACAAAGGGCCCGCGAGATAGATGGCATCCTGGTGCACATACATTTTATTCTGTTAGCACGTTCCCGTGGGATCATTTCCGACATCCACGCGGGCGAAGCCGCGGGCAGAAGCTAGTAGATATATATAATGACAAGGTACCGTCATGATATTAATATCTTTAAACAGTTTCCTTACAGAATCGCGCCTGCGGAGGCCATATATTGCTCTGTGAAAATAGACTGTCTGCAGCCCGTCCCCATAGTAAAATAACGAAAGCAACACGTAGGTAGTAAATACTAATATCCCATGAGTAGGAAGACCTGAAGTTTTGATGTATTTGCCTTCCTACGCCGCTTGCCAAGTAAATTATGCGTCGTCGACTGAAATATTGGGCTCTCGTGTACCCTTCGTCATTCATTACTATGTATGTTTTGGCATTGAATAAACTGAAACTCGTTTTTCACGCGGTTTTAGTATCCATTAGAATGAATGAATAATTTGGGTCGGAATTTCTGAAATTCTGGTTTTTAGAGTTCTCAATCCAAATACAACAAATCGTCGTATATTGTCTCTTAAATTTTTGTATTCGATCAAAATGTTACATTTTTTTGGTCTAGCTCTCGTTGCCAACTGTGCAAAAGCGAAAGGAGCTTCGTTCTAACCTGGTATCCCAACGACACCTCTCGACTGTTTTTTTTACCTTTTTAGGTCCTCAATCTAAAAATCCGAAGATATTTCACATCTACCAACCCGCACTGGGCCCGCGTGGTGGATTGCGGCCCACTCCCTCTCATTGCGAGGAGGCTTGTGTCCCAGCAGTGGGAACATTATAGGCTGATTATGGTTATGCTAGGTCTTCAACCCAATCCTTAATATGGCAACATGTTTATTTAATTTTCTGCTTATAGGGTGGCACGGACATCGACGCGCCAGTTACTATGGATTCAGTACATGATTCTGAACATCCTGCGTTGAATTTTTTCGTCAGTTATTAAAATAAAATTAGTTAGTTGGCAGGTACTGCACTTTTCTATGAAATAGCAGATTTTTTATTTGATAACCGAAAATTTGCCTGCCCGCCTGTATACCTACTTTTGAACAGGGTTGAAAATGTACACCTAGTTTATATTTTAGGACAATAGTCCCTTGTCTTCCATTCTGTACCTACATGTATTGTGCTGAAAGGCGCCTCGCTCTCCATTCCCTTATTCGGAGCTTCCCAACGACTTGCGAGGTCAAACGTCCTCCCCAAATTCCTTTCAGGAATAGACGTGAGAGTTGATTCTGCAATATAAAACAAAAAAAATATCGAGCATTGAATTAAATATTTATGTTTCATTCAAAGCTCGCTGACCGATGTAGATTTATAACATAGAAAAGCCGATCTGTTAATCAGCATGTTCTAGCAGCATAGGTCAGGGCAAGGATACAGTTTTAGTAATATTAAATGTAGAAACTTTATTCGACTAGATGTGTGTTGTGTGTTGTGTTGAAACAGCAGTCAAAGTTCTGATTCTTGTAAGAGTTGGTCATACAAAGAACACAAAAGTCGACAGAAATCCACGGTGCAAGCAGCGGTGCAATTGTAATTGCCGGAACCAACAGCTGTCATTCGTAGATCTTTGACAGTCGTTAAGGGTAGTCCGAAGCCCGAAAGTCTGACAACCAGTCTTACCAAGGGGTATCGTATTAGCCAGTAACTGGGTTGTGGAGGTCAGATAGGCAGTCGCTTCATGTAAAATACTGGTATTCAGCTGCATCCGGTGAGACTGGAAGCCGACCCCAACTTAGTTGGGAAAAAGGCTAGGCAGATGATACAGTGCAATATACATAAGCCTTTTCAACTTTGTTTTTAGGGTTGGTGAAGTATCTTGTTGGTGAAGTATCTTGCTGGTGAAGTATCTTACTGGTGAAGTATTTTGTTGGTGAAGTATCTTGTTGGTGAAGTATCAACCTTATTAAGTAAGTACAACCTATTAGGTGGGTTTTCGGTTTATTTACTACAGCTAATTAAATTACAGAAAGGAACTTCAGATTAGCTACATTTCAGCTCGCATCCTAGAAATGACGACGGTAAGATGAATTTGATACCATCCATCTAATGTCACATTCCAGCCTCGTGCAAAAACATATGATCTATTTCGAGATTAAAGACATTTCATAGTCTCAAGATATAGGAAATTGTCGCATTACCGCGGTCCGTGGCGCGTCTGCTGACGGCATCGATGAGTAATGTCATTAGACCTGTGGACAGATGCAGATGATAGATACTCGTATGTTTCACGTCAATCAAAGTGTACTTCGAGGTAAGTGTGGAAATTCGGCGCCAAAGTGGCAACGTGCAACGGTTGGATTGGTGCAAAAAGGCGTTTTTTGGCTTCCTATACACATGTAACATTATTTTTCAGGACAGTTTTTTTGCATTCTGACTGTAAAAAAGTGTACTGTTGTGTTGAAATAAATATACAACGTGATAATGTATGAAACTGTAAAAGTATGGGGATTTCAAGATGATTTTTGTTTTTTTTTTATAACCGGCGAAAAGTTTTGGCGGTAGAGAGTCTGTACTGAATTCATAGTTTCCTTTTGCGCGTCGATGTCCCTGCCACCCTGTATATTAGGTCAATTTACAAAACTACGTACTCGTACGAGCCTCAGGGCCTGTAGCTTTAAGTTCGTCCTAAAAATGAAAAATAATGAATGAATGGAAATGAATTTCAATCCGACTTA
Source organism: Apamea anceps (assembly GCA_951799955.1). Classification (NCBI taxonomy): domain Eukaryota; kingdom Metazoa; phylum Arthropoda; class Insecta; order Lepidoptera; family Noctuidae; genus Apamea; species Apamea anceps. The sequence goes on from OX637520.1 coordinate 11,735,158, forward strand.
GCCAGCCCCATGCTGTCCTACCGGCGCCGCCTTAGGGATGCTGTTCGCGCGTACTTGTTATTTTGTATGTTTATGCCCTGGCAGCATAATTGAAAGGGCCAAATTCCACCACGCGGGCCCAGTGCGGGTTGGTGGACGCCACGCGTCTTCGAATTTTTGGGTCTGGACATACCGATTTCCTCAAGATGTTTTCCTTCACCGTTTTGAGAGCAGTGGTGAAGAAATTAAATACACAAAGTTTCTGCCTGGGTTCGAACTAACGATCTACAACTCGTTAGTCGGGGCTTGAAGACCTTAATTTATAAAAACACCAGAGGAAAGTCTAGTTAAGCAACCCATAAGTCACATAACCTCCTAGGACTAACTGCGAGATGCCAACAAAAAAGAAAAAGAACACAATAATTATTTTTGTAACGCAGACTCTTACAAATTACATAGATTATCAATACACGCGTACAAACCGAGGATTTTCCTATACCATAATATTATAGTTGCAGCATTCATAGATATTACTAAAGTGGGCAAACCGACTCTCGTTATGATCTCTAAGACTCACGTGAGTATCCTCCACGTGTAACGATCCACTTTATGGCGTTTTTATAGGTATTAAACGGTTGTGGTTGCCTGTAACTGGACTGTGTTGGAATAAGGTCTAGATTGGATTGAACAATCTGTAGAATTATAATGAAAGAGAGCAGTGGTGGCCCAGTAGTAACGGCTGCGACTTACGAGTTGTAGGTCGTAGGTTCGAGCCAACACAGGCGCTTTACTTTGTGTAAATTATTTCATCACCGCTGCTCTCAAAACGGTGAAGGAAAACATCGTGAGGAAACCGGCATTTCTTAGAACCAAAAATTCGAAGACATGTGACATCTACCAACCCGCACTGGGCCCGCTTGGCGGATTACGGCCCACTCCCCCTCTCTGAGAGAAGGCCTGTGTCCCAGCAGTGGGAACATTCTCCACTGATCATTATGATTATGATAATGAAAGGAAAACTGGCTGCTGCATCCTATACAGGATTTTTTTTAAAGAGTGCGCAAACTGTAATCATAAATTCAGCACAATGATTAGACAGCCTAGCGTAGAAATTTTTCGTTTTTTTTTTCTATGAAACAGCAGATTTTTTCTTAAGTCTAAAATCATATACTGAATTCATGGTTACAGTCTGCACACTGGTTTTTTTCATTTATTGCGCAACACACTATCAATGACAATCTGAATAATTTCGAAGAATTATTGCTAATCCATTTCTTCATATTTTTGAAAAAATTTGTCTGCTCAACAACGGAAATAATGCAATGAACTGTCAAATTGAAAACCATTGCTACTGTTTGTGTTTTAGGCAACTATACAGCAGTATAGTTGCCTAAAACACAAACAGTAGCAATGGTTTTCAATTCTAGGTCTATCTGATGGAAAGTAGTTACTGATGACAAGATGATAGACAATAAGTAAACTGCAAGTAAAGCGGTTTGCACATACAGCTTAAAAGATGAAGCTGAAATGTCTCATGTATTTATAACAGCTGTTAGGCTATCTGTTAGGAGGTAAAAAAGATAAAACTCTCCTGGATGATCCCTTTTAAGTACTTGTACTTGAAAGCGAGCTTAATTTTCTGACCAACAAAGAAAATAGGTGATATTCTGGTGCAAATTGCCCTATAGGAGTGAAAATAAACAAAAAATAAAAGTGAAAATAACAATGAGGTGCTTCAGAGTTCAAATCGAGGCCAATCACGTACCGTTTGACAGCATCTGCGACCATCATTTGTTTTTATTTATATGTATATTACAGTCATTTAAACTGGGCTAAGATTCCTCTATAGTTCTGAGGGTTTACTCACTAAGCCGGATATCCGTAATTTCGATCGAAATTACGAGCGTATCCTAGTTTATTACCAACGTACATAATATTAGTTTGGAACCTGAACTAAGAATGAATGACACCACGATTTGACAGTTGTCCCTTACTCACGGTGTATTATTTTTGCCTGTTCTAAAAATTTAATTTGTTACTTGTTTTGACTACTTTCGGACGGGCCCCCTATTTTCGGCGATGGAATTAGAGAGAAGACCCCGTGTAATAGTAGGTATATATTATGTATATTTATAGTTTTAATAGGTTTATGCGTATCTTTATATTTAAAATATTTATTCCTTAATTTTCATGATTGCACCCACTATTTTTTTTCTCAGTATCACCATAAGGTTGACTGGTACATGTATGTGCTTAAAGTATATAAATAAATATCGCGAAGTTTCGGTATTAAATTTTACACGAGTGTACCGCGTTTCCTGTCTATAAACTTTATGCCATTTGGTATGCAGTAACTTTATATTTGAATCTGCCATTACGGAATTTAAATACTTCACAATATGCTTGCGTCCATTCCTAATAATAATCTTGATATATGTCTGATTAATAGCTTGCTACAGACAGATGTATATCTGGTTTATGGGACTTGTTTATAAGCTAAAAAACTCACTAGATACAGGCAAATGCCTAGTGTGGGGTCACTGTCTAATCTGTGTTTGTACAACTTGCACCCTAATTGCGTAACATACCATCAATTACATTCTGAATCATTTTGAAGGATACATGTGCTAATCCATTGCTTCATATGTTCGAAATTTTGTTTGCTCAACAACGTAAATAACGCAATGAATGTTGTGTTGAACTGTCAAAATGAAAGACCTACTGTTAGTGTGTTACGCAATTACCCCCCTGGTTATGAATAAATAAATTTGAAAAGTTTACAACAAAACATTTTTCGAACAATGCGAGAAAACACGTAATTTTCATTACAAACAAATAAGGGTTGGTGGGTCGTGTAAGACCAGTTTTCTTCTGAATTATGGTCCTCAAATGTAGGCCAGGACCTCTAGTAAAAGTTTGTAACAAAAATAAAAACAATATTTCAACAGAGAACATGAACTACAGAGTCCAGTGCGTCGTGTTCCTAAGTACGGTGGCAATAAATTGTGTCGTCGGCCAATATAATTTTATTACAAGCTCACTGCGACCATATAAAGCAAGCTTTACCAACCATTGAGCTAATAACTAAAGTTTGGTAAGCAGAAATCTAGGTCGGTCAATGGTGGAGAACATTTTGAGGGCTTTGACCTTTGTTGGGGAGATTTTCTGTATTGGATTTTCCGGACGAGGGAAACTCGTAAAGAAAATTTATCAATGGCAGAAAGTTTAAACATTTTCTGCCCAAAATTCAGCTGCGTGAACTCCGCTTACTGACGCAGTTATGAGATCATCAAGTGCACAGGTGACAGCATGCGGCGCAGGATGGAAGGTGGGCCATTGTTTGTGTGGAGGTGTCGCATGCGCTCTTGAGATCTGAACTGTCCGTGAACCCCATATGTGGAGATTGTCTTTACTCCGGTCAACTTGGGTTTGACATCTATTTGGAGTTTTTTAACTAAATATATAGGTCGGTGATGATGATAAGAAAATAAAGAAAGAATAAAGTTTATTTGGACACAGTTCGTGAAACACAAAATAAAAATAATGTTTCAAACAACAATAGTGTGTGCCTCACGGCTGCGTCAAAAAGGTTCATGTCAGCATTAATGTCAGACAGATGCTGTCTGACGCTGGTTTTCTAATGAACCTTTAGGGACAAGCGACGGGGAGTACACACAGTTTCAAAATACCTAATACATACTTTTTTATACTTATAAATAAGGCAATGACAATATTTCTCCCGTTTCGAGAATTTCTGCAGTACCAAAAGTACACTATGAGTTGGACTATTACGTGGACTATCTACGGGTATTGTCATTCATCTATAACTAAGGTGTTCTAGAAAAGCGGTGACTTTAGGGCCGCAGTGACAGCTGTCATGAATATGATGACAGCGGCAAAGATTTAAATCGTTAGATTAGCTCAACCGCGTCAAAAGCTGTTTCCTTTTGACGCCTTTAATACACAATGACGCAGTGACTTGACTTGATTGTCATTGAAACATTATTTAATAAGGAGTGTCTTCTCAATATGAACAGTTTTTGCGTGACTCTAAGTACAGTGATATGAAATCTGGCCATTGGTATTGGTTCTCTACCTTGCAAATCCTGAGCCCTTTGCCTTTTTAGGTTCCCTAAGGTTGCAAAATAGCTACAACACCCTCGTATATTTATTCATTGACTTCGTGCCAACACAAGCTCAGAAAAAAAACCCAGCCTTATGCATTTAACGCCTTGAAAAACACGTGTATACAAAATAAGAGCACAGTTCATTGACATGACCTGAGCACGTGTATCTAAATGCACTGCTCACGCCCTAGGGAGGGGAAAAGTTATGATGAGTGCTAGAAAAATGACCCAGTCGATGATTGCCTAGGGTGGCTTGCAGTAGTTTTCTTATTTGCAGTTAGTTTTTTATAGAACAGGGTCAGATGAGGTCACGTGTACTGTTACAGGGGACAGATGCAATTTGAAGTTGGTATATGAGTTTCGTTTGACATTGTTGCATCGACTTTGGGTATCCGAAAAAAGGTCATTTGGAATAATGTATATTGGCAGTTATATAAAGCCCATATCAGAAGCTTTAGTTTTCGTTCATTTTTGCTTTCCATTAGGCATCGTACACACGAAGTAAAACGTCTGAACCCAAAGTAAAAAATGAATTAATTAGTGAACCGATCCAACGATATTGGATTTCGGTACTGGGGCATTTTTCAGTCGCCTACGAATATAGAATAATCGAACAGAAAAATTTACTGAAGGTTAATTTTTCTGTTCGATTATTCTATTATTCTCGGGTGAACCAATCATTCGAGTGAAGCGTCTAATATCTCTGATAGCGTCTGGTCTCATCTGCTCGATGGTCCGTATGTCATTGCAGGGATCCAGCAGAATATTAGCGTCAGGTACATTTACCTGACACATACTAAGCTGGGCTCCCATTTGGTGTAACCTTGAGACGCACTTTGTATATTCGTTATTTTGATTCAAAGTGTCGTATGTCTTCTTAGTGTCACTTAATTTCTTTTAGGATGTTTTCATTTTTAGGGTGCCGCACCTCGAAAGGAAAAAACGGAACCCTTATAGGATCACTTTGTTGTCCGTCCGTTCGTCTGTCTGTCTGTCAAGACTCTTTTTCTCAGGAATGCGTGGAGGTATCAAGCTGGAATTTATATCAAATACTCAGGTCTACTGACCCTTGGAGCTGTGAAAAAACCAAACTTCTAAGTCAACGCAATCAAAAGATACAGCCGTTTATGCCGCACATTTTCGAGACTCGCAAGGGAATCAAAACCTACAGGGTACTTCCCGTGAACTCAGAATTTTGAAATTTGATACGAAGCAACGGCTTATAGCACAGATAAAGGATAAATGGCGAAAACCGTAAATTTTTAGTTACTTACATACCTACAAATTTGTACGGAACCCTCGGTGCGCGAGTCCGACTCGCACTTGACCGGTTTTTTTTATTTTTTGTATGTTGGCACCTTGTTATTATATTGCCGCCCCCGCAGACTAAACGCGTAAGTGCTATTGCGGTGGTTTTAATGTTCAGGTCAAAATACATCACATGTATTTTTTCCAGATTTTTAAATCGTTTATTTACGAAGTTACGAAAAGTTATTGGATTATTCTCTATTTAAAACCAAAATTAAAAAAATATGCAACATATATATATATATATACATATCTGCGTACCATAATTAAAGTCTTTCAATTGTGTAAAGTATATTACAGTAGGTACTTATCAGGTGCAACCGTGCAACTGAGACCTCTCTTTAAGACCAGGCACTCTAAAATAATTTCCACGCAAGCTCCGCCCCATGCGCCCCGCCACTCCGCGCTTTAATTCCCGCGAGCGAGCCGAAGGTCGCCGCGTCGACGCAAAATTCTAACTTTACGTATTTTGATTTTAGAATAGCGAACATAGATGGAATAGAAACACCTTTATATTATTATATATATGTAGGATCAGGAGTGCCGAGCGGTATATTATATCGTCAGGGTTTGGAGTTCCCATGTTATTAGGATAAACAGGACGGTATAAACAGTTACAGGGAACTGTAATAAAATTACAGTACACAAAAATACACGATACAAAAGACACAAATAATGGGTAAATATGAAAAAAACAGTTAATCGAACAAACCCTTTAGGGTCACAGTTCGTACAGCGGCCAAGCCACCCAACACAAAGTGTATCTACTCGCTATTTAGCAAGCCAACACAGCTATGTAAATATACAGCAGCGCTGTACCAGGTAAACCGACAGTTTTGTCGGGAGCAGGTGCTCTGTATTGAGTCGAATCCGAAGACCGACTGACGAGCAAAACGAGTGCACGCTCTTTTATAGGATGATGCCACCTTGCAATCCCTCCACGACAACTCAGTCCAATGACTCACGTCAAGTGTTTACTTGATACAAAACACTAAAATACGCTAAATCTAATAAGACTTACATCATAACGTAATCAAATAATACAAGAATAATTGTCATAAATAAACAATAGTGATTTGACAAAGTAAAACATTTTAAAAACAAAGTAACATGGCATCCGTTGTTTTGAATAAAACCAACGGGTACAATTTATCGAAATAAGTTGCCAAAGATCAATTAGGGCGTACACCAAGTACTCAATAAATTGTGTTTCGATTTATTAGACAATAATTGATAGTGAAAATCACTTAAATTGATAATAAACACAAATCATAACAAATTCTGTTGACTACCCACAGTTTTAATTTGACAACCATCTCCGACATATATATTGTATTTTATGAAATATAAGTTTATTTAATACTAACTACTACAATATTCAAAACATGGTCAAATTAAATTAGCTAGAGAAACTCCGCAGTCTAAAATCGACAAATTAAAAAGATTGGAATTGATGATTGTTTGTTTTTTGGAGTCAATGACCGCTGGTGGTGTTACTTGAAGTATGAGTTGAGAAATTGTTTTTTTTTTATCGTGTTTAGATATCAATATCCATCACGTCTGTTAAACAACACAAAACAAAATGTTTTTTAAACTGGTACAAAAACAACATTTCCAATAATAAAAGTAACGAGGTAAGAATAAGGCTCATACAGAAGTATTCGTTGCCAGCTCGAGATGCTTAAACGCATTAAACAAGTTGTAAACAGTGTCGCGAGATGGCATTTCATCGTAAAAGGCCAATCGAAGTCAATCATAACTTTCTTGTTGACTTAAATGACATTGAAAGTCGTAAAAAATCATTGTACGAAATTTTTCTCGCGTTAAATTCATGCTGACGTGACGCAGACAATTTTCAATTTGCCGCCAAATCGTAAACAAATGACAAATGAATAAAACTCTGTCTGTAAATTGTATGTAAGTCCAATGCATCCTCTAAATATTTCTTTGTAAACAGATTTTATACATTTTTAGGTCCATTTCTATACAATAAATTAAATAGGAAAAAAAGTATTTATAAATTAAATAATTGCGACTGTAAAAAGGTTATTCTGCAATTTTTACTTAGCATATCATACAGTGAGACAGAGGATTTACTCGTTGTCTGTAAATAAAACATGTTAGTCTTTTAAGGTAATATTAATTTTTAATTAGTCTTCTCAGTTGTTTTTTTTTTTGCACCTTTCTAGCCTGAAACAGGTTCCACCTAGTTCAGGCAAATGAGCAACTGTGTCCTCTATATTTTTTTTAAGATAAGTTATAGTAAATCTGCAGCATGTTTATAAATAAACGTTATTATTATTATATAAAATACATACACAATAATATTGGCAGAGTTCCATTTTCAAAATTTGAACTTATTTTTTTATTATATCCTTTACAAGTGGCCGGTTCTAAAAACTTTCAGTGTCGCCCTCGTATGTTACAAAAATTACGACGTCCCATCTACAGGCATGGAAGCAACAATCATAGCAGAAGGTTTAAAAAAATCGATTGAAATGCACAACATTATTTATGGACGATTTATAGCAGATGGCGATAGCAGTACCTACACAAAAATTATTGAGTCACGGCCCTACGCAAACTTTACAGTCGAAAAGATTAACTGTAGAAATCATATTTTGTGCCGATTTTGTAATAACATGCAGAAACTCATGACCGACACACGTTACCCTATAAAAGACAGAAAGCTTTTTGTAAAATAAAATTTTTATCAGCTCGCAAATACATCTGTGACGCCATCAGAATTAACAAGCCAGACATAAACTGCAACAACTTGCATCATGATTTCGCAGGAACAGAAATTAAATTATGCAACTGAGAAGGCGTCTCCAATAAGTTTCCTTGTTCCGGATGACATTCAAATTCGGGAAATTTGCCTTAATTTTTTTTTCCTAAGAGAGTATATCGTCGGCTTACCGCAAGAACTCATTAAGTGACCAAAACTAAACATTGAGAAATCATTTAATTACTTTCGATTTCATTAGATGTCCTATAAAATCATAAATAATATATGTTTATAAAAAATAAAAACAGCGTTAAAGACTTAAATATATTTATTAACAAAATCAAACAAAAGAAGTAAAAAATGTTGACGGATATTTTTTTTAAAGCTTAAAAACCAAGTTAATGACTTCTTGCCATTGAAACTCTAAACTAAGAGTGAATTAAACATTTCTTAAATTAGACTAAGTACTAACACTAGACTAGTTTCTCAAAGGAACCAACTGGTATTAATCAGTCTTAAAAGTTAACATAACAAGTCTTCTTTATCCTCATAACAAATTCTTAAAAAAAAAACAATTTAAAATTGCAAAATTTCACAATGGCACCTAAATCAGTAAAAATAAAAGTTAACATGGTAACTAAATAAATGAAACAAGTTGTAAACATATTTCTACTACTCAATCATATTCTTCTTCCGAATATTCTTCTTCTGGTAACATATCTCGACCTTCCCTGTCTGGTAGGTTCTGGTACCAGTGATTTTTTTATTTTTTTTTTATTTACAATGGGCTCACTCTTGACCTCTATCCAGCCCAGAGGCAGGGATGAGATCTACGGTGCAACGAGCTTGCCCAGAAGAAGCCTATTCACTCTCGCCCTGAAGAGATTCGGGTTGTATGAACTCGGGAATGCAGACGCAGGCAGACGATTCCACTCCTTAGCTGTGCGCATCAGAAAAGATGACGAGAAGCTCTTAGTGCGTATATATGTTATATTAACCAAATAGGGGTGGTATCCCGCAGTGCGTCTGGACTCCCGATGGTAAAAAGGTGAAGGCGGGATGAGCTCATGTAGCTCTTGAGTACACTCCCCGAAGTACAGTCTGTAGAAGATGGACAGACAGGCAACACCTCGCCGGTGAGCCAAACTGTGAAGTTTTGCCTCCACCAGCTTTTTATCGCCAATGAGTCTCTTAGCTCTGCGCTCCACTGAGTCTAAAGTGGCGAGTTGGTATTTAGCTGAGCCATCCCACAGGTGACTGCAGTACTCCATAGACGATCGGACTTGTGCTTTGTAAAGGGTTAAAAGCTGTCCCGGTGTGAATTACCGCTTTGGCCGCCGTTTGTGCATGTTTGTGATGCAGCTCAGTGGCTCTACGCTTTGGTTATAGGAAGCCTTTTGTTGTAAGCTTTTTTCAACACGTAAGTGTCTGAGCTCAGAACGGTATAGCGAATCACTCTTCGCCGATGGTACGGTTCGCCGAAATCACTCTTAGTCGACGGTTGGTTCCACGAATAAATCCACCGCCGATAGAACTATTCGCCGAAAACACTGTTCATCGATGCTCGCTTCAGCTACAACACCTTTTACCGATGGAACGGGTCGCCGAAATACTTTAAACACAAATAATTTCACATCAGCTTCCTGGTGTAGGTCTCTAGGCCTCAACATTAAATATTAATAATAAGTAGAAATAGCAACTTTATAAAAAAAAGTTGTTGCTTGCTTGTTTTCAAAAAGTTTTTTCTTTTCTTTTTTTAATATAAAAAAGAAAAGAAAAAACTTCGCTCGGTTCGCAGGGACACCCTGCCCCCTTCTTACCCGCAGCAGTGTTCCGACGCGTGGTAGTATTACGCGTGTGTCAATTGCGCGCACTCTTACGCATACATAAATTCATTATAAGTAAAAAAGAGTGTTCACCGGAGTCTATCAAAAGTAACTAACTGCAGTTAATTTGTATACAAATGAATAGATTGCATTTACCTCAAAATACAAAGAATCGCTAAGAAGCAATAAGTATTTTAACCAAACTAAAACTGTAAATAATAACCGTCCCTTGTTGTAACAAGTCTTTTTAATGATTTTTTGTCATAAATCATAGATTTAAAGAAATCACTAATTGCACTTAATGAACTTTAACCAAATGCTGTTGAAAAGTGATGTGCATAATGCGTATCTTAAAAAAGTATTAAGTCAAATAAATGACTTTTATTTTATATTAAAATGAGCCATTTCGTGTTTTTTGTATTTGTTACAAACTATTACTGTACTTTACCGAGTTCCAAAGAATCAAGTAATTCAAAATGGTAATTATCGACTTTATGCCTAGGTAATAACGTCCAAATTTGAAAAGCTAGAATTAAATGCGTTTTTGCTTTATAAAGATCTAATCGAGACGAGTTTAGCTGTACTATTATCTGTACTTAATGATTTTTTGTAGTTAGTGAGTTCTTGCGGTAAGCCGACGATATACTTATTAGTCATTATTCGGATAAAACATCTTCAACAATTTATATATAAGCATAAACAACATAATTGTTATACTACTTATAATATTGTTATATAGGTACTTAATACAATCAAATCGCCTCCATAGCTTCCTATGTTCTCACAATCTCCAACACAACTGTAACAATCTGGCCTTGAACCCACGCGCTAGGTTGTAGTTGCATGCAATAATAATTATTAGCAGTAGTTATGATATAGGGCGGCTGCAATCAAATCAAATTTATCTGATCATCATAGAGATATCTATATTTAAATTTTATTTATTTCAAATTGACGTTATTTCAAGTTAAAGGAATATCAACTTTATTATAATGGTAATTAAGTTCATTTCAGAGTGACTAGCACTATTGAAAAAGTTATAAAAATGTGTGAAGTTGTAGCGTAAACTAAACTTTATTGTGTAGAAATTAAAATTATTTTTCCATAAACTCATATTTGTTTACATTTTTGGCGAAGTTCAGACAGCGGAAACATCTTCGCGGAATTTACTGGCTCCATTGAAAATAGGACCGTATTACCATAGCCTAAAGTATAAAATTGTATGAATATCGATCGACTGTCATACAATTTTATACTTTAGATTAGACGTTTCGTCAAAATAATATATACGTATTTAAAAAAAAAATACTAATAAAAAAATACTGCTTTGCTTCTCATGATTCTTGCAATATTTTTTAAGCTTTCGTCTTTCTTTCTCTTCTGTTCATGACGTCTTTTATTGTGTTTGTTTCCCATTGTATAGGTAGCGTTTTAATGTGAATTTTATTAAAATAACTCCCAAGTAAAATACGTATTGAACGCGCGCGCGAGTGATACACCCTCTCACGATGGCGCACAGCGCGGCACTGACGAACTGGCTGGCCGTTAGGCGGGTTAGGCCGCTAACACATCAGTAATAAAGTTGAATACCGCGTGCACTCCTTGATTGCGTTGGAGCTCGAAACCATAGATTATACAGTCTATTATTGGTCGAAACTAAATGTCGTAAGTCTCAATTCTTATTTCGTTTATAACTAAAGTAATAATTGATCTAGAGAAAAAATGTCTTATGGGTCGATAGTAAAGTATATTTTCTTACTGTGAACATTTATTTTAGACATAAAGGCTGAGCCATCTTGAAAAAAAATGCAATAATCCTTAAAAAACACATGATTTTCGAATAAATAATGAATCGGGCGAAAATGTTACAATTACGTTTCTGTCTTATACATGCAAAGATAAAAGATCCATTATATCATCTAATAAAGTTCAATTTTGATTGCATGTGTGACTGTCCCAGAATGTTAGTTCAAATTTACATGAAATTTAGGGAGCCTCCTCTTAATGGCGTTTTCCATTGCATGTTTGTTCTGGTGCAGATTTTAATACTATACCTAATTAATAACCCCCCCCCCCCTTTTTTTTGTTATTCCGCAACGAAAACTTCAAGAACTTAATTGTACGATAATATCCTTTACATTTCGGTTCCGTCTTATGTACCGTATTATTCCTACCGATATACCTACCGCCAATCAATCAGTCAACTCAGCTTATCGCAGTCCACTGCTGGACATAGAATTAATAGAAGGTTCTGGAACTATCTGCGGCACTATATAAGGCCGGGACTAGCCGCGACCAATCAGACTTAGGTCAGCGATACCTGCGAATACATCGAAAGCGATCTTCAAGTGCGACTTAAGAGCGATTTTGTTTTATAATTAGTGTGTTTGAGTTGTTATTAATGTTGTTTAATTAAAGTGTAACTTTTGGTAATTTTTATCGGCAGTTTTTATTGTCACGAACCCGAAGCTCGTAACGTTATATTACATTGCAAAACAAAAAAAACAATAGTTGAGAAACTCAAAGTAACATTATCGATAAAAAAAAAAAAAACTAAAATACTTCTGTAAAATGTTTTTTTTTATCAATAACTCAAAAACGGTACCGGTTTAACACTTAATATTAATCAGACTATTTACAAATAAAATAATCTTTTAAAGGACATAAAACCAAACTTCTATTCGGTGTAGTCATAAAGTTATGTAGTTTTTTATTGTTTCTGTAAAATTGACTTTTTACCACTTGCGCGTTTATTCTGCGGGGACGGCGATATATTCTTGTAATATGTTAGCATTTAATTGTGTTTTTGCGTGTTATGCTATGTCTTTTGTGTGCACTAAATTAATGATTTTCTATCTATCAACTCAGCCTCATCGCAGTCCACTGCTGCACATAGGATTCTTCCAGGCTGCGCCACAACACCATGTCTTCCGCCACCTTCTTTAGGTTGTCCGCCCATCTACCTGGGGGGCATCCCACACTACCCTTGCCGATACGCGATCTCCACTGCACGACTCGTCTGCTCCAGCAGCCATCGGTCTTTCGACAAACATGGCCAGCCCACTGTAACTTTAGTTTGCTTACTCTGCAAGCTATGTCGGTAACTCCGGTTCTTTTCCGGATAATTTCATTCCGGATGTCTAAATCGGCAAATTATAAGTTCTATCTTTTTTTTTGGCAAACACAGATGGGCCATCATCATTCCATTATGCAATCATTTTAATAGCATATCATTGAGTAGCCGTATCCTGTTTATAGCCCCTATGATTTTGACGACAAACAGAATTAAAATAATGAAGTCACCTTTAAAATCCTAACAGACAGACGTCGGTCAAATCCATACATTATAATTCATTCTGGCTCAATTTTTTCATCATCCCGATTGACGTGTTCTCCTGGGTCATGGCCAAGGTCGACGTGGCATATCGACCGTGATTAATATTAATATAGTTAACAGTAAGCGGGGGATACCAGCATACATTTTTGGTCTTAGTGGAGATGTTTGGAGTGCAGTCAGACGACAAGTTTTTGCATATCATTATCATCATTTCATCCGAAAGACATCCACTGCTGGACATAGGTCTCTTCAAGCACCGCCACATCGATCTATGCTTCTCGCATTCATCGGATTCCTGTGGTCTTCACAAGGTTATCGGTCTACAATGTGGGAGGCCTTCCAACGCTACGTCTTCCGGCATGCGGATTTTTTGCATATAATAATGATTGTGGTCTGACAGCCCTTTTTTTTTTTGAGGATGGGAAATCATCAAATGACCCCTCCCGCCCTGGGTGGAGCGGAAGGGAGTGTCAAACTCTTACTGACTAAAACCCACCCGTGTTCCTTCCTTAGCCCTTTATGTACCAGGGCAGCGGTAACCCTTTCGGACGATCCCGCTACCCTGGGTCTGATAGCCAAAAAAATAAATAAATATACAAACATCCCAATTGAGAACCTCCTCCTTTTTTAGAAGTCGGTTAAAAAACAATACGGTCTGAAATCGCCAGCATAGTGATTAATGGTCGTTCCGTTTTGCGCCGGGTGTCAAGCTATGCTGGTGGCTCTATAGGTCTGTATGTCTCGATATGCATAGATTGTACTCTATCTTTGGGGTGAATAATTAGGTGATCACGTTTTCTTCACGTATGTTAGGTTGTTCCTATGCTGGGATTGGAGTTGAAATATTTATTTTAACATTAGATAATAGATGAATTTCCTGTGTGGTTGCTTTGAGGAAGATATCTATTGGCTTTCGTTCGCTTCGCTTAGAATCAATGTTTTACCTCTTCATCCGCTAATTTATGACTGATTTTATCATCAACATCATTTTCTCGCAGGAGTATGCTGGGTGGAGGAGAGGAGTATTTCTGCAGTGCAATATGTCGCATGAAGTTGCACCACCGGCATGGACTTGGACCATGAGCTGACCTAGCATAGTACGGAATTTCAACAGAATAAGAAGGCAGAAGGCTAATTCCCGTAATTAAAAACGTTCATAATACTCGCAATAAATGTCAAAAAATTCTCAGCGACAATCAATGTCAAAAAATTGTTAAAAATGTAGGGAAATTAGAGGTATATTTGCAAGATTGAGACTGAGATCAGAAGGCCAATTCTCGTAATTTAAAACGTTCAAAATCCAGTCGCAGTGTCATCCCGGCGACACACAAATTGTCAATTTTTTATTATAACTTAATTTTATGATTGTATGACATTAGTAACTACTAATATTGACTAATAACTTGTATGTGTGGTGCAAACTGTTATAAGTTGGTTATTATTAAATAAATTAAATAAACAAATCGTCGCTGATACTGCAATACCGCGTAACTAACAACAGACAATACCGCGTAACTTCGATATGGCAAATTTTACAGGAGAGCAATAAAACTCGGCCAATCGGCATCGTTAGCTCACTGCTGCGAAATCTAAAATTTGATACTTTGTACTTCCGCGGTATTATCCACTGTTAGTTACGTGGTATTGCAGTATCAGCTACGAAATGCCAAAAACTTCTTAAAAATGTAGAGAAATTTGAGGTATTTTTGACAAATTGAGTCAGTGATCAGACTGTGAACGTTCTTAAAATTACGAGAATTGCCCCTCAGACTGTGAACGTTCTTAAAATTGCGAGATTTGCCCACTCAGCTTGAACTGCGCCCTAATTGCGTAACACGCGATCAATCGGAATCGGTTTCATTTTGACAGTTCAACAACATTCATTGCGTTTTTACGTGTTGAGCAGACAAATTTTTCGAACTTATGACGCAATGGATTCAGATTCCGATTGCTCGTGTGTTACGCAATTAGGGTGTGGGTATTGTTATCAATGACGTGCGGCCACTGTACGTTGCTGTTTGTACGAGTATATGCGGGAGGACGCCGCTGACCGATGTGCACTTGTTTAATGACTTCCCTGTGTTATCGTGATGCCGTAGACGTCCACGATAATATCGTCACGTCAATGATAAACGTGCACAAATGCTTTCTACTGAATTCTCGGGTGCTCACATCTGGATGCTACCAACTACTTACGAAGATCGTCATTCCACCTATTCTGAGGGAGTCATATCTTACGTTTGTCAATTCACGGTATAATTTGCAACAGTCGTATAGGTACACATAGATTTATAGCTGCGAGCTTGACTCCTACTGAAAGGACTGGCCGGCACTCGCAAAAGACAGAATTGTGTGAAAAAGGGGAGAGAGGGAAGCTTTTACCCTGCTGTGGGACAACCAACCAACCAACTAACTGTGTGTGCAATATCTGCCTAGCCATTTCCCAGCTATGTTGGGGTCGGCTTTCAGTCTAACCGGATGCAGCTGAATACCAGTAGTTTACATGGAGCGACCTCCAGAACCAGTTTTTCCAGTTACTGGGTAATACGATACCCCTTGGTAAGACTGGTTACTACTTGTGGACTACCTGTGAACTAATGCAATTTTAGAGGTATGAGGAACAGGGTGTAAAGTTCACTCATACTCTATAGAAAAGGGAGGATCCTCCGACCCTGGGTGTTGTGTCTGGCGGGCAATTGCCCCACGACTGATGTCGGGAAGTTTGTATGTATGCTAATTGTGCGGTAAACTCTGCTTGCGAGATGCAGGATTTGCGTGACGTAGGTATGACGCGTTGTTCTTATGTGGCGTTGTAGATACCGCTACACAATAATGACCTGCAATAGATAGTTATAATTATTGCTTGATTAATTAACGAAATTGTCGCAGCATTCGCTACCTTTCCGTTACCTTATCAGTTTCAATTAAAATCAATTTGTAATGGAATTTTTTATTGATTAATCTTTATCATTTTTATATGTTATGTTAATTAATTATTATTACCAAAGATAAAATTTTGCAATCTCATACCTTCTGTTAATCCTGGGAAAAACACTACTTAAATATATTAAATTTTACACGTACCTACGTAATGTCAATTTATCAATATGGTTTAAATCTGTATCTCAAGTTAGCGCGATTGCAGATATTGTTCTGTTAATATGATCCGTTTTCCGAGTATACTAATCATGGTATTATGTATTTTACACACCTGCATCAGCTGTGGTGGCAGGGCCAACGGCCCCGACCTACGAGTCTGGTCTACGAGTTGAAGTTCCCGTAACCGGACAGGTGCTTTACTTTGTGTAAATTATTTCATCACAACTGCTCTCAAACGGTGAAGCAAAACATCGTAAGGAAACTGGCATGTCCTAGAACCAATAATTCGCAGACACACCCGCACTAGGCTCGCGTGGTAGATTACGGCCTACCTCTCACCGAGAGGGGGCCTGTGTCCCAGTAGTGGGTACATTATAGGCTACAAATTCACATCTTCCCATCGAGGTAAGCAGACACCACAGAACGCCACCTGATACATACACCTTACATACTTCGCTTCGCTTTTGCTTCGTTTACGTAAGTACAAGTACGGCGGCTGCAAGTACTACGTAGCCGACGTATCCGAACGTCAGGCGGGTAGTATTTGTCGTCTTCTCCTAAACATGGCCCAACTTAACTTGTCATAATGTGCCTATCACACAGCCACAACCAACAACAGCCCGGAGTTTGCAAGTTGCGGTGTGATACCCCGTGCCTCGGAGAGCACGTTATTAAGCCGTTGGTCCAGCGCCTGATCTCTCTCCGACCGTGTCGGATTGCCGGCCTATGAGAGTGAGTGAAGAGAGATTTCATCTGCGTCTGCACACACACTTAATTTGTGCACTATAATGTCTCCCCCCGCCCCGCGCCGATGGATGGTCTTCGCTGAGAATGGTCGCCATGGCTGAAATTCGGTCTGGAGGACTTTATCACACAGATGGAGATAGGCTTCTTCCAAGTTGCGCCACAGCACTTGGTTCTTCATCTTCAGCATCCATTCTTAACACCTTTACAAGCTCATCGGTCCATCTAGCCAGGGAGCTTCACACGCAACGTTTGTCCATTTGCAGTCTCCATTGAGTTTACTCGTCGGTTTCAAAAGGCATTCCACTCAGAGCACTGATTTCAATGGCACCAGACCGAATGGCACCTACGCTGCTCCACTAAGCGCACTAAAACAAAATTTTGATAAGTGCGGTTTAGGGGAACAGTTTATTAATATTATTTTCATTCCACGAATGGCACCTACGTTAAAGATTTTTTGGTATATAAACGGAGACAGACGCATCTATCTTCAGGTTATTTCCCCAGTCGTCTTTTTGACATCGATGTGCTAGTTTTGACCGGAAAATACCAGATTAATATTAATATTGAGATAAGATAAAAATGTCTACCGATGAATTCTGATAAGTATTTGTAAATGTCTGACTGACC
This sequence comes from Apamea anceps, assembly GCA_951799955.1. NCBI lineage: Eukaryota > Metazoa > Arthropoda > Insecta > Lepidoptera > Noctuidae > Apamea > Apamea anceps. Next base: position 11,752,936 of record OX637520.1, read on the forward strand.
ATACAAGTTCAATCATATATTGTGCGTTTTTATCATTTCTAATGTGACGACATTTCACTTTAGAAATGATAAATTAAAAGTATAATAACGACTATTAAAGTACCCAATTGTTTACATAAATCTCCAGCCAGGTTTTTACGACTTGACAAAACATTGAGATTTCTAAATAAACCTTCCGGTGGGGTAACCGCGTAACAGTTTAAAAAAATTAACATCATGACGGTTCCTTGTCAATATATATACGAAAACATTATGTACGTTCGGAAAAATCTACATCTTTTTAGTAAGATAAGTGACAGGCATAATTTTAACACTAGGAATAGGAACAAGCTAGATCAACCGCGTTTCAGATTGGCTAAAGTAAAAACTTCTTTTATGGGGTACTGTGTAAAATGTTATAATAAAATACCACTCGATATTCTTCAACTAAATGAGAAGAAATTTAAAACATGCATTAAACGCACACTATGTAGACAAGCATATTATAAATTGGATGAGTATATCGTTGATAAAAATGCTTGGCTTAATGCTGGTCCTGCTCCACAGGCACTTGGGTACGCTAGTTGATTGCAATTTCAATATTTGGAAGAGATGCTTCCCCTTTTTGTTTTATTTTTTTAAAATATTTTTGACATTACGAACTTAATGTATACTTTATTCATTCAAGTTTTAATTCTTAATATACTTCAATATTATATAAATATACTCTTCCCGATTGGTAGTATTTTTTTCTTTTTTCTCATATTTAAATAAATTGCAAACTATAGTTTTGTATAATTTAGAAGCATTTTTTTAAATTTTGTAAATGTAAGAACCATGGATTCGTTTCTTTTTTTTTTACGATATTTTGATGTTGACTTGACAGAGCTCGGCAGTTAAGAATATGTCATGCTCACTTAAATGTCTCACTGGTGGTGGCGCGTGTGTTGGATCATTCGGTTCCCTACGAAATGGTTGAGCTGGATGGTGCTGATCCACGCGTCATGTTCGTGAACGGGCGCCGTCGGTTGAGACTGGTCATCTCTTAACTGCCAGGGCTTATTTTTGAATTTTATATTTTAAATTGTTTAGTTTTTTTTACATTGTTCTCACATATAGAAGCAATAAAAATAATGTACCCAGGATTTTGTAATAATATCTTGATTTAAAAGAGTGTCCGTGGAGTTTCTTGCCCGTTCTTCTCCACAGAGATCTACGTTTTGGAATGGGCAACTAGCTTCAATTTTCTGACTAACTGACCGACAATTTAATTTTGACAATTCAAAAGTGCCTGAAAGGGTTTAATTGAAATAAATGATTTGAGTTTGAGTTTGAGTTTGACAGACTAACAGTAGCAATGTCTTTCATTTTGACAGTTCAACAACATTCATTGCGTTATTTACGTTGTTGAGCAAACAAATTTTCGAAGATGATGTGAAGCAGTGGGTTAGAAATATCCTTCAAAATGATTCAGATTCTGATTGATAGTGTATTACGCCATTAGGGCGTGGAATAGATTTTCTAAATGCTGGTGAAATTAACACCAAAATCCGTTAAATATTTTAGTAGAAAAACTGTCTCACACTAACAGACACGACAAGCGACTTTAATTTAAAATATCATCTATCTACATAGATAAGTATATCTATGTAGATAGATGTCTCATATGGATTAAAATCAGCCAACCGATTATGTTTTACTACAAAAATATAATTGAAAATGGATCCAGTCTTACCGGTTTAAAAATAAAACACTGCCAATATGTCTGGGTTTACCAAGGATACCATTGAATTTTATAACGAACCTTAACCGTATATGGATAAAAAATTGTTTTGCACCATAAATGGACAGAATAATATTTATTATGTACACATATTGTGATAGTACACTATTTATAAAATGGTTGGTCTAAAAATAGAACCTCCTTGAAACTAAACGCATTATCATTGGTTTCTTGTTTTTTTTTTTTGTAATAACATGCTTATAGCTTGACTACATAATCAGTTTATATTGTTTCCACTGCTCGACAGAGGCGTCTCTATATATCTTGATTATTGTAACTAAAAGCGATGTTATTTACAAATAAATGCTGCTAAACTCGATGTTTGTTTTTTCGAAACTTCTTTAGGTCTATGTCATAATAGCAACATATTATTGTCCCACAGCAGGGCAAATGCCTCTTCTCATACAGAGAAGAATGCAAATTCTTTGGCATTGACCACCACGCTTGCTCTTGACGGGTTGGCGATTTAAGACTTATATCTTAGCGGGATTGTCCGAAAGGGTTACCGCTGCCCTGGAACATAAAGGGCTAAGGAAGGAACACGGGTGGGTTTTAGTCAGTAAGAGTCTGACACTCCCTTCTGCTCCACCCAGAGCGGGAGGGGTCATTTGATGATTTCCCATACTAAAAAAAAAAAAAAAAAAAAAAGACATATCTATATACTAATAATAAAGTTGAGAGTGAAGAGTTTGTTTGTTTGGTTGAACGCGCCATTCTCTGGAACTGCCAGTCGGATTTAAAAGATATTTTTGCATTCGATAGCCCAATTCTTGAGGGAGGCTTTGAGATACTTAACATCACGCTAGGGCCCTTAGGAGTTGAGCAAAAACAAAAAGAAGTCCGAAAGAACGCTGAGCGAAAATTAAGTAGAAGTGCGGGCAGGCGATGCGATACGCTTTAGGTCACTGTATTTTAATATGTATATCTAACTAATTTACATATCGTACGGGGATTTAATGATTATGAGTCAATGGGCTATTAATTATTTTCTTATGAAATTCTTGGACATTATATCGTCATGGGGAAACATCACAACAACACTGATTCAAGTTTAGGATATTTCCCGAGGAAAACATTTATAACGATAATAAATGTTGAATTATTCACTGATTCATCCTTGATTTTGTAGATTCTACGAAATGGTCTCTTTTCCCAGCTACCTATATATTTTTTTTCTAATTATCTAATTATCCTTTCATTATTTATCTTCGGTAGTTACCCGGTCGTTTAAGTTTGGATTTCCTAAGAAAGCGGTGCCGTCATTTATATAATGACGGCCGTTCTTATACACTGTTATTTGAACTTTTTTTTCGGATTTCGTTGCAGCTGGTTTATGACGTCGCCGATTAGGAAACCTAAGCTTTATATATTATAGTTAAGTCAAGTTTAAGAAAAAGTCCTCAAGGAGAGCTTGTCTGCCTAGCCTTTTCCCAACTATGTTGGGGTCGGCTTCCAGTCTAACCGGATGCAGCTGAATACCAGTATTTTACATGGAGCGACTGCCTATCTGACCTCCACAACCCAGTTACTGGGTAATACGATACCCCCTGGTAAGACTGGTTGTCAGACTTTCGGGCTTCTGACTACCCGTAACGACTGTCAAAGATCCACGAATGACAGCCGGGACCAACGGCTTAACGTGCTTTCCGAGGCACGGAGGGATCTCGGTATGTAAAGATGGTCACCCATCCACAGACCAACCGCGGCAAGCGTAGCTTAACCTGACCGATCGACCTGTGCGGCTGTTATTATTTAGCCACGAGCCCCTCGCTCTCCTCAAGGAGAGCTATGAGTGAATTATTATGAACTTAGCAGTGATAAAGACGACACTGAAAATCCGAAGATTTTCTAAAACACCACCCTAATAGCATAACACACTATGAATCACAACCTGAATAATTTTGAAGGAGGTTGCTAATCCATTCCTTCATATGTTCGCAAAATTTGTCTGCTCAACAACGTAAATAACGCAATGAATGTTGTTGATCCGTCAAAATTAAAGCCATTGCACATATGAGCTATATTAACGGTCTGGTACAGCTGGTCTATTCTATAAAAATCTCACCGTGAAAACTTGGCTGAAGTGATCTTGAAGTTAGCTGTCATTCCTCCTGATGCTATGTCATTACTATTAATTATAAGCGTGAAAGTTTGGATGGATGGATGGATGTTTGTTACTCTTTCACGCAAAAACTACTGAACGGATTTAGATGAAATTTGGCACACAGATGGTTTATAACCAGGATTAATGTATAGGATACTTTTCATCCCGATATTCCAACGGGATCGAAATGTATGCAGGTGAATCTGCGAACTGCAGCTAGTAATATAATAAGTGTGATAGTTTGGATGTTTGTTATTTAATCACGCAAAAACGGCTGATTTGGATGAAATTTATCAAACAGAAACTTATTAACCTGGATTATTAACACATAGGATACTTTTAATCCAGCGTGGTAACTGCTTAACACACTATCAGAAGCAATGGCCTTCATTTTGACAGTTCAACAACATTCATTGCGTTATTTACGTTGTTGCCGAAACAATTTTTTCAAACATATAAAGCAATGGATTAGCAATATCCTTCAAAATGATTCAGATTGTGAGATAGTACGTTACGTAATTAGGATGCTGGTCCGATCCAGTTTAGCAGCTAAAACTTATCATAGACTATAGAGTATTTACTATATGTGGATAAGAAATAATGGCCAATGATAGGAGTTCAGGTGCACTAAATCCAAAGATTAATAGTTCAAAGTCAAAATCTCTTTAATACGTTTTTATCACCGTTAATCCGTTTGTCAGACAGCCAATACACTTAAGTTTTGTCCTTATACTTACCAATTAATTAATACCGATTGTATGTATTATATTGTATAAATTGGATGTATTATAATGTAATCCTTCTAATCTAATCCTAACTAATATTATAAATGCAAAAGTAAGTTTGTTTGTTACGCTTTCACGCATTTTCCCACCTGTACGCAAAATCCGCGCATTGGCGTGAAGTTGCGGACACCAGCCCGTATTACCTAACCTTACCTTACGCTTTCACGCAAAAACGGCTGAAAGGATTTGACTGAAATTTGGCACACAGGTAGATCATCACCTGGTTAAGATCATAGGCTACTTTTCATCCTGGATTGCAGACGAAGTCGCAGGCAATAGCTAGTAATATTATAAAGGCGAAAGTCTATGAGGATGAATGGATGAATGGGTGTTTGTAATTCAATCAAGCAATAACTAATGAACGGATTTTGAAGAAATTTCGTATGTAAGTACTTTAGGACCTGGTAATAAGATGATATTAACGCCTGGAAAATAGTCCTCATGGGTGAAACAGCGTGACGCAGCTAGTTATAGTATAAATATATAAGTTTGTATGTTTGTTACACAATTACGCAAAAAACTTTAGATTAGGGTGTAATTTGGCACACAGATAGTCTATGACCTGGATTAACACATATGATACTTTAAATCCAGCGGGATAATTGCGTAACACACTATCAGTAGCATGGCTTTCATTTTGACCGTTCAACAACATTCATTGCGTTATTTACATTGTTGAGCAGACAAATTTTTCGAACAAATGAAGCAATGAATTAGCTATATCCGTCAAAATGAATCAGATTGAGATTAATTGTATGTTACACAATTAGGGTGCCGGTAGTACGTACGTTCTCGTGGGATAATTGCCGACGTCCACGCAGGCGAAGCCACGGGCTGAACCTATTTGCTTATAACAATACAACAATTAGAAGACATACTGACGAGCATGCCCGGTGAGCGTGTTTCAATGACAATATCCTTTACTAGTAATCAGTTAATGAATCATTGCTAAATACGTACTTACTTTGGCGAAAATAAGTGCTGTTAACAACCTATTGTTATTATGTCTGGTTAGAAAAGAGATAATTAGCCTTTTTAGTAAGTAGAGGTCATATAACAATAATATAATCCATTTTTATGAATTACATATCCATTTTTTTATTGCGAAGTGGTCCAGCCCGTGACCGCGATATCGTCTGGTGGAAAGTGATGGATGAGGTCTATGGTGCAACAAGCAAGCCCAGAAGATCATCATCATCATCAGTCTATAACGTTCCCACTGCTGGGACACAGGCCTCCTCTCTGTGAGTGGGAGTGGGCCGTAATCCAAAACGCGGGCGCACAGTGCGGGTTGGTAGATGTCACATATCTTCGAATTTTTGGTGCTAGAACATGCCGGATTCCTTACGATGTTTCCCTTCACCGTTTTGAGAGCAGTGGTGATGATATAATTTTCTATGAGAGGGAGATCTCTATGAGAGCCCAGAAGATGCATATTTGGAACCTCATAACCAATATTTCAGAAAATGGTAAAACATTCTTAAATGTATGAAAATCCTATGTTTGTTTATAACCTCTGACGCAGAAACGACGGGGTGTTATAAGTTTGACGTGTCAGGGTGTGTGAGGCTGTGTGTGTGTATATCTGTCTGTGGCATCGTAGCTCCTGAACGGATGAACCGATTTTGATTTTGTTTTTTTTTTTTTGAAAGGTGAATTTGGCGGGAGTGTTCTTGGCTATGTTTGATGAAAATCAGTCCAAGATGGCCGCCGCCACAAAACGGCGGATTACATATTTTTTCACAACTCCATCAACATGGGTATCAAATGAAAGGGCTTGACTAGTAGAATACTATACACTACGACAAATTTCAAATCCAAGATGGCCGCCTTCACAAAATGGAGAATTACATTTTTTTTTCAACTCCCTAAATATGGGTATTAAATGAAAGGGCTTGACTAGTAGAATACTATACACTATGATCAAATCCAAGATGGCCGCCACCACAAAATGGCGAATTAATTTTTTTTTTCAACTCCCTAAATATGGGTATTATGAAAGGGCTTGACTAGTAGAATACTATACACTATGACAAATTTCAAATCCAAGATGGCCGCCTTCACAAAATGGCGAATTACAAAAACCTGACTAAACACCAAATTACCTGAATCGTAAAACGCAAGAAAATAAAAGAAATGAAATAATAAGGAGTCCCTACAAAAAGCATGAAATACAAAATTAAATGAAAAATTTAAAAAACCCCCGACACAAAATAATAATAAAAATAGTATGAATGTAAAAAGCCTAAAACAATAAAAAAAACTATTGAAAAAATAGCCACAAAAAGAACAAAAAAGGTATGAACGTGACGTGACGTAAACCCAAAGGACGAATAAAAAGAAAAAATAACCTTGAAATTATGATCCTACGTAAGTAGGTACATATGCAATTTTTTTATTAAATGTCCCGACGGGGGACCGCTGCTATTTTAAACTTTAACAGAACGTTAGGCTAATAATTAGAGCGGTCCCCCGATGTTATTGTTTTAGGCTTTTTACATTCATACAATATTTTTATTATTATTTTGTGTCGGGGTTTTTTAAATTTTTAATATAAATTTTATTCGAAAACATCCATCGGTTTCTTACTTAACTTCAAATATATCCGACGGCGCCTATCCACTAGCGCCATCTAGTATTAAGTAGCGGAATTAATTTACCACTAGCGCCATCTAGTATCGAGTAACAGAACTAATAAATCCTTCTAGAAATTTCGATACTAGAACTATCGACATCTGGTCAGTCGGGGTCAGTATGTACTCGAACTTTCTAGATGTTTCTACAATAGAAGGTTCTGGAACTATCTGCGGCACTATACAAGGCCGGGATTAGCCGCGAGCAATCAGGCTTGGATCTGCGATAGAAGCGAATACATCGAAAGCGATCTTCAAGTGCGATTGTGTTTTATAATTAGTGATTTTGAGTTGTTATTAGTGTTGTTTAATTAAAGTCTAATTTTTGGTAATTTACATGGGCAGTTTTTAGGGTTCCGTAGCCAAATGGCAACGGAACCCTTATGGATTCGTCATGTCTGTCTGTCTGTCTGTCTGTCTGTCTGTCCGTCCGTATGTCACAGCCGCTTTTTTCCGAAACTATAAGAGCTATACTGTTGAAACTTGGTAAGTAGATGTATTCTGTGAACCGCATTAAGATTTTCACACAAAAATAGAAAAAAAACAATAAATTTTGGGGGTCCCCATACTTAGAACTAAAACTCAAAATTTTTTTTTTCATCAAACCCATACTTGTGGGGTATCTATGGATAGGTCTTCAAAAATGATATTGAGGTTTCTAATATCATTTTTTTCTAAACTGAATAGTTTGCGCGAGAGACACTTCCAAAGTGGTAAAATGTGTGTCCCCCCCCCCTGTAACTTCTAAAATAAGAGAATGATAAAACTAAAAAAAATATATGATGTACATTACCATATAAACTTCCACCGAAAATTGGTTTGAACGAGATCTAGTGAGTAGTTTTTTTTTAATACGTCATAAATCGTAACGTAACGGAACCCTTCATGGGCGAGTCCGACTCGCACTTGGCCGGTTTTATTGTCACGAACCCGAAGCTCGTAACAGTTGGACTTTAACTTTAAATAATGGCAGCTATGTCAAACACTTCACATTTAATAACATAATAAATGAGTTTTTAAAATTATTATTTAGAACTCTCCCACAAAGACCAGTCCCTACTCGGAATTGCGTAACAAACTATAAATCACAATCTGATTCATTTTGAAGGATATGACTTCCTATGTTAGACTGGAAGCCGACCCCAACATAATTGGGAAAAGGCTAGGCAGAGCTGATTGCTTCCAATTGCTATGTAACAAAAAATTTACGGTTTTCGCAATTTTTCTTTTATCTGTGATATAAGACGTTGCTTCGTACCAAATTTCAAGATTCTGAGTTCACGGGAAGTACCCTGTAGGTTTTGATTCCCTTGCGAGTGTCGAAAATTTGCAGCATAATCGGCTGTATCTTTTGATTGCGTTGGCTTAGAAGTTTGATTTTTTCACAGCTCCAAGGGTGAGTAGACCTGAGTATTTGACATAAATTCCAGGTTGATACCTCCACGCGTTCCTGAGAAAAAGGGTCTTGACAGACAGACGGACGGACGGACAACAAAGTGATCCTACAAGGGTTTCGTTTTTTTTCTTTTCGAGGTACGGAACCCTAAAAAGGTAAAAGATCGCATTTTAAAATCTAGAAATAGGCCTGTCATATCCAAACCCGATGCACAAGCCTTAACAAAGTTCATTACACCTATTGCCCTCAAAAGTAGCCCATTTACCGTCCACTCGTGGCCCTTGTTAAATTTTATGTCTCGCCAATGGAAATCTACGACGTGGTTCTTTTGTTTGTCCAATCAGGCATTCGTATGCAGTGAAAGACGTGACAAAATAAACATATAAATATTTATTACGTGTTTCGTAGAATAGGTTTACGGATGGGTGTAATGTGGCCGTAAGTGTTTGAGGTGTTTTTCAAGGACGTTTTCGAATTGCGGTGTATTTTGGGCACAGACAGTGTTAAGTGTATGTAATTTTAACTCCGACATAAGTAATAGTCTTCGTCCAGGCTGGGGCTCTGTCTCGTATTTGGTCTTATCATTATGCTGAGCGATGGCCGTTTTGCGTGGATGTGACGCATGTTTGCCCCAACTTATTTTATTTATTTATTTATTAAAACTTTACGCACAAAATGGTACAAAGGCGGACTTAATGCCTTAGGCATTCTCTACCAGTCAACCAAGGGTGGTTAATAGATAGCGGGATCGTCCGAAAGGGTTACCGCTGCCCTGGAACATAAAGGGCTAAGGAAGGAACACGGGTGGGTTTTAGTCAGTAAGTGTCTGACACTCCCTTCCGTTCCACCCAGCGGAAGGGGTCATTTGATGATATCCCATCCTGAATAAAAAAAAGGTTGGTTAATAGATTAGATGGTAGGTGTTATTATGGTGTTATTTTGTGTTTGTGTTCTTATGGGTCATGTTTGCCGCAAATAAATGTATTTTCTTTCTTTTTTTCAGTTGCAATTGAGAATTGTCAAGCCATATTTTTCTAGATTTCAGTTAGAATCGGTGGGAAGATGTAACTTGTGCTTACCAACCTGGTAAAGTAGGGCTACATCGACGGAACGGCGGGTGAGTGTGGATGTAGAGCTATGTGGAAAACTATGCTCTACCTCCTATCCTGCCCTCTGTGTGCCAAAACTTGCAGTCAAAGTGACCTCTGCGCTGCCACCGACGACGCTGTGGAAGTGGTGAAGATTTGGGAAAACATTTAAAATACAATCGGGCCAGCGACACGAAGATGAAGAATCTTTACTGTTAAATAAATATGCTTCTTCATAAGGGTTGCAATCCAGAATAGCCAAGCCATAATTTTCTGGATTTTAGTTAAAAATGTCAAAAGGAGCTGTCTTCTGAGGCTGTCTTCAGTGGTTCAGCAGCATTACCCGTGTTATGGCGTCGTTAATCTTTAAAACTTACAATCCCTTGTAAAATTTGTACATTTATATCACCAAAATCTATAACTGAACACCGCAAGGACTATTCCTGCTTGCAGCGCATATTATTGGTCGACCTAAAAAGGATCCTTTTTGGTTTTACTTACAGATGAATGCATTGATGCATTTGGATGTGTTTTGCATAATGCACAATCAGCCTATACAGTTCCCAGTGCTGTGAGAGAGTGCAGTGAGAGGGAGTGGGCCGTAATCCACCACGCGAGCCCGGTACTGGTTGCTAGATGTCACATGTCTTAGAATTTTTTGGTTCTATGATATCCCGTACATAATAAAGAGTATTCTATCTATCTATGGTTTAAAATGGTATGGGAGCCGCTAAAATTTGGCAACACAGTCATTGTTTTCAAAGAGAACCTGTCGAGCATCCGCTTAGCAATCGCTTGATTATTCTAATACACATAGGACGCAGTAAGTAATCATTTTCGGTTAAGCAGACTATCCGTTATTTAATTTTTAAGGCTCCGGCAGACAGGCGCGATGCGACAGCGCAACGCGACTCTAGTAGAGCAATTTCTATGGAAACTTAAAAGAGACTGTTATACCAGAATTGCGTAGCACCGTTGCGTCACGTTTGTCTGCGGGAGCCCCCAGTCTTTATCAACTGAACTGACTTAGTGTACTAAATCTATGTGCTAATGTACTGAGCAAATATTTGCTTACTTACTTTGTCATGAAGATTTATAAGACAATGATACTTTACGGGGAATCACATGAAACTAAAGGCGAATTTCACGAATAAAACTGAACATGTTCAGCACATCTAAACTGCGTTTAAGAGGTGTCAATGTCAAAATTGTTATGTAATATGGATACTGACAGCTCCTGATGGGCTGAAAGCGTTCAATTTCATTGCTGAAATTCGCCTTAAGTATATACCTATATGCTGCTATTCAGACCTGCAGGGTATTGCGTAATACACTATCAGTATCAATGGCTTTAACTAAACGCGTTCAGTTACATTGTTGAAATTCGAAAGAGTTTCATGTGATTCCCGGAAAAGTATCGTTGTAATCCGCACTTAGGTACTACAAATTCCTTAATCAGATTACCTGATACCAGTCCCGCGTTAAGATAATAAACCAGAATAGGAACCTTGCTACTACTGTCACGTTACTATAAAACAGTAAGAAAGAAGAAAGAAAGAAAGAAAGAAAGAAAGAAAGAAAGAAAGAAAAAACATTTATTTAGCACAGACCAAAAGACACAATACACCAGATACATAGGTACATCAGGAGTAGGTAGATATTTTATTTGAAATCAATCAATATAACAATATACAGACAATAGAAAGTATGAAATCAAAGGAATGTCCTGAGCGTGACGTCACGTCTTACGCGTTAGTGTGACAGAGACAGTATATGTCTAAGTGGGACGGACGTGACAACAATTTATGGACGGTAGTTGTCGAATCAGTTGATGTAAGGCAGAACATACAGGGTTATTTTTTAAAGACCAACCAAATTTAAGGATGTGGTACAGACCATCAAACTGAACAACTTTCTCCATGGGACCAACATCGTAATCGCGAATAAAAATTCAGCCGTCCCATTTAGGTCGAGTAGGTATTAAAGTCTTCTATGGGACAGTTGATACAATTTTCGCGATTACGCTATTTGTCCCATGGAGAAAGTTGTTCAGTTTGATGGTCTGTACCACATCCTTAAATTTGGCTGGTCTTTGAAAAATAACCCTGTATAGTCACAATATGCATACTCGTACAGTAGAGGCTTATTGGTATCGGACCCAACTTATCGTGGTGGTGGGTTCTAGCAAAGACAGATATAATATACTTAGTGTAATTTTTTGCGTAGGTACCTCAGAAGGAAAAACGGAACCCTTATAAGATCACTTCGTTGTCCGTCTGTCTGTCCGTCCGGCTGTCTGTCCGTCCTTCTGTCAAGACCCTTTTCCTTAGGAACACGTAGAGTTATCAAGTTCAAATTAATACCAAATACTCAGGGCTACAATCCTTTGAAGCAGTGAAAAATCAAAGTTCTAAGTAAACGCAATCAAAAGATACGGGCGTTTATGTTCTGTTTATGCCGCATATTTTCACATTCGCAAGGGAATCAAAACCGGTACATCCCGTTGACCTAAAATCATGAGATTTGGCAAGAAGCAATGTCATTTAGTACAAGTAAAGAAAAAAAATCCGAAAACTTTTTTGTAGTTACATACCTACAAATTTGTACGGAACGGAGAGCGGCGAATTATAGGCTAATAATGCATACCATTATTATTATGAATCTGCTTCCAATAGTTTCATACTCCAGCAGAGAGAAGTATAACAAAGTGTAGTTCATTCATCTGACCAATTTAGAAAAGGCAATATTATGATTTTATTTACAGAACAACACAACAATGGTTACATACAACAACACAACAACGGTTACATAAAACAACACAACAACGGTTACATACAACAACACAACAACGGTTACATACAACAACACAACAACGGCACAGAAAGACATACTCGTAACAACACACAAAACGTCAACTGTGTCGACTTAATTAAAAATTATATCATGTCTATCGATAACATAATCCACCGCACGATTTTTGGTGTTGTATATTGTCAACAAGGAAAACCCCAAAAGGTGATTTTATTAAGTCATCCAATGTTTTGCCATTGGTTTTCCTATAAAATTCGGAGATTGAAAATCAGGTGATCAGTATTCCGTGCTGTCACCGTCAAATGACGGAAAAGGCTGTTGAAATGTGTATTACATACCGTATCTAAACCGCAGTAACCATATTGTTTTGATGATTTCTCAGTAGCAGCCCGGAATCTAGATTTGTGTCCGTCATCATCATCATCAGCCTATAGCTATCCCCTGCTGGACATAGGCCTCGGCTATTGCAAGCCCTTCAACTCGATTTTCGGCAACTCTCATCCAGTTGCTACCAGCCATCCTGCGAAGATCGTCGCTCCGCCTAGCCCGAGGGCGTTTCCACCTTACGTTTACCAATTTCTGTCCAGTTGATGGCAATAGGGTCGCCCCCATGCCCCCATTACATGAGACTTAAAGGCCTATTATATTACATGATTTCTCGGGCCCTATCTGTCGTGTGCCCTGCCTACCAGTTAGGGCGCCGCTTATTACTTTTAGGCAAGAAATTGCTTCCTGCCTTAACTCATTTTCAGTCGTCAGTCGAACGGGAAAACCGAACCGGGGAATCAGCCGCACAGGTCGATCGGTCAGGTTAAGCTACGCTTGCCGCGGTTGGTCTGTGGATGGGTGACCATCTTTACATACCGAGACCCCTCCGTGCTTCGGAAAGCACGACAAGCCGTTGGTCCCGGCTGTCATTTGTGGATCTTTGACAGTCGTTACGGGTAATCAGAAGCCTGAAAGTCTGACAACCAGTCTTACCAAGGGGTATCGTATTACTCAGTAACTGGGTTGTGGAGGTCAGATAGGCAGTCGCTCCATGTAAAATACTGGTATTCAGCTGCATCCGGTTAGACTGGAAGCCGACCCCAACAAAGTTGGGAAAAGGCTAGGCAGATGATGATGATGAGTCGAACGGGAAAACCTTTTCACGTCTAGCAATATGGCGCCAACTTTGTCTAAACGTCAAAGAATTGGCTCCCTGTTTCCCTGTATCTCATGCAGCGCGGCAGGGAAGCAGGAAGGTCGTAACCACTCGGTCGCCTTGTATAGGGACCCTGACTCCCTGGTTCTTATTAAACTACCCTGTCCCTGCAGGTAGGGCCCGAGAAATCGTGTAATGTAAAGGCCCGGCTAAATCTGATTTAATATAAGTAGCTAAATCTCTGCTTGATCCTTTGGGGAAACAAGGCGTGATATTAAGTAGGTGTTATGTGATTGTTTTAGCAACTCATGTGCTTAACTCTTTAGTGATTGTGTTGGTAATCGGCTGGTGACTGCGACCTGCACCCTACATAATTGCATAATACACTGGCGCCGATTCCCTTGTTCACAAACTAAACTAAAAAGTTCAGTACATCTTTTTCTTTCTATTTCATTAAGAAAAGGACAAAAGATAAATTTTAGTTTAGTAGACAGTTTAGACGTGATTAAAAACATGGCTACTAAAAATACGTCAATTTACGTCTGTCGCTGATTAATTTGACACGACTAAACTAATATTTTATCTTTTTGTCTTTTTCTTAATGGAACAGAAAGAAAAAGATGCATTGAACTTAAATTTAGTTTAGTTTGTGAACAAGGGAATCGGCGCCATTATCAATTAAAATCTGATTTAATTTGAAGGATATTGCTATATCCATTGTTTAAAAAATGTTCGAAGAATTTGTCAGCTTAGCAATGTAAATAACGCAATGAACGCGCTGAACTCAACTAAACAAATCTCTCAATTTTTTTTAGATAAAAGCGTCTGCTTCTGCATTAATTGTTGCTTTTCTAAACGATCGGATGTACAGCTTAACCTACTTCAAAAATCTGAAAAAATATATTCATCTGGGACCCAAAACTGGGAAGGTCAAGGTTAGAACCATTTCGAGATAATAACTCAATTTTATTATACAATTCGCTACAAAAAATTGTAGGTTCATATACTTTTTCTAAGGTTTTTACAAATTCAATTTGGTATCCAGGAACGAAAAACAGTGCATAACAAAAATCTAGGATTGAAATTCAACAGATTATATCAAATAATGTAGGTAGAGAAGTTTTCTATCAAATGATCGAAGGTCACGTTCCTAAAGATATTTGTGTATCCACACAGATTTGAGAAAGGCGCACGTGACGATTAAAAGGTAAGAAATTTCAGAAGGCTTGTCCTACCAAATTGGTTTTTTTTTTTTGTAAATTTTGACGTTCAAGATTTCCTTATAAGTGCCTATTTGAAATAAATGATTTGATTTTGACTTTGGCGAAATGTTCAAAAGGAACTGCATATAGTTCAAACCTGTTGCATGGCACCGCTGGTTTGAACTTTATATGCACTTCTGTCAATTAAAATTAATCCTTTTGGGGGCACTCAGGTGACCGTACATAGGTAATTGGTAAGTGAAATGGATTAGAACAACAGGCTAAGGTCAGGTACAGACGCCAGCACATCAAGCTACCTGAAGCTGTCAAATTTTCCCAATAAAACTTGATACTTAATGCTTTAGCAATAAAGTTGAAAATCTATTAAAGAAATTTGACAAATTGTAGTAGCTTGATGTGCTGGCGTGTGTACTTATATCGGACTCCTCGGTTAGGTATACCACCTGTCCCTTCTACACCCAACGTCAGTGTTTTCCAGGGATCGCACTTGTGCACAAAAGGGTCATTCCTGGGAAATCAATGTCTGAACTGAACCAAGAATCTTAGGGGTGCTCGGCAAACGGGCCGGATGAATCGGGACAAACGGGTGGCAGAATCGAATTTATGTATATGTATGAATGTTCGGGAAAACGCTACATGTGCCGAGAACACGCAAATTGTGCCGAGTTAACCTGAACATCATTCAGCTAGGGTAGATGCTGAACGGAGTAAATGCTTCGTTCCGACTTTGTTGTTCAACAAATAATTTTCGAATGTGACACCCGAACGAGTGTGTAGGATCCCTTATATGATCGCGTGTGCACTTACTTATGTGTTTTTTATTTATTCCAGCGTAATGCACTCGTGGGTTGCAACTGAAAATCAGCGTCAGGTGGGTACACCTTGTATTTTCATCTGACATTATGCTGAGCTGAGGTGTGGCATTATAATCTTTGTTTTCTGTTTTTATAGTTTTAAGGTGTATATTACCGTAATGCCAATAAACGCATTTATCTTTCTTTTCTTTCCTTTAAAAAAATAAGGTTCATTTTTCTCTTACATAAGTGAACCTTTTAAACACAATCTTTACCATGTCCCAGTCAGTCACAAGCTGGGACGAATATTTTATTTTGTAATTTTCCATTCCGATGTGCAAATGGAAGTCAGGAGTGAGTTGTTTGTCTTTCGGTAGCACGTGCAGACGGTCAGGAAGTGTTCTATCAGTGGCTCGTTTCTGCACGTGTCACTTTTTACAACTCCAACCGTTTCACTATAGTAACTATACGATAAGAATTATATGAGTTTGGGATGAAAAGAAATCAATATTTGAGTGTGCATATAGGAAGCAGCCGCCAATCCGCACTGGACCCGTATGGTTGATTATGGCCTACTCCCTCTCACAGAGAGGAGGCCTGTATCCCGGCATTGGGAACATTATAGGCTGATTCTGATGATGATGACAGGAAGCAGTCCCAGAATGGTTGCGTACCAAAAAATATTAAATTAAAAATTTAAAAAACCCCCGACTACGTGAAACCCTATAAAAAGAAAAAAATAACCTTGAAATTATGACCCTACGTAAGTACGTATGAATTTTTTTGATTAAATGTTGTCCCGTCGGGGGACCGCTCTAATTATTAGCTTAACGTTCTGTTAAAGTTTAAAATAGTAGCGGTCCCCCGACAGGACAATATTTAATCAAAAAATTTCATACGTACTTACGTAGGGCCATAATTTAAAGGTAATTTTTTTCTTTTTATAGGGTTTCACGTAGTCGGGGGTTTTTTAAATTTTTAATTTAATATTTTATTTCATGCTTTTTGTAGGGACTCCTTATTATTTCTTTTCTATTATTTTCTTGCGTTTTAAGATTCAGGTAATTTAGTATTTAATCAGGTTTTTTTAATTCGCCATTTTGTGGTGGTGGCCATCTTGGATTTGAAATTTGTCATAGTGTATAGTATTCTACTAGTCAAGCCCTTTCATTTGATACCCATATTGAGGGAGTTGTGAAAAAAAAAAATGTTATTTGCCATTTTGTGGTGGCGGCCATCTTGGATTTGAAATTTATCATAGTGTATAGTATTCTACTAGTCAAGCCCTTTCATTTGATACCCATATTGAGGGAGTTGTGAAAAAATATATAATACGCCATTTTGTAGCGGCGGCCATCTTGGACCGATTTTCATCAAACATAGCTAAGAACACTCCCGACAAATTCACCTTTCAAACAAAAAAAACAAAATTAAAATCGGTTCATCCGTTCGGGAGCTACGATGCCACAGACAGACATACATACACACACACACACACACACACACACACCCCGACACGTCAAACTTATAACACCCCGTCGTTTTTGCGTCGGGGGTTAAAAAGGACAGAAACAAGTGGAAAGCCTAAGGAGGAGGCCTTTATGGAAAGACAAGCTGTTATGAGGGGAGACCAACCGAATGCCGAAAATATGATTTAGTTTAAGTTACTTAGTTTTCTCACATCTATTTTCGACTATCAAATAAAGCATCATTACTATAAAACTATCAGCAATAAAGACTTATTTTTTTTAATCTCCCAGCCTCCCCGATTGACGTTAGAAATTGGTAGGTACCCAATCCCCCAAACGTCCGGCGCACCCTGGACACCTAGTACTTGGTAACGTAGAGTCTAGGTGACTTATCCTTTCACCACGATGGCACGAACCGGTCTTTCTCAAGACCCATCCCAAACCGCTCTTTTAAGAGCCAATTCCCGGAATCTTCCAATGTTTCAGTAATCGCTTTCTTTAATCCATCATCATCATCAGCCTGCAGCAATCCACTGCTGCACATAGGCCTCTCCTATTGCACGCCATTCAACTCGATTTTCGGCAACTCACATCCAATTGCTTTTCTTTAATCCATACTAAATTATGAATGCGAAAGTAACACGATCGGTCTGTTACATGAACGGATTTAGATTTCGGCACATAGTCCATTAGACCATGACATGGGTTAGGACAAGGATACCTTTTATCCCAATGGTAAGTTCCCATGGGATTATTTCCGAACTCCACGCGGGCGAAACTTCGGGCAAAAGTTAGTAAATAATTAATTGTGTCTGCTAGGTATAAGTGAGTTGTAGTGAGTGGTAAGCAGGATTACCTCGTGGAAGCGGCGGGAATCCGCTGGATGCTAGAAGCACAGGATCGGTCGTTGGTTCGACGCTTGGGGAAGGCCTCCAGAAGTGGACGTGCTTAAATTGAAATGTGATGATGATGATGTTGTGTGTGTGTTGGTGTTATTGTTGTTGATTGTCGTTTCATTGTTCCTCTCGTATAAATAAATGATGAAGTAAGCACATTTGAAAATTGTCTTATTTATGCTTAGTAAAAATCCATGTTAGGTACATGGATTTTTACCAAGTTTTTAGGTCGTGAAAAAGCTATGTACTTCACACACATACTTACGACTGTGTTTCATACTTTTTCGAAAAGATAAATAATATTACGAAAAGAAACAAATAAGATTATACAAGGTGGAGACGATATTACTACAATAAACTAAACTGCCTCTCTAATGCCGTTCCCAGTCTGGACACGAAAATATAATAATCAAATACAAGGTCTCGTTTTGCATCCTCGTCAAATTCAAGGAGGTAACTATGCTACTGATTCTCGACACGAATCAATAATAAAATAAGTAGGTTTTTTTTTCTAATTTTCAGGAATCGGCATGTGTGGGACACGCATTTTAAAACGCGGCCTGTGTGAGACCGCACTGTAACTGCCCTTTTACACACACATAAAAACACGGCCGCTTCTACCATACCATAACGCGATTCTGTTCTTTGAAAGTGGTGTATTCTGAAATACTTTCAAACTTAAATCACTAAAAAAAAACAAGTATGTATTCATTATTTCCCAGGGAGCGTAATTTTATTTGATTATTTATGTCTTTCATAATAGCCTCCTGAAATTTGACGCGGATGCAAAACGACAGCTTGTATATCCAATAGTATAATCACTAATCACTCGAAGATGGCTAAACCCATAGTCACCCCATCGCTACTATTTACAGCAACCTTATTGTGACGACAAATAAACACAATGATTTTGACTGACTTGTCAGTAGCAGCAACCCAACAGTGACCTTATAAGAATCAGATGACTGTGATTTGGACAGTGCCAAATCAGTGATAAAATAACTGTGAAAGGAATATTTGATAGTTCCAAAATACGTAGATTTTATTTTTATTCATTGTCGTATAATGTAGGTTCCACAATGTATTCAAGACAAACTATACTCCATTCGGAATAAGATTAGACAAACCTTTTTTACAGTTCGTTCAAACGATTTTAACTTCTATTCCGTAGGCATAAGGATGGCATTAAAAGCCAAAAAGTGTTTACAATACCAACCAACCATGCCGCTAACGCAATAGAAGTCAAAATCGGTTGAACGGACTGTAAAAAAGGTTTGTTTAAATGTCTAATCTTATTCCGAATGGAGTGTAAGGCTCAATTTACACTGCCGCAGAACGAAGTGGAAGCGATTTCTTTTTGTACAAAGCATAATGAACTTCATGTCAAAGTGTAATGCACAAATTAGATGCACAGATACGTACAGGTCGTGCATCTTCTGGAGAATTATCGCGCATTCTCGGGAATTCCGGCAGTAATAAGCTCGTATCTAGTTTGTACATACGTTACACAATTGACATAGAGTTCATTTTGCTATGTATAACTCTGTCCCACTCCGTTCCGCGGCAGTGTAAATTGAGCATAAGTCTCAGTAAGTTTAGGAATATCGACAAATAGGTTATTCATTGATAACAATGCCTACTTACAATCTTATTATTCCTCGGTCCATTGTATTCATCTCATTATCATGTCATCACTCGATTTGTTCAAAGAAAACGTGTTTACCGGGAGTGTCAGATAATAGTTGTTGGTATAAATTTTATAGACAATGGATAGTCCGCCCGCGCAATAGAAATACCTATTTAAGTAGTTTCAGCAGACAAATATTGCTCAAAATATAATATTCATATTTCTAATTTATTGGTAAGAATAAAAGTTATTAACTATTCAAATTCTGTTACCCACCGTCCAGGCACGTCCTACGAAACATCGCCATGACTTTTTCACACAGCGATTTGAAATGAGCTTGACTTTTTTTTACTAGCCTACTCTGTCCCACTCCTGGGCAAGGACTCCGTCCAGTCCTTCCATTTTTCGTGAGCCCGCGCGTCCTCCTTCCAGGTTTGACGGACCTATCCAGCTCGTCCCGCTGTCTCCTACGTGGTCTGCCGCGACCCCGCCTCATGGGCTCAGGGCACCAGTTCTGTGTTATTTGGGTCCACAGTTTGTCAGACAGACATGTCCTTTTTTTTGGTTTTGCGGTGGAAATCTTCGTGGACTTCCTCCATCGTGGGGGTGACTGAGGGGTATGCCGGACTCTTATCGGCTAAAACCACCGCGGTGTTGCACCTCTGCCTAAGGCTGGGGGTGCGGTATTCGCATAAGCATTCACCACTCCCCCGACAGGCCTTGACCTCCCCGTGCAGCCATTCTCACAATGGTCGCACCCACTCTCGAGTGGCGTGCGTGGAACACTGCAGCGCCAACTCGGGCGACGGAGGCCCCTAGCCCGCCGCCCGCAGGCCACCTTTCATGGAGGTCGCAGATCGTTTTGCACCCTTCTCGGGCGCCCGATGCGTCTATTGCTGGAGGGGAGAGAGGATTGGGCTTCTCTCTCCCGCTCGGCTGCCTCCTTTGCAGACACGACATCCTCGTAATAGGAGACAACCCCGTCCCATGCGCTCCCGCTCTCGACCATCGATTGAACGACGGCCGGGGGCCAGAGATCGCTCCCGCCTATTGCCACGATGAAGTCACGGCGCAGCCCTGCCCAAGCTGGGCACTCCTCCAACGTGTACTGTTTTATGTTTGTTTAAGAAAAGAAACATCTCCTTTAAATAAATTCCTAATTAAATATTGACCACCATTCATCTTCATTAACGATGCCTCACGTGGAGTCTAATTTGCAAGAAATGTCTGGGAGCAAAGTCAAGCTTGAAAGGATTATCTGCTGTAGCTATAAGGTCGTTATTAGCTTGAGGGGTATTTTAAATCTAATGGCAAATGTTTACTAACACTACTAGAAAACAATAGTGTTTAATTACCTTAAAAGTGAAATTGTGGTACAGTTGGCGACAGAATCGGTTTTGGTGACTTATTACTCGATTCGCACGAATAGAGTTGACACTTTCAAATAAAAGTATATATTTTTTTATAGATGACTCGTACAACGCTAATTTATTTGTGGGCGAGTCGATAGCTCCAGAAATATGTACAATTAGGAAATTGGCACATTTTGAATCTTATGGAATAACTTCACGCACTTCAACTATGCCAAAAAAAGACGAAAGTACACTTTTTATAGGCTCAACTATTTTTAAAAGTTTACATTATCTAACCTATGGTGCTCAGACCTGGTCGCTCACCGAGTCGCAAAAGTTCCGCCTTGGCGTTTGCCGAAGAGCGATGGAGCGCAGCATCCAGGGTGTAAAAAACCAGGACAAAATTCGGAACACCAAGCTGCGTTCCAAAACGAGTATACCTACTAGACGTAGGCAAGAAGGCTGCCAGGCTCAAGTGGGATTGGGCGGGTCACATCAGCCGCATGCAGGATGACCGCTGGGCAAAAGGTTCCACGCAATGGGTGCCTGAAGATGGACGGCGCCGCCGAGGCCGGCCCAGAAAGGAAAGGAGTTCCAGCCGGTCGATTCTGTAAAAATCTCACCGTGAAAACTCAACTGAAGTGAGCTTGATGTGAGTTGTCAGTAGTGTCAATCCCTAGCATTATTTGGAATGACAGCTCACCCCACGCTCACTTCACCTAAGTTTTCACGGTGAGATGGTTACAGAATCGCACTGCTGGAAGGACTTGGTGGAGGCCTTTCCCAGCAGTCGGACAGTACAGGCTTAACAAAAAAAACATCATCGGAAGCGCAAAAAAATTTTCAGAGGTTCGTTAATTTTCAAAAGTGTGCATAATTAAAAGGCCAAAAAGTTTTTAGAGGATCACAAATTCCTCTACTAAAACTACCTAAATGTAGTTCTGTAATGGACTGTACATGTTCTATCACATTGATCGTGGAAGGAATTAAGAATGGATCATAAATATTAATTTATTGTTATTATAATATAAAGTAGGTAGTTTACTTTGAATTACATTAGTATTCGCTGTTGCTAAGTAATTATGTAACTTTATTTACATTTGATTAATATTTACAAAATTCATTTTTTTTAAATTAACTTTACGTAAATTTATCTTACAGGTATTTATATCCATGCGGATCTAAGCTGATCGTGATTAGACATCTATACATATAATAATATTATACAATATGTATGTATACATAAACAAAAAAAAATCGAAAAGACTGGTTGACACTTCCCATGACCCAAGGGCTGACTTCTTCAACGTGGCAATGCCGCCAGTGTCTTGGGTACGCTATATTTTAGTTTGTAAATAGTTTTAGTTAATTTAGGTTTGTTATTCTATATACATACACATACATAAAATTGAAGTGTCTGTTTTTAATGTCAAAATAACAGCTTTTTACTTGATGCATATGAAAGTATACACGGTACTTATAAGAGACAATTTAATTTTTTATTTTTTGTCTGTCTGTCGGTTGTCCAAGTATGATGAAAATACTCCTAAGAAGTGTACCCACATACAGTTATAAAAATAAACCAGCTGATTATTTGTAAAAGGAGCCAGAAAACGATTCTTGATAAAAACGTCTTAACAGCTATTTGAGTCTGCGTATAGGTGGCCACCGGAGACGGATATCAGACACTACAACCTTGGGGATATGTGACAGATGAAGGAGGTGTTACAGAAGTTTCAGTATGACCTGCGGGTAATTGCGTAACACACAATCAGTAGGAATGGCTTCCATTTTGACAGTTCAACACCATGCATTGCGTTATTCACGTTGTTAAGCAGACAAATTAATTGAACATCTGAAGCAATGGATTAGCAATATCCTTCAAAATGATTCAGATTGTGATTGATAGTGTTAGGGTGCTCTTTTTATTATAACTGGCAAAGCGATATACAGGGTGGCAGGGACATCGAAGCGCAACCTGTTACCAAGGATTCAGTACACGATTCTGAACCTCCTTGCATTAAAGTTTTTAGTTGGTTATTAAAAAAAAAAAAAATAGCTTTTCCATACATTTTGACCGCGTAGGTTTTCTATGAAACATCATGATTTTTTTTTTGATAATGTCTAGAATTATGTGCTGTGCTGCCGCCCTGTATTTGTCAAAAAAATACAACACATTTTCACGACAAGTGCTGTTTACATAATCAGCCTATAATGTGCCCACTGCTGGGACACAGGCCTCTCGGTCAGAGGGAATGGGCCGTAATCTACCACGTGGGCCCAGTGCGGGTTGGGTGCGGGAGATGTCGCATGTCTTCGAATTTTTGGTTCTAGGACATGTCGGTTTCCTCACGATGTTTTCCTTCACCGTTTTGAGAACAGTGGTGACGACATAATTTACACAAAGTAAAGCGCCTGTGTGGGTTCGAACCTACGACCTACAACTCGTAAGTCGCGGCCGTTACCACTTCGCCACCACTGCTCCTAAGTGCTGTTTAATTAAGCAGAAAATGTATAAAAGGAACTTGATAAACTGATAAACTGTCGGATTGTCGCCTCACACCTGTCGCGTGTTGGTTTTAATAAAATAGGCTAATTCAAGTAGTTGGGTAGGTACCTGATGAAATAGCAGCATGACTTAGATTATGTGCTACAGTAGGCATGGCTACATTCGTCACTAAGAGTCAGTTTATATAAAAAGAATATATAATTATCATCCGCTATGGAATAACAAACCGTCTTGCGTGCGCAACAGGTTCTCAGTTCTATACCACCAAAATTCTATCATAGTTTCGTTCTTTTTATTAATTGCCAGTAAAGAGCGTATGAGCCAAAATAACCACCAAGTGGAGCCTTGACAAAGCTGTCGCGCATCATCCCACGGCTGGGCAAAGGCCCAGCAGTGGGATGATGCAGGCTAACTGTAACAGTAAAGAGGCTATATCAAAATAACGTATTCTGTACGCTGCATTTTATTCGTTTATACGAAAAACCTTTACAAAGTAAATCTTCTTATATTCACTTGTCTTGTGTTTTCCACGAACGTAGTGTGCGTTTTACCTAACAATATGTGTACTCACATGAAAGGAAAACTATTAAAAATTATTTTGCAGAAAAGTGAAATAAATTTAATAATGCATTGATATCAAGTTACTGGGTATTTTAATAAATTAGGTATTAATGTAATATTACATAATACACGTGTAGAAATAATTTGATATTGTTTATTGTACGGCTAGACTTCATTGTAGAGGTTGTTACTCCGAGCATCCTAACTGAGCCGCTGATATCTTATGTCGCATAGTACAGTTCTGTATTTCAAGAGACTCATCATTATCAGCCCACATCAGTCCAATGCTGGACATAGGCCTCTCCAATTGCACGACATTTAGCTCGATTCTCGGCTAACTGCCACCAGCCACCTTGCGAAGATCGTCGCTCCACCTAGCCTGAGGGCGTCCTACCTTACGTTTGCCGTTTTACGGTCTCCACTCAAGAACGTGTCTACCCCAACGGTCATCGGTACTAGGTACGGCTAATAAGGAGCTATAGGAGGAGAATCAAGCTGAAATGCCACTTTAGCTTGCTTACCCTGTGAGCTATGTTGAAAACTTTGCTTCTCTGCTAGATCACCCCGGATTTGATCGTACAGAGAGATTCCAAGCATGACCGGAAGAAAACTCACTTGTTTGGTAAAGTAAATCATTATCAAAGAAAATCCAAACACGTCGACGACGTAATTTTTGCAAAACTAAACCCGAAAGAATCGATTTTTTATACAGCAGCTAAAAAAATCACGAATAAACAAATCAGTTTCGCTAAACATGTACTGCAAACCATTAAAAATCCACCTTCCGCATCATACATACATCACAACTAGTCCTTTCACAGTTGATTGTCCTCTGGCAGCAGCAACCCAACAACAACCTTATTTTTACGTAAATAAAGATCACCGTGATTTTGGCAGACTAGTCAGTAGCACAACCCAACAGCAACCTTATATTAACGAGACTAAAGATTACTTTGATTTTGCAGTGGTACAAAATCAGATGTTAAATACTTAACTGTGAATCAGTACATACCATCTGTCTTTTTGACGTCATAGATTGCTGATAACCTTTGTTGATTGATTCTGAAAGAGATAGGTAATAGACAAATTCCGTAAGCTTTTCCTCGGCTGTACACATAATATTTACATAAAATAGAGTGAAAAGAATCTGTCAGTCTGCTGTAAAACACCCACTAATAGCGTGATCCCCCGTGAACGTGAGTGGATGATTAAAAATAAACAGCTATTTTTAATTTCGTCTGTAAGTTTATACCAAGTGGTGTCAGTCAGAAACGACTGGAAGATAAAATAATAGATGAAAAGTTTTACGTAAAAGTATGATGTTCTAAAATTGTAGTTCTCAATACAAGAAAAGTTAAAGACCCCCCCCCCCAAGTCCCCCCCAAGTCTGCTAGTTTCAATGACATGTCCCCCTATTACGATTCAATCAAGAGTCAATTATAATTGTGAAAAAATGCGTATTCTGCTAAAACTTAAATGTGGTGTCAATTGAATTGTAATAGAGAATCGTAATTGGATTGCAATGGTCTCAGTTGAATATTTCGCGGTGTTGCCTATTAAAATCTACCACGACACTGAATGAAGGAATGAGTTATAATTTATTTTAAATAAAGGTTTTTTTTCATTTCTGTGAGTGAATTACGAAAAGTTTTACGTAGAAGTATGATGTTCTAAAATTGTAGTTCTCAATACAAGAAAAGTTAAAGACCCCCCCCAAGTCCCCCCCAAGTCTGCTAGTTTCAATGACATGTCCCCCTATTACGATTCAATCAAGAGTCAATTATAATTGTGAAAAAATGCGTATTCTGCTAAAACTTAAATGTGGTGTCAATTGAATTGTAATAGAGAATCGTAATTGGATTGCAATGGTCTCAGTTGAATATTTCGCGGTGTTGCCTATTAAAATCTACCACGACACTGAATGAAGGAATGAGTTATAATTTATTTTAAATAAAGGTTTTTTTTCATTTCTGTGAGTGAATTACGACTCATAATAAATATAATGTTTATAATGAAATGCCTTTTCGATAGATTATGACCAAATATTGTAAAAAACACTACTTATAATACGGGGACTGTATTGCCAAAGTCAAAAATTTGATGCTGTCACGGAAATGTCACTTTCAATTCTACCAACTTGTCAAAATATCAAGTGACTGTTGATTGTGTTTTCAATTTTCCTATACAGTACTTGTAAAAAGTTTTTAAAAGTTAAAAAGGAGTAAGTATTTGCAAAATGACAAATTAAATAAGTACTTAAAATCTTTGTAAAAGCTAATTTAAATTCGTTGACTGCAATTATTTAATATTTCAATTTGATATTACAAAAATTGTATTTACTTAA
Source organism: Apamea anceps (assembly GCA_951799955.1). Taxonomy (NCBI): domain Eukaryota; kingdom Metazoa; phylum Arthropoda; class Insecta; order Lepidoptera; family Noctuidae; genus Apamea; species Apamea anceps. The sequence continues at coordinate 11,779,434 of OX637520.1, forward strand.
AATAGAATAGTTACCTATTCAATACTTAGACAATTTGTATCTATACGACTTCTAATGATTTTAAATTCAACAACTGGACTGATTTCTTTGAAAAAAAAACATGTTATACTAGACTATTTTCTTCGTAATTTGATATGTGAATATTTGCAATTATATTTTTTTAACATAGTGTAATTAACGAAACGGATGTACACTGAGCCTCATTGTTGCTCGGGATTTGCGACGTTGCCGAGCCAATTCTAATGATCGCTGTCTACACATTAGAATTGGCTAAAGCCAAAATACGCCAACGTAAAGTTGGTGATGGCCTCATTCTTATTTTAAATGACTAAAATTATACAACAATTCAAACGCTACGCGTTACGATCTATTGTAGTTGAATTGTACTTCAATGGTAAGATTGTCATTGAGAGACGATTCACATAAATGTCAAACAAAAGTCAAATAACGAGCGGACTACCAATAATTGTCAGATCGAGACACAACTGCGACACGATTTAAGAGCAGAATAGCAAATTGTTCAATGGCGATTAAGTGGCAGTTCGATGATATGTCAATGGAACACCATTGGTCTTAAATAAATAGTAGAATACCAAATGTGCCAAACTATTCAATCGAGATGCAAGTGAGATTCAATTGAAGCATTTGTAAATTAGCAGACTTGGGGCCCTGTTATTTAACATACATACGCACGCTATAATGTTCCTTCTGCTGGGACACAGGCCTCCTCTCTGTGAGTGCGAGTGGGCCATAATCCAACACGCGGGCCCAGTGCGGGTTGGTAGATGTCACATGTCTTCGAATTTTTGGTTCTAGAACATGCCGGATTCCTTACGATGTTTCCCTTCACCGTTTTGAGAGCAGTGGTGATGATATAATTTACACAAAGTAAAGCTCCTGACTGGGTTCGAACCTACGACCTCGTAAGTCGCGGCCGTTGCCACTGGGCCACCACTGCTCACATAACTAACATAATACAAAATCACGCGTGTAATCCCCGAGGGGTTAGGCAGAGATGTATCTACAGGATGGCATACCTTATACGTCAGTGGATAACCTATAAAAAGCTCTAGAATCTTGTACTGAATTTATGGTTTCAGTTTGCGCGTCGATGTCCCTGGCACCCAGTGAGTAGGTTCTTTACAGACACATCAACATCACCAATCCGCCACACATGCTTAGAGATTACGGTCCTCAATATTATTTTCACAAGTCAACGGTTATTGTATAGTGTTGTTCAACACCCTCATCTATTTGCCAATAAAAACTTAAGTAGGTACCATAATTCAGAACACAGCGACTGAAGTGTGTGGCACCATTTTCTAATGTCATACTTCCTTGTAACCTACTCGTAAAGTGACTACGAATGACAAGTCAAAATTATTCATTTGAAATTGAACATAAGAGAGCAAAGGCTTTCATTTTGACAGATTGACACCATTCATTGCGTTATTTACATTGTTGGGAAGACACATTTTTGAACATAGGAAGCAATGGATTAGCAATATCCTTCAAAATGATTCAGATTGAGATTGACTGTGTGTTACGCAATCAGGCAAATGCGTGTACTGTCTGGACAGGTCCTCTCAATCCGTGTGTTTCTTTCCTCAAAAGAACGTCTCAGTCATCGACCTACATGGTCTTCATATGATCTGACCAAGATTATGCCTGGACTTTAAAAGAGAGTGTGACCTCTGTGTTTGTTTCGGCCTTTCTTCTCAGACTAGTTAGATAGGAAACGGCCTCATCTAGTTTTAATATAAGATTGACGTGTAAAAGTATTTGTACAAACCTACTACAAAATAAAATATTTATCATTATTTAGGGTACTGATAGAGGCATAAGGAAAACCCATTTTCAACAGATTCAACAAACAGGTACCTTAACAGGTAGGCTGTAGTTACCGATTACGTTTATATTCAATCCAGCTATCAAAATCTCGTGTCACTCAATACGGAAATCACGAAACAGTACACTTGAGCTAAACATGACGCAATGAACGAAAGTGGGGCGGCCAGAGCTCTGGGAACTAAGATAACAATGTACTATGTGCTATGAATGAATGCAACCCGCCATGAATTATTTATTTGTAGTGTAGTGTTCTATTTAGAGGTATGTGGTAAGCTAAGTTTTGAAGTGAAAATATTTTTATGAGAGTTTGATGTTCTTCCATAACATGTTAAGGCTAAAACTTCAGTTTGTTTTATCGTAATATAATATCACGCTTGTAATCCCCGAAGGGTTAAGCAAAGGTGGGCTATCGCCAAAACCTATATCTGAACATTTTGAAAACAAAATCCTGTGCACATGATGACCACAGCTGCGTCCGTAAGTAAAACAAAAGAGGACCGTTTTTAGGTCGACTAATAATATGCGCTGCAAGCAGGAATAGTCCTTATGGTGGTCAGGGGGCCTAAAAAGGCCACTTTAAGCAATACCTCTAAAAGCTATTCATTTCCTGAATTCCCAGCAGATCCTTAGCAATTCCTCTAATTTTCGTAAAATTTCATTTCATACTTATTTGGTGTAAGCATTGCCGTATGAAAAAAATAAAAACCGTAACTTTATCGGTAAATTATTCATTACAGTTTTTATTAATCAAATTGGTTTTTTATTTTTTATTTCTACAGTTTAAATTTTATTTCATTGTGATATGAATTGCACACGATCATATTATGAATTGTCAGTTTGTGACCTTTTTACGATTTTTAATATGATTCTACATTGTCTTTATTTTATTTTTGGAATAAGACATAACATTTATAATTTATAACTCCATAATAATAACTTATTATTATTGAATTATAAATTATAAATATTATGTCTAGTCGCAAACTTTAGGTAAAGATAGACGAATTACTTATTCCAAATAACATATTTTTTAAATGTATTTAAAAGTGTTGTCCCGAATTTCGGGACAGATGTCCCGGAAAAAATTTAGTCCTAAGGAAGTCTCCGTTTCTTGTCTCTGTTCGTCGAAGTTTAGGCAAATAGGCACTACCTATTCCTATCACTGCTTATCAGGATTCAAATTATTCTGCTTAAGGCTGATTTTTGAGTCGACAGATATTTTTTATTCGTCGAATAAAATTGATGCCTGAAAGTTTTTGCATGGAAGAACTGTCAAAAATTCAAAATTATTCCTGGGATAAAATTATTTGGCGTTGGAAAAATCAGTCCTTAATGAAACAAATTTTGTGTTACGGTTTTGTGTTTTATAGGTCCTGCGCAGTCTACGATTTAATAACAATGATGACAAAAATTTTACACATGTGAGAGTACATTTATGATCGTCAGTACTGTCTCACTGTCTTGAAAACATTATAAAAGCAGTTGAGTGGAGTTACCTGCCAGATCTTCTCCATAAGAAACGACCAATTGGAGCCGTGCATCCGATGTGCTTCTGATCTTTTATAAGTACCCATGTTTGTGTGAAATAAAATTATTTAAATTTATGGACATCTGGTAAGTATACTTACAGTGTGCAAGGTTAAACGAGTTACAAGAGTACTATACTTCTTTAAAGTACAAGAGTACAACACTTCTTTAAAGTACAAGAGTACTACACTTCTTTAAAGTACAAGAGTACAACACTTCTTTAAAGTACAAGAGTACTACACTTCTTTAAAGTACAAGAGTACTACACTTCTTTAAAGTACAAGAGTACTACACTTCTTTAAAGTACAAGAGTACTACACTTCTTTAAAGTACAAGAGTACAACACTTCTTTAAAGTACAAGAGTACTACACTTCTTCAAAGTACAAGAGTACAAGAGTGCTGCATTTCTTTAAAGTATGTATTTCGTAGTAGTTCATTATCAATGAACTATTTTTTTTTAAATCGTGTAACTTCAGTGTGTCATGTTTGGAATAGGACTGCCTCGTTGGTCTAGTGGTCGCATGCGCTACTGCTGAGCATGAGGTCCTGGGTTAGCTCCCCGGGTCGAGCAAAGTGTTATTGGGTTTTTTCCATCTGAAATTTCTCAGTAGCGGTCCGGAGTCTGGCCTTGTGTCCGGTAGATGGCAATAAGCTCGCCCGCTATTATTAAACATAACTGGTGAAATGTGGGTGTCTAACCCTTCGGGGAATACAGGGGTGATGTTATGTTACGTAAAATATTCGGAATTTGGGTCCGTTACAAAGAATTACCGAATACCGTAAACCGCAAAATGTGTTGTAACTTGTGACCATTTTGTAACCCACTTCCAGGAAAAACCGACTGTGTTATATTAATGAATACGGAGAAAGGGATACATTAGTTATAATATTAATTATATATATAATTATATTATAGTAAGGTAATGGAAAAACCGGTCAAGTGCGAGACGGACTCACGCAATAGAGGTTCTGTCTGTGTTACGAGGTGGAGTAAATAATGCAAGATTTCTTGTAAATGATAAATGATAAATGATTTTATTTTGTAAGTAGGTTTGTACAAACACTTTTACACGTCAATCATATTTTAAAACTAGATGAGGCCGGCGTTTCCTATCTGACTAGCCTGAGAAGAAAGGCCGAAACAAACTCAGACGTCACAGTCTCTTTTAAAGTCCAGACATAATCTTGGTCAGATCATATGAAGACCATGTAGGTCGATGTCTGAGATGGTCTTTTGAGGAAAGAACCACAGAGATTGAGAGGACCTGTCCAGTCAGTGCATGCATATGTCAGAAATCGTGCAGCTCAACTCAAAACTTAAGGAGCTCAACGATTCGACGAACAATACCAAAGAAAGGACATTTGGGTAGGCCACATTAATTACTCAAACTGCCAGACCATGACAAAAACTAACAGAACAGAGAGAAAAATAAAAAATAAAATGACCCACATAGTCTTCACATTCACAATAATTAAAATAATAGAATACTTTACAAAGTAAGTAAATGTCACCGATCAAATTCATTAATGTCAGTGTATATATAAAAAAACAACAACAAAACAAAAAAATAAAATAAAAACATTCAATATGTAAAAATTGGAAGCAGCTTAATCCCAAGCCTTTTTGCCCTTGATATAAGCCTTAACGGTATAAAAGGCCTTCTGGCACAACTTACGTTTAATGAATACGATGTATGGGGATGGGTGGATTCTTTTTAATTAAATATATTCCATAGCCGCAGTATTTTCTTTAATTTTAATTGACACAGGACATACTAACCAAGTGGTATTCTATCAGCGTTAACCATGATGAAAAAAAAAATGTACCTATAGGATCGACATAATCAGCCTATAATGTTACCACTGCTGGGACACAGGCCTCCTTGAGAGGAGTGGGCCGTAATCCACCACGCGGTCTCGGGGCCGGGCTTGGAATGTTTTCATGACATTTAAGCTACCAAAATCGTATTCCTGTTGAAAGTGTGTAGAAGTATGAAATGCTTTGAAAGCGTTTGCCACTTATAGACGCTCTGGTGGTGGGTCCAATTATTATTATTACCTACGATTAAAAAGATATAACCCTGTGACAGAAAGACCTACTCAGACAGAGATGATGCGACGAAGGCTTAGCTAGAAATAGAATGCCATTATCCAGTTTGTCCAGTTCAATAACGCGTTCAGGGCGTTGAGACTGCCCCGCCATTGCAGCGCCTCGGGCATATTCGTGGAGGCGCGCACCGACTGCTTTCACGCGACGATGCGCAAGCGGTGCGCACTGTGCGCAGACTGCGGGGCAGCGCCAGCTCCGTCCTAGCGATGATTGCCAACAGACTGGATTGCCCTTATATCCGGCAATGCTGCAGCAGACATTGCTACCTTGTGAGTGTTCGTCTTTGTCTGTGCTTGTTATTCCTGCCTGTATTTTTTTTTTAATTTTATTATGAAACTAGCTTCTGCCCGCGGCTTCGCCCGCGTGGATGTCGGAAATTATCCCACGGGAACGTGCCAACAGGATAAAATGTACCCATGTGCTTCCCCAGAATGCTATCCATCTCGCGGGCCCTTTGTGGCTAATTACAATAGAAAACTAATTGTGTCTCATTAGTGGTGATTAAGAGGGTACCTATATGATACCTTTACCTAAGTACCAACCTAATTAAAAAAAAAACTCAATAACAGAAAATTAAATACCTACCTACCTAAATAAACCTATTTCTGATGATAACTAATCTAAACTCAATAAATAAGAAAAATCCCTAAAAACTAATATCTATACGAATGACTAATCCTACCTAACAGTATTATAAAATAGCCTACGGTCACTACGTACACTATCAAATATACTACCTATACTTTAAAATTAAAATCTATACCTACCTACGACTTATATAAAAATAAACCTAAATAACTCTAAAAACTAAAAGGAATAAAAATGAACTCCATTGCGGGTGACTTAACCTACGACAAACTTATTATTTGCGGTTGGTGCAGTAATCGAGTCTAGGGATCGAACCGCAAAATTAAGTTTGTTTTTTATTGTATATACTTTTCCGGGATAAAAAGTACCCAGTGTGGTGCCCAGGATATTAAAGAATAATTATACCAAGTTTCAACGTAATCGAACCGGTAGTTTTTGCGTGATGCCTGAACAAACAGACAGACAGACAGACAGACAGACAGACAGACAGACAGACAAAAATTTTTTTAATCACATTTTTGGGTTCGGTGTCGGTCTAGTAACACCCCCTGCCATTTATTTTTTTGATATTTTCAATGTACAGAATTTTCACTTCTACAGATTTATTATAAGTATAGATTAGGACCCTTTTGCGTACGGAATCCTAAGAGCATAATAACGTATTCGCATATTCATAGCTAGGTACCTATTATTAAGTAAGATTGAAACGGAATAGCCTACATAGTTAAAAAGTTCGAATAATTTACTTGTTTTGATGTTAAATTTTCCGCGAACATATAAGATTTCTTCCTAATTAAAACGAAAACAATGGCGGAAAACAAAGACGTCACAACAATAAATCATTACAGAAACAGTTAAATTAAAGTAAATAACCTACTATTATTCAGGTAGGTAAGTTGCATTGATAAATAGACTTAATGACACGTATGACGTATGTACAGTCTATCCAAACTAATGTTTCAAATTGATGTTGTTACAAGTCAAACCAATATCAACATTATGTTAATGGAAATTAGGTTGATTTCAGAGTGACTAGTCCTACTGAAAAAGTTATAAAAATGTTTGAAGTTGTAGCGTAAACTGAACTTTATTGCGTAGGAATTAAAGTTATTTATCCATAAACTCTTTTTGTTTATATTTTTGGCAAACAAATCGCGAATGCAGCTTAGGTGTGTGTGACATCATCAATTTATCATCCATCGCCATCTTCATCTCGAGCCATTTCGAGCCGATCATAATGTCTATCTTAAGGGAACCAAATAAGCCCGTCATAACATACGATGCTGAAACGTGGACACTAACGGTCGGGCTGGTCCACAAATTCAAGGTCATTCAGCGCGCTATGGAGCGAGCTATGCTCGGAGGCTCTTTCAAGGATAAAACCAGGAATGAAATTATCCGGAAAAGAACCGGAGTTACCCACATAGCTTGCAGAGTAAGCAAACTGAAGTGGCAGTGGTCTGGCCATGTTCATCGAAGGACCAATGGACGGTGGAGTAGATGGGTCCTGGAGTGGAGATCAGATCGATAAGCGTAGTGTGGGACGCCCCTCAGTTAGATAGACCAACGACCTAAAGAAATTGGCTGGGATAGACTGGATGCGGAAGGCGGAGCACAGGTGTTGTGGCGCAGCCTGGGAGAGGCGTATGTCCAGCAGTGGACTGCGATAGGCTGAGTTGATTGATAACCTAATCTTAAGAATTCTCGTTTGCCTACCCTTTTCCCAACATAGTTGGGCTCAGTTTTAAGTCTAACCGGATACAGCTGAATACCAGTACTTTACATGAAGCGACTGCCTATCTGACCTCCACAACACAGTTACTGGGTAATACGATGCCCCTAGGTAAGGCTAGTTGTCAGACATTCGGGCTTCTGACAACCCGTAACGACTGCCAATAATCTACAAATCACAGCCCGAACCAACGGGCTAACGTGCTTTCTGGGGCTCGGTGGGGACTCGATATGTAATAGATGGTCACCCATCCACGAACCGACCGCGGCAAGCGTAGCTCTAGCTTCGATCGACCCATGCCGTTGTTATCATTTAGCCATGAGCCCCTCATTCAAAGCTAGGTACTGTTTAGTAGTACTTCCCAGACTAAGTTTCAGTTAAAAAGATACTTGTTTTGAAGTCGGCCATTGTTCTGCCACTTAAGTTGAATATTTAGCATAATTAGCCTATAATGTTAAACGGGCCTCCACTCTGAGATGGGAAGTGGGCCGTAATCTACCACGTGGGCCCAGCGCGGGTTGGTAGATATCACATGAATTTGAGCTTTTGGTTCTAGGACATGCCGATTTCCTCACGATGTTTTCCTTCACCGTTTTGAGAGCAGTGGTGATGAATTAATTTACACAAAGTAAAGCGCCTGTCTGGGTTCGAACCTACGACCTGCTACTCGTAAGTTGCGGCAGTTTCCACTGGGCTACCACGACTCACCTGCTCCCTGCCCACTGCCTCTTAACTTGAATGTTTGGTGAATTAAAACTGAGATAATTGCCTTTTCTATCGGGAAATCTATTTTAAAGTTCATTGGATACCCAAGGAAGGAACCCCTTTTAATTTCGGAAAAGGTGAACACGTTTCTCTAAAAATATCACTAATTGTCATTAGCACGTGCATGAATCTAAGTTTATAATCCAATTTAATCAGGTATTGTTATTGACGTAGGTAGCAGGTAAGCATGTTTTCTATTATAAAGGTCATACTCTTTATATTACATTTTATTTTTTAAATTTTATTCTATGTAACATAAACATTATTAAGTATTTTTATTTATATAAGTATACTATCTAAGGCCGGCAATTTAGTATGGAAAATAATCTCCAGACAAATGTCCACCTCTAGCAGCATGGCAGATGTGAACCCTTTTCACTGCATTTTTCATGACATTTTCAAACATTTCCTGCGTTATTTCAGTGACTGTGTCTCAGATATTTTGTTTTAATTCTTGAAGGTTCATTAGCATAGACACGTCCGTTTAGATATACGTTTGGCTATTTTATATCACAATAGGATCTTTAGGCGATGCGATGCAACGGGATGGGTCGGAGAAACAAGAAATTTCACGCGGATGAAATGTTCATAATTCAATAATGGCTTCATGGTTTTAAACCTGGGTCTGAAGATAAACCCTTGCTTTGTAACAGTAAACAGTAAAAACCTCTTAAAAGACACTAGGTACCGGTGTTCGGTGACCTTAATACGCCCCACAAAAAGGGACAACACTACCTTATAAGGGTTTGACAGTTAAATGGGGTTTTTTAATTCTTTGCTAGTGAAGCAATTTTGTTCAGGAAGTAGGTAGACGTTTTGTTCGTCAAGACTAGTCATTTTTTGAGGGTTTGCTTTTGGTAGTTAGTTGGTTCGTTGGTGGTTTGTGGTTTTCTTTCGATGAGTTAAGCTTCCTTTTAGAAGGCCGTGATTTATTTATGTTGGAGGAGGGAAATGTGGCAATTTATCATTTTATAATGAGTACGTGTGAACACAAATCATTTATATTGTTCCTTGTTTGTGCTAATTTTGTATATTTGGGTTGGTATTAGAGGGCCTATGAAGAAAGCATATTTTTACTCAAGGGGGATGCGCTAGGTAGCCCGTGAAATTCAAATTTTCTTACGTTTTTGCCAATTTGCAGGTCAGTTTCAGGTTTTTCTTCGAACAAAATATGATTCGCGGTCGTAAAATTGAATTTCGCAGGCTACCTTGGCAGTTCTTCCTTAAGCATATAGTTTTCACTCGATAATTTACTATCTATTTTAAGCTAGAACTTAGCTAGGTAACACGGTAATAGGTAATACGGGCTGGTGTTAACAACTCCACATCAAAGCGCGTATTTTGCGTACTGAAGATAGCATTGTAATTTTTTTTTCTTGTCAATTTTTTGACGGGTTTAAGATTTTCGGGGCCAACTTGGCCAGAGATCGGACAAGACAGGGGGGTTTGGAAGGCAAAAGGGGAGGCCTTTGCCCAGAAGTAGCACACAAATAGGTTAAAAAAAAAATATATTTTGACTATCTTATGTACGGTCATTATAATTTTACAAAATGACCAGAATTCAGTCACCATTCTTTTTCATAAAGATTAGAATAACTAAGGGATGATGATAATTATAAACTACGAAAACAAACGACAAACAGACAGACAGAAATCTTGCGAAAATCCATATTGAAATTCCTTTGTGTGACCGGAACTTTATTATGTGCCATTAACTTTATTTCCCACAGACTTATTTGGGCAGTGTCGATTTTGATCAACCGTATGTTAATTTTTACGTCACTCATTAAGATTGTCAATTTTAAACCTAGCTGTAAAGCAATAAGAGCCATATTTATTTGAATGTTGTACTAAGTGAATGACGTTAGTGGATTGCTCGCACGCACTATCTTAAATTGACGTAATATGTACACAAATTTCTGAAATGTTTTCTGCTGTATTGTTTTCTGTTTCCGCATAGTTTTGTAATTAATGCTACTTCAGAAAACTATTCGGTTTGTGGTTTGAGTTTCGAGTTGAGAATAAAGGCGATTGCGTTTTGTTTTTGTTCTTGATTCGGGAAAATCCCGTCTGACCTACGTTGAAAGTGTAATCCAGAAAGTTACAACGTGTTATTCTGGGAAGGATATGGTAGTGTCTCAGGTTCAGATATTAACATACAAGCTTATCATAATGAAAAATTAGCCTGATATTACGGTTGCTAATAGTTTGGCTTAGTATATCAATCAATCGAATTCTTTATTTCAGACCAAAGATCCATATTGTGTTAGTATCACCTTAGCCTAATTGTTTGTAAATTAATTGGCGACATAGACGCCTGTGCGCACATGCCTTTTTTTTTTTTGTTTTCCAGGGGAAACCTTCAAAAGGCGCCTGGTCTTTGAGTATAAAACCAGGGAGTGTGGGATTTTTACCTCACTAAAACCACCCTGGTGGTCACCATCTGCACATGGAAGGGGCACCGTTACCTCTCAAAAGACCAATCCGGAGCCCCCTCTGTGCAACGCCTGTTAGGGCACATCTCTGGGGAGACTGTAAAGGGGTCTCCCTGAAGCGCGCACATGCCTACCCGCCCAGTACATGCATGTGGTGAAAGAGAAAAGTGACTAATAGTCTTCCAGACATATTTTAGCCATGGCGATCAATCTCAACGGAGAGCTTTCGGCACGAGAGATATTATAGTTTACAAGTATGTGCGAAGACACAGGTGCACTCTCCCTTTCTACACTCCCATAGTTCGATGGGACGGCAATCCGACACGACCGGAGAGAGATCAGGCGTGAAGAGTGATGAATATAAATGTTGACAGATGGAAAAGGAGTGCAAGGAAGGAGGCAAAGAAAAGATGGATGGATTGTGTGAGAATATGAAAGAAAGGGAGCAAATATCGTGACAGTTGAGAGGGGAGAATGGAAGAAGAAAACCCAAGGAACATACTCCACCTCCTATACTGCCCTCTGTCTCAAAACATGCAGTCAAAGTGAGCTTTGCGATGCCACTGACGACGCCATGGAAGTGGCACAGTTTTGGGCCAACAAGATATAAAATTCAGTCCTGCCAGCGACACGCAGAAGAAGATGGGACAATGGCAAAAAAATTATGATGAGCAAGTATGAGCAGTGGTGGCCCAGTGGCGACGGCCGCGACTCACGAGTTGTATAGGTCGTGGGTTCGAACCATAGATATCCGGAGATATGCCTTCATTGCGGAATAGTAAGGAGTCCTAGTGCCGCCGCTAATCTCCCACCCAAATACTTACAACATTAACAAATAGTGTACTTACGACACACACTTAAAATTTGAACACGCATACTAAGAAGAAAGCAGCTACACTAAGTCAATTTCTAACAGCACACATGCATAGAATGGGCGGGGCATTCACTTGTAAACATTTGCTATTCAATGCACACGCATGCAATTAGGGAGTCGAAAGCGATGGTCGATAATTTTTGTCGATATTTAATTATAGCACATTCTTGTATTATAATAACTTCGTTTAATTTTCTTTAAATAATTTCTTTTTTTTTAATATACCTATCCGAAAATATAGTTTATTTTTATTAAAATAAAATGGGAATAGTTTTTTAATATTGTATTACCGGTTAAATTGAACGCTTATTTAACACATTTGTAAAGAAATAAAATGTTAAACCCTCAGTATTATAGACAAAGATTTGACAAAATAGCGACGGACCGCGAATTTTCTAATTCAAATTTCGAACTTTGGCGGCTGCTCGGCCTTATGATTGACATGAATTGAGTGCTTGCGATTTAGTGATCAATACAAGAATATTGCGCAAAATATTTCTTTTATTTTCAAAAATATTTATTTTTATATATTTTTTTTTCAACGATGTAATATTAATTTGAGTTTTTACATTTCACGAGTAACTGTAAGTATTGAAATAACAATGTCTTAATTTGGTTCAAACAACATTAAATTAATAACAAATTTTACTCTTTTATTATACATGTAATACGAGAATATCCATTGAGTTCTGTAAAAAAATATTCAGCTGCAATAATACGCATATCGATAAAATCAGTCACACGCACTCGATTGCACCTCTCTAAATTCAAAACGTTCGTTGCGTTCGGGAAGATTCGGGCTAGTTCGGGCTAGTTCGTGTCGCTCCGGACGAAAGTTAATAAAACATTTAAAAATTGATTTAAAATATAAAACAGTGACTTAATTGGTTACTTACCGGTGGTAGGACACACCATTTGTTTTCAGGTTGATGGTATTTGATCTATTTTTACATATAATTACTGCACAACTCGGCATTTTGATTTTTTACGCATCAATAGTACAATGTACGCAGTTGCAAAGCGACTGAATGAAGCGTACAGCCGCCGTTCGAACATAAGAACAATTTTGTAATATTGAGGCGCCACGTGCCACGCCCCCAAGGCATATCCCGTGATATCCGTGGTTCGAACCCATGCAGGCACTTTACATTGTGTAAATTATTTCATCACCACTTCTCTCAATCCGGTGAAGGAAAACACCGTGAGGAAACCAACTGGTCCTAGAACCTTTCGTTCGAAAAGTTCGAAGACATATGACATCCGCCAACACGAACTAGGTCCGCGTTTTAGATTATGGCCCACTCCCTCCCACAGAGAGGAGGCCTGTGTCCCAGCAGTGAAAATTTTGTAAGCTGATTATGGTGAAGTGTGCTACTAGAAATGTTAAAGATACGACTGAGGCTCTTGAATTTCGTTACTTCTCTTTTAGGGTTTCCTCTATCTAGGACGGTTTTTTTTTTTAAATTTGATGATACATTTTTGTTAATTGAACTTGTATAATTTCGCAAGAAGAGCGACTGTTGCGCCACATTGCCATCTGCTACATGTTATGTTCTGACTATCTGTACAACGTGCTATATTCAATGCCGAGAATTAGCCAAGACCATGTCCGGTATTAATATAGGTAATCAATAATAATTATTGAAAGAGAAACACACGTGGCTAAAACAGCTTTATCACAATTTAATTAGCACCTACTATTTCTGTCCATTACAAAATACTTAGCAGAATAGCACCTTAATTGCATAACACACTATCAGCCACAAATTGAATAATTTTGAAGGATAAGAAGATAAGATAAGACTCCATTGCTTCATATGTTCGAAAAATTCGTCTGCTCAACACCGTAATAAAAAGAATGTTCGTTGAACTGTCAACATGAAATCCATTGCTACTTGACAGTGTGTTACGAAATTACCCCGCTGTATGCCGAAAATTTGTTATTTTACATTCGGAACCCTGTCGAATCCAAAATGACACATTTCCGGCGACCTTATTTGCTTAGTCCGGACTGCAAATAGCTGTTGGAAGAACTACCAAGATTTTCGGATTTGTGAACAGCATTTGGAAGACTCTTTCGATAACATGGATTACGAGTATTAACTTGTAATAATGTTTTATTATGTACAACCTGTATGTTCATTTAATACATTCATAGATCAATAAGTGAGTGTCCGATAGAGGGTAAGCCTGGTGATCTGTAATACAGGTTTTACCTAAAACAGACACCAGTCTCTATTAAGTGTTTACCTTGGCTTTGTGCTGTGGTTGTGATAATGAGACAACAATAAAGAATATTATGTTCGATTCGGCACGGAAGCGTATCGAATGTTTGTGAATAGATATGCGGATCTGCGGAGTCGTTGTGCGTGCCCGGTTTATGATATATTAAAAATAAAAAAAAGGCCTGTGGGAGCCCAGAAAGGCTAAAAAAAAGATTTGTTTCTGTTATATAGGACATATACAAAACTGGCAACCGCTGCTTACATATTTCGGAAAATACAGGCTTTTTAAACTACGTGCATTTAGCACGAATTTCTAAAGCAATCGTCCTCTACGGCGTATAATTTCTCTGAACCAATTTATCCTAAGCCACATTACGATTCATTGAACTCATTATTCTTCTTATTGTTTAAGCATTGTGGGTTTTATTTACAATACCTTCTTTCCCTTCTGGGAAAACAACTATGTACCTACCTATAATGACAATGGTTATTATATATAATATTATATATAATTACATCATTTACTACTAATTGTATCATTAATTGCCTTAACATTGACATTAAAACCACAAGTATTGTCTTTTATTTTTTCTTCATTATCATCAGTCCTTTTCCAAACTATGTTGGGGTGAATAGATATCAGTTAACTATGCTATGCTATCTTATTATATTATTAATTATTATTACATTTTTTCATTGCTCTTGTTTCATGTTTATTAGTATATGTACCTATATATTTGTTTAGATGAGTTAAATATACTTTATGTATATATTAATTGTATAATGTAAATGGTACACCACTGACTACCTAATATATTTGTCTCTCCTTAATTTTAATCCATCCAAAGGTTGTCTTTAAAAGATCGCTCTTAGCGATAAGACCGCCCATTGTGACACCCTTTGTAAAATCTTATATATTTATGTTCTGTAATTTGTATGGTGTAAAATAAAAAGTATTCTCTTCTATGTCGACTTGTAGTTTTTATTACCTATAATTGTTGTAAGTTTGTTGATCCCTGTCATAAAGCATAGTCAAATACATCTAAATAAAATTTAAGTGTCTTTTTGTCCGGATTGGTAGCATGTTCCCGTGGGTCATCTACGCGGGCGAAGTCGCGGGCAAAAGCTAGTCTAAACTTATAATAAAGGGAAAATATTTGATTGTTTTGTATGTTTATTTGTTAACGCTTTTACGCTAAAACGGCTGAACGGATTTGAATGAATACAATGAATTTGGCACATGGTGTCCATGACCAGATTAGGATTAGGATTAAGGAAACTTTTTATACTTTTTATACATATTTCTACGGGATCAAGACTTATGCGTGTGTGTAAAGCATTTTATGTAAATGCAATATAGTATATATATTTTTTACTTCGAAGTCACGTCAGTTCCTTAGCTAATCACACCAACTTTGCGTTCATTTCGCGCGGTTTCGTTCATTGTGTCATAGAGAATACGGCCCGGTGTGGTAATTATGGCAACATTTCCTTTTATGGTGACGTTTAGACAGCGAGATTAAAACTGATAATTTATAATGATGATGACTAACCCTTTTCCGCCTTCTATGTAATTTGAACCTAACCTAGAATGACAAATAGGTACCCGATAAAAAATAATCAACATGTTTGTATAACAATACCCAGAAAACATAAAACAAATATTTTATACTAGCATCTGCCAGCGACTTCGTACGCGTGATATGGCCCCTGACTCACGATGGCATCGCATCGTCCGCGCTATTACTTTTCGCTTAGCGTTCTTTCAGACTTTTGATCGTTTTGCTCGATTCCTTAGGATGACAGCGTGATGTTAAACGTGCCTTAATCCCTCAACTAAGATGTACTTACAATAATTTCGTTTCAATTTAAATATGAACTCAAACCACGGTAATCGGTAATATTATCTATACAGTATTCCAACTTCATGCAAACGGACGAAGCGCGTGCTATACCTACGCGCCTCGATTTCGGCATGCGCTCGGCATGCAGACAGTCGCGACTGTGCCGCAGTGGCGGACGGTGTGTTGTTTTTTTTCAATAACCGCGCGATTTTTTCACTAAAAATAAGTTCAAGTACATATTTAATATGACGAGTAGGATATATTGTGCTGTTTTTGGTTGCATGAACTATAACTTTTTTTAAATTATCTGGAAACTGAAAGGTAAGACTATAAAATAATTTTACTTACTAGTAGGCAGGTACATAATATGTGTATTTTTAATGGATAAGTATTTCCTTTTATCTCCCGAAAAAAAAGATGTCTGGATTAATAAATAAAGTGAATAGAATAAAGGAAAGTGATTGATTCGAGTGAAATAGGTAGTTATAGGCGGTTCATGAATCATGATACGGTAGGTACGCTTGTGTTAAAACCTCGGGGCATGTGTGTTAAACATAAACATGGTTTTTTAATTAAATCAAATAACAACACGCATTTTTATTGAACACATCCTATTCAATTCACAAAGTATTTTATTTGTTTATATAAAAAAATATATATTTACAATCACAAAACTAAATGGAAACACAAAGTAGGCAAATGTAATTAAAATGCTGGAAGCGGGCAGCCCTATCGCAAGTTTACGTACCGCGCGGCTGTAGGCATTTATTTCAAAGATACGGCCGAGTTACAATACTCAAACTCTGTAATCTAACTAATTACAGACACTGTTGAATAACCTTCCTCAAGAATTGGGCTATCAAATGCAAAAAGAATATTTCAAGTCCGACTGGTAGTTCTAGAGATTAGCGCGCTCAAACAAACAAACAAACTTTAGGTTTATTAGTATAATATAATATTACGTCGTTACGCATTTAGATGTTGTGTAAATTGATAGCTGGTAAACTCTGTTCGAAATGTCAATTGCATACGCAGTAGAATTTGATGAAATTCCGGCGGGAAATATAATATGACTGACGCCCACTTCCCGCTAATAATACGCCTCTTATTATTACGCATTGTGATGTTAACAGGGAAATAATACGATAACTGAGATTGTACTGAAATACAGCGGTAATTTTAGGAGGGATTGTCATCTGTGTGGTGCTTTCCTCAAAAGACCATCTCAGACATCGATCTACATGGCCTTCAATGATCTGACTATAATTATGTCTGGACTTTAAAAGAGACTGTGACCTCTGAGTTTGTTTCGCCTTTCTTCTCAGACTAGTCAGATAGGAAACGCCGACCTCATCTAGTTTTAAAATATGATTGACGTGTAAAAGTGTTTGTACAAACCTACTTACAGAATAAAAATCATTTATCTTATTAATATTACTAGCTTCTGCCCGCGGCTTCGCCCGCGTGGATGTTGGAAATTATCCCACGGGAACGTGCTAACAGGAAAAAAGTATGTGCTTCCCCATGATGCCATCTATATCTATGCCAAATCAGAAGTTCAGTGTTTTAGGCGTGAAAATGTAACATACAGTTTCAAGTTCAAATCCTCCCCTTAAAAACCGAATTACCCGTTTTTGTCCCGTCAGTGGTAAATTTTCGACAACTTTACATATTTATTATTAATTAGTTTCTATCAAAAGTATCAATACTGAGTTTCGAGTTACTCAGACCGCGCATTCAATTTCTTCGACATAAACTTAACACCCCTATATCCTCCTTTGAGGGGTAGCTTTGAAAAACTTATAATGATAAACTTTATTACTTACTTAGGCAAATTTCAAGTTTATTAACTAAATGAATAAGATTTTTCATATAAACTGTATCCCCGCTTTTCACCCCCACAGGGGTGGAATTAAAAAAAAATCGTTTGGGATGTATTCATAACTTGACTCAAAGATTATTTATACTAATTTTAGAGTTAATCAAGCCATGCAGTAAAATCCTCCCCTGGAAAATTGACTACCCCATTTCAGCCCGTCAGGGGTAGATTTTTACAAAACCCCGATACACGTTATTCTTTACTTGCAATATTAGGTTTAAATACTGAGTTTCGAGTCAACCGGACTGCGCGCTAAAATTCTTTCATACAAACTTTGAAACCCCCCAATCCCTTATTAGGGGGTAGCTTAGAAGAAGAAAAAACTGATAATCTTCATAATTTATTTAGATAAGTATTCCTGCAAAGTTTCAAGTTTATTACCTCAAGGAATAAGATTTTTCATACAAACTTTTATCCCCTATTTTATCCCCTTGGGGGTAGAATTTATCAAAATCCTTTCTTAGCGGATGTTTACGTCATAACATCTACCTGCATGCCAAATTTCAGCCCGATCGACTGACTGACATAGTTATCTATCAACGCACAGCCCAAACCACTCTTTAGTGGTTTGGGCTGAAACTCAAAGGTGACTGACTGACATAGTTATCTATCAACGCACAGCCCAAACCACTCTTTAGTGGTTTGGGCTGTGCGTTGATAGATAACTATGTCAGTCAGTCAGTCAGTCACCTTTGAGTTTTATATATTTAGAAGATACTTTTCCGGAATAAAAAGTACCCAGTGTAGTGCCCAGGATATTAAAGAATAATTATACCAAGTTTCATCGTAGTCGAACCGGTAGTTTTTGCGTGATGCCTGAACAAACAGACAGACAGACAGACAGACAGACAGACAGACAAAAATTTTTTTAATCACATTTTTGGGTTCGGTGTCGGTCTAGTAACACCCCCTGCCATTTATTTTTTTGATATTTTCAATGTACAGAATTTTCACTTCTACAGATTTATTATAAGTATAGATATAGAGTATAGATAAATGCGGAAGTTTGGATGGATGGATGGATGTTTGTTACTCTTTCACGCAAAAACTACTGAACGGATTTGGCACACAGGTGGTTTATAACCAGGATTAACATATAGGATACTTTTTATCACGATATTCCTATGGGATCGAAACTTATGCGGGTGAAACCGCGGGGCGCAGCTAGTAATTTATCATTCTTTCTCTTGAATTTAAATCAACTCCGACTCTCGCAGTCCACTGCTGGACATAGGCCTCTCGCAGGCTCCACAACACCCTATCCTCTGCCTTCCGCATCGCAGTCTGTCCCAGCCACTTTCTTAAGGTCGTCGGTCCATCTAGCTGATCCAACGCTTCGCTTGCCTATACGTGGTCTCCACTCCAGGACTCGTCTGCTCCACTAGCCGTCGGTCCTTCGACAGACATTTCTTGCCCTTATCCCAATTTTTCTTCCATACTTGTCTATTAGTTGTCATCTCGGTAGTCACGCCGAATCATCTTCCATACAGTCCATCCATAGTTTCTTTGGTCTTTCTCTACTCTTATAGTCATCTACTACTCTTATTTTATCCATATTCATAATCAAAACTCGCCTGAAGACCGTTTCCTCATTCCTCCGCATCACACGCTCATCCCTGACAACCGATTTCCATTCAACTTTTCAGTCACCGGTGCCACTTTCAGACTTCCTCTTTTCTCTCTATTTTGATTTCTTATTATATCTATTTGCGTAATACCACATATCTCTTTAAGCATACTCATCTCAGCTGGATGCAATTGCCTGTCATTTATCCCTTTTGTGGCCCAACATTCTGATCCATACAAGACAGCAGGTCTCACCATTGTTTTATAAATGAGAAGGAAGTGTATGCTCTTGAAATAACTTATTTTTTTACAGATTTTGACATTTTTAAAGAAATCTAGCCTTTGCTGGTTTGATGTGAAATCTTTGTGTTAGGTTATATTTTTAACCGACTTCTAAAAAAGGAGGAGGTTCTCAATTCGGATGTTTGTATTTTTTTTTTATGTTTGTTCGCGCATAACTCCGTCGCTTGCGAACCGATTTGAAAAATTCTTTTTTTGTTGGAAAGGGTATACTTCCCAAATGGTCCCATAGAAATTTCATCAAAAACGGTTCAGTAGTTTGGTTTTTAAACCAAAATTACTGGTAAAAATTACAACTTAAAAGTGAAAAATAAAAACTTTTTTTGCAAAAAAATACAACCGACTTCCAAAAACGACACTACAAAGTGAAAAATAACTTTAATTTTGGAAGTCGGTGGCAAACAACGAAAATGTGAACCCAACGACACCGACTTCCGAAATTAAAGTTATTTTTCACTTTGTAGTGTCGTTTTTGGAAGTCGGTTGTATTTTTTTGCAAAAAAAGTTTTTTGTTCTGCCAGGGCCGCGGGTTCTTCGAAAGAGATACCGTGGCCTCTGGCACAGACAACTGAAGTAACACGGGTCGGTTTTAGTCAGTAAAAGTCTGACACGCCCTTCCGCTCAGCCGAGAGCGGGACAGGTCATTTGATGATTTTGCACCCAAAAAAAAAAAAATGGTTGTATTTTGTTCAAACAAAAATATATATCGACTGACTTTTTTACTGTTTGTTTTTTATATGTCCATTTATTCGTTTTTTTTTATACTTTCCCTTTGTATATTCATATACCTTCGTAATGAGGTATTCCACTTATAGCACGGATTTGAACGGCACTTCCGCGAACGGCACGTGAGCACTTCCACTAACCGCACTGAAACAAAATTTCGTAACGTGCGGTTCGGAGGAACAGTTTATCGTTATTGGTTTCAGTTCCCGAACAGCACCTGCATACAGTTTGTAGTTATGGGACGTATGTATTTTTTGTACCTGCTGGTAATTTTTTCAATAAGTCAACATTGTGATGATAATTGGTCGGAGATCATTGAGCCTACCTCAATCTGGCACAAGGCAAAGACCTTGTCTCGTGATTGCAAACCTTTTCATCGTTATCGCATTTATTATATTATTTAACACGTACCTCAAGTTTCTTATTATTTTATATCGCACTGTGGACACTAACTCCTTTATTAATAATCGCGGAGTTAACATTAATGCTGTATTATCTCTAGTTGGTCTAGTGGTCGCAAGCGCTACTGCTGAGCAAAAAGTCCTGGGTTCGATTCCCAATTCCGGCCGTGTTTTTTTTTTTTAAAACGTCCAACACTTGGAATTACTCCTGTATCGTGGGTGCGTTTACAAACATTTAAACTGACATACACAAACAGCCAGACCCGGAACCTGTAGGCAATACACATATTTGTTCCGTGCGAGAATTGAACCCGCGACACGCAGCGCAGTAGTCATTCGCTTAACCACTGCGCCAACCGTGCCGTCAAACAACGCTCGCTATTTAACACGTACCTCAGTTTATTATTATTTTATATCCTGCTGTGGACACTAACTCCTTTATTAATAATTGCGGAGTTAATTTCCATGCTGTATTATCTCTAGTTGGTCTAGTGGTCGCAAGCGCTACATGAGGAGAGCATGAGGTCCTGGGTACGATTCCCAGGTAGGGTAAAGTATTATTGGGATTTTTCCGTCAGGAATTTCTCAGTAGCAGCCCAGTATCTGGTTTTGTGTCCGCTCACCCCCTATTACAATAACTAGCGAAGTGTGGGTGTTACTATGGATTCTTAACCCTCTTCGGGTATCAGATACAGGTGTGATGTTAAGTGTTTTCGAGGTAAAGTTTGGCGTAACTTAACTCCGCGTTTATTTATAAGAGTTCTAGTATTAACATGAAGAATCACGAGGAATTAAATATATTAAGGTAATTTACTGCTCTTTTAAAACGTAAACTAAGGGCTGATTTTTCCATCGCCAGATAACTTTTATTCGAGGAATAAAATTGATGTTTGACAGTTTTTGTATGATATACAAAATTATTCCTTGAATACGGTTATCAGATGATTGAATAATCAGTCCTAAATCATGAATCTCTCGAAATACCCGAAAATCTTTGAGAAAAAATACTAAATCTAAAACTATCTAAACGAGAGAGAGAAGGCTTGTGTCCCAGCAGTTGGAACATGAGCTGATTATGGTATATGCTAATGCTATGTAAATTATTAGGCTTCAAAATCTAAACATAAACACTTTTCCGAGGGTTCAATAATCCATGATCGCGCCGCACACGCGTGATAAGGCAACACGCGCCGGTATTGGGCAACGGATCGTAACAACGTATAATCAATTAATGTTTGTTATATAAATTCACAATGTGATTGATAAAGTGCAGCACTGCGCTCCGATAACGGTAAAACTGTGTAGGAACGGGTTTATGCGTATGATGTGTCATAGGTGTAGTTAAAACGTATGCACTTAATCTCACGTCAGAACTTTCTTAAAGCTTTTATTGGTAATTAACTTACACATCGAGACCCCTACGTGCCTCGGATAGCGCGCAGTGTCATTCGTAGATCTTTGGCAGTCGTTACGTGGAGTCGTAGTATTCCCATGGTATCTCGCAGGTCGACCTAAGAGGTTGTCGTTGTTGTTGGCTGCTTAACCGGGCTTGCCTGTGGTTGCCTCAATTAATTAAGCCCTCCAGGTAGGGCTTAAAAACTAAGTGACTACACGCTATCCCCTGCACGCCTGTGGGGTACCGATGTGGTACCGATCTCGGCTTAGGGCGTCGCTGAGGGAACGCAGCAAGGGACAGGCTGGATCGGATTGACAGGCCGGTGCGAACCTGGGCAGCGAAGATCTGATAAATGTTATGATTTATTAACAGCTGATTGATACGCGTTTGTTACACGTATTGTATCGCGTTAGTTTACAATTTAACGGTAGTGTTATTGCAACATTAGTCATTATGTGAATGAAGGACAGGGTTGTACTAAGGTCGGGCGAAAGGTGCAAGAATATGTCGGCCCTGTGTGTATCAAGAACCAAGGATTTAGAAGAATATTATTTTTGAATAAGCAAACTAGAAAACAGTTTGTTACGACTGTAGGCTGTTTTGGTACACAGATTCAATTCAATTCTATTAAATCGATAAATAAGTATCGATTTCTTTGAAATATATGTAGGTACCTATGAAGTACCTACCTACATATGTGTGTATCGCCAGGGTCGAATCAAGGGTCGGACAGAAGGTGCAGTTGTGTAGATTTTACAAAAGTTAGATATTATGAAAATATAAGGTCAATAAAATCAATATACCAATATGCATAGCCTTTTCCCAACTTTGTTGGGGTCTGAATGCCAGTATTTTAATTTATTTATTTATTTTACCATTTGTACACACACATATAAACATACAATGAAAAACGGAACAGAAAAATAGGTACAGAGGCGATGCTTATTTCATACGAAATCTCTTCCAGCATACCTGAGATAGGACAATAGATACAGAGATGTAGACAGCGTGTGAAGCAAAGGAGACAAAAAATAATAATATATAGAATCAAAAAAACAATTCACTTATAAACTAAACAAAAATTACGAGAATACACTAACATACATACAAATAAACATACATAAATACTTCTAAAATAAATATTACTAGAGTGATAATAATTATTATATCATAAATAATAATAGCCTTTTATTCAGATCTACATAAAAAAAACAAACATTTTTTCCTATAAAATACGCTTGCTTAATCTAACATTTGCCGCTTATCCGCTTTTTGTAAATCTGTCTGCCAATCGGCATAGGCCTCCTCCAACCTTTTCCATTCTACTCTTTCCTGTGCCACTCTGTTCCACATCACTCCTGCCACTTCCCAGATGTCATCATCCCACTTTTTCTGTAGTCTGCCTCTCTTCCTCTTACCTTCTCTAGGATACCATCTTGTTATTTTCTTACTCCATTTATCATGGCCTCTTATCATGTGCCCTGCCCATCTCCATTTGAGTCTTCTGATTTTCAGCGGAAAGGAGCATGCTGAATATTAAAAAAAAAAAAAAAAACAGTTAAACTGAGAAATTATTCCATTAGGAACAAAACAAAAACCATAGATATAACGCTAAAAATCAGAAGACTAATTATATCATACTCAAAATAAAAAATACATACACAACTATGATGAAGTGGACAGATAGTGTTCTTTCACTCTTCTTTTAAAAACTGCAATAGTTTGGCAGTCCCTAATTTCAGTCCCTAGTGTTTAAATGAAGTGACTGCTAATCTGACCTTCACTAACCAATTACTGGGTAAACGATACCCTTTGGCAGGACCGGTTGTCAGACTTTCTGATTTCTGACTAACCGTAACGACTGTTAAAAATCTACAAATGACAACCGGAACCAACGGTCTCGATATGTAATAGATAGTCACCCATCCACAAACCGACCGCAGCAGGCGTAGCTTAAGCTTGTTTCAATATTCGAAATTTTACCTTTGCCTTTTCACAAAATTAGAGATTTTAACTTGAATTTGAAAAAGCCACAAAAATGTTGCTCAAAGCCGATATGACGTTAATAACTGTTTAATTTCGCACGTAGGTGGAGGAGTTTACCAAGAAGGACTCATCAGTGAATGAGTTTATTTAAGGAAGTTGCTGGTTTGCGGTTGCAGTCAAAATATCCTGTATTACCTACAAAAATAAGGTAATTTAATTGTTTAATTAATCCATAGTTGTGACGCAATGGTGCAATCATTCTTCTCACAGTTTTGATTGTACATATATACATGTATTATGATGACGTATTTTGGTATTATTTCGCTTTAAATCGTCAATGGGATTTTGGCCACCATCAGATGGGAAAGCTTTGCTGTTACGTGACTCCCGTCACGGGGAAAGTGGGAAATAACAATACCACAGAATTTCTGACAACGACATACTCGCAGGTACAATAAACAGAATCCAAGTACGTCACCATAATCATCTGCCTGGCCTTTTCCCAAATATGTTGGGGTCGGCTTCCACTCTAACTGGATGCAGCTGAAGAGCGACTGCCAATCTGAACTCCACAACCCAGTAATACGATACCACTTGATTGTCAGATTTTCGGGCTTCTGACTACCCATAACGACTGACAAAGATCCGTGAATGACAGCCGGGACCAACCACTTCACGTGCTTTCTGAGGCACGGAGGGGTCTCGGTATGTAAAGATGGTCACCCATCCACAGGCCAACCGCGGGAAGTATAGCTTAACTTGATTGATCGACCTATGCGGCTACGTAAGAATAATATTAAACGACTAAAGAAAAGGAAGGGTACTGAATATAAAATAAGAAGGCAATTCTCAGCCGTATGCACGATGAACGCTGGGCAAAAGTCTCTACACAATGGGTGCCTGAACATGGACCCGTCCATTGTCACTATCGTCCCGCCCCGTCGTGGATGGGTGGGCGCCGTCGAGGACAAACAGCCCAGAAAGAGATGGTGGGATGATATGGACGCGTGGATGCGGGTTGATTCGAGGTGGCGCGGAAACTGAATAGACTTGGGGGCAGTCTTTGTCCAGCTATGGAACAGCATAGTATAAACAAACGCAACCTTTGCCAAGAGCTCAAGGCATATGTAGGTATGTTGATATTTATCCTACGTTATACCGTCATCCGTCAACTACCTTATATTGAGGAATGGGTTAGGTAACCTCTATGCAAGCATCATCATCAGACGAAAGACGTCCTTAAAACCATTCTAAAAATAAAAGACTCAGTAGATAATTATGGTGAGCTCAACAAAGTTGTTTACACAATACTACAGTCAAAAGGTCAGATAAAATGAATTACGCTCCTCCAACTATATTTCACTGCATGCTTCCTTATGTCAAGGAAACAATTGCGTCCACAACTCATCGTTCACACAGTTAAATAAAATTTATATTAATCTCAATCTGCCTCCTATCTTTGTACTGATCGGGACATAAATATTTAAATATGTATGCCTTTCAGTAAATTTATTAGTGATTGTAAATTTAAATATTCCATTAACAGGCGTGTTACTAATTGATATTGTTTCCGTTTATTGTTAAATACCTGTAAATTATTTATTGTGTGCTGATAATATTAATATTATTGTGTCATAGAGAATACGTTATCTGGAAACAAAGGACGAATATTTGGCAAGTACGATTGTCAATTATTTTCTAATCATTTTCCGTAAACAGCAATTATCGATAGATGCGAATGTCATTGAACGATACCGTTCGACAGCCATTGAGGATTCGAGGCCTTTGATAAAGTGATTAATTTAGATTTTCCGGGAGCAATGCAACTCATTTAGTTTTCCTACAGTTAAGTGCCTTCATTTTTGCAACATCATGGCGATAAAAGTGATAGCTCTCCTTTGTCAGCAATGATAACAATGTCATTTATTTTTTATTGATCATTCCTGCATGATTCCATGACTTGTGTCTTTTACCAATCCGCACTGGGCCCGCGTATTAGATTGCAGCCCATTCTCTCTCGAAGAGAGGAGGAGACATTATACGTTGATTATGATTACGCTGTTTCTCTTTTTTCTTAATTTTTGGAATCTTTGGAATCCAGCGCACCCATGACTAAGCACCCCTCACTCCGGCCCTGTCGCCCCATCTAATATGGAGATATTTTTCTAAGCATTTAAAAATGATTCTCTCCGCTTACTTCCGTGAATTCTTTGTGTACTTAACTGTAGTTATTCGTATGAATGTACTCATTAGTGCGATAGGAATTATAAGTGAGCCAGTAGCAACACAAAGAGTGTGA
Source organism: Apamea anceps (assembly GCA_951799955.1). NCBI lineage: Eukaryota > Metazoa > Arthropoda > Insecta > Lepidoptera > Noctuidae > Apamea > Apamea anceps. The sequence goes on from OX637520.1 coordinate 11,805,939, forward strand.
TGTCACAGTACAGATACACGTGAAAGGTTCAATCAAAAACAGTGCTTGATTGTAGGATCACAGATACAGTTAGGTGATCGCCTCAGTCCTCCATTGCTTAGCTAAGTCCGTTCCACCAGTTCTTCCCACTGGTCTTCAGGTAACATCTGTGGATAGTACAGGGGGCCTACCTAACTATACAGCACGCGTAGCATAACCACCATAGAAACGGGTTTTGTCGACGGAAGAATAGACAAAATGATTCTATTCTATGTATCATTTTATTCATAGACATAATGACAGATTTCTCTAGAAATCGTTGCTTAAAGTTTTCTTTAAAAATGTGTCTACAATCTTTCATTTTGTCTATCATCATCATCTTTTCGGCCGAAAGACGTCCACTGCTGGACATAGCCCTCCCCCAAGTACCTCCACTTCGACCGGTTCTGTGCTGTGCTTCTCGCATCCAACGAGTTCCTGCGGCTTTAACAAGGTCATCGGTCCACTTTGTGGGAGGCCTTCCAACGCTACGTCTTCCGGTACGCGGTCGCCGCTCCAGATCCTTTTGTCTATAAATAGTGTTATTTGTAAGAGCTGGTGGTACGCCCCCTGGACAATGAAATGGGTGCACTAATTAGTTTTGTGCATTTGTACCTTCTGCATCTATCCATTTTGTGACAACAATGTTCTTCCTTCACACGATGTGAATCATTATTTTGTTTTTATTAAAATTAAGACCTCGTTATATTTTTTTCCTGGCGCTTCTTTAAGAACTACTGTTTGTTGTGGTTAAAAATAATTTTCAACAAGCTTATAGGTATGGTTCTTAAAATATTTGTATTTAGTCTGGCAGAACAAGTGGTATCCATTATAAACTTCGTTTAACCTAGTCCATCTGGTGACCAGTCTTTTTTGGTTTATTTTAGGATGACTTCATCATTGGACAATTTGCAGTTATTACGATGGAACTCGCACAGATCAGGGTAGCATAGCGCTAAAGATGATGATGATGATGAGATTTGTCAGTGTAAACTAGCATCATCAGCCTATAACGTTTTCTCTCCTTGCCATTGTTAGATTTATAAGGATGTTTAATATGTATCGGATGTCGAGCGTGGTTTGTGACAACACAAACACCTACTTTTTCCAAACTTGTTTCTCTTTTGTTTCCACCTACTGTTCCATGATTCATCATCAGCATCTGCCTAGCCTTTTGCCAACTATGTTGGGGTAGGCTTCTAGTCTAACCGGATGCATCTCTGAATACCAGTACTTTACATGGAACGACTGCCTATCGGATCCCTTCAACCCAGATACTGGGTTATACGATACCAAGACTGGTTCTCAGACTATCAGGCTTCTGACGAACCGTGACGACTGTCAAAGATCCACTACGTCATGATTATACGCAATAATAAACTAACAATAAAGAGATGCAATAGGATTTACCTCCATCCTCCTTTTGACGTCAAAATCTTAGAATGAAGTCATCAATGCGCACACGCTACCAAAAATTCACCTCAAAACAACAAACCGCAAGAACAGGGACATTCTCGTGCATAATATATTAACGGTCCTAAAGTGACGTATGGATATAAAGCTACCGTTTGGGCATGTGTGTGTGTGTGCGTGGGTGTGCGCTTGCGAAATCTTCTACTGCTCATGCACGTGCCATGACGTATCTTTATTGTGCTTGATTAGGACGAATACGTGAATATTTTGTAGCAGAGGGAAATAAATAATGTTGATGCATAATCAGCCTTTAATGTTCCCACTGCTGGGTCACAGGCCTCCCTCTACTGTGAGAGGGAGTGGGCTATAATCCAACACGCGGGCCCAGTACGGGTTGATAAATTTATTTATTTAAACTTACACACACTATCTTTACAGGATGACCCCAATACAATAGCGGTTTGCAAATACACATAAAAAAAAATGAAAAATCAACTTACGCCTAATACATAAAAATCTAAATTTTAAAACTACAAGCCCTTTATACAATACATAAAAAATCAAAACTTTAAAAATACAATAACTAACATAACCTAGAATATAAAATCCGACAACACAATATTAATATTTAATGTTATACTTAAATATTAATATTGTGTGTATTGTGTTGTGTACAACACAATATTAATATTTAAGTGTTACCGATGCTAGAGATTGCAACTATTCACAGCTCAATTCAATTTAACTTCACCTAAGTTTTCACGGTTTCATAGATCGGCAGAATTTGTTGGGGAGTCTGTCTCCATTATGCGGCAGAATAAGTTAGTATAGCGATATCTAAGAATATTATTGTGATTGCATCATTAGGTACTCACAAAATATTCCCACCAGTGTCGATTTATTATCAAAAACGCTAGATTATGCTGATTAATCCATATAAAAATTAAGTAGATACTGATAGGCACGTGCTACAAGTACTAATCGCCTTAGTAACAACCATAAAATATACTAAGCAATCAACTCGGCCTATCGCTGTCCACTGACGGACATATGTAGTCCTCTCCTACGCTGTGCTACAACACTCTGTCCTCCGCCTTCCACATACAGTCAGTCACCTTCAATCAATCTAGCTGGCGGCGTCCCACTCTGTGCTTGGCGATCCAAGGTGTCCACACCCGGAATCTGTCGGTCTGCACGACCGATACCGACCGGACCCTTTGACAAACATGGCCAGCCCACACCATAAAATAATCCTGATAATATTATAAACTCGAAAGTTGGTTTGGATGGATGGATGGATGTTTGTCACTCTTAAATTGCATGGCACACAGATAGTTTATAACAAGGTTTAACACAGGATACTTTTATCCCAATATTCCTACGGGAACGACACTTATGCGGGTGAAACCGCGAGGTGCAGCTAGTCTAATAATAAATTAGAAAGACCAAAGACAATTCAATAAATGAATGATTTATTGGACAACAAATTTGTTTTAACTCGATCATCAATGCGACCCAATGAACTTACGGATCAAGTGGATGGCTTTGGTAATAATTTGGGTACCGCTACCCGTGCTGGCCATGCGTACGCGCCGTACGCGTTTTAAGACACGTGTCTCAAGATATGTTTGAAAAACGTGCTGTGTTTGGGTCTAATATGAATGAAATGAGCAATAAAAATAATTTGAGAAAGTGTCTGATTGCTACTTGTTGAAGACTGAACTTTTGACTTTTCATAATCAGCCAATAATGTTCCCACTGCTGGGATTCAGTCCTTCTCTCGGTGAGAGGGAAGGCGGGCCAGTGCGGGTAGGTCGATGTCACATGTCTTCGAAGTTTTGGTTCTAGGACATGCCGGTTTCCTCACGATGTTTTCCTTTACCGTTTTCACTGCTTTCAAAAACATTTACATAAAGTAAAGCCTTACTTACCATTGGGCCACCACTGCTCTCATGATTGTTAGCCATACATTTTTTTTTTTAATGAATAGGTACATCTCGTTAAGTAATTGTGAAAGGCGAGCTTCACTCAAAATTTAGTTTTCTCCCAGAAAACCCTTGAGTGAAAGAAATAAAAAATTAACCACCCTTGGTTTTTTTTAATTAATACGAGTATAGTCACCCAAAACGGACGACAATGCAGTGCCGTATTTGCAACACTAGGTCAATGGCCTGATGCCCGTAGATGCACGACACAATACACGAGCAGCGAAACTACACTAACTACACACTCAAATTCAATAGGTGATACATCTTAAGACCAATTCCGGTATTTAAAAACTTTCAAAATATAGTCGCAATCTCATCTCAGCGACAATTGATTTTAAAAACTAGTAAAAAATGTATGGAAACTAGAGGGGTTTTGGAAATTACCTCTTTTCGTTTTTGACATTTGTTTGTCGCCGAGACTGCGACTTGATTTTGAACGTTTGAAATTACGAGAATAGACCTCCTAACTTTAAAAATTCTTAAAATTATGGGAATTGCCTCTCTTGAGTCAAAGAGACATGTGACGCGGGACAGTGTCTTCAGACATGTTAACCGAGGTCTGCCGATGTCGATGTCGCAAGCGTCACAAGTCGTGGAAAAGTCACTTAATCCATTAAATAACCGCTTATGTTTGACGTTAAGGGATGTTGAATATCCCCATAGCGTAAGACAAATAAAAATTACAAAGACTAGTAAAATTAATAAAGGAAGTAGCGTAACTGTAATAAAAGAACCACGTTCTCTTGCGCCGGCGCCGCGCTGCTTCGACCTCGCATTATTGAAGTTAACAGCTTATTAATTCATTCGACGCACGCCAATCTCTGTTTGTTTTGTTTTTTATTGTTTCATTTGCGTTTCTTTGCGTTTTATTGTCTTGCTCCGCTTTGTTAGCTCAATTCATTTAGAATTAACTAAAATGTATGCCCGGAAGTTTCAAAGTTGCCATTATCTGACTATTGTAGACTGGTTCATAAGGTTTTGTAAAGTCTCGGCCAAACTCGAGCAATATTATCGAGTTTTTCCATCTGAAATTGCTCAGTGGCAGCCTGCAGTCTGGATTTGGGACCAGTTGCTGGCAATTAGTAAATATAACTGGGCCTCAAGTCTGCTATTACAATAGTGTCAGAATGGTCTATCATTGATTTCATAATTGTTGATTTTGACGAAGTTCGGCATAATGGCGTCATTATGACTTTCCCGTGGTCAACCACTGAAACTCCATTGAAAGAAATGGCATAGAATAGAAATCTCGTACATAATGATAAATGAATGACTGACTTACATAAAACACTTGACTTGTATAAAACACTAATAAAAAATATGTAAAAATATAAAATATATATAGCCGCTTCTCCAAGGCAACGGTTATGGACTTATTTACATACGGAACCGGCGATATTACATATAAATGAAATCTGACATAAATAAAGTAGTGGTAGTTTTTCGAAAATCATTTCTACTAACGGGTTTTATAATTATGGCAATACGACAATGTCATTATGACACAATTCTATTACGAGACCATTGACCGACCAATGATCGCCATTAAGAATTTAGCAGATTACGAACTTTAAGCAAAATGACAATGGGATGGGAATGGGATCGTGTTGGAATGACGAATTTATAAAAATAGCAGACTTGGGGCCCTGGTGAATTGTGGGTGTATCATTGATACCTGTGGGGAATACTACAAGCGTGATATTATATTATGTTAGTAAAGTCTTTTGGTAAGAGATTCGATCCCTTGTTTATCTAGGTACGTGTCATTACAGGTCTTAGTCAGGCACTTCTTCTAGCGGGCCCATTCACACTACCATACTGCTGCATTACTTTCCAGATAGTGCCAAAATCAACCCAGGGTTTCGGGAATATTATCATGATCTTTGTATAGATTACAGCAGGTGAGACCACTTCAATAGTAAGCCACACCCCAATATACAATGCCATTATGAAAATGGCATGGGTACAAACGTGTACGCACTGTGCCCGTACCAATTTTATTGCCAAAATTGGCATACATTAGCTCCATAAGACCACACGCTCGTAACCTATAGTCATCAAAAACGGAAATGATTACTGCCAGCTTAAAATCTAAATCATACCTAGTCTTATAACTAGAGTAATTGTGAGATAGCATAAGATTGATGACAGGAATTCATGACAGTAATTGCATGCAATTAGTCCTAATTTGAATATTCACGAAGTCATTTGTGTTGTACGATTTCAATTGTCATGTTGTCGTGACGGGAGATTAGAAAGTTTAAGGCATGTATGTAATTGAACCTCTTATAATTCCCATTTTGCGCTCCTAAAAATATTATTGAACACTCTAATATGATGATTGCACCTCTTTTTTTGAACATCAAATAATTCCTATTTTGGGGTCCTAAAAATACTAGATAGCCAGTAACTGGAACTAACTTGGATGTCGCAGTTGGTCACATTCCAACCTAAACGTAACCCGATTGGCCGGGATATCCTAACTTACCTAGTTACTGAGACCAACTCTGAGAAAAGGCCAGAAATTTAAAAAGAGGCTCATTAATTATAAAAGTGTGCATCATTATAATGAGCTTAAAAGTTTTTAGAAGTTAATAATTTAAAACAAAAATAATATGACAGGAGAAAGTCAGTAAGTTTTTAGAAGATCATTTCCCAAAGTGTGAAACCATAGCCATCCTTTTATTAAGTACCTAACTAAATTACTCGGAAATTCTAGTCTTGTCAGTTCTAACTTAACCTAATCCGTTTGTTCGGGGTATCCTAACTTAGTTACTATGACGAACTGTGAGAAAAGGCTAGAAATTTAAAAAGAGGCTCATTTTTTTTTTAATTCTTGCATCATTAGAAGTTCAATAAGTTTTTAGAGGTTCATTAATTTAAAAAAGTTTACATCATTAATGGTCAGTAAGTTTTTAGAGGATTATTTCTCAAAGGGTAAAACCATAGCCATCTTTTTAGTAAATAACTAAATGACTCGGACATTCCAGTGTTGCTTGTGAAAATAAAAAGTTATTCGGGAAGAAAACAAGTCCATTTATATTAGTTCCGCTCAAGTTACTTCTTTTAATACAAAGTGAGAGCATTTTGAAAATATGTAGGTCGGACATAATTTTCCATTTAGTTTACCTTTCTTACGAGACTAAGAGAATTTACAAAATAAGTCAACGTAAGTACTTTACGCCGCCGGGCTTTTCAGGGATAAAAGAAACAGTCAGAAAATTGTAATTTAGTATTTACTAGCTGCGCCCCGCCGTTTCACCCACATAAGTTTCGATCCCGTAGGAATATTGTGATAAAAAGTATCCTATGTGTTAATCCTGGATATAAACTATCTGTGTGCCAAATTTCATCCAAATCCGTTCCGTAGTTTTGACGTGAAAGAGTAACAAACATTCATCCATCCATCCCTCCATATAAACTTTCACGTTTATAATATTAGTAGGATGGGACTAGTTGGATGTACTAGCTTTTGTCCGCGTCTTTGCCCGCGTGGAGGTGGGAAATTATCCTATGGAAACGTAGGTACTTCCGGGATACAAAGTACCTATGTGTGCTATATGTATGAGATAATGCAGGTTTTAAACTATCTGTGTGCCAAATGTCATCCAAAACCGATTAGACGATGATTGAAATACTATCGTGAATTCATGTAAGCCTAGCACTTTTTGTTAGGATATTGCTCAGAAATTGTGCACAACGTGTGTGAACAGAAATACCGTCTTATGTAAGACGGTATTTAATTTGTTCACATGCATATGCATGCAACGTACTACCAGGAAAAATATCAGTTTTCTCATTGGTTGGTCGTTTCACCTGACATTTCACGTATGGGTCATTTAGCGTATTGATCATTAAGCGTGTTGAGCGATTGGTCATTTCGCGTATTTATGACGGTGACCATCATTGGTCATAATGCGAATTAGTCAATATGCGTCGTAACGCTGAAAAGTTGTCCTGAACCTGATTGGTTAACTTTTCAGGCAGGCAGGCAGGCTTTGTCGAGTTTGAAGCGAAAAGGGAGAACTTACGAGTAATGTGAGGAAACAATAAGCAAAAACTCTCGTAAGCATATGGAGAAGATGGGTATCTATCTACAGGATAACTTTTTTCCCCAAGCAGGTTAGCCGCACAGGTCGATCGATCAGGTTAAGCTACGCTTGCCGCGGTTGGTCTGTGGATGGGTGACCATCTTTACATACCGAGACCCCTCCACGCCTCGGAAAGCACGTTAAGCCGTTGGTCCCGGCTGTCATTCGTGGATCTTTGACAGTCGTTACGGGTAGTAGAAGCCCGAAAGTCTGACAACCAGTCTTACCAAGGGGTATCGTATTACCTAGTAACTGGGTTGTGGAAGTCAGATAGGCAGTCGCTCCATGTAAAATACTGGTATTCAGCTGCATCCGTTTAGACTGGAAACCGACCCCAACATAGTTGGGAAAAGGCTAGGCAGATGATGAAGTTAGTACCGACTTAAGTAGGTATCATCTATTCTGAAATAAATTCTAGCAACATAAAAAAATCAAAATTACTTGTGTATTTTCTATGGAGAAAAATTTGACACGAGTCTACCGCGGTAGGACTAAGAAACATGAATCAATCAACAACTCAGCTTATCGCAGTCCTGGACATATGCCTCTCCCAGGCTGCACTACGACACCCTGTCATCCAGCTTCCCCATCCAATCGGTCTTAGCCACCTTTTTAAGGTCGTCGGTCCATCTAGCGGTCGCCACTCCAAGATTCGTCTGCTCCACCAGCCACCGACAAACATGTTCAGCCCCCTGACACTATGTACCATTTTAATCAATTCAAACCACGTCCCACAGAATCTTTTGTTTACTTAATTGTTTATTTTATTTGTTAACATTCAAAGTCCGTATTAAAGTTTAAACCATAAGTGACCTCAAAGTGACCTAGAGCGGTATAAGATAATGTAAACTTCCTTTGTAGGTCATTTGCCGAGGTAATTATGTTATTGTTACTATGTGAATGTTATTAAATGAAGAAATGTGGTACACGAGGCAACGAATGTTTGGGGTTTGACTTCGGTTCTCAGGGTACTATACCATAACAAATGTTAGGAGACAGGCAGCAGAATCTTAATAATCTTCGTTCATGGATGACGAATTCTTTGTGTAATTTTTATGGAATAATTTTGCCTCGTGGTTTAATATTATTATTAGCATAAACATTTTTTTAAAACAAGACCGCCTTACTTCTTCCAGAATATGTAATACATACATTTATGAGTACCTCAAATGGCGTCGAGAAATTGCTGGACAGGTCTCAAAGAAAAATGATTCAACAGAATCTTGAACTATAAAGCGAAATTCGTTAGAGAAGAAAACTAGAGAAGATTAATAGGTTTTGGCCAATACCACTTGGTTGATAGTAAATAAAGGGACAGACGCCAGCACCCCAAGCTACTACAATCTCTCAAATTTCTTTAATAGATTTTCAACTTTATCGTTAAAGCATTAAATTTCAAGGTTGATTGGGAAAATTTGTTAATTTCGGGTAGCTTGACTGGCTGGTGTCTGTACATACAAAATGTAATACTACAGTCATGGGGTTCCAAAAAAAACTGATTTATCGGCATCCGTACTCCAACGCCTTCAGTAGGTAATAGGGGTATGGGGTCATGGGGTTCCAAAAAAAAAAAAAAAAAAACAAAAATACATGACACCAACGTTAGAGTGAATTCCAAGCCTGATTTATCGGCATCCGTACTCCAACGCCTTCAGTAGGTAATAGGGGTATTAATAATACACCTAGATAATATAAAGTTATTCCCCGAAGGAGCTTCACTACTACCCCTGATAAAATATTTTGTCTCTGATGAAATAGGTCACTATAACATAACACTTATTAAGTCCTGTGGAATCCCCTGAAGGCAAGACCTCACTTCTCATTTGTTTCGTAAAAGGTAATTGAGGGATTATGTCTAAGGATATCTTGACATAATTCCCTCTTCACCTTTTGCGTCCTCATTTTCGCTTTCGTAAAATATCATAACATCAATCCTGTAACCCCCGAAGGGTTAGGTAGAGATGTACCAACTTATAAATAGATATACATACAACCACATTTCGTCAGTTATGTTTAAGTCCAATGTAATTGGGGGCGAGCCGTCAACTGGGCACAAATTCAGACTCTCAGGCTGCTAGTGAGAAATTCTTGGTTGAAAAACTCGAACGTTGAAAAGCGCGATAGCACTAGGAAGTGGTGAAGGGCGGGCGTTTTTGGAGGACTGTCTTTTGAACTTTGACGTTCGAAAAGTGCTGATCCTCAGCTTAATTTAAATAAATGACTTTTGATTTTTTTATTTTACCAATAAAGGCGCCCGCGCAATAAAGCCTCCTAGGCGCGATGCGACGGTGCGACGAGATTCTGGTAGAACAATTTCCATGAAGTTTTCATACAAATTGTTATACTAGAGCTGTGCCTGCGCCTTAACACTTTGTCCGACCTTGGAATCGAACCCAGAAACTTATGCTCAGCAGTGGTGGCCCGAGAGCACTGGCAGTCTAGTGGTAACGGCCGTGACTTACGAATAGTAGGTCGAAGGTTCGAACCCAGACAGTCGCTTTACAGTGTGTAAATTATTTCATCACTAGGTACTGTTCTCAAAACGGTGAAGGAAAACATCGTGAGGAAACCGGCATGTCCACCCAAAATTCGAAGACATGTGACATTGCTACCAACCCGCACTGGGCTCGCCTGTTGAATTATGGCCCACTCCCTCTTACCGAGAGGAGGCCTGAGTTCCAATAGTGGGAACATTATAGGCTTTTTATAATAATAATAATAATATCCCTGGACATTTCACACAGCGCCATCTAGTCCCAAGCTAAGCAACCTAATGCTTGTGTTATGGTAACAAGATGGCTGATAAACTACTAACTTGTTTGTTGTTGTTCTCGATTTTTTTTTTCTGTTAGCAGCAGCAGTGGGAATATTATACGTAGACTGACGATGCTAAACATAATTTATAATAACACTTTTTCACCTATAGTACCACCAGTATTGCAAGTTATTTAAATTATAGAGAATATTTGTACCTATGTGTAATAGCGAGGCTTTGACCAAAAAAATATGGGTATGTTTCTACTTATTAAAAAAAAAATATTATGATGATAATATTGTGCTAATTTCCCAAAAAACCCAAATCCATTCATAATCGTACTTAGTTGATAAAAAATTATCTAAGAATTAAGATTAATATAAAAAGGCCTGCGGTGATGTAATGCGACGATTAGTACATAATTATTGTAAATCCTACTAGAACAATCCGTTATCAGCACGAACCGGGGTTATGATCAAGTGTAAAGTCCTCCAGACCAAATTTCGGCCACAGCGACCAATCACAGCGGAGACCAGCTTTCGGCGCCGGAGATAATAATAATAAAAAAATTATTCAAGTATAAAGTAAAGTAAAAATATGATTTACATTAATTACAATCGAGGAAAGTTAAATTCTAACTGTAATGTAGACCTGCCTGATCTAGGTTTATGAAAAACCTGTGTTTCAGGCCATCAATTTACACCAAACATTAAAAAAAAAGACAACAATAAATGTATTAGAATTTTTTTTTTTTTTTTGATGATGGGAAATCATCAAATGACCCCTCCCGCTCTGGGTGGAGCAGAAGGGAGTGTCAGACTCTTACTGACTAAAACCCACCCGTGTTCCTTCCTTAGCCCTTTATGTTCCAGGGCAGCGGTAACCCTTTCGGACAATCCCGCTACCCTGGCAGGCTTCGGCCCTATCGGGCCCCGTCACTCATGCTGACATCTCTTTGAGGCGCGCGTGGAACACAAACACGCCGTCCGGCACGGTCGTAAGAACCCTTCGATGTTGATCAAGACTACTCACAGAGCCTTGGAGTGTAAATGTGGTGCTGTTCCACAAACGATGGGACACTTAATATCGTGTCCTGCGTGTCCTGTCAGCTGCACGTTACAGGAACTGATGGACGCTAATGATGGCGCCTAACAAGTAGCCGAATTCTGGGCCGAGTCCATTTAGATTGCTATCGACACGCTAAGAAGAAGACATCACGCCTGTATTCCCCGAAGGGTTAAGCAGAAGTGAAACCAAACAAACAAATATAACGTTAATGTTTAAGGCGAATAGAGGGCGAGCCTATTGCCATCAACCGGGTACAAATCCAGACTCCGGAATGCTATTGAAAAAATCCTGGCATAAAAACCCAATAGGCTATTTTCCTAAAAAATCTAATTAGTCCGTCAGTTAGATTATCAAAAAATATTGAAGCCATATTTTTCCTTTTGTCAATTATATAAAAAATGATGAAGATATCGCCTGTTAAAGTTCCGCGTGACGTCACTTGCTTGCGACACTTTTGCAAGAAAGTGACGTCACGACCCCCCACTCCCAAATTTTGACGCGCTTTATTTTTGTCATTTTTTGTTTGATTGACAAAAGAAAAAAATACGTGTCCATTATTTTTCGATAATCTAACTGACGGACTAAATATATATTTTTTTTTTACCCAGGCAGCTACCCTATTACTCTTTGCTCGAGCAGAAAATCCATTAGTGGACTTCATACTCAGCAGTACAGTCACAAGCACCAATATGTCAACACTTGGCAACTTTCAATTGCAATTTTTTCGTGAGATAACGAATGAAACGTTGAAATACGACACATTAAATAAACCTATGGGTTCGAAAATGCTATGTTCGTAACAACATACATTTTCATTAAAAAATAAGGGAGTAAATCGCTTTTGAATAAAGCCGAGTGTATACATACTTTTGCTTGTGACTGTACCACTACACATATTTATTTAGGACTGGAGCGACTCCATGTACAAAATACTGATATTCAGCTGCCTAGTTAGACTGGAAGCTGACCCCAACATAGTTGGGCTAGGCAGATTGATTGATACCTGGAACGACTGCTTGTCTGACCTCTACGACCCAGTTACGGCATAACAATGTACCCCTTGGTGATATGGTTGTCAGACTTTTAGGCTTCTAACTACCCGTAACGACTGTCAAAATCTGCGCGTGACGTCTTTGCCGCCATCTCGACGTTTATATCAAGTGGCAAGAGAGTGTGCTGTGTTCCGTGTTTTCCAAAGTAAATATTCGCCATCAGTATGCCGAATGCGATTACAAGTGCTGGTAGGGAGCCTTGAAGTTCAAATACGCGCGCAGACTTAGCTTGCGCGCACTCTAGGTCAACGAGGCAAACCGAATATTTACCACGCGTAACAAAAACTCGTAAATATTATCAACTGATTTCTAAACAACACAACATGACGTCAATATATTATCGTTATCACACAGCGTATTACGACAGTAACGATGATAAATTCGCGAATTATTTTGATTTAAACGAAAGCGAAAATAACAATCTGAATCATAATATCGGGAATTCCGATTTTTTTAAAAATAACAACAATCTTTTGAAACAGTTCGGTCAAGGCTTTTTTTTTTTGCGGATGGGAAATCATCAAATGACCCCTCCCGCTCTGGGTGGACCGGAAGGGAGTGTCAGACTCTTACTGACCAAAACCCACCCGTGTTCCTTCCTTAGCCCTTTATGTTCCAGGGCAGCGGTAACCCTTTCGGACGATCCCGCTACCCCGGAAAAATCCCAACTCGAGATTGGAACCCAGACCCATGCGTTCATTAATCCGATACGTAAGACTACCAGCTATCGGTACTTGTCAAGGCTTACCTCGGAAAGCGGAACTCAGACTGTATTCTTAAAGGAGGTTCCTCTCGGGAAGTATTTATACCGATGTTTCTGGTTGCTATACCAATCTATCAATCAACTCAGCCTATTTCAGTCCACTGCTGAACATAGGCCTCTCCCAGACTGCGCCACAACACTCGGTCCTCTGCCTTCCGTTTCGAGTCTGTTCCAGCCAACGTCGTCGGTCCATCTAGCTAGGGGGCGTCCCACACTACGCCACCAATGGTGGTAAGAAGTCAGTAATCCTTCGAAAAACAGAAAATAATATCTTATTTTGATAGTATCGATGATAGAGCTATATTGGAGTACTACGAAGCTATGTAGTCATTACGAATAATCTAGAATCTTGATTTTCACAACATTGGCAATATTTTTTTGACACAAAAGATAAACTGATATTTATCTTCTGTCTTTTTTCTTAACGAAATAGAAAGAAAAAGATGCACTGAACTTAAATTTGGTTTAGTTTGTGAACAAGGGAATCGGCGCCAATTCTTCTCTATTTTTAGAACGGACCTTTTAAATGGTACTCACATAAACAACACAACAATTAAAACCTAATTAGGTACGGCTAATTAGGTCTGGGTACGAACCTACGACTTACAAACTCGTAAGTTTTTACACAAAGTACTTACTACCTAATTGGTACAAAAGTGTATTTCAAAATCTGCACTTAGCTACAGCTGCACACACAACAATTTTTATGCGTTGTTTACAAAATATGTCATTTTATTCAAAAAATGTTATGAAAAGATGCATTCACACTTTCGTGATTCAGATGTTATGGAAAAAACAAATATAGAATTAAACAATAGAATAATATAGTTACCGATGTGCAGTTTGATTTCATTCCATAATGTCAATACATACGGAGCCAATAGCAGGAGAAAAATGGTAAAATATAAAACAATATTAAAATTTTCCGGAGAATCAGTCTTTAGTTGCTTCGCTGATTTTTGTAATGTTTTGAATATCACATAGCGAAAGATTTCCTTGCAGATTCTGCTCTCCTGGTATTTTAGACGCGATACTATCGAACGGAAACTCTTACCGGAGATATGGTTTATCTTGATTTGGCTCATAAAGCTGTGTCGATACGGGCGATTTTATCTTTGGCTACTAGGTAAATTATATAGGCCAATGGCCTTTATGGTCAAGAGCCTCGACCAGCACCAGAAGCTGGTTGAAGCTGTTGTCATGTGTCCTGTAATCATGTGAGTAATATATCGGATATTTCATTTTTAGGATCAGACTTCCTCAAAGAGTTGAGGAAGTCTGATCCTTTTTTTTTTTGTTTCCGGGGTGGAAAATCCTCATGGATGTCCGCCGCCCTGGGGCGGGTGACGGGGTCTGTCAGACTCTTACTGACTAAAAACCAGCCCGGTGTTCCATATCACACCTACGCCGGGGGTCACGGGAACGTACGAGAGGAAGTCTGATCCTGACGCAACTAGGAAACTTAGTTTGATTTCATATCTATTCATGAAACAGTGTTATTACATAATCAGCCTATAATGTTCCCACTGCTGGGAAAGGCGTCCTCTCGGTGAGAGGGAGTGGGCCGTAATCCACCACGCGGGCCCAGCGCGGGTTGGTAGATGTCACATGTCTTCGAATGTATGGTTCTAGGACATGCCGGTTTCCTCAAGATGTTTTCCTTCACCGTTTTGAGTGCAGTGCTGATGAAATAATTTACACAAAATAATGCGCCTGTCGGGGTTCGAACCTACGAACTACGACTCGTCAGTCGCGGCCGTTACCACTTGGCCACCACTGCTCTCATTGTTATTAGGATACTTAATGGATAATTAAGTTAGTTTTTGTGGTATCCTCAGACGTCATCAACAAGAACTAATGGTGTGGTTAGTCCATTGATAACTATAATTTAATATTAATGCAAATTTAGAAACAATACTTAAATTACTAGGACGTCATCATCGAATAATTAAATTTGAATGTATCCGGTGTAATGGCGCCCGGTAGTTTATGAATTGTGTTTAGTAAATAAAATTCTTGAAATTACAGTATTGAATGCAGTTCAGTATCTATAGGTAACAGTCATTGGTAACGCATTGTTGCTGTTGTATATGTCGCAGCCAACTGGTAAAATTAGCCGTTTATTCAACCGCCTGGCCTTTAGAAGTAAGTAGTGCTCGCCTCGCTTCGCTCTCTCCGCTCGCGCGGTTGATCACAGTTCTAACCTAACCCATTTGGTCGGGGTGCTCTGGCTTAGTTACTGCTACCAATTCGGCTCGCACGTGATTAGTTACAGTTCCAACCTCAACTATAATTTATTCAGTTCGAACGGCCGCCGTTTAGTTAAAAAGCTAGTTGGTTAATTAATCGGCTAATTAAACCAGTTGGCTGTGATGTGTAGACGTAGATCATTGAAATGAATGATTCTTTAAAGAATGTAATTATTGAGGAAAACGATTGATGACTACTCTTGATAATAAGTCTAGACAATAGATATGTTGCATTGCGTGAAACTGAGCCAAGCCTGTTGTTATTCAGACTACGGTTGTATGAAAACAATGATCGACACGCTTTGAAGACACGGTTGGCGCAGAGGCTGAGCGATCGACTCATGCGCTGCGTGTCGCGGGTTCAATTCCCGCACGGAGCAAATATTTGTATTGCCTATAGGTAGTTTTTCTGGGTCTGGCTGTTTGTGTAAGTGAGAAAAAAAAATGATGGCGCTACGTAAATTCCTCACAAAACCGACTCGTAGTTAAACTTGCTTAAAAATCATCAGCCTAGCCTTTTCCAAACGATGACATAAATAAAACATGAATCAATAATGTCACTATCCTCTTGTGAAAAAAAAGTAGTTATGATGATCAATCATAAATAAGAGGATAAAGAGATAAAACAAACAGTGAAAGAAAGTAGTATCTCCTCTAAGCAACCACACAGAAAATCCATCCAATCAATCTGCTCCCAGAATCCCAGCTTTTTCCGAAATATGTTGAAGTTGGCTTCCAGTCTAACCGGATGCAGCCTAAAACCAGTATTTTACATGGAGTGACTAGGCAGTCGACCAGTTACTGGGTTGCACGATACCCCTTAGTAAGGAGTTGTTACCAAATTGTCTTAAATCATCATTCATCTGACTGGCATTTTCTCGTCTTCCAGTCTAACTGGATACAGGTGAATGCCAGTATTTTACATGAAGCGACTGCCTACCTGACCTCCACAACCCAGTAACTGGGTTGCGCGATACCCAGCATAGCATTTTCCCAACTAAGTTGGGATTGGCTTCTAGTCTAACCGGATGCAGCTGAATACCAGTATTTTACATCGAGTGACTGCCTATTGGACTTCCACATCTCAGTTACTGGGTAACATGATATTCCTTGATGAGACCGATAGTTCTACTTAAAAACAATGACCTGTCTGCTATAAAACGGGCACAGACAAAACTTTTTTAACCCTAGTGTGCACAGTCCGTGTAAGAAAATATGTTTTTAAAGATAGCCTACTTTTTACCAGTGAGAAGGAAAACAAACTAAAATTGTTGAAACATTAAAATTCCATTATAAAAAAACATGTTATTATTTACTCCAATTTCTCTTTACAAGTCAATGTTCGATAGTCGATACGGTTGTCATGAATTGGTGTCAGAAGTCTAGCGTTTCATTTTCGCGAGTTTATCAAAAAAGTTTCATCAAAAATTGTGATAAAGGGGCTTTTAATTAATTGGTGATCGATAAATGAAGTTACAGTTACAGTTTGAGCAGTGGTGGCTCAGTGGTGTCCGCCCCGACTTACGAGTCCTAGGTCTTGAGTTCGAACCCAGGCAGGACTTTACTTTGTATATTTGATTTCATCACCACTGCTCTCAAAACTGTGAAGAAAAAGAAACAAAAATTCGAAGACATGTGACATCCACCAACCCGCACTGGGCCCGCATGGTGGATTATGGCCCGCTCCCTCTCATAGAGAGGAGGCCTGTGTCCCAGCAGTGGGAACATAATAAACTGATTATGTTGATGACGATGAGATGAAGTTTACAAGTAACTTCTCCTTGCCTCGGAGAGCAGAACAATGATGGTTAGTTGGTCTCGGTTGTCAGACGAATTCCTATTCACTGTTAAAAAGGCTGAGTCTAGAAACTGCAGAGTAATTGCGTAACACACAAACAGTAGCAATGGCTTTATATTTGACAGTTCGACAAAATGAATTGCATTATTTGTGTTGTTGCAGACAAAGGGGGTCCTTCAAATCCGTGTCATACATATGTCGCGCCATTTTGTTTTTTTTTTTTCAGAATGGCGGCCACGCATGATACCTATCAGACCATCAATGCAAACAAAAACCATAATAAGACCAAACCCCGTAAAGTGTCACATTTCCGAGATATTAACGATCAAAGTTACATTCATAGTAAGAGCTGGGTTAGTTAGTTAGTTTGGAGACCAATTTTAAGCATATGGGCGTTTGCGGAGAATTATGCAAAGAAAAAAAATAAAAAACAAGTTCCTCTACAGGTGTAGGATTTGCTCTTTGTAAAGTCTCGATGACTAAGCACATTCTGTATTCCATTCATGATATTCCACATGATTTTTACGTTGGTATTTAGATAAACTGATTCTATTTTTATTTGGGTTTTTATTAGAGCCGTACATTTTGACCAAGATGTCAAGTTTGTAGAGTTAGGGGCTTGACTCTTCCCTAGTATTTGAGTGTTTAGTATCATTCATTGCTTAACACTTTATTGTACCTACTTATGTTTGTTGATACCGCTGAAGTACTTTGAGCCTTGTCCGATGAAACATGCGTATGATCACGCTGTTTATTGTATTAGTGTACGCAGATTTGAATGATAGTACAAGCAGAATGAATGTTTGAATGTTAGTGGCAGTAACTGAGGTCAGATAGGCAGTCGCTCCATGTGAAATACTGGTAATCTGCTGCATCCGTTAGACTGGAAGCCGACCCTAACATAATCAAAATCAAAAGTCATTTATTCAAATTAGGCTGAGAGTCAGCACTTTTCGAACGTCAAAATTACAAAAGACAGTCCCCCAAAAACGCCCGCCCTTCACCACTTCCTAGTGCTATCGCTGGGAAGAAGTGGCGCAACAAACTCCCCAGCAGCACAGTTGGGAAAAAAAGACATAGTTGGGAAAAGGCTCTAGGCAGATGATGAGATTTGAATGACAGTAAATTATATAGTACCTAGCTAAGTAGTAAGTATTATGTACCTAGCTACTACCTAGCTAGGTACCTACTATAAAACACTTATTTTACTCAATACTTTCATGGCACTGTTTTTTTTTAATTCTTTCTTGAATTAGGGACTTTTATGACCGCAATCTCGCAATCTATTTATGCCTGTTAGACAGTATCTACATATGTTTTCTAGAAAAAAACTTGAGAGGTGTCAAGGGACACCCGGATGGAACGAAGTTCAAAGAGAGAGAGAGAGACAGATAGAGAAACACGCGCACGCCGCACGGCTTACAACTATAGCAAAAAGTGTCGTTCCAACTTTTGGTCTTAATTTTTTCCGTCTAGCCCCCTTTCGCAACGCGCGATAAGGAACTTCGTTCCAAAAATATAGTTATTGGTTTAGGCCATTTCACCAACATTTTATGGCCATGGAAAAAAGCAACTGCTTAATCCCATCTCAGGGATTTTAAAGTTTTATTGTAATTTAACATTTTATAATTAAAGAGTACTAGCCCGCGACTTCGACTGCGTGTCGTTTCGGCCCCAACCACCGCGTCGCCGAAGCTGCGTACCTATCTCTCGGCCGTATTACTACGTTTTTGCTTAGCGTTCTGATTTTTTGCTCGTTACAATGATGTTAGACTTCTTGAAATTTGTCAAAAGTCTAACATCATTGTAACGAGCTATTAAATGCAAAAAGATTTTTTTTAATTCGACTGAAGGCCAATTAAAAACATTCAAAATCTAGTCGCAAACAATATTGATAAATGTTCCACCGAACAGCACGTTACAAAATTTTGTTTCAGTGCGTATAGTGGAAGTGCTTAGGTGCGGGTCAGGCAAGTGCTGTTGAAATCAGTGCTTTGAATACCTCGCAATCTCATCTCAGCGATAATCAATGTCACACACTTGTCAAAAAATGTAGGAAAATTTGAGGTAATTTTGACAGATTGACACTGGGATCAGACTGGGAACGTTTTTAAAATTACGAGAATTGCCCTTCTGGTAGTTCCAGAGATTAACGCAAAGACAAACAAATTCTTCAGAAGCTAATAACACCTAATTAAAAAATAGAAGACGATGCTGATTGGAAAATTATTATCTAAGATCTAATCACTAAAATACAAAACAAAACTAAGTTACAAAACAAGATTGATAATAACGGGGGTGTACCTACATAATACAATTTTCCTTATAATTATCATAATTAATTTTCCTCAAAGACTATGATTTACAGCTTTTGTGGATTGATAAGGAACTAGATTCAAACACAAAAAATGTGTGCAAGTAACATACTTGCACACATTTTTTCAATTGTACGGTATAGTTTCAAGGATGCTTCGTCATCGTTCTATGTATGCTGCAATTGCCTTGTTGGTCACGTGGTTGCAAGTGCGACTGCTGAGCGTTTAGTCCTGGGTTCGATTCCCAGGTCGGACAAAGTGTTATTGGATTATCCATTAGGAATTTCTTAGTAACAGCCCGGAGTGCCTCGGACAGCACGTAAAGCCGTTGGTGCTGCACCTGCCGATCGATTCTGTAAAAAACTCACCGTGAAAAGTTAGGTGATGTGAGCTTAGAGTGAGCTCTCAATAGTGTCAATCCTTAGCATTAGTTGGAATGACAGCTCACTCTACACTCACTTCACCTAAATTTTCACGGCGAGATGGTTACAGAATCGCACTGCTGATCTCTCCGTCGGGTCGGCTTGCCGTCCCATCAGACTATGAGAGTAAAAAAACAGAGAGTGCACCTGTGTTAACGCACACATTTGTGCACTATAATATCTCCTGCGTGCCTGGCTAATCTCCGTTGAGATTGGCCACCAACCGAAATCGGTCGGGTGGATATTATTATTATTATGTATGCTGAAGGTAATATACTTAATTAGTAATTTATCTTATTACAATATTGGTTATTAACTGTCTGAAGTAGCAGTCTGCAATGATAAATATTGATTTTATTGGGGTCCGAATGCTCGTCTTTTTGTTAAGGAAACTTCTCTCCGACTAGTCGACACTTCACGTGAACAGAGGGTTGGCACGTTCAGAGTTATCATTGCCATTCAACGTGGCAATGCTGCCAGTCTTCTGGGCACGTTTCCGGTTGACAGCCATGCGGAAAAGTACTTCAATGCCTAAGTGTCATTTTTTTTTATGACGTTTGAGTGATTAGGTATTTTTTTTATTTTGTTATTAGAATGTTGAATATTATCAATCGTGGTTTGTTTTGATTTTAGTATTGACTCACATAGTTTTAAACCTTAATAGGTATGGACATACATAATTAGTCTGATATAAATGGATTTAATTTAATTGATTCGTTTTGATTTTGATTGACTTTTGAGAACATTTAGCATCGCATTAGCTTTTGCTTGAAGAAAATCTGTTTTCTTGCTTTCAAAGTAATTCATTTTCTGCGCCTGTTCCCAGCACAGGAATTTATGGACCAGCGAATAGCCTATTATAAGCTGTTCGCTGGTCCATAAATTCCCAACCTTTACAATAAAGATAATTGATGACCCTAATAGGGCTTTACGACGAATAGTTGCAAGCAACAATCACATATTGAATTGCTCAGAGGTCAAAGACCCCACCTACCCTTTCTTAAAGATGTAATTAAGTAATTTCGCTGTATGTGAATTAATTGCCATGCGTACTTTGTTAAGGTTAAAGAAAAAGTGGAACATTTTGGTAGGTGGTTGTCTACAAGTTGTAATTAGTCTAACTGAAAACCTGAAAGTGGGTTAATGTACTCATGCATATATTTTCAGTTGGCCCCATTGTAAAAGTTGTTAATAATGATGTTATATGAATTTTTATACGGGCTCGTGGCTAAATTATAATAGCATTAGCTGCGCCCCGCGGTTTCACTCGCATAAGTTAGGATATAGGTAAAGATAGACGAATTACTTATTCCAAATAACATATTTTTTTAATGTATTTAAAAGTGTTGTCCCGAATTTCAGGACAGATGTCCCGGAAAAAATTTAGTCCTAAGGAAGTCTCCGTTTATTGTCTCTGTTCTTCGAAGTTTAGGCAAATAGGCAGTACCTATTCCTATCACTGATGATAAGTGTAGTCTATAAAAAACGAAGTTTGACTTTGAAGCAGCATGGTACGGGATTCCATACATCCCTAAATATACCTAAACACAATTTGATTGATAGAGCACGGGAACTGATCTACGGCCGGCGCTGCTAGAACATGAAGTAATGTGTTATGTTGTTATATTTAATTTAAAGATGTTTTCTAATATGGTTATGTGGTACCGGAAATATTTTTTTTTTTTGTATACCCATCTTGTATTATACAGTAAATAAATTATATATAGGGTCAAATTAAATTTGCTAGCGAAACTCCGCAGACGTGTTGGGTATCGATATCTAAACACGATACAAAAAAAATGCTTAGTTGATAAACTTTTCTGATAGTGTAGTTAAGTACATACAATTTTAATATAAGTTGAGAAAATGTTTTTATTTAGTTTGCTCGTGTAGGGATACGTATCGATATATAAAAAAACTTATTTTTTAAACTCATATTAAATTTTCTACAAAGGTAGAGCAAAAAAATAAACATTTTGTTTTTGTTTTATTATGTTAAGATATGATATGAGCAGTGGTGGCACAGAGGTAATGGCCCCGACTTACGAACTCTAGGTCGTGGGTTCAAATCGAGGTAGGCACTTTACTTTTAGTAATTTATTTCATCACCACTGCTCTCAAAACCGCGAAGGAAAACGTCGTGAGGAAACCGGCATGTCCTAGAACCAAAATTTCGAAGACATGTGACATCCACGTTGAGTCCACGTGGTGGATTATGGCCCGCTCACAGAAAGAGGAGGCCTGTGTCCCAGCAGTAGGAACATTATAGGCTGGTTATGCTTAAGATATATGTACGAGTAGATAACCATTACGTTTTGCAGAGTTTCCGTAGCTTAGGTATTTCATTTGACCCTGTATATTGGGATTTTAGATGTTTGTTTATGTGATTTGAATATAATTAAAGCACTCACAACATAGGGAATTCCTCGATGGGATTATCACCGGAATGTGTTAAAGATTACGTGTATGCCATGTGGTGACATTATTATTTATGTTATGAACCACGAGACCGTGTTTGTATACATTAATGATCTGCAAAAAAATTCGCGTGTTTAGTTATCGGAGTGTCCCAGTTCAAAATATTATGATGAAACAAGTATTTTCAATTTATAAGCTAACATTTCAATTAGTATTTTTTCTTAATTTTAGAGTTAATTACATCATCCCAGGATGTAAAGTAAACTCTTGAACTTCTGGTGTTTGTGTCAGGTATATTTTAATTGTTTTGTTGGTAAACATTGCTTTTATACATGTACTTGAGTGAGACTATTTGGAGGGGCTTGTGGCTAAGTAATAACAGCCGCATAGGTCGATCGATCAGGTTAAGCTGTTGGTCCGTGGATGGATGACCATCTCCACATACCCCTCGGTGCCTCGGAAAGCACCTTAAGCCGTTGATTCCTGCTGTCATTCGTGGATCTTTGACAGTCGTTACGGGTCGTCAGTAGCCCGAAAGTCTGATAACCAGTCTTACCAAGCCCCCCCCCCCCTTGGTAAGACTGGTTATCAGACTTTCGGGCGGGGGTATTACCCAGTAACCGGGTTGTGGAGGTCAGATAGGCAGTCGCTTCATGTAAAATACTAGTATTAAGCGGCATCCGTTTACACTGGAAGCCGACCCCAACATAGTTGGGAACAGGCAAGGTAGATGACGATGACTTGAGTGAGCCTACATGGAATAATTTAAAGAAAATCGGCCAAGTGTGTGTTGGACCATGTACAATGAAGAGTTCCGTAGATGGGATGACTTTATACCAAAAACAAAGTTATCATTGTAGTTAAAAAACATGTTCTCCCATATATTCCAACTGCAATTGTTTTTTGCCTTATGGTACGGAACCCTTCCTGTAATGGACCCAGTAACTGGGTTGTGGAGATCAGACACCAGTCAGCGAAACACGACGCAGACACTTCGTGTGCGTTAGTTAGTTTTTAGTGTGATTATAATGTTGTATGTATTATAGTATTTTTAAGTTATATTAATATTGTATTGTATGTGTTTTATATGGGCCTTGATGCCTAAAATGAATGGATAAATATTAATATATTAAATAGTTGGGAAAAGGCTAGTCAGTTGATGATGATGATGGTAATTGGTACGGAACCCTTCGTGTGCGATCCTGACTCGTACTTGGCAGCTTTTTTTTATTACAATTCTTATCACATTTTGTTCGGAAGGGTAGAAGTGAGCAATGACTCAGGCCTAAAACCATCATAATTTTCAACCAGTAAACACTTGCACAGTTTCTAGAACCAGATAATCTCCGCTTACTATGGTAAAGTCTGTCCAAGACCTAATCCTTCTGTTATCAGTGACCAGTTGATGAGTAAACCTGATAAGTGAATAGCTATAGTCTGACTAATGCCTGGGATTAGAGAATTGGGTCTAGGGTGAGGCTAGATTTACAGTCTGGAAAACACGGTGTGAGTAATGTAATGGACAAAAAATGTTATCGTGTTTTTTCTTTATTAGAAGATTGAAGAAGAAGATTGGCAACTAGCCTTACCAAGGGATATCGTATTACCCAGTAACTGGGTTGTGGAGGTCAGATAGGCAGTCGCTCCATGTAAAATACTGGGTTCAGCTGTATCCGGTTAGACTGGAAGCTGACCCCAACATGGCTGGCAAAAGGCCAGGCAGATGATGAGTAAACCGCACGTTGCTGGAAACACTTTGACCTGGAGCTGGTGTAGCGTACGGAGTTTCAATAAAATGCAAGACTAGCTTATACTTACTGGTTTTGTAAACACTGACATGCTGCCTATTTCTTCTTAGCGTATCGGTTGCAAAAAGTTCAAACATCTTTGAGCCAAGTACAGCTGCGTGAACTCCACTCACTGACGCAGACATCAAGTGCACAGGTGACAGGGCATGCGGCGCAGGATGGAAGGTGGCTCATTGTCTGTGGGGAGGAGCTGCATACGCACTTGAGATCTGGGCCGTCCGTGAACCCCCATCTTTTCCATCATCTGGAGATTTTCTTTGCTACGGCCAACTTGGGTTCGAGATTTCCAAGTCGGCCACGGTAACGCGTGCCCAGGCGGAACGCTCTTAGATGGATCGGTAAAATTGTCGGGGGTTTCACAGCTCCCGCCATAGATTACATCTTGCTGTGGAGGCGTTACCATTGGCTGGACTAGCTAAAACCATGCACCCAAGAAAACTTTTTCGGCTCTTCAGCCACTGGGGCACTGAGACGCAGTTGTGCATTGGGTGACGTGAGTTAGCTTGTAGCTTTGCCCTCTCGATTCGGCTGGCTATAGTCCTGCGAATGTTGGGAGGCGCAATGCCAGTCAGTGGATACAGCATTCGTACTGGAATCGGTTTAAGGTACCTAAGAGATATATAATAATAATTGGCATGCTACTAGTGAAGACCATCTTTAGCAACTATTTAATTATAATAGAAAATATGTTTGACCTAATTACATGCAAGAAATTCTCACGTAGCTATGTGAAACACATCAAGCTGCAATCTAAGTATTTTTAATATGTTTACTATATTAGTACGATGTTACCAGATTTTGTAATCCATTGCGCGTTTTCTACTACCAAATTAGCCAAAGTTTCTTACAAAACCAGCAATGGATGCTGTTTCAAGCGATTTCTTTCAAATTCTAGAGTGATTTGCTAAGTTAGATTGTCGGCGCTGATAGCAATACCTTCTTCAAGGATTTACTTAAGTATTACTTATTTGGAACAAGTAATATGCGTTCATTCAACTTGAAAACTTGTGGAGGAGATTCGCATGTAGGTGGCTTAATTTATTTTTTATGAGGATTTAAGTGGTTCTGAAGAACAGCAATTTTATTCAAATACGGCGGATTTAAGGTCAATTTGTAGATTGGAATGGAAACTGTTCTGTGATACCTGAAGGTATTTTCTGCAAAAATATGAACTTTTCTTGAAAATATTCTGAACTGATAAAATAAAACTTTACAAATACTAAGTTTATTGTTCTATTCACATGTAAAGAACCGTTACTTAAGATAGTATCATTTAGTGTCCAGACATACAACATGTTAATGTAGTCCTACAAAGATTTTTATCAAAATCACCATTTTGATAACGTTGTATCTACAAATAAATATCTATGTTATGTTTGTTGTTGTTGTAGCTATGTTATGTGTGTTCGTGTATAAAAACGTGTATGTTCTTCATTTATTGTTTGTAGATGGCTTTCGATGATTTGGTTTTTTTTTATTATCTATTATTATCAAAGTGACACTATCTAAGATGTATCTAAAATTAGACTATCAGGTATAGATCAATATCGATTGATCAGCTAAAGTAGGTGAGCTAAAAATAAATCGGTCACTATCTAGAAAGATATTTTTGGAATTATTTTTTTTGTTCTTTTTATATAATTATTAATTTGTCAGACTTAGCAAGATCATAATTATTGATTTTAAAAGTAGGTAAGCATTTCTAAGAATTTTTTTTAAACTTTCCCAATGTTTGAGGAACCAAAGTTGATGATTTATGTACAGACGCCAGTACATCAAGCTACTACAATCTGTCAAATTTCTTTAGTAGATTTTCAACTTTATCGCTAAAGCATAAGATTCAAAGTTGATTGGGAAAATTTGACAGTTTCGGGTAGCTTGATGTGCTGGCGTCTGTACATACACACGAGCGGCACGCGTCAACGGCTGAGGGAACTGCAGCCGCCGACACGTCTACGGCTGCCGTCGACAACATCAAACCAAAAAAAAAAACAAATCAAATCAAATCAAATTGTTTATTCATCATAACAGCATTGTAGTACATGGTAATTTACAGGGTTGACAAATTAGTGTACTTAAACTACAACTTGAATGGTGGTGAGGTGCTGCACTCCCAGAATAACCTGAATAAGGGAGTACCAGTGTGTGCCAGTCCCCATTGGGTATTATAATTAAATTGTACACAGATGTGGCTTAACACTAGTCTTCTACTACAATTTTATTATTAATGGTGACATGCCACGTCACGTTGACACGTGTCGACTGATGCAGTTGCCTCTACCATATACGCGAGCCGCTCGTGTGTATGAGCACTTAGCAAATTATATTACTTAATAAACTATAACGAAAGTATAATTACAATTTATTATAGTTTAAGGGTGTCTGACAGGGGGTTGCAACCGTACTAAGTGTCTGACATGGACGACGTGATTTCTAATATTATTCCAAATAAATTATATTGAAACTGAGCTTTATACTTTAACCAAATTGAGGTGCAATTTTAAATACCTTTGCTACCTTTTACCTGACAAAGCCACCATGATACAAACATCATACTCGGGGATCGTTCTTACCTGTATTGGGGCCACACACAGACATACTTTCAACTTTTATAAAATAACTAAGGTCTGATCTTCGCGGGCTCTTGCTCTATAACCATTATCCGTCAAGTACACTGTCGCGTCGGCACGTTTCGTCTGTCGTCCGATCAGTCAGGCACGAGTTGGCGCCGCCGCAGTGTTCCACGCGTGCCACTCGAGAGCTGGTGCGACCATTGTGGGAATGGCTGCACGGGGAGGTGGGACCCGCTGAGGAACAGCGGGTCGAGGCCTGTAGGGGGACCGGTGAATGCTTATGCGAATTCCGCACCCCGGGCCATAGGCAGAGGTAGAACACCGAAGTGGTTTTAGCCGGTAAGAGTCCAGCATACCCCTCTGTCACCCTCATTATATACCATTGTAGTTATACCCCCACGATGGAGGAAGTTCATGAGAATTTCCACCGCGCAGAAAAGGCCGTCGCGTCGGCCCGTTTGCTAACTCACAGTAACATAAAAACAATTGAATGCGTAATCCTTGGAAGTCATTGTGTCAATTACAACGACTCTTCAAGAACAACATGGAACCGCTTACATTACAATTTTATCGCAGGCGTCAACACTGTTGATAAATACGTAATTAAGCGCCCAAAAGTAATTATGATTATGGTCTGGTCGAATTACAGATTGATTTGATCGAGCGAGTGTATGACAGGGCTCCTGTCTGATGATGGATTGGCAATGTAAAAAAAAGACACGCGTGATGATCATAATATTTAGGTAGTTATGTCGATTCGAGGGCGAGCTGGGCAGTCAGTGTCATAACAAATGTTGACTGGAGAAATCTCCTAAGCCTGTATAAGATTTTCCTGTGGTGAAAAAGATTGCCTCTAGGTTCTTCTTCTAGATTCTTCTTTTTCTTACAGGGTCAAATTACATTAGCTAGAGAAACTTTACGGATGTGGTGGATATTCTTAGGGTTAATGGAGGAACACCAAAGGAAAGGCCGTTTTAAGGATTTATATAATACGTTCCTTATCCTTTTATATTTATATATCGGAAGCTGTGTTTACTAATATTACGTGAGACGTGTGATCCCAGACAAGGCTAAAAGAGTAGAGACTGCTGTCTCATAGCGACTGTACTGTACGGATTTCGGTCAAGTGGTAAGGGCGGGCTGGGATACAAAAAATAATATTTATGAGTTAGAAAGAGAAAGACGATATTGTTGAAGTAGGAACGATTTGTTTTTGCTATAAAGATCGATATATACGATATCAGATATCGATGTCTAAAAATGATAAAACTTAATAAAACTGATGAGACACTCTTTTTGGGGTCAACATAAAAAAAAAACTAATTTTAAACTGATATTTCAAGTGATTACAATAAAGGCGATTGATGACCCTAAAAAAAAACCATCAAATAAAATTTTTGTTTTATCGTGTTTAGATATCAGTACCTACCCATCACGTCTACGGAGTTTCGCTAATTTAATTTAACCTTGTAGAATAAAGGTAGGTGCTTAATAAACTCGTGCTGATAGGATAAGTACAGCTTTAAAAATAGTTTTATCACCGCATTTAAAATTTTTAACAATTTCCCAAAAGATATTAGGGAACTCCCTCTGACAATCTTGAATCTTAATTACATAAATAACTCAAAGGTTAGTATAGCGGAAAAGAATTATTTGATAAAAAAGTAAACTGTGATAAATATTGGTTCTGATTTACTGATGTTTATTTAGACAGATACCCACTGCTAAGATTTAAAACTGTTTATAAACATTGTAATTTTTTTTTTAATTTCAATTTTGTAATACTTAGTACCTACTATTACAAAATTGTAATTCTAAAAAAATTACAATAACAATGAATGACTGTTTAACTACACTTATTATTGATGCTAGGTGCATAATTATAACTTGTTTTTTTTTTTAAATATTTCTATGTCTTCTACGAGTATGTAAAGTACCTTTACGATTTTGATGTTAGTCCCATGGAAAAAATTGTCCAGTCTGATGGTCTGTACCACACCCTTAAATTTGGCTGGTCTTTGAAAATTAACCCTGTATATTGATATTTCATGGAGATAGTCATTCAATAGGATTATAATTATGAACTTAGAGGTTTGTATTAATTATGTTTATAAATACACACTTTTTACGGCCGCGAACCATATTTTGTTCAACCTTATACTGAGCGGCAATTTGCAAAAGCCGTAGGAAAAATTTGAATTTATTTATTTATTTAAGAATACAAAAACAAAAAAAAAAAATCGCGGCTTACCCGGGCACGCTTCCCCATAGTGGTTAACTTTTGGCTATTAATAACTTAGTTAAACTTATCACCAAGGTATGAGCTATTCTCGTCCATCTCGTGTCAACACCAGAGACCAAGAATGTTTATGAACCGTTACATGTTTCTTTACTGATAAGACACACGTAATAAATAAATTATTACTTCGTAGTTATTTCTAGCTTTGTTTTTCCCCATACATGGAAGCCACGCCCTATGTGCTTTGCTGATACGTCATGAAATGCCACGTCACGTAAACATAGTCAGTCAGTCAACAGTGCTGTGACGTTATCAACGGACAGGAAGGATAGGCAGGTCTTTGATCTTAGCAACGTACTGCTGTAAGTAACTGGGGAGTTTGTTGCGCCACTTCTTCTTCCCAGCGAAAGCTACTAGAAAGTGGTAAAGGGCAGGCCTTTTGGGGGACTGTCTTTTGTAATTTTGGCGTTCGAAAAGTACTGATTCTCAGCCTAATTTGAATAAATGACTTAATTTTGATTTCGTATTGAGCTATCGCTTAGTTTTCCTGGTTTCCTGGTGGTTTTAGGCGGAGGAGACGACTTTCTATCGCGTGGGCCCTCGGTAAAGCCCCTTTTCTCTTGTAAGGAACAACACGCCATAAGCTCTAAATTGGAATTGGCTCCAATTTTACAACTTGGAATAAACAGTTTGGAAATAAAAAAGATTCTGTTCAGAAAATGTGGTTTGGCAGCAAATTCGGAAAAAAATTACAGTAATCAGTCAACAGAATTATATAAAAACTGGTAATGGTTTTTCTTTATAATTTTTCTCACATAGATTTACATTTTGGAACGGGCTTTAGCTTCAACTTTCTGACTAACTGACCGACCCCTTGGCAATTCAAAAGTGCTTGTTTAATGGTTTCATTGAAATAAATGCTTTCATATTATTACATATTCCTTAATATTTATAAATAGAAGAGAGCACATATAACCCGCAAGAGTGAACTTGATACTTTGCTCGGATGACGTAAAAGTGCGGTACTGAGGCGACGATGGTGGTAGCGGTAACAGCTCGGGGTCGAGAGGGGCCGCGCGGGTCTCAAGATAACTGTTGTGGGTGGTTCCTATGATGAATAAAAAAACGGTTCAAGTGTGAGTAGGACTCACGCACCGAGGTTTCCGTACAAATTTGTAGGTATGTAACTACAAATTTACGGTTTTCGTATTTTTTCCTTTACTTGTGCTACATGATATTGCTTCTTGCCAAATTTCATGATTCTAGGTCAGCGGAAAGTATAAGTACTCGTAGGTATAAGGTTTTGATTCCCTTGCGAGTGTCAAAATATGCGGCATAAACGGAACATAAACACGCGTATCTTTTGATTGCGTTGACTTAGAAGTTTGATTTTTTCATTGCTTCAAGGGATTGCAGCCTTGAGTATTTGTTATTAATTTCAATTTTATAACTCCACGCGTTCCAGAGAAAAAGGGTCTTGACGACGGACAACGAAGTGATCTTACAAGGGTTCTGTTTTTCTTTTTGAGGTACGGAACCCTAAAAACATAACTGACTGAGGGAAAATACATGATCAATTAAGTATTATTATGTAACACAATTTGTTTATTTTCCTTAAAGTAGAAACCAATGAAAGAAACGATATCCTTTTTTAGAATTGGAAGTACACAGAAATGACACACGCATGGAAAACGACGCTGATGTTACGGAGAATAAACATCAATACGAGCAAACAATACCTACGTCACAGGTTCATTGAGAGTGCAATGTTCATGTTTACATGTCTAAAAATAATCAGCCGTCCCATACATAGCGCGACAGGTAGTACACAGTAGCAACCTCACATATCCTTTCTCCCGGGAGAAGTCAAGACTTCTCCTGGGTTAACCAGAGATGAGGAACAAGTTCCTTACCTCTAGTTGGCCTTTATTGGGCGGCTGGAGTGAACACTGACGAGGAACAGAGCTCCCACCTCATTCTTGCCTTTATTGGAGCTTGAGTGGAGATTCGCAAGAGCAAACGTGCTCGGAGGAAGGGAGTATTAGTAGGGATCTTGAACATACTTCCGGTATTGTCCTGATAGCCGTGGAAGTACGGTCTCCACTCCTCACAAGCACCTCAGGACATGTCGCTGTTATCATATCAAGCTATACCTCGCATTGTATACACCAGCCATGGTCAAACATGTTGTGCCAAAGAATATCCTGTAACACCTATAATAAACATCATAAAATGTATATTATCTACAAATGTTTTTGCAAATAAATTAATCTGAATCTGTATAGGTTTTTCGTAAAGACGCCAGCACATCAAGCTACAAATCAATCTGTCAAATTTCTTTAATATATTTTCAACTTTATCGCTGAATGCTTAAGGTTCAAGGTTGTTTGGGAAAATTTGACAGTTTCGGGTAGCTTGACCTGCTGGCGTCTGTACAATCAGAAATCAGCTTATACTGCATGCTGCTTATGTTATGTATAGCTTGATGTGTAGCCGTGCGAGCCAATTGAAATTTTGTATTGGGACAGTTGATAATTTTTTCGCGATTACACTATTGGTCCCATGCAGAGAGTTGTTCGGTTTAATGGTTTGTTCCTCACCCTTAAATATGACCACGCCTTTCTGATACGTGCTGAATAGGTAAATTTCTACAGTTTTTATCCAGAAGGTTATTAAACGAATTATGCACCGTTAAACTTACACTAGATGACACCTAAATTATTGCCAAAATAAAAGGGCGCTGCTGGATTTTCAACTTTCGGCGGTTAGTCGAGCGTTGAAAATCCAACAGCGCATTTAGGTGTCGCCTAATGTTAGTGAAAACTAACATGTCAGGCAAACTGAAATGTCAGACAGGCGAAATACTTACTATTTCGCTTCAGGTCCATGAGTTGCTGCGAAAACACAAGCATACAATACTTATAACATAAGATTGTTGTTAGTACAAAGTCCATGTTTTCCTACAAGTTCCAGTATTCTTCGGTATTTACCACGGAAGTTGGGTTCAGACCGCGTGTTTGGAAACGGTATTGTGAGTACAAAGCTATAAAATATTTGACATGCCACATAACATAAAATCACGCTTTCGTCGCATAGGGGTAGGCAGAAACATCAGAATGCAACTTGCTACGATCCTTAAGTAAACCTGTCGCTTCGTTTATGTTATTACATCAGAAGGCCAATTCTCGTAATTTAAAAACTCCCAAATCAAGTCGCAGTCTCATCTTGGCGACACGCAAATGTCAAAAATGTAGGGAAATTAGAGGTATTTTTGGCAGATCGAGTCTGAGATCAGACTGTGAACGTTCTGAAAAATACGAGATTTGCCCCTTTGGTCATACACGCAGCCGCGGGTTGTTCGAAAGAGATACCGTGGCCCCTGGCACAGGCAACTGAAGGAACACGGGTGGGTTTTAGTCAGTAAAAGTCTGACACGCCCTTCCGCTCACCCCAGAGCGGGACAGGTCATTCGATGATTTCTCACCCGAAAAAAAAAATGGTCATACACGCATGTCTTGTGCGAGTACTACGCACGTGACCTTTCAGAAGAACATCATCAATAAGGTCACTATATCCCCTTCTAGGGCTGTCCCGACGTTTCCACTCACATCTGCCTTGTAAATACGTTTTGTTAGTCACCTTTCATTCACCCTCCGAACATGACCAAACCATATAAGCATACTCTTTTAATATTTTGTCACAACATCTTATTTTATTCTGCACCGTCTTTGTGTTATCACATCATTCCTCTGCCTACCATTCAAAGTTGCACCACACAAACTCAGTCAGCCACCAGTTCATTCCAAACTTTAAGTTAAGCAGTCCATAATAGGCGTTCTCTTTTACAGCAGCCGAAATAAATAAACATGCTGATGAGCTTTTGAAGAGAAACGTATTAAATTCAAACGCCGGAAATTCCAGAAACACTGACTAATTGCGTATTCTTCAAGAAAGAGGTGTTAATGCAACAGAAGTAATCAAAACATAAGCTATGTATTTCAATATCAATCTTTATTTATATAATCAGCCTCTAATGTTCCCACAGCTGGGACACAGGTCTCCTCTTTTCGAGAGGGAGTGGGCTGTAACCCACCATGCAGGCTCAGTGCGGGTTGGCAGATGTCACATGTTTTGTTTCTCTGTGTGACCGCTTACATAACATACATACATAATCAGCCTAGAAAGTTCCCACTGCTGGGACACAGGCCTCCTCTCTGTGAGAGGGAGTGGGCCGTAATCCACCACGCGGGCCTGGTGCGGGTTGGTAG
The DNA here is from genome assembly GCA_951799955.1 of Apamea anceps. Lineage (NCBI taxonomy): Eukaryota > Metazoa > Arthropoda > Insecta > Lepidoptera > Noctuidae > Apamea > Apamea anceps. The sequence continues at coordinate 11,839,177 of OX637520.1, forward strand.
ACGTCACATGTCTTTGAATTTTTGGTTCTAGGACATGTCGGTTTCCTTACGATGTTTTCTTCACCGTTTTGAGGGTGGTGACGAAATAATTTACATAAAGTAAAGCGCCTGTCTGGGTTCGAACCCACGGCCTACAACTCGTAAGTCGCGGCCGTTACAACGGGGCCACCACTGTTCTCATTTTTATCTAACTATATCTGTAAGTATTATAAAACAAAGTCTCTTATCGTGACTCTCTATCAGACCGCTTATTTCTTCTAAACTAGACGAAACATTTTGTTGTGTTTTTAACCATCTTTTAGTTACAGAATTTATTCCGGAAGCTTTATTAAAACGAAGTATTTTCACGTAACCTCGTGTACTTTTTAACTTACATGTTATAGCACACAAATCTCGATGTTTTAACATGGCCCACATCGTGCAAAACAGGGGCGGGTCACTAGTTCATAAATAATAGAAGAAAAGACTTTATATAAATAATAAATAGAAGAAGGTACTTATTTGAAAGTGCACATAAATTAAAACATAACTTATTTTATTAATGAACACTTGAAACGCCTTTGAAAGTAACTCTCTTAATTAAAATATCAAGCTAAATTCTAACAAAGTTTATGAAAGGTGAATAAAATTGAGATGACGACATAGAAATTGTCTCCTTTTTAAATAAAATATACTTTAGGCTTAGATGGACCCCTTTTTGATAAACATAGTTGTGTTACCTACGTTTATCAAAAAGTGGTCCATCTTAACAAAACTTAGTTACATACGATTCATAAACAGCGTTAAACTAGTCAGCGCCTGACGTAAATGGACGTACTTTTATTTGCCATTTTTTAATCACGTCTAAACTGTCTATGGGGTTTCTTAATTTGACAGGACTAAACTAATATTTTATCTTCTGTCCTTTTCTGAATGAAATAGAAAGAAAAAGATGACCTGAACTTAAATTTAGTTTAGTTTGTGAACAAGGGAATCGGCCCCATTATAACGAAAATTAAGGGTTGGTTTAGTTTGTCGTTTATTATTAGTTTAAAGTAAACAGAATCGATATGAAAATATCTGCTTAGATGGTCAACTGAGTTTTCGGTTACCTAATAATAACTTAATAATACGGAGATAGTGAATCAAATTTTTAAAAGATCTTTTTCGTGGAAATAACAATGCCTGTTAATTTCCAACGAATGAAGACTGCATGATGCATCGGAATTTAGTCTTAAAATCGCGAAAGTTTGAAATAAAGATAAGCGGTCTTCTAAAGAATGTCCGATAAGATCGGACGAAACAGTTACTCCTAAGAGCAAAGACAAACTATGTATCTCACTTTTCGCAACGAACAAGATACTTTCATCCAGGCAGTAGGCACGTTGCGTTGTTGCTACGCGCGAAAGTTATTTTGATCCAGACGCTGTGACGTAACTCCTTGAACTATTGGGCTCCTAGTGCGACAAAATGAAAACTATAGTAAAATGTGGCTTTACACAAATTGTTTTCTTTTAACCCCCGACGTAAAACCGACGGGGTGTTATAAGTTTGACGTGTCTCTCTCTGTGTGTGTGTGTGTATGTCTGTCTGTGGCATCGTAGCTCCCGAACGGATGAACCGATTTTAATTTTGTTATTTTTGTTTGAAAGGTGAATTTGTCGGGAGTGTTCTTAGCTATGTTTGATGAAAATCGGTCCAAGATGGCCGCCGCTACAAAATAGCGGATTATATATTTTTTCACAACTCCCTCAATATGGGTATCAAATGAAAGGGCTTGGCTAGTAGAATACTATACACTATGACAAATTTCAAATCTAAGATGGCCACCACCACAAAATGGCGAATTACAAAAAACTGATTAAATACCAAATTACCTGAATCTTAAAACGCAAGAAAATAAAAGAAAAGAAATAATAAGGAGTCCCTACAAAAAGCATGAAATAAAAAATTAAATTAAAAATTTAAAAAACCCCCGACTACGTGAAACCCTATAAAAAGAAAAAAATAACCTTGAAATTATGACCCTAGGTAAGTACGTATGAAATTTTTTGATTAAATATTGTCCTGTCGGGGGACCGCTACTATTTTAAACTTTAACAGAACATTAGGCTAATAATTAGAGCGGTCCCCCGACGGGACAACAATTAATCAAAAAATTTCATACGTACTTACCTAGGGTCATAATTTCAAGGTTATTTTTTTCTTTTTATAGGGTTTCACGTAGTCGGGGGTTTTTTAAATTTTTAATTTAATTTTTAAATAGAAACTTGAGGTTCTTGAACTTTTGCAAGATCTTGAAATGTTGGAACTGAAACTTGGAAATCAAACGTTTCCTTCATATCTTTCCACTTTTAAAGAAAGATACACTTAGGTTTTTGGTATCGATCACATTTTTTTTTTTTGCCTGCTTTGTGTCCCCCTGCTAGGCCTTTTTCCTTCCAAACTTAGGGAGGTTTGGAAGGAAAAAGGGGAGGCCTTTTTGGATAATATAATATAATATCCCTGGACATTTCACACAGCGCCATCTAGTCCCAAGCTAAGCAACCTAATGCTTGTGTTATGGTAACAAGATGGCTGATAAACTAAGACCTTGTGCGTTCTCTGCCCATGTTGGCCCTGCAAACGTTACCAGATCGTCACACCGCTTTCGCCGTGGTCTACCTCGACGACGATCGAGCACATACATACGATTAATTAAAAACTGTCAAGGCTTCGCACTCTATTTATAAAGCAACTCTCCTTTTTTAAATAACTGTCTAAATGTAATGTCATGTCAACCGTGTCAAACAATGCCGTGTCAAATCAAGTTGAAAGCACATTCAACTTTTTTTTTTCAAAATCAACAAAAACTATTCCACGAGGTAACGGAGAAAAACCAGAGATTATTTTGGTTTAGACGCACAAATGACGAATATGTATTGGTGAAAATAATGCAGAAGGACCAAAACGCGAAATAACCAATACGCAAAATGACCAATCTCAATTACTCATATTGGCCAATCTTCTTAATACTCATATTGACCTATATTAATGATGCGAAATGACCATATCAAATATACGCTTAAGAGTCAAAGTCTTTTAGTTAGGTACATAAGGAGTGACAAGGGAGCTTTTTGCGCTCTTGCTGCAGGATAGGCCATGGTGTCGGAGGCAGTCGACAGCTTCACCGCATTGACAGCGATGTTTGATTAATAACTTGGATGAAGATATGTATATTCTCTATCTTTCCTTGCTTCAGTCCTGGATTCATGTTCATCTCGTCTTCTTTCCCCACATCACCTTATTTTTCACTAGCTTCTGCCTGCGACTTAGATAGATTGATAGATTTTTTCTGACTTTTGCTCGGCTCCTAAGGGCTATAGTGTGATGTTAATTAGCATATAATCTTCCTCAAGAATTGGCCTATCAACTGCAAAAAGTTTTATTTCAAATCCGACTCCAGAGATTACCCCCTTTATACAAACTTACAAACACTTCATAATATTACTCGCTGTACCCCGCGGTTTCACCCGCATAAGCTTTGATCCGGTGGGAATATCGGGATAAAAAGTATCACAAGTTATTATCCTGGTTATAAACTATCTGTGTGCCAAATCTCATCCAAATCCGTTTAGTAGTTTTTGCATGAAAGAGTAACAAACATCCATCCGACCATCCATACAAACATTCGCATTTATTTTTTTATATTATTATATTATAAATTATAATATACCTAAGTTTAAGTACAGATTTGCGTTTGCCTCGAAAGTCTTCGTATTGCATAAAATCTTCACTAACCTAACTAACGTAATACTCAGATAACTATTTCTAAAGTTCAAATTCTGATACTATTACCGCTTAGCAACACTCCAGGGGTTCTACTCCGAAGTAGTATCGGCCGAATGTTCAGCCGTTCGAATATTGACTATGGTCCCGACCCAACTGAGCCGATCCGAATTTTTGTCGCATTTTTCAATAATATTCGGTTCGGCCATGTGTCGGTCCGATCCGAACATTCGCACTTTGCACTTCGGAGTAGGCCCCCTGGTTATTTCAATCTTGTTGCTAGGCCACGCTGTTTCTAACTATATCGCACCTTTACAAGCTATCCGACACCCAGTATATTCCCAAGCACGTTGAGATCAGTTTTCATTTCACCTAATGCGATTGGATACCGTATGATTCCTATACAATGAAGTATGAGATCCATCCGCACGTTCCCAAGGAAATCGATCCGTCTTTTAGGTCAGTCATTGTCCGAATATCTATACTTCTATACTTATTACTTATTACTTATATATATATTTATATATAATATTATAAAGAGGAAAACTTTGTTTGTTTGTTTGTTTGTTTGTAATGAATAGGCTCAAAAGCTACTAAACCGATTTAAAAAATTCTTTCACCATTCGAAAGCTACATTATCCACGAGTAACATAGGCTAAATTTTATTTTGGAAAAAAATAGGGTTCCGTAAGATATTTGGGTTTTTCGGACACAAGGTGTAAAAAATCAACCAGAAAAGTTACTTATTTTGCATACGCTGCCTAACCTATAAAAGATAGAACCATAAAATGTTCAAATTAATTGTAGATCTTATAAATATCTACAAAAAAGTCCGCGACACACTATACCTATCTATGTCGAGTGAGGCACAACAACCATTTTTTAATTTAAAAATCTTGAATTTTTTTTGGACTACATTTAAACGCATTTATTTTACTCATGCTATTAATCCTTATCAAAATAAATTATTTCATCAGTAAGTACTGTTTATGTAGATAATATTTGGTCTTTGAATGATTAAAATCGGACGTTTAGTTTGAAGTTAAGTTAAAATATTACGATTTCTGCTGCACGGCCCGTTGCGAAGTGGGCGTCACCAAGGCCGTGCACGTGCAGGAATAAGTTTACAAAATCAAAAATCAAGTCATAATATAACTATTTACATCACATCCATGATCTGTAGTGTTATAAAGTTTTCATAATTTTCGCAAAGTTTAAAAAAATCATCTTCTTACTTCTATTTATTTAAAAAAAAAATATTATGTATCTTTATGGGTTATTTTGATTTCCTTTTTCGCAAAGTTTAAACTGATATGACTGGAGTTTTACTAAACAATAAAAAACAAACTTAATTTTGCGGTTCGATCCCTAGATCCGATTACTGTACCAACCGCAAATAATAAGTTTGTGGTAGGTTAGGTCACACGCAGTGGAGTTCATTTTTATTCCTTTTACTTTTTAGAGTTATTTAGGTTTATTTTTATATAAGTCGTAGGTATAGATTTTAATTTTAAAGTATAGGTAGTATATTTGATAGTGTACGTAGTGACCGTAGGTTATTTTATAATACTGTTAGGTAGGATAGTCATTCGTATAGATATTAGTTTTTAGAGATTTTGCTTATTTATTGAGTTTAGATTGAGGGGCCCGTGGCTAAATAATAACAGCCGCACAGGTCGATCGGTCAGGTTAAGCTACGCTTGCCGCGGTCGGTCTGTGGATGGGTGACCATCTTTACATACCGAGACACCTCCGTGCCTCGGAAAGCACGTTAAGCCGTTGGTCCCGGCTGTCATTCGTGGATCTTTGACAGTTGTTACGGGTAGTCAGAAGCCCGAAAGTCTGACAACCAGTCGTACCAAGGGTATCGTATTACCCAATAACTGGGTTGTGGAGGTCAGATAGGCAGTCGCTCCATGTAAAATACTGGTATTCAGCTGCATCCGGTTAGACTGGAAGCCGGCCCTGAACATAGTTGGGAAAAGGCTAGGCAGATGATGATTGAGTTTAGATTAGTTATCGTCATAAATAGGTTTATTTAGGTAGGTAGGTATTTTATTTTCTGTTATTGAGTTTATTTATTTTTTTAATTAGGTAGGTACTTAGGTAAAGATATCATATAGGTACCCTCTTAATCACCATTAATGAGACACAATTGGTTTCCTAATGTAATTAGCCACAAAGGGCCCGCGAGATAGATGGCATCCTGGTGCACATACATTTTATCCTGTTAACACGTTCCCGTGGGATAATTTCCGACATCCACGCGGGCGAAGCCGCGGGCAGAAGCTAGTACATTATAATTCGCAAGAAGCTGGCAGTATCATCACAACGGTATTATTTTCTCATAGTTTGTCTTATTTATTTTTAGTATATTTATGCATTTATTTGTGCTTATATTTACTTAGGTATACCTATATTTTGGTATAGTTTTAATAAGTTTATGCGTATCTTTACATTTAAAATATTAGTTCCTCAATTTTCATGATTGCACTATCACTGTTTGTCTCTGCATTACCCAAAGGTTGACTGGTAGAAAATACCTATGGCATTAAGTCCGCACTGTACATGTATGTGCTTGAAGTAGTAAATAAAATAAATAAATATCTCGGATTTCAACAGAACAGTGCCAACGTACAACAATATTGAAACAGTATCACAAAATATCATGCCTGTAGTCCTTGAAGGGTTAGGCAGAGCTGCACCTATACCCACATTCAGCTTGTTATGTTTAACTCCCATATATCAGGGGGTAACCTTAGTTACAATACGATAATAATTATTATGAAAATTCTGTATAACATGTATTACACATGTATTACGAGTTACAACAGACTTAACATTTTCTAATAAAAATAAAAGGAAAATAACTTTTCGAAGAAATCACAAAACAAAAGATAGCACAGACTAAAAAAGATACATACATCAGATAAAAGCAGAAAAATAAAGATCAAATAAAAAGTGTAACGTCCGATGTAAACAATTAGCAGGAAAGTGTGCCTCACGGAGGCAAAAGAAGTTTTCTTACACTCAAAATTTTTTGTGTTCCTTGTAAACCTTGAACTTATGTTATGTTATCTAACATTCAAGTTACCTAACATGAAATGATAGCAGTTTCGTTACAAATCTTCTTCTATAATAATCATATAACTGAAACTCGGTGTTGCCGTCTCGTTCCTTGGTAAAGAAAATGACAACAACAGGTTATGTTTACCAGTTCTGCTGGTTACGTGAAGATTTCATGAATACAGTTCATAACACATTTATGGAATAAATTATGTTATAAACTGTTTTTGCTTAGCATTGAACCGTTTCTACTACATTTTAACGATATAGTTGTAAGTTAGGGCCCTTGGCTAAATAATAACAGCCGCATAGGTCGATCGATCAGATTAAGCTACGCTTGCTGCGGTTGGTCTGTGGATGGGTGACCACCTTTACATACCGACACCCCTCCGTACCTCCATTCCCCGGCTGTCATTTGTAGAACTTCGACAGACGTTACGGGTAGTCAAAATCTAACGACCAGTCTTACCAAGGGGTATCGTATTACTGTCAGATAGGTAGTTGCCCCATGGAAAATACTGGTATTCAGCTGCATCCGGTAAGACTGGAAGCCAACCCCAACATAGTTGAGAAAAAGCTGGGCAGATGATGATTGTAAGTTTATGACCAAGGCAAATCTAATGGACAAAATCTAGATGACGAGACTAGTAAAAGAAAGCACACTTAATCTTGAATATTAAAAGTATATATAATAAACTACAGGCAAAGGAAACCATGGACCATGAACTGTGTGAATGATGATATGGTTAGAAAGGGGGTGACTACCGAGATGACGACTAATAGAGGAGTATGGAAGAAAAAGACATGTTGCGCTGACCTCAAATAATTGATGAGAGAAAGCAAACATAACAACTTTATGCTATAACAACCTTGAGGATTTTTAACAAGCCTTTTTAATATACTATTAAATGTAGCGCACAATTCAGTGGTAGCGTCTCAAGACAGTCTAGGGGTGTGGTGGCGTCTAGACGTTCCCTTTAAGTTCTTGTGTACTTACTGATTTCGGTGGTTTTATTCTAAACCCAAAGCCCCTAACTAGTGATTCTAGTGGACGGAGATAGTTACAGAAAATGAATCATTAACTTACCCAATTACGATATAAAAAGAGGTGCATTAATCTTAAATCCTAATTTACTTCCCTCAAAATACTAACACTGCCTTGCCTTTACATTAACGAGACCTCATTGTTCGTGAACATTGAATGACAATGACATGAATTATGCCTAAGAAGATCAAAAACCGCCCAGTACTAGAGCAACCTTTGCATGGCTCCGAAATGTTTTAATAAGCTACCAAATGACATAAAAGATTTAAACTTGACGCATTTTAAACGCACCATAAATATTTTTAACTTTTTTATTATATTATATTGACGAATTTCATGCTGACAAAATTTCTTGTGACCGATTCTGTATTTATTTATGATTTATAATGTAATATTCCTATCTAAAGACTTTTAATTTATTTGAATTGTATTGTATATAATGTTTTATTTAAGTATAGTGTATGGAGGGTAGATTTTTAAGTTTCTATAAAATATCTGTAAGACCTGTTTTATCACCAATAATCGCACTAATAAATACTTTGACTTTGAACTATTTTGATGAACCACATGCTGTAAAAGCAATTGAAGTTGTAATAAACCGATTGCAACAGTTGTAATAGGTACATACATAGGAACTGTAACGACATAATTTCCTCATATATTTTACGACTTCCTTCTAAAGGTAAGAAACAGCTGTGAAATCAAATTTTCCAGCACATTACCAATGTACAACTTACGATAGAAAACAACACGTTTTGGTAAAACTCTAAGTTATGGTCCCTGTAACGGGTAACGCAGAAAAATTAGTGGTTAATGAAGAATTTATTGAAGATTCATTAAAGGTTGTGATGATGGGCTTAAAACTACTAAGGATTATTAAAACGTTGAGCAGAAATTTAAAATTAATAGCCAACCTACTATTGAGAATAACGATAAGGAAAGAAAGATCAATGACATGACTTTTGTATTCAATAATATTAATAATCAATTCAAGTAAATATTTATGAGGACGGGAAACGGAATTGAGTCATCATCATCATTCATCGGCGAAAATGTAAAAGATGTTAGATTAGATAATGAAATGATTCAGACTTACTACAGGAATACTTAAGATAAATACGAAAGTATAATAACTAAGTAGTAAAGTTCTCGAAACACCTGAGAATCAATTGCAAAATCCCTGAAATAGATTTATTCTAATTACTGCATATAAAATAATCCAATTGTACAGTTACTCTTTTCTATTTAAACACTGGTTCAATTAGCTGAATACCTGACTTCTGTGTGTTGTGAATGTTTTAATCATTTATTCAATCAATCAATTTGCTGTAGTATTAAATTAACCTTCGATGCAATCCTTCTTGACTTCCCAGGACCTTCAAGCGATCTATTGTCCCAACATAATTTATTTATTGTTGTCGCAATCACTAAAGTCTTTTGATTGCAAACTTTAGGAGGTTTAATTTTACGAATGGCACTGACAGTCTGCTAATGTTCTGCGATTAGTAATAAAAAAATCCGAAATTTGAGATGAAAACATTGACTAGTGAAACTGAAACTAATATCAAGTGGGTTTATCTAATAATGATTGGGAAAGGTCCATAACTGTATATAAAACTATTAGCATTTGTAACTTTAGTCGGTCAGTAAATGTAGACGAGATATATAGGTAGTTTTGATAAAGCAAATGAACTATTAATCGGTAGCATCTTCAAAACAATAAAAAATGATGCAAACGAATCTCAAAACAAACCGCGCACCGCAAATTTCACAAGCGATAAAACAAAAACCCAGGATGTTGACCGACATTTTAGCTGTTGTAGATTTATACGTACTGTCGCCAGTGAAGTACTCGCGGCGGTGACTGGAGGGGGCCGCCACGCGCCGGCCGCGGCGGCGGCTCCGGCGGACGGAGCAGCCAGTTGTCACAAGACAGCCGAGCGAGAAAGACGCGGCCTAAACGACCAGCGTGTTCTCAAAACTTTACGCGACTAACAACTGCAGTATACAAAAACATTATTGACTGAGAGTGTTCAGTTGCAAGTTAAAGTGTTGTGATAGTGATGACATTGTCTTGGAATATTTGGTTCTCATGTCTCCTGGACAAGCTTTGATGTCAGGGATGGATTTGAGAGACCGACTTGTGGAGGAGATTGTACTCCTAGCGCTGTTCCTGGTGTCAACTGCGGCCAACTCGTTGGCTTTACTGGTTTTCTGCCGTCGGCCGGGACTTAGAACTATATCAAATCGGTAAGTTCACCTTTCCTTTTATGTCACCTTTGTATATCACCTGTGTAAACTTTAATAGAAAAAAAGGCATCAGGATTCTGAGTCATTAAATTTCAAGGTTAACAGGTTCCCAAATACAAAACCGTTAAATATTAATGTCGTTACTTAAACTTGAAGTTTCACAAGTTTAGATGGTCTGTCGAAAACTGTTGAACAAATACAAGAGAGAGTTGTAGATGTTGTAAATAATAATTTATTAAATAGATTAAACATGAACGTTACTAGTGAAAGCAATAGTAATAATAATCGACTTTCGACATGTCAGATAACGTCGATGATGCAAAAGTTAGGGTTGGTAGTTTGGAAATAGTTGGACTTGTTCACAAGTACAAAAGGAACATAAAAACAATGGAATGAAACTTCAAACGAGTTGTATTTTGAAATGAGAAGTGCACCTTGTTTTATGAGAACCCTCACTAAGTTGGGCCACCGGCCAAAACCAGTAGTATTATTAGACTTAGTGCTGTAGTCTCTCTACCTGATGCCATGCCTCTTTTCATTTATTTTGCGGCCGCTATGCTTGATTTATGATCCGTAAAGAGAATTTTTGACGTATTGCAAAACAAAATTTACAATATAATCGCAACACTGATTGATGTCAATCGCTATTCATTTAGTATTGTAAAATCTACTATCAAGATGGTTAAGTAAGATATAAAATTTCGTCACGTTTTTATCAATCATAATCGATTTTATATTTAAATTGTTAAGCTCTTCAGTGAAAAAGGCTTCATCATCATGATAATGAGAATCTTTATCCAAACAATACTGAAATGCATACAATGCACCGTTTCTAGATATTCTAAGACTGTAAGAATAGTTTAAACCAAGACCACGAGAAAAAACCAAAGAACTGAATACAGTCATTCCCACATTAACTTTTTACGACTTGGCATTAAAAATCCAATCTTGTTTAACCAAAATGAAAATTCTCTTCAAAAACTTGTTTGAACATGTGCCACATTTAGTTCTAGACTAATCCGAATAAATCGTTATTGTTCCACATGACAAAAGGAACACCAAAATCTATTGGCCATGAATTGCTTAATTTACTTTAAAAGTCAAAACTTTTTTTTGCAACCTCCGAAACAATAATGTGGGCCACTGCTTTGTCCTGGTAGCTTGGTACTTACCTTTAAAAGTTTTTTTGCTCAACTAACTGCCCACGAGCAGCAGAGAAGTTTCGACAGAAGGTCAAACTTAAAGTCGTACACTCCAAAAACTCTTTTCATAGTTTGGAAATCCATCAAAATCCGCCCAAACTTTCTCGAACAGTTATCGTCTCTTTTTTTTTAGCTTTTTTGTATATGTGGCAGCCGTTAGTAGTAGTTTTAAGTGAATTGAAATCACGTGTACCAACAAGTGGCCATTCGCAATTAATTTTGATCAATTGGCCAAATGTTTCCACCAAAACATTGGACGAAATATTGGATGAAAAGGTTGGGAAAACAGTTAAATCTTGGAAAAGCCGCTATGTAAACATGCCAAATACCTATTACAAATCCCAAACAATGTTTCCTAATACAGATGTAATTTAAAATAAATTTTTCCTCAAACACATTAAAATAATCGTTATTCCGCAACATTATTATCAGAATACTTGAAAACTAAAAATGCCAAACTGATTACTCGAGTAATAAAATTGGCCTTTGGTTCCGGTTAAGGCCGTTATTCAGTTCAAGTTCTGACTGATATGGAAGATAAGAGAAACCTTATAGACAAGGCAACAGACAAAATTGCATGACAGGATAGTATCTACAAACGAATCCATTAAAACCTTCCTCCAAGAGTTGAAGTGAAAAATGAACATAGAATAGTAATTGGTGCAGTTTATCAATTCCATATTTACAGTACCTAGCAGGGCGTATCAAGGCAAAACAATGCTTATTTGCTGAAGCCGATAAGAAAGCATTGGCCTAAGAAGACAATTAGGACGATAGTCGTATTAGTTGTTTAGAATATAAATTTGAAACAGTACATGTTTTTAAGCATTATTCCAATAGTAAAATGGGACATGACAAAATATGATCATGATTCATTTAGTCCAAAAGAAAAAAATCTGGACAGAATAAAAAAGTCGTTAATACGGAGAAACAATTCCACATTTCAGATTGCACAGGAGACGAAATTTTTATGTCCTAAGTAGATTTTGACACTGATATTATGAAAGAAATAAGATAAACACAAAATATTAGAGATGCATTACCTGATGATAATAAAAACAAAAACTATCTGTTCACATTGTTTAGTATATTGTTTACGTCTGGAGAATTTTCGTATCAGTCATTGTTACTAGTCTTGAATAATCTTGTTTGCATCGATTTATCAGGTTTTTAAACTACAATGCACTTCTTGATACGAGATTTGGGTTTCAAGGACTGAGATTAAAGGAACAAATCTTTGTCTGTTTTTAGATATATTTATAGTCACGTAGATTTGGCAGAAATCGAATTTGCACAATCTAAATGGATTTCTGATTAAACTTTGACTTACGATTTTATACCAGAAATGAAAATGATGCGCTACCGCGACTCCGTAAAGTCTCCTGTTTTTTATCCACTTGATTATTAGTTCCAACATCAAACATGCCGTGCTAATTGTTCCTGATTCTCCGAATGACTTGATCGCCTTTTTAATTGGGATTCCAAACTAATTTAAGACATCATTTAACAAAGGCGATGATTTCAGTCTAAAAGGCGGAAAGTCTAGAATCCCGTTCGACCATGACTCTGATTTGCATCACGGTATAGTCTATTCTAGATATGAAACTAGAATATAAAATGGAATCCAGAAGATCTAATCGAATTTACAGTATATTATGATACACTTGGTACTGACCTCAGGACGCGCGCGTGTCACAAACCCGACCACTAATCGAAAGAGCAAATGACTGCTGCAATTACTAAAGAACTCATTAACAATCTCCTTGTTTATACCTAAACAAACAATTCTTTTAAACGTGATCATAATGATTCTGCTCAATTTGGTGTCAAACGATTTAACGGTCGAACGGTCAACTTGAAAAAATACGCCAATCAGCACTCGGACTTGGATCACGCTATCTGATCATAGATTTGATTAAATTAGTCAAATCTTTCCTCATCTTTAGCTTTTACTAGGTAGATAGTCGAAACCACGTCTTCATTCAATTCTATGTCACTCTAATCACTACTGAATTTATATTTACTATTAACTTTGATATGCTAACATTTACTAACATCATCAAACAATGCACCTACCTCATTAACTACTTCGATAACCTCTTTAGATACCCATTCAAGTACTTCACTTCTATTAATATCCCATAGTAACTACGGTTGTTCCAAAACAGTTTCTCATGAACCGTCACCATGATTCATCGAATCCTGACCCCTAGTGGTTAACCAGCTAATTGTGAATGGCACAACAGGCGTGGGTCCCTCTAACATTGGGTGTAGTTTTGCAATTTGTCCGGGTGCTACGCAATCGGTTCAAATGCAATAATCATACTGTCGCTCTCTTGTGCAGTCGTAACAGACTTTTCCTCATCAATCAATAATGATAGCATTGGATCTGATGGAAATTCACAGCTTCTTTTGATAGTGGAGATCGAAACAAACAATGGAATTTTATTTTTGTTTCCGTAAATCTTGTACATCATAAATATGTTTCGAAAAAATTTTATACGCTCAATGTATCTCAAGTATTGAACTAAATTTATAGCAATCCTTGGCACGTGCCCGCTTTGATCGTGCATACAAAGTTTAATACTAAAGCAATAAATGAATTTTCGGCTACTTATCCTTTAATATTTTGATATCACGTGTCATAATATCCTCATACAGATTGTAATCACTATTAATATTGCATATGTATTTCTTTACTTTGATTCATATTGTTAATTCCTTATCAGTGTCAAAACACATTGTTTTGAAACTATACAAGTATTTGTAAAGAGGAATTTGGTTTAATGTTTATTGTTAAAAATCACGACTAAAGAATTTCAACTCGCGTGTAAACTGAGTTAACAAAAAATGGTTCTGTTTGGTTAGAGAATTAAAAACGGCTGAATTTTACCGTTGATTTTGTACCTGTAGAGTCGTTTGACACTTAAAAAAAGGTCTAAGTGAAGGCCTCTGCAGACAGATGAACGAAGCGACAGTGCGACACGGTTCTAGTATAACTATTTCTATGAAAACTTCATAGAGCCTTAAAACGCGCAAAAGCAGCGCACTATCCCCAAAACTAATTCAGAAATCAAATTCCTAATTACATACGTAATTAGGTTAATTCTGAGTTAGCAACCCGATTTATTACGAACGTTCGATTAAAAATAAATGTTAAATTCATTACCAATTTCCTCGGTTTCATTCGGTACTTCGGTAGTATTGCGATTTATTTTATCTAATCATTTGGTAAACGGAAGAATTGGATTGAGTTTATTATAAATAATCTGTAATTAGTTCTAGTATCAAGGCTTGCAGATGTTTTCTGTTATTACGGATTTACTTTGAGGAAACTAGTGCATTATCACTTAGTACATAACGGTATTAATATTTCATGTAACCTCATATTGATAGTAATATTCTTAGTGGTATTATTAGCACACAATGACCTCATATTATAATTAGTTCACATAACCTCACGTGGGTCCCATTGAACTCTGCTTACTCCACAACCGATAAAAGTGTGATAATATTTATCACTTGCATAATAGTAATGGCTTTAAACTGAAACAACAATAGTCTAGTATTGAAAGGTCGCGGTGGTTAGTTCTGGCTTTGGGCCATTAGTTTTATAGATTTAAAGTTATTCGTACTACATTTTGTCTGTAGGTAAAATTTTACCGCTGCAAATTATAATGACTAAGAGCACATTTCAGCATGGAAACTTCCAAAAAAAATTCCACAATAATGATGTGATGTGATGACACTGACAGTTTTTGAATGCGGTTTAAATATGCTGGTCGCGTTTAGTTTCTTCACTGCTAAAATTTATCCTAAGTATAAAATGGTTTGCTAATATAAACTCACTATCATGCACAAATAGAATTTCAGCCCCGTAAGATTACACTTTTATGCAAACTGACCGTTCGTTCCACAATAATTATCAATTTATCTTACGCCTTCTGCAAATAAAGCGAGTGTGCCGAATGACTCAGATGCAATATTGTAAATCAATGCAACGCATTGCCGGATAACTGTTATTATTGAATGGAAGAAACCAAGTAACCGCAGACGTATGGTTTAACACGATAATCTTACTCTAGTAAACAGTCTAACCACCCATATTTTTATTGGTGGAACGTAAGACAGTGAAGTCAGGCCACGAGTCAGGCAGGCGGCTATTGTTTATGACGATAATTCTTTTGAATGTGGAACGACACAAGAATAAAGATGAAAAAACAGCTGGTTTTTTATAATATAGGAAAGGTGAACTTGAACGTGGAACAGGTAATAATTTATAAATAGAATAATTATGTCATAGAAAAAATTTAACGAGATATAATTGTGATTACATAAATCCAGATAGTCTTTTTGTAAAAATAATATTGCCAGTATATGATATTATTTAGTTTTTTTTTTAACATACTTATATGTACATATTTTAATTTAACCTTAGCTTCATGTAGTAACAGAGTTTCCTAACACTTTATACTTGGTAGATCAACAGATAGTGAATCGCGCTTCATTATACAAGACAGACTAAAAAAAGGAGTGCAACTTACGTTCATTCTCACATATTTCACAAGTTTGTACTTGACCGCTTATTTTGGCTATGTCAAAATTAGTGCTGAGCAATCTTAGCGCGAAAACTCGCCATTGTCAAATGTTACGTTGTCTATGGATACCTGGTACCTTTTAAGGTTCAACCAAATATTTAGGAAATCAATCTATGCCAAATTATGTCAATACGGTAATTTTAATAAATACACTACCATGTCAGTTTTAAAACCATCGCGATCTGTTTGATCAACTATAATTGTAATTAATAACAGTTTACGTCAGCTTTCAATACGTTTTGGTTTAGAACGAATAATATTTATTCAATTGGCAATGTTCAATAGATAAATAGTACTTTGATCACGCTTTGTTCTTGTTACCTTTTTTTTTATTTCGCGGTGGAAATCCTCATGGACTTCCTCCATCGTGGGGGTGACGGAAGGGTATACCGGACTCTTACCGGCTAAAACCACCGCGGTGTTCCACCTCTGCTTATGGCCGGGGGTGCGGGATTCGCATAAGCATTCACCGCTCCCCGACAGGCCTTGACCCGCTGTGTTCCGCTTTACCTAGTAAACTTGAATGATTTAATATAGAACTTAACTGCATTGGTTGTCTTTGCTTTATAAAAAAACGAGAATGTCACCTGCGTACTATCTCCTGCGTCCTATTTTTGACAGCACTGAATTATTTTTTATGACGGACACATGTCATCATTTATCCAGCCTAATCCAATTTACATCTAAATGAAACAGTAAATTTATTAGTGCCCAGTTTACGTCTACTGAATGGCCTGATAGAAATACACAGTCGTTGCCAAAAGGTTTCACTCAAAATGTTAGTCAGGATGGTTAATCCGGTTGTCAGTGGATATTTAGAAAACACTCATTTGTTGTCTGTGGAGTTGTTTTCACTTGTATTTTTTTTTTCAAAGATATCTCCATCTCCATAGACTACCCATTAGTGATAAATGTGATAATACAATCCATATTTCTCGCAGTAGATTAATATCAGACGTTATTAGAGTAGTTTTGAAATCGATCGACTGACATTGTGCAGAGCGCATGGATTGACTGTATGTAAACTATGTCAAGTGTTAAACTACTTGAAGTAACTATTGGAAGTGCTGCCAAGTTCAATAATAACATTAATAACTTATGAAAATATTTCTTATAATAATAAATTGAATGATTAATTAAGAAAATTAACTATTAAATGGCCTATTATTAATATGAGTGAAGGAGATCTATACATACTAATTTTTGGCAGCTCCCGGTCACTATGACTAATCGTGAAATTACTGTTTTGACCTTACAATAATATGAATGAGGCCAGAGACTATCAATTATCTAGATTTAAAGCGGGTTACATTTTTTTTAATTAGTACTAACTATGATTTTGATATCTTTGAAATAAAATATGAATGTCAATGTCAAAGATTGTACCAACGGAATTTGTAAGATCAATGGCGTTTGTTTATGACTTTAATTTAAAAATTATATTGCTGGGCTGTTTAAAGTTTGCATTTTAATTATAATTCGGATTTTATCTTTTTTTATATTTTACTGCTAATTATTTTAGTTAAATGTTTAGTATCTAAGTTTCGTTGATAAACCATTGACTCATGGGAGAATACGTAAAAAATATGGCTGTCCCAAAATGCGTATTCAGAGTCCATTTTGTTTGACTGTAATTTACATAATATTCTAATTAATATTTTCCGCTTACTAGCTCTCATAAACACGAGAGCATTTTATAATTCATAAACAACCGAAGACTTACGAAGTTAAATTATAATTTCTTCTTCCCTACAAAATCAAAATCAAAAGTCATTTATTTACATCATTTATGTCATTTATTTTACATTAAATCTGTTAAGCGGGACTTGGCTTGGCACGATATTTTATTAAATATCGTGCCAAGTCCCGCTGATAAAAACTAAAAGCGAAACTATAAGCGCATAGGCAATAGCCTATGTGCTTAAAGTTTTAAAACATTAAGAGACCTTAGGAAATTATTTAAAATTTCCTCTATCGACCAAATAAAGAACCCGTAAAAGGTATGTAAACGAGTTAAGTGCAGCCGTAATGTTAGGCAACTCTAATGTCGTTATCAACTAAAGTGACTTTCTAAGACATTTTCACCTTTTTTACTATCTAAATGGGTACCGTGTTGAACGCAGTTAGAAGTTACTGGCTGGAAGTAATAATAAGTAAATGACGACTACATTTTGTTTTCAAAAGTGGAACGCCTTGACAACTCGACGGAAACAAAAACGCGCAATCGAAAAAGAAAATCTATGTGACAGCTAAAAAGGCGGGAATGTTATTATACCATAGCTAACGAGTTACTTACTGTCATTTTTCAACTAGGTATTCTTTTTAAATTGGACTTTTACTTCTGCGTTTCAGCTGTAGTCATGACAATTTATGCAAGTCTTTGTTGCTCTAGTCTAGAAATAGCTTACATAATCCGCTTTAAAATCAACTTTGACATAAAAGGTTCTTGACTTTCAAACAAATCATGACAATTGACACTAAACCTACGTCGCACCGACGTCACCGGTGATCTCTTTCAGACCTACTCATGTATGGGTATGAGGTATTTATAAATTTGCTGGATGATTAATGACACCGTGACGCGTAACTCGTCTAGATCATACTAAAGCTGAGACGTGGGCGTCAACCTCTCGATTGACTGAGCAAAAACAAACGTAGAATATGTTCCGTTCTACGTGCGGAATCTCATTTATCATTATTATACATTTGTGGCTACGTACGAGAATAACAGCCGCACGGGTCGATCGATCAGGTTAAGCTACGCTTGCTGTGGATGGGTGACCGTCTTTACATACCAAGACCAAGACCCCTCCGTGGCTCGGAAAGCACGTTAAGCCGTTGATCCCGGCTTTCATTCGTGGACCTTTGACAGTCGTTACGGGTCATCAGAAGTCCGAAACTCTAACAACCAGTCTTACCAAGGGGGTATCGTATTACCCAGTAATTGGGTAGTGGAGGTCAGATAGACAGTCGCTCCATGTAAAATACTGGTATTTAGATTGGAAGCCGACACGAATATAGTTGTGAAAAGGCTAGTCAGATGATGAATAATAATGATCTCCTTATTTTCGAAGGAAATAGCACGCGTAAACTAAATGGGAACGCTGAACTAGAGGATATCGAGTTCGCTTTACAAATCCGTATAAAATAACCTTCAGCGTAATTCCAAGGAACGTTTTCTTCGATAAAAAACACAAGTTATTTTGATCGATTACCTACCTATCGATTAAGATTAATTAATCGATTCGTCAGCAGCGAAACTAGTGGTTTGACAAATGAGTGATGTCGCTTACATTAGTTCACTTTCCATTCCTTTGAATTCGACTGTATT
Organism: Apamea anceps; assembly: GCA_951799955.1. NCBI lineage: Eukaryota > Metazoa > Arthropoda > Insecta > Lepidoptera > Noctuidae > Apamea > Apamea anceps. The sequence continues at coordinate 11,858,416 of OX637520.1, forward strand.
GTTTTAGCCTTGATTGGTAGATTAATTACAAACGCATAGGTACTGACGAAATAGAATTAATGTGTCTCAAATTACTTGTTGCGAACGTAGATATAATTACAACAGAAGTAATGAATATTACTTATTATGTAAAACAACGCTAACATTGTAAATGAGTTGGTACTAATGTCACAAAGTCATCAGTGACCACTTTACTATACTATACTGACGGCACGGTTGGCGCAGTGGTTAAGCGATTGACTGCTGCGCTGCGTGTCGCGGGTTCGATTCCCGCACGGAACAAATATTTGTATGACCTACATGTATTTGTTCCGAGTCTGGGTGTTTTTCTATCTATAACATGTATGTATTTACAAAAAAAAAATGTATATAAGTAGTTTATCAGCCATCTTGTTACCATAACACAAGCATTAGGTTGCTTAGCTTGGGACTAGATGGCGCTGTGTGAAATGTCCAGGGATATTATTATTATTTATTATTATTACTATTGTAATTCATTCATTATTCACTATTAGCCTGTGAAGTCCCACTACAGGGCAAGCCCTTCTTACTCACTTTCCACTTCTCTCTGTTCAAATCTGCTAAGGACCAGTTCGAGTCCAGCTCATCCCGCCATCTCCGTCTGAGCCTGCCACGATGTCGCTTGCCATTAATAGGGACCCTAAACATCGATAAAAAAATATACACAGCCATCGTACCAGGTTCAAAGAACTTGGTAAATTGTTTTACAATTAAAATTTGTTTGACTTGTGACTTCTATTGTGTAAGTACCTAGATTGCACGAGAAAGCCCTTTGTTATTAAGATATAACGTAGTGTTATTTTCCTAACTTGTCCCATTTAGTTTACAAAAATATGGCGTGATGAAGCTTCGTTAATGAAAAATCGAAGCAGTTGCTTACAAAAGTCTCGTAAAAACTCCTGATTTTGTATCGTGATTGTTTACTAAATTAGAAATGTAACTGTAACGTGATGTCGATACTAACTACTTGTAAGTCGTTGTAACGTCATGCTCTTATTGCTTACTGAGTAGGCAGAAGTCGCAGGCCTCTATAATTACGTACGATGCAGGCAACGTTCCCTTGGTTACATTACGGTTAACCTTGCTGCACGAGATTACTGCAACAGTTAGTGTGTATCTCTGACTAATCTTCTTAAACCAAAGTGATTTTTGCAATCTGACATTGCATAGAATTACCACGTGAACCAAACTGTCAATCCATTTTGACAGTTGATTTTTAGTTCTTTCGTTCTGCTTTTAAAAAATTATTTTAAAGTTTACGACTAAAGCATTCATTCGCACTATGACTAAACACTTCAATCGAAATTATTTTGGTACTATACAGGATGCTTTGATTTATTGTAACAACGGAAACGCTAGAGCCACATTTTCGGAATGCATGAAGGTGAAGACTTTGTGTTCAAGAATTATCGTTAAACATTACTTTGCCTGCAATTAAGGTAATTACGAGCCTGAGTTAGAAAAACCTTTGTCTACGCATAATGAAAAAGGTTGTATCAGTTGGCATTTTGTCTAATGGAAAGTGTTCTAAGATTTGCCTCTTGAGGAAACTTGTTGTTTGATTGGGGAAAAAGCGAGGCGTTTGCTAAAATTGTATGTAAAATAAATCGAAGTTTCTTACAGCTAAACAAATTCTTTAAATATTTTAATTAATTCTTAAGAACTTTGTGTAGAACAAGGCAGTCTAGTAGATGGCATTGAAATGTCTGTGTAATTCAAACATTTGGGTCGTTATAAAACAAGGAATTTAAATAATTGGGTCACAGACAGCTCGTTTTACATCTAAAAGAGTCCTCATTTTACTTATTTTAATGGAGCCCTAAAATATCAAAGTCAAAGTCAAAGTCAAAGTCAAATCATTTAATTCAAATAGGCACATAAAAGGCACTTTTGAACGTCAAAATTAAAATTAAATTGATTCTAGTCGCCCCTTCCAAAAGGTAGTTTTCGTATGGAGAAGAATGGGCAAGAAACTCCACCGTTACTCTTTTAAAATGTTTTACAATATTTTGCATACATTAATTATATAATTATATGTGAAGACGATGCACCTAAACATAAAATTACTATACCACAATAGGTAAAAAAAAAAAAAATTAAAATGAATTAATGAAACCATGACATATAAATTGACTATGTGATAGGTACATGGTGCTCACATATTTACAAACATTCCAAAAGTAGACTATTTTCATAAATAAATAATAAGGAGTAATAAGTCCGGGTGACTTTAAGTAATTACAGAATGTAAATCAATGTCAAAGAGAATAAAAAAAAAAAGAATAAATTATACAATTACTCTCTCTATTCTCTCTTGAAATAACTTTTTGTCTAAAACAACATAATTGTCGCTAACCTAACCTACATTATTTTCCGCAACAATATTTCACCAAATCATCGTTAGTAAGCATTCCAAAAATAGCCAGCATTCGGTATATCAAACCACGCCGAGAATAGACAATTATCATTAGTTTTTTTTAGGCGACTTCTTATGGCCAACACGGTATAATTTGACAGCTCAAAATGGCATCGTCCACAAAGACAAACGTCAAAAATATTTTAAATACAGAATATTCTAATTTTAACTTTGCTTACCCATAGTAACTGTCTGATATCTTTTATATGTGGGCAACTTTTTTGGACTTTGCCTCTTTTATTTTTTTTGCGTGGGCAATACCTACCTTGGGTCGAGGCTATCCATGAGTACAGTAAGTACATCGATTTAACTATGATACGTTGCATTATTAAAACATACTTGAGAACACAGAAATAGATCGATTGAAATAGACAATAGACAATCAAGGTACTTTACAGTTCATTTGTTTTTATAAAAGAATGAGTATAAACAGTTTTGTAGTATGTACTATTCAGCCCAGACCATGTCGTTTTTTTTAAAATTGAGTTCAATTTTTTATGCAGTGATTACTTTGTCCACGTTGTGATATATTTAGGATACGCAGGAGTCTCAATCTCGAGTAAACAAGCCTCTCCATCTCCTCCATTATGCCTTAAACTTACAACAAAAAGGATATTCCCAACTAAGATCAATCAGTATAACAAGGCACTTATCTCAATGAATGAGAGAGTAGTCCATATAATTACGTTCCGAAAGAAACCATTTATATCGATTACAGTAATTAATATCAACTGTTAATAAGCTACAAGGCTATTAGCTGCCGATTTCACGGTCAGGGCGCCATTGTTAAAAGATTATTTTTCGCATGCTCATCGAATTGCTTCCAATTGAAACCTCGGAAAGTTTTCCAGTTATTTGAATAATGTATTTATTCTATTACAGAAATAGGACACTTTGTTTTGGCTATTATTATTTTTACATAATACACTTTGTTTGTGTCTGTTAAATAAAGCCAAAAGGTCATGAACTTGGCCGTCATTGAAACCCTTTATTTAATCTTACAATAATAAACTTTTATAGCAATTCCTCATGTCAATCTTCTATTGTTAATATTCTGAGCCTATTGTTGCAATTAAAGCCATAAAATTCTTAAAATAAACGTCAATAAAATCAGCAAAAGCATGGCAACTTCTATTCCAAATTCGAATATGGAAGGCAATGAATCAAGATGGCGGGTGCAGTCACGAACTTTAGTCTAAATCGGGGTTTGCATGGCGCACAGTCGTTTAACTGTCATTCAATAAATTGCTTACATCGATAGTTTTCAGGTTCATCTTTTATAGAACTTTCTATATTGTTGTTCAGCAGAAAACTGCACGATATCATGTATAGATAGATAGAATCGTAATACACAATGATTGAAACGTCAAATTTATGACATAAAATTTTATTTTCTGACATTTCCTAATTTTTTTTTTTTAAATAACGTTTGCAAAGTTAGTCTCACGCTTAACCAATTTCCTTTTACACCACTGCCGTACCATTCGGCCTTTAAACTTGCATTATATATTGCTAGAATTGCTTTCATATAGCCTTTGGCTGACATTGTGAACGCAATTAAATAATTTTGTAGTCCATGTAATTGCACAATTTGAAGGGAGCGGTGTAAATCGTTTCCTATTTGTTGTTCAACTGTAATTAGACAAGAGCAACTAAATAGTTTAATGATTTTCTTTCTTGACAGTTGACAACGGGAATAGGAACTAGGTAATAAAATAATTATCTACTAAACCTATAGAAAAAAGGCATTTACATATATTGCAAATATCGTAATCATTACTTAGAGAAGTTTTATGAAAAATATTTTCTGTTACGTGTGCACACAAATCTTGATATTCAATTACAAAATCTAACACTTATCTCAATTCTAAACATGACTGTCACTGTTGTCATTGTCAGTTTTCAATTACCTACTCTAGCCGCAAGTCTAGCACACCTATTGTACTATTTGACAACTAACTGTCAATCGCATAGCGAATAGTCAGGTTCTACTAATTAGATTAGTCAGGAGCTGTTCGTGTCACACATTGTCATTGCTGAATTATTTGGCAGCAGTGGAAACAATTGTTGCTTCATATATGCTATACTCCTAGACTCTCGTTCATCATTCACACAATGGCCAAAAATTGGGCCATCCTTAACAAAGAATAAAAGACAAAATGTGAAAAATGTTCAGAGGTTGTCAACTTTAACGTCAATTCTAGCTTTGATAGATAAAATGGTTTACTTGTGTTGATTTTCTCGTGAGAAAAACTACTTTTTAATCGTTCTCTACCTTCATTCACAGTTATACAACATTCTGTATGTACTTATGTCAGTAATTATCTATGAAGCAGTAAAATCTCTGGACATGTAAGTTTGACGTCATAAATAAATCCGGCTGCTACAATTATTGTTTATGATCCAATCTTCGTCACGTCATCTTTTTCTTGTTAGGCTAACTAGTCGCTGGTTAATTAAAACTCTTCAGAGGTTGGTAAGAAAGAAACAATTCATTTTAATTGCCATATTGTTTTATCAATTTCTATGGCGACTTAGATGATCTTTAGAATATTACTAAGAGAGTTAAGAATATGGTTTAAAGAGGAAAATGTTCCAAGCTTTACTTAATTAGTTAATTAATTTATATGACGATAATATTTTACAGAAAAATATTGTTACAGTAACTGCTAATAACTTTATGTGAAATAAAGAAAGGATTTTATTCAATTAATTTATCATTAAGTCCAATAAAATAACGAAGTTGTGTACATTTTTGTCCTTGCCATAGAAAATTAATAAAACTAAAGTCTCTCAAAACAACTCACTCTCGTGAAAATCCTTCTTTGAAATAGGAAGTGAAACTATTAGGACTGCAAAAAATACTACTTGTGTTTGTATTGATACTTTGATAGTGAACGGAAATTTAAGCCGGCGTTTTCCGCCATTGTCAATCACTGGGTTTTGTAATTCTCTTTTTGTCTACTCTAGCGTTGATCATTGATTTTTTGCATTCTTCCTTAGTATCCGTCAATAGTTTTATACGCAGGTGCGACGGTATGTAGCTGCCATTAAAGCTTAAACTGTTTGGGCACATAATGACTAAATATCAAAATATGGAATTTCTAGTATTTCTTTATTATGTAACAAATAACCTACCTTGGAATTTCCTAAACACTACTGTTTCTCTGGGACATCTGAGTAATTTCAAGTTCTAACGCATCTAATAGCGTATTCCTATGGTTGACCATAGTCCAGTAATTTACTCAATCAACCTTTTTTCGAACGTGAGAACATAACACAGTGGAACCCATCACGTGTCGTGTATACGTTGACAATTATAATTGCTATTACAATTGCCATTAACTTGTCAACTGCTGACACGCTTCTCTTTGAGGACATTTTTGTGTCATTATTAGATAACAAGTGTTTGGTTTTATACGCAAAGCTTTTTAAATGAGAATCATTCAAACGTCAAACTACAACAGAACTATTTAAGTAAAGAATTTTCCCACTTCACTAATGAATTACTCTAAAACCTTTGTTCACACTCCACGGCTCAACCGCTTAAACCAACGATCCAGAAAAAAAAACTCATTAAGTTCTATTACTCTATTCCACGTGTACCCACAGTGAAACGAGGTCTCGTGCACCAGGTAGATGTAGGTTTTGCCTTGATAGCCTCTTCCATTGACCCATTTAACTGCTATGTGCATTAAGTTAGTGGCTTTAGCAAACGCTTGTTACGGTTTTGGGTTAAGTGATAGGAAGTTAACTGGCTAGCCAGTTTTACGTGAAGAAACAGAAGTTTATTTATCGTCCCATCTTTGTTTTCATATACATATTATAATTCATGCCATTCAAGAGGCAGTATAAATAAATGTCACAACCTATTAAACGTCAAGTGCTCGCCTTAGACTCTGCATTTACGCGCCAATAAATTCATATGACATTAAAATTTTCCAACGTGGAATAAAGATACGGTTTTCTTTGTTTTGTTTTTTAATTGGCTCCGACAAGTATTTGTATAAGGCATCTTGGAATGGATATACAACCCACAGGCATGCGGTCACCAATGTGTATAGACACTAGACTTGTTGCTAACCGAGTAACCTTGATTATAATAATCGGGTTTTAGACATTTAGGTATGCCGCTGGAGGTAACATTGTTTCCAATAATAATTGAATTTGTACGAAAATTCTCACGTAAATGACTTGCCGAATGAAAGCTAGCTTTCTAGAAAGTTAGCTATTACTATAAATTGTTATTTACTGCAAAATTATTTATCAGAATTGGTAATATTTGGTGGTTTTATTACAAACTCTTAATTTTGAATCTAAATCAAAACAAATAGCTCAAGATTTCTCCGCAGAACAGGCAGTTACTTTGTATCACAAAGAGAGACCTAATTAAATGAAATTACGCGTAAAATGGCTATCAGCAAAATGTTTACGATCACTCAAACTTGGTAGTTATTATGAGAGGTAAATTTCTGCAGTCTTCTATTTAGAAAATATTTCACTTTGCTTTAATAGCTTCGCGAACACGGTATGAAAGGAAAAACTCAAGTTTACATTACCTACTTGACGATAGGGCTGGCAAAAGCGAAAAAGTTTATAAAAAATTAAAACGGTTTGTCGTAAAATATTCAGGGATAGGCAACATACTAAAACGTAGTAAAATACTGAATAATTTTATACATAAAATAAAAAATACTTCACAATGAAAAAGTTGAATAAATTCAAGTCCTATTTTTTTTAGACTGCATACGGTAGTAAACTTTTTTACCTTACTTACGTCTAATACCTCTTTACTTCTTGCCCTCTATAAATTCTCAACCTACCTGTCAACCAGCTGTTCAACCCTATATCCTCAGAATTAGGTCAGCTCCTATAACCGGTATTCATGTTACCAGGTGAAGGTGAATGCAACGTATACAAAACAATAACAATTATTAAAAACTGTATACATCAAAGCTTTCTCTATAGCTTTGATGTATGCAGTTTTTTAATTTAACGGTACAACCCTTTTGAAGAGTTTCAGGGCCTTATTTGATGGAGTTAGTAAAGTTGGTTGTGATAATAATGATTTTAGATTTAGAACTCGTACAAGAATAGACTAGAAAGCCAATTCCCGTAATAAAAGACGTTCAAAATCTGGTCGCAATCTTATTTCAGCGACAATCATTGTCAAAAATGAAGGGAAATTAGAGGTATTTTTGACAGATTGAAACTGAGTTCAGACTGTAAACGTTCATAAAATTACGTGAATTGCCCCTCATATTGTGAACAGTTTGAACTTTAGAATTAGAGTTCCAATACAACAAAGAGGAAACGCCAAAACTGAACTCAGATTATCTAAGGTTCATTTACATTTTATCCTCAAAATTTTTCAGACTGTAACTCACTCAAATATCTCGACGATCAGTTTCAAAATTGACACCCATGACACTGGACACAATGGGGGTAAAAATAGTGCCTATTTTGATTTTTTTTTATCCTTCATCGTCGGCGGCCATCTTGAAGCGGCTGCGCATAACAATGGCAGTTTCCGTTCACGCATGCGTATTGTAGTAACACGTTGAGGTGGAGTGATACCTGGGATTGTCACTTCGTCAGAATATTATGCTTATTGCTTCATGATGTCAACAGGTTTTCATGTACTTTGAACTGTGTTTACTTATTGAAAATTGCGACTGTCCATTGTTTCAGTGAATGTGTTTAAAATTTCGCGGAAAATGATAAACAATTTCGATGTATGAAGATTAATCATACTGCAGAAGTAGTTGGGTAGAAACACGGTAGAAACTCATTTCACAGTAGTTTACTTCTTCCTGAAATAATTTTCCTTTTTTGAGAGAAATGTTAAAGATGTTTTGCTAATGACGATTTCGCAGATAATAAAACGAGTGGACCAGTTAGTGACATTTCGGCTTGAAGCCAGGATTTTAGTCACAGCGAAATTGTATGGGACATAAATAATAATGAACAAACGACAATGTTTTTAAGACTATAGAGCTCTTAGTACTATGGTTTAATATGATTAGCATTTATTATGTAACCAGTTAATGTTCTTTGCCAAAACATTGTCAAAACCAGATTAGTTGTTGTTTTATTAAAAATAACTTGATTTAAACCGTTCTGAGAGGACTAGAGAAAATAAAATAAAATGCGTTTTTGTTAAAATCAAAATGACTAACTCGATTTATCGGTTATTTTTTTAAATATAGCATCCGTCTCTGAAACTATAACTATTAAACAGAGCACTATTGTACAAAGTTCCTTTCACTCAGATATTAATTAAAACTCCTTTGTCCATATCTCATACAAGACCTGAGTCTCGAAATTGAATATTTCCTCAATTCTTTTTTTGTATTAATTCGTATCTACGAAGGTTGTTAACCCTTTTTAATTTTAAGAACATAGTACAATGTAACCGTTAACAACATTGATCCTGGCAGGTTTTCGAACGAATAGATTGACATTTAAAATGCGCTATTTTTAAACTGCGAAACTTCTAAATGTCAGATTGATTTTTGAATTGAGAATTATGTTGCAATAGCTTATGGAGTAAGTTTTGCAAGTCTCAATTACATCCAAACTTTAATACTGCACAGTTATAATGGGAACTAAAAACAAGATTGCTCATCTTTCTAAAGAGTCTTAAGATTTAAGGTCAAACCGTTACCTTGACTGCTCAACATGTACCACTGATTGCAATCTTTTTCTAGACCGAAAATTGAACTTGCAAGAGGAAAATGGATACTAATTCGGTATTCCCCTGTCACAATTCTTTTGTGTAGACATTCTCAGTACCACTGAATACTCAATACTGTATTCTTATAGGTTGATAAGATCGGAAGTGCATTATTATTAGCAACTAGCTTCTGCCCGCGGCTTCGCCCGCGTGGATGTCGGAAATTATCCCACGGAACGTGCCAACAGGATAAATTGTACCCATGTGCTTCCCCAGAATGCCATCCATCTCGCGGGCCCTTTGTGGCTAATTACAATAGAAAACCAATTGTGTCTCATTAGTGGTGATTAAGAGGGTACCTATATGATAGGTACCTTTACCTAAGTACCAACCTAATTAAAAAAAAAAAAACTCAATAACAGAAAATTAAATACCTACCTACCTAAATAAACCTATTTCTGATGATAACTAATCTAAACTCAATAAATAAGAAAAATCCCTAAAAACTAATATCTATACGAATGACTAATCCTACCTAACAGTATTATAAAATAACCTACGGTCACTACGTACACTATCAAATATACTACCTATACTTTAAAATTAAAATCTATACCTACCTACGACTTATATAAAAATAAACATAAATAACTCTAAAAACTAAAAGGAATAAAAACGAACTCCAGTGCGGGTGACTTAACCTACGACAAACTTATTATTTGCGGTTGGTGCAGTAATCGAGTCTAGGGATCGAACCGCAAAATTAAGTTTGTTTTTTATTGTATATACTTTTCCGGGATAAAAAGTACCCAGTGTGGTGCCCAGGATATTAAAGAATAATTATACCAAGTTTCAACGTAAACGAACCGGTAGTTTTTGCGTGATGCCTGAACAAACAGACAGACAGACAGACAGACAAATTTTTTTTAAATCACATTTTTGGGTTCGGTGTCGGTCTAGTAACACCCCCTGCCATTTATTTTTTTGATATTTTCAATGTACAGAATTTTCACTTCTACAGATTTATTATAAGTATAGATGTTGCCAGTGTTTTTAATTGAAAAGTTATCAATAGACTTTTTCAATCACGTTTCCGTGCAGCACTTACTGGCAAATACAAACGTTAATAATTGTCTTTGGTTCTTATGTATATAATAGATAAGATTATCATTTTATAAAATGCAATGAGTTGCGTTGCGGATTTTGTAATTTTATTTTAATTAATCGTGATACGTTATTATATTAATAAAGCTGAAGATATTCGTTTGGATTGTTGAATGCACTAATTACTTCTACTAGATAGATACAAGAACCAATAGGTAAACACTCTTTGAAGTATAATAATAACGTATGCATTCTTAGATTTTTCACTCATAATAAAAATTGTTAGTCCAGCTGATCGATAATGCATGAATACTAATAATATTTATTGACTTACACCTATTTGTATTTTACATTCCATATAAAAAAAAACAATAAGCATTGTAGTTTATAAATAGTAAATATGACGTGGGACGAACAGTGGCACAAACACTCAAATTTAAAAAAAAATCCTTTTTTTTTTTAAGTACTTTGTTTTCTTCTTCTAAAATAGAGCAAAATAATGGTTTTAAAGGAGATTTTTAATTAATTGGAGATAATATTGATAGACATGCTTGCTTGTCTAGAAAGACTATTCCCGGGGCACGTAATGCTTTGTCTACAAGTTAGATAATAAAAATTCTACATTATTCAACGTAGAACCCACTGAAGGTCTCACGTAGGTCCACAACGATATGTAACACGTTTATAATTATTTGTATTCAATGGTTGTACGCTTAATATCAAACAAAGATCGTTGACTTCAAAAGGTTTCTCATATTTCATGAATATATTTGTTACGTGTTGAAAGAAGAATAAAATATAGGCTGTTTTTATGCGTCAAGCGTATGCACGTGATCGGAATTTTCTTCGTCGTAATTTTTTTCAATTTGTACATAGAAAAACCGTGTGCCTGATGGTATTTCTGACCGGCAAAAGTGAAAAATTTCCATGGCCTATTTAAACCCTCTAGGGGATGTATTTTCAAGGTTCCTTCCTTAGTGTTCACCTTCGTTATAAAAGAAACTTGTGCAAAATTTCATGCTTCTAAACCCAGCGGCTTAGGCTGTGCGTTGCCTGTCAGTATTTTTTATTAAGTACTTATTTATATGAAAAAGTTTTCTTGAAACAAAATAATAAAAAAATAAATGAATTGTTCCAAATTCAAAACTACAAATTACCGCGAGATTACATTTTGACATTTCGGAGGAGAGAATTATTGTCATACATTTTTCACTTTCGCTACGACCTCTTTTCACGCATAACCTTCAATGAGTTTACATATTTGCGTTGCGGATTCGATCATTAGCGTTTTGTTTCAAAATAAAAACATGACGTCATAATTACCGCGTTAACAGATAAGGTCGGAAGTTCACGAAGTAACTAACGTAACAGTTAAGAAAAACAATGAAAATTGACATGAAAAATACATGAAGCTTTGATGTAGATTTTCGATGACGGGATGAACATGACGTAATATTTACTGCCTCGTTGATTATTAAACCCACACAAAATCTTATTTCAGTATAATGGATATTTAACTATGTTTATTAACGTTCATTCGAAATGTTACCATTAAGTTTATTAACCCACAGTTAGTTCAAGAGAGAGTGCAGTTTCTAGTGTGGACTTGCGACGCAAGATTCTAAACAGGTTTTAACATAAGCATCACTACGCTTACATTCGAAGCTCGAAGTTTAAAAAAAAAACAAAAACAAACAGACCACTTTTTAAATGACTACGTAACAATGCAAGTCTGCATGTCAACATTATGGTAGTTAGAAAACCTTTGACACAAATGTAAAAAAAATATATAAATTGCCTGCCCAAAAAAGATCTGGTGACGCCATCGTGGAAAATTTAATTAATTAATTATTTATACAAGTATGTACAATGTTAATTGTAAATATTTTTGTAGGAATAGTGACGTTTATAGACCATTGTATTGTCACTAGTTTTACACTCCCAAAGTTTTTGTTTCATGACGTGTCTGTTGCTTTTTTTTTAACGTCTTGAAGTTCGAAGTCTCTTAGTGGACAGGGGTGAAGTTGATTAATGACCCTATTAATAAAATATACCTTATGCATAGACAAAAATTCCACTCTCACTATAGACATTGCTGTCAAAATCTGGCCAATAATTCTGCCATTACTACCAAGACATTTGGCTCATAATGGCATATTACCGCCAAATCTGTTGGCAATTACACTTCGTAACACCATAGTAAAGTTAATTGGCCATTTAGCTTTCGGCAAGCGTTTGTAGGACTCCATATTATTTATTGCTTTTTTATGAATATGTCTATGATGGTATGTTTTGTTCATACAAGGTTGGCTGGGCCATCAATTACGTTTTATGGAGCAGTGGCACCAAACAATAACGTACGATCCTAGAATTAAGAATGATATATTTTTTCTTTTATAAAAATCTTGTCACGTTGACAGCCACCATTAAAAGCAGCCCACTTTTATTTCTATATAATAAAAAGTATCTTGGCACAATACTAATTTCAGTAAATAAATTATTTGTAGATATTAACAACAAATGGAGCAAGTCCGACAGAGAACAAGTGACTGGTTGCCAGTTATCACTTTTCAAACGTTTAAGCCATTTCTCCTTGAATTCATTTACGAGACTAAAATCTCACTAATTTATTTTCTTCAGTCTAATTTAGACTGTAGATTTTTCTCTACCTTTGAAACTTTTAGCTGAATTTGGCACCATTTCAACGAGTTTTGTTAGACTACTTGTTATTTTAATAAAGGTCTTGTCTATGAGTAGAGCAATGAACTTCACTTGAAAAAGATTAATGACGATATAAGACTATTCAACCAAATTCATTAGCTTTTATGTTATCACGATTCATTTTAGTTGATTCATCCAAATTGGAATAAGTGAAGTGAACGAATTAGTGGCATACGTTTACATAATTCATTCCCCTGCTCTTATCCTAATTTATTTGGGGTTGGTGCAACAAGTGTTTCTCTTCCACACTTCTATATTAGTCGTCGTTTCAGTAGTCACCTCCCTTCTAGCCATATCATCATTCACACAGTTTCATAAGTTTACATACTTATCGTTTTTTTTTCTTCTAATTTTTGTTTTATTCATAAATGTATCTATACGGATATGCATAAACGGAAAATCCTTACGTCCCACATCCACAAGATCATTATCTTAACAAGTACTATTAATTAACTGGTTTGCGACATCGTTATTGTTTGCAAAGTTTATGTTTATTGTGGGCTGTAACCTACTGAAACCGCTTCCTAGTTCCTAGGTATTACTAGTGTATGTACTAAGTGCAGTAGGTTCCTACAATCAAAGTCCTTTTTACAATTTATTGTGTCGTTAATAAGGATAAAATTGTATTTCATTTCAGTATTATGGCATATTAAGAGTTTTAATTAAGTTTAGTTTACTTTCGGATATATACAGGTTGACTGATTTTGTATTAAGAGTAGAAAAATCTGTTTTTGAAAACTGTTGATCGTAAACCTGGTCCAATTCTTTCCGAAAAAATTTGCAAACTCTTCCGATGCACAAAATTATTTTTAGCAGCCAGTACGTTGATCTCGAATATTTACTCATAGCTAAGTTTCAAACGACGTTACGGAATATAAAAATTTTCAAACGCATATACCGTGGCTAATTGAAAAGTAGCACAACGTCTTTTACGAAGATAGATGAGTGAGACCACTGAATTTGACCGGGTAACTCCTAATAAAGCGGAGTGGCTTGCAAATACTTTACCCTTTTACTTGACACAGTTTAGGGTAATGTTAAGGGGTTAACTATGTAATGATGGTCGTGGTTTGTTAGAAGAAGTTTTCATTAAACAAACGTAAAGGGATTTTAATGTCAAATTCGGTTATCCTCAAAATTTTATCGGTAATTTCAGTACTGTTGCTTATGTAACGTAAAATTCATAAATAATTGTTATCTTTCCGTAACTAATCAGTATTGGCATTAATGGGGAAGTTTTTAGTCTAATACAGACAGTACAGTTCCTGTATGGAAAAAATCCTCAAAAAATTTCCTTTCATTCTTCGTGCAGTGCGGAAATAATCCTGATTTGTGTATTAGAACGCGTTTTGTTTTTGCTTGTCACAAATGGCACCGCCACTTCCGAATATTTTATCTGTTGTCATTGCTACACAGATGATAAATGTCAAAAATAATAAACCAGTCGTCACACAATCCATTCATAAAATAATAAATGTTGTTACTGCGATAAAATTGGTGTTTACAAACAAAACATGACCGCAGAGGAAAAATACGCAAAATAAGTATCACGATTAGTTCAGGGTAATTTAATCGTGAACTATAGTGATTGTGAGTACCTAATTTGATTGTTTGATAAATTAATTGTTTTGTACAAGTGCTTCCACTTATAAAATCTGTCGAGCTAACCACCCACTGTTTCTCATTAATCACTGTTAATTACTGAAAAATTCCATTCCATAGAGAATAATTTGCAACCACATGCACTTACATTCATTGTTCATTCAACATTTTATAATGAAAAAAATTTAAAAAAAAAACATGTAAAAGTCGAAATTCGAAACGGTTACGACACAAAAAAAATAGATTAATTATATCAAAACATTTGTAAACAAAAATCATAAACTCGCGTAATGTCATCTCAATTTCCTCAAACACGTCAAGGTTCATCACCTCATCTATTATAATCAGTTCAGCTATTTTCGAGATTCGCAACACAAACTTGCAGGTATTGCATCAGTATCTTATTCGTGGCGAAACGGAAAAATTTCGGGAAAAAAAACGGCGAAATTCTTATATAAAATGTAATATTTATGTATGTTGCTATACAAATGATTATCTGGGCGCTTCAATAAGAGGTATTATAAAAGTTTATTTCTAACCCTGTCTTCATGCATAGCATCCATCTTTCTTCCGGTACAATTAATTAATCTAAAGTTTCTTAGAAATTTTATGTTTGCTTATAAAATATTGGCACTCGAAATGATTTATGGTTCGCTATTTATAGACCAGTTGCCGTGAGAAAGTTGCAAATAACGGCTTACATTAATCTTAACAGTTTGTAGAGAAACAACAGGTGAACTGCTCTGGAAATCTGGAAATAACCGGTTAAGGAACGATGTTTTTACATCACATCCCCTTTAGGGGGGACCTCAGATTAGTAATCATCACAACCGGGCACGACCGACATGCGTGATCTGGCTAGTCCAAGAAAATCTCAAAGGATGCTCCATTTTCCCATTCATTGAGCTAATAGTTCCGTACCATAATCAAATCGTTCTGCTCTAAAATGCATTGGATATTGTACTATTAAAATATCACATTTCTAAATTATATAACTCCGCAATACTCGTCTCCGGTTGACGTTTGAAAGCGTTCAAAAACGGCACCTGTCTATTTTGAAGTTTGTGAACGACCTTCATTCGTGTCAAACGATTACAAGCTTTTTAGTTTCGCTGTATTTTTTTTTTTTCATAAATCCGGTGTTGATTTTACAGTCGGCTTCCTGGGATATTTAGTTTCATGATGATGGAAATGTAGTATGGAAAATTCTAAATATATAGCTAAAGCAATTTAGAAGGCATTGGCTTGTACACATTTTATTGTTTTGTAAAGGACGCGGTACAAGTAGTATGAACAAAAGATTCGTACATTAAGTAGTTCAAGATTTTATATTGCAATAATATAATAACATTCTTGGAACCAAACGAGGTCTAAAGTCTAAAATTAGCAGGTAGTAGATACATAATGATTGTAGCTCGCAACTAGTAGTGAACAAATACCTTTAACAGGTTTAGATTGTATCTTGCATCGGGGTTTCCCCGACCTTGTGCTTTTATTTTTGGCAATATCGACCTTTAAACACAAATACATCTTGATGTTTACGAAATTGTGGTATATGCGCACGCTTATTTACATCTTAACACTTATTTTTATAAGCCTCGATGAAAACTAAATAGTTTTCAAGTAATGAAATGTCAGTGTAACAAGGTAATCGGAATGAAAATTTTACTGGCGGCCATGTAGTTCAGAGAAAACATGACGATAAGGAAAAACAAATATCGATAGATGAAGCTGTCACTGGTAGAAGAAATAATAATTAAAAATAATATTTATTGCCGTCATAAAAACCTCATGATCTTAAGAAAATAAATCTCCATACTTCACTTGACATACATTTTCGCACATCTCCGGATGTAAAGGTTTATATAGTTTTGAAGTCTGGGAAGTGACATTGAATGATCTTTAATATTCATATATGATTTCAAGGATTTTATAGAGCTACAGTACAAACTTCCGGATCGAGTGATTACATTGGCAATGGTAGGAAAGTTCCTATTAAGTGAGAACGTTAGTTCGGTTGCAGGACCGTTAGGTAATTATTTCCAAGTGTGTTTTTTGGACACTTCAGACTCGTTATTTGGACTGGTTCCGTCTTCGAACTTTCGTTTCCTATCTAAGCTAAGCTAAGCAATTTAAAGATTCCATAAAAAGAAATGTTTATTTCTTTAATTTGTTTACATCTATCATCATTTCTATATATTCCATCATTGAATATATTTTCGTTAAGTCCTTTTAAACTAGCCTTGTCTATACTTATTACTTCAATATGCATCAGACCGTCAAATTAAATTGCACTTGCTTCCAAAAATTTTGCAAATCTGAGATAATAAACTTTACATTGGGTACGTTTTATACGTAATTGGCCTCGACACAATAAAGAATTGCCTTTTGTTGTTAAAATAGCAAACGGTTTCACCTTTGTTATGGTCATACGCCATTAGGACCACCTTCGCATCCCACATAACTCATAAATTAGATTTGTATCTATGGAAATGTTTGAGATTTTTGAGCTAGCTTAATGTGAGTCGTGATCTTGTCTCTTTTATGTGCTTCGGTCATGCTTTTTCCTTTTCTACTCAACTCAATACAATTATGTTCTAGCATCAATCAAGTATTCTTTTGACGAATCATTTATCGCTTTCTGATTACAGTAAAATCTATGGTTCTATCATCATCATCTACATTTATACATCTTTTCTCTTCAAAACCAATGCTTTTGTTTATTTCTTCTATGAAAAGAAATTATTCATCAAGCTATTCTAGAGCACTCTTAATCCTTGGTTACACATTCAGACCTCAATAAATGATGTATGCATTTTTCATATCGTATCCGCCTACAGAGAAAAATTGCATGTACAATTGCATCTTTCAATTGATTTGTTTTTTAAATGTCAATTCTCTTGCATTCAAAGGCCATTGAGAAGATAAAAACATGCAAATACAGGAACAATCTGGACGATCGATAAGTAAGATGGGTCTACAAGGCTATTGTGATAGGGTTGCTAGATGAGCACGCATCATAAGGTCATGTGGCTATTTCCAATCTATTTTCTCAGACAAGCTTATTGCGAAATATGAACTTTGATCCTAATTATGACAAATATTGCATCAAAAAAACTTTATGTACGGAAATTTTTTAGATGAATAAGACATAGAAGAGGATAAATTTGAAAACCCCAACACAAATGTGAGCTGTGTTATTCCATATGGCGATGAAAAAACAATTCCAAAACCCCAGACTTTTTGCCCCTTTACATGAGATATCTTTCAAAACTTGTGTGTTAATATTAAAACAGATGAACATGTTTTAAAACGAGTCTCTAGTGAATCAGACCGCGACTGGTTTTACAATATTATGCTAACGACGACGTTAAATCGAATAATAATGAAGCTCGAATACGATTTTGAATCGATTCGATATGCCGCTAATTCTAGGATATTAGACCTTCTAGGTTTCAACTCATATAATATATATTTCTAAATTGATAAATATGTTGTCCGAAGAAAATTCTGACAATTAAGAAATGGATAAATGGCACTGATGGAATATTTCAATTGGGTTTTCCGTATTTTCGGGCGTATGCAAAAATAATTCCGACTAAAGATTCCGTGTTTTATCAAGAACCAGTTACACTGATTCAACCTGCTTTATTAATGATTCAACTGATATTTTAAAGCATATGCTTTTCACGTGATAGCTAAATTCTAAAGTCGATCAAACTACTTCCCGAATGTTTGGAAGTGACTAACTGTTTATGAGACCTTAGTCAATCTTTTCATCTGTTTGTTTGTTAATCTAAAGAAAACCTTCCCTTGAATACTGTTGAAATATGGAGTCATATACCATTGATGTTCCTTTGAGCAACACTCTTCATTGACTATTTTTATATTAAGTACCTTCCTAGTTTACGGAGAGTTCAATCAATGTCTTATTTTTACGATTTGTTTAGTAGTAACCCTAAGGTCAACGAAACATTTTTCTTATTAAATATTTACCTCATTGCAATTTAATGGTATGTATCAATATATGTATGTTATTTATACGATCTATTTGCTCTATAACAACAAGTAATTTTGGCAAATAAATTAACTGCTTTGTAAACCGATATAATTTACATATACTTTTATATATGTATAAACTCGCAAACAATAATAAATTGTGGTTTCAAGATTTACAATCTGCAGTAATTAAGTTAGTTTCTATAGTTAATTACGGAGGTTTTTGCGAATTAATTTAATTTTAGTCAATTTGCCAAACTGGTCTCGATCTTGTCTAGACGGAGACATCAAAACAGTGATATAACATCAGATAATTACAGAAATCTCTGTTGTCGTCTGAAATTATAAGCTGTATAACTAATTGAATATGTCGAGTCTACTTGTTATTCAAATTATTTTTTATCTATCGTAGACGCATAATTAAAAATTGTTTGAACTCCAAAAATATATCTAGGAAATATTCAAAGTTATACAAATCTACTTAATTTATGTTTTAAGTTATTAAACTAGTGCCACCTTATCATATTTTTTGCTAGGAAATGTTTTGTGTACAAACTCATTACAAGCTATTAATTGTCTGACATTCACATTATTAGTACTAACAATAGTAATTATAAGTTTGTTATCAAATAATTCGTGAACATTGTAACTCGGTCGGATTGCGCATTCGTTGCGGTGGTGGTCAGTTTACGAAAGTTCTTGCACTCTCAAAATGTTCAACATAATCTACCAACACATCTAATTCTTGCGATAGTTCAAATCACCAGGATTAATAAGACTTACGTAAGTCAAGGGGCTTGGTATGTCGCCACTGCGTGCTAATCAATATCTTTCCGCGGAATCGCTTTGTTTAACCGCTTCCTTGTCGCAATACGAGGTTCATAAGCATTTCGTACCGAGTTCATGGGTTACTATTTTTGTTAACAATGTCGGATGACGTGGCAAATGCAATGCTTATAAATAATACCACCGACCTAATCGGTTTTGAATGTTATCGGTCGAAGCGAACGTCAAATTAATTGATGTTGAATCCGTAAAACGTACGAAATATGGCCTTTCTGATGCAACCTTGGTGCGCCGACGTTCAAACGTGAGGGGCCGTGTAAACATGAACCGACCGCTACATTATGTGGATGTTGTACAAAAATATGCTAACGTAATTTTTTCATTGTTACAGGTTCGTCATCAATTTACTTGCGACGAATCTTTTGACGACCTCCCTGCTGGCGCCCGCGCTGTTTGGCGAGCACTCGGCGAGGGAGGACATTCGGTCTTGGGTGGAAGCCGGCGACGCGGCCGCGGCGGCCTGCAGCCTGTCCTCGCTGCTGTCTATCATGCTGATAGCACTGGACCAGCACCATGCCGTCACGGACCCGCTTCGCTGCCACACGCGCCTGTTGCAGCGCCGCCCTGCCGCACTATGCGCTGCGACGTGGTTGGCCGCCGCAAGCGCAGCCGCCATCCGCGCTGCCATCGCAGTAGTGCGCCACTACTACCCGCTCGAGCCCATTGTTCAAGGAGTCGAGCTGGCCTACTACATCGTGTACTTAATACTTGGAGTTATTACACCCATCGCCATCGTGTGCTTCATGTACGCGAGGATCTACCGTGCGGCGCGCTCCTCTGGACTCCGAGCGCGAGCCCATGGCGCCAGCGCATTGCAGCTACACGAACCTCCCACGATCCTACCCGATCTGGCTGAGGAAGGGGAGGGACTTACTCTTAAGATTGACGGGCCTGAGTGCTCTGTGACTGTGGAGAACGACAGGAAATTCGGGCCATTCCTACTACCGCCTGAACGACCAGTTCGTTGCCCATCGGTTGCCAGTTTACGCAATTCCCGTAAGGAAGGAAAGTCTAACGAGGATTTGAGGAAAGGACTGCCGGCTGTGAGCTCGGCACCGTCACTAGCTGCACCACTGCTAGCTGTGCAGCCGCGCACGCCGCTGCCTAGCCACAATGGATCCAGAATCACATCAATCAGATGCCGCATATCAAACGCGTCGCTGTTTAGATATAGAGAAGAATCTCGCGCAGCCCGAGTGGGGCTGCTGACGGGCGCGTTGGTGATGCTGCATGTGCCGCACGCCGTGGCGGCCGTAGTGTCAGCGGCGGCGCCGGGGCTGGCGGACTGCGCCCGCACGCCGTCGCTGGCGCTGTTGTTACTGGCGTCGGCGTTGTCACCGTTCCTATTCGCGCTGCGCTCGCGGCGCGTGCAGAGAGAAGCACGCAGACTTCTTCTGCCAGAGAAGAGCGCGTGGGAGAGAGCGTCGGGGGTCGCATCTGCGGCAGCGGCGGACGGTCAGCGCGCGCGGGCTGCTCTTGAACTGTTGCGCACGCTGTCCCCGGGTAGCTCGGCGCCCGAGTCCTGCACGACGGGTGGCAATGAGGTCTGCCGCAGCTCGTTCAGCTCAGGCGGCAGCACGCAGCTGTCCTCCGCGTCGGACGAGTGACCGCCACCTCGCGCGCCCGCGCACCTCTCCTCGCGGGTGCGCTTCGCCCCGCGTCCCACCGCTCTACTCATCTGTGATACTAGGCTAAGCCGCAACGCGCTCGGCGCGACCGTTAGACTGATTTAGTATTAAGTTAATTTATTAATGTGTCCGTATGTACCTTTCCGCTGAGCGGAGCCAATTTTTATTACCTGATAAATGTAAGAAAATAAAATAAAATAATATTGAAGTGAAAATAAATTGTCGTTTTGATTGCACATGACCCTAATAGTCGTCGCGGTTTAGTGGCGAACCGCAACGAGCAGAGTTTACACACGAATGAAATAGAAATGTGAAGGTCTAGTGAGACAGTGACTCATTACATACTAGGTTACAAAACATAAGATTCATTAACACAATTTAAAACTCAGAAGAGTTAAAGATCGAACTCAACAGCATAATAAAATGAACAAAGTATTACACAAACATAATACAACACTTTACTACACTGAGTAAATTAAAGGCACAAGACCTTCCATTACAAATTGGCTACTAACAGTAAACGACGCTGATAATGAAATTGTGTCACACACAATTTACTGCAGGCTACTGTGGTTAACGACAAACTATCACTAAATCGAACTGAAAGTACTGAAAACAGCAGGATAACACCAAATAGAACACACAAACACTTGGAACGAGACATAAGTACTGCAAATGCTGTCACTATAGACAACAATGGTAATGAAGATAGTAAGTTTGAACTACAATTTCTAAGTATAGAGCAAGTACAATTTTACAAAATTGGCTAGTAGCATCACTGATAACGGAATTATAACACGCAATTGCCAACTAGTTTGTAACAAATGACAGGCTATATCTACCGAATAGAAAGTAAAACGGTGACTGAAATAACAGTTCAAAACACTTAGAACGAGACACACTACAAAACAAATACTGCTGACGGCACAGACAACGATGGAGATGAAGATAGTAAGTATGATGAAGACATCGTAAGTAGAAAGAGATAACAAAAAAGCTATGAGTGATAAAGAAAGAGACAAAAAACAAAGAAACAAAATCCGAACACGCTATGAATATGCAAGAAGATTCGTGATCGAATCACGTTATCAACACACAAGTGCATGCTTATCTCACTGATAGTAGTAAACCCTTAATACCCTCTTATGGCCCGTACATGGGAAAAGAGTGGCATATTAATAGCCGACATATGTACACACATGGTAAATCCTGTGGCTTGGTTTATAGAAAAAATTTTAGCAGATTTAGGAAAATTTCTAAAAACAGATAAATTGACCTTGAAAGCAGAAATTAGCAACAGAATTAGATATACACTTATGCCATTATGCACGCAATATCGTGAGGAAACCGGCATGTCCTAGAAACAAAAAAATTCGAAGACGCGAAATCTACCAACCCTTACTGGACCCTACGGGGAGTAAGCCGTAATCTACCACGCGGGCCTATTGAGAGGAGGCTTGTCTCCCAACAGTGGGAACATTATAGGTTGATAATGCAGAAACTGACAAAACGCATGACAAGAGGTGTATAGCACACTGAATTTCGCAAGTTACTAGGGAGCGAGGTTATTACCTCAAACCGGCACAAAACCAAGTTCCGGGGTGCTATCGAGAATTCCTCAAACTTTCAGAATATTAAATACTGTTCAACGTAGAGTAGATCGCGCGTCGGTGGTAACACTTTGTCCTTGAGCTGCGGGGTAATTGTGTAACACACTCAGTAACAATGGCTTTCATTTTGACAGTTCAACAACATTCATTGCGTTATTTACGTTGTTGAGCTGACAAATTTTTCGAACATATGAAGCAATGGATTAGCAATATCCTTCAAAATGGTTCAGATTGTGATTGATAGTGTTTTACGCAATCAGAGTGCTGGTCTAGTGTAGTACAGGGTTTCAATAGAATTCGTGGTCAGCTTATACTGGTTTTTAACCGACTTCTAAAAAAGGAGTAGGTTCTCAAGTCGGATGTTTGTATTTTTTGTTTTTTTAACCGACTTCTAAAAAAGGAGGAGGTTCTCAATTCGGATGTTTTTTTTTATTATTTAAAAAAAATAAAAAAATATGTTTATTCGCGCATAACTCCTTCGCTTGCCAACCGATTTGAAAAATTCTTTTTTGGTTTGGTTTTTAAACCAAAATTACTGATACAAAGTACGACTTAAAAGTGAAAAAAAAAACAACTGACTTCCAAAAACGACACTACAAAGTGAAAAAAAACTTTAATTTCGGAAGTCAGTTTTCAGAAGTTATTTTTTCGGAAGTTATTTTCACTTTGTAGTGTCGTTTTTAGAAGTTGATTGTTTTTTTTTTCAAAAAAGTTTTTGTTACCCCTGATGTGCTTGCTTCTGTACAACAAAGTTATATAGCCTATAATCCTGACTTCGTTTTGGTGATAGTATACCTTTTGAAGTAGGAGTAGTCAGTTAGGAAACGCTGGTGTTGGGAGCCAACTAAGATACAGCATCATTATAATTACCTGCAAAAAGCAACCTAATTCACAGATTAAATTGGTTTGACTCTAATAACTTTCTTCAGGATAACAAGACGACCTGAAAATGTAAGATCAACTCCGTGTAAGATAACATTATATCACGGCTGTATTCCCCAGAAGGTTAAGCAGGGGTGTACGGATACAGTCACGAGCACTAATATGTCAACACTTAGAAACTCAATAGCGATTTTTGCGTGAAATAATGAAAACAACAATGAAATAGGACATTTTGTATTGCAAAATACTATGTTCACAGCAACATAAAATTTCATTAAAAAATAAAGGAGTAAATCGCTTTTGATTAAAGCCAAGTGTATACATACTTATGCTCGTGACTGTACACACACAGTACATAAGCGGAAGTCTGAAAGTGGCACTGGTAACTGAAAAGTGGTGTGAAAATTGGTTGTTATGGTATGGGCATGTTATACGGAGGAATGAAGAGAATGTCGTGGGGAAAGTTTTGAGTATGAATGGCTATAAGAGTAGAGAAAGACCAAAGAAATGATGGATGGACTGTTTGAATGATGATATGGTTAGAAAGGGGGTGAATACCGAGATGACGACTAATAGAGAAGTATGGAAGAACAAGTCATATTGCGCAGACTCCAAATGAATTGGGATAAGGGCGGGAGAATGATTAGTAATCATGAATATGTTTTTGAATCTATACATATAATAAAATTGTAGAGAAGTGGTGTCTGTACAATGGAAATATATAAAAAAAAAG
The DNA here is from genome assembly GCA_951799955.1 of Apamea anceps. Taxonomy (NCBI): domain Eukaryota; kingdom Metazoa; phylum Arthropoda; class Insecta; order Lepidoptera; family Noctuidae; genus Apamea; species Apamea anceps. The sequence goes on from OX637520.1 coordinate 11,882,654, forward strand.
TAGCAGGGGTTGTTATTATATCGATGCCGATCCCGAAATTGTAATTAAAATTTTTTTTGTCTGTTTGTCTGTTTGTCTGTGTGTTTGTGCACGCTAATATCAGAAACGGCTTATTCGATTTAGATGCGGTTTTCACTAATATATTGTAGTAAGCTTATTAGTGTGCGTGTGCGTGTGTGTGTGTGTGTGTGCTTATTTAGTGTTTATTTCATGTCAATCGGTTCATAAATAAAAAAGTTATGTCAATTTAAAGAATCACGGCGAACATTTGCCTGGCCTGGCCTGCGCGTCCGTGGCTATATAAAGCGCGCTGAGAGCCGCGCCGCTGTCCAATTCGATCCAGCCTGTCCCTTTGTTGCCCTCTCCCAGAGACGCCCTAAGCCGAGGTTCGTACCCCACAGGGGGTGCCCTTAGCGCGCAAACACTTAATTTTAATCTAGGTGTAGCCCTGGCTGGAGGCTTTAAGAATTCTTAAGGCAACCACAGGATAGTCCGGTTAAGCAGTCACGACCTCTCAAGGTCAACTTCGAGATGCCATTCATAAAAAAAAACGCGCCGCTGCCATAAGGATTCAGTTATTCGTAGCGAACGCACGTATCCTGGAGAGTATAATAGTTGCATTATTGCGATTCACTTGACTACTGACTGTTTGCATAGTTCATCTATATACATATATAAAATTCAAAGTCCTGACTGACTGATATATCAACGCACAGCCTAAACCGCTGGTCCTAGAGACATGAAATTTGGAGGGTGTGTTCTTTGTGAAGAGTAGGCATCCATTAAGAAAGGATTTTTCGAAATTCCACCCCTAAGAGGGTGAAATGGGGGGATTTCGTTTGTATGAAAAATCTTATTCCTTGAATTAATAAACTTGAAACTTGGCACGAATACTTACCTAAATAAATTATGAAGACTGTCAGTTTTTTTTTTCTAAACTAACCCCTAACAATGGATTAGGGGGTTTCAAATTTTGTATGGAAGAGTTTTAGCTCGCGGTCGGATTTACTCGAAACTCAGTATTTATACCTAAGATTAAAAATAAAGAATAATGTGTATCAGGGAAAAGGGGTAGTCAATTTTACAAGGGAGGATTTTACAGCGTAGCTTGATTAACTCGAAAATTGGTATAAATAATCTTTGTGTCAAGCTATGAACACATCTCAAACGATTTATCGTTTGAGAGGTGTTAAAGATAGATAGAGATAGGGGTGGCCCTATGGGGGTGAAAAGTGGAGCTACAGTTTATATGAAAAATCTTATTCTATTTGTTAATAAATTTGAAAATTGGCAAGAATACTTGCCTACGTAAGTAATAAAGTTTATCATTATATGTTTTTCAAAACTAGGGGGATATATTGGTGTTAAAGTTTGTGTGGAAGAATTTGAATGCGCGATCCGATTAACTCGAAAGTCAGTATTAATACTTTTGACAAGAAAGTAACGATTCGATAATCGACCGCTGACAAGGCAAAAAGGGGTAATTAATTTTTTAAGGGGCGTATTTTACTACGTGGCTTGATTAACTCAAAAATTGGTATACAACAGTTTTGTGTCAAATTATGGAAACATCCAATATTTTTTTTTGTTTTCTTACACCAGTGGGGTGAAAAGACGGGATACAGTTAATATGAAAAATCTTTTTCCTTTGGTTAATAAACTTGATACTTCGCAATATTTGCCTCATTAATTAATACAGATGGTCACTTTTAGTTTAAAAAAAGTTCTCACAGAGGCTTCAGAAGGTGAAAAAGTTAATATGTAAGAAAAAATATTAAACCGCTCGGACGAATTAACTCGAAACTCGATACTAATACTTAAAACAAAAAGTATGTGTTTTAAGGGTTTTTCAAAAAGGTTTAGTATGTGTTTTAGGGGTTTTTCAAAAAGGGTTAGGGTTTTCGTCTCTTACCGGGGTGGAAAATAGCATTAAAGTTTAAGGGATGGATTTTACTGCTTGCTTCCATTAACTCTAAATGGGTATAAATAATCTTTAAGTCATTCAATGGGAACATATCAAATGTTTTTTTTTTTAAACAAAGCCTATGTCGTGGTAAAAGGGGACGACTAGGTTTATTTAAAAAATCTTATTCATTTGATCTGTAAACTTTAAAATTGAACCGAATTAAATAAATATATGATAAAGATCGTAAACATAAATCTTCGAAATTTTTAGAGTAAAGTACGATAAAATTGCCTGCCAGCAGATGCCAAAGAGATAGTCATCCTGGGGAAGGACATACTTCTTATCCTTTCCGACATCCACGCGGGCGAAGCCGCGGGCAGAAGCTAGTATTAAATATTTGCAATAATAGCTGCAAATGCTCGGTTTTATTTCATCGTACCAATAGAACCGCGCCGTTATCATATCAAGTATCTAAGTGTAGTGTACCTGCATGTTTTGGTCTGGATACAGTAAAGGAAGCGATTTTATTGAGATGATGAAATGAAACCAACCGCCGTGAATGATCGTTAAACACTGATTTCTATAGGTACTAATATTATAAAGAGGTACTATTATAAATACATTGATTTGTAATCTGCCGGTCCTAAAGAAAAACAATTCATAATGAAAAGGTATATTCATTACAATCCATTAATATACATTTTCTGTAAATGGCTGGGGCTGGATCTAGCATTGTCCTTTGTTTATTTGTAAGTTTGTATGTAGGGGATAATCTCTGGAACTTCCATTCGGATTTTAAAAAATATTTTTCCATTTGATAGCCCAATTCTTAAGGAAGGCTAGGCTATTTAACATCACCTGCCTGAAATAAAAGTTTTCTATTCTATTGCCATCAACCGGGCACAAATCCGCTCTGGGCTGCTACTGAGAAATTCCACTTACTTAGAAAAATCCAATAACATTTTGCCCGACCCTGAATTCGAACCCACGCCCTCATGCTCAGGAGTAGCGCTTGCGACCGCTAGACGTCTAGTCCAACGAGTCTCCTATAACTATTAGACTAACCCCTTTATTCATAAACGTTGCTTCAAGTTAAGTAGTCATTAGCGACTGCTTACCATACAGTTTTGACGTTTGAACGACACTTAACTTAAATCATCGTTTATAAATAAACCCCTAATAGTTTGTTACCCGGAAAGCCGCTAAACTTAAGTGGGACTGGGCCGGATATGTCTGCCGCATGTCAGATGATGATTGGTCTACGAGAACCAATGATTGGGTCCCACTAAACGCACGACGCCATCGCAGCAGGCTGATAAGAAGATGGCGGGACGAGCTTGACCCCTACCGTAGGGACTGGCCGGCTCGCAAAAGACAGAATAGGACTTGCATTGGGACAATACAGGCTAGTTAGATTAGATTAGTTTGCTCGATGTTCATTCTCTTACAAAGTATGCAAGACCTTTTTCCATATGACTAAGTTGTAATCCAATATGAGATACCTCTCAAAGCCATATCAATAAAACTGTACGCCCCAGAGAGCATTATTATGCACTTTAGTATTTAATATGGACATTTCCCAGCTGTTAGTACCCACGTGGCTTGCGAACGTGTAAAATGATTACTATGTAAGTACCTGTAGGTAAGTATAGGCCAACCGCTTAATTGAGACGTTGCCTGAGGTAGCAGCGCGGTGCGGGAGGGTGACGTGATGCGAGCTAGAGCTCAGTGATTCGTCAACTTGTGACAACGATCACCCCTCCCGCATCGCAGAGCTACCTCCAGCAACGTCTCAGTTAAGCGGTCGGCCTATAGGTAGATACTATCATACTATACTCAATTAAAAAAGAAATTAATTTGATGAGTTTTTTGTTGGGGTCATCAACTGCTGGTAGTGTTGTCATTTGAAATATCAGTATAAAAATATCATTACAGAAATCTGGGGGCCTAAAAAGGCCACTATAAACAATATTTCTAAAAGCTATTAATTTCCTGAATTCCCAGCAGATACTTAGCAATTCCTCTAATTTTCATAAAATTTCATTTCATACTTGGTGTAAACACTGCCGCATGAAAACAATAAGAACCGTAATTTTATCGTTAAATCTTTTAAATTTTTACCAAATTTAAAATTGTTATTAAATCTGTTGGCAAATGCAAAAGGGTAAAACGTATGGGGTAAAATTCATTAGGAAATATATACCTACATTATACATACGTACTATATATCACTTTTAATTACATAATGGAATTTGGAAGTGGACAATGTAAGGTGGAAAGGGGTTTAATACCCATTAAAGGTGGCCATGACAAATTGGAAAATGATGGGATGAAAAACATGGGAAATAAATAATCATCAGACAAACAAAATAGAAGCCTTTGTTTACCTTATCTAGATAAACATTCAACATCTGGCAACCAGTCTTACCAAGTGGTATCGTATTACCCAGTAACTGGGTTGTAGAGGTCAGATAGGCAGTCGCTCCATGTAAAATACTGGTATTCAGCTGCATCCGGTTAGACTGTAAGCCGACCCCAACATAGTTGGGAAAAGGCTAGGCAGATGATGATCTAGATAAACATTAAAGTACCTACATCATCTGCCTAGCCGTTTCCCAACTATGTTGGCGTTGGCTTCCAGTCTAACCGGATGCAGCTAAGTAGCAATATTTTACATGGAGCGACTGCCTATCTGACCACCCCCGTCCAACCCCGTCACTGCATACATACATATATAATCAGCCTATAATGTTCCCACTGCTGGGGCACAGGCCTCCCCTCGGTGAGAGGGAACCGCGTCACTGGGTAATACGATACCCCTTGGTAAGACTGGTTGTTAGACTTTCGAACTTCTGACGACCCGTAACGACTGTCAAAGATCCACGAATGACAGCCGGGACCAATGACTTAACGTGCTTTCCGAGGCACGGAGGGGTCTTAGTATGTAAAGATGGTCACCCATCCACGGATCAACTGCGGCAAGCGTAGCTTAACCTGATCGGTCGACCCATGTGGCTGTTATTACTGTTATGTTAATATTTAAACTAACATAAACCTCACACAAAAGCACTTCTGTAATCCCCGAAGGGTTAGTCAAACGTAGGTACCTATTGTACAGTCATATTTCACCAGTTATGTTTAAGTCCCATGTTGGGTCATGAGGCGAGCCTATTGTCTTCAATCGGGCACCATCTGAACTCAGTGCTGCTACTGAGAAAAACAAAAAAGTAATTAATTACCTATTATTAATTTTTAAACCAAAGTAGACATAATCTTGATAAACATGTAGGATTGGGTATCGTTATGATAACGTTACGTAGACCCTAGGTTTGTGCTAGGCTAACTATTGTAATATAATAGCTGATCCGACAGACTTTTGTCATGTCCAAATGTCAACAGTTTGTGGCGGCATCTACATCGCCACATGCGAACGACGCATCACACCGACGCGACGTCACGCAAAATCCTGCATCGCGCAAGCAGAGTTTACCGCGCAACTAGCAAATATACGTCCCGAGTCCCGACATCGGGCAGTTGCCTACCAGAAACAGCATCCGTCTGGTCGAAGGATGAGGACCCTTCGACCAGATGGATGCTGTTTCTGGTAGATGACGGAACTTTACACGCTGTTCCTCATGTCTATAATAAGTTCATATACAAACATTACAGAAATAAGCAACTTTTCTACTTTTTCTTTCCATAAAAACCTAACTCTGACTTTTATAAAAATTGTAATATCTGTGCAGCCGATCTCAAGTGATGCACGATGTAGTTACCAACAACATTTCATTTTTATTTATGTATATACTAGCTGCGCCCGCAGTTTCACCCGCATAAGTTGCAATCCCGTGGGAATGTCGGGATAAAAAGTATCCTATGTATTAATCCTGGTTATAAACTATCTGTGTCAAATTTCATCCAACTCCGTTCGGTAGTTTTTGCGTGAAAGAGTAACAAACATTCATCCATCCATGCAAACTGGCATTTATAATATTAGGTAGGATAGATGGAAGATAGATTTACGAGTACGTAGATCGCTCATAAAGTAGGTAACAATGCCAAATCCCTAGGTCATTGACCGACCTTGAATACATGTGATACCCAGGTACTTAGTGGATTTGATGAATTGCACGTTGTATTGTAAGATGGGTAACAATGGTGAAGCGGTCTTTATATAATGGTCGAATGACGGAGTGATGTAAAGGGATTTTGTCATTATGAGGGGATTACAATTTAGGCCCCACACGAGGGCCGATGACCTGGTGAAGGCCACCCGATAACCAGTCGCGATGCTTAGGGGAGGACTACTCATGTGGGAGGGGGTCTACTATGCAAAGCTATGATGTCTTTACTTTATTATTGGTAAAGATAGAAGAGTCTTGATTTTAATAATATGAAGCTAAATATCAGCTGTGGTACCGACATAATCAGACTATAGGTAATGTACGGTCACCAAAATCTATATCTAGCCACCGTAAGGACTATTCCTGCTTGCAGCGCATATTATTAGTCGACCTAAAAAAGATCCTTTTTTGTTTTACTTACGGACACAGCTGTGGTCATCATGTGCACGGGATTTTGTTTTAAAAATGGTCAGATATAGGTTCTGGCGATAGTACCTCGTTGATACTCAAAATGGCCTTCTCAAAGAGAGAAGGAGAGTGGTCCATACCCGTGGGGTTTGGTAGACATCAAAGTCAATGTCTTCCTTAGGGCGCGTTCACATTTAACGTCCGTTGTACAGGTCCGTTAAAACGTGTATGTTATTAGCGTATGTAGTTGTATGAGCGAGTTCACACATAATACAGTATTCCGGATCCAGTAGAAAATACCGATCCGACAAAATAAGCAGCAATCCGTTTTACAGGTCCGTTTAAACGTATGTGTTATTAGCGTATGAAGTTATATGAGCCAGTTCACACATAATACAGTATTTCAGATCCAGTATACTGATCTTGCCCATCCTCGTAGAAAGTTGGCGGCGGCGCACTGAAGAACGAAAGTCCAGTAGTGTCGGATCTCTTAAAATCAGTCCTGTGTGAATACTATCTCCAGTAGCGACGAATCCGTTAAAAAGGATCCTATAAATGCAGTGTGAATACTATCTTCAGTAGCGACGGATCCGTTAAAAAGGATCCTATAAATGCTGTGTGAATACTATCTCCAGTAGCGACGGATCCGTTAAAAAGGATCCTGTAAAAACGTACGTATATGTGAACGCGCCCTTATTTCCTTGTTTAGAAAAGGGAATTAGAATAAATTATGAGAAATGAACCCTTTGTCTTTGGATAGCCGTAACGACAGATTGGCAGGGACATCGACGCGCAAACTGTAACCATGAATTTAGACCTCCTAGCAAAGAAATTTTTCATCGCTTTTCAATAATAAATCTGCTGTTTTATAGAAAAGTGCAATACCTACGCGGTCCAAATGTATGGAGCAGCAATTTTTTTTTTTAAATAACCGACGCAATACTTCTATGCAAGGGCGTTCAGAATCATGTACTGAATCCATGGTAACAGTTTGCGCGCCAATGTCCCTGTCACCCTGTATTTACAGGCTGAAATTATGAAGAAAAATTCTTGTCAAATTCTTCAGGTCAAGTTTCAATGACTACAAGATATCAGAGGGGCATTATAATTCTCGTAATTTTAAAAACGTTCACAGTCTGAAGGCCAATTCCCGTTACTTAAAACGTTCAAAAGTTCAAAATCTAGTTGCAGTCTCATCTCAGCGACAAACAAATGTATATAAGTAGTTTATCAGCCATCTTGTTACCATAACACAAGCATTAGGTTGCTTAGCTTGGGACTAGATGGCGCTGTGTGAAATGTCCAGGGATATTATTATTATTATTATTATTAATGTCAAAAACTTGTCAAAATGTAGGGAAATTGAAGTATTTTTTGACAGATCAAGACTGAGATCAAACTGTGAACGGTCTTAAAATTACGAGAATCGCCCCTCTAATCTCAGTCTCAATCTGTCAAAAATACCTGTAATTTCCCTACATTTTTGACAAGTTTTGACATTTGTTTGTCACTAAGATGAGACTGCGACTAGATTTTGAACGTTATAAATTACGAGAATTGGCCTTCTGCTGAAACACAATTTTATTCCGCTTTCGTTTCGCGCGTATTATGTAAACTAAACAAACGGCCAGATTACAAACTTTAGAACAATGAGCATTGTCTGTCGTGTCTGTAGGCCACTTGTGGTAATGACGGCGCATTAGACCTTTTTATACGGAAAATTATACATCAGTATTTTAATTGAAATCCTGCACATATTCGCATATATTTATAAGATAGAAGAAACTCTTCAAAACATGATGCATCAAGTTTTGAAGGGCTCTATCTTAATCTGTAAAAAAAAACAATTACTTTTTTAACCGACTTCTAAAAATTTTTTTTTTGTTTTTTCGCGCATAACTCCTTCGCTTGCCAAAAGATTTGACAAAAAAAAATTTGTTGGAAAGGGTATACTTCCCAAATGGTCCCATAGAAATTTCATCAAAAACGGTTCAGTAGTTTGGTTTTTAAACCAAAATTACTGGTATAAAAATTACAACTCAAAAGTGAAAAATAAAAAAGTTTTTATTTTTGATTTAACACGATACCCCTTGGTAACTGTCATATTACCTGTCGCTAGAAAATCTAGGGGTGGAAGTTTTCAGGGTGAGATTTTTACAGAATAGGCCGATAGAACAAGGTTTTATTTGACAACTTGTCACAATAAAATATGATTGATTTCAAAGCACATGACTTCGAAGTTATTTAGTACATTTCTACTGTATTTTCAGCCACTAATAGAACGCTAACTGCGTGCTGTACCTATGTTGAAAGTACTCGTAAAGTGCCTAAGTTATGAGGGTACTAAAGCACTCTATTGACATAACTCGGGCAATGGAATGTGAATTCCCGTTTCGTCTGGACTTCGGTCTTTACTTAGAAAGAGAGAGATTACCTAGTTGAAATTCTCTTCATATGTATATACTAGCTGCGCCCCGCGGTTTCACCCGCATAAGTTTCGATCCCGTGGGAATATCGGGATAAAAGTATCCTATGTGTTAATTCTGGTTATAAACCATCTGTGTGCCAAATTTCATCCAAAACCATTCAGTAGTTTTTGCGTGAAAGAGTAACAAAGATCCATCCATCCATACAAACTTTCACGTTTATATTATTACTAGCTGCACCCCGCGGTTTCACCCGCATAAGTTTCGATCCCGTGGGAATATCGGGATAAAAGTATCCTATGTTTTAATCCATTCATCCAAAATTCCATCAATTTCATCCAAATCCGTTCAGTAGTTTTGACGCCACCCTAAAATATGTTTCTCACACAGTTTTCTTTCCTTGCAGTGACACTGTCATTAATGTATAGGTATGAGTCCAGCGGGTAATTGCGTAACACAGTACACAGTAGCAATGGGTTTCATTTTGACATTACAACAATATTCAATGCGTTATTTACGTTGTTGAACAGACACATTTTCGAACATATGAAGCAATGGATTAGCAATATCCTTCAAAATTATTGACATTGACTTTGTGGGCCACACTCTAATTAGAGTGCTTGATAACTATGAGAAGTATGGAAGAAAATCGGCATGTTGCGTTGATCCCGAATAAATTGAGATCAGGGCAGCCGATCGATTCTGTAAAAATCTCACCGTGAAAAGTTAGGTGAAGTGAGCTTAGAGTGAGCTGTCAATAGTGTCACTCCCTAGTATTAGTTGAAACGACAGCTCGCTCCACGCTCACTTCACCTAAGTTTTCACGGTGAGATGGTTACAGAATCGCACTGCAGGAAAATGATGATGAATGGGCCATAATATTATGCTTTAGCGATTGATTCGTCGAGATAATGGTGACGTTTTAACTTACTGTGTTCTAAAAGTTAGGCAATACTCTTCGATCCGAAATAAACTGCTGTCAAAAACGTAAGAGACATTCACGTAGCTATCAAAATGAAATGTCAACTTAACTTCATACACGTGTCAAACTTAATTAATTAATCAAATGCATCTTATTTGATTAATTAATTACTCAAGATATGTCAATTAGAAATGTCTTATGATTGGTCTATTAAATCGAGCCGAAGTCAAGCATAAACTTATTTAGGATTACATAATCTCCGTTTAAAAATAAAATAACAACTTAATCGGTATCAACGTATAAAAACTTCCTGAGAAAGTTTAGGCCATTCTAATAAAAAAATATTCCATAGAACCCACTGGAGAAAGTGGACCTCTTAAATACTTATAAAAAAAATATAAACTAACAAAATGTTATAATCGTTCACAGTGAATGACTGCTAAACTTTTATGTGACCCTGGTACAAATATTTAAATGATTTTTTTTAAACCGATTTGGTTAGGTTATGATTTTAACAGTTTGACTGTTGCAATATGTGAGTAGTGGTGGCCCAGTGGTCAGGGCCGTGACTTACGAGTTGTAGGTTGTAGGTTCAAACCCAAGCAGGCACTTTACTTTGTGTCATTTATTTCACCACTGCTTTTAAAAACATGGCATGTCCTAGAACCAAAAATTCGAAGACATGTGACATCTACCAACTCGCACTGGGCCCGCGTGGTGGATTACGGCCCACTCCCTCTCACAGACTGCCCAGCAGTGGGAACATTATAGGCGGAGTATGTATATGTAATGCTCTAACCATTTACAGAAATAAAAGTTTCTTCAATTAAGATTTTATGTCCTAGACAGTAATGGCAGTAAGTTATGGTGTTTCTAGTTTTTTCGATATTTACGTTATCTAATCCTACGCTGAAACGGTCTTTTACCAAATACACAAACATGTATTTCTTATATTATGATGTACTTTTTCATGCCCTATTGAAGGCAATAGCCCCCCCCCCCCCTATTACGTAGAACTTGAACATAACTGGCGAAATTTGGGTGTAGGTACTATAGGTACATCTCTGCTTAGTTAACCCTTCGGCAATTACAGGCGTGATGTTATCTTATGTTTGTTACTTTTCTCGATTAAAAGGACTGCTTTGAACGTTTAGCTTTTTCTATGCTTTTTGCTTTGGTCGGCTAAAATGTGCTCTTAAAAATAAAAACAAGTTTTTAATGACCACTTACTTATCTGGTCTAATTCAGCATTCAAAAGAAACAAGCATCATCATCTTCATTAGAAACTGTTACAGATTCGACATTATGTTTAAATTTGACGAAATTCTTCTTGCATCAAAAACCATAAACTATAAACGTCGCTCAATCCGAATATAACAACAATTTGTAACTGATTGAATGTAAACATTTCTTGCGTTCTGGCTTTTAGCATAACTTAAATATTTTCTAGAAACCTAGAAATAAAAACTGACATAAATTTCTAATGTTGGTAAGAGCGAAAACTTCACAGACTATAAAGCTTTCGAATAATAATAATGTGTAACAGGTAAAGTCACGTCAGTAGTATCTTACACTCGAACTACAAAAAATATAGAACCTCGGTTGGCTGTGTTCTTAGTATGAGTCTCACCACTTATTCACGCCACATCATCATCGTCATTCTCTCTTGCCCATATCCCAATTTAGTTCGAGTCGGCGCAACATGTTTTTTACTTCCATACTTCTCTGTGAGGGTAAGCGCACACGAGCTACCGGCCACAACCACCGGTGGCTGTCGCCTACTCCTGCAGTGTCGAGTACTGCGGGTGGGCGCCACCGGCCAAACGTATGCGTACAAATCCATACAAAATTATGAAAAAGCACGTGAATTGCTTGTCGCTGAGCTACTGGTAGCTGTGGTTGGTGGCTCGGTTGCGCCTACCTTTGTCATCATTTCGGTAGTCACCCCTTGTCCATTTGTTACAGATAAGTAATAAGGAAGGAGGAAAAAGAGTTCAATCGTCGAATCCAACTCGGCTGGGCAGCGTTCAGGAAGCTACGCATTATCTTCTCGTTCCAGATTCATATCTTTGACCAGTGCATGTTGCCAGTAATGTTTCACCTATGGCACTGTAACGCGGTCCCACAATAGGCCTCATTCGAAGGCTAAAAGTCAACACCCAAAGGGTGATGGAGAGTGCTAAGCTTAGAGGTTCCCTACGTGATCGAATCAGAAATGAAGTGATCCGGAGGAGAACCAAGGTAACCGACATCCAGAAGAATTGTCAAACTTAATTAAGTAGCAGTGGCAGGGTATATTGCTCGCAGAACAGATGTGGAGCTGAAAGATCTGGAGTGGCGACCGTTTACCGGAAGACGCAGCGTTGGAAAGCCAACCACAAGGTGGACCGATGACCTTGTGAAGGCCGCAGGATTCTGTTAGATGCGAGAAGCACAGAACCGTTCGAAGTGGTGGTGCTTGAGCCTATGGTCAGCAGTGGACTCGGCAGAAATGATGATGATCTATCAGACACTTTTTACAGTTCACTCATTTATATCGCAATGTTTTAACTATAATATTATGCTTTTGTTAAATTGGTTTTGGCTACTTTTAACTATTTTTCTACTCCATTCGATCGTCAATGGTTGAAAATTTAGGAATACATATGTACATACTACAAAGAGAAACTAACATTTGTAGATGCAATTTAGATAAGTTACAAATGGCACCGTTTTGAATAACGGCAAAGCAAAACAGCTGCTTGGATCTAGACTAGATATAGACTAAACGAAACAAGTATTTTGACCTCGAAAATCAAGTGCCTTTATGCTAGATATTCTTAAATTAATTATGCTAGGTATTTTGGAATATAATAGAATTTTTGTAATTATATCATATATTACTTACCTGGCTATAATAATAACAGCCGCACGGGTCGACCGATCAGGATAAGCTACGCTTGCCGCGGTTGGTCTGTGGATGGGTGACCATCTTTACAAACCAAGACCCCTCCGTGTCTCGGAAAGCACGCTACAGCCGTTGGTCCCGGCTGTACATTCGTGGATCTTTGTCAGTCGTTACGGGTCGTCAGAAGCCCGAATGTCTGACAACCAGTCTTACCAAGGCGTATCGTATTACCTAGTAACTGGGTTGTGGAGGTCAGATAGGCAGTCGCTCCTTGTAAAATACAGGTATTCAGCTGCATCTGGTTAGACTGGAAGCCGATCCCAAAAGGGGGAAAAGGCTAGGCAGATGATGATATTTCGACCACGACAATTCATCTCTTATGGCGACACGAGACCCTAAGCGTGTTTAAACCCAATAATTAAGTAAAACAAAAGGTATTTAGACGAATAAAACTCGTATATTTATCCCAAATAATTTAGTATTAATTACGCAGACCTTGAATTGAAATAAATAACTCTAAAAGTAATTTATTTTACTGCCATTTATTATATGTTTTATATCGTTTTTTAACATGTCTTTCTAGTTTTTGTTTTGGCGTTAATTACCAAGTTATGGAAAATAATTTATATGTGTAGGTACATTTGTACCTACATAGCATATTTTATTTTGTTACTGTGGAGTGGTCCTCAGCAAAAAGTAACAAATTCAGTGATAATCAGCCTTTAACGTTCCCACTGCTGCGACACAAGCCTCCTGTCAGTGAGAGGGTGTGGGCTGTAATCCACTACGTGGGCCCAGAGCGGGTTGGCAGATGCCACATGTCTTCGAATTTTTGGTTCCAGGACGGTTTTCTCGATGTTTTCCTTCACCGTTTTGAAATACAAGCCTATTATTGTTCTACTGTAGGCCAAAGCCCTCTTCTCAAACAAAGAAGGCACGGACATTGATCAACACACTTGCTCTTGACGGTTTGGCGATTGCAGACTTATATTGACTGTAAGTCCAGACTTCCTCACGATGCGTTTTTTTGATCACCTGATAATGGGTCTACTCCGAAGTGGTAAATATAATATATTATTATATTATATATTAATAATAATATTATATTAATAATATTATTATATTATAATCAATTTATTAATATTACATACAGGGTGGCAGGGACATCGACGCGTAAACTGTAACCATGGATTCAGCACATGAGTTTAGACCCCGTCGATATTGTTCGTCGGTTATTGAATCCCGTCGCGACGCTTCGCCTGCCCGCGCTATTAACTACTTCGTTTTCGCTTAGTCTTTTTTTCTTTTTGCTCGGCTCCTAAGGCTACTAGAGTAATGTTAAGTAGCAAATAGCCTTCCTCAAGAATTAGGCTATCAAATGCAAAAATAATTTTTCAAATCCGACTGATAGTTTCAGATATTAGCGCGTTCAAACAAACAAACTCTTCAACTTTATTATTAGTATAGATAAGTCCAGATTTCCTCACGATTTACTTTTTGATAATCAAATAATATAAACTCACTTTTCCATTTAAATTAGAACGATAAATAAAAGCAATGACTTTTCCTAGTCATTATTTCCATTTATTTATCTGGTCAATAACCCTCAACCAGTAAACCATCAGTAAACAGATCTTGAGTAATACAAGCTTCAGTGTGAAAAAAAACCTTTTTGAACCGCCTATTCCACTTCCCTAGCGACTTAAAAAATTTCCGTACTAAATCAATAATCTTCAAGGCAAGAGTGAACAAGCATCTTCTGTTCACGCTCGCTCTATCATAGACCTCATCCATCGCTTTCCATCAGGCGTGATCGAGGTCAAAAACCCCATTCGCAATTTTAAAAATAACTCAATACAGGGCAATTAGAAATTAGGTGCACTCCGTGAAATGGGTGATACTAGAGCTAATTTGCAACATTTTTGTCCAAATAACTTGGCGTCCAAATTGGGTTGTTTTTGAGATATTGAACATTTTAATTGTTTGTGGAAATTTCCAACCTTTCCAACATAAAATAATACTTTTCTGAAAGGTAACGAACCAATTAATACTTCGAAAACCTATTTATAAAAAAACCATTCCTTTAAAAATTAAGTTTAGTTACGAAATTTTATGAAGTTTTTTGTTTTTGAAAGAAAGAAAGAAAGAAAAAGTATTCATTGCGACGCGTACAGGATCATAAACTAAACTAAACACAGTTAAAAATAAAAATATAACCAGCGTTTTTCGTGCCAGTTAACTCAAAATAAATGTATGGCACTTGACGTACAGACGCCAGCAGGTCAAGCTACCCGAAACTGTCAAATTTTCCCAATCAACCTTGAACCTTAATACTTTAGCGATAAAGTTGAAAATCGATTAAAGAAATTTGACAGATTGTAGTAGCTTGATGTGCTGGCGTCTGTACATATAACAGACACGACTTCTTTGTCCTGCACCAGTTACGTAAAACAATATTCATCTCAATCTGAATCATTTTTAACCGACTTCTAAAAAAGGAGGTTCTCAATTCGGATGTTTGTATTTTTTTTTATGTTTGTTCGCGCATAACTCCGTCGCTTGCCAACCGATTTGAAAAATTATTTTTTGTTGGAAAGGGTATACTTCCCAAATGGTCCCATAGAAATTTCATCAAAACTGGTTCAGAAGTTTCGTTTTTAAACCAAAATTACTGGTAAAAATTTCAACTTAAAAGTGAAAAATAAAAACTTTTTTGCAAAAAAAAAACAACCGACTTCCAAGAACGACACTACAAAGTGAAAAATAACTTTAATTTCGGAAGTCGGTGGCAAACAGCGAAAATGTGAACCCAACGACACCGACTTCTGAAATTAAAGTTATTTTTCACTTTTTAGTGTCGTTTTTGGAAGTCGGTTGTTTTTTTTTGCAAAAGTGTTTTTTGAAGGATTGCATTACATAATCCATTGCTTTATATGATCGGAAAGTTTGTCTGCTCAACAACGTAAATAACGCAATGAATGTGGTTGAACTGTCAAAATGCAAGCCATTGCTACTGAAAGTGTGTTACGCAGCTACCCCGCTGTAGACTTTCTAAATGACCACTGTCACCGATGTTAAGGATCAAGTGATATTTGTGTCCGACGAGACCCCAACAGGTTCGTGCTGTGAGTTTCCAAGGTTGGATAAATATAATAAAAGCTGTCTTGCAATGTGTGTACGTTTATATACTAAGTTACCAAATGATCTCAAAAATACTAAGTTATTTAAAAATAAAATGTACGAATGGTTATCTGTTAATAATTTTTATAGTGTAAAGGATTTCATTGACAAAAAATGTTAATGTCAGTTACATACTGAAACTTTGCATGCTTATTATTGAGTATATTGGCAAAACAATGGCTTATGCTAAATTGTACTTTAACCATTTTTTTATACCGTGTTTTAATGCAAATACATATGAATATATATATATTTTTAAAGAATGCACCCAATCACTCTGTATACTACCTGTTTATGTAACTAGGCTATTAGTTATGTATTTTTCCACTGATATCAATTTGGTCAACTTTTTATTTTAAGTACTTAAAGCAAAAAGCTGTCGAACATGACTTTCTTTTTGTAAGTTATTAGATTTGATGAATGATTATAGTCTAATAAATTTAAAGTCTAATAATAGTTTAAAAAAGTCCTCAAGTGATTAAGTTTTAATTCAAATTCAATTTAAAATTGTTACTTAAATGCGTAACAATTTTTTATAGCTAGGCCTATGCGAGTTGGCTGAATTTAGTTGTCTCAATAGCTCAGTTACTGAATTCAGATAAGTGTTGTCGTATTCAGTAAGAGCATTCTAAAAAGGAACCTTATTAGAAAGAAGAAAGGTTGCAAAACGTCCATCTGTCGCATTTAGATCTGCACATAGATGCAGTAACTGATTTATAGCTGTGTTCATAATCTCAGATAATTCACAAACCATCGCCACTTAATCAGTTATCTACTTTAGTGCAATGTATTCTAAGTTGATTTTTGAGTAAACATTTGTAACTGAATGGTCTTGATACGTTTCTGGTTGCAATGGAATTTAAACTTTGTTATGTATGACATTCAGTTTGTTGTTCCTTAACTTGAAAATTATCTTAAATTCTTAATTCAAATATAGTAACTAATTCAGTGTAGTGTTTCGAAATTATTATCTTCTCTCTTTTTAAAAACATGACTATAAAAGTTTAATAGCAACTTATACCTATGAACTTGCAATAAGGGGCATTATTGCACACAAAAAAAAATAGAAATATACTGTGTTGAGTAACTACAACTTCAAGTTACCTACACCTTCATTCGCATAAACACGTTCACTTCAACAGGCAAAGAGATGAGTATATGTTTATGAGTTTAGAAAAATCCCCGAGGGGCCCGTGGCTATAATGGGTGCGTCTCATATCATATAAAGTTTGTTGGTATATTTTCATTTCAATAACGTTCACAAGATATAATAAACGAGTTATACCAACTGTTGATATAATTTCTTTAGATATAACATTTATATACTCTAAAACTTATTTCATATAATGTTATTGGATATAACGTTTATTAAATCGAAAATCATTAGGCTTATTGTTTAAAATATATAATATTGAAACCATTTTTATGGTTAACACCCCGATTCTAATCTTGTAAATATAGGAGAATTTTTGTAATTATATCATACGAATATATTACTTACCTGTCTATAATAATAACAGCCGCACATGTCGATCGATCAGGTTAAGCTATGCTTGCCGCGGTCGGTCTGTGGATGGGTGACCATCTTTACATACCGAGACCCCTCCGTGCCTCGGAAAGCACCGTTACGCCGTTGGTCCCGGCTGTCATTCGTTGATCTTTGACAGTCGTTACGGGTAGTCAGAATCCCGAAAGTCTGACAACCGGTCTCAACAACGGGTATTGTATTATTCAGTACCGGGATTGTGGAGGTCAGATAGGCTGTTGCTCCATGTAAAATACTAGTATTCAGCTGCATCCGGTTAGGCTGGAAGCCGACCCCAACATAGTTGGGAAAAGGTAGATGATGATGTCTATAGAAAAATCTTTTTCAGTTTCCATCTTCATTGGTTTTAGACCTAAAAATATGTTTTAATGTGGGTGTAAAATTGAATATAACTAACATAACACACTGTAATCCAGGTTTTCTGTAATACAGGTTTTACCTACAACAGACACCAGTCTCTATTAAGTGTTACCTTGGCTTTGTACTGTGTTTGTGATAATGAGACAACAATAAAGAATATTATTATTTAAAAATAACCCAAAGGATAGGGCAGAGGTCTTCCTAGAACTCCCACATATCGCCATTTTTGTTTGAGTTCCATGAAAAAGGGGCCGAGCGTATTCCCATCAACTGGTCTCAAATCCAGACACCCGGCTTCTACTGTGCTAGTGTTTTGGTAAGTGGAATTTCTCCAGCTGGAAAAACCCAATAACAGTTTGCCGGACCCGGGAATCGAACTCGAATACTGCTGGGGAGTTTTTGCGCAACTTCTTCCCAGCGCGATAGCACTAGGAAGTGGTGAAGGGCGGGCGTTTTTGGGGGACTGTCTTTTGTAATTTTGACGTTCGAAAAGTGCTGATTCTCAGCCTAATTTGAATAAATGACTTTTGAGCTTGAACCCAAGACCTCATGCTAAGCTGTAGCGCTTGACCAACGAGGAATGATAACTAAATTATATGAAATAATTTAGCATAGATTATTTATAGATACTTACACATAACTGGACTCACACTAACAATAATGATTAATGAATGAATGACAAACAGAATCCTTTCATGCATTAAAAGCCAATAAAAAATGGGTTTCCTCGTCTAGAAAAAAAGAAAGAAAAACATTTTATTCTGCACAAACAAAACGCACAATTACAAATAAAAAATAATAAAAAAAGACATACGATACACATAGTCAAAAGACTCGTACTCAAGCATAAAAATGTTGACACTTTTGTCTATGGCTTGATGTCAAGGCCAGGGACCAATGACAACGCAGATTAATTGACGACAAAGACGATATTGGCAGATGGCCACAAAACAATAACAATCATAAGAAAAACAAATTAGCCAGAAGATTTTCATAGATAGAATATCCATTATTCGATCATTTTACTGAGAACCACCTATATGTAAACAAGAAAACATGTCGAGTCATATTTAATTATACTATAATAATGTTCTAGAATCAATAAATAGGCGATGTTAGGTATAGGGGGTATTTGTGGTGTAAACACCATAAAAAGGTAGGATTTATTTATAGGTAATAACACCAATCTAAAATATCTTTTTTGCCTTTAATTTGAGGAAACTACGTCTTATATACAGTTTTACCCGTAAGTACAGACAGCAGCAGGTCAAGCTACCTGAAAGTGTCAAATTTTCCCAATCAACTTTGAACCTTAAGAGGGTGCACACAGGTCCACTAGCGCCACTCCTTTAAAAAAATATTATCTCGTGACTGAGAAGGAATTATGAAAATCTGTTCAATCAGCGACCTCGGTAAATGTGTCTAGAATTTTCTAATACCTTTTATAAAATTTCATATTGAGACACGAAGCAACAAAAATCTAAAGAAAAGCGGCCACATTCCTATATGTCGTATTTAGTTGCTTCGTGTCTCATTAAGAAACTTAATAAAAGGTATTAGAAAATTCTAGACACACTTACCGAGGTCGCTGATTGAGCAGATTTTCATAATTCCTTCTCAGTCACGAGATAATATTTTTTTAAAGGAGTGGCGCTAGTGGACCGTTGTACAGACGCCAGCACATCAAGCTACTACAATCTGTCAGATTTCTTTAATAGATTTTCAACTTTATAGCCAAAGTATTAAAGTTCAAGGTTGATTGGGAAAGTTTGACAGTTTCGGGTAGCTTGACCTGCTGGCGTCTGTACACGCTCTTAATGCTTCAGCGATAAAGTTGATAATCTATTATATTATATATGACTTGCATTAGGTCCTGCGGGGTAATTGCGTAACACACTAACACATACAAAACAAATTCAATAATACGTATTTTTTCCATTTTGTAGTATTTTTTTTTTTTTTTTTGTAAAAAGGCTTTTTGCTAAGTACTTAGGTACGGAAAAAGAAAAACACCACTATTTTGAAAATCTTGAGAATTTCACATCTAATTGAACTTTAAATTTTATCTACAACTAGCTGACCGGCCGAACTTCGTACCGCCTCAGAATCAATAAAAACGAATGTATAAGCATATTGAATAATATCTATCATTACTTTTTTAACTGTATTTTTCCCATGTTATAATGATATAACTAAATAATATAAAAAAAAAACTTAGCGTAGATTATTTGTAGAAGTGCGGGGTAATTTTCGTAATTTTCAGAACGTTCACAGTCTGATCTGTCTCAATCTGTCAAAAATACTTCTAATTTTTCTAGATTTTTGACAAGTTTTTGACATTCATTGTCGCTGAGATGAGATTGCGACCAGATTTTGGACGTTTTTTAATTATCAGAATCAATAAAAACGATTATATGAGAAAATCAATTATTTTCATTCAAAATCAAAATCAAAAGTCATTTATTAAAATTAAGCTGAGAATCAGCACGTTTCGAACGTCAAAATGACAAAAGATAGTCTCCCAAAAACGCCCGTCCTTCACCACTTCCTAGTGCTATCGCTGGGAAGAAGAAAGAAAAGAAAGAAAAAGTATTTATTGCGACTCCTACAGGATCATAAACTAAACTAAACACAGTTAAAAATAAAAATAAAACAAATTGTATAAAAAAGTAACAAAAGAAAAAAAAAATGAAACAAAGTCCTATACGAGGCCAAATGGCTCCTATCTCAGCATGATGCTTCGACATTTAAAAAATAAATGTCGTAGCGCTGGTATTCTGATAGGAGCGGAAGAAGTGGCGCACATGGTGGACATTATTATTTTTTCCTGATTTTTCCCATGTTTTTATTCTGCCATTCGGGGCAGAGACATATCCAACAGATATCATAAAAAACTGTAAAAAAAAATGTAAAAAATGTAAAATACTGGTATTCAGCTGCATCCGGTTAGACTGGAAGCCGACCCCAACATAGTTGGGTAAAGGCTAGGCAGATGATGATATCATAAAAAACGGTCCAGCCCCTCTTGAGTTATAAATGGTGTAGATAGCTAGCCAGGCTTTATTTTATGCATACACCGTGTTCTTCACGTTATCCATAAACTTTGGCAAACGGTTCTATAGCTTTTACTAATCAAATCTAACAAAGGTAGTAGTACTTCAAAAGGCTTCGTTACAAAGATATTTGTAACTTCATTTAATGAAATTTAATTGAGCTATGCAGTAAGAAAGTGTCTTAATTTGTCCTATTTTGCCGATTAGTGCAATCAAAATGATAAATCTATCAAATGCTTCGGATAAAGAGATAAATGTCCAGTGATTTACGTTAAGGAATTTAGTTTGTATGAAAATTAACAAAAAATAAAAAATAGAATTCATGTATGTGTCCATAGTGAAAAATTTCCATGGTTTGAACATCTGGTCAAAGTTTATGTTTATCATCCGGAACATGGTGTATAGATAACCTAAACATTATTTAACACCTTTATCAATTAAAAAACACATATATTTAATGATTAACCCTCAAACTACACTCGTCCGTCACTGCATCAAATGCGCCATCACTAGCGCGAACTCCATATTTATATGACTGTCACGCCGGTGTCATGAAGTGTCAAACATCATCTGCATGATACAGACAGAGGTAAACTAGTCGCGGAGTGATGTAATACTATTAATAGTAGATAATAATTATTACATAAATGCGAAGGAATCTCTGTTTGTTGTTGTAAATGCGAAACTGTCTATGACTGTTCGTTTGGTACGTTTGTTTTGGTAAGCTGCTGGACCAATTGTGATGTGGTCGCCTTGAGTGTCGTCTGGTGTTATTGTTTTTTTTTTATTAAAGAAATAGGTTGAAACCGCGGAAGGACATTATTCTTTAAAAAAAAAACAGTTTCCATGTGGGTGAAATAGGGTGCTTAAGATTGTATGGGATATTCCAAAATCAACGTGGACGAAGTCGCGGGAAAAAAGCTAGTTTATAAGTTAAATAAGACACGTTTTGATAAGGCAAGGACTCCGGTAATGATGTAAGATTGTGTTTAAACCGTTAGTAATTTTTAATTCAGGGTCCAATTGAAATAGATGGACAAATTTTACCATAGCGTTCAGTACGTCTAACCAAAGATATCCAAGCAAAAAAAAAACACTGATTAAATTGATTTTATTTTGACGTAAGATAATAAATACCTGGCACTCTAGAATAAACACATCCATCCATTATGGGTAGGTAGTTGCACTCGCACCCCGCTGCGCGCATGCCCGCATCACAATTTCAAAGACAATGGAGGGATGTGTTATGCATTGGGTAACCAACATTTATAAGTATATTTTTGTTAGCTGATTATTTTAATTCTAAGTATCTAATGCGTTTTTCTTATATATTTTTTTACCATTGTCCTTATTTTGGTGGTATTTGTAAAAGTTTGTCCACCTATTTTAATGGGACCTTATATGTATATCATGAAATTATGTAATTTATGAAACCAAATAAGCCAGTCCGTCGGTCGTATTGAAGCCCACAGCAACCAACCGGTAATAAAAAGAAACAACAGTATTTTGGGCGTAAAATAATTGGCGAATAATGAACACCCACTGCTGAACATGGTGTATGTTCAACAGTGGGAATACATTATTCGCGGTAATCATTAAAAACATAATAATTAATTACTTATGAACTCTTTTTAAAATATGAATATTCATTGCAATCCTTAATAGGCAGGTACATAAAAACACAAAAACCCGTATCACTGTACGTACTTCTATAAAACCTTGAAATCTAGATTATCTTGTTAAAAACCCCGAAGTAAAGGTCAACTAACTCAACTTTTTGTGGTGTCCTGAATTTATTCGAATAGTTTCGGTCTGGAGTTTATAGGACTATTATTATGAGCCTGTTTTGTTCCGCTGCAGGCTAAAGGCGACCCTTCCCTTGTGGAACTCACTTCTGCCTAGCATTTGTGATTTAAAAACTATTTCTCTAATTAAACGTCGACTAAAAGAACATTACCTTTCCTCTATACCGTGAGTATTTGTATATATATATATATATATATGTTTATTATTTTTGTGTTATGTATTTATTTAAGTATACTTAAGTATTTATTATTTTTTGCGTTATATGTGTAGGTATATTTAATATTTTTGTTTTAGACTTCACACATTCATATTTTTATCTTCTTGTTCCCACACACTATTGTCTACATTTCTTTTTTACTTCTCCTTTCGCAGGTCTGCTGCTAGAAATTTCTTAAGAAATAAGCAGTACCTTTGTACTCATATTATGATTATGACATGTCATATCAATATGTATTTTTCTGTGTGTAAGTACATAAATAATAATAATAAAAATAAAATACCGCGTGAAGACTCGAAATACCGTATCATCACTGTTATATAGTAATACTATTAGTAAAACAATTTATTGGAACAATCCAACGCATTGTACCTACTATCTACGTAAAGAAATACCTATACAAAAGCATTATGTATCAACACGTCATCAAGGCGTAAAGATCATAAGTACATTGTACCAGCTGTTCTGTCTGACGTCGTCGTCGCGAATCCATTCAACTGTATAGCAAGTAACGTGTTTACGATAACTAATGTTTACGCTGACTTAGTAATAAGTTATTAATGTAGCGGCTAAGACAACCTGTCATAAATGTGGGTGTCTTGATGAGGGGGTATAATATCCTTCCGACCCTGTCTGACCGTAGCAGCTGAACAACTTGGGAAGAACGCCAAAAAAGAGCAAATTCGAGTGTTTGCCAGGATTATAAGTTTCTTACTTGGCATCAACCTTCATTCTATCTGCATATAATTAGTGGTCACATAATCGCTTTGACATGACGGTTTATTAAGAACTTATGAGACCATCTGGTTCAATAGTTTACCGTCTCTATGACTCTATGAGGCACGGATTATCGCAATTTGCGCGAAGAATGGTCAATTTAGCCATGATCCTTCTCGTACGCATTTATAGCAAAACCTTCTCAGTTATTTAGTTAAAATCTAACGTTGGCTTGTTAACTAAATCTAAACTGAATTAAACACTAACCTACACAACTTCATAGATTTCAATACAAATTCGACCAACTGCAACAATTTATCAAGGCATTATTTCATACAAATTGACGCATAGCTTATTTATAAGCTGTCAAATCCGATATTCACTGAAGTAATATATGGTGGAAATGACTCTATAGTAGATGGCTAACTGTTATAGTGGAATAAACCTAGAAACTTCGTTAGTTACGTTTGATAGACATTAATAGACTCATCTCGGAGATTTCCATACTGATTACTGATTGGCGGACACCAGGAATGCAGCAGACATGATGGACATGCATGATGGAATGTGCAAAGTTGACCGATAGCAACTGTACGAGATGCAATATAGGTTGGGCTTCCGGTGGTTTGGAGTGGAATTCCTGCCGAAAATCTATGTTTGTTTTGGCAAGATTATGAAAAAATACCAAGCTGCCAGAGAAATGACGGAATCAAAAATGTGCAGATACATATGGAAATTGCTATATAAATGTAAATCTTGAGGTTGGCTGCTCTGGGTGCAGGAAAATATAGTGTAGCGGTATCTACAACGCCACATGCGAACAACGCGTCATACTGACGTCACGCAAATCCTGCATCTCGCAAGCAGAGTTTACCGCGCAATTAGCATACATACAAACTTCCCGACATCAGTCGTGGGGCAATTGCCCGCCAGACACAACACCCGTCTGGTCGGAGGATCCTCCCTTTTTTATGGAGGATGAAAGAACTTTACACCCTGTTCCGGTGTTTCTGACTTTTTTTTTTTCATTTTGTCGGCTCCTAACGGTCATAGCGTGATGTTAGATAGCCTATAACCTTCCTCAAGAATTGGGCTATCAAATGCAATATTTTTTTTTTAAAATCTGACTGGTAGTTCCGGAGATTACCCCCTACATACATACAAACAATCAAACAAATTTTACCTCTTTATAATATTAGTATCTCATTATAATAGTAGACAAATGCGTTAGTCAATTAGTAAGTTCAATCAAACACAAGCCACAAATTAATAAACGATCATAATCCAAGATTTATGAAACACAGGATAAGATAATGAATCTAATTATAAAACAGTTTCCATTAATAAAACGAGAGTAAACTATAAACAATCTATTGTGGAAATGTGTAGTAAACAAACAGTCTTATTTATAGTGGAATAATCTAAGATATACATCGTGATATTCTAGAATGGTTTTCGTATCATTGGTCATTATCGCCTTATCACGCATCTATTCCACAAATGGTTAGGCAGAGTTGCACCTATAATATACCCACCCACATTTCGCCAGTCATGTTTAACACGCTCAGCGCCATGTGTATCTTTTGCGATACACACTGTCTAAACACTTGTGTATCCTTTTTGATACACAAGCACCATTCCAGTCTAAGCGCCGTGTATCGCTAACGCGCACACTTTCCATACATTTTGTATACAAAAAATGTTGCCCTGGCCTAGGGAATTTTCCTGGTGTAGTGGTATTGGCATATGGGGCTTGGCGCTGAGCGTGTTAAGTTCTATGTAACAGAGGCACATCTATTGCCATCAACCAGGCACACATCCATGACTCCAGGCTGCTGCTGAGGAAATGCAGATGGAAAAACTCAATAACATTTTCCCCGACCCGGAATTCGAACCCAGGACCCTATGCTCACCAGTAACGCTTGTGACCACGATACCAACGAGGCAGTCAGGCAACACATTATTATGTCGATATTACTAATTGAAAGTGGCAACCCGTGTTATCAAAGGCATCTTCTACAGTAGTACCTACTACAGTAAACCTGCATTTAGCAATAAAAGGGGATAGGTAAACCTACATATATCCACTAACTGGCCACAATAATAGACTCTAGGCTGTCACTAAGAACTTTCTTAAAGAAAAACATGCAGAGTACACAATGATGATTGTACACAATATTGTACATGTACAGTATTAGATCAGACTTCGGACGATCATTATCGCCTTCTATTATTGCGTAATCATATTCCATGGAAAACCCATCAATTATGGTTAGATTAGATGAAAAATTATTTTGAGCAAGACTGCCTCGTGGGTTTGGTGGTAACAAGAGCATGAGGTCCTGGGTTCGATTCCCACAAAGAATTCTTGGGTTTTTTGATCAAGATTTCCCCAGTAGCTCTGGATTTGTACGCAGTTGATGGCTCGCCCTCCATTTCATGGGACTTAAATCACACACACTTCATCTACCTAGCCTTCCCAACTATGTCAGGATTGGCTTCCAGTCTAACCGAATGCAGCTGAGTACCAGTATTTTACATGGAGCACTTGCCTATCTGACCTCCACAACCCAGTTACTGGGTAATACTAAACCCCTTGGTAAGACTGGTAGTCACACTGTCGGGCTTCTGACGACCCGTAACGACTGTCAAAGATCCTCGAATAACCTCGGCGACCAACGGCTTAACGTGCTTTCCGAGGCACGGAACATTACATATGGGACTTAGTTATAACTAGCGAAATGTGGGTGTACTATATAGGTACTATATAGGTACAGCTTTTTTTTTTTTTGAGGATCATCAAATGACTCCTCCCGCTCTGGGTGGAGCAGGAGGGAGTGTCAGACTCTTACCGACTAAAACCCACCCGTGTTCCTTCCTTAGCCCTTTATGTTCCAGGGCAGCGGTAACCCTTTCGGACGATCCCGCTACCCAACTTATCCTGGCCTTGCCGTTTACCGCTGGCGTTACCGCTGCCCTGGAACATATAGGTACAGCCTTACCCTTAGAAGGCCACAGGCATGATGTTATGTTATATTATTACATAATATCTACATGCACGTACTCTGTGCACCGTGCTGCGGGGTAATTGTGTAACACACTAGGTAACAGTAGCAATGGCTTTCATTTTGACAGTTCAACAACATTCATTGCGTGATTTACGTTGTTGAGCGGACAAATTTTTCTAGCATATAAAACAATGAATTAGCTATATCCTTCAAAATGAGATTCTTCAGGTTGTGATGGATTATATTATATTGTGTTAGTAATAGGTGTAGATGAAATAAGACGAAACTTTGCCTTTAAGGCTCAGAATGTATCGGAAAAAATTTGTTGCAAAAGTTTCCCATCGGTTATTACTCTCCAACAGATATACGGAACACTTTGGGTACCGTAATTAATATTTAGTTATATTGATACCACAAACAATTAAGACAATAATAATAATATTGATATAAAATTCTTAGTAGTAGCCTGGATTCCAGATGCGCTTGTGAAAATCTCGCCCCATAGTATATGAAATTGTGATTAAAGGTACCTGTTCATGACAGTCGGTCCATGCAAAGTAATGGCATTTAGCTATTTCCGGTTAGACAGGAAGCTAAACCTTATATAGTTGGGAAAAAGCGAGGCAGATGATGAAGTTTCGACCATGACAATGATTCGACCCAAATTATATAAGTTCCTAAACACATGATCAATATTGCACGTTAAAGTCCGTTGACCGAACCCACGACTGGTCAGGTGATAATGATTTAACATTACCAAATATTGATTTACTCGTACGAAATAAATTTTTTACGCATCAGCTGGCCCGTAAATATTGCCCAATGAGTAATGTTGGCAATATTTACTTTAATAATTATTGCTGTTAAATTATATATAACACCTTTATAATATTATAATTGTGTACAAAGTAAACTTGGGTAGTGCGACGTAACTTTTATTTTTAGGAGGTAACTCTGTGAGGCCTTTAAGAAGGCGGTTTCAATTAACGATTATGAGCATTCTTCGTTATCAACCACAGAACGTACAATCACAGCGTCTTCAACGTCTTGAGACAGCAGTACTAACAAAATTCATGGCACTGAAAGTACATCATGGTTCATGGCATCGGTCGGTATCCTAATTGCTATCAATCACAAAACCAAAACTAAGTCAGGGTTATAGGCCATATAACACTGTTTTACAGAAGCAAGCACATCAGTGGTAACAAAACCAGTATAAGCTGACCATGAATTCTATTGAAATCCTGTACTACACTAGACCAGCACTCTGATTGCGTAATCACAATCTGAATCATTTTGAAGGATATTGCTAATCCATTGCATCGTATGTTAGAAAAATTTGTCTGCTCAACAACGTAAATAACGCAATGAATGTTGTTAAACTGTCAAAATTAAAGGCAATCCTACTGTTGCGCTGTTACCCTGTAGTTTATTATATACGTTTTGAAAGAAAATAAGTTTATTTGACCCATTTTAAGTAAGGCACACAAAAACAAACTCAAAGCATTTATTGCAATAAAAATATTCAGGTGTTACTTTTGTTAAAGAATCGGTCATTTATGTACAGACGCCAGCAGGTCAAGCTACCCGAAACTATCAAATTTTCCCAATCAATCTTGAACCTTAATGCTTTAGTGATAAAGTTGAAAATCTATTAAAGAAATTTGACAGATTGTAGTAGCTTGATGTGCTGGCGTCTGTACATTGCGGTCGACGAGACAATGCGTTCTAGACACCGGTCAATTTCATACAAAATAATTCGTGTTTTGCGAATTTGATCTTAATTAGCTAATAGAATTGTGGCACTGTAAAGTGTCAGGGACGCATTCAAAAGTTACCGACTGGCTTGTTCCAAAACGCAGTTTCCTATGGAGAATAACGGGCAAGAAACTCAATGGTTACTCAGTTAAATACAATCAAATAGGAGCAGAATCAAAACTCATAAAACATAGTTTATACTATGTTTATGTTGCTAAGTTGACAACACATAACATGCGCAATAGTTCCACGCGGTAAACGTGTTTACAGATGTTGTTATGATGCTCAACTTTATAAGTGACAGCTCATACATACATGCACGTGAGTTTTCAAAGAGATCGTGCTTCGTTCTGGATATAAAAGAAATTGTAGCAAATTGTAAAAGGGGTATGTAAGGATCGTAGGCGTTCTGTAGGTAGTTTCTGGCTTATGATTATGTGTACCTACCTAATGTTGTCCTGCGTAATAAAATATTTGTAGATTAGTGTCAACTATTTACAAGACAATACAACCTCAAAACCTGTGTCAGTTGGAATTAAGCTTTCAAAATAGTAAAAGTGCGAGGTGCGCGTGGCGGTTGAAAATTAAACAAACCCTTCCTCTGTTCACTGAATGTTTCCCATGCAGCTCAGAAAACAAAAACATCGTGTTTTCATACACAAATGTGTCCACGCCACGCCACGCGTTTCAAAAAAACACGCGCAGAAGACGCGGCTTAAGATGTAGGCTCGCCCCCTATTACATAATAATAAGTTTATTTACATAATCAACAGGTTTTAACAAATTAGTTGTAGAGGCCTTCTCTTAAATATGGAGGTATCTGTAACAGAAGACTCCTCTTTTACATGGCGAAATGTGGGTCTACTATACTTAGGTACTATCGCCAAAATTTATATCTCACCACCGTAATGACTATTCCTGCTTGCAGCGCATATTATTAGTCGACCTAAAAAGGATCCTCTTTTGTTTTGCTTACGGAAACAGCTGTGGTTATCATGTGCACCGGATTTTGTTTTCAAAATGGTCAGATACCTCTAGGTTTTGGTGATAGTACACATCTGCCTTACCCTTCGAGAGATACAGGTGTGATGTTACGTAAGTTTTTTTATCATTATAAGAAAAAATCACGATGACTAACCTAGTAAGAGAGTTGGAATGATTATTACTGCAAGTTTATCTATGAGTATCGACCCATAGATAAACTTCCCTCTACTTCTAAACTCTTTGGATTTCCCTCCTATACCTTTCAGTTGGTTTGATAGATAAACATACAAAAACAAAATCCCAACGCTCCCATTTAGACCTTTTCTTTTCCGCCATATGCACGGCAAGAGATCGTGCTCATGCAGAAAAATGTGCTGGTCCCTTGTAGAAAGGTTGATAGTCGCAAGGCCTGACTGTTCAAAGGACACTTTGGGCAAATTTCACCAAACTTTTTCACTTTAAATACGTGTTATCCTTTTAAATTTATGACAGTTTTTGCATACTAGAACTGTCAAACGTCAATTTTATTCCACGGATAAAAGACTGGCTGATGGAGAAGTGACTTTGGTGAAATCAGCCCTTCAGGTAGGTATCGTTGGAATGGATCCTCTGATAGTTCTGCCACATAGAAAGCAGGAGGGGATGTCGCTCTAAAACAAAGTAAAGTAAGAAGTAAGGACAAAGCGTGAAAACCGCGTGAGATGGAAGTGAAAAATGGATGGTAAGGTCACATAAAGAGTTTCACTGTCCTAAGTGCTAGCGCACGTCTTTGTAATACGGTACATCAGTTGATTAATTATTTTGAAGGATATTGCTAATCCATTGCTTCGTATGATCGAAAAATTTGTCTGGTCAATAACGGTAATAAATGTTAAACTGTCAAAATTAACGTCATTGCTACTGTTTGTGTGTAACGCATCTACCTCGCTGATTGCATTCAATTTATCATAATCAACGCTCAACTCCTTTAATAAAGATTGGTCCTTGGCATTTGGCAGCTCTGAACAAAGAGAATTGGAGGGAAAGTAAGAAGGCTTTTGCCAAGCGGTGGGACAGAAACGGCGAATAAAAAAAAAAACAACGTTTATGAGAAACTCTATAGTTTCTCATAAACGTTGTTTTTTTTTTTTTAGATATTATCTGTTCTGTGGGAGCTATCTCCCACAGAACAGATAATATCGGTTCTGTGATAGCTCCTGAGACAAATTTTAGTTGTTCAATCTGTTTTTGACCACTGCTGCACTGCTTGTACAGACGCCAGCAGGTCAAGCTACCCGAAACTGTCAAATTTTCCCAATCAACCTTAAACCTTAATATTCTAGCGATAAAGTTGAAAATTTATCAAAGAAATTTGACAGATTGTAGTAGCTTGATGTGCTGGCGTCTGTACAATTATGTTTACCTAGTATATCGGGTGGCAGGGACATCGACGCGCAACCAGTACCCATGAAATCAGCACATGATTTTCGAACCCTTAGTGTAGAAATTTTTTGTCGGTTAACCAAAAAAAATCTGCTGTTTCATAGGAAAATGCAATACCTACGCGGTCAAAATGTATAGAACAGCTAACTTTTTTTTTAATAACCGATGAAATCTATCGACGTGAGGGTGTTTAGAATCATGTGCTGAATCTATGGTAACAGTTTGCGCTTCGATATTCCTGCCACCCTGTATGTTTAACAAGTAAATTATGGATGGAATCTGACCTTAACCTCTGCCGTTTCCAAACTTGCATAAATCTTCCACTCACGACTCGTCCGGTATTATTTCAATGTTGTTTCCTAATTAAGTGTCAGTTCCCATTTGTTAACCCACTAAGATAACCCCACGACCCCTGGCGGTCCCAGTGAGGAGCTTGGGCTTCACATACATAAATAGACCAGTGACGTATATGTATAATTGTGATTTATGTATTAAGTACATAATAATGTGTCACACGATGTGGGTGGTGTGGGTATACTTTAGATATATCTCTGCCTAACCCTTCGGGGATTAAGGATAGTGTTATGTTATCTATATGTATACTAATAATAAAACTGAAGAGTTGGTTTCTGCTAATCTCTGAAACTACCAGTTGGATTTGGATTCGGGGATTCTTTTTGCATTTGGTAGCCCAATTCTTGAGAAAGGCTTATATTATAGGCTGTATAATAAAGCGCTAAGTAAAAATGAAGTAATAACGCAGGCAGACGATGCGATGCGACAGGGTGAAGGACGAAGTCGCGGGCACCTATATTCAAATTTTATTTATGTTTCAAATTGACGTGATTTCAAGTTAAACAAATATCAACTTTATTTTAATGAATATTAAGTTGATTTCAGAGTGACTAGCACTATTGAAAAAGTTATAAAAATGTTTGAAGTTGTAGCGTAAACTGAACTTTATTGTGTGGGAATTAAAGTTATTTTTCCATATCATATCCGTCCTCTCAATCTGTGTGGTTCTTTCCTCAAAAGACAATCTCAGACATCGACCTACATGGTCTTCATATGATCTGACCAAGATTATGTCTGGACTTTAAAAGAGACTGTGACCTCTGAGTTTGTGTCGGCCTTTCTTCTCAGACTAGTCAGATAGGAAACGCCGACCTCATCTAGTTTTAAAATATGATTGACGTGTAAAAGTGTTTGTACAAACCTACTTACAAGATAAAATCATTTATCAAAAAACTCATATTTGTTTACGTTTTTGGCGAATATGTCGTAATTTTATTTTAGTGTAAAATATTCACGACTTTTTCCCACATGTCACATGTGTGGTAATTGACACCTTCAAGAGGAAGTCTGAAAGTGGCACCGGTAACTGAAAAGTTGTGTGGAAATCGGTTGTCATGGTATGGGCATGTGTTACAGAGAAATGAGGAAAATGTCGTGAGGAGAGTTTTGAGTATGAATGTCGATGGCTATAAGAGTAGGGGAAGAACAAAGAAACGATGGATGGATTGGGTGAATGATGATATGGTTAGAAAGGGGGTGGCTACCGAGATGACGACTAATAGAGAAGTGTGGAAGAAACAGACACATGTTGCGCAGACTCCAAATGAATTGGGATAAGGGCAGGAGAATGATGGTGAAATGACCACCATTGACATCTTGTTTTTGTTCTGATTGTTTGTATGTTGTCAGTGTTGCAACATTTACACAATGTATATTGTCTTTGGTCCCTGGCCCTGGCATAAAGCAATGGATAAAATCGTCTAACTTTAATTGGTTGAATACGAGACGTTTGGCTACTTTGTTTTTTTTTTTTTTGTAACGTGCGTTTAGTTTGTGCTGTTTAAACAATGTTTATTTTCTTTCTTTTTTTTACATTACGTCAATTTGCCGTGTTACAGCCATAACCTACAACTGTCATAGAATGACAGTTGTGATTTGAATCTATGGACGGGTATTTTAAGTTGGCAGTCAATTTGATAAAAAAATATTTTGCCAGACTACATCTGCGGGGTAATTCTCGTAATTTTAAGAACGTTCACAGTCTGATCTTAGTCTCAATCTGTCAAAAATACGTCTAATTTCCCTACGTTTTGACAAGTTTTTGACATTTGTTTGTCGCTGAGATGAGACTGCGACTAGATTTTGAACGTTTTAAATTACGGGAATACGGGCCCTGACCATTCGCGGGTACTCTTGTAGATAACTGACCTTTTTAAAGGTTTTTAGCGATAAGATTGCTGTAGTTAAACTCGTACAGGACGTTCCGAACGTTTCCAATGACAACCTCTCCAACAATTCCTCGTTGTGTTCGCCAATATTAAACATATTGTTTATTGAGCACAATCAACCCGCTCTTGCTTCATAAGGTTTTTATGACTTGATAAATATCGAGATTCCTCTATTATATACAACGTGTCAATTATTTAATCAAAGACCCGAAAAGGGGTCGTTGAACTCAATATAATGAAAAAAAATATAAATAAAAGTTCGCCAATACATTTTGACAGAATGTATGGAACAGCTGATATATTTTCTCGCGATTTCAAGGTTTGTCCCATAGTAGAAGTATAATGAGGAGTGCAACGACCCCTGTTCGGGTCTGGACTGATCCCTTGCCGGTTGTTATTACGTTTTAATTCTGATCCACTATAAACATGTACAGCACACATAAACCTTTTGGAATAAATTCTCTAAATGATGGTAAAAAACCGCGTCATAATTTGATGCGTAGTTTAAAAGAACCACGCGGCAGCAACTCTAATAATATGGATTGATTTGGAACAAAGACAATAAAAGTTGTAGGTTATTGCAGAGTTATTTTCAAAACAAATCTTCAAAAAAATAGCGTAGAGTCATCTCAACACTTCTCTCCCTTGATTTTGTATATATATATATATATATTATAAGTAGGTATATATTATAGTAATAGTATGTATGTGTATATAACCTATTTATGTATTAGTGTACCCTAGTTTTAAGTTTTTTTTTTTTTTATCATTGTCCCTCTCAATCAAAGCACCTGCCCTGCCATCTATTCTTCACCACCCTTGGTTGACTGGTAGAGAATGCCTAAGGCATTAAGTCCGCCTTTGTACCTTTTTGTGCGAAAAGTATAATAAATAAATAAATTATTTACCTATCTTAAATCTCTTCGATTTGGAAGTACGAGGACACACATGAGATGGTGTTTGATATAAATTGAAAAGAGGAGTCATGTATCGTGAGAAAGAGATAAAGCTATGTATAAGTTTTGTTTCTCTCCCTTGAGTTATAACAACAACATTGCAATTTGTATGACTGTGCGCCTCAGTGAACTGATAACGTTTGAACTCTGAACTAAACAGAGGCATACGATGT
This sequence comes from Apamea anceps, assembly GCA_951799955.1. NCBI lineage: Eukaryota > Metazoa > Arthropoda > Insecta > Lepidoptera > Noctuidae > Apamea > Apamea anceps. The sequence goes on from OX637520.1 coordinate 11,916,750, forward strand.
TGTGCGAAGCAGATACCAAGCCTGTCCATATCTATATGAGGGGTAAGGCTGACTGCTTCGTGGTCTAGTGGTCGCAACGCTACTGCTGAGCATGAGGTCCTAGGTTCGATTCAATTCGGGAAAAATGTCACTCCGTCAGGAATTTCTCAGTAAGTACTCGGTGTCAGACCGACGCCCTTGCGAAGGCCGCAGGAACCCGTTGGATGCGAGAAGCACAGAACCGGTCGAAGTGGAGGTGCTTGGGGAGGCCTATGTCCAGCAGTGGACGTCTTTCGGCTGAAATGATGGGTGATGAACTCGGTTTCTGGTTTGATGCCCGGTTGGTGGTAATAGGGTCACCTCCTGGCGAAATTTGGGTGTACTATAGTTACAGACTCTGGCTAACCCTTGGAGTATAGGTGTGGTGTTGTCTCCTCTCCTGGAGAGCACCTAAATGACATGTGTTATGTTATCTATCATACGAGAGTACGCATGATATATAAATGATCATGTACCTCTCACTCTTTCCATTAACCGGTTGCTAACCTTACTATATAATATGTGTCAGTCCAGGCATAAAGGGTCCAGTAGTGGGGTATTGAGTTAAGACTGGATTCGGTATCTAGAATAGTCAATTGATAGTATGGATTGAAAAAATAATCAAAAAGTAGCACACGTTTTTTTTTATCAGACATTTGAAGTTGAAATTCTGAAAAAGCTTGATTTGAGAAAAAGCATTTTGAAAGTTTGAGTGAAAAAAAAACACACTTTTACTTGCTTGTTACGTAGATTTTTATTCATTATTGTAGATTGATATGTTTTCCATAGAATCAACTTATAATTATACTTTTGACATCAAAACTAAAACAATTATTATCAAAATAAAAGAAGGATACACAGTCTAGTAAAAAAGGTCCACTTGCCGATATTTAATAAAAAGTTAGTTATTGCGATAGTAATTAACAATAAAAAACTAAAATTAAGTATTCTTACTCTATTTAGGAACTAACAAAATAACAAGACAGGCTTTTTTCAAACATTACTGCAACAGAATAATGATTATTTTAGCCACTGGTACCTTTTATGTAATGTCATAAAAGGTACCAGTGGCTAAAATAATCATTATTCTGTTGCAATAATATTTGAAAAAAGCCAATACAAACATAAAAATAAAACTTATTCTATTTGGGACTCCAACTTACGTTTTGGACAAAAATAAATTCCTCCTCGCACCTGATTCCTATGACCAACCTGTTTGCAGTACGAACATGTTGGTTTTTGTCGAATACTCTTTTCAATTGATGGTTTCTGAAAAGAGTACTCGACAGATGTTGTTGGGACAGAGTTGTGGTCAACATCAACATTTGGAATGGGTTTCGGGCATAAAATGTCTTTAGATTCTTCACGTACAAATTCACGAATCTTATTATAAAGATACGATTTTCTTTCGTACGTCATGCCTGCAGGGGATTTTTCTAAAGGAAAACCGTATACTTTATTCGGGTTCAAAACCTTTGATACAGTTGGTTGACTGTCAGTATATTTTTTGTAACATAACATGTGCCCTCTATTATCTTCATTTGTTTCAAAATGACTAAAATGCAGAAGTTGGTTAATAGTTACACAATCAGGTTGAAAAAAATTGGCCCAGTCGTAAGTTTTCACAAAAGTTTCTCCTTTCTCATCACCAGTTAGAACAGCTACTATAGATTTTGTTTTCGGACAAGCTTGAACAGCAGCTGCAAGAATATCCTTTAAGTTATTGCATTCCCATTTTCTAAAACTTTTTTTGAATAGACCGAAATACATGTCGGGTGCAAACTTCGTATGACCCACGGGAAGGAAAGATATACGGAAACTTCGGTGTCTGCCTGTTAAAACTCGCCATGTTGCATATTGCATGACATAGTTATTTTTATTTTGTCCAGCACAATTATCTGCATGACAAACAACATCTTTTTCGCCTATACCAAAATTTTCGAAAAAATGATGTAGCATTGAAATTATTACATTAGCTCCTTTCCCAGTAGCACAGGGTTCAGGAATTACGTACAAAACGAACTTTCTCAAAGGCTCTGCAGCAACACCAAATAAACTGACTTTAAATCCTGTCAAGAAATACAGTGGCCCAATTTGTTGTGAACTGTGCGGCAAATGCACCTGTTGGGCAAAATCAAAAGAGTAATGCATGACGCCATCATAAGAACATGGTTCATGAGGTCCAAGAATAAGAGTAGAGTCCGTTATTGAATCAGTCGCAACTTTGATTACATTGTTATAATATTTTCGTTCATTTTGCACTAAATCAAGGTGCTGCCTCGACTTTTCTACAAGCTGTATTTTTTCCTTTTCATCTAAACCACCCATTCGTCCCAACGTGGTCACGTTTTTCTGACAAGTTGCACATAGATCTGTTTTCGGTTTCTGTATAACGACATATGGACAAAAATCTTCCCAAAGATCATACCAACTACTTCTACTAATAGGAGTTTTATCGAGTAAAGCTATAGTTTCCAAATATTTGTTGTACACATACGCTTTAGACATACTACAAGGTAAAATTATTAAATCAGATTTAAATTGGTGGCCTGGTAATCGGCCCGGCAATACTAAACCGTTTTCATTAGCAAACTGTCTTATAAAAGTGATTGCGTCTGATCTAGTTTGCAAATTAATACAATTGTAAGGTCGTTTACGTGACCCGTGGACCTTTGGAGCAACACCGCTGTCCAGAAAGTTCTTTTTTACATTTTTTAACCTTTTCAAACCAGTGGCATATACATATTGGAAAAAAATCTTGCATACTGAAACACCTCGAAAGAAATACTTTACCGTGTATTCTTTTCGTTGCAAGTTTCTGTTTTTTGAATGTAATGTATTTTCACTTGTACGTAAGAGAGCATTTAAAGCTCCTTTCAAGACCAAGTGATGATGATTGACTCCTTCATTACAACGTGAATTTAATTCGATACAATCTAACCTACTACTTAATATTACATCTTTTTGAAATTTGGACACACAATTATTATTACATCCACAGCCAGTATCTAAGAATGAGGCCTGAGTTACATCGTCTAGAATTAAAGGATCATCATCTAGTAAAATATTACCAATTTGCCGCTCTTCGAGCGGCTCACAAGCACTAAATTCGATGTCACACGATAATTCTGTACCCCGTTGACTTTTGAACTCTAAATTAAAATTTTCATAGTCTTCATGTTCTACAGACGCTGAATAGCTAAACTCTGAAAACAAATAGTTGAAATATACATACTACACAGGTCATTTTTTCATACTATGTCTATGACATAGGTACCTAACACAACTTCTTAATTGGTATTAGAGTCCTTGCTGTAGTCATAAAGAATATGTACTATTGCATGCATACAATGATCACGTCGATCTTTTTTGATTTTACACAAGGCTCGGCTAACTATTTTAGCAAAATCATAACACTCATGTATTTCATCTTCACTGATTGCTTCTGTATTAGTGCTTTTTTCATAATACTGATCCGTTTCATCCATCTCAGATGTCGACTCTGTGAAATTATTTTCTAAGTTGTAAGTACCTGAATAAGGTGCAACGGTTTCTTCTTCTGTTGGTAAATCCGGCGTTGTTGCGGTCGAGGCCAAAACAGGTAGTGTGTTTACTTCCACCTCCATAGAAAGTGGTACAGGTCCATCAGAATGCTTAGATTCATCACTAGAGCTGGAACCTTCGGTTGAATCTTCAATAATTATGTTACCTAAAAACAAATTTGAATTTAGTATAAATGGGATGAAATTATGACTAATTGAGATTCATTAGCCTATCAACTTTGTCGCGGTCAGTTTTCAGTCTATGTGGATGCAGCCGAATTATTATGATTAAAGCTGCTCTCTTTTAAAATGTAATAAATAAGTAGGAACGTAACGTAATCTACGCTTAATCCATAAATCTCTAAATCTCTAAAATCCATAAAAAATCGAATTTAAAGACGACTGCTGTCTGTAGGAGGCTTCGCCCCTGTCGAGGTCTAAATATGAAAAGTAGGTAACAGCTGTAGATACACACAAGAACTCCGTAACATTCCGATACCCCGGTTTATAGAACTAGCTTTTCGACCTCGGCCCCGCTAAGCGTAATAACGTTAATAATATTATAGCCTATGACTGAATAATGCAGCTTTGTATTGGAGAAAGAATTTTCAAAATCGGTTCAGTACTTTTGGAGCTTATTCGATACATAACACAACACGTAACAACAAACATAGTATTAGTAGATATAATAGACAACGTAAAGACTTACCTTTATTCATTTTTATGCGCACTTTTCACTCACTCAATTTAAAACAGCTAAGATAATAAAAACTGCTATATTTACACAAAGACTGTCGGATATTGTTTCCTTTCCGGTGTCAAATGACAAATAAATTATTGCATCACAGGCAGATCTATTTATAGGACACGTAGGTAGCAAAAAACGATCAGGGAAATCCCCGCTATGTCGAAGTGAAGCAAAGTAAATCCCCTTAGTAGTTGCATAGTAGCAGGGAGTTCCCCGCTTTAAGGGACCTTTTACACGTAGTTTCAACATTTTAATCTTAAAATATAATTAAATTATTAGAAGTGATCAGTACGGGGTATTGAAACGTATTTTATTCCCAGAATATCGACATGCCACCCACTGGTACCTTTTTAGTAAACTTTTTTCATAAAGTTTCTGGTACTTAGAAACATCGTATATAGTCATTTACTATATGAAATTGTAGATAATTGAGCATTTATTTATAACCAATTAAAATCGCGAAATGCAATTTTTATACCCAACTTTACAAAACCTCTTATATCTCGGAAACTAAATGCCGCGCACTGGACCCTTTTCGCTTGGACTGACACATATAGTGTCCTTCTACATCAGAGGGAGGAGGTATTTCTTTTAAAATAGTCCTTAAGTAGTAGGTACCTAGGATATTTAAAAAAAAAATAGTAGCCGAAACTACAAAATTTTAATTTCAATGCAAAATGACGAGATGTTATGTAATAGTTTTGTTGTGTGTGCGAGTGTTATTTAAAACTAAAAACCCGTTATTAAAAGTCGCAAAAAATATCCAATGAAAAAAAAGCACCTACTACGTACACATATTTTTTTTTTTTTGCCGTCTATTATATTTTCAGAACCAAAAATTCGAAGACATGTAATATCTACCAACCCGCACTGGGCCCGCGTGGTGGATTATGGCCCACTCCTTCTCATCGAGAGGAGGCTTGTGTCCCAGCAGTGGGAACATTATAGGCTGATTATGATGCTCTTAAAGTTTTATAAACAATGGCCTCGAAAAAAATTTTTTTTTATGTTGGCAACCCTACTTTCAATTAAGTAAGAGAAATTTTAGGTACTTGAATGATAAGAGTTACATATGTATAATACCTATCTACTACCACTCGTGAATTACTCCTAGCCCCGTATTTTTAACAGTCCTGAGTAAATTCAACAGTATCAGTTCAAAAATAACATCAACATGACTAAATTAATCTATAAATGTAAATAACGCGACAATATGTAAAAATACTACGACATTATTATCATTGGTTTCTTTCCTCTACTGATAAGCGCATAATCAGAGAAATATTTATATGTATTGCATCAGATTTTACTGGTGAATCCCGCTAAAGGATGGATCATAGTCACTACAGCCGAGACTGTTAAGAAAAAGCTGATTATTGGGATAAAACTTGGTATTGCATCAATCAGAAGAAAGAAAGAAAAAGCATTTATTTGCGGCAAACATGACGCATAAAAAAAAGGACATAAACACACAAAAAATAACAAGTTGGGGGTAAACATGCGTCACATTCACGCAAAACGGCCATCGCTCAGCATAATGCTAAGACCCTATACGAGACAGAGAGAATCAATACCCTATCGCAGTGCACTACTGGGTATAATCCTCTCCCAGAGTGCGCCACAATACCCTTTCCTCCGTCTTCCGCATCCAGTCTGTCCCAGCCACCTTCTTAAGGTCATCTGTCGGGGCGTCCCACACTACACTTGCCAAAACGAGGTCTCCACTCCAGGACTCATCTGCTCCATCGACCGTCGCTCCTTTGGCAAACATGGGCGGCCCATTACCACTTCAGCTTGCTTACTCTGCAAGCTACATTAGTAACTCCGGTAAACTTGGCATTTGGCCCTTGCCCTTGCCTTGACCTTGACAAGCTGATGAGGGAAGACATAGCAGATGCTACAGTCATTTCGCAGTTCTTTCTTGTTTTAATCTATAGCGTTTTCTATACACAACCATTTTTCTATTTTTACAAGACTCGGGAGCCTTATAAAAATAGAAAAATGGTTGTGTCACATTATACATTTAGGATACCATCAAAATACCAAAGGAATCCAAAGCGAAATGCAAGAAAGAATCATGTCGATAATATCTATGCTATATTATACAGCTGAAAAGTTTGTTTGAAGGCGCTAATCTCTGTCAGTCGGATTTGAAAAAATATAGTTGCATTTGATAGCCCAATTCATAAGGAACAATCTAGGCTTAACACGTCGCTACGACCCTCAGGAGCCGGGCGATGCAGGTTAAACCGCGGGACACCGCTATTGTTTATACTATAAGTAAGAGAATTCTGCTTAAATGTCTTTAATAGAAAAACCTCCATGAAAACGTTGCCCATGAATTCTAGATACCTATGATAAGTATGCGCATATTGTGGAGGGCGAAGGTCTAGGCCTTAGAAAGGAGAAAGGATCTGAGGGATAGCTAGGTAGCACACTGACGTTTATTTTACAAGTCAAGATGACATATAAAAACCATAGATAAAACAAACTATACAACAACCTACAAAACCAAAAACTCACAATCAAGTTCACACTTAGTTATTAAATACAGGCGTTAATATATCTTGTCAAATACCTACTCGAGTACATGCGTACTCGTGATAAGCGGGGGGCTTGGCCCTTACGTCACACCATTCATGAGATAACTGAGTCGAGTACCTACCTACGTACGTAGTAAGATACGAAGTGTTGACATGCTCAGTTTAAGTGGTTTCGTATTGTGCTGGAGATAAGATCAAGTGCAGTATTGTGCCTAGGTATGTCCAGTAAGAAAAGCAAAATGAGTATGTAGGGATCGTTGCAGGCGGTGTTCTGTAGTTTCTGACTACCCTCGTGGGAAGGAAGAAGGCGTGAGATTATGTAGATACTATCGCCAAAACCTATATCTGACCACCGTAAGGACTATTCCTGCTTGCAGCGCATATTATTAGTCGTCGACCTAAAAAGGACCCTCTTTTGTTTTACTTACGGACGCAGCTGTGGTCATCATGTGCACGGGATTTTGTTTTCAAAATGGTCAGATAATTATAGGTTTTGGCGATAGTACATAATATGTATGTCCAGTGGTGCGCTTAGAAAAACAAGTTGAAAATTTTGATGTAAAGTCAATGAAATTAATACTTGTCGGGATTATTCGTTTATTCGGAACGCCAGCGCCATCTCGTGGCGCTAGACAGAGTCTAACCTGAGTTCGTGGGGGTGGACGGAGACCTACAGCTATAAGAACGGTGTGAGCAGAGCTCTCGGCATCATTGAGACACCGTTTGACTCTCGTCGCGCGCGTACGTGCTCAAGCGCCTACGCCCCCGGCTCATTGTCGCTCGCTGTCGCTCTCGTTGCGTTCTCGTAACGGCTCTCCGTAGTCGCCCCGACTACTCTCGATCTTTCATCGAATTTATTCTTTGAATTATAAGATCGCTCAAACTGCCTTTTTCAAGGCTCTATTTCTTTATCGTACAGACTCGTCGTAAATTCACCAGGCCCCTTCCGGGTTAAAACCACAGTTTCGTGGTCCTCGGCTGAAACCTTACGGTGTAAACGAAACCGAGTGGGGTGTTGTCCCAATCACACCCGCCGAACCCCTTCAGGGCAAGGCAGTCAATTGGACGGGTCCCAGTTCCCGGCCTTGGGGGGCCTCCTAGTCGGGACTGGATGACAGTTTTCCTTCCCCAGCTACACACCTAGTGTCGTTAGGGTGTCTCTACACCCTTAGCGCTAGACTGGCTAGGGCCCCGTTCGCACAATAAGACTGGCGACGGGCTACAAGCTTAGGGCTCACCAGTAGGTACTCACCTCCCTGTCTACACCCGACAGGGAGGGTACACATCCCCGGGCCCATCCACCCGGGGAGCTAGGTATAGGGAAACTCTCCCCCGTCCCCCGCTATGGCAGACGCCATATTACTCTTTGTGAAAGAGGTCCTCCTCAAGGACCCCGACTTCCTTGCCAAGTATGGCTCAAAGTTAGCTGCTCTGCAGCTTCCCTCCCCCGCCACGACCAGCAAATCGAGCTTGCTCGATGAGCCGGTCAACTCTCCGGTGTCTATGGATACCGAAGAGGCCTCTGGCAAACGCCCCCACGACTCGTCAGAAGAGGATTCCCTCCTCTTCTCTGAGTCCTCTTCAGCCCCTTCCTCTGACGACGACGGCTTCACGTTGGCGTCGGGGAAGAAAAATAAGAGGAAGAAGAAGAAATCAGATTCTCCTTCCTCGAGAAAAATAGCCGCCACTGAATCGGCCGCTATCCCCTCCTCCGCCCCCGCTTCCCAGGCCTCTCGCGCCGCTACCCCCACCCCGTCCGCCCCGCGCGCCTCACGCGCCGCTACCCCCTCCCCGACCGCTAGCCTCAGTGCCGGCGCCACTACTTCCGCCCCTCGGAAATTACCCCCTCCACCCCCTGTGTTCATTCAGGACAAAGGGAAGTGGACGGACGTTTCGAGTTGGTGCACCGATCTTAAGATCGGTTTCTCCAGCGCCCGATCTACCCAACAGGGTATTAAAGTCTCGGTCCCGACGTCGAAAGACTATAGGGATCTTACCCGCGTTCTCCGGCAGAGAGGTGTGTCGTTTCACACCTACTCCCTCCCGGAAGAACGCCAGACACGTGTCGTGATCCGAAGGGTCCCCAAGGAGATCCCTGTCACCGACATCAAGGCGGACCTCGAGGCACAGAACATCCCTGTGTCCGACGTCCACCGCATGCACCGCGCCAGGGGTCAAGTCGCCTTCGACATGATCCTTGTGGTCTGTCCCCCCGTTGAAGGGCAAAAGCTCCACCCTATATTTAACCTCAAGGCTATCTGTGGTCTCACAGGCCTAGTCATAGAAAAACCCCGCAAGAGCGGCATCGTTGGGCAATGCCACCGATGCCAGCTCTACGGCCACTCTCAGGCCCACTGCCACGCCAAACCCAGGTGCGTCAAGTGCCTGGGCGAGCATGGTACGTCCGACTGCCCTCGTCCTAAAGATCGTACCTTATGTACGGAACCTCCCAGCTGCGTCCTATGCGGCAACTCAGGCCACCCAGCCAACTACCGTGGCTGCCCAAAGGCCCCCAAATCCTCCTCCCCCAAGTTGGCCAAGCGTGCGGACGCCCGCCAACAAAGGGAATCCCCTTCCTCCTCTCAAAACCCCCCGACCCAGCTCCCCGAGCGACTAAGTCCCCAAAGGCCTAGTCCTTGGAATATATTAAATCACCAGCGAGCGTTCCCCGCTCTCACGCAGGCAGCATCCCAGCCGCCTACCCCTCTCACCCCCGCCAGAGCGGACCCCCGCCTCTGCCCCCCCGCGCTACAAGCTTACTTTGCTGGTAAGCCCCCCTCCGCCGCTCCTAAAGCCGCCCCCTCCCCCGCTCCTAAAGCCGCCCCCGCCCCCGCTCCTAAAGCCGCCCCTGCCCCCGCTCCTAAAGCCGCCCCCGCCGCTCTAGCTGCCCCTTCAGAGGACCCCGACCCCTTCACGGTGATTACAAGCACCTATCTAATCTTCCTCACCCCTCGTGCTAAACAAATGGCACAGGAGATCACCGCCGCTAGGGCATCCTGTGATCTTTTCCGCATCCAGGAAATATTCAAAGCGTACCCTGAGATTACGCAAGCCCTCTCTTCCTACGCTACAAAACCGTAATGGATAGTAGCATCATCACGCGAACGAAACCCCGATCCCTCAAGTTGGCATCTTACAATGCCAACGGCCTCAAGTCACAACGAGATGAGATCGCCACCTTCCTCCGCGATCATCAAATCGACATTCTCCTCGTCCAAGAGACCTTCCTCAAGCCCATCATCCGCAGCCCTGCAATTGCTAACTATCGTCTAGTTCGCAATGACAGGCTGAGGTGCCACAAAGGCGGCACTCTAATTTACTACAAAAAGGCTCTGTATTGCACCCCTATGGACCCTCCCCCACTCTCACGACTTGAAGTGTCTATCTGTCGACTAGGCATGACAGGCCACCAGCCTATCACCATAGTCTCAGCCTACCTTCCTCCCCAAACCACTCCAGAGGACCCGCAGCTTCTATCTGACGACCTCTCTACCCTTCTTGGCATGAGCGACTCCGTTATCATAGCGGGCGACCTCAACGCCAAACACACTGCCTGGAACAGTGTCACGACCAACTCTCGAGGCAGACACCTCTTCAACCTCTGCCCACTGCTCAACTTCGACGTCATAGGCCCTATGACCCCCACCCACTTTCCCCACGACCCCTCCCACACCCCAGATGTCCTGGACGTGGTGCTTCTGAAGAGAGTCAACCTACGGTTAGACTCTCTAGAAGTAGTACAAGAGCTCACCTCTGACCATCGACCAATCACCATTCGATTGGCCCCTCGCACTGGACTCACCGACCCTGACCTACCTCCCCTGACAAAAGTGGTAACGGACTGGAGGAAAGTAAGGGAATCCCTGAAATCCACCACATCCCCCCACTTAGACACCATCCCCGGTCACTTCAGCTCTATCGCGGACACGACGGCCGCGATCGACTCATTCACGGAACACGTACAGTCAGTCATGAACGATTGTTCTAGGGAAGTTCTAGTGACGGACGACCGTCGCTGGAAACTACCCGACGATGTGCGTGAACTGCTGAATGAGAAGAACGCGGCTGTCCGTGCCTACAGTAGCTTTCCCTGCGACGCTAACAAAGCCCATATTGACGGCACGGTTGGCGCAGTGGTTAAGCGATTGACTGCTGCGCTGCGTGTCGCGGGTTCGATTCCCGCACGGAACAAATATTTGTATGACCTACATGTATTTGTTCCGAGTCTGGGTGTTTTTCTATCTATAATATGTATGTATTTACAAAAAAAAAAAATGTATATAAGTAGTTTATCAGCCATCTTGTTACCATAACACAAGCATTAGGTTGCTTAGCTTGGGACTAGATGGCGCTGTGTGAAATGTCCAGGGATATTATTATTTTATATTTATTATATGCGTTACTTGCAGCGTGCTGTAAAGTCTCGCTTATCGGAGTGGCGTGAAGCTAGCTGGGACAAGATGCTAAGCGAGCTTGAGCCCACCCATCAGGCCTTCTGGGAGCTTCAAAGGAAACTCAAATCCCGCGAAGTCGTCCCCATACCACCCCTGGTCCGCCCAGATAAAACCATCGCCTTCGATGATGATGAAAAGGCCGAGTGCCTGGCCATCAGCCTCGAAGCTCAATGCTCACCCAGCACTCAACCAGTAGACCAAGCTCACCTCTCAGAGGTTGACGCAGAAGTCGAACGTAGAGCCTCCCTCCCACCCGTCGAAGACCCTGATGATCCTCTGCCTCCCGTCACTCCAGACGAAGTGCAGGACATCATCAAGGGTCTCATACCCAGAAAAGCCCCCGGTTCAGATGGAATCACCAATAAAGTGATCCAACTTCTCCCTGCCCCCCTAATACTGCTACTGGCCACCATCTTCAATGGAGCCATGAGCAACAACATTTTCCCACAATCGTGGAAAGAAGCCACTGTCATTGGCATCCATAAGCCCGGAAAGCCCAGGACCGAACCGACGAGCTACCGTCCCATCAGTCTGCTCAAAGTTCTCGGTAAAATCTATGAGAGGCTTATTTACAAGCGTCTCAGATCCTTTGCCGAAAACAAGGGCCTTTTCCCTGACGAACAATTTGGTTTTCGAACCCAACACTCCTGTGTCCAACAAGTCCACCGCATCACCGAACAAATCCACTATGGATTCATGCGCGGTATGATGACAGGTGTTATTTACTTCGACATAGCGAAAGCGTTCGACAAAGTCTGGCACAATGGCTTATTATACAAGCTGTACCAACTCGGGGTGCCAGACCGGCTCGTGCTCATCATACGAGACTATCTGTCGAACCGCTCATTCCGCTACAAAATCGAAGGAGCGCTCTCGTCGCCTCACCCCATCCGAGCAGGAGTCCCCCAGGGCTCCGTACTCGCCCCTCTCTTATTCACGCTGTTCACTAGCGATATTCCTAAAAATCCCAAGTCCCAACTGGCTCTGTTCGCAGATGACACAGCCATCTACTACACTGGTCGTAGCCACATCCAACTTCGGCTCCATCTCCAAACCGCAGTCAACAAGTTGGCTGCTTGGTTCAGGAAATGGCGTATCGAAGTCAATCCCGATAAGAGTCAAGCGGTTCTCTACACGAAACCCAGACATCTTCCCACCCCCCCTCCACCCATCACCATGTTCGGCAAGCAGATCCCCTGGGAGAAGCGAGCCAAATACCTAGGTGTCATCCTAGATCAGCACCTCACCTTCTCAGAGCACATAAAGACGGTCCGTTCGCGTGCCGCTTTCGCTCTCGGTCGCCTCCACTACCTCCTCAATGACCGCAGCAAGCTGTCACTCAAGTGCAAAATGCGCCTGTACACAGCCTGCATCCGTCCCATCATGACCTACGCTTCCGTTGTCTTTGCTCATGCAAAGCCCCGTCACATCCATAGGATGCAAACCCTACAGAACCGATTCCTCCGCAAGGCCACAAACTCCCCTTGGTTCGTTCGCAATGAGATCCTCCACGTTGATCTCAAGATCCCCACTATCCAGCAGTTCATGAAACGGCTCTCCAAGCGTTTCTTTGCCACAGCCGCCACTCACCGCAACCCTCTGGTTGTCGCGGCCGTCAATTATATCCCCTCTAAAATCAGCAAAATTCGCCGTCCAAGGCATGTACTAGATGACCCCGATGACCCCACAACCCTCCTCCAGGAGAGCGATAGGGCTACCAGCACATTACAAAAACAGAAATTACCGTCATTCCGACCTCGCCGCCGAGGTCCCTCGCGACGCCCCCAAGTAAATTCTTTGCCCGTTGAAGCGCCAGCCCGCGTCGTAGCTGAGCCTGTAACTGTAAATCCCCCGACTGTGACCTCTGAGTTTGTTTCGGCCTTTCTTCTCAGAGATAGTCCTAGGAAACGCCGTGCTCATCAAAGCATTAATACCACTTCGATCCAGCCTGTCCCTTTGCTGCCCTCTCCCAGCGACGCCCTAAGCCGAGGTTCGTTCCCCACAGGGGGAGCCCTTAGCGCGCAGTCGCTTAGTTTAAACCTAGATTTAGCCCTGGCTGGAGGCTTTAAGAATTCTTAAGGCAACCACAGGATAGTCCGGTTAAGTAGTTACGACCTCTCAAGGTCAACTACGAGATGCCATACATAAAAAAAAAAAAAAAAAAAAAAAAAGCTCTCGGCATCATTGAAACATTGGACATCGTACGAACAACATGTGCTCAGAAACTGTCTCGTTGTGTACCTACTGTGTGTGATTCGCTAATGTGACTAACTTGTTCGTAAGTTATAATCTGATTTGAACTGCAAACCGTTTTTTCTATTGTGCTATAACCAACACTACCCATAGTACGCGCACAGTAATTAAAATATGCCTGATGCTAACGAGAGACAGACATACCTTCTCCACCATACTTATTAATTGGAACCCATCCAATTAATAAGTATTACAGAAGCCTGAAAACTCTGACAACCAGTCTTACCAGGGGTGTCGTATTACCCAGTAAGTGGGTTGTGGAGTTCAGCTACGTTTTAAGTCGTTTGTGTTTAAAAAGTTTATTTTTGTCTGCACATGTAGAGTTAATTAATACGAGTAAATGGTTGGCACTAGGGGATTACCAATATACTCTAAAAGCAGGTCAACATTTTGTCAAAAAGTGAAGTGGTTTGCGAAATACTTATCAGACGAATTTGCAGATATCAACTGTCACCTTGGTTGGCCCTGCACTTAAACTGCCCTGCAAATGATAATGGTGCGGGCCCATGTTGTGTATTCAAAACCTGGCAGCTATCAATTTGAATATTTGGCTACTTTCAATGTAATTTCTAAGTTACTCAATGGCATCACTAACTTACGTACAGACGCCAGCAGGTCAAGCTACCCGAAACTGTCAAATTTCTTCCATAGATTTTCAACTGTATCGCTAAAGCATTAAGGTTCAAGGTTGTTTGGGAAAATTTGACAGTTTCGGGTAGCTTGACCTGCTGGCGTCTGTACAGTGAAGGATTTTTTTACTGGTTACTTTCAGCCTGCATCATCCCACTGCTGGACAGAGCTCTCCCCATGACTTCCAGCTCTTTCGATCCAGGGCTAAAGTGGACTGGTCGTTTGTTTTCTCCAGCTCGTTCCGCCATCTTCTACGGGATCTACCGCGATGCCTTCTAGCTGTGTCAGGTAGGTTAAGGATTTTTTTTTATTATGAGGAAAGTTAGTTAGTTTAGTTTGCACTCGTGCACAACTCGCTGTCACATTAGTTAAAGATGAAAGCCTTCATAATTAAAAAAAAAGTTATCTGTGGTCCGGTCGTTGGCTCGTTTGACATCTGTCAAATTATTCTTTGATGACCGATACGAGCATCGTATATAAGTATCGGGTGTAATGTGGCATCTCTGATTAAGTGGAAAAATGTCAACTAACTTTTGGAAGCCATTGTAAGTAGGTTGATTATTTAGGAAAGTTTGGGATACATTGAGAACGAGATTAGTTTTTTAAAATCAGTGACAACTGTAAGCGCCTTTGATGAACATGCTTTCTCTCTAAGAGAGAAGGCATTGACAGCAAATGGATTGTTTATTTATTTAGGATATTCAATAAATGATTTTGTACTTACACAATATACGACACATGAGCCAAACAATGGCCAACATGAGCTGGTCAATTCCCGTAGTTAAAAACGTGACAGCAGAGGGATTGTTTATTTATTTAGGATGTCCGACAAAACACAGTATGATATACTTAGATCCATTCCTAACTAGTGTGTCTTCAGCCAGGAAGTGCTTAAGCCATACTTTTTCATGTAGTTTATTTTGTTATGATGATGTTAAGCAGTCCCCTAAGATAACCCACTGACCAGTTCGAGCAACATAATAATATTATGCAGTAGTATATAGTAGTTGGTGTGAATGTCCTTAGAATTTACTTTTTCTTCTCTGTATTTTATAAGTGGAGACCTGTAATTGGCTTTCAGACTAATGTACTGTCCTTTTGTTTTAGCTAAAAGTCTCCCATGTTATTTAAATAAATAAATAAAACATGTATACAACATATGGAATATAAATAATTGAGGCAACATGAGCTGGCCAATTGCCGTAATTAAAAACGTTTAAGATCTAATCGCAATCTCCTCTCAGTGACGATCAATGTCAAAAACTTGTCAATATGTAGGAAAAGAGGTATTTTTGACAGATTAAAACTGAGATTAGAATGCAGCGGTCTTAAAAATACGAGAATTATCTCTCTGGTATTTAGTAAGATAGAAAATAGTATCAAATAGTGCAGTGATGCCTTTGATAAAGGTCAAATGAACAAATAGGAAGTTACTATAGAAAATACCTAATGAAATAATTATGTAAATATTGTAGGTACAGACGCCAGCACATCAATCTACCCGAAACTGTAAAATTTTCCCAATCAACTTTGAACCTTAACGCTGTAGAGATAAAGTTGAAAATCTATTAAAGAAATTTGACAGATTGTAGTAGCTTGATGTCCTGGCGTCTGTACCTATCACGAGTATTTATATTCAATCAAGTCAGTGCCTGTTGGTAAAATATAAAAAATATTAATATGTACATACATTCCGTACAGTTATTTTACCTTTGATAGCAGCAACCTTATCGTGACGAGAATAAAGATCGATATTATTTTGACAGACTAGTCTCTGGCTAGTCTGTCAGAATAATATCGATATATTATTTTGACAGACTAGTCTCTGACTAGTCTGTCAAAATAATATCGATCTTTCCAAAAGCAAACTTGTAGTAACGAAAATAAAGATCACTTTGTTTTTGACAGTGATGCAAATTCAGAGGTGAAATAAATGCGAATGGACTGTACAGACGCTAGCAGCAGGTCAAGCTACCCGAAACTGTCAAATTTTCCCAATCAACCTTGAACCTTAAGGCTTTAGCGATAACGTTGAAAATCTCGTAAAGAAATTTGACAGATTGTATTAGCTTGATGTGCTGGCGTCTGTACTTTGCACTTTTTTTTTCTATTTTTCAATAAAAACTAAACACATGACTCAATGTTTCTACGTCGTTGCAGTTTTGGCTGCCATAACACGC
Organism: Apamea anceps; assembly: GCA_951799955.1. Lineage (NCBI taxonomy): Eukaryota > Metazoa > Arthropoda > Insecta > Lepidoptera > Noctuidae > Apamea > Apamea anceps. Next base: position 11,933,118 of record OX637520.1, read on the forward strand.
TGTAATTAATTAATTACCTTTGGCAATGGGTTATTCGAGATTCTGCCGTTTTAATCGAAATTTCTGGAAGATGGTTGCCGGAACGTGATGTGATGAGGGATATGATCAAATTAACAACATGACGTTGGAACGTTAAAACAGGTGTATCACTGCAGACATCTTAATTAATTAAACCTATGCATGTGTCAGTAATTATTTACAGTAGCAACAAGAAAACAGAAGACCCATTAATATTAACGAGCAATATTTATATATTTATTTATTGCCAGACGGCTATGGAACGGAGTATGATCGGGTATCAAACTAACAGACCGGGTTAGGAATATAACCATCCGTTCCATCACAAAGATAACTGATGTCACTTGGAAAGCTGTCACGCTAAAATGAAGTTGCTGGATACATCTGCCGCATATAAGATGATCAATGGGCCAAACTTACGACCCAATAGGTCCCTCTTAATGACAAGCGACATCGCGGCAGGCCTAGACGGAGATGGCGGGATAAGCTGGACTCCTTCAAGAAGAACTGGTCCTTAGCAGCTTTGAACAGAGAAAAGTGGGAATAGAGTAGGAAGGGCTTTACCCTGCAATGAGATATCACAGGCTTTTAATAATAATAGGTGACACGTGATTGAGAGACTGAGACTAATCCGTTAGCTTCAAATTAACCTAACCTAACCTTAAATAATGTCAGATTTTTGTACCAGTAAAGAATTCTTTTTTGCAGTACATAAGGATGTATCTTCTGTTCAGTATATATCACTGAATAAGCAAGCTCAACTGGAAATGGGCCGGCCATATTACCCGTAGAACCAATGACCGTTGGGGTAGACGTGTTCTTGAGTGGAGAACGCGAATCGGAAAATGTAAGGTAGGGACGCGCTCAGGCTAGGTAGGGCGACGATCTTCGCAGGATGGCTGGTAGCAGCTGGATAAGAGTTGCCAAGAATCGAGCTGAATTGCATGCAATTGAAGAGGGCTATGTCCAACAGTGGACTGCTGCTGTAGGCTGATGATGATGATCTTCTGTTCGGTGTCCATTTTCTCACTTCCTTCTCCATGTCACAGTCCTATGTCAAATGTTTGAATAATAATAAAGAATTAATTGGTAATTGAAAATCGTTCGACAATCAGTCCTCGAATGATTTCCTGTCGGTTTTCGCTAGAAACAAAGCGTAGTGGACTCAGAAGCTTCTGACTAGTTATTAAATGCTTTAAAGACTGCATTTAATATAAATAGGTACCGCTATAGGGGAAACTTGGCTCTCACACATTGTTATTATCTCAAGATAGTAATTATGCAAGTCAGAATTCTTGGATTTAATTTATTTGATGTGCATATTTGGATGACTAACGATTTAGATATTACGTACAACGTAAACATAACATCATGCTTGTAATTTCCGAAGGGTTAGGCAGACATGTACCTATAGTACACCCACATTTCGCCAGTTATGTTTAAGTCCCATGTACCTATTACATTGGACTTAAAGGCAACCCTATTGCCATCAACCGGGCACAAATTCAGACCCCGAGCTGCTACTGAAAAATTATTGGTGGCTAAAACTCAATACCACTTTGATCCACCTGGAAATCGAACCCAGGATCTCATGCTCACCAGTAGCGACAACTATACCAATGTGGCACACATTAGATCCTGTAATATTGCCACCAAGACACAACCAGTAGACTTTGGATACACGGCTTAAAATGGGATACAGGGACTACGTGGGTAGGTTACCTATAGGTACTTGCATGCATAGCGTGACCACCATAGAAACGGGTTTTGTCGATGGAAGAATAGATAAAATGACAGACAAAATGTGTGTGTGAAATCTGTCATTTTGTCTATTCCGTCTGTCATTTTGTCTATCCTGGCTTTCATTTTGTCTATTCTGTCGTGTCATTTTGTCTATCCTGGCTTTCATTTTGTCTATTCCGACTGTCATTTTGTCTATTCTGTCTGTCATTTTGTCTATTCCGTCTGTCATTTTGTCTACTCTGTCTTTCATTTTGTCTAGTCTGTCTGTCATTTGGTCTATTCTGACTGTCATTTGGTCTATTCTGTCTGTCGTTTTGTCTATCCCGTCTGTCATTTTGTTTATCTCAATAACTAAACTCTCTATCTCTTTCACTTTCTCTATTAAACGTAATAAAAAGTCGTATTGAGAGGGCATAACGCTTTTTCGTTCCGTGAAGATTTCTCCTACCGCAAGCTCCGTTAAAAACTTCGTTCCGAAACCTCGAATTGTTTATACCAACTTGTATATCCTTTGTTCCAGAGTTTGTTCCTTATTTTTTTTGCCATTTAATTACGCTGGTCTCACCTTCCCAATTATCGGCCTAACGGATTCCAAAAGACATTGTAAACAAGCGCTCCAAAAGTTCACAATCTCTGACAGTATGCTGCTAATACTCTAAAAAGCAATAAAAGTCAGTAAAAGTAGCTATAGGTAAACAAAATCTAATTTTACTCAGTTTTACTACTCATTAACAGGTGTAGTAGTAAAATTAGTCATTCAATTAATTATTCTGTTTATTTTAAGGATAAACATAGTATACAAAGTATTTTTATAAGCGGGGCCACAAGCCCCTCATAAACACCCCCTGTTTATGAAGGGCTTCTACCTAAATAATAACAGCAGCACGGGTTGATCGATCAGCACCCTAATTGCGTAACACACGATCAATCGTAATCTGAATCATTTTGAAGCAAATTGCTAATCCATTGCTCCATAAGTTCGAAAAATTTGCCTGCTCAACACTTAAATAACGCAATGAATGTTGTTGAACTGTCAAAATGAAACCGATTCTGATTGATTGTGTGTAACGCAATTAGGGTGCTGGTTAAGCTGAGCTTGCCACGGTTGGTCCGGGCGATCATCTATACATACCAAGACCCCTCCGTGCTTCGGAAAGCGCTTTAAGCCGTTGGTCCCGGCTGTCATTCGTGGGTCTTTGACAGTCGTTACGGGTAGTCAGAAGCCCAAAAGTCTGTTAACCAGTTTTACCAAGGGGTATCGTATTACCCAGTCACTGGATTGTTTAGAGCAGATAGGCAGTCGCTCCATGTAAAATACTGGGGGCCTACTCCGAAGTGCAAAGTGCGAATGTTCGGATCGGACCGACACTTGGCCGAACCGAATATTATTAAAAAATGTGAAAAAAGTTCGGATCGGCTCAGTTGGGTCGGGACCGAACCAAAAAGTAACTTCGTAGCGGGAAACGGCCGAACATTCGGACGATACTACTTCGGAGTAGACCCACAGGTATTCAGCTGTATTCAGTTAGACTGGAAACCGACCACAACACAGTTTTGAAAAGGTTAAGCAGATGATGATAACAAAGTATTTTCATCCTACACAAAAAAATTGCTAGTAAATATTGGCGCCGATTCCCTTGTTCACAAACTAAGCTAAATTTAAATTCAGTGCATTTTTTTTTCTATTTCATTAAGAAAAGGGCAGAAGATAAATATTAGTTTAGTCCTGTCAAATTAGTCAGCGGCTGACGTAAATTGACGTATTTTTAGTAGCCATGTTTTTAATCACGTCTTAACTTGCTATGGAGTATCTAAAATTTGACAGGACTAAACTAATATTTATCTTCTGTCCTTTTCTTAATGAAATAGAAAGAAAAAGGTGCACTGAACTTAAATTTAGTTTAGTTTGGAAATAAGGCGCCAATATGGTATGAGCTGACTAAGTTTTATAGCTTTTTCAATTATTATAAGTCTGTGTACTTCTATTGCTAAATATGGGGCACGGGGCTTTCCTGGGACTGTCTAGAAATAACGGTGAGGGGTATTACCATAATCATTTCATTGGTGATAACTTGCAATGACTTCTAAAGAAGAACTCAGGATGATTTTATTATACAGGGTCAAAATGAATTATCTAGCGAAACGCTGCAGACGGGATGACTATCTAAACACGATAAAATAAAAATAAAAAAATTCGATGTTTTTTTTAGGGTTCAACGACAGCTGGTTGTGTTGTGACTTGAAGTATGTGTTGAGAAAGCCTGTTTTTAACCGACTTCTAAAAAAGGAGGAGGTTCTCAATTCGGATGGTTGTATTTTTTTATTTTTTATGTTTGTTCGCGCATAAATCCGTCGCTTGCCAACCGATATGAAAAATTCATTTTTGTTAGAAAGGGTATACTTCCCAAATGGTCCCATAATTTTTTTATCAAAAACGGTTCAGTAGTTTGGTTTTTAAACCAAAATTACTGGTAAAATTACAACATAAAAGCGAAAAAAAAAAATTAAAAAAAAAAACAACCGACTTCCAATATGACCCTGTATATTTAGGAAGCAGCAGCTGTTCTTTAAATCTTACCAAATTGTATCTACATAGATAAAACTTGCACATATTTACAGTAGCCTCTAATAATATCATACCGACTAAATGCCATTTGGTCCATGCAAAGGTTGTCTGACAGATATCACGATATCAGCGATAAGAACACCATTGAACCCATGGAATTAGCAAAATGGAAAAGAATAAATTGAGCCGTGAAACCATTTTAGCGTGCTATAAAGTTATTGAACCTGATGTAGGTTCAAGGCCTGTATCCCAGCTGTGGGAACATTATAGGCTGATTACATAATCAGCCTATAATGTTCCCACAGCTGGGACACAGGCATCCTCTCTGTGAGAGGGAGTGGGCCGTAATCCACCACGCGGGCCCAGTGCGGGTTGGTAGATGACACATGTTTTCGAATTTTTTGGTTCTAGGACATGCCGGTTTCCTCCTTCACCGTTTAGAGAGCAGTGGTGATGAAATAATTTAGACAAAGTAAAGCGCCTGTTTGGGTTCGAACCTACGACCTACAACTCGTAAGTCGCGGCTGTTACCACTGGGCCACCACTGCTCCCTCACCATTGAACCTATCTATCTCTATTTATAATATTCTCTAAAAGTTTACCAGCCGGTCTGTTCTGTAAAATTTCATCATGAAAAGTTAGGTGAAGTGAGCTTGAAGTGTCAATAGTGTCAATCCCTAGCATCGGGCGATATGACAGCTTACATTAAGCTCAATTCACCTAAGTTTTCACGATGAGGTTTATTGTCAGAATAGACCGGTTGTTTATATTACTTATGTATTACCATTGTACAGACGCCAGCAGGTCAAGCTACCCGAAACTGTCAAATTTTCCCAATAATATTTGAACCTTAAGAGATAAAGTTGAAAATCTATTAAAGAAATTTGACAGATTGTAGTAGCTTGATGTGCTGGCGTCTGTGCCATAGGAACCTATCAAGAATCTTCAAGAAAATTATACAGGCTAGCAGGGACATCGACGTACTACCTTTTTCCAAGGATTCAGTACCGACAAGATTCTGGTAGTCATTAAAAAAAGACAGCTGTTTCCTACAAAAGTGTAATACCTATGCGGTCGAAATGTGGGTATACAACAGCATTTTTTTTTAAATAAACGTTTCTTTGCATGGGGTCCAGAATAATGTACTGAATCCATGATAACACACTATATTTATACAGGCTGTTAAAATTTGAGCGGCTGTTCTTAAAACTTGAGCGGAAACTGTATTAGCAATCCACAGCCCAGGAAACCATTCCATCACACCATGTTATATCAATCATCAAAGCACCACTAATATTAATTACTCCATATTCTTCCCCGAAACACAATTACAATGAGTCAAAAGTACGCACACATCAAGCTACACATAACCAGTATAAGCTGACTTCTGATTGTACGAAAAAACCTATACAATGCGAGGTAAGCTAAAACTGGAAATGCGAACACACACACTGGAATGTGTTTCAGTGTATACTAACATTAATTTGTCAACATGAGGTCACAATATACACGGTATTCATTTTACGATGCAACATTGACGCAAAATCTTCCACTAACGAATTAATTATAAGTGCATATAACCGCTATTTATAATTTATCTTCAAGTTGAATGGGAATACAGGAAAACCCAATAGTACTCGCTATGATGTGTCAATATAGTTCCTTATCCTTTAGTAGTTTATTAAGGAACTGGATATATGTAATTAGTCATTTTTCTAATAAATCTTGTTTGATTTTGTGAACCGACAGATAACTCGATTAATTTTGAACTTGAGTAACTTTCCGTCTAAAGGATGATTTCCACCAAACGGCTCGCATCGCATCGGATCGGAACGGATTTTACAATCTTTAAACGATATTAAATCATGTACACAGTTTTTAAAGTCTATCCAAGCCGCGCATAGCAGCTTGACCGCGGGCATCTTCCGCGACACGGATCATAGCCGAAAGTATGCTGCGACGCGCGATCGGCTACGTTCACCTATCGTCATATCTGATCGAATGCTTTTGGTATTTACGTCAACACGGTAGGAATTAAACTATTTGACTAGGCGCAGAAACGGATGCGCTCGCAAGCGACGGTACGGAGCCGATCGTATGCGTCGACATCCTGCCGGACGCGATCGGCTGTCGCCGCATCCATTCGTATCCTTTCCGATTCGATGCGATGCGAGCCGTTTGGTGGAAAGCGTCGAAGAGTGCGTAGCGTGTAACTGTCCGTCGCTATAAGTAATGAAAAGCTAGCAAGGTAGGTATATTTTATCACAACTCTTATTAAGTACCTATTTGATTTAACGAACATTATAATAGATAGGTACGACCTTTCAAAGGCTTGCAAACAGCTACCGAGCTTAATAATTATTCCAATAAGGTACGTATTTATGTATAAATACTTTTATATCTTTAAAAAGTCCAATTAATAATAATCAGTTCCACTGATTCATTAAAATAGGTAACTTCAAACTTCATGAAAAGGAATAAAAAAGATTGAACTATTTTTAGATAATTTTATCTCGGTTGAGTCGTTCCATTTCTCGATGAGGTAAAGAAATTAATGGTAAGCGATTATTCTGCAGGAACACGAGTATTTCATTTAAGTTTGGCTGTGCTCAGGACCCTTAGCGACGATGCGGGGAGGTCTGGCAAACGAGGTCCACATAGGGGCTTCTTTTTTTTTGTGATTGTCAAATCATCAAATGGCCCCTCCCGCTCTGGGTGGAGCGGAAGGGAGTGTCAGACTCTTACTGACTAAAACCCACCCGTGTTCCTTCCTTAGCCCTTTATGTTCCAGGGCAGCGGTAACCCTTTCGGACGATCCCGCTACCCTGGCAGAAATTCAAAGTCCTGACTCACTGACTGACTGATATATCAACGCACAGCCTAAACCGCTGGTCCTAAAGACATGAAATTTGGAGGGTGTATTTTTCGTGAAGAGTAGGTATTCACTACGAAAGGATTTTTGAAATTCTACCCCTAAGAGGGTGAAATGGAGGGATTTTGTTTGTATGGAAATTCTTATTCCTTGAGTTAATAAACTTGAAACTTGGCATCAATACTAATCTAAGTAAATAATGAAGTTTGCCATGTTATGTTTTTCTAAACTACCCTCTAAAAGGGGATTGGGGGGTTTCAAATTTTGTATGGAAGAATTTTAGCGCGCGGTCCGTTTAACTCGAAACTCAGTATTTATACCTAGGATCGAAAGTAAAGAACAATGTGTATCAGGGTTTTCGAAAATTACCCCTGACGGGCTGAAAAGGGGTAGTAAATTTTATAGGGGAGGATTTTACTGCATGGCTCGATTAACTCGAAAATTAATTGACCCCTGACTGGGCAAAAACGCGTAGGAGGATTTGAACTTGAAACTGTATGTTACATTTTCACACCTAAACCACTGAACTTCTGATTTGGCAAAGAGATAGATGGCATCCTGAGGAAGGACATACTTTATATCCTGGTAGCATGTTCCCGTGGGATAATTCCCGACATCCACGCGGGCGAAGCCGCGGGCAGAAGCTAGTACTATACTATACTGTTTGTTTTATTTTATTTTGTTATCTATAGTACGAATCATTTCATTTGACTTGGTTTCCGTACGTCCTTTTCAGGTAACCACTGAAAATCAGCGCTGTGCTGTGGATCCCCTAAGCCCAGCATCATGCTGCGTGGAAGCCTTCTTGTCACAGTCATGACGTGTAGCCGTCGACCATTTCTGCTTTGTGCTTGTGATTATAGATATATTATTTTGTTTTTATTTTTCCTTTTTATTAGAATTAATTATTTTTGTATGCACGTGTTTCTGTGACAAATAAACCTATTTTTCTTTGTAAAGGTAACACTTTCCTTATCTCTAGAAATTATCATTATAATCATTATCAAGTGCAAATGGGACTGGACCGGACACGTTTGCCGCATGTCAGATGCGTTGTGGGCTAAGGCCCTTTGTACAGACGCCAGCAGGTCAAGCTACCCGAAACTGTCAAATTTTTCCAATCAACCTTGAACCTTAATTCTTCAGAGATAAAGTTGAAAATCTATTAAAGAAATTTGACAGATTGTAGTAGCTTGATATGCTGGCGTCTGTACACAGCACGATTTCTTTACGGTACGGCATATAAACCGCGCCGGAGAAATTACGTTCTCGTCAACAAGCTTCCATAGTGATCTATTGACTGCCGTGCCTACACACGGTACACACGGCGAACAAACCGTAGTTTTTCACGGCAAAAAAAAACGTGTGTGTATAAAGTGCTTCAGATCACCACTACATGGGTTCCTGAAAACGTCCAACGGCATCGCGAAAGACTCAGGCGTAGATGGTGGGACGAACCTGACGCTTATAGGAAGAATTGGTCTGTATTGGCTCAGGATCGAACTGAGTGGAAAAAGGGAAGTAGACGCCTTTGCGCAGTAGTGGGACAAAACGGGATGTATTGTCCAATCAGGCCATATTACATCTTTAGCAGACATAGCATCCCTCTTTAATTTTTAACTTTGTTTTATTTTTAACTAGCTGCGCCCTGCGGTTTCACCCGCATAAGTTTCGATCCCGCGGGAATATTGGAATCAAACGTATCATATATGTTAATCCTGGTTATAAACCATATGTGTGCCAAATTTCATCCAAATCTGTTCAGTAGTTTTTGCGTGAAAGAGTAACAAACATACATCCATCCATCCATACAAACTTTCACGTTTATAATATTAGTAGGATAAATTGTTGTTATAGCGGCTATAGTAGTACACACTCTGTGGCAATTTCAAGTGTCTACCTATTACGGTTAAAAAAAATACAGCCCTGTGACAGACAGACAGACGGATGGACGGACAGCAGAGCTTTAGTAATAGGGTCCCGTTGGCACCCTGGGTACGGAACCCTAAACATAAAGTATTTAAGGTTCGAACACACGACGACAAAGCTGTACTTACATGTGTAGTTTTAGCTGACCTCGCATTATGTACGCTTTTCTTATAATGAGTAGTCAGCTTATACTGGAACGGTATAGCTTGATATGTCATCGTGCGTACGAGCACGAGCACCAATATGTCAACATTTAGCAACTTTGAATTGCGATTTTTTCGTGAAATAACGAATGCAACGTTGAAATACGACACATTACATAAACCTATGGGTTCGAAAATGCTATGTTCGTAACAACATAAAATTTCATTCAAAAAATAAAGGAGTTAATCGCTTTTGGATAAAGCCGTGTGTATACATACTTTTACTCGTGACTGTACTATTAGTTATTAAGTATTAACTTTTGCCAGCGGCTTCACCCGCGTAGAGGTCGGAAATTGTCCTACGGGAACGTACTACCGGGATAAAAAATGTATCCTATGCGTCAATCCAGGTTATAAACTATCTGTCTGCCAAATTTCATCGAAATCCGTTCAGTAGTTTTTGTGTGAAAGAGTATCAACCATCCATCCATCCGTCCTCACAAACCTTCGCGTTTATAATATTAAGTAGGATTCTGATACGCTTACCTCTAAAAGACATAATGTATCGTTATTTAGCAGAAAAAATAGGAAGTTGCTTCCCCTGGCACCTTTGAAGGGGGGTCAACAGTCTACCAAGATACGTACACCACAATTAAATACCTCCCATGTTTTATTTTATGAATAGTCGTCCTAACGCAGCTTGAGAATAGAGGATCCATAATCTTTACGTAACTATTAATAACTGATAATTATTTTAGTATTTTATTAGTGTTTTCTCGCGTTAGCAAACCGGTACATAGTTACCTTCTTGTCAATTATCATGGATTTGCATGTTTATTAAACGTACCTATGTGAATCCATAAAGACTTCCTCTGAGTTGAAGGAAAACGGTTTGTTTTCACACCTATAGACCTACATATTTTTTTTTTTTTTTGTTGAATACTCCTGCTTTTGCTCGCGGCTTCGCCACTGTAGAGGTTGGAAATTATCCCACTGAAACATACTATCGTGCTTAAAAGTTTCCTATGACTTAACCCAGGTCATGGTCTATCTGTGAGCCAAACATCCAAATGAGTTAAGTGTGTTTTAGCGTGAAAGCGTTACAAACAAACTCACTTTCGCATTTCTAATATTAGTTAGGATTTTACACCTTCCATGTAGATTTCTGACCTCTACAAACATTATGGAGGATTGCTGATGGTTACTATGGGGATTCTTACGTACGAGTATGTCCAGACGAGCGATATGACAGCCAGAGAGGCAATTCTCGTAATTTTAAGAACGTTCAGAGTCTGATGGTAATATCAATCTGTCAAAGAGACCTGTAATTTCCTTACATTTTGACATTTGTTTGTCGCCGAGATGAGACTGCGACTAGATTTTGAACGTTTTAAATTACGAGAATTGGTCTTCTGGTGTCATGTCGCTATTCGCTATTTATTAAGTGTTTCAGTTCGTCCGTTACAATAAGTAAAAATAACTATTATCACAGACCAGTGGTGGCCCAGTAGTAAGAGCCGCCACTTACGCATTGTAGGCCGTAGGATCGAACCCATTCAGGCGTTTTACTTTGTGTGAATAACTTCATCACCACTGCTCTCAAAACGGTGAAGGAAAACGTGAGGCAACGGGCATGTCCTAGAACCAAACATTCGCAGAGATGTGAGAGCCAACCTAATCTGGACCTGCGTGATGGATTACGGCCCACTGCCTCACACAGAGAGGAGGCCTGTGTCTCAGCAGAGGGAAAATGGCTGATTTTGCTTATCACGGAGTAGGAAGCTGATAATGCTACTCTTCATTTTGTAACAAAATGGCTGTAAATATTGACATCATAACTAAATTAACAAAAAAAAGTTATAAAGCTATTAAGAAAAGTTATTTTTAAACTCAAAACGTTCAAAAAATGTGTGTTGATAGGGTTCCTAATAAATACATCATCACTGTCTCATTCGACTAAACAAAATCGAGACAGTACACATGATAAATGATCATGTATTTCTATGACTAACACTTTTAAACGGCTTCAAAAAATAATATATTTTAACAAGATGATGTACGTATTTACTATCCGACTACTCTGAGAAAAAACACCCTAGCAAGCTCGGAGGTCAAAGTCTCTTTTTTAAAGTCCATATTATGATATTATGTACTTTAAATTAGACTGTGACCTCTGGACTATGGTCCAAAGATTATCTTGGTCAGAAGGTCAGATATATCATATGGGCCAATAACAATCAATTTGCCTAGCCTTTTCCTAACTACTGCTGGGGTTGGCTTCCAGTCTAACCGGATGCAGTTGAATACCAGTATTTTACATGGAAACAGATGGGACCAACGGCCGTTGAAAAAAAAAAGAAAGCCTTCTGAGGCACGGAGGGGTCTCGATATAAATATTAAGTAATGGATGGGTGGGGGCCCATTCATTACTTAATATTTATATCGAGACCCCACAAACCAACCGCGGCTAGCGTAGCTTAACTTCGATTGACCCGCGCAGCTGTTATCATTTAGCCACGAGCCTAAAGCAGTTATTAGTAAAAGTTCTTTAAAACACTGACAAATTCAGTGGAAAACCCCACAACAATACCATACTATACTCATACATACCAATGATAATAATCAAATTACCACTATTAAATTAATCATTACAGTACAGCGAGAGAATTGTTCAAGTCATTGATTACGTAATCACCATCACTAGGTTCTTAGGTAGCAAAGATTATCATTTTAATTATACGTATTAACTGTTATAACAATGGACACGTGAGTTATAAATAGGGTTGATATATTTTTAATAAAAAGCTTGGATTAAGATAAGAAATTGCTAGCTTTTCTTCTCTGACTTTCGCATTCGGTGTTCTGCCTTTTCGTGAAACCGCAAATCCTAGAACCATATGTAGATTCGAAAACACGTGACATCCACCAACCAGCACTGGCCCGTGTGGTGGATAACAGCCCACTCCCTCTCACAGAGGGGAGGCCTGTGTCCCAGCAGTTATAGCTGATTGTGTAGGCACCTATATTTATTATGTGCTGGCAGCGCCTGCGGTTTCACCTACATAAGTTTCGATCCCGAGGAAATATTGGGATAAGAAGTATGCTGTGTGTTAATCCTGGTTATAAACTATCTGTGTGCCAAATTTCATCCAAATCGATGCATTTGTTTTTTGCGTAAAAGAGTAACAAACATCCATCCATCCATCCTCACAAACTTTCGCGCTTATATTTTTTTTTTTTGGATTTACAACGGCAACGCTATGAACAGGCTGATTATGTTCTGCCTTTTCGGAATATGCAGAGAAATGCTAATAGAAGCAAAATGTTCCTAAAATTAAGAATAACTTTGAGAGCAAAATTATAAAAAAAAAATTAATAAAGTCGTAACCTTAAGTTCAAACGTTCTCTGAGCTGTTAGTTATACTTAATATAAGGGGAAGCAAGGATTATTTGCAGAATCATTATTAAAGATTGAAGGGTTTCTTCTCATTTTATTATTATGATTATAGCCCAGCCCTATCACGCTCATCTTAACCAATTAAATGCTTATACAATGAGATCTTTTAATAAGATACTTACTACTCACAGTACTCATCATCAGCCATGGCCGCTTACAAATATCATTCGCTTAGCAGGAGGGTTGAAATCGACAAGCTCACCCCAACAACATCATAAATATTGATTATTTTCACCATCGCAAATAACTGTTGCATTTTGCTTGTTTATCTAATTAAAATAAGTTAGAAATATATACAACATGTAATATAGTTAACGCAAGACCTCGTACACCCCAATTAGAGAATTGAGTTAAAAGCAAATTTTTTTAAACTATTTTTATTAAGAAAATCGTGTTAACCCTAGCATAACTTTACGCATTTAAAATTGAGTCTTATTGCCTGAAAATAAGATTTAATTTTCTTTGGCTCAATCGGTGTTTAGTATGGCAAAATACATAATTTTTGATAAAATAAACCTATATTAAAATTTACTCAAATCGATTCAGTACTCAATTATGAACAAACTACTTTCAGGTCTTGCGTTTGTTCTGTTACACCCTGTACAATGCTTCAAGATGTTGGGCGCCAAAACTGGGGAAATACTATAAAAGTCCGGCAACGAAGATACGGGCCTGTGCCAAAGTAGCTCTGTAAGTCTGTCAACGAAGATAGTTTAATTAGTTCGATGCTTCGGAATGAACCCTACTCCCGATTTATTTACTTTTTCGGAAAGGCAAAAACACATCGGGAGTAAGGACAAATGTCAAACGGTGTTGTCATTCATTCTATGTTCGGGGCCCGAAGTAATCTTATTATGTCCGAAGGTGATACGGAGTTGCAGTCGCCCGTAACTTCGGCCGAAACTACTGATTTCGTGCTACAACAGCCTTTGGCTCACTTGTTATACGATTTTGGGCTACGCTTCGTTATAAATAAAACACCACTCACGTTGCATACTAACTATTTACTCCAGGGTAAATAACTACAAAAACAAAATCACTTCATCACACACCACTGCACTTCCGACTTTGGCTTACTCATCAGCTGGTGACGCCTCCTCCACTGTTATTATCACCGCTTTTTCGCCTGGTTGTTGACGAAACTCCCTGATAGCAGCCATGGCCACCTCCCGAGGAATCATCTTAGCCATAGCAATATGTGCTTCCTTAAGGGTGATCTTCCTGTGACGACGAGCCACCAACTCACAAGCCATCTTGATCATCCTGCGATAAGTCTTATAAATCAGATGCACGGAATCATGTGTGTTAGCTCGCCTCTTCAGTACCTTTTTCAGCAGTTTATTTATGTAGGCTCTGGAGTAATGTGTGTCCCCCCGTGGCTTCCTTATCTTTGCTATCGGGTTGTCCCCGGGCTTCTTTATTGATTTCACACGCCTCTTCGGCTCAATAGGCGCCATTATTGGCTTACTTCAGTCCTTTTTGGTGGGCGAAACTGGATTTTGGACAAATTAATCGGAACAAGGTGTCGATGATAATATTTTTCTCCGTGATGTGACTCATCGAAAATGCAAGTTGGACGTTTTACGCATGCGCGATTCGTCATCTCTTTCACCCCTATAACTCTACCCCTATTCTGCGTTGCGTTCCATTTTTCCCAAACTCATATAATTTTATTGACGAATTTATGTGTTATTAAAACATTTAAGTAAGGATTAATAAATTGATAAGTTAGATAAATTTATCGGAATCTTAATAACATTTTTTTTTAAATTAAAGAATGTGTGAGTCTTGAGTATTGGTGAAATAAGAAAACCGAATGTAAATGCCAGTGTTTTTGACACTACTTGTTGAATGTTTTTCCTTTACGAGCAGCGCCCCTATTATGAATCGGCGAGTAATACTGGACGCATCGCAAGTACTAGGCGTGCATAAACGCGAGAAAGTGACAAATATAGAAGTTTCCCCCTCATACAATCAGCGCCTCTATGAAATGGCGAGAAATACTGCACGCGCGCTGTCGGTACCAGGATCGCATAGATATGAGAAATTATTGCAAAGGCAAGTTTTCCCATACCATCAGCGCCTCTATGAACTGGCGAGGAATACTGAACGTGCTGTAGCTACTAGGCGGGTATAGATGCAAGGAAGTTTAAATAGTATTGACTGCGTTGAGTCTTCAAGAAGTGGTTGGCAATACTTAGGGAATGAATGATGAATGAATTCGGAGATTATTGCTAATAGAAATATTATGAAAAAAAGGCGGGCCTCACCGATCCCAAATAAATTGGTATGGACTGGAGGATTATGATGTTGATAATAACACAATCATAGTTTCATTTATGATTTACTAAAATGGATTAATGAATCGTTACAGTGTCCTTCTGAGTCATCTTCATGTATTAATAGTTATAAAACAATTAAACTTCGCGGTCAGTAATTGAATACTTACGTGATAGGAGGCCCTAACCGCAATTACTCCCTACAAGAGTTCAATTACAAAAAAAAAAAAAAAACTATTGTCATATTGATTGCTATTCTGTTTGTAACCTCTATGTTGGTGCTCCGATTTCAATTGCTTATGAAGATCTACCACGTGTTTTGTTTGATATGTAGCATAATCAGGCTATAATGTTCCCACAGCCGGGACACAGGCCTCCTCTCAGTGAAAGGGGATGGGCCGTATCGACCACGCAGCCCAGTGCGGGTTGGTAGAAGTCACATATCTTCGAATTTTTCAGTTCTAGGACATGTCGGTTTCCTCAGGATGAGAGCAGGCGTGATGAAATAATTTACACGAAGTAAAGCGCCTGTCTGCATCCGTACCTAAGACCTACAACTCCGGCCGTTACCACTGGGCCACCACTGTACTGAAAAAAATCTACGCTGGGGGGTCTTAATTCTAAAATCATGTATAGCGTGTCGATGGCAAAAATGCCGGTTTTTTTTCCTTTATTTATTTATTTATTTTATTATTTATGTACACACAGAAAAGTACATATTAATAATAATAAAAAATAATTTTATTTGGCCCAAAATTCAGCAACGCGGATAGCATTTGCCGACGCAGCCATTAGGTCCTCACATGTACCTGCACATGTGAGGACCTAATGAATGCTGACTTTAATTTCGGAAGTCGGTGGCAAACAACAAAAATTGTGAACCCAACGACACCGACTTCCGAAATTAAAGTTATTTTTCACTTTGTAGTGTCGTTTTTGGAAGTCGGTTGTTTTTTTTGCAAAAAAGTTTTTTCTAACAAATAAATTACAGCCTAGTTTATCATCTTTACATCAATCTTAATTAGGACCATACATATCGACATGTTGACAATTAATTTGTCAATACCATTTATATTCACGTCAATCACTTGTGTGGCTCGTATCACTTCACCTGTCACCACATATAGGGCTATTTTGCTTAAGAAACATAGCTAATTAACTTACATATTCAGTTAAATTACACACAATCCTCCCTCTACTTCCCGTGGTATAACGCAACTCGTGTTAGATAAGTATGGTTGGTAAATAAAGTCGCTAAAATAGTTATAAACCTGTCATAGTAAGAAAATTAGCAAAATGTTTTGACTATTGTCCATGAAATTTTCCTTGCCTTTACACTTACCTTGACCCAAGGAAAAAGTCGCTGAGTATACTACACACTACACTACACATATTTATTATAGCTTCTGCCAGCGAAAAATCATTTATTCAAACTAGGCTGAGAACTAGCACTTTTTGAACGTCAAAATTACATAAGACAGCTTACCCCGCTGGGAAGAAGAAGTGGCGTACCAAACTCCCCAGAACAGCTTACAGCACTTAATTTTACAGCAGTTCAGTATTCTAGAAGGTAACCTATAACAAAGTATCTTATGTTCAGACTTCATCCACTTATCTTACTGACGGTACACAGTCCCTCTACAAGGTTGCCTCGAGGTTGACGACGGTTGTCCACGATGACGACAAATGAGGGATTTACGATAGTGTAGCATAAACAAATGATTTCGTCATTGGAGAATTTTGGATGATTTGCATCGGTATTTTCAAGTAGTATTATTGAGTTCCGGTACGGATGTGTTCTGAATGTAGGTGCCGGTGAAATTACAGGTACATGAGTCATTCAAAGGTTCATTTAAAGTTCGCTAAATATCAAATTCCGGGAGTTGTGGTGATTGAAAGCTGGTTGCCGCATAGGTTCCATTTTTAGGGCTCTGGCCTCTTTGTGGACCATAGCAACCAATAAAAAAAAGCCAGCAGGTAAACAATACTTAACTACTAGTACTACACGCTGCTACTGCTTCTACTTTCTTAGTTTTTATTAAAAAAAGAAAGAAAGAAAGAAGTGATACAAGCGCCCAAATGACAAAACTATTATTTAAAAGATGACAGTATGTAATAGGGTAGTTTCCTGGCTAAAAAAATAATTATTGTATTTAGTCCGTCAGTTAGATTATCGAAAAATAATGGACACGTATTTTTTCTTTTGTCAATCAAACAAAAACTGACAAAGATAAAGCGCGTCAAAATTTGGGAGTGGGGGTCGTGACGTCACGCCATGCTAAAAAGTGTAGCTAGGCGTGACGTCACGCGGAACTTTACCGGGCGACATCTGCATCATTTTTTTATATAATTGACAAAAGAAAAATACGTGTCCAATATTTTTTTTAAATCTAACTGACGGACTAATCAGAATTTTTTAGGAAACTGGCTTATTAGTTTAACTAATTTTTAATGGAAATTAAACTGGTCAACATACCTTATAACTCTCAATTTGAATCATTTTGAAGCATATTGCTAATCCATTGCTCCATATATTCGAAAAATGTGTCTGCTCAACAGCGTAAATAACGCAATGAATGTTGTTGAACTGTCAAAATGAAAGCCATTGCTACTGATAGTGTGTTACGCAGTTACGGTATTGAACATACTTTGTTATTGTGATAATATTTGTCAGAGTCATTCGTTTGACTATCGTTGACTCGCGTTCCATATCGTTGAGTTGTGTACATACAGTGTGTAATTCGCTAGTGTGATTAATCTGTTCGCTAAATTATAATCTGATTTGAACTGCAAACGGTTTTTCTATCGCACAATAACCAACGCCCACAATAGTTAAAATATGGCTGATGATAAAGAGAGAGACGTACCTTCTTCGTCATATAGATGACTTATTTAAACTTAATAACTAATTTTATCGCATGATTGTTTACCTCAAATCTTAAGACCAAGTTAGTACTTGGTCTTAAGATCGACGAGCAGGTCAAGCTACCCGAAACTGTCAAATTTTCCCAATCGCTATTTAACCTTAATGTTTTAGCAATAAAGTTGAAAATCTATTTAAGAAATTTGACAGATTGGTGTAGCTTGATTTGCTGGCAGCTGTACCTACAAAAAGATATGAACGAATCGAACGAAATCACCCTGCTAATGTATAACCATTGGCTAAGAATCTTCTCGTCGTCTCCTTGGAAACGACCATTAACTTCACAAAAAACCGGTCTTCAGACCACACTCGCGAAATCCGAACTAAGCCGAGCCACCCAAGGCTGTTTTAAAAGAAATGTTCAAAAATAAACAAACTGGAAATTTCTCCTAACCGATTTATGTAGTGGGGAAGTTATTTTTACCAAATCAACACGTGAGTCATGTAAATAACTTGCAGTTGTTTAAATTATAGGAGAAAGGCGTTTAGTTTATAATAATAGGTGATTTGTATTTTCCCACGGATATAAATGTTGTGTGGATATTAAAAATCAAGGTCTGATAACTAGGTATGGGTTCTTAGATGACTTACAGAATGCAACACGTAAGGGGTTTTTATCGACAGCACAGTCCTGTCGAAAATAGGGTACTTATCTAGCGTGAGTGTTTTATGTGACTCACAGGACCTCTTTGAGGATTTCCTCCTTTACCTGGGAAAGACGTACAGTGGCTATGTTCCGGAGATACTTGAGCCACTGGCTAACCTAAGTACATCAAGACGGGGGGCTCAAGTATCTCCGGAAAAGCTCACTAGCCCTCCTCCAATATCCACAACAATATTTTGCGCAAGAGTAACCTATTTTCTTCTTTTTTCTTCGTTCTGTGCTGCGCGGGATTCACAGCTCTTTAAAAGTGGGTATTACTCTATGTAGTTTACAACCCCTTGTAAACTATGTACATAGATACGAAGACACGTTACCACTATCGTGTTACCCAGTAACTGGGTTGTGGAGGTCAAATATGCAGTCGTATGCAGTAAAATACTGGTATTCAGCTGAATCCGGTTAGACCGGAATCCGACCCCAACATAGTTTGGAAAAGGCTAGGCAGATGATGAATGCTAACTAGCATTCGAGGTATCTACAATTGTATATTCAACTACAGCTTATAATCAAATTTCGATAATATTGTATAACATTGACCCGGGGTATCGTCTAGCATGCTCAAAACACTTTTAAATTCGATTGTCTTTGCATTACTGGTTTGGAATTCTCCATAACATTTTTAGAGACCGATGCACCGATGTTGACACTGGCTATTCAATTGTCTCTGTGCATTAGAATTGATAACATGGCCGACTTCTTGAATAAACTGTCCGTCTGTTGATAGAAAAAGTTTGAAAGAATCATCATTCACAGCGTGACCATCCACTGCTGAGTGTAGGCCTCGCTTTCCATATTACCATTCCCATGCCCGTTCGCCAGCCTCATCCAAGTTCTACCGGCGATGGTAACAATGTCGTCCGCCCATCTCGCCGCTGGATGACCGCCATTTCGTCTTCCAGTCCTTGAACGCCACTCGGTCACTGCCTTATACAACCTGTCATCACAGCACCTTGCCAGGTGTCCTGCCCAACTCCGAAGAGGTAAATACTGAACTATTTGCTCATTAACTAGGTAGATGCGAAAGAGAGGAGTTGGTGAAATGTAGGACTTCCTTACTATAGGTATACAGAACTGGCCACATATAGAGATGCTGGTGTATCTTGAGGTTGTTGAAGGTTACTAGGATACGAGAAGTGCCAAAGAAGTGCATGATGCGTTTCATTAGGCGGCAATCCATAGAATTTTGAAAGACTACTGTGAGATTTTTGGTAGTGTTCTGCACCCTAATTGCGTAATATACTATCAATCTCAATCTGGAGCATTTTGAAGGATATTGCTAATCCATTGCTTCATATGTTCGAAAAAAATTCATGCTCAAGAACGTAAAAACGCAGTAAATGTTGTGGAACTATCAAAAGGAAAGAAAGCCATTGCTACTGATAGTCTGTTACGCAACTACCCCGCTGTTCTACCTATCCCTCTGTCTTCGTACCGATCTACGACCACTGAATAAAATTTGGCTCCCATTTGACTGTCCCAGAGAACAAAAATGACCATAGCACATTGAATATTGCAGTAGGATTGCAGCTTACTGTTATGAGAGGACGGTAATGCTGCTTGTAATATGTTGTCCCTTAGAGTCCGGCCCTTGACAATGCGTACTTGACACTTTGTCAGTGTGCCAATTGTAGTAACTAGTAAAGATCAAATTCGCAAAACACGTATTCGTTTTTAAGCAACTAATAAGTGTCAAGAACACATTCTCTCGTCAGCCGCTCTGTAGTCGCCATTTTTGACACGAAAGCTGCCCACATGTTATAAAAAAAAAATGAGTAAATGTGTAAACAATAGATTCCAAGAAAATCTTTGAGTAACTATCAAACATTATTGATCGTCAAAACACAAAATCAATCAAATCAGCCTATCGTAGTTCACTGCAAGACTGCTGCTGTGCCACAACACACTGTCCTGCGCCTTCCGCATCCAGTCTGCCTCAGCCACCTTATCGAGGTCGTCGGTCCATCTAGCCGGGGGGCGTCTCCACTTTAGGACTCATCTGCTCCACCGGACCTTCAACAAACATGACCAGCCCACTGTCACTTCAACTGGTTTCTGTAAGCTATGTCGGTAACTCCGGTTCTTTTCTGGATTTCGCTTCTGATTTTATTCTTCAAAGAAACTCCTACGCCTGCACAACACAGCATATCGAACAGCAATAACGATCGTCATAAATCGGGCAAATCTGTAGGCATAAAAAGGGCGCAGGGGTAAGCTATTGTCTACCTGAGACAAAACTAATCATAATATTATCGATATTGCTCACAACCTATTAATAAAAATTAATTATCATCTTGGAACACTTCCACCGTCAGCGAAAGTGTCAAACAAATTGACATCGCTGACGTCAGAGCTATTCATAAGCATCCAAATCTAAACATGATTGCCATCGAAATAGTAATTCGCGGTGACAGACAGACAGACAAAAAGTAATTCATCATCGTATCACCTACTTCTGAGGTCGTTGACCCGACAGGTGAGTCAATGGTTGTGGGCGGGGCCAGTCTGCAATTTTGTAAAGAATGAATGCCTGGCGGTGTTTTGTGTCTAAATTTTCGGTTTTGCGGGTTAGGTATTTTTATTCGTTAGTCTGCTACCTACGTTATATTTAAAGCAGCCTATTTATAATTTAAAAGGTTTGCGGTTTTGCTCTTAAAATAGCCCCTTCTAGACCAAAATATGCAGATTACAGCGATCTGCTGGACATTGGTTTTTCCAGTCTCCATAAGTGGAAAAAAAACAATGTTTTGGATGTCCTTAAAGCAATAAAAAATTAATAAGTAAGTCCCATCTGCAGATCATTGATCCTTTATTTTAAAGCCACAATTTAACTATCGTCTCGTTATTCAGCTAACTCTTCATTTGACTAATGTCAGATAATGTTGTACACACGGCTACACACCAAGCTATACATTTCCAGTTTTAGCTGACCTCGCATTGTATAGGTTTTTCGTACAATCAGAAGTCAGTTTATACTGGTTATGTATAGCTTGATGGGTAGCCGTGCATACACAACAAACAAGAGTGACAGAATCAACCAAAGAAAGAAATAAAGAAAAAATATTTATTGGCGTTCGCACTGGAAAAGTCACATCTAGCCTTTTCACAACTATGTTGGGAGCGGCTTCCAGTCTAACCGGATGCGGCTGTATACCCGTATTTTACATGGAGCGACTGCCTATCTGACCTCCACAATCCAGATACTGGGTAACACAGGAAAAATATAAAATAAAAACAACATTACCTAAATTAACTAAAGTCCTGTATGACACCAAAAGAACTTGTCTCGTCTGCGATTGTAACAGTGAAAGCACATAATCTTTGCGCTCCGTGATTTGTCTGCAGCCTACCTGCATCTGACCTTGGAAGGTGCAGCGCACGCGACAGAAACGCGGCTCTGTGATTGGCTGCCTTTGAGCAGAGTGAGAACGCCTTTTTATTGCGTTACCTCTTTCTAGTGACTTTCGGGGGTAAAACTGTCATGTTTAAGAGTTGTTATGACTTTGTTTGCGCGCATTTTGTCGGAATAGCGGGGTAATTCCGTAACACAATATCAGTAGGAATGGCTTTTATTTTGATAGTTCAACAAAATTCATTGCGTTATCTATATGGTTGACTGGACAAATCTTCCGATCATATGAAGCACTGTGTTACGTAATTAGGGTGCAGTAAACCTTGGGCAGTCAGATTCAAATTCAAACTCTCTGAGTTGCTAAACTTAACGGTATTTAAGAAGGAGTATTGTTCGCCATGCTTATTATTATTGCCGTCCGCTTTTTCTCAAAAAGAAGGCGTTACCCTTAATCACCATAGTGTGTAGTCAGGTTGGTGACCGCGGAGCCATCTTACTGTGAGAAAAAGGCTACTGTTTAAAACCGGAATATATAACTGAACGTAGCATGAATGGTTTTCCCAAATATTTTTGATGAGTCACAAACTTGAAGGGATTGTTGCAGGGATGTTTGTTGTATTGCTTTTTCTTCCTAAAATGGAAAGAAAGCAGTAACCCTTTACAGCTTTCTTGATGTCCCTACATCGAATATGTTTTACCGTGACTCGGCTTAACCTGAAGGCCAAATTATCGCAATGTTCAAAATCTAGTCACAGTCTCATCTCGGCGACAAACAAATGTCAAAAACTTATCAAAATGTAGGGAAATTAGAAGAATTTTTTGACAGATTGAGACTGAGATCAGACTGTGAACGTTCTTAAAATTACGAGAGGTATTTAAATTACTTAATGTGTGTTGTCTAATGACAACACACATTAATTACCAGGGACTAATGTCCCTGGCCCTAACAGCAAGCAATACCTAGACAAAAGTGTCAACATTTTTGTGCTTGGTTTTGACTATGTGTATCTTGTCTTTATTATTATTATTTTTTTTTTTTTGTAATGTGCGTTTTGTTTGTGCAGAATGTAATATTTTTCTTTCTTTAGGATTAATTAAACTACTTCCTGGGGCTACAAAAGATAGACATAGTTCATAATGCTACAGTAGTTTGTTTTTTTTTTTTTAACTTGGACCCTTTCAACCACTTACCCATTGTCCTTTACTTTTCTATAATCATAATTCCTGTACAGTCGCACGTAACTTGGCAAGAGTCGTAAGTCATTCCTCTCCTTTCTTTAATATTCTTCCAAACAGACATGTTTAAAAATAAATTATAGCAATTACCATAGAATAATGACAAACAATATAAGTTTTTTTATTGCACTAATCCCACGTTCGCAAGGTCTTAAAAATATCGCGGCGGGATTTTATTGCGCACTAGATTTTCGAATCTCAGTGTTGAGCCGAGCATTGAGAATCCAACAGAGCGCATTCCAGCTCATCAACATACTGTTGGATTTTCACCTCTTGGTGCTGAACAGAGCGTTGAAAATCCAATGCACCAAAACAAATCGCCGCGGGATAAATGCGCCCGGGCGTACCTGGGCTTAGTATATTATCGCCAAAACTTATATCTGACCATTTTGAAAACAAAGTCCCGTGCACATGATGACCACAGCTGCGTCCGTAAGTAAAACAAAAGAGGATCCTTTTTAGGTCGACTAATAATATGAGCTGCAAGCAGGAATAGTCCTTACGGTGGTCAGATATAGATTTTGGCGGTAGTACATGCGTGAACCTAAACAAAACCGCCAGAACCATATCTACGCTAGCTACGTGCCGGGCCAGTGTATCTAACAAATAGTCGTGAAGCCCTACCTCAACATACTTGGGTTAAAAGCGAGGCAGATGATGATGATGATTTTAAAAATAACCAGTTGCGCTTACGCACGTTTTATACGGATTCGAATCAATGAAATTCGACCAGCACTGTTATGTTTTTTTTTGTAAAATGGATCTTAGAAATAGGCTAGGAAACAATTACAGCATTGAACCGAACTTGCTTTATTGGTTTTACTATTTAATTATATTTAATGCGGAGCTCCACATCGCTGTCAATGCGGTGAAGCAGTCGACTGCCTCGGACACCATGGTCTATCCTGCCGCAAGAGCGCTGGACGGATGGCAAGGCACGCCAGCATTAACGACATCATCCGTCGGGCTCTTGTCTCCGCCGGGGTGCCAGCTGTTTTAGAACCCAATGGCTTGGCACGCGACGATGGAAAGAGGCCCGATGGAATGATCATAATGCCTTGGAAGTTGGGTAGGCCTTTGGTGTGGGATGCAACCTGTGTCGACACCCTCGCACCATCCCATCTTCCTAGCACGGTGGGCTGTGCTGGGGCGGCTGCTGCAGGAGCAGAAAACCTCAAACGGTGCAAATATAACAACCTTATTGGGAGCTATATGTTTGAGCCGTTTGGGGTTGAAACACTAGGGCCTTGGGGTCCGAGTGCTCATCGAATTTTTCGTGACATCGCCAAGCGGTTGGTTGACTCTTCACGTGACCAGAAGGCTGGCCTATTTTTAGCCCAAAGAATCAGCATTGCCACCCAACGTGGTAATGCTGCCAGCCTTTTGGGCACTTATCCCATTGACAGTGATGCGGACGAATTTTTTGATGCCCAATGAGCTCCTGCCTTTTTCTATATATTTTCGTATTATATACTTGTATATAACTGTATATAGTATATATTAGTGTTAGTTGATATTTGTTTAACTTGAAATTATGAAATTAAAGTTATATTTACTACCTACTAACTACTATAAAAGCCCGCAGTTTCGCCCACGAGGAGGAAATTATCCCACGTGATCTTACTACTGCGATAAAAAAGTATCGTATGTCCTTAACGCACGACCTAGATCAAGGTCAACCTGTGCGCCAAATTTTTAACCGACTTCAAAAAAGGAGGAGGTTCTCAATTCGACTGTACTTTGTTACCTCAGATCTCCGTTATTTATAAGCTGATTTGCAAAATTCTTTTTTATTTGTAAGGACATACTTTCAGATTAGTCCCATAGAAATTTCATCAAAAACGGTTCAGTAGTTTGGTTTTTAAACCAAAATTACTGGTAAAAATTACAACTTAAAAGTGAAAAATAAAAACTATTTGCAAAAAAAAAAAACAACCGACTTCCAAAAAAGACACTGCTAAGTGAAAAATAACTTTAATTTCGGAAGTCGCTGGCAAACAATGAAAATGCAAACCCAACGGCACCGACTTCCGAAATTAAAGTTATTTTTCACTTTGTAGTGTCTTTTTTGGAAGTCGGTTGTTTTTAACGAGATCCATTTAGTTGCTAAGGCGTGAAAAGATAACAGAATTACTTTCGCATTTATAATATTAATTAATAACTAATATTTATAGCTGAAATATCTCGACTTAGCACACAAGGTTGTTGACATGTGGAATTGTCGTATCGGCCAATGGCCTGATAGCCGCAAGTCTCGATCAACATCAATCGAGGCTCTCGTTAGGCGGTTTGATCAAGGACCTGAATCAGAATGCAGTACTCCTCGATACGGCTCGCATTGTGAGGAGATCCCTAACCACCGGTAGCTTGGACCCTGCTCCCGACACCAGCAGACCAGTATTCTGTATATTTTAAAATATTTTTATACCTATTTTGTCTATTTTAAGAAATATTTAAACATGTATAAGATCAGGAATTAAATAAATAAACTAAATAATATCAGCATGTATTTTAAGACACAAAAGGAACGAAAAAAAATAAAAAAAAACTATTAAATTCACAAAAAAAATCTTTACCTGCATTATTTTGCTTCTTATTTGTCAGAGAACAGGAAATGCTTTGTGACCTTTCCTTCGATGATTGAAGCTTTTCATTCTAAGCCCCAGGTGCAGAGACAACAATAGATCAGGTAAAATATTAATAATATTTTTTGTTGTAACGGATAGACATGTATTGTTGCAGAATATTGTTGGCTCTTTCCTCCTAGGCTGAACGCCAAAAAGCCTGGATCTATTCTAATTATTTTTTAACAAGATGTTGACGGATCGCTTACGAAGTTTTTAAATATAGGAGTAAGCTGTTTATTCTCTAGGCGCGGGCCTGCGGGCGGTGAGTAATGGGTAACTCACCGTCCGATCAGGACCAGGCCCGTGCCGGACGGCGTGTTTGTGTTCCACGCGCGCCTCAAAGAGATGTCAGCATGAGTGACGGGGCCCCATAGGGCCGAAGCCTGCCAGGGTAGCGGGATCGTCTGAAAGGGTTACCGCTGCCCTGGAACATAAAGGGCTAAGGAAGGAACACGGGTGGGTTTTAGTCAGTAAGAGTCTGACACTCCCTCCTGCTCCACCCAGAGCGGGAGGAGTCATTTGATAATTTCCCATCATGAAAAAAAAAAAAAAAAAAAGGTGTTTATCCTCTTAATATTCACACATTCGCGTACTGGGTGACCATTGGCCAATAGTGTAGTCCTCCCTCTTCTAACACATGGAAATAGTGGGAACCTGAAAAAATACCTACGTACATACTACGTCAGGAGAATACGCAGGAAATATGAACGCACGGTAAGACTACGATCACTATCAGTCATTGGAACTACCATACAAACCTTGGCCGTCTGCCGGTGGGTGGTCCGTTCGCTGTAACAGTTTTAAAGCCCATGTTTGTTGTATGTAGAATTAACATTATCCTCCTCTCTTTAATCTACCACAACTAATCTTCAAACTCTACCACGCGGCTGTAATCTATCACGCGGGCCCAGTGCGGGTTGGTAGATGTCACATGTATACGAATTTTTTATTCTAGGACATGCCGGTTTCCTCGCCATGTTTTCTTTCACCGTTCTAAGAGCAGTGGTGATGAAATTATTTACATAAAGTAAAGCACCTGCCTGGGTCGAACCCACGACCGACATCTCGTAAGCCGGGGGCCTCTGAGCCCGCCTCTGGGCACTGTAAACACCGCGTGTTCTTTGTAGAATTATGGTCTGGTAATATACATTCATCATCATCGTCAGCTCGTATTAATCCGCTACTAGGTACACGGTCTCCTTTTCTTTGTGGCAATTCTTCTCAGATCTACGGCAGTCGCATCCATGAATACCCTGCGATATCTTTTTGTCTGACAAACAGACATTCTTGCTTCACTTTTCAGTCCGTCAGAATTCTAATCCAGCTAACAAAACTTATACAGTAACATTCATGCTCGTTGTGACGTCATCCATACCCGTTTAGTGATAGTCAATGGGTGTTGAACAATTGACGTAGAAATAAAAAAAGTTACATAATCATTTTACGTCTAATGTCATGGCTTGAATATTTTTGAATAGTTTTGCGAAAAAACATGTAAATAATGTAATTGTATCCGTCCATAAATGGATGAATGATAAACATGACGGTGCATAAATTCTATACAACATTTATTTAGTTAACACTTCAACCACAGAAATGTACAGAGGGTGATCCAGAGACAAACGGTGGTAGGTGCGTTGTGCGCGCGTACAACGTTGTGTATTCAAAAAGAAGCGCGATATCGACAAATATACATTTCGTGTGTCTTGCGTGGTTGTTGGCCAAAAAATAGGAAACCTCTTTCACGCAAGAACCGGAACTACGCGATAGACCTGCGAAAAGTCTGCCAAAAAAATTACCTATGTGGTTTAAAAATTAATGGCGGAACGTGATATCTGGGCCCCAAGTCTGCTATTACAATAGTGTCAGAATGGTCTATCATTGATTTCCTAATTGTTGATTTTAACAAGTTTGGTAATCTACTAACATAATGGCGTTATTATGACTTTCCAGTGGTCAACCACTGACACTCCATTGAAAGAAATGGCATAGAATGGTAATCTCGTACATAATGATAAATGAATGACTGACTTACTTAGAACACTTGACTTGTATAAAACAAGAAATTAAACATTAATTAATATGAATGAAATCTGGCATAAATAAAGTAGTGGTAGTTTTTCGAAAATCTTTTCTAATAAAGGCAATACGACAATGTCATTATGACACAATTCTATTACGATTGACTGACCAATGATCGCCATTAAGAATTTAGCAGATTACGAACTTTAAGCAAAATGGGATGGGAATGGGATCGTGTTGGAATGACGAATTTATAAAAATAGCAGACTTGGGGCCCTGTACCAACTCACATGACAAGCTTAGTGTTTACAGCTGCCTTTCATCATCATCATAATCAGCTTATATTGTTCCCACTGCTGGGACATCGGCCTCCTCTCTTCGAGAGGGAGTGGGCCCGCGTGGTCACACACATGTCTTCGAATTTACACGGTTCTTAGGACATGCCAGTTTCCTCACGACGTTCGCCTTCACCGTTTTGAAGCTTCAGCTGTCTTTACACTCTTTTAATAAGGAGAACTGATAAAACGGTAACTTAGGGAGAGCCAGTCCCAACAATCTTCAGATGGACAATAATGGACATATTATAGATATAGCTACTTAAAAAACTAAGATCAACACCACCACAAAATTGTGCCATTGGTCCTTCCATGACTTCAAACAAACACTTTAAATTCTACCTTCGCGTGATCCTTTTTTTAAGAGTCATCGGAGAGACTATTAAAATTTTTCTCGGAAGCTGCTGCACCGATTAGGATGCCGCTTTTTGTTGATGTTACCCGAATTTCAATCAGGTTTCGAAACTTCCACTTGGGAAGGGTATTTCGTCATCCTTTAATTTACCTTAGGAGTCCAGTCCAGCGGGGAAATAGCGTAATTTCCCCGTTGGACTTTTTGACAAGATGCATTTTAAGAATTTCCTTCAGATAATTTCGGATTGATATAGAAAGTGTGTTACGCAACTTTATATCTAGCAATACAATATGATGTGCAGGATTAAATTTATTGAGTGAATGAATGAATGACTGATTGATTCAACCTTGACCTAAGAGACGAAATGCTGTTGACCGATATTCGCATGCGATCTTGAATGGTGAATACAATAGACTATAGACCGGAGTGAAGTTTCTAGCAACAGTTTGGATTAACAAGGTAACCTTAGAAAAGTATATTGTTTGTAGGATGAATACTAATAAGTTGTCTTTCAGATTATCGACATTATGTCTTACATATTGCCTACGGTTTTTGACAAAATACTAGTAAGTATCTTATTGCCCAAGCCCAACTCTCTTTTGCCCGGTTTATTTATTTATTTAACCATTTATGTACACACATATATAAACAGACATTGAAAAACAGAACAGAAAATATAGGTACAGAGGTGATGCTTATTTCATAAGAAATCTCTTCCAGCATACCTGCACTCTTTATGCACTCTTTTTTTGTGTGTATAAATCATGGATGCCCTCAGCTTAGGGGCAGGGGGGGGGGGGGTATATAAGATTATCACTGACTAAAAACCACAAGGTGCTCGAGATCGTCACTACTGAACTAACCAACCCTGTAGACTTGCGCCGTGATGCCCACAACAACACCATTGCCACACATTCCCGTACAACTGGAAATATCCTTTCAAACGGACACTATCAATATAGTCATTGTCATCGCAACAATGGGCAGTTTCCACAAATACACTCGCCCAATTGTTACTTTATCCACCATGTCAAATCCAGAAATATTCCATAGCCTATCGGTTTGATAGCAAAATGACTTTGATAGCTCTTTTATTGCTTGCTATATGACCTAGATACAGTGATGGGAGTAACGTTATGTAAGCTAGGATTAGAGAAATGATGGATATGTTTTATATACATGTAGAACTGGAAAGCTCGTTGTGTTGCTGTGGTGATCTAAACTATCAGATCACCACAGCAACACATAATCGTTACTATGTACTCGTACTAACATAGTAACGGTTATGCTTTGTCGGGTATTTTTCGTTCCTTCTATAAATAGATTGGTCGTGATTGATCATATTTTTTTTTTGCTAGCGACTTCTTCCGCGTGAAATTTCTTGTTCCTCTGACCCACCCCGTAACATCGCATCGCCTATTACTTCGGTTTTTCAGACTTTTTTTGTTTGGCTCTTAAGTAGCCTATAAACCTTCCTCAAGAATTCAGCTATCCAATGCAAAAATAATTAAAATTAATTCATTTAAATTTTCTTATTGAAGTAGGTACTATAATAAAAAGAAAAACCAAAGTCTTTCTTGGGATTTTGTTCCAAAGGTCATGGACTATTTGGACATTGTCATTGAGATTGGAAGGACTATCTTTATCGATAAAACGTAGGTTTTCCTACATGGTATCTTGCTGGCATATCAATTTAGTTTCTTAGATCAATGAGACCAACTGTTTGGGAGTAGTAACGTACCTACTGTATTAATAATGCACCGTTTCTTTAAAAGTGTCACCGTGATATTGATGTCTATTATCAGAATTATGTCCGCCGGGAGAATACTGTGGACCGTTAAAGTTATGTCATTCCTTTATAGTAATGCCGACTATTATTGGATAACATTAGGTAGGTAAATAGTAGTGTTTCTGAATAGATAGATATAAGAGTCCGGCACTGCCCACACTGGCTCATTAGATTTCCTAATCCTGCCAAACAAAAAAAAAAACCTCAGCCGATAATAAAAATATAATATAGTCGCCTGAATTATATGAATGAATAATTAATTAAAACAGGTGTGATGTTACGATAAATTATAATCTAATGATTCTATACAGTTTTTCATCCTTTTTCTTAAGCACGTTGAATGCATATAATTGGCAGTCAACGTGACAGTCCGACTTCTAAACCAAAACGTGAGTTTTTAGTTTTTTTTTGTTTATTCAAATTTTTTATTCAATAAACAATATAGTTATTTATGTTATGCCAAATTGTATTAACTTGAAATATACTTTTCATGTTTTGAAAGCGAAAAAAATGGGTGTTTAATATTTATTAATAATGAAAACCAAAATGGCGATGGCGGACGAGACAATGTGACCTCTGGCATTTGTCAAATTTTATACTCCTTCTGAAACACACTTTACCTACTTACTTACCGGAATGTAAGCACACGGAATCATGATCGCAGTGACCTGCGAGTGCAGTACAACAATGCGTTCAGGATGCTGATGGGGCTACCGCGGTTTTGCAGCGCCTCCGGCATGTTTGCTGAGGCTAATGTTGATAGCTTTGCAACAATTATGCGCAAGCGTTGCACCTCCATCCTAACACGCATGCGTGCTAGTTCCAACAGCATCTTGCGCGTATTGGCAGATCGATGGGACTCTCCGATGCTTGAGCGCTGCATGCAGTCAAGTAAACAGATTCACTGGTGACGGATTGTCCGAAAGCTTGCTTAATTTTTTTTTTAATGTTTAATTTTTATTTTTAATTCTTTTTTGTTCTGTATGCTAACTTAGTTACTCTTATTTACTAACTTACTTTTATAGGTATATTTGTGGTTCTAACAATAATATGGATGTGTGAGAGTCTGAAATAAATGATTTATTATTATAATAATATATGCTAAGCTAGCGACTTAAACATAAGTTACACATCCAAAAACGGCTGACGGACCCGATTGTCAAACTCAAAGCTTGTATTTCATACAGGCACTTTTGAATTGTCAACGAGTCGATCAGTCAGAAAGATGAAGCTAGTTGCTCATTCCAAAGCGTGGTAGGTAACTAAGGAGAAGAACGGGCAAGAAACTCCATGGACACATAGATTATGTAGAAGTGGTATTTGTAACGCTTTTAACGTTAACGCTCCATACAAACCAACCGTTTATTCGCAATACCCACTGACCTAAATTATACAAGTCCGCTAGACATCATACTATCGATGACAAAATGAAGACATTCGATTTTCGCCAATTTGGCGCTGATAACAACGTGAGCGTCCGTGGAACTAATATTTTTGATAGTGGGTTTTACAAAATGCGCATACTCTCATGATAAAAATGTTCTAAATATCTCGTAGTAAACACAAAATACACAAAATTCTACGATTTAGACCTAAATCATCAGACACGTACAAAAACAACACGACGACCATTTGTGTCAATTTTAGTTCCTGAGACGCTCGAGCGGGGCGCTTTGAATCGGCACAAAAAACAACTTCGTATAGTATACAGGGTGGCACGGACATCGACGCGTAAACTGTAACCATGGATTCAGCACATGAGTTTAGACCCCATAGCGTCGAAAAGTCGGTTATCAAAAAAAAATCTTCCGTTTCATAGAAAACCTACGCGGTCAAACGTATGGAACAGCAATATTTTTTTTTAAAAACCGACGAAAAATTTCGATGCTATGGGGTCTAAACTCATGTGCTGAATCCGTGGTAACAGTTTGCGCGTCGATGTCCCTGTCACCCTGTATTAAGTCCAGCGTGCTTGTTTATAAGATGTCAGTGGCATTACCACACAAATAACATATAGAAACTGACAGCTTTGAAGGTGATCCGTGACATAAGTGTGCATACACACGAGCGGCACGCATCAACGTCAGGCAACTGCAGCCATCGACAAGTGTCAATGGTTGCCGGCGACAACATGACGCTCGAAAACCATACGTGCGTTGGTTCGTTAGGAGATTTTTTTCAAAAACTTAGCAACATGTTGAATCAAAAATAATTGCACTATTTTTATTTTCATTCAACTGGTATACTATAGAAAATATTTAAATGTAAACAGATTCATGCACGTTTTTTGAGCACACTTCGATTCTGTAATTTTAGGTATTGTATCGATTATGCAATGTAATGTAATGTGAATCGTGTACACGGCATCTTTGCTGCGAAACCATAGCAGCGAAATCGTAGCAGTTCCGTCATGACTTGTCCGTTGTACGACAAGCGAAACCGAATCGAAACTGCCTGTTCTAACGCACAGATTTGTTTATGACTCTATCTCTTTCCCGCGTGATTTCGCTGATCTGCTCGGAAGCCAGTCACACCTCCGCGCTTACACACACATTCACAGGGTGTTTGTACACTTGGTTACCACAAGTAAAGCGCGCGTTTCTTCGTGAGATAAAAAATAATATTAATACATACTTGGCCTCTTCAAGCGCACGCCATTCAAACCGATCCTCGGCTACTCCCATCCAGATGGTAATAAGATTATCGCCAGCCTACCCTTTTTCCAACTATGTTGGTGTCGGCTTCCAGTCTAACCGGATGCAGCAGAATACCTGTATTTTACATGGAGCGACTGCCTATCAGACCTCCACAACCCAGTTACTGGGTAATACGATACCCCTTGTTAAGACTGGTTGTCAGAATTTCGGGCTTCTAACAACCCGTAACGACTGTCAAAGTTACACGTCTTGGTATCCACGGACCAACCCCGGCAAGCGTAGCTTAACCTGATGGATCGACCCGTGCGGCTGTTATTACTTAGCCACAAGCCCCTCCAGACTCCAGATGGTAATAAGATACCTACTGATAATCTAGGTCTTGTTCTAAAAGAATCTCGCTATTCGCCTGACTATGACATCAATTCTTATTCATCTCTCTTCAAAGAAAACTGCCATTGTTTATCGTCTAGATTTTTTTGGAACAAGATTTCAATCATTTGAGAAAAATTTATCGTATTTAGTTTTGTGCCAACTTGATTGGCATCAAAGACTGATTGATCTAGTTTCACTGTGCTTAAGTCATGTTTAAACTGAACATATTATAATTAAACGGATGCTTTGCCTATGTCTGCCGCGGACTTGTCTAAAGTTGTCCTAGGAAAGTGGTGAACGGTCACACAATGCGGCTGTCCAAATACATAACAGTTCCAACTGCTGGGGCACAGGCCTCCTTTCTTCGCGAGGGAGTGGGCTAGTAATCCACCACGCGGGCCCAGAGTGGGTCGGTAGATGTCACATGTCTTCAAATTTTTGGTTCTAGGACATGCCTGTCTCCTTATGATATTTTCTATGAACGTTTTGAGAGCAGTGGTGATGTAATTATTTACACAAAGTAAAACGCCTGCCTGGGTTCGGAACGACGACGTAAAACTCGTAAGTCGCAGAAGTTACCACCGGACCACCGCCGCTGGAGCACCCAAGTTCAACCAATAGTTTTGAAAGTTTCTAAGGAGAAAATGCGGTAATATGCAATGTTACGTATGTTATATTTATTTGCTTCAGTGAGCACTGACCATCATATGGTCCACCTGCTTGTTTTTCATCCAATACCGTAACAAAATATTTTGATTAGTATTTAAATTAACTAATTAATAATAATTTATTTATTGAAACCCAAACTCAGCTTACAGAAACTCTGTGTTCGATAACAACTGCATTAGTATAATACTGTGTCGCAGTCATTAACGCCCACCTCCAAACAGTCGAGACAAAAGTAAAACTAAAAGACTTAAAATTCAAACTAAACAAAATATTAAAACTTAGAACTTAAAATTAAAGCAACAATATTTCCACTATGTAATTTTATGTGTGTTTGTATGGAAGGATTGTGTATTATGTGTGTGCGTGTGATATGTGTGTCTGTGAAGGTGTGTGTGTGAGGGTGTGTGGGTGTGGGGTGTCCGTTTGTGCAGGGGGTGTGTGTAGCGCATGTTATACATATAAAGGGTAGTTGAAAAGTGAGTTTACGTTTTTACATATGATTCTAATTTTTCATAAGAGAGTGTATGAAGCCATTTATCCGTGATCTTTCGACATTCCTGCAAGGTCAGTGGATATATATTGTACATATAATTAAGTATGGTTACTTAAAAAACTGTCACATCTTCATCCTGTTTATCCTATCAGGCCTGTTATTGCTACTAGTTGCGCACATAAATTAAGCATCATAAATTAAGCATAAATCAATTAAACTGTTCTTATGGGTCTAAACAGGAGGCAATAGAGCGCTCGGTCCCGATAACTTATCAGTTGAAGAGCTACCCTAAACTCGATATCGTGAATAAGAAAAAAACGAGAAACAGAAGTTCTAGTTTTCATTATATTTTAATCTCATCACACCAATGACCTTTAAAATACACTACGGTAGGTAGGTCGATATTGAATCCATTCAAAATTAATGCTCATCCATAGTTCTAAACTAATATTATAAATGCGAAAGTAACTTTTGCCTCTTAGTCTATCAATTTTGTCTGTCAGTCTGTTTGTCTCTCTGTCTGTCTGTTACCTTCCCACGCCCATACATGGCGGATTTTGATGTTTGTCACGCAGCTAGACCATGACCTGCCCCAGCAGTCTCGACATTCATAGCGATCGCTTTACGACCGAATTCGGTCGCAAAGTCCTGTCACTCTATACATTTCACCTGTTAATACGGGTCCCGATAGCACGTTCCCGTGGGATAATTTCCTAAAATAGATGCAAAGCGTATTCAAACAGACAACATACTGCCTTTAAATATTGTTCTTTTAGTTCTATGAATTTCAAACGTAAGTTGCGTCAGTTTGAGAAAGATACTGAAATATTAATGGGAGCCGAGGTGGCCCAGTGGTAACGGCCGGGGTACTTACGAGTTACTTTAGGTAAATAATTACATCACTATTTCTCTTAAAACGGTGAAGAAAAAACACCGAGAGGAAACCGGCATGTCCTAGAACCAAACGTTCCGAGACATGTGACATCTACCAACCCGCACTGGGCCCGGGTTACGGCCCGCTCCCTCTCGAAGAGAGGAGGCCTGTGCACCAGCAGCGGTATCAATATAGGCTGATTATGCTACATTAATAAGAGAAGATTAGAATCGCACAGATCAGGGAAGCATGGCACAAGAGGGAGGAGACCTACAATCTACAAAGGTTGGAACAAGGGTGCCAATGATAATGATGACTGAAATAATAATACCCACTCGCGCGCTAATTCGTTTTCACAAGCAGACTGGTCCTTCGGCACATATAACTCGGTGTTGCTACTAATATCATTTGCACACGTTATTATTCTAGAAGCTTTTTAAAAGTCATTCATACTTGTGGTTTTGCCAGAAAATATTTTAAACTTGGAACTCGATCGTGACGTGCCAGCATTGTCTTTTGGCAGTCAATCTTTTTTTTAACAGACTAAGGATTTTACACCTTATTGCGTGAACATATAACCCATCGTATATTTGAATGAAGACACGGAAATGAACTCCCGAATTTGCTTTGAATTCTATATTTTCATTTGCTTTTCTACCTAATAGGCGAATAGTGAATTCTATTCTTGTATAGTATTGTCTCATAATTTCTCCCACCTGCTGTGATTTATCCCGGCTAATACCAGACTGGCTTCGAGCTCTTTATATTACTAATGATACTTATTAATAACAATAGAAATATAAGAACAGAAGTCGTTCCAAAAACGAGCTATATAAGGAACACAATAAGATCGTGTGCAGAATACTGACGATATAATTATATTAGGACCCAAATTTAGATAAGCTAAAAATATATTTAACAAGCGTAAGTACTGTCCTACTTTTTAGAATTTCAGAAACAATATCCCCATATCACATATACCATCATCACCATATCTCATTTTCCATCATATCCCAAATCTCATATCCCATCGTATCCCAAATCTCATATCCCACCATCACCATATCTCATATACCATCATCACCATATCTCATATCCCATCTTCACCATATCTCATATCCCATCATCACCAAATATTATATCCCATCATCACCATATCTCATTTCCCATCATATCCCCATATCTCATATTCCATAATCACTATATCCCATATGCATGGGTGCATGGAAAGAACCGTTAGCCCCGTACCATCTTACTGACTAGCAAAACTTTTCAACTTAGCACAAGCTATTTTTGTATCACCTCAGTATCCGTCAGGAAGATCAACATATCAAATGTTCGGGTTTCGGTTTTGTGAACAGCGATTAGAGGACTCCTTCGATTAAATTGATTAAGGTTCTATTCAGCACGGAATGATTGTGAATGGCTATCCAGATCTAGACAGAGATTCTTATTATTATAACTACGTCATCTACAAGGAAGTATCTTTCCTCTAACCAGAAGGCTCTTTCAAACAACAGATGACGGAAACACCGTTTAAAATACCCAAAACATCTTTTATTCGAGCTCGAGCGTCACTATTTATTTAATAAAAAAACTTTTTACAAAAAAAAAAACCGCCTTCAAAAAAAGACAAACAAAAACGTTCCTGCACTAAAAAGTAAAAAATAAAAAACTGAATTCCTGTAAAGAAACTTAATTTAAAGGTAAACTTATTTGACATTAATATTTTGCAAATATTCAAAATTGTTTACTTCTTTTTGGAGTCGGTGCCAGCAGTTGTATCCTGTGCCATTTAT
Organism: Apamea anceps; assembly: GCA_951799955.1. Taxonomy (NCBI): domain Eukaryota; kingdom Metazoa; phylum Arthropoda; class Insecta; order Lepidoptera; family Noctuidae; genus Apamea; species Apamea anceps. Next base: position 11,970,289 of record OX637520.1, read on the forward strand.
TTTTTCAATTCGCGATTATAAAATTTTAAAACAGATGCTTACAAACTTAATGCTTCAAAAATTTCAAAGTACTTAAAAAGTGGCAGGGGATTTTTATACGTATGTATAATTATTATTATTTAAAAGAAATTATTGTGAAAATTGTGTCAATTTGTTTTAGAGTACAGTCTAGTCTGTATTTGTGTTTTAATTATTCTCGGTATGCAATAGGTATCTTGGTAGTTTTATAGTAAATGTTAGAGGTCGTTTTTCGAGGTATTGTTGCCCATACGTATTTCCTTGCCTTGGCTGGCACCGACTCCAAAAAGAAGTAAACAATTTTGAATATTTGCAAAATATTAATGTCAAATAAGTTTACCTTTAAATTAAGTTTCTTTACAGGAATTCAGTTTTTTATTTTTTACTTTTTAGTGCAGGAACGTTTTTGTTTGTCTTTTTTTGAAGGCGGTTTTTTTTTTTGTAAAAAGTTTTTTTATTTCTAGCCGTTTAGTGTATTTTTTATTATAATATAATGGCAACGTAGTTAATATCTTTTCTACATAGAATATTATTTTGAAGAAGTACCAATATCATACAAGTAGGTACATATTACTGTCTACTTTCTGATCTTTAATTTGATCCCGTAGAGAGATGATAATATGACGCATGAAATACTGTCGATTCTTATGCGTCGTATGCTGCCTCTAATATTGAGCTGGGCGGTAACAGTCCATAAACTACAAGGGACCACCCTCGAGAGAGCTGTGATCGACCTTGGTAAAAAAAACTTTGCAAAAGGACAAATATATGTCGCGCTAAGTCGTGTCAGAAGTTTGGAAGGCATAGTGTTATCAGATTTAGACGCCAATAAATTATTGAATCGACCACACGATGATCGAGCGATGACAGAGATAACAAGGTTGCGGAATCTGCCATCTGATAATCAAGACAACACATAACGTGCCATGGAATAGGCCTACCGGGGAAACCACATTAAAAAAAACGCGCCCAGCACACTACCTCATAGGTGGCGTGGAAACGTGTGCATACTACCAAGAATACAATTTTATTTTAGTAAATAATAGAAGCGATTTTTTTTTAAACATTGTAAGCAAAATGCCTTTAATATTTCAGAAGTTGTTTTGTGGACACATTGATGATAACATCAAAACTAGATTTTCAATGGCACCTTGTATTCAGAGTGCATCTCATGACAGTTCTAAGCCCAAATACTGCTAGGATACATTGTTTTATTTTGAAGTTCTCATGCCAACCTTCCACCTTCCAGCTCCATCATCAGATCAGTTCGATAGTAACTTATAGCCAAAGTGCATTTCATGACAATTCTAATAAGCCCAAACACGGCTAGAATACGTTGATTAATTACGGAGTTCCGGTACCTGTCTTCCGGCTCCATCATGATCATCAGATCAGTTCAATGATAACATTTTCAATATAACTATTCAGGGTTGTATGTTTATTTGTATTGTCATAGTTGCTTAACTATCTTGATTGTGATATCTATGCGAGTGACAAGTTCCGTTAGCCATATCTGATCTTCTTCACCAGTTCCACTTCATCAAATGTTACTTTTTGACTGTAAACGCTTGATTTCTCGATGAAAATATTAAAATTACTATATAGTTGCCTATAATATTTGAGGAGTTCCCTCGATTCCTCATGGATCCCATCATCAGAACTGGATTTTGAAAAAAATGGGACCAATCTGGAAGCATATCCTTCAAAGTTAAAAAAAAATTTTGCAAATCGATCCATAAACAACGGAGTTCTGAGGTAACAAACATAAAAAAAAAAAAATAAAAAAAAAAAAAAAAAAAAAAAAATACAACCGAATTGAGAACCTCCTCCTTTTTTTTGAAGTCGGTTAAAAAACGGAATTCTACGCCGCCATATTGTGCAAACTGACGCAACAGTTACGTCACACTGGCCCTGACATCTGTCAAAATCGTGAGTCAATGTCATCGGAACATCTGTTGACGTTGGTCGGTCAAGGTCCTGTGCGGCGGCAGACCGGGGTTAATGACCGGATGAGGTGTTAGAACATTAATAATAGAAAAATTTATCTGCCTTGCCTTATTCCTACTATGCTGAGATTGGCTTCAAGTCTAACCAACTAGATGCAGCTGAATACCACAATTTTACATTGAGTGCCTATTTTTTTATTTTATTTATCCATTTATTTCAGGAATCAAGGCCCATATAAACACATACAATACAATATTAATATACCTACCTTAAAAATACATACAACAATATATTTACACTAAAAACTAACTAACGCACACGAAGTGTCTGCGTCCGTTTCGCTGACTGGTGTCATGTAGCCGGCCACGAAACCGGCGGTACACAACACCGTTCGACCAGAACTCTTCCTTGAGGAACTTCTCGAGATGATGTGTCGGAACACGCACCACGAACGACTTGAAGTTCGTGTTGTGACGCGACTCCGACTTCTCGACCCTCAAAGTCCAGTTGGTTTGGCCTATGACCTCTACAATCTAGTTATTAGGTAAAACGATACGACCTGTTACGACGGTCAAAAATCTACCATTGACAGCAGGGACCAACGGTTTAGCGTGCTTTTCGAGTCACGAAGAGGCCTCGAAATGTAATGAATGGTCACCCATCCACGAAACGACCGCGGCAAGCGTAGCTTAACCTTCGATCCCTTGTAATGAAAATTGTTAAAAAACGTGTAACTAAGTTTGTTGCGATACTAGGTCGCCTCACTGTGAAAAAACTGGTCCTTACTGGAATTGCAATGTCCCCAATGCTGAGCAAAGGACTCCTTACTCTCTCTGTCCAGAGCTGCCATGGCTCAATCTTTATTACAGAGGCCAGCAATACTTACATAGTCAAAAGTGGAAGGAGAGTAAAGTGAGGCTTTTCCCTTGCATGGAGACCCTTCAGGCTTTCAATAATTACACGATAAACCAATAATATAATATAATATAATATCCCTGGACATTTCACACAGCGCCATCTAGTCCCAAGCTAAGCAACCTAATGCTTGTGTTATGGTAACAAGATGGCTGATAAACTACTTATATACATTTTTTTTTTGTAAATACATTCGTATTATAGATAGAAAAACACCAATGACTTAAAAATGATCGATTCGGCATTCAGCAACATTCCCAGGACCTATTTTGGTAATGATTTCTAACCGTCCCAGGTCATTTTTTTTAAATGAGTAGGTATACTATTAGTTTACAGAAAAAAAAAAATTGAAAATTCACTTTTTTTTTTTAATACTCTAAAGATTCTGTAACAGAGTTTATTACTTAAAAAACTTACATAATTCACTCGTTTAAATACTCGTATATCTTAATTAAAACTGATCCAATTAAAGACTCCAAAAATAGTACTTCTAAATCTCCTGAAAACACTTCAACAAATTCTATTAATTACATACGAGTATCTAATCTTAATTACTCTTTATTTAAAAGTTTCTCATAATACATATTACTTAGCTAGGATAATATTACGCAAATAATTATAAGTTAACTGAGGTTATTTAGAATAATAATTATGAGTAATTAAGTAAATCTCTTGAAAATCTCGTGTTTTAATCTGTAATTATTCATAATAAAATAATTATTATGAGTGGAAAGCAAGGCTTTTGCGTAATTATTAATAATTATTGTCCCTAATACTTCGAATCGAGTTTTTCGATCGACATCGACTTTGGATTATGAAGTTACCGAAAGAAGCGTTACAATTTACGTTATTATAAGGAATGTTGGGAGGGGACGCCCTAGGAGGACATATATTGACGGCACGGTTGGCGCAGTGGTTAAGCGATTGACTGCTGCACTGCGTATCGAGGGTTCGATTCCCGCACGGAACAAATATTTGTATGGCCTACAAGTAGTTGTTCCGGGTCTGACTGTTTGTGTATGTGAATTTAAATGTTTGTAAACGCACCCACGACATAGGAGAAATTTCTAGTGAGGGGAGGCAACGTTTAAAAAAACATATATATGTCGGAGTCATTCGTTTGACTATTCGGAACGTCAGCGCCATCTCGTGGCGCTGGACAGAGTCTAGCCTGAGTTCGTGGTGGGAGCGACCGCTACAAAGAAGGGTGTAAGCAGAGCTCTCGGGATCATCGAATCATTGGACATCGTACGAACAACATGTGCTCAGAAACTGTCAGCGTTCCGTATCGTTGAACGTGTACCTATAGTGCGTGATTCGCTAGTGTGACTAACTTGTTCGTAAATTATAATCAGATTTGAAGTGCAAACCGTTTTTCTATTGTTTTAACCAACACTACCCATAGTACGCCCACAGTAATTGAAAAATATGCCTGATGCTAACGAGAGACAGACATACCATCCCCGATATATATATACAGGATATTTTTTTATTCAGTGCGTAAATTTTTACAGGGTGTTCTACCCATGAATATGAACAACATTCACTATGGGACCATCTCTGAAATCACGAAAAAAAAATCAGTAGATTCATACATTTTGGTCGAGTAGGTATTGAACTTTTATAAGAAACAGCTGATTTTTTTTTTGTGATTTCAGAGATGGTCCCATAGTGAAAGTTGTTCATATTCATGGGTAGAACACCCTGTGAAAATTTACGCACTGAATAAAAAATTATCCTGTATATGTAGTAACCTTACTGGTGATGTTCTTCAGAAAAATCAGGTGCGCACTCGCAGTACTTGCAACCGGTGTACGTATATGACCAGATAAAGATGTATGAACGTGAACGAGGCAAAAGGAATCGTAAGGGTCGTAGCAGGTGGCGTTCTACGGTTTCTGCCAACCCACATGGGAAGAATGTGCGAGTTTATGTACCTATGTATAAGGAAGTAAGTTAATTCTAATTTAGTTATTGAGGCTCTTAGAATCTAAGTTCTTTTTCCTGTGTATGAACTAAGACAATTAGTACAAGATTGTCCTCCAGACCGAGTTTCAGTCATGGCAGCCAATCTCAGCGGAGACTAGCCATCTGTGCGGGAGGTATTATAGTGCACAAGTGTGCGTGCAGACACAGGTGCACTCCCTCTTCCCTCACTCTCATACTCCCATGGGACGGCAATCCGACACGACAGGAGAGATATCAGGCGCAGAACCAAAGGCTTGACGTGGTTTCCAAGAAACGGGAGCATCGCACCGGCAACTTCCAAACTCCGAGCTGTTACTCAGAAATTCCAGCCAATGTACCCTGAGTGGCAGATGTAGGTAGATAATAAAATAAATAGATATCATATTCAAACCACATCGATCGTGGACACGACATAACACCTCGATATTGTGTTCCTCATCTCAAGGTTACATTATTTCTTGTAAAGTATGAATACTTATTAATTTCTTGTAATTGATTTATTTATAGACCCGTTGTTAAAGGCACGTGAGCGTCATGACGACCAAAGATGTTGGAGCAAATGAGGAACTCTCTGCCAGCGTCTGTGTTCCCCTCCTCGTGTAACCCGTCAGTCAGCCTTCAGAGCAAGAGTGAACAGGTATCTTCGGGATTCGCTCATTCCACTGTAGACCTTGGCCATCGCTTTCCACCAGACGAGATTAAGGTCAAAAGCAAGCCCACCTCGTAATAAAAAAAAATTTGAACTTGCGTTGAGATTTCGACTGGTAAAAGTAGATTGCCACAAGCTGTGGACTGATGGATCCATGAAACTGGATGCATAGGATGTATATAAAGAACTAAATGATATACTAGCTGCGTCCCGCGGTTTCACCCGCATAAGTTTCGATCCCGTGGGGATATCGGGATAAAAAGTATCCTATATGTTAATACTGGTTATAAACCATCTGTGTGCCAAATCCGTTTAGTACTTTTTGCGTGAAAGAGTAACAAACATCCATCCATCCATCCATACAAACTTTCACGTTTATAATATTATATTATATAATATTATATTATAATATTAGATCTGTTGGCAACACTGCCCGAGTGACATGTCAGAATTTTGTTCCGTATTTTAAAATTATTTTTATTTAACTTTTATGTGTAATTAAAGTGTATTACTATATCCAAATGTAAAATAACTGCACAAATACTAGGGATTATTGTTTTCCTGCAAAACAAAGTTCAATATAGTGTTTGGTTGGTTGCCCACCGTTACCGGTAACCTCTCACGAACAGCTGATGGTCGACCTGCGGATATAAACGGGGAGTATTGTTTACTATTACTATTTATTTAGCACACAATCGTCTTAGACTGTAACAGATTCATTGAGGCCCAATGCACTGGGTCTAGTCACTTAGTTTGCATGGATCTTATCGAAACGTTGTTGTGAAATATCAAAATACTATTAGTGTTATAACACTGTGTTAAATACGTAACAACAATATCATTGACTGTCGTTTTTTCAATTGTAATCTTTTATTGGAAACTAGTTTTTTATTTATTTTTTTTATCTAGGCATCCTACCCACATAAGCAAAAATAAAAGCCTAAGACAATAGAATCAATGTAACATTGTACTTGATATAATCATATTAGTTGCATTTCAATTAGATTCAGCAGCCTATCTCATTACTTACTCTATTAAGCAACACTAACTTCTTTTAACTTCTAAAAATTTATTTTCTAAGGCTACCCACTGACCTTTATTTTTTTCATATCTAGCTTTCCCTCCTTTTCTTTGTCTGTCTAAGTAGTTCTCACCGTTCTTTCAATTTTCCTTTCAGTACTAATTCCTGAAACCATGCCTGTGATGACCCGTAAGGCTGCTGCTCAGGACGTGGAGCTTAGATTGAGAACGACCATTCATGAACTTGAGGCTTCAGAGAGGAAATGTCAAGCGCTGTTAGAGGAGAGAGAGGAAAGTGAGAGGGAGGTAGAGAAAGTAATATACAAGAACACAAGCTTAAAACAGGAGCTAGTAGACTTACATCATCTGTACCTCAATGTTGTCGATGAACGGGATCAACTAAGGGTTGTCACAGATGGCTTCAACAACTGCAGTAATCTATACGAGGAGGCTTTGTGTAAGATTAGGGACCTAGAGGATGAATTAATCCACGCGAACGTTCAAATCCTAAAATTACAGAAGGATAAGGAACGTTCTCAGATCAAAGAAACTGACCATTTATTTAATGAATTATTAAATAAAAGCTGTAACCCACATTCCATAACAACAATAGACCTAACAGAGAATTCCTTACTGAAACATAACTATAGTCATAAAATGAGTCAAAACAAAATAAAAAAATATGCAAGACTGAATAAAATCATTAAAAAATGTAATAAATTTAAGAAACAGCAAAACCATTATTCCAAAAATATTCAATTAAGGAAAGAACGTGTTACTCTTATGAATACGTTGAAGAACTATCAAATTAAATTAGAAGATAGTATAAAAATTTATGAAATAGACACTCAACGCTTACAAACTGAAATTCAAGCTCTTGATGACTCACTAAAGTCCCTTTATAATAAATATTTATGCTCTCAACACCAAATCAAGGAACACATCCTTGCTACAAACGAGTTAGTAGATAGAGTGGACTCGCTGACTCTCAGCAACACTCAGTGTACTTGTCAGAGGGGATCCAACCTTGATGCTCTCCAGCCTGAGGCAACGGAGGACCCGTCCCAAGTTGTGAGTACTCTGGGCTGTATCCCCAACCAAGATATACCTGATACTGTGCAAGAATTATCTCAAGCAATACAGTCAGCAGCTAGTAGTGTTTCCTCTTGTAGTAATCAAGTTTGTTATCAGTCAGTTATGTTTTCAGATAGTATGGGAAGAGGTTTGGGGAAATTAGTTAGTGACAACTTTAGCTTTAATACTCAAAACTATTGTTTACCTGGGACATCCTACAAAGAAATAATGACATCAATTACAGGAAAACCATATGATTCCAATACCAACATTACTGTTTTTGTAGGTAATAGTTCACAGGTCAAAAAGGAAGATGTCACTGACAGTGTTTCTAAGCTTCTAAAGATAAATTGTAATAAAATTATTTTGTGTGCTTTTCCATATTTTGAGAGATTATCAAATAGACAAAACAATTATATACATATGCTTAATAAGCATATGCATTTCTTAGCAAGTCACTACAGTGACAAACTTATATTTTTTGACACCAATAGTTTTGTTGTTAAGTTGAAATCGACAAGGAATACAGTGTATCTGCCCATTAGGTTTAGACATAAAATAGCGAGGCTATTAGCTTATATAAACTCAGACATAAGTAGTATGTCGAAGTCTTGTACTATAATTAACACTGCAATTATTAGTAATAATTCTAATGTACAGGTGGTCACTCGAAATAACTATAGCACTAATGCTATAACTATTTACAATGATTGTACGAAGGAGGATCCATGTGTCACTTTGGCAAGTTCTTGTCCTAATGTGGGGTCCACAAGTAGCGGGATATCATTGCCTGGTGATGGCTTGGGAGTCTTGGGGCTCACTCTGGATGTTGATTTAAACTAGTTAGTAAGACAACAGAAGATACTAGTAACAATATTGTTATACCTACCAACAACAAGGTGTCTTCTTGCTCTCAAATAGTAAAGTGTAAAAAAGGGTCTGAGCAGAATTCCTTGAAATTATTTCATCAAAATATTCAAGGTTTTTCTTCCAAACAATTAGAAATTGAGCTGTTTTTAGAAAAAACCATGTTTGAAATTATTTGTTTAACTGAACATTGGTTGAAAGATTATGAAATGCTAATTAATTATGAAAATTATAGTGTGGGCAGTTGTTTTAACCGAAAATCTATGCTGCGTGGGGGTTCACTAATCTTAGTTAAAAATTCTATTAAAGCTAAGACTCGTACAGATATAGTTGATCTTTCAGTTGAACATAACATTGAACTGTCCTGTGTTGAGCTAGATAAGCATATTATAGTGTGCGTTTACAGACCCCCTAATTATCAAAACTACTCCATATTTGAGTCGGTAATGGAAGATGTTCTAGCAAAACTTGGAACTGGTAAAAAATCGCTAATTATCTGTGGTGACTTCAATATTAATATCTTAGAGAATAGTTCAAATAGCAGTCGATTGTTAAGTCTCTTTAAATCATTCAATTTGTTAAATGTGTTTTCAGAACCAACCCGCATAACCATAAATTCTGCTACATGTATTGATAATGTTTTTTGTTGCTGTGAATACTTAGATAAAGCCATAGTAAACTATCTCCCTTCTGATCACAGCGGTCAAACTGTTGTGTTCAAATCCAATACACCAGGACAAAAAATTCTGATACAAAGTAGACAAATAACACCAAGCAATCTAAATAGATTTAATAATAACTTAATTAGTAAGTTAAGTGTACCAGGCCATATTAAAAACAATGTAAATGAATTATATGAGAGGTTCTTTTCGGTAGTACGCACCGAGTTCAATAATACGTTAAAAAAGAAAACTAAAACTATTTGCCCAAGGTTTTTGTTTAGTGACTGGGCAACTAAGGGTATAAGGAAAAGTAGGGAAAAATTGTTTGAGCTGTATGGCCTTAAGCCTTACATTAACTCTGAAACTTTTAATAAATACGTTGCTACCTACTCTAAAACTTTTAAAAATATCTGCAAAGTAGCTAAAGCCTTGTATATTAGCAACAAGATCAAATCGGCCGATAATAAAATAAAGACGGTTTGGAAAATTATCAATGATGAAACTAACCGGAATAAAAGACATAATAATGATTTCACAATAGAGACTTCGCGTGGTCTCATAAGCACTAACAAAGAAGTTGCTCATGAATTTGTAAATTTCTTTACCAGTATCCCACATACAACCACTGAAATCTTAAATTCCTCGCCCTTACGTTCTATTGATTTATTAAGAGCAAACGTCTCATCCTGCCAGATTGAATTTGAATTCAAGCATATAAACCCCACAATAGTAATAAAAGCTTTCAAGCAAATCAAGATCAAACTAACCGAAGATCTATGGGGAATGTCTATTAAAGTTTGTACCTCCATTATTGAGACTATAGCGCCGTACTTAGCCTTAATATTTAATTTGTGTGTGGATCAAGGAGTCTTCCCGGATCTCATGAAATACAGCAAGGTGATACCACTTTTCAAATCGGGGGACAGTAAAGTTACCAATAATTATAGACCCGTATCCGTGTTACCGGTTTTCAGCAAGGTGTTTGAAAAGGTTATGCTGAACCAAATGCTCGATCATTTTAACACCAATAAAATATTGCACGACCAACAGTATGGTTTCACCAAGGGACGTTGTACGACTGATGCCGGTGTCACTTTATTAAAACACATTTTTACGGCGTGGGAAGAGTCCCAAGACGCCATAGGAATTTTTTGTGACCTCTCCAAGGCTTTTGATTGCGTCGACCACGAAACCTTACTTTTAAAACTTGAGCATTACGGACTTGGAAAACTTGCGCTCAGTTTAGTAAAATCTTATTTAAATGATAGACAACAGCAAGTTCAAATAAATGGTGTCAATTCACTCGGTTTAAAAGTAAAAATGGGTGTACCACAAGGCTCGATATTAGGTCCTTTCCTCTTTTTATTATACAATGTGGAGATGACAATATGACTTTAAATGAAAACACTGGCAATACTGGTTTATAGAAACATTTGTCAACTATCAAATATATCCGAACATCGAAATTAAAAAAAAAATAATTTCTAACAAACTAAATAGCTTAAAACTGCAAACAAAATAAAACACCATTTATAAAATTGGTACACTGACCTGCGGTAAGAATGGCAACGCCGCGTGGTTTCATTCATGATAAAGCGCGAGGCAGCGCGCGGCCGCTCGCGGGGTTGCGCGGCGACGCCGACGACGGCCGACGCAGCGACGGAATGTTTTGGCGCCATTATTAATATTATTATTAATGCTCAATTATATCAAATCACAGATTATTAACCAAATAGTTGGGCATCATTCACCCGCGAGTTATTCACTAATCAATTTATTATTCACAATCACTTCGACCAGTTAGTTATGTCGCCAGTCATTAAATTTTTTTATTTTCAATATGTCCGCCGTGTTCTTGAATACACAAACTACACCGACGTATAATGTTATTTCTCACTCTTGATAATAGGCCACCATTAGCAGCCATTTCTTTCAATTTATTAAAGGATATTATTATTCTATTTTTTAATTCCTCAACGGTATTAACTTCTGTTGAGTATACCTCATTCTTTATGTGACCCCACAGAAAGAAATCCAGGGGCGTGAGATCTGGTGACCTCGCTGGCCACCGCACTGGTCCAAAACGGCCAATCCACTGCTGTCCGAACATTTGAGTCAAACGCTCTCTTGCAGACACCACTGAATGAGCTGGTGCTCCATCTAACTGGTACCACATCTGTCTGTACACGTCCAGCGAAAGTTCGTCCGTGTACTCGGAAACAGATCCGTCGAGGAGTTCAATGAACTTTACAGCATTTAAATTGCCATCAATAAATATCGGACCAATAATGGTATTTCTGTGTATGCCAGCCCACACATTGACAGCAAATCTGTACTGGTGCGAAGTCTCCCGTACTAGATGCGGATTCACGCGGCTCCAGTACCGAAGGTTCTGTCGGTTCCATAAACCATTCCTTGTGAATGTACTCTCGTCAGTCCACATCACATTGTACAGGAAGTCAGGATTCTCGAGATGTTTGGTTTCTAACCAGCGACAGAAAGTTTCTCTTATTGGTTTATCTCTCGGTAACAATGCTTGTACTTTCTTGTACTTATAAGGTCTGCGTTTGTCACGTTTCAAAACTTTTTGAATAGTTTTGTGATTTACTCGAAAATGTCGACCTGCATTACGCAGACTGGACGTCGGATTGCGATCATAATAATTAATAACTCTTTCATCTGGAATCACATTTGCACGTGGAGGAGCACCATCTACGTGCGGGATCAAGGATTGATTTTCCCGTATCCTCTGGACAGCTTGTACAATAGTGCGCCCGTGGGTCGGACACATACGGGTGTTCCCATACCTCTCACGGTATGTCCGTACAGCTAAAGCGGCATTTCCGTGACACTCCCCATACACTAAAATCATATCGGTGTACTCCGAAGCTGTGTAATTGTAACGAGGCATGGTTATTTAATAATAAAACCTTTAAACACCAAGTATTAAGCGTCTAATTTCGCAAAGTTTACTTAGCTATTTAACTAAGTACCTATAATACGTTATGTGTCCTGTCACTATTAAAACAAAGCGTCAAATTTCGCACAACACAACAACAAAGATACGATAACACTCGCGCGGCGACTTCAAACGGGCGCGGGCGCATCCGAAATTCCAGAGCGGAACAAAACGTGTCACAGGCAGTAAGGAAGTCCGGTGACACACTGACCGCGTAACCTGCAGGTTGCGACAAGTAGGCAAAGTAGAAACAAGCAAATTTACTTATCTCTTTCGCACATACATATTTTGCGATTGACATGAGTGCGTAACAGAAAGTTATGACTTCCGCATGCATTTTTTTATCTAGTTGTGATGATACGCTTTTATGACTCTTAGGGCTCAGGCATAAAGTATAATTTGCATTGAGAAAATAAATTTTAAAGAAAAGGCGTAGGTTTTTGAAGTAGCGACAGAGATTACTTGGTAGCGAGCTGGCAACGTGTGTCGTTAACCTGTCGCGTGCTTTTCTGTTTACAATACATCATGTAGAAAATACTTAAAATGAAAAATAATGTCCTGTGGCTAAACTACTGGATATATTCATTTGATTTTTTTTGTGCAGGTTGGGAATATCATGACTTATACGAAGTTTCATTTATGATCGTATTATCATCTCCACATTGTATATTAATGATCTACCCCATTTGTTAAAAACCCAACCACAGATGGTGTTATTTGCCGACGATACTTCCTTGATTTTTAAAATTAATAGACGTGCATCAAATCTTGACGACGTAAATAACGCCCTACTGCAGATCCAAAACTGGTTCACTGCTAATAATTTAGTATTAAATGGGAAAAAAACGAAGTGCATAAGATTTTCTTTACCAAATGTCAAAAGTAGTCATTGTGCGATAGAATTGAATCAAGAGAAACTAGAATTCGTCGATAAAACTGTTTTCCTGGGGATCACGCTTGACTCAAGGCTTCAATGGGGTCCTCATTTAACATCCCTTGCAGGACGACTAAGTTCAGCAGCGTATGCTGTGAGAAAAATCCGTCAATTTACTGATGTTGATACCGCGAGACTAGTCTATTTTAGTTACTTTCATAGTATTATGTCGTACGGTATTTTGCTATGGGGACGGGCTGCAGACATCGAGTCTATTTTTATTCTGCAGAAAAGAGCCATCAGAGCCATATATAGCCTCCGCAGGCGTGATTCTCTAAGGGAATTGTTTAAAGATATTAACATCATGACGGTACCTTGTCAATATATCTATGAAAACATTATGTACGTAAGGAAAAATCTACATCTTTTTAGTAAAAGAGGTGAAAGACACAATTATATCACTAGAAATAGGGAGCAATTAGTTCAACCAGGTTTCAGGCTGGCTAAAGTAGATTCATCTTTCATGGGGTACTGTTTAAAATGTTACAATAAAATACCTCCCCACATAATAGAACAGAATGAAACGAAATTTAAATCTTGTATAAAACGCACACTATGCAGCCAGGCATATTATAAATTGGGGGATTACATCGCTGATAAAAATGCTTGGCTAAACGCTGGTCCTGCTCCATAAGGACGCATAAATAAATTGATTAGCATTTGAAAATACTGTTGGAGCTGCTGAAGATTTTAAAATACTTTTTTTGCATTATATAAACTCAATCTCCTAGTATTGTATAATTGTATAGCACATGTGTGAGTACTATGTACATACTATAAAGCTACCATTTACTGGGTACGTCTTTCATTGACTTGAATGTGCCCTGGCAGCAGAGAGTATGTCATGCTCACTCAAATGTCTCGCTGACGGTGGCGCATGTGTTGGATCATTTGGCTCCCTTCAAAATGGTTGAGCTGAATGTTCGTGAACGGGCGCCGTCAGTAGGGACTGGCCATCTTTTTGCTGCCATGGCTTATTTTAATTTAATTTAATATTTGAATTGTTCTTATTTTTATTTTCCTAAACTTTTCATTACGGACGCTTTTAACGTTCTGCATCGTTCTCACATGCATAATTTCTAACATGAATGATGTAACCAATACTTTGTAACCATATTATATTGATTTAAAAGAGTGTCCATGGAGTTTCTTGCCCGTTCTTCTCCATAGGTACCTACGCTTTGGAATGGGCAACTAGCTTCATTTTTCTGACTGACCGACCCCTTGACAATTCAAAAGTGCCTGTAATGGTTTAATTGAAATAAATATTTTGAGTTTGAGTTTGAGTTTGAGAATAGTAGGACTTACCCACTTACAAGTTTTTCCACAACTGCGACAGCCTATCTCTGCTACACGGAAAGCATATCAAATTGGATGAATTGATCAAATTAGCGAATGCTGCTTTAAGGGCGTAACAAAGCTACGTAGAACTCTTATCACACATTTTTTATTTTTTACTCGTTCTCGAGTGAAGTAAACCCATCTTCACTTTGCAATCATCATTTTCCGCCTAGCCTTTTCCAAACTACGTTGCGGTCAGCTTCCAGTCTAACCAGATGCAGCTGAATACCAGTACTTTACATTGAGCGACTGCCTATCTGATCCCCACAAGCGTCCACAAACCCACTTACAGGGTAAAACTGGGATAGTCTTTGGTAAGACTAATTGTCTAACTATCGGGCTTCCAATTTTCAATCTGAAAAAAAAAACAGTTTAGGTAGTGTCTAGTTTAAAGCGAAGTGAATTATTAGACATGTTATGAGGATTTTGGGTCAATGGCAGACATTATGTAGGCGTTGGCAAGCATGTATTACTTTGTTTTGTATAATTACAGTCTTTATACCTGACAGATTACCGCTATTTACTTCGAGCGGTTATTTTGAGGGAAATGTACTGCACATACAATTAATCATACCTTTGGTAAGATGAACGTGTTTCAAATAATTGGTCCTCAAGGAATTAACATGATTGTATTCTCAACAGAATATGGAAAAATTTTCTTGGTACAGACGCCAGCACATCAAGCTACTACAATCTGTCAAATTTATTTAATAGATTTTCAACTTTATCGCTGAAGGATTAAGGTTCAAGGTTGATTGGGAAAATTTGACAGTTTCGGGTAGCTGGACCTGCTGGCGTTTGTACTTGCCTTTGATTTTATTCCGATCCTCTTCCTTATTAAAAAGGACCACCGCCGACGAGGCGGTGGTCCTTTGGAGACTAGCTATGAACGATATTGGCGCCAATTCCCTTGTTCACAAACTAAACTAAATTTAAGTGCAGTGCATCTTTTTCTTTCTGTTTCATTAAAAAAAGGACAGAATATAAATAATAGTTAGTCTTGACAAATTAGTCAGCGCCTGACGTAAATTGACGTATTTATAGTAGCCATGTTTTTAATCACGTCTAAACTTGCTATGGAGTATCTAAATTTGACAGGACTAAACTAATAACTGAACTTAAATTTAGTTTACTTCGTGAACAAGGGAATCGGCGCCATTCTCGCTCAAGAAACGTACAGTCAACGAAAGAGATAAGTATGCAGCGTCGTCGTATAGTTGAAGTTAATTAAGAAACAGATGGATGTTTTCGAATGAAATTTAGTTTGATAAATGAACTGTTTGTTTTCTATTAACTAAATTAAATTTTATTCGAAAGCATCCATCGGTTTCTTACTAAACTTCAACTATATCCGATGACCTTGGTTACTTATCTCTTTTGGTGACCGTAGCTACATATATTGATCATCAAAATACACGTGTTTCTTAAAATTGGTCCTTGTCCTTATTCTCAATAAAAAGAATACGGAAAATGCAACGGAAAATGCTTCTTGGTACAACCCTTTGATGTTATTCTGATCCCTTTCCTTATAGGAACCTTCTGGCACATGAGCCACCGCTGACAAGGAAGCGACTAGGTATCGACGATTTTCTCGCTCAAGAAAGATACAAAAGATTAAAGGTCCTGTGGGGTCCCGTGTAAGTAAAAGAGATACATCGATGCGCAAACTGTAACCTTGAATTCAGTATATGATATTAGACGGAGCGTAGAAATTTTTTGTCAGTTATTTTAATATAAAAGTACCTACGCGGTCAAAATGTATGGAATAGCATTTTTTTTTTTTATGATCGATGAAAAATTTCAACAGATCAGAATCAATCAGAACCATCTGCTGAAAGTGGTGCTCTTCCACAAACAGTGGGACACATAATATGTCGAGAATTTCCTGAGGGGCAATTCTCGTAATTTTAAGAACGTTATCTCAATCTGTCAGAAATACCTCTAATTTCCCTACATTTTGACAAGTTTTTCACATTTGGGTGTCACCGAGATGAGACTAGATTTTGAATTACGAGTTCTGTTGTCTGCACGTTACAGGAACTGATGGCGCCAAACAAGTAGCCAAATTCTGGGCCAAGTACATTTAGATTGCCATCGACACGCTAAGATCTTGGAGCTGAATCTCTAAGTTACCTTTTCAAAGACAAACATACAAAACGGATACAAAGAAAACACCTATTTAAATTGACATGCTTATATTGTATCCATTGATATACTTAATATTGTGGCCCGTAGATATAGTGTTGTAGCCAGTGAGATTTGATGTGCCTAATATTATGACATTTTTTTGTTCATTGTGATTCAAATGTTGTGACATTAATTTGTAAATTGGGATTATAATAATATTCTAATTGTTATTTAAAATTATATTAATTGATTATGATTTGCATGCCCATGTGACGGAAGAACATGGAGAACTAACTTCTATCATATGACAACATTTATGTACCAATTATTTACCCATGTTTGCAAAGAAATAAATGATTTGATTTGACCTACAAAACATTAAACAATCAACACATTACATTTCGCAATCCGTTCCACTGTAACTACACTATAATCTAATCTTTCCTATAACTAAACAACTAAACTATGATTTAACGATGCATTGTAACGTTATATCCTGTTAATTAACGATACTTCCGGTGTCATGGCGAACGGTTTTTATTTTAATTATTACTATTAACTTCAAGGCTTCATTCAGAGGTAAACGGTGCATGAAGATAAACATTTAAATTGTATATTGTTGTAATTAATAGTTGTATTGGGGTCAAAACGGATAAGGCAGGCTTGGTTTTATACCCCCCCCCCCCCCACCCCCCCGGTGGGTTCCCGCATTGTCGAGGCGGGAGGGCTCAGTAGCCGTGGTACCCGTGGTATGGGGTACCACGGTGAAGCTAAGAGTAACCCCAGCGGGGGCCGCTCGTCAAGGCTTTGCGGCTAAGCCGACGACGTAGCGGCCAGCGGGTAGGTTGCGGTGCCGCTTTGGTGACATCGCTACCTACCTGAGGTGGGCCGCGATGTCGCCGTGTGGGAGAAATCGCGGCTGAGGATTGGAGGCGGCGGCGGGAGAGGAGTGTCGGTGTTTCGTTGCCGCTCTCCCTACCTTCCGCGGCCTTGACGGGGCCGCCACCGTTCGATGGCAGACGCGGTGCGGCCGCAGGGGAAGAGGAGTGTCGGTGTGTCGTTGCCGCTCTCCCTATCCTCTGCGGCCGTAGCTCCCCCAACCTGGGGGGGCATGCGGGGCACCGTTGCCTGCATCGCACAGGCCTCCACCTTGTGGGACGGGAATGGCCAGGTGTTCTCGGCCATTCCCGTAGCCCCCCAACCTGGCTTGGTTTTATACAGGGCGGCAGGGACATCGACGCGCAAACCATGAATTCAGCACACGAGTGAAGCCCCGTAGAAATGAAATGACCGTCCTGACCGACCCGACCGACCCGACCGACCCGACCGACCCGACCGACCTGACCAACCGAAAAGCACAATACTTACGTGGTGAAAATGTAGGTATAGAACAGCAAATTTTATTTTGTATTTATTTTGTGTTTTGTTTTGTATTCGGTTATTACCGACGAAAAATTTCAACGCCCCGAGACTGTAATTATACAAAACCAGGTAACCAACGCCTAAATAATATCTGCCAATGATCCAAAATTATCATTAGATTTTTAACAATTCACTACATTTGAATTAATAAAGGGTGACTTTAGTGACCGATATTAAAACACGTGATTGTAATCATCGCAACTAAAAACAGCAGCATTTTTTTTTAGTCCGACCTGACCAATCCGACTAAACGACCTTCCCGACCGACCTGACCGACCACACCCACCCAACCGACCCAACCGACACGACTGACCCGTCCGACCCGGCACCGGATCTTTGAACACGTGATCGTACTCATCATAACAAACAACTTTCCACATGGAACTGTTTTTTTCATTTACCAAGCGCACCCCAATCAACCCAATAGATGGTCACCCATCCATGAACTTTGGTAGGTGCAGCTTAACCTTCGACCGGCTCGTACGGCTGTTGTCAGTTAGCCACGAGCCGTTAAAGCTAAGACCCACCTCAATAAAAACTAGTTAGTACAATTACAATAAAATTCATGTCAACAACCTTTTACCTACATTTTATTTTATAGATGTCTAAAAATAAAACATAATACAAATATTTCGTGTCACGTAAAGTTCGTGACATTTGAAGCTATGTAATTACAGTTTTCACGTGTGCACACTGTAAACAAATTGTCTGAAACAAAATGTATTAGATACTGTTTTTAGACCAGGACACTAACATAATATTCAAAGTTGTAATCCGCTATAATGTAGGTAAGTGAAAGTAGATTTTAGTGTTTATTTTCTATACCCTGTCCATGAGGTAAACCGTTTTTGACAGATGGAACTAGTGATTGCAGCAACACACAATACATTGATTGATACACGTATGGTATTATAATGTCTGTAAAAAGCCATAAATAAGTTAATTCAACAAGATAAGGCAGTTTTTATATTTATTTTCCTATGCGTTTTAAAGTTAGCTTTTACGTAATCTGGAATATGTACAGACGCCAGCAGGTCAAGCTACTCGAAACTGTAAAATTTTCCCAATCAACCTTGAACCTTATTGCTTTAGTGATAAAGTTGAAAATCTATTAAAGATATTTGACAGGTTGTAGTAGCTTGATGTGCTGGCGTCTGTACGTTTTATGACAGCTGACAAAAAACGGTCAACCTAGTGGACATAGTACATAATTAGTGTTTACTTTAAGTATCAATAAACCTGGTCATCGGTCCATCTTGTGGGAGGCCTTCCAACGCTACGTCTTCCGGTACGCGGTCGCCGCTCCAGAACCTTTCGGCCCCATTAGTCATCGGTAATGTGCCCTGCTCACTGCCACTTAAGTTTGGCAATTCCGAGGCCGCAGGAATCATTTGGATGCGAAAAGTCGATCAAAGTGTCCATGCTTGGGGGACAATATTCGGGCAGTAGCCCACCAGACAACACACGACTGGTTGGAGTATCCTCCCTTTTCTATACAGGTTGAAATTAAACTAGCTAGCGAAACTCTGCAGACGGAATGGGTTTCGATGATAAAAATATAAACTATATGTTTTTCTTTATTAATAAGAACTAAAGTTCTTAGTAATACATAATTACCACTCCACGATACAGGAGAAATTCCTAGTGTGGGGTAACGTTTTCTAACAAAATAATAATAAATAAATAAATTAGAATATAGTCTAATAGACTAATACGCAATTTAACTCTAACTTAATATATGCATTCTTCCCTGCATCCCA
Organism: Apamea anceps; assembly: GCA_951799955.1. Lineage (NCBI taxonomy): Eukaryota > Metazoa > Arthropoda > Insecta > Lepidoptera > Noctuidae > Apamea > Apamea anceps. Next base: position 11,989,952 of record OX637520.1, read on the forward strand.
TATGTCTGCGAAACCTTGGCTTAGACGAAAAATCAAAGGGACAAACTTGCAAAATGTCAGAGAGCCATGGAAAGGAGTTTACTGCTAAAGTTAAAAGACAGAGTCAGGAATGTTGACATCAGGCGCAAAACAAAACTAATAGACATCCTAACACGTATTGACCAACTAAAATGGCGATGGACAGGGCAGATGCTCCGTTGCAAAACACGAAAAATGGAGCAAGCAGGTATCAGTCTGGTATCCAAGAGATGGGTTTAGGAGCCGAGGTCGCAAAGTGAGAAGATGGGAAGGTGAATTGAAACTGACCTTAGGGCTCCTTTGGCTAAGAGTGGCAACGAATAGGAAACAGTGGAAGGCGCTGGAGGGGGCCTATGTCGTAAGGTACACCGAGCTTAGAGACATACTTTATTTAGTGAATTAGTAATAAGATAAAAAAAAAACTGTAACAATTTCGGAATAAAAGGCCTTATTATTCATATTTTATGAGATAGATACTTTAATTGACATGAAACGTCCTTCTGTCTCAAAGGCAGACTAATTGTTTAATGTTTAATCCATTTTCAAGGTACATTAAGTTCTTATTATAAAGCTAACATTTTAAAATAATAACACATATGTACATGTGAAAAAATAAGCAAAAGAATCATAGGGCATCAAACAATTCGTTCGCATCGCTGTCAACAGGAACAGTGCCCAAAAGGCTGGCAGCATTGCCACGTTGTATGGCGATGCTCATTCTTTGGCCAAGAAACAGGCCAGCCCTCTGATCACGTGAAGAGTCGACTAACCGCTTGGCGATATCTCGAAAAAACAAGTGGGCACTCGGACCCCATGGCCCTAGTGTTTCAACCCCAAACGGCTCGAAGATATAACTCCCAAACGAGATAGATTCTGTTATAACTAAGAATAGTGTTAATTTGCACTTTTACACATAAAATATTTCATGTTTTTTGACTTGAAGTTTAGATTTAGGAAATCTATCTTTTGTTTTATTGTGTTACTAGCGACCCGCCCCGGCTTCGCACGGGTGCAATGCTAATACTAAATATACTACAGAATGTCTTTATACACAACTTTGATTTATATTAAATGCACAATTTATTTAAGGTATTTGGGTAAGGATTAATGCTGTATTGCTTAAAATCGCTTCGTAAATAAGCCATTATTTCTCGTAAAAAGTAAAGTAAAGGATAAAAATTGTTATTGTGGGTTATCCCTAAGAGATAGACATATACCATCGTGGACTTTTTTGTAGACCATTTAAAGGTGTACAATACTGTAGTACATTCTTTTGATCTATCTCGTAGGGTTCAGCCAGCGTTTGCAATGTAAGCACAAAAGAATGTGTTCATTTACGACATCACATTAGAAACCTCTATAATTATCAGTGTTTCTCTACTATATTATGCAAGTACTATACATATAAACCTTCCTCTTGAATTACTCTATCTATTAAAAAACCGGCCAAGTGCGAGTCGGACTCGCCCATGAAGGGTTCCGTTAAGTTACGATTTATGACGTATTAAAAAAAAAACTACTCACTAGATCTCGTTTAAACCAATTTTCGGTGGAAGCTTATATGGTAATGTACATCATATATTTTTTTTAGTTTTATCATTCTCTTATTTTAGAAGTTGCACTTTGGAAGTGTCTCTCGCGCAAACTATTCAGTTTAGAAAAAAATGATATTACTAACCTCAATATCATTTTTGAAGACCTATCCATAGATACCCCAAACGTATGGGTTTCATGAAAAAAAAAATTTTGAGTTTCAGTTCTAAGTATGGGGACCCCCAAAATTTATTGTTTTTTTTCTATTTTTGTGTGAAAATCTTAATGTGGTTCACAGAATACATCTACTTACCAAGTTTCAACAGTATAGCTCTTATAGTTTCGGAAAAAAGCGGCTGTGACATACGGACGGACAGACAGACAGACAGACAGACATGACGAATCCATAAAGGTTCCGTAGCCAAATGGCAACGGAACCCTTATGGATAACCCTAAAAAACCGCATCAAAATCGGTTGCGTAGTTTTAAAGATCTAAGCATACATAGTGACAGACAGACAGCAGGAAGCGAATTTGTTCTATACTATGTAGTGAAGATATCGATACTTTTGTGAAGTAATCTTACATAAAAAAAAAACAAAAATTAAAACTGATATTTCAAGTGACTATACTAACTGCGGTCGATGACCCCACAAAAATGCTATCAATATTTTTTTCTTGTTTAAACATATCAATACCCATCTCGTCTACGGAGTTTCGCTAGCTAATTTAATTTGCCTTTGTATAGCTGGATGAGGAACTTTCTTCCCTGTTCCTCATACCTCTAAAATTGTATCAGTTTTTTATCAATTCGTTTCTCAGGACACAATGATTATTTAATGTATGGCGCCATAGCTCGTCTAGTACGAGCTATGGCGTCATATACGTTAAGTGTCTCTTTCCTACTTATTTCACTTTCCTGGTTAGCAAGACACTTGAACATTGGAGCTACTTAGCTTCTTGCCTACATTGGCACGAGTTGGTAGAAGAATAATGATCATTGGTCCCTCTGTCTCTATGTTTACATTGTTGGTAACTTCTATCCGACTTCAAAAAAGGAGGAGGTTCTCATTTCGACTGTATTTTTTTTTATGTTTATTACCTCAAAACTCCCTTATTTATAAGCCGATTTGCAAAAGTTACAGCTTGGTTATTAAACCAAAATTACTGGTAAAAATTACAACAAGACACTACAAAGTGAAAAATAACTTTAATTTCGGAACTCGGTGGCAAGCAACGGAGATGCGAATCCAACGACACCGATTTCCAAAATTAAAGTTATTTTTCACTATAATCTTTTTTGGAGTCGGTTGATTTTTCATTTGAAAAAAGGGTTTTTTTCCAATGGCTACTTGACTAACCAATGCTAAATCTTGGCCCCAGCCATGATTGGCCAGCTAACATTTGGCAGCGAATTATTTGATTTAATGTTGGTCCAATGTTCATTATCATCAACATCCCACAATCCGACTTCACCCAGTGCCGGACATAAGTCTCTCTGTTCTTGTACCAATCCCCACGCTCCTGTGCCAGTCTCATCCAGGTTTAGCCCGCGATGACGATAAAGTCGTCTGCCCATCTCGCCGCCGGATGACCGACATCTCGTCTTCCTAGGACGCCACTCTGTCACATCCTTGCTAATCTCAATAAGTTAGTGGTTACTAATGGTGTCGAATATAGAAAATTAGTCTAGGATTTTGCTATCGGTAAATTATATATTTCTTAGGGCGGATTTTTTAACGCCAGATAATTTTATCCTAAGAACAATTTTAAATTTTTGACAGTTCTTCTATACAAAAACTGTCAGACGTCAATTTTATTCCACGAATAAAAATTATGTGTCGATTGAAAAATCGGGCCTTAATAGTGATCTGCCGAACAAACTGATCGTAGAAATAGACTATATTCCAACTAAAAATTAACAAATTATTTTCGTTAATTGTTGTTTTATTTTTTGCCGAACCAAAAAAAAAAAAATATAAATAATAAACTTAAGTAATTTTAATTATGTTTTTTTTTTGTAGATATAATTTGTTGGTTTTTAATGTAAATTACTTTAGATTAAAAGCCTCCGTTTTCCTCACAATAAGTCGTAGGTAATTATTTTTAAGTAGATGTATATTTTTCTTTTTAATGTTAATCTTGACAGAATCAGCATAACATCGGCAATTAATAGCATAATTAATGCATTGTTTATCTTGTCGGAGCAGACTTCATTCTGATTGTGGTCCGGTTTAATAACTTACTGTAAACTAGTGACCCGCCCCTACTCTACTCCTTCCCTAAGTTACTACTCCTTTGTTTTTATGTGATGTATGTCTCTGGTGTACTGTGTGTCTATTAGTCTGTGCTAAATACACATACACCACGATTTGAAGGATGTACAGACGCCAGCACATCAAGTTACTACAATCAGTCCAATTTCTTTAATAGATTTTCAACTTTATATGGGAAATTTTAAGGTTCAAGACTGACTGGGAAAATTTGACAGTTTCGGGTAGCTTGAATTGCTGGCGTCTGGACCTGCCCCCGATGTGTTTTGGCCCGTCCGAAAAAGCTAAATAAATTGGGAGTAGTTTCCACTCCGAAGTTTCGAACGACTTTCCGACGGGCCCGTATCTTTGTTGACGGACTTGGAGAGTAGGCCCCCCCAGCTTTGCACGGTTTTTACGACCTAAAAAAACACCGAGATTTCTTTATTACTAGCTGTTGCCTGCGACTGCGTCTGCGATCCAGGATGAAATGTAGCCTATGTCGTTCTGAGGGCATAGTGCGAGTTTTTCTACCTACTCGATGGCGTTAACGTAAACTCAGATTTGTATGGAATGACAGCAGTGCTATCGAGTTTCCACTAGATGGCGCTGCTCTAATACCGTACAAATCTGCGTTTACGTTCACGCGATCTAGTAGGTAAAAAACTCGCACTACGCCCTCTGTCCAAATCCGTTAAGCCGCTACCGTTTCCGTTTGTTACGCTTATAGAAAAACTTAATTTCGCATTTATAATATTAGTTAGGATATGTAAGTTTAATATTTAGTAACGTATATACTCATAATCCTTTCGGAATAAATCCTCTAAATAATAGTGAAAACCGCATTAAAATCCGTTGCGTAGTTTAGAAGAATAGCGCGGTCACACAGACAGACACGAAAAGCGACTTTAATTTATAAAATGTACCTATACATTATATAATAAAATAAATAAATGAAAAAACAAAATATATATATTATATAATTAATTACGGAAAAGTAAATAAATAAATAAATTATTTATTAATTTATTTACTTTTGCGGATGAAAAAGAGTTTGGACATTGACCTACATTTTTGTTATTTATTTATTTAAACTTTTCGCACAAAAAGGTACAAAGGCGGACTTAATGGCTTACGCATTCTCTGCCAGGCAACCAAGGGTGGTGAAGAGATTAGATGGCAGGTGCTTTGGTTGAGAAGAACAAAGATAAAAAAGCTCTTAAATCTAGTTACACAAATACATAAATTGGTTATATACATATACATACTATTACTATAATATAAATTTATAATATATATTATACATATACTAAATCAAAGGAGAGTGGTGTTGAAATGACTCTAGGCTATTTGTTTCGAAACTAACTCTGCAATTTCCGGTTAGTTATGTAGGTAGTATATTAATATAATATGTAGTACTGTTATTATAGAACCATGCTCACGCCATAGATTGCCATCTACAGACGCCAGCACATCAAGCTACTACAATCTGTTAAATTTATTTAATAGATTTTAAACTTTACCGCTAAATAATTAGGTTCAAGTTTGATTGGGAAAATTTGACAGTTTTGGGTAGCTTGATGATGTGCTTGGAGTCTGTACATAATAAAAATCTTACATTCATGACAGGCAACAGACAGCCTAAAGCGATGGGTCTAGAAGCATGAAATTTTGCACAATTTTATAACAAAACTGAGCATTAAGGACGGATATTTCAAAATTCCTCCCCTAATGGTGTTAAATAGGGAATGAAAGTTTGTATGGGATCCCAGTCCATCATTTTTTATCGATGGGAAATTCCATCGGGTGCACGGCTTCTTATTGTAAGAACAACTAGTTTTTTTTATATTTTTGAACTCTATTATTTCTATTTCTAATTAGATTATTACCTACTTATCAAGGAACCTACTTGAGACAGTAATTTACTAACTTGCTGGACGGAAAGGCTATTGTAAAAGCATCGGCATGAAAGCAGCAAGCCCTACATAATCGAAACGTTCTAATCCACCATCCACCACTCCATCATCCTAATTGCATAACACTTTGAATCATTTTGAAAGATGTTGTTAATCCATTGCTTGATATGTTCGAAAAAAAATCTGCTCAACCACGTAAATAACGCAATGAATGTTGTTGAACTGTCAAAATGAAAGTCATTATTACTGATAGGGCTGATGTCACCAAAGTCAAATTTCACCTTTTATCCGTGGAATAAAATTGACATCTAACATTTTTGGTATGGAAAAACTGACAAAAATGCAGAATTTATTCTCAGGATAAGACTTATACAATAATTTGGTGGAATTCGCCATTAGTGTGTTACGCAATTACCCCTATAAGGACGTCACGAGAAGTAAGGTACATATTAATAGTGTGCAAAACGTGTGTATAATGTTTCAAAGAAAGTGTCATATGCCGGTCACGTGCAAGAAATCGGATTACAAAGGTAACAAAACACGTTTCTTGAAAAAAAGAATACCTAATCGTTAGTTTTCTAGACTTTTTTCCGCCAAATGATAGTCTGTAAAAAAATTACATATTTCACCGTCCGTGCAAATCAAGGTCCTACAATTTGTCAAATTTCTTTAATATATTTTCAACTTTAGCGCTAAAGCATTAAGGTTCAAGGTTGATTGGGAAAATATGACAGTTTCGGGTTGCAGACCTGCTGGCGTCTAGTCTGTCTGTACTTTATAAATGTTTGCTTATGAGAATCTGAAACTGGAAACACTTTGTATGTTTCGTTTCGTCCCGACACACATGTATGTTTCGTCCCGAAAAATTGAAAATAAATGATGGTGGTGGACCTGCATTCAAAACCAGTTTAGTTTATCACGTTTTTTCGTTTGAAATGGCACTGTTAACCTGAAACTAAAAACTAAATTCATCACTGAAAAAAAAACTAAATTCACTAGCTTCAGACACAATGAAATTACATTTTCATTTTGTAAAAATTTCCAGGTAAGTACCACTCTAGTAACGTCCTATTACAGCGGAATTTACAATGGCACGTGCCAATACCGGCCACGTGCCCCTATCATGTACCTGGGTACTTCTAGTGTCAGATCAGTTCAATGTCACTGAACGAGTGAGCACACTGACACTCAACTAGGTAATGGGTCATCCTATTGCATGGACTGCCCCGTTTGCGGATGCAATAATTGTGAAGTGGAATAATAGGATTGTGGCAACAGGGTAGGGAAACCGCTTTACCTTAATATGTGATCAAGGACCAGCAATCCATTAGCAGCATAACCTGCCTAGCCTTTTCCCAACGATGTTGGGGTCGGCTGATGAACCATAAACATAACCAGCCTATAAAGTTCCTAGTGCTGGGACACAGGCCTTTTATGTTTGAGAGGGAGTGGGCCATAATCTTCGACGTGGCTTCCAGTACTGGTTGGTGGGTATCACATTTCTTCGATTTTTTTCAGTTCTAGGACATACCGGTTCCTACGTAGCTATTTATTACACACTAAATAGTGTAGGTAGAAAATTATGAGAGATTTCCTGGTTCAAAGAATTGATGGTTTGGAAAAGACAGCTTACAATGCCTATGATAAAGGGGGGTTGGGGGGGGACGTGACGACATGGGGTTAAAGACCTCTATTATCTTTATATTACCCTTGTTTGTATAAATTACAAACTCAAAGCATTTATTCCAATTACCATAACAGGTATGCACGACGACATATCAACCTATACGTTCCTAGTATAAGCTGACTTCTCATTGTACGAAAAGCCTATACAATGCGAGGTCAGCTAAAACTGGAAATGTATAGCTTGATATGTCGTCGTGTATACTTACTTTTGAATTTTCAAGGAGTCAGTCAGTCAGAAAGATGAAGCTAGTTGTCCATTCAAAGCTTAGTAAATTCCTATGGAGAAGAACGGACAAGAAATTCCATGGACACTCTTTTATATCAGAATATATTGTTACAAAATCTTCATGCAATCCTCATTAAAAAGTACAAAATGAGTACGTACCTATGACCTCTTCGTATTTCTAAAACGTGCTTTTACTTCTTTACTTAAAAACCAAACCAAACGTAATTTCCATATTTACAAACCACCTTACCAACCTCGTGTAACCTAGAAATTAAATATTAACAAATCTTCGTAATAATTATTATAATCACGCTATTCCAAACGGCTAAATATCAGCAGGTGATGTGCACATTAGCGACATTCGATACGAAGCGTCGAGTGTCGATCACTCATCGATAAAGTCGACCGTCCACGCGACGTAGGATGTGCAATTATACTTGATCACAACACAATCAGTATGTCATCTTCCCACTGCTGGGACATAGGCCTCCTCTCGTTGAGAGGGAGTGTGCCGTAATCTTCGACGCGGCTTCCAGTACTGATTGGTGAATATCGCATGTGTTTGAATTTTTGTTTCTAGGAAAAAAAATGCCGGTTTTCTTACGATGATTTCCTTTACCGTTTTGAGTAACACTTGGCCGTTAACCCGTATTAGGGTGTTCGAAAGACTTTTTTCGAATTCGAGCTCCCGTTCCGCCTACGTTCTATGAGCAACACCAGTAGTAACGACTGGCAAAGAATTAATAGAAAGGAAAAGAAATCTGGCGTCGGGAATCCGAATTCGGGTAACCGCAGCGATGAAGCTGGACTAGATTGTACGAAGACGGGCGTACTCGGCTCTGTTCTATACACTTGGTCGTCTGCCCGAATTTCATAGGCAATCGAGTTCAGGAGACCGACCTAAACTCTGATATATAATTTGCTAGACTAAAATGACAGCTGCGATCGACCTTTTTTTTTGTCATATTGACAGTGTTTATTACTGCGCAGCTGTCATTGTAGTCTAGCAAATTAAAAATCAGAGTGTATGCGCCATTAGCTGCGCTGTTCATTTGTTTGCCAGCGATGCATCCACAGCGTCATAGCGTGGCCGTGAGACGATCCTGCCTACATTATCATACGCGCGTAGCTTAGCCGTGGGCTGCTGTGGACCGGCGCCTTTATGCTCGATCGATACTGCACGTGAATCCGCACGCGCTTCTGTCACGAGGCTGCGACTGCGCATAGAATGTGGGAAACTTGTATTGTAGCGGAATTCGATAATTTGAGATTGGACGTGATTTTTTTGTGCCAAAGTTCGATTTATACTTAATCGGATTCGGGATTCATGCTAATCTAAGTTACCTAACTTAGATTAGCTTGGAACCCTACTACCTAGATTAATAAAAAAATACAAAACAACAAAATTAATCTACCTAGATTAATAACTAATTTTGTTCCTATTTTAAGCCTTAAGTTGGTAGGGTAGCGCCGACTTCTTCTATATTACATCCTATTCATGCTATTTCTGAATTTAAGCTTAATGGAAATTCGAACTAGACTGACTGCATCGTTGGTCTAGTGGTCGCAAGCGCTACTGCTGAGCATGAGGTCATAGGTTCGATTCCCAGGTAGGGCAAAGTGTTATTGGGCTTCTCCATCGGGAATTTCTCAGTAGAAGCCTGGAGTCTGGTATTTGTGTCCAAACTTAAATATCACTGACGAAATGTGCCTCTCCTTCCACTCTGCCGAACCCTCCGGGGATACAAGCCGTGATGTTATATATTATGAGTCGGACTAGAATAAAGATAAACGTACAAAGGCTCCCTAGAAACCGCAAACAGGTTAAAAGATTCTTCACGTAATTTTCAATTCAACGGAAAACATTCGTGGAAAATCGTCAAGCAAAAAATGGTCTCTGTAAGTCAATAAAAACTCTTTAATAAAGAAGAAACACCATGCCATATATTAAGACATAATGTTGATGTAATAAATCTCACGTTAGTGAAATTAATTACCCAATGACCCTTGTAAGGCTAAACAAAGTGATTGAAACCAAATGGTTTGTATTTACAGAAGCATCGTCATATGAGTCATCTCATTTAGAGTTGGATCGAAGGTTGGTATCGCCGGCCGAAGTTAAGTTCGGCGTGAAGCCATAGAAAACACATGCCAGTCTCAACTTGCATGCCATTGCGCCATAACAACTTTTGATTGGTGAAACATGAAATGAAATAATGTTTTGAAATTCTAATTCAAAATATTTTATTTCTTATCTTTCCTTTTTTTTTTCTTTTCTTTCCTTTCTTTTGTTTTTCTTTTCTTTCTTTCTTTTTTTTCTTATCTTTCTTGTTTTTCTTCTTTCTACATGGGCACTTATGAAACGTCAGAAGCTAGGTGCACGCGGTTCCAATTGGTAGTTTCCTTTGGAGAAGAACCGACAAGAAACCACGGTTACACTTTTAAAACATAATTAGTTTTTACAATGTTTTCAAATTACACTGTTCATAGGTATGGGAGGACAGTGTACGCCTGTCAACAAGTACGTACTTAACAAAATAGAAAATAGACAAAAAATCTAAACATCTAGCATTTATTTCTGTAATTCGATCTTCTAATACACTTTTATATATCAATTCCTACAATGCATTTCCTATCTGACTCATCCCTGAGAAGAAATGACGAAACAAACTCAGAGGGCAATAATGGGCAATAATATAATAATGTGCTTTAAAAGAGACCAATAATCAATAATTTGAGATGGCCATTTTATTAAGATGACCATACCCATGGGCCATAGGTATGTCACATTGACGTGCAAGCTACTTGCCTACTCTTCTGCAAGTAAGTAACTGGCGTGTTGTAATTTTGTATTAGTTAAAAAGGAAAGACGTGTACATTATAGTTTGTTTATAATTGAAGTAACAGGTAACCAGGTTACATAGAATGATTAGAAGAATTTTGAATACATAATGACACTACAAAGACCAGTATTATTATAACACACCCCCTTAATCAAAATTCTCACAAATAAATTACATACAAAAATGAACTCAAAATATACCAATAAAAAAAAAGAAAATGTATACTAAGTTCTGAAGTAAACGTGTAAAAATATATTTACACTAAACCTAAGCCTAGTACACATCTACGATGTGCCACACGCTGCAATCGTTTTGTTAAGATGTCAGCGGGCATATTACTTGATTTGGTATATTTCAAGTTAACCGAATTATCACTAATCTTTTCTCTAATAAAGTGAAATCTGGTATCTATATGTTTCGTCCTATGGTGGTGTACCGGATTTAAGGCCAAACTCTGTGCACTCTGACTATCGGTACAAATAGTTACGGTATTAGGTAATAACTTTTGCCTTACCATAGGATCTGAAATTAATTCAGTGATAAACCTCCTTAAATAAATCGCTTCCTTCGTAGCTTCTGTTATTGCCATATACTCGGCTTCCGCTGAGGACAAGGCTACGGTTTGCTGCTTCCGCGAGGCCCATGATACCGGACTGCCTGCTAATTTGAAACAGTAACCCGTATAAGAACGGCGATCTATATTACAGTTTGCCCAATCGGCATCGGAAAATCCTACAAGGGGCATACTTGATTTTTTATAACAAATCGAGTAATCTAAAGTGCCTTTTAGGTATTGTAAGACTCTCTTCGCGGCTAACCAGTGAGTCTTGTTGTACCGAGTATTGAACTGACTCAGGTAACTAGTCGCGTATGCGATGTCTGGACGAGTATTAACACTTAGGAACATGAGGCAACCAATTAATTCTTGATAGGGATACTCTTCTTGATTATGATCACTATCACTACTGGTACTAACCTCCAGTTTTCCAGATAGGGGAGTTGTACAAGTTTTACAATTCTCCATTCCAAACTTTTGTAAAAGATTGTTTATATAATGTTTCTGATGAACTCTTATTTCATCATTTTCTCTGGTGATATTTAAGCCAAGATAACAGCTTAAATAGCCCAAATCTTTTAACGAAAAATATTTTTGCAAGTCATTTTTGACAATGTCAAACGTCTTGTCATCACTGTAAAAAACAATTATGTCATCGACAAAGACTGCAACGATAACCACCTCTTTTCCAAAAAGTTTGGTATAAACGCACGGTTCAGATGGAGTTTTCATAAAACCAAGAGATGATAAAGTTTCATCTAACTTTGTATTCCAGGCACGTGGAGCTTGTTTAAGTCCATACAAGGATTTTTGCAGGAGACATACTTTGTTCTCCATACCTTTTACATTAAAACCTTGAGGTTGCTCCATGTAGACCTTCTCTTGAAGATCTCCATATAAAAAAGCAGTGTCTACGTCCATGTGACGCATCTTCAAACCCAATTCGGCTGCGAGAGCCAGTAGAGTACGCAAAGAAGAGTGCCGCACGACAGGAGCAAATGTCTCAAAATAATCTACACCTGGCGTCTGGGAAAATCCCTTGGCAACTAATCTTGCTTTGTACTTCAGAACATTTCCTGCTGGATCTGTCTTCAATTTATAAACCCATTTACATGGTATAACTTTCCTGTTTTCTCTGTCAACCAATTTCCATGTCTTCAACTTCATTAATGAATTATATTCATCTAACATTGCCATCTGCCACTTATCAACATCATCAGAGAATGTAGCCTCATTATAAGTTCTAGGCTCACCTGACGCTTTACTAGAAACCTGGTATGAGAAGTAATTAGGAGGTTTCCGGTCTCTTGATGGATATCTACGTTGTCCATCAGTATGACTAGTAGAAACTACTGCTTCCTCAATTGCTTCAAAAAATTGATCCGTTTCAGCAGTTAGATCTTCAGTGACAATAGTATGGCCTGGAGCTGGTTCATCAGTGACCACTGGAGCATGTTCAAAAGACTCTTTAACTGTACTGGTTTCTTCCTGTATAGGCAGACTATTAGAAAGAACTAAAGGTTCAGTAGACGTCTTATTATTGTTAACATTCCTATTATTTAAAGTAGAAAAACAATCTTCAAAAAACGTAACGTCTCTAGACTTTTGTAAAGTTCTAGGGCAAGATGAATTTCTAAAAAGATAACTATTAGGATCTTCTGTATAGCCTACAAATATAGCTTCTACAGCTTTAAGATCCAATTTCTTACGGTGACAAGAAGGTATATGTATAAGAGCTCTACACCCAAAAACTCTGAGATTACTAAGGTCTGGTTTGCAACCATTCCACAACTCGTAGGGAGTTTTATTATTTAAGGCACGGTGTGGACATCTATTTTTCAGGTACACAGCCGTTCGAGTAGCATCTTCCCAAAAAGCTTTAGATAGATCGCTTTCAGCCATAAGAGAGCGTGCCTTTTCTATAATAGAGCGATTAGTGCGCTCGGCAACTCCATTCTGCTGAGGGCTATATGGTACCGTAGTTTGATGTTGAATACCACAAGATCTAAGGTAACTTGAAAATTCACTATTTACGAATTCCTTCCCATTATCCGTCCTTATTGTTTTAATTTGAGCCCCAGTTTGTCTTTCAACCATAGACTGGAAGTGACAAAACTTAGCCTTCACCTCTGTCTTCGAAGAAATAAAATATACAAAAATAGTTCTGGAAAAATCATCTATAAAAAGTAATAAGTATTTATTACCCTGAAAAGAGTCAACTGACATTGGTCCACATAAGTCAGAGTGGATCAATTCTAATATTGAAGTTGCTCTTTCATAAGAAATCGTCTTAAACGGTTTTCGAGCTTGTTTCGCTTGAACACAAGGAACACATGGATTTTTATCCACATCCTTATAATCAATAACCTCCATATTTTTCAACAGATTCATACCAATACGACATAAATGACCTAAACGCTTATGCCATACCTGATATCTTGAGATAGAATCAGAGTGCACATCATAGGCTCTAAATTGGGGAGTATTTACCGCACAATCAAGTGTGTACAATCCACCACAGGGCGAGCCATGTAGAACCGCATCACCTGTAAAGGAGAAGGTTTTTGAATTAAATAAATTACAACCGGATTTATCAAACATTACAGTAAACCCTTTTTCTACTGCTGTCTTCACAGATAGAAGATTTGTTTTCAGGTTAGGTACATAAATCACATCACTGATTGTATCGACGGCGTTTTCGGTATTTAAAGATATTTTACCGATGCCTTTAGCGTCAATCTTTGTCCCATTTGCAACTGTTACCTTCATATCCATAGGCTTTAAGTCTACAAACCAATCTCGTCTTGAAGTCATATGTTTGGTAGCGCCTGAATCAATATACCATTTGTCCATATCGTAATCATTTGTTACTCCTAAAGCAGATGAAGAGGTCGAGTCCTTATCAGTGGGATTCTTCCTTTTCATGATCTTCTTTTTCTTTAAAGGACAGTTTGGTCTCTTGTGACCAGGTTCTCCACAACCATAACACACAATTTTCTTTGACTTAGACTCAACAGAGGAGGCATCAACCTTTGACCTCATAGCTGTCTCCAGTGTTATCGAGCTTTCCTTGGACATTTCGTTGAGTAATTTTGACTTTACCAGTTCGGTGGTAACGTTAACGTTACTATTTTCGAGAGCCATAATCAATGGGTCATATCTCGACGTTAGACCTCCCAATAGAATAGCAGCAATGGACGCATCATCTATTACTTTGTCTATATCCGCCAAATCTTGGGCAGTGGAAATAACAGCATTGATATACGACTCAATATTATTATCAAAGTCTTCAAGTCTCAATCTGTATAACTTCCTTTCTAAATGTAAACGCCGACCCATGCCTTTGTCCTCATATGCATTTTGTAACGCCTTCCACGCTTCAGCTGCCGTGGTAGCACTTCGAACATACGTAATTGCAGAAGCTTCAAGGGTAAGGCAAATTTTTGTTAGTGCCTTCTGATCGCTCTTCGTCTTTATGACATTCGAAACATTCATCCCTGTTGGGTAGCCATTAATCGCTTCCCACAACTCCTCATGCATAAGGTAGTTACGCATTTTAAATTTCCACGTACTATACCCTTCTCTATTGTGTAGGGTGAACGTTGGAATAGAGGAACTACGCATACCTCGTTCATTTGTGTCTCCATTTGGGTTCGCCATCTCAGAAGAGTACACGGAAAAAACTATTTGGTTTCACACCCAAAAAATTCACACAAATATCACTTCCTAATTATTACGAAACAACTATACACGCATTACTTTTCTTGAATACAAATAGGTACTCGAGCTATTCTTCGTGCTGATAACGTTTTGTTGTAATTTTGTATTAGTTAAAAAGGAAAGACGTGTACATTATAGTTTGTTTATAATTGAAGTAACAGGTAACCAGGTTACATAGAATGATTAGAAGAATTTTGAATACATAATGACACTACAAAGACCAGTATTATTATAACATGGCGTGTCTTGTGTATTTGCCGCTTAAGGCGGATGCTCCAAGGTAGCCCGCGAATTTGCTGGTCAGTAAGAAGTTGTAGGTTGATTAAAATATGATTCGCGGCCGTAACAAACGTGTATTTACAGAATTATAATCATTAGAAGCAGTAATACATATTTGTTACGGCCGCGTATCATATTTTAATCAACGTACAACTTAGTATTGACCAGCAAATTGCAAAAAACGTAAGAAAATTTGAATTTCGCGGGCTACCTTGGAGCATCCATCTTAATTTTCGCTAGATGTATGTTCGGTGATTTTCGGTAACTTTGAGTTTTACGAAGTTCAAGGCCGTGGTTTTTGGGTGACCTCCATTTTGATGCTACACCATTACGTCGTGATCTGCTAAATGTAACTATGCGATATCCTAATGGATCGTTAATGTCTTGCTACATACCTAAGTACTTGACCTCCACATACACGTTTCTATTTTCTCTCGTCCAATCTATCTGCCTAGTCTTTTCTTGACTATGGTGGCTTCCGGTCTAACCGGATGCAGCTGAATACCAGGATGTTACATGGAGCGACTGCCTATCTGTCCTCCATAAACCAGTTACTGGGTAACACGATACCCCTTGATAAGACTGGTTGTCAGACTTTTAGGCTTCTGACTACCCGCAACGATTGTCAAAGATCTACGAATAACAGCCGGGCCAAAATACTTCTTAGAAATGCAAATAGTTGTGCTGTAAACTGTGATGAGAATAGTAAAATCCTTTGTTTATTACAAAGGATTTTACTATTCTCATCACAGTTTCCTTAAAAGGTGGTAATGTCCATGTTCCACTTATACTTTTACACTTAACTGCCTCGTTGGTCTCGCAGTCGCCAGTGCGACTGCTGAGCGTGGGCAGTCGGTTCAATTCTAACGTCGGGCAAAAGTATCATTGTTTTTTTTTCCATTAGCAATTTCTCAGTAGGAGTCCGGAGTTTAGAAGTTAGCGGTGTGATACCCCCGCGTTGGTCCTGCGCCTGACCACTCTCTGGTCATGTTGGATTGCCGACCCATCGGACTATGAAAGTGAGGGAAGAGAGAGTGGACCTGTGTCTGCGCACACACTTCGGCATCATAAATGACGGCACGGCTACAGAGCCGTGGCGCAGTGGTTAAGCGATTGACTGCTGCGCTGCGTGTCGCAGGTTCGATTCCCGCATGGAACAAATATTTGTATGGCCTACAAGTAGTTGTTCCGGGTCTGGCTGTTTGTGTATGTGAGTTTAAATGTTTGTAAACGCACCCACGATACAGGAGAAATTCCTAGTGAGGGGCAACGTTTAAAAAAAAATATCGCCTGCGCCGAAGGCTAGTCTCTGCTAAGATTGGCCGTTACGCCCGAATTTGTCTTTCACAGTCTAATAAGAGTCTTCCTAAGATGCTTTAATAGGCTCAAAAAGCCATCGTCATCAGCCAAAAATTACCATTTCATCGCCAAACCCGAGATTTGCCGAAGTTTACCGAAATCAAAGCCAAAGCACCGAAGCTCCTCTCTACCATTACTCAAGCAAAACATAATCTTTAATTAATCAATAAACAATGTGATCGGGGATGCATTGTTAAACTCATTTGCCTTTCCCTTGAAGTCGGTAAACAGTACACAGCGTTTTATTTTTAGAACGGTGAGATTAATTTAATGTTCGGTCGTGTTTAAAGCTTTTTTTATGAGTCTCAACCATAAAGTTGTATTTAAGTTTTTGTGAAAGGAAATGAACTTTGTCTTCGTGGTTATTTCCTTTTTTTGGGGTTTTTTGTAGTTTATTTCCATCCACGAACCAACCGCGGCAACCGTAGCTTAACCTTCGCGGCAGTAATTATTTACGATCCTTATCATTCTTTATTTCTTTGTTAATCCGATTACTAATTTAAAATCAAACACTCACTAAAACAGCGAACATTGACCTCTAACACATCGCAAAGACAAAAATGTCAATACACATGCCAATACACGTGATAACATATATAATTTATTGTTTAAAAACGTGCAAAAATTAATAAAATAATTTCGCAAGTGCCTTTTAGAGTCGTTTAAAATAAACACGTGTCAAACCACTCAAAGGCCCTGGTACAGGTATTTATTGGGTTTTAATAGGTCAGGCCATCCTTGGTCCGGGAAACTGGGTCATCGAATGATGTGTATGTATAGATCATATTATAATAGATGTAATGGTTCTCTAACGATTGCTTTAAATTGGTAGAAGCATTACAATAATCAAATAAATTCTACTTTCATAGTAAAGGTGAAGGCCAATGTCCGCTTTACCAACACTAAGCGATACCGAATTAAAAGCCTAAATAAAAGTGGACTGTTGGATTTTCAACGCTCGGGCACAGCGCTGTAAGTTGAAATCTAGTGTTTCTGACAACAGGTATAAAACTACTAGGTACCTTGTGGTTGATAGTCATTTCTTTATTGCACTTAAATGTAAGGGCGACACACGAGCATTAAGCCACGAGCATTAGCCCACACTTAAAAAAATTGTTACTTAAAGAAGTGATGATGATGACGTCACGCTAAACTAGTTGCACGAAAGCTTCGCTGACGTTCATACTCGAGGTCACCAGTATAGAGGTATGAGGAACAAGGTGTAAAGACTCATCCTACATAGAACCAGACGGGTGTTGAGTCTGGTGGGCCACTGCCCGACGATTGATGTTTCATGTCGGGACATTGTATACATATATGTCAGTTGCGTGGGAAACTCTGCTTGCGCGATGCAGGATTTTGCGTGACGTCAGTGTGATGTGTAATTCGCATGTGGTGCTGGAGATGTCGCCACATGTGCATCCAAAGTCATCGACTAGATCCTAAGTAGAAATTTTCAAGAGCACGTGGCGACTTTAAGGATATTATTTATTATGATGAATATCAGTAGTTACATACATTTTAATTTAATGATGCATTGTCAAACATATTGATGTTGAAACACTTTAAGACTTGCAAGATAAAGTGGGTTTTAGATTCCTCAATGAATCGTGGAAGGTTGAAAGACAAAAAAATAAACTGTAAAAATTCCAAAAAAGAGTCCTCTTATACTTAACTAAACCTAAAGAATTACCTTCAATCATTCTACGTACCCTTTTCCTAACTTTGTTGGGGTCGGCTACATAACCTCTACAACAGAATCATGTCAAAATTAAGGACGTGGGACCGACCATCAAACTGCAAACTTTCTTCATGGAACCAACATCGTAACCAAGAAAACATAATCAGCCATCAGCGTTTTGGTCGAGTGGTAAGTTTTGTATTGATAATTTTGTACGGGACAGTGGATAATGTTGATCCCATGGAAACAGTGGTTCTGTTTGCTGGTCTGTACCACACCTTTCTGATACATGTATGACACGTATATGCGTTAAGTTAAACTGATATCATCGTAATTATCCGGTTGACAGTTTGACTTTGAATGCACCATCCAGTCACTGAACAAAGGAACGTCTCCCCAACATTTTCCCGACATTCCATAACAAATAGAAATGCGTGTGTTTACATCTGTTCAGCTGTGTGTACTATTAAAAAAACTGGGTTTCTAGGGCTCGTCAGTCGAACAGTCGCAATGAGTTATTGTATAAACTTACTATTCTTTGTCTCGAAGAAATATGCAGGGATTTTGTTAACAAGAATGTTATTTTAACCGAGTTCTTTTGAACTATTGTAGAAGTACTACAGACGTTTAAGAGTCGTCTTTTAAGTACCTGGTTGTGGCTTCCAAACCAGGTAAATAGGTTGTAATACCAAAGTGACAATAATAATAAATCAAACCTATTATTGTCCCACTGGAGGGCAAACGCCTGTTCTCATACAAATCGTACATTAGGTATCGATACCCTTGCGCCATCCTATCTTCCTAGTACGGTGGGTTGTGCTGGGGCAGCTGCCACAGGTGCAGAAAACCTCAAACAGCGAAAATATTCCAATCTTATTGGATATGGTCGAACTTTTTGAGGTGGAAACACTACGGCCAGAGGATCCGAGTGAGATATCGCCAAGGGCCTAGTCGACATTTCCCGTGACCAGAGAGCTAGTCTATTTTTGGCCAAAGAATCAGCATTGCCCTACAACGTGGCAATGCTGTCAGCCTTTTGGGCACTTTTCCTGTTGACAGCGATGCGGACGAATTTTTTGATGCCCTATGATGCTTTTCCATGTACCATTATTTTGAGTATGTTAGCTTATATACTTTGTAAATACAAAACAATAAATTTAATCCACCTATCTCCATTCCTTTTACCTCATCCAATTATAGGCAAAACTCATACATGGTGCGAGCGAGCAAGGACTATAATATTCTATGTAGAAGAGTTCTCTTTTGACCCATTTACCACCAAAGCCTGCACGCACTAAGCTGAATGCCAACTTTTTTAACAGCGCGTAGTGTTTTATTTTTCAGTTCAATTTTTCCCCACGTCACTAATGCCTAACATGGCGTCTGAATGTATTTGTTACTTATACTTATTACTTAATTTAATTCATTTTATTTGTATTTTTAGGGTTCCCTCTATCTGGCAGAATCTTGATGCTCCGAAATTTATTTGGCATAACACACTTGGCATAATCTTCTTTAAACGAATATTTTTAAGGCATAAAAATGATTTAATATAATTATTGTTTGACCGAATGTTTATATGTCCGAATTTACAATGGCATAGTTTTAAGATAGCAGAATTTTATTTGGCATAATTACCTTTGGCAAAGTTAAAATTTCGCATAATTTCGTTTAGCATAACGTTCACTTCGCATACTTATGAAAATGGCAGAATTTCGTTTGGAATAATTTTATTAGGCATATTGACATTTCTATACAATAGCATTTTTAACCTTAAATTAAAACATTGTCGTGAAAAGTCAATAATAAGTCGTGCTACAAAAGTTAGTGACAGAAACGAATCGCTGCAAAACCGACTCCACGTAGTCTTGTCTGCCCTACCCCTAGAGTGTTATTTAAGCCCGCGTAGGCGCGGAGGGGCGAGGCGGCCCGCGAGCTGAGGAGCAGGTGGTATTAATGCTCGCCGCCGCAGCTGAGGCTGGCCGGCAAAGCCGGCCAGCAAGCCGAAGCTGCGGTGGTGAGCCTTGAAACCATCTGCGACGATAAGCTCGCGTGGGACCGCCGGAGCCCCGCAGCGCCGGAGCCGTGACAGAAACCATGCCTGCTGCATGTTGCATGCTTGCATGCTTGCTTGCATGCTGCATGCATGGTGTATGCTTGCTTGCATGTTTGCATGCTCGCTTGCATGCTGCATGCTTGCTTGCATGCTGCATGCTTGCTGCATGCATGGTGTATGCTTGCTTGCATGTTTGCATGCTCGCTTGCATGCTGCATGATTGCTGCATGCATGGTGTATGCTTGTTTGCATGCTGCATGCATGGTGAATGAATGAATAAATTTTCTGTAATGATTATGGATATGAAATGTATGCCAAAAGATGATTCTAACTCTAAACTTTCTGAGATAATGATAGTTCTGCCTTTTAATGACTATCGATATGAAATGTGCCAAAAGACGATTCTGACTGTGAACTTTCTGCGATATGATGGTTCTACTTTTTAATTATTATGGATATGAAATTTATGCCTAAAGATGATTCTGACTTACAAAATTATGAATTTTGAATGTATGATAAATGACTGTCTGCCAAACGATTTTCTGCGAAATGAAGTTTATGCTATCCGCTGTTATGCAAAACAATATTATGACATAAAAAGTTCTGCTAAAAAGGATAGACCCGTATTTTTATCGTGCTTGCTACTTAGTTGTTAGGGATCCTAAAATTTCTACTGCCTTCTCTGTCTACTCGTGAGAACCTGTAATTGGCTCTGTGTCGCTTATACAATTGTTATTAATTTGGTTTAGCCGTTGGTTCTCCTACTTATAAATAAATAAATAAATAAAAAATACATAGTTCTATGGGTTACTTCAAGAAAAAAAATCAAATCAAATCTCTAAGACATGTGTCCTTACATCAGTAACCAGCAAAGACAGGTGTAGATGACGCAACAGAAATGCAATCAATCAATTTATTAATCAGCAAATAGACAAAATGACCCGGATATCGATTGTAACTGTGTTACACGAGTCTTCTAAATGCTGACTTCCGCTTATTTGTTATAACTCAGTTATGTTGCTAACTGCAAGAAAAACGCAGATTTGTGTTGAGACACTTGTACACTCGACGAAGAAATATTGATTTTTTGTTGAGGTAGGTGTGTCAAGTTCATTCAATAATTCTGAAATATCTAAATGTAAGATCATCATCATAATCAATCTAAGATGTTCCCACTGCTGGGACACAGGCCTCGTCTCAGTGAGAGGGCGTGGCCCGTTATCCACCACGCGGGCCTAGTACGTATTGGTACATGTCACATATCCTTGGTTCTAGGACATGCCGGTTTCCTAACGATGTTTTTCTTCACCGTTTTGAGAGCAGTGGTGATGAAATAATTTGTACACAAAGTAAAGCTCCTGTCTGGGCTCGAACCTACGACCTACAAGGGTTATTTCACAAATCCTCATTGAGAATCCCCATTATGTACTCTATGAGATTTCAATGGGGATTTGTGAACAGAAAGTTCACGAATTCCAATTGATTGGGATTATCAATGGGGATTTGTGGAATAACCGGACCTACAACCCTTAAGTTTCGGTAAGTTGTGTTACCACTGGGCCACCACTGTCCGAGTACCCAAGTTCATCCAATAGTTCTTATACTAAATGTAAGATAATTCTTTTGATCGAAGAAAGTTCTTGTTTAAAATATAATATTTCAGCAACAAGCTCCAATTTTACTCGAAGTATTAAGTATCATAGCGCTATTATTTTTTTATGGGGATTGTAACAGAGTCATGTCCGACAACAGAAGCCATGAATGCATTACTCAAGTTAAAACCTATTTGTTTTGTTTTTTTTTAAACGTTGCCCCATACTAGGAATTAGTCCTGTATCGTGGGTGCGCTTACAAACATTTAAACTCACATACACAAACAGCCAGACCCGGAACAACTACCTGTAGGCAATACAAATATTTGTTCCGTGCGGGAATCGAACCCGCGACACGCAGCGCAGCAGTCGATCGCTCAGCCACTGCGCCAACCGTGTCGTCATTAAAACGGCAAGTTATATACCTCATCATCTGACGAGCTTTTTCCCAACCATGTTGGGGTCGGCTTCCAGTCTAACCAGATGCACCTGAATATCGGTATTTTACATGGAGCCCCCAGTAAAATCGTGCTACCCTGTTACCGATATTCCTTGGTAAGACTGGTTGTCGGGCTTCTGATGACTCGTAACGCAAGTTATACTACACCTACGAATTGAAAAAATCTATTTCCTTTTTCAGCAGCTATAAGTCCCTAACTGAACTAAGAAGTAAAAACAAATGATGGATAACGGAAATTATGTTACGCAGATCCAAAAGCTTAATTATGTAAATGAAACAATAAATTAATTTAGGACACAACGTAAACAGACAACATGAAAGAAACAGAAAAATAGGTACAAAGGTGATGCTTATTCCTAAAGAAATCTCTTCCAGCATACCTTCGATAAGAAAGTAGATAAAAAGAGATGCGAGGTTAGTAAATAGTTTTAATTGATTTTATTTACACACAGTGTTGTAAATAATAATAATATCCCTGGACATTTCACACAGCGTCATCTAGTCCCAAGCTAAGCAACCTAATGCTTGTGTTATGGTAACAAGATGGCTGATAAACTACTTATATACATTTAAAAAAAAAAAAAAAACAATAAACTATTTACTAACTTAGGATCGAAAACTTAAATAACACTTGATTGGATTACTAAGATAACAGAATAAATACTACAGTGTAATAAATAAATAATTTATTTTCACATTCTCACATAAATATGAAAAAAGCTCAAGATATTTATATACTCACATATAATTGTTCAGCCGTTTCAATGCGATTAATATCAGCATACTCTTCGTTCTATGCATACCTGGTATGTATTTAAAGCAGACAGAATCTATAACAAATTGAATGCGTTTATCAACACAGTCACATGTTTTACACATGGCTTCCTCATGTGATACATCATCATCTGCCTAGCCTTTTCCCAACTATGTTGGGGTCGGCTTCCAGTCTAACCGGATGCAGCTGAATACCAGTATTTTACATGGAGCGACTGCCTATCTGACCTCCACAACCCAGTTACTGGGTAATACGAAACCCCTTGGTAAGACTGGTTGTCAGACTTTCGGGCTTCTGACTACCCGTAACGACTGTCAAAGATCCACGAATGACAGCCGGGACCAACAGCTTAACGTGCTTTCCGAGGCATGGAGGGGTTTCGGTATGTAAAGATGGTCACCCATCCACAGACCAACCGCGGCAAGCGTAGCTTAACCTGACCGATCGACCTGTGCGGCTGTTATTATTTAGCCACGGGCCCCTCACTCATGTGATATATTTACATTAAAAGCATGATTAATAAGTAGGTGACCTGACAGACGTTGTCCTGATCAAATTTCATCGTAGTGCATACAAAAATCCTATGAAATAAAAGACGTTCGTTTTCAAATTTTTCATAAAAATTCCGAATTAGGTTTTTCTTTCCATAAAAACCTAATTCGGAGTATTAAAAACATTTTAAAACTAAAAAGGGCCAAATCGGTCCAGCCATTGTCAAGTGACGCGGTTACCAACGATCTCACGTACTATGAAGTTAATAAAATAATCATTATCAGCCAATATCATTCCCACTGTTGACTCAAGCCTCTACCCTGTGAGAGGCAGTGGGCTACAATCCATCACGCGGGGCCAGTGCGGCTTGGTGGAGGTCACAATGTCTTCGAATTTTTGGTTCTAGGACATGCCGGTTTCCTCACGATGTTTTCCTTCACCGTTTTAAGAGCCGCGGTGATGAAACAAATTACACAAAGTAATGTGTCTGCCTTGGATCGTACCCACGACCTACGACACGTATACCCGGGGCCGTTATCTCTTGGCCACCTCTGCTCAATAAAATAATAACAACAGACAACACGTAATGTATTATGGTTAAAATACCAAGGTCATCATTAACAATTGGTATCGATATTATAATAAATAAATAATAAGTAGATCCTATGTCTACAAATCTATTGTAAGAAACTATTTTGATGTTTTCAAGGCAGAATTAAACAAACTATGCTTCATCTCAAAAATATACATAACATTATAATTAATGTACTATGAGGGGCTTGTGGCTAAGTAATCAAAATCAAAAATCATTTATTCAAATTACGCTGAGAATCAGCACTTCTCGAACGTCAAAACTACATAAGACAGTCCCCCAAAACGCCCGCCCTTCACCACTTACTAGTGCTTTCGCTGGGAAGAAAAAGTGGCGCAACAAACTCCCCAGCTGTGTGTTCAGTCAAAAAATTTGCTTTCTATACAATAATACGTATGTAAAGTACATGTAGTTAATATTACGAGACACAGAAAATTAAATTAAACTATTTGCTATATGTCAGCTAGCCACGCCAATATACCAATAAATAGAATGTAAACTATACTCAAGCAAAAAAAAAAAAACTAAAAATATGAATGAAAACAAATTTTAACACCTAAATAAAAGCCTCCAGTCATAAAGGGCGTGACAGCCGCACGACACAAGTCATGATTATTTGGGATGACATGCGATGCCTCCCTCCGATATCCGATTTTTGCTACCCAATAAGATACTACTTCATAATTTTTCTTCTAAATAAAAGTTCACCGCTCTTACAAGGGTATTGAACTCTCTGAGAAGTATTTGTTACAAAACTGGCTTTTAGTCCGGAATTCTGGGCTTGAATGCTTGATCCGATTTCCGGAGCAAGAACCACAAAATGTTTTTTATATTCAGGAGTACGTTTCTTTTGACATAGAGGGGCCATCAGTATTCCCTGGCAACCTAGTTTAGTAACAAAATGGAAACTTGGTATAAAGAATACCAAGTTTCCATAAGGAATCTGCAGCAAACATACTGCCACCAGGCAGGGACATCGACGCGCAAACTGAAACCATGAATTCAGCACATGCTTCTAGGCTTAGAGTAGAAATTTTCCATTAGTTATCAAAAGAAAACAGCTGTTTACTAGAAAGGGTAATACCTACGCGGTCAAATTAAATCAAATCAAAATCTTTTATTATCACGCCAGCATTAATGACATCATCCGTCGTGCTCTTGTCACCTATCACCCGACGATGGGAAGAGACCAGACGGAATGACCATAATACCCTGGAAGTTAGGCAGACCTTTGGTGTGGGATGCAACATGTATCGACACCCTTGCGCAATCCCATCTTCTTAGCACGGTGGGCTGTGCTGGAGCGGCTGCTGCTGGTGCAGAAAACCTCAAACGAAGAAAATATTCCAACCTGATTGGGAGTTATATGTTCGAGCTGTTTGGAGTTGAAACACTAGGGCCATGGGGCCCGAGTGCCCACTTGTTTTTTCGAGATATCGCCAAGCGGTTAGTCGACTCTTCACGTGATCAGAGGGCTGGCCTGTTTCTTGGCCAAAGAATTACCATCGCCGTTTTGGGCACTGTTCCTGTTGACAGCAATGCGGACGAATTTTTTAATGCCCTATGATTTTTTTGCTTATTTTTTCACATTTACGTGTGTATTATTATTTTAAATGTTAACTTGTATAATGTAAATAAAATCGTTTATTTGCATAAAATGTGGTAAGTACAAAAGATGATAAATATAAAATTGTAGTGCAAAGACACATTCCTCGAGGTAATGACGGCATGCAAATATTTAATACACGAACTAGGTTTGTAGTAACAACATACAGTAATATACTAATAACGTAGTTAACAAAATCAACAAAGGAAAATAAATAATTTAAAAAATATTACAAAATAGTAACAACATACAGTAATATACTAATAACGTAGTTAACAAAATCAACAAAGGAAAATAAATAATTTAAAAAATATTACAAAATGTATGGCAGAGCTACATAACTTTTTTTTTACCGCTGAAATATTTCAACTTTGGGGTTAAACAGGTCGTGGGTCGATGACTGTTACTCTGTATAAGGTTTTAAAAACGTGTTTCTGCCTGTTTAAAGCCGAAAATGATCAACATCAACTTAACCTCACTTTGTAGGTACACCGAAAAAACCATGCAACATACTTTCATACAGAAATTTCTTCAAGAAAATGTTCGTTCTTTTTTAATTTTTTTTTTTGGACATATTGATTATTGAAGACATGATTTTAATTAATTTAATGATGTAAATGAATTTAAAAATGGTTGCGATTTAACTAATGAATCTATTTTACAATTTGTTTTTTTGTACAGACGCCAGCAGATCAAGCTACTACAATCTGTCAAATTTCTTTAAAAGATTTTGAACTTTATCGCTAAAGCATTAGGTTCAAGGTTGATTGGGAAAACTTGACACTTTCGGGTAGCTTGATGTGGCGTCTGTACTTCAGTTATTTAATTTTAGTTGTGATAGTACCTATTATTGTGGCATGTCTTTGGTTACTAACATAATTTTTAAGTATACTAACATAAATATGGATCACTGTGTCTGAATTAAATAAATAAAAATTGTGATTGTTTTTTTTGGTAGTCTTTGCTGGATCAGTTATTTTAAGTTAGGTACATAATAATGATGACTGAAATTAAATATAATACGAAAAGTTATTTCGATCTCGCCGATAAGACTATGGTCGTATATCAAGGAGCTGATCACCTGACCCCAAACCTTTAATCTATGAATGAGAGCGATGTGTGATAAGGACAAACCGTTCCACTTGACTTCTAGATCAAAACCATAAAACCTCCAAAGGTCTACGGTCTCTTTCTCTTTGGATTCGAGGTTAAAATATCAATATATAGTCATGTTGGGATTAGATTAGAAGCCTCATATGTTAACTCTTGCAGAACTGATAAAGTTATAAATAAATTAATCTACAAAAATTATCTTTAGGTAAATAGAGCGGATGAGATAGCGGGATGAGCTGGACTCTGCTAATAAAGATTGGTCCTTGGCAGCTCTGGACAGAGAGGCGGAAAGAAAAAAGGGTGACTTTTACCCAGCAGTAGGACACTAATCGCTAATAATATGTAACGGTCACCCGATTGCCAGCCATGCCAAAGCCATGCCATGCCGTGTCGTCTTGGTGCAGCCAAAGCCACAGCCACAGCCTCAGCCAAAGCCATAGCCATGACAACCAAGTACGTCACGGCAGCCACAGCAAAGAGAAAGTCAATTGACTAGCACGTCACGTGCGCTTGTCAACCTAACGCGATGGGCGTTACCAAGCGGCGATCCCCTCCTCGATTTAGAGTAGGGGGTAAACTTATAAATAGGTCGCGCAGCGCACTTGGTGATAATTTTTCTGATCTAGAACCTAGCTTAAGCCGAAACTCTGTTCGATTATAATTTATACAATAAATACCTACAATCAAGAAAATTGTTTTTCGCTATCCTGTGTTTCAAATAGTAATAAATAAAATGTATTTTTTTTATCTTTTTGTTTATAAAAATATTTAAAAATGTAATTTAAATGAAATAAAGGACATAATAAACATATCATTATTTATTATATATAATTGTGCCGATTGTCGTATCGGCCGAGCCTAATGGCCAAAAGCCTCGATCAACATCTCTCGAGGCTCTCGTTAGGCGGTTGGATAAAGGGCCTGATTCAGAAGGCCTGATTCTTTAATACGGCTCGTATTGTGAGGATGTTCCTGTCTCTGGAGCCCTAACCACCGGTAGCATGGATTCTGCTCCCGATACCGACGGACTACTATTTTTTTAATATTTTAAATGTTTTTCTTATGTTTTTTTTTTTAATAAAAATACTAGCGGACCCGGCAGACGTCGTCCTGCCCAGAACAGCAGCGCCACCTACCGGGTCCAATTGTGTTTTTAAACCATCCAGGAACCCATTGAAATATACACTCAAAAAATCCAAACCGGTCCAGCCGTTTAGTAGGAGTTAGGTGACAAACACATGTACAGAAGAATTATATATATTATTAAGATTTAAAAATGTATTTAATAAGTGAGTAAATAAATAAACGAGAATAAATAAATAGAGCCGAAATATGGAACAAATTAACTTTAAGTACGGTACGTACTAAAAACAGTGACTGAGGTTTAATTAAGCCATTAAAAATATGACCTAAATCCCGATTAACCCAAAAAAAAAATATGTAAAGAAAATTGCAAAAATCTAAACTGCTGTCGAATAAGATGCGATTTGTTACTTATTAGTATTTGTTTGTATGGGTACAAGAACCTTCAATAATGATTTAAAGGTTAACATTTAATCTTTGATCCTCATTGTGCCGTAACAGTCAGTTAGTTGATTTTAGTTAAAGCCAAGCCTATAATAATAATAATAATATTTATTTACTCAAAAACAGTAGGTAGGTACAGTACATTCTTACAAATATTAATTAGGCTTACAGTTGTTACAACAACAACAAAAAATTGAGCGTCTTTTTTTTGGTACCCTAGTACTTACTGTGACCCTCTAACAGGCAAAGGCCTCTCCTTTCTTCTACCGAGCCTCTCTCCTCTCCTACCTCTCTCAAAATACATACATAAACTTACACCTTCTCCCCACGGGGGAAAGTAGAAACTACATCGTTTACGTTCATACATCTGAAGGTCAATTCCTGTTTTTAAAAACGTTCAAAATCATGTCCGGAATCAATATCAAATACTTGTCAAAAATGTAGGGAAATTAGAGGTATTTTTGACAGATTGAGACTGAGATCAAACTGTGAACGTTCTTAAAATTACGAGAATTGCCCCTCTGAACATACACACATGCCGGTGGCGAGTACTTCTCACCTGACCTCTCTCAAAATGTGTGGTGGAAAATAGATAACACAGAAATAATTTTAAAATTAGACTGTGGCAAACTGATAGGAAATTTTCAGAGTGTTTTCTTGGAATAAGCCTAATGCTCATAATGTAGTGACAAGTCACAGACTGCCAGTGACATCACTTTGGCAAGGGCAGACCTGAAAAAACTTCCATTAATAGTATCGACTAGTGATTTACTGTTTAGTGTTTTCCATAATTAGCCTACGGCGTTCCCATGTACACAGGCCTCCTCTAGGTGAGAGTGAGTAAATACGCTGTACTCCAGCACACGGGACCAGCAGGGATTGGTAGATGTAACATGTCTTTGAATTTTTGGTCCTAAGACATGCCGCTTTCACACGATGTTTTCCTTCACCGTTTTTGAGAGCAATGGTGATGAAATAAATTATACAAAGTAAAGCGCCTGTCTGGGTTCGGACCCATGACCTACAACTTGTAAGTAGGGGCCGTTACGACAGGCCACCACAGCTCTCATTTTTTCAGCTTCATTGATAACTCATGCTCACTAAATTTGTCAATTTCTTACTATTTAATTCAGCATGAGTGTGCCACGCAATTCGCCCAGTGCATTTTGACAATTCAGCAATATTCATTGCGTAATTTACGCTGTCGAGCAGACGAATTTTTCGAACACATGAAGCATTGGATTACGAACGTGCTTCAAAATCCTTAGGATTGTGACAGACAATATGGTATTAGGGTGCAGGTCTAAGTACCTACCGTTTGTGCATATTTTTGTTTAAAATTAATACGATTTTTCTTTCTATTCAACTGTAGATATTGTATAGTGTAAATGCTCTCTTACATTATAATATTTGCAGCCTAGAAGTGATTATTTTTAGACAAACTTGTAATCATTATTTTATTACATATGTAGTTATATTGAGATAAACATTGCATTATGTAATTGCTGCGATGCTGTTTTTAATATATGTAATGTAGGTTAATTGTGTATGTAAGAGAGTTATGTAACTGAAGAAGTGGCAGAAAGGAGACTGGGCAATTTTGTATAGGAAGTGGCCTTTGGACCATTAGTAATATGGTTTTGATATTTAGGTAGGGATACCAGAAGGCCAATTCACATAATTAAAAACGTTCAAAATCTAGTCGCAATCTCATCTCAGCGACAACTAATGTCAAAAAAGACATTAGAGGTATTTTTGACAGATTGAGACTGAGATCAGACTCCGAACCTTCTTAAATTTACAAGAATTGCCCCTAACTGTCCGTAAATAGTCCGCGGCGCTCGGCTGTTTGCAGCGTATTGTGCGATGAAATGCACGGATTAATTAATTATGACAATGTGTTGGAACGTGGAAGCTAGGCATTGTTTTAAAACCGGTTTATGTTGTTCTGAGTCGTTTTGAAGAATCTATTTAGTTACATACTAACGAAGGTCTATCACGCGGCCGTCTCATTATATTTGTCAGTATATTTTTTTACTTTATTTTTTCAATATTACTCAACTCACACTATTTATGTACCTACATATTCGTTACTATTTTTTATTTGTCACATATTTATCTTATTTAAGTATGCATACACACGTCACATTGCAGTTTAAAACTGATTTACATCCGCCACCTCACACATCAGGTTCAGTTGAAAACCAGCGTCAGGCACTATCGTCTGGCATTTTTGCTGAACTGGGCCTTTTTGGTGCAGCCGTGAGGCACACTTACCTGCTAATTTCTTGCATCGGTCTTTACACTTTCTATTTGTTATTTTATTAGTTGTTATCTGATGTATGTATCTGGTGTATTATGTGTCTTTTGGTCTGTGCTAAATAAATGTTTTTTCTTTCTTCTTTCAGATCCATACTCTTGTACAAAGGGGCATAAAAATCAGACCCAGTCATTTTCTGAAAAACATAATTTATGAATTCACAGGATTTTCAAGGGCTGGTACCCCTACCGCAGTTTAAGAAAGTTGAGGATAGTCCCCAAAGAATGTCTTCCTGTAGCTACAACGGTGAAGGTACACATGGCGACTCATCAAGCTATACATTTCCAGATTTAGCTGACTGCGCATTGTATTATAGGTTTATCGTACAATCAGAAGTCAGCTTATACTGGTTATGTATAGCTTGATGTTTAGCCGTGCGTGCTTATTACCCCTCCGAAACTACCCTGTATTTTTATAAAAGTGTATTGTAATCAAAATTTCCGGGTGAGATTTTGAAGCCACTTTACACAAGAGTAAAGATGAAGCATCCCTACACAAATATCAAAACCGTATCGTTAATGGTCCAAAGACAACTTTCGCCCAGACTCCTTTATGTTTCTTTATTGATTGACTAGCTGCCGTTTCACCCGCATAAGTTTCTATCCCGTGGGAAAATCGGGATAAAAGGTATTCTATGTGTTAATCCTGGTTATAAACTATCTGTGTGCCAAATTTCATCCAAATCCGTTAGGTAGTTTCTGCGTGAAAGAGTAACAAACATCCATCCATCCATACAAAATTT
Organism: Apamea anceps; assembly: GCA_951799955.1. NCBI lineage: Eukaryota > Metazoa > Arthropoda > Insecta > Lepidoptera > Noctuidae > Apamea > Apamea anceps. The sequence goes on from OX637520.1 coordinate 12,021,295, forward strand.
CGCGTTTATAATATTAGATTTTAATTTTCTTTAAAATTTCGCAATTTCTTTAGAAATACCAAGGAACATTGTATTCTTTTTTGCAGCAGCAGCTTAGAGAGTTCGAACTATGTACTATGTATTTCTGCTACATAGCAGTGATGCGTGACGCCTACGCAGTGAATTAACCTACAACTGTCAATAAAAAACTACCCCTATAAATTTGCTACTCACGGGCAATAGCCTCTTTTCTCACGGAGTTATCCTGATCATCGATCATTCCGATTGCTCTCTGCGGAGACCGGTGTAGGATTCGGCTGAAATCCTAGACCTCGTCTTCCTCATCTGCGTAAATCTTTTATGCCAACTGGGTCAGTTGACAGCAAATATAACTCATGTGTTTTGGAACAAGGCGGTACAATATCGTCTGCCGAAATGAAAGGGATTATGATTGTGAGTGTGTTACAAGATTAAAGGGAACATTAGAAGTAAGTAAGTATTATTTTGTTATCAAATTTTATTTTCTCAGGTTTCTAGAAACTGGTGTAAACCAAGGTGAGATTTTATGTTTGAGTAGATTAAGTGTTTTGTACTGCATTGAAATTGTCTAAATCTAATTGTAGGAATTTTCGAACTATGCAACATGTGTTTAATACATAGTGTAAGCCAAGACCTAAGCTTTCACGGTGAGATTTTTACAGAATGTATCATCTGCACCCTATTTGCGTAACTCACCATTTATCACAATCTCAATGATTTTGAAGGATGTTGCTAATCCATTGCTGTGCCATGTTCGAAAAACTTATTTGCTCAACAATGTAGCGCATTGAACGTTGTTGGACTGGTAAAATGTCGGACTGTTAGTGAGTTACGCAATTATCCCGGTCCGAGAGCTAGTTGCGACCTTGTTTGGAACCTATCGTCTGTCCAACTTGCTGCATGCAATCCTAGTTTACTCCTACTGCCATAGCTCGATCACTTTGTCATGATTTCGCCCCGTCTACCATGTCCTCTGCTTGCAAAATCTACAATCTACTTGAACGTGGTGAGTGATGTAACATTTGTAGCAATGATATCATTCATTCATTATCTCCTGATGAAATTAATTCGTAAGTGAGTAACTACTTACTTAGTAAGCACACAAGTTGTTAATTATAATCGTGTTCACTCATCACTTTTTTATACACATTCAATTTATTGTTTTTTTTTTTAACCGCATGTCACTTTTAATGCATCTTACTTATCGTCGATCAAAGTCTTGTGTAACATGTTTTAAATATATATTTTCATCTACGAAACATCAGCTTATTTAATTCCAGTGCTGAAACCTAAGCCAAGTTCAACCAGATTTTTTTAAGTTTGACATCTCGCAGTTCGTCGTCTGCTGTCTTGACTGTCGATGCCTCAATAAATTAAGGCCCCCAGCCAGGGCTTAAACATCTTAAAAACTAGGCGAGTACACGCTAAGGGCACCCCCTGTGGGATACGGACCTCGGCTTAGGGCATCGCTGGGAGGCAAGGGACAGGCTGGATCGGAATTATTTAGGGACGAATTTAGGCTTAGCAGCGCGGGTTGGCTCGAGCAAGGGTCGGGGGTTAAACCAGCCAGGCACTGGAATTAAATAAGCTGATTTTCTAGACCTATAAATTGAACGGATTAAAAAAATCACCATAATCTCAATGCCTTCATTATCATCATCATTGAAAGCCTTTTTCCATTCACTGCTGAGTATATGCCTCCTCCTTTTGTGCCATGCTTCCCTGGTATGTTTGCGAGTCTTGCTTCATGTGCCTGTAATTTCACCGAGCCCCCAATTTTACCCTTCTAACTTGAATAAGCAATGCTGGCGGCAGGAAAAGGTTTCATGCAAAAATTAATTCTTTTACAAAGGAGCTCTTAAGTCATTCAAAGATATATCATCATCATCATCATTGGCAGCCTTGTTCCACCCACAGCTGGGTATAAACATCCTCCTTTTTGTGCCATGCTTCCCTGGTATATGCGAGTCTCATTCGCGTCTTTACCGCGGTCTTCTGCAGGTTGTCCACCCATCCATCTTGTCTACCAACGCTCCTACAGTTTCTCAGCAACCATTCTCATATTGTAATATCTATTTCAAATCTTATTTACCTATTACGACATCCATTACGTGAAGATGCTCTATACTTAGTGATGATATCTTATTAACTAAGCTATAATTTTAGTTGAAAATTTTCCTCCGCAGTATCAACAGAGTGGCTGGTATGGAAAATTTTATAACACACAACAGAAGGGAATCATTACCCAAACCTTTCATTATAAATGTATTATTTATTACTAGCTTCTGCCCGCGGCTTCGCCCACGTGGATGTCGGAAATTATCCCACGGGAACGTGCTAACAGGATAAAATGTACCTATGTGCTTCCCCAGAATGCCATCTATCTCGCGGGCCCTTTGTGGCTAATTACAATAGAAAACCAATTGTGTCTCATTAGTGGTGATTAAGAGGGTACCTATATGATATCTTTACCTAAGTACCAACCTAATTAAAAAAAAAACTCAATAACAGAAAATTAAATACCTACCTACCTAAATAAACCTATTTCTGATGATAACTAATCTAAACTCAATAAATAAGCAAAATCCCTAAAAACTAATATCTATACGAATGACTAATCCTACCTAACAGTATTATAAAATAACCTACGGTCACTACGTACACTATCAAATATACTACCTATACTTTAAAATTAAAATCTATACCTACGACTTATATAAAAATAAACCTAAATAACTCTAAAATCTAAAAGGAATAAAATGAACTCCATTGCGGGTGACTTAACCTACGACAAACTTATTATTTGCGGTTGGTGCAGTAATCTGGTCTAGGGATCGAACCGCAAAATTAAGTTTGTTTTTTATTGTATATACTTTTTCGGGATAAAAAGTACCCAGTGTGGTGCCCAGGATATTAAAGAATAATTATACCAAGTTTCATCGTAATCGAACCGGTAGTTTTTGCGTGATGCCTGAAAAAACAGACAGACAGACAGACAGACAAAAATTTTTTTAATCACATTTTTGGGTTCGGTGTCGGTCTAGTAACACCCCCTGCCATTTATTTTTTTGATATTTTCAATGTACAGAATTTTCACTTCTACAGATTTATTATAAGTATAGATACCTTGCCTTTGGCTTAAAGCGAAGACTGGTCAGTAGGTATTTGAATTTAACCCAGGAATTATCCTGGGTTAAATTCAAATACCTACTGACCAGTCTAATCTAACAATTGTTATTATTTAGATAATAACAAGCGTGTACATACAAGCAGCATTCAGCCCGTTATTAAACGGGCTGAATGCTGCTTGTATGTACACGCTTGTGTAAGAGAATATTGTTCCTAAGTACAATTTGTGTTAACTAGTGTCAGAAATATAATATGAAGCGTATTTAAATATTAAGCAAGTTTTTGCCCGATAATACGAGAGGGCAGAGGTGATAAAGGTTTAATGAGTCAGCAGTTGATAGCTGTTCGTTATTAGACAGATATGTACGTCTACCGTCTGACCAATATTAATTTAAAAGAGATTAACACAGTATCAGATTATTATTACCTTGATAAAAAAATATGTGAATTAAATACTAATAAAGTCAAAACTGTATATTGAATATTAAAAAAAAAAAACTTGTTACGAGGTGACACTACAAGGGAATAAGCCTGATGCAGAAAATATAGTTTTTGGATTTTTGTCCGTTTGTCGGTGTTCCGGATTACGGCTGAACGGAATTAATCAATGAAATTTGGCACACAATTTACATAGTTCGTAACCTGGATTAACACAAAGGGTAACCCTTTTTTTTGGTTGGGAAATCACCAAATGCGGACCCCGTCGAGCGAAGATAGTAGTTAAGTAAATAATAAAGAAGCTGTTTATAGTAAGTAATAAGATTGGCTATAGTTATTTTGGTCTACAAATTAAAAAAATAAGGTAAATTCTGAGAAAACGACTGATAGAAATGAATAAAAGAAATAATTCAAACCCAAATAGCCTAAGATAAAGGTAGGAAGGAGGATAATATATAACTTGAAATCTTAAGTTAGATTAACAGGGACGTGACCAGGCTATCAGAAATCCAAGGAAGGTCACAATGACAAAGATAATGATGATTACAAATCTTCGCCTTAATAATAGAGGGTTTTCCACACGTTAACGCCTGCTGGTTGATGCCCATAATGCGTATGTTTTACTAAGCAAACAACATATTTACTTGTCACCAACTATTAGTAACACTATACTTTATGATGACCAAGATGACTTGAAGAATGCTCTGGAAGGTACAGCTGGATGTATGGAAATATTTACTTTACAATACGTAACATCAAGTACATGAGTAATTATGGCTAAAACTACGGTCGTTTCTTGCCAATGGAAACCGTTTTTGCGTTTTTTTAGGGCTCATTTTCAAAGGATCGTTATGAAAGAGCATACTGAAAATAAAACACATGCAAACCTATATTAATTAATAGTCGTGCCATGATAGATCCCTGTAATTCTATTGGTTCCTAGTAGAATTGTTTCAGAAAAACATGGAGGTTAGAAATAAGTATCAAAGTATCTACACTGGTACGCAATAGTAGATTATGCACCGAGGGGCTAAAGTTGTGTCTTATGTCACGGGCGTCATATTGAATCTCGAGCGCAATGAAGGATTCGGGATTTAACTCACGAGCGAAGCGAGGGAGTTAATACAAGAATCCTGAATGCAGCGAGGGATTCAAGCTAGCCCAAGGCAAAGACACCTTTAGCCCAGAGGAGGATACTCTACTTTTTACACCTACTGTGAGAAAATAATAGCCATAGTACGAAAAACAAAGTATTTATTAAATAAAAAAACAGTAAGAACAACATATTTAGAACTAGTTAGTTATATGCACTTACATATTTACTCACAAAATCCACAGCAATCTTTGCGCAGTTTACTTAAAATAAATTAACTAATGTTACAGCCAATTACTATTACGGTATTACGGCGCGGCACGGTATTTCTTATTACTAATGCCAGTTTTAATGTTATTCCATTCCTTTTAAAAAATGGTTCGTAGTTATCTAACTATTCTTACAATATTATGTCTTCGAAAACATGGCAACGATATGAAGTCGTTATGATTTTGTAGGAAATCGAGAATATCATCCACGCGTAGTAAGGGTATCGAGAATAGCTTTCCTCTTTCTGGCACCAAAGAGTGTTTGTTAGTACTATACTGCCAATTTAGCTGAGCATGTGAGATTCCAAATTCAAATCACATTATTGACCAGCGGGTCATAATGAAATCCAGTACAACATTATTGACCGGCTGTGCCCCCGGCCACTAATGACTCACTTTAGGTTAAGGTTGCTTGACATATAATTTGACATTTTCGAGCAGGTGGTGTGAAAAGAATATTTGTTGTTAGAGCTATCACATTCGAGAACTAGTTAGTGACAATCACTTACGACTTTCTGCATTCCTGGTACTCCCGGATACAGAGTAACCATCACACACTTTACGCTCTGTTTTTCCTTCGCGAGCCAACAAAGCAATGTTTGAGAATAATGAAGAATATCATTTCATTGTCCATTTTCCTTGTAAGCTTTGTTTGGTCAATTATTTGCACGAAACCCGCTTCTGAGATGCCCACTCGATACGGACAGGTACTGAGAAATAGTGATGATGACGACTTGTCAGTAAATATCATGGATGAATTCGCGAAAAACTGGGTAACAGTTCTTTGAGCGGTGCTACTTACCTACGATTTTTGTTGACATTTTACCTAATATTAGACACAAATAAAGAACAGTGGTGGTGGCCCAGTCGTAGGTTCGAACCTACGACTGGGCCACCAAATAATTTACAAAAAGTAAAGCGCCTGTCTGGACAGGGGCTTTACTTTTTGTAAATTATTTCATCACCAAACCGGTGACGGCAAAAAAATTGTGTGGAAACCGGCATGCCCCACATCCAAAAAATCGCAGACATGTGACAACTGCCAACCCGCACTGAGTCGGGTGGTGGATTACAGCCCACTTTCTCTCACAGAAAAGGTGTCTGTGAGAGAAAATGGGCTCTAATTTACAGGAAGAAAATCTGAAACGAACCATAATTTATTTATACAGACCCCTTTATGCTCTCCCTCTAGGAATGTGCCCTAGCAGGCGTTGCACCGGGTTAGTTCTAGAATGGTCTGTTCTTCATGTGGATCACGGTGGTACCTATTTTTAGTGAGGTAAGAATTCCACACTCGTCGATCATGACCTGGAGGACAAAACATTAACCCTTCGTATGAACGAACGGAACATGGAAAGAAAGAAAGAAAGAAGAAAAAAAGAAAGAAAAAGCATTTATTTGCGGCAAACATGACGCATAAAAAAAAGGACATAAACACACAAAAAATAACAAGTTGGGGGTAAACATGCGTCACATTCACGCAAAACGGCCATCGCTCAGCATAATGCTAAGACCCTATACGAGACAGAGCCCCAGCGCTGGTTTTCAGCGGCAGCCGGCGCTGACGTGATGACGTTAACCAGTGCAGCATGCAATTATACATAAATAAATAAAACAACAATCAAAACAAGAAATAAAATAAACCATTACAACATATGATTCGACACAAACAAAAAACAACAATCAAAGCATGAAATAAAATGAAATATAATGGATCCTCGCGGACACAATGGCTTTTTAATTATTTCTGTAATTACGGTACTCAACCGGTGAAACCCTCCTCTATTTCTTATCTAATTGTAAGAAAGCTTGAACTAATTTGTATCGAAATCGAAAAAGTGTTGAAGCAACCTGCAAGTAGGCCATAGAAGATGTTGATGTTACTTTTTAACCCCCGACGCAAAAACGACGGGGTGTTATAAGTTTGACGTGTCTGTGTGTGTGTGTGTCTGTGGCATCGTGGCTCCCGAACGGATGAACTGATTTTCAATTTGTTTTTTTTTGTTGAAAGGAGAATTTGTCAGCAGTGTTCTTAGCTATGTTTGGTGAAAATCGGTCCAAGATGGCCACCGCCACAAAATGGCGGATTACATTTATTTTTTCGCAACTCCCTCAATATGGATATTATTAATGTTCAAAATCAAAGTAAACGTTTCTGTCAAAATTAGTCGATTTCCTGCACAGCCCCATAATACCTATCTAACACGGTATCGAATATTAAAAAACGAAACGATTTTTATTTCCACAATAAGATGCGATAGCCCTGTTACCTACGGCTGTATGTTGACATGACAATATTTACAAATCCTTGACAAAACTACGGCTTACTAAGTCAATGGAGTCATCACAACACATTCAATAAATCCGAGAATCAGAGCTTATTGTCAAACACAGACATAGGTAAAGTCAATATTTTGGTCAGGACGACTTTGCGCATGAGTCATCTAAGATACTACGTAGACATCATCATCTCTAGCCTTTTCTCAACTATGTTGGGGTCGGCTTCCAGTCTAACCAGATGCAGCTGAATACCAGTATTTTACATGGAGCGACTGCCTATGTGACCTCCACAACTCAATTACTAGGTAATACGATACCCCTTGGTATGACTGGTTGTCAGACTTTCGGGCTTCTGACGACCCGTAACGATTGTCAAAGATCCACGAATGATAGCCGGGACCAACGGCTTAAAGTGTTTTTCGAGGCACGGAGAGGTCTTGATATGTAAAGATGGTCACCCATCCACGGACCAACCGCGGCAAGCGTAGCTTAACCTGATTAATCGACCCGTGCGGCTGTTACTACTTAGCCACAAGCCCTAATTAATCGACTCGAAGAATTTATTTCAAGAAAATCATTTACAGGCACTTTTGAACTGCCGAGGAGTCGGTCGAAGGGAAATTACTTATGCCACTATGAAAAGCTGAGGCAGGAGAAAGACAAACGTCATTCACTTTACAACGTAACGAAGCCGAGGGGCAGACTGAAGAGCCCTAACAGCTTCTTCAAATCGACCATCCCACTTCATGAAGGTAGCTCTACTGCGGCACTATTAAAACTGCCTATGTTGAGCTGGTCGATTAGAAGCCAGGTGGGCCGCTGCAGGCACCACTTGGTCAGGTGGTGGTACTCCAGAAACCCGCACTGCGACTGTGGAGCCTTTGTCTTACTCTGTGCACTATCACCTGCAGTATGAAAGACCTTTGCAAGGCCAACGATAACGCTGTCAAAGTGGCCAAATTCTGGTTGAAGCTGACGATGCGAGGAAGAAAAAAAAGGAGTGAGAAAGATAGTTGCTTATTCTAAAGCGTAGTGGATTCCTATGGAGCAAAACGGGCAAGAATCTCCATGGGTATATTGACCATCATTTCTCATTTAATAATTACCACGCTTTCAAAGATGTTTTTCACTCAATTAATTACTTTCTCAAGGACCGGTGGACATCACAGTCAACAAGCATACACGGCGACTTTTAATTAGCGTTATAGCCATTAAAAGTTACTTTACACGACTTGTAGGCGTGTCTGTACTCCTAGTACATCATCCATCGGAATGTTTTTTTTTACAGGCAATAATTGGAGTTTTGAGGGGCTCGTGGCTAAGTAGTAACAGTCGCACGGGTCGATCGAACAGGTTAAGCTACGATTGTCGCGGTTGAAAAAGGTTGAAAGTCTACAATATGGCCAGTATCCCTTGCCATGCCGTCCTGATTTGCGTAGGCCTTAATCAGTTTTTCACCTTTTTTAACAAACTCTGTGGTAGCATTAATACAACTTATTCATTTGTACTTAACACGCAAAACACAGACAGGTCAAAAGATTACTGACATGATACTCGTATCATCAAAGTAATTATTATCCATCATGCATACTCAAACGATCGATTGTCAGTTGATTATCTTAATAATTTGTTGATAATATGGGTTGTAAGTCTTTCACATTTTGTAAAATGTTGGTAAACACCGATGGCTCGTTTTATGGAAAGCGGTTACTGCCGAAACACTTGCAGCATAGGCCACCACTGGTTTCTGAAAGCCTAGTCTCTGTTAGTAATTCTACTGCCAAAATTCATAACTATAAACTACTAACTAATGCCCGGTTTACATTGATCTAGGTCCAGCGATCGAATCCAGCGATGGATTGCTTACTGGAAAAATGTAAACCGGCACTGGAATGCTCAGTGCATCCAGTCCAGTAACTGGATTGGCGGTCTACTTTCGAATCCAGTGCGACTGGAATAATGTAGACGGCCAATCCAGTGCCATTCCAGTGCGTAGCAAGAGTAATTGAGCACGTTTGAAACATTTTCGAAACTGATCTCTTCTTGAAATCATTGTCACTGTAGTGTTCACACTTCAACGGCTTCTAAATAACTGGAATAATGTAGACGTTACAGATCCAGTCCAGCACTGGACTGGATTCTCGCTGGATCACTGGACTGGAATAATGTAAACCGGGCATAACGTTGTTTTGCAATATAGATTATTTCTAGCTGCCCGGCGCTACTTCATTCGCATGGTGTCCAACCCCCTTACTCCTACACTACTCCTACCCTATTCTACCCTACTTCTACCCTACTCCTACCCCACTTCTACCCTACTCCTACCCTATTCCTACCCTACTCCTAACCTACTATTAACCTACTCCTACCCTACTCCTAACCTACTCCTACACTATTTAAAACCCTTAATTTAATAAGTGCTTCAATTCGAGTGGACCCAAGTCTACCGTACCGAAGAGACGATCGTCAAATATTTGACGGGAAAGTAGGTAGAACAGTTTATATGGGAAAATGAAATTGTTGTTTTTACTATCTTCCTCCCAATTTTTCCATATTTTCTCACCGTTTAAACCTTCCCTGGACTACGACAAACATTAATTTTAAAACCCAAATCAGCTAAATCGGCACAGCCGTTCTCGAGTTTTAGCGACTCAAACGAACAGCAATTGATTTTTATATACGAGTATATAGTTGTTTTGCCATATAAATTATTTCTAGCTGCCCGGCGCTACTTCGTTCGCGTGGTGTCCTACCCCCTACCCTACCCTACTCCTACCCTACTCCTACCCTACTCCTACACTACTCCTACCCTACTCCGATATTTTACGGACTGTTATTGGTTAAAATTAAGACTCTTGTATCTTTACCAATAATGCAAAAAGAACTCATAGCTTTGCATAGTAGACCGTCCCATGAAGTAGCTATCACAAGTAAAATTAGCTTACGAATCTATTTATATGTCCAGTTTAGCAATAAAAAAGCAAAACGATTCATTTCTATTTATAGGAACCGAGCATAAATCGTAAAAAATAACATTTATGTTTAATGGAAACAAGATACCGCAGAAATCTATTAACGTATGCAGGTATCTATAAATAAATAAATAAATAGCGGCCAATCTCAATTCTCCAGCGCGGGAGATATTATAGTGCACAAGTGTACGCGCAGACACATTCTCATAGTCCGCTACACCATTAGTCCTGCGCCTGATCTCTCTCCAGTCGTGTCGGATAAATATATATTATGCAGATATGCTGTTCGTAAGTTATTAGGTGCTATCCGAATAATACTGTGCAGAAAAGTTAGCAACATAGCTGTGTATTTAGACATAAACCAAAACTATGGAGACAGGCGTTTCAGTAAATCAAGTAAAATAAATGAGTAGGAAAAATGGAATTAGACAGATGGCTCACGTTTCTGGCAGTCAGCCACAAAGGTATCTAGCAATATAGCACGTTTAGTACCACGTGTAGAAAGAATGGTATCTGGTACGGTCAGCAACAAAAGTCGGTTAACAGTTTAGTTGTTTAAATCTTAATTATTAAGCAAAATATTCTTAAAAAACATATAGTAATAGAATATTTAAGAATAATTAACTCTTTGCTATTACATGAAATAGAAAAAACCAATGTATCGCATCATTTTTTATCAATTTAGATGATTTGTAAAAGTAACAGAGTTAATTGACTTTTGTTGCTGACTGTACTCGTATCTGCTGATTATATAATAATAAATATTGATTTGTAATAACTAATTCGGGGAAACGTGCCGATACGCATGTTAGTGATGAGCGAAATTAATTTTGTGGCTTTACTAACAAACGAGAATATTCGGTTTTAGGCCTGGTTTTGGTGCCTTAGGCGGTCCCTGTATATCTACAATAAGTTTGCGTAATAGTAGTCGTTTGGGATCCAATGAGTATGAATTTTGCGTATTGCTAATGAATGTGAAAATATTGCGAAATAAAATTAAGTAAATCGCGCTCAAACTTATGTCCAATATTATTGTGCAATCTTCAACGCTAATCCTAAATGGTCAAAACATTGCGCAGTTCGTGATATCTTCTTTCTACTTACTAACTTAATACAAATCGTAAGATCATCCACTGACAGACTACGTGCAAAATTTCAAAGCGTAGTGATTCCACTACGAATATATTGGTTGAAGAAATTTCACTGCATATATTAAATACAATACAATAATACAAAAAATACAATGCAATATATTGGTTGAATTTTTGTTTGCGAAACGAAATTGAGCACTACGGAAGGATTTTGGAAATTCTTGGATGTAGCGTATGTATGGAACTTGGTCATATTTTAAGTCGGTACTTTGGACTTCCGTTTATTAGTAAAAATGTGTGGAGTTATCGTTTTTCGGAAACTCATCCTACTAAGAGGCTACTGAGAATTTTCTGACGGGTAATTCTATTGGGCAAACAGCTTGTAGTATAAGGGTCGGGTCGCCTAACCAGAAACTATGATAAAAAAAAATCTTAAAGAACCAAGGAAACGGAAAAAGCGCCGAACAAAAAAAAAAATAACTTGTTCAAGAAAATTATATTTTTTTTAAAGATTTCTTTCTTGTTACTTTTAACGAATCTACCTACCAAGCACCAGGAGTACATACAATGTAGGGTCCAATATCTCACATAACTCGAGAACCAGAGTATTCTTCAAATCACGATGAAACAGAACGTTAAACATATGTAAATTATCATTCTGTCTAGATGAAGATGATGCTATCTTCAAATGATTGCCTGAAACAGAACCGTGTTTCAAATTCGTTTAGCGCTAAACGCATTTAGTGCTTCCTGGTGCAAGCGATGTCGAACACAAGGTTCTATTACAAAAACAAGCCCACAAGTGGCATTAAATACGTCCTTTATGAGATTCGAGACTGTCTCGTACGGCAGTGTTCGCAAGAGCGTCGAGAGTTCTGGGCTCGATTCCCAGGTCGGTTAGTGTTAGGGTTTTTCCATCAGGAATTTCACAGTAGTCTGGATTTTTGACTGGATGATGGCAATAGGCTCGCCTCCTATTACGCCCCATGAGACGTGAACAAACTGGCGAAATGTGGGCAACTCTTCGGTGATAACAGTAGTGGTGACATCAGTGCAATAGTACAGTAAACAGTTCAGGGTAGCGGGATCGTCCGAAAGGGTTACCGTTGCCCTGGAACATAAAGGGCTAATGAAGGAACACGGGTGGGTTTTAGTCAGTAAGTGTCTGACACTCCCTTGCTCCACCCAGCGGGAGGGGTCATTTGATGATGTCCAATCCGCACAAAAAAAAAAAACAGTTCAATGTACATTTAGGTATGCAAGGTTAGGAAAATCCGAAAAACAGAGAAGAGGTTTTCCCCACTTGATGGTGGATAGAATAACAAACTGCGCACTCGGTAGTACTTGCTGAACACGGTAGCTCAGGCTAGTGGAACTCCAAAACATTAATAATGATAATACCATATCACCTATAGTCCATTTATAATAGCATTAGAAAAAAGAGGCTCGTAGAAGCAGGAATGCAAAACATTTTATTTCAAAGTTATGATAAAACAATTTTAAAGGAGATGCTTAAATTCTAATTTTCTTGCGTTTTTTGCAATTTGCAGGTCAGTGTAAGGTTGTATCTTAATAAAAATAATATGATGCGCAACAATAAGAAATATGTAGGCAATAATACAATTTTAACCTTAAAAATCATCAATACATCCCTTTAAATTAGAATTGCTCCGAATTCGTCTGATTTCGCGGGCTACTGCAGCGCATCCACCTTAATTAAAATAAAATTCGGTAGAATTATAGTGAAACGAATAACGTTCCAAGTATTGTTCATCCCTGCTTCTTTTAGGTTTTTAGCATTGACACTGTAATTTTAAACTGGAGTTATATAATATAAATAAATTAAAGCCACATAATTTCATAAGATAAATAGTTAAAATGGTTACAATTAAGTGTGACAGCTGCTGTAAAAATAGATCATAATAAATTCGGCGTCTATCATAATGTAACAATGTTTATTGTATTTTTGTTACAAAGTGTGCATTAAAAATAACCTTTTTTAACTTCTTTCTAATGCTATTGTAAATGGACTATAGGGATGTCAAATGTACAGACGCCAGCACATCAAGCTACTACAATCTGTGAAATTTCTTTAATAGATTTTCAACTTTATCATTAAAGCATTAAGGTTCAAAGTTGGTTGGGAAAATTTGAAAGTTTCGGGTAGCTTGACCTGCTGGCGTCTGTTCTTCAAATGTGATAAGTAAGTTTAGGTCTGAAATACTTAGTTTAAGTAATTTCTAAAAGTAATAGATCCTGAAATAGAACGGAACTAGTACAATGCTCATACTGAATAATGTTTCAAGCAACAAAAATTTTTTACATAGATAATTCTTGTTGTTTTTTTCTGGACAGACAGAGGCGGAAGGAGAGTGGGGGATAGTAAGTTTTTTTTTAATTATTATTATTATTTTTTTTATACTGTTTGTTAGGTTAGGTTAGGCAGTAGGGTAATGGCTAATAATAAATAATAATTCTTGTTGGGGGTAGTAGATTATGCGTACAAATACCTACCAACTTTTTTTCCCTTCATTTGGTGTTATTTTTATTTTGTGTGTCTTGAACTGTCTTAATAAACTTTATTCTTTCTTTCTTAATACTCGTATGCGTTGGTCTGTAAATTGGCTCTCAGTAAATCAAATATAAATTTCGTTTACCTAACCCATTTGTAAGACGTTTCACATTTATTGAAAACTAGCTGACCCGACAGTCGTTGTCCTGTCAATATTGCAATAATTCATACAAAATCTATAGGATTTTTTTTTTCAAATTCGGGGAAACTGAAAAAAAATTCTATAGGATTTTTTTTTTCAGTTTTCCCGAATTTGAAACTATTCTTTCCAATTTTTCTTTCCCTATGCACCTGATTTGAACTATTACTGTAAGGTATTTGTGTCTACTTTTATTATTCCGTAATGTGTGTATGCGCTTATATGAATAAACCAGTCAGCTACCCGTCTCCGTGTTTAATTGACGTCCCATTTGGCGACGAGAAATTCGAATTCCAATTCATCTGCCTAGCCTTTTCCCAACTATGTTGGGGTCGGGCTTCCAGTCTAACTGGATGCAGCTGAATACCAGTATTTTACATGGAGCGACTGCTTATCTGACCTCCACAACCCAGTTACTGGGTAATACGATACCCCTTGGTAAGACTGGTTGTCAGACTTTCGGGCTTCTGACTACCCGTAATGACTGTCAAAGATCCACGAATGACAGCCGGGACCAACGGCTTCAAATTCGAATTCCAATTGCGTGTTAAATTGTAATTAACAATGTCGACCGGTCGACTAGAACCATTTGACATCAATTCGAAGCAGTGACTGTCGTATATTTGCCGGGTCAAGCAGTACAGACGCCAGCAGGTTAAGCTACCCGAATCTGTCAAATTTTCCCAATCAATCTTGAATCTTAATACTTTAGAGATAAAGTTGAAAATCTATTAAAGTTTGACAGATTGTAGTAGCTTGATATGCTGGCGTCTGTACATGTTACCTAAATGAGATAAAAGATAACTTGTGTGTGCCGTTATTAATTACGGGGGGTTCGTGTGTCGCGAACATTTTAAGACAAAAAAAGCCAAATCGGTCCAGCCTTTGTCAAGTGTTGCTCTTACCAACGAGCAGCATTTCATTTTTATTTAAACATAATATATGTAGGATGAGTATTTTAATGTAAGTCTATGATGAATGGAACGTAACGCATGAGAGAGAGAAGGAACAACAGTGAGAGAGAGAGAGAGAGTAACAAATGGCGGATCAGGACTTGAAGGGGACGGTTGTCATTTTTTTATGGAGAGTAAAGACGAAGATTTAATAAATATAATTAAGAAGATATATATATAAACTGTTTTCTATCATTTTACTTGCCCCCACAATCCCCATTCTACATATAATATAGAAGATAAATCAAATAAATGATTTACTGCCATTTTCGCACCTAAAAACGTAATGCATTGAATTGTAGGCAGTCCTTGTATCACGTATTCACCATCAAACAAAAAACCTGCGAACATAAATCTGAAAATATCCCCCTTATCTAATTAATTTGAGCTTATCTGTCCAATATTGAAGTGTATGTTAAGTTATCAATTTCGTAATAACCCTTATCTCAGTATTATTACAGTGGTTTCAGTACGGCATTTGTAAACTAACAACAACATCTCATCATCTGCCTAGTCATTTCCCAACTATGTTAGGGTCAGCTTCCAGTCTAACCGTATGCAGCTGAATACCAGTATTTTACATGGAGTGACTGCCTATCTGACCTCCACAACCCAATTACTGGGTAATACGATACCCCTTGGTAAGACCGGTTGTCAGACTTTTGGGCTTCTGAATAGTAACGACTGTCAAAGATCCACGAATGACAACCGAGAACCACGGCGAAGCACGGAGGGGTCTTGGTATGTGAAGATGATCACCCATCCACGGACCAACCGCGTCAGCGTAGCTTAACCTGATCGATCAAACTGTGCGGCTGGTACGGCACGGGCGAGTTGTAGGTCGTGGGTTCGAACTCGGGCAGACACTTCACCTACTTTGTGTAATTAATTGCATCACCACTGGTCTCAGAATGGTTAAAGAAAACATCGTGAGGAAACCGGCGTGTCCTGGAACTAAAAATTCAACTGTCAAAATGAAAGCCGCCATTGCTACTGATAGTGTATTACGCAATTACCCCTATGGTCGTCAGACGCACTTGAATATCTAAAAATGAATTCATGATTTAATTTTAGTTCTAATTTCTTGAATGAGGTAAGAATATTCCGTAATAATAATCTATCGGATGTTTAAATAAATACATTGTTTTACTTCCGATACTCGTGCGGTTATATGTAGGTCAACGTACTATTAGAATGTATTATTAATTTATTATTATTGTAATGTAATATAATATAATTGCGTTTAACACTATTATTGAACTTGATGACCTTTGCGGGTTATTTCCTTAAAGCGTGTAATGTTTTAATGATCAATAAATTCTTGCATGGTAGTATAGTATTTTATATTATTATTGTTACAATAAATTACTTGCAGTTATTATTTTAGATAATAACCATGATCATGCACTTCAATCACACACACTTACACTCATTCACCCGCCCATACCCACATACACCAACACACACACCCACATCAATCAAACTCCACATATCACCTACTAGTTCACATACACTCACACTTCTCACTCACGTATAGACCATTTCCTTATTATATTATGGGTAATTTAAATTTTATACAATGTAGCATTTAAGTTAGTTTTAAGTCATTCAAAATTTAATTTAATTAATAGTACAACCAACCATACTTTTTGTTGGCATTTTATTGTTGCAATATCGAGGGAAATTAAAGGCGCTGGAAACCGAAATACAGGCATTGCCTAGTTTGGTTGCAGTGACTACATCCACCTATTAGAAATTAATGCTGCCAAACTATTTTTCTGTAACCTATTATTTAAGTTATTTGAGAAATAAGTTTTTTGAGAAAATAAATTTATTATTATTTTAATTTTATTTTTTGTAAATTATTCCATCACCACTGCGCTCACAACGGTGAAGGAAAACACCGTGAGGAAACCGGCATATCCTAGAATAAAAAAATCAGCGACATGTGAAATCTACCAACTTGCACTGGGCCCGCGTGGTGGATCATGGCCTGCCCCTCTCAAAGAGAGGAGGCGTGTGTGGCTGCGTCCCAGCAATGGGAACATTATAGGCTGATGAAGCACTTCTGATACACGTTGTATACATTTTAATGCACCTCATGATGGTGTCAGTAACAGTTTGAGATATCAACCTTTCATGTAAGACTTGACTTTACGAGAACAGCTGTAATAACACTCTTTCGTAGGTACTGCGGCTGTAGGTCAGACTTTAGATTGAAAAAACGGAAGAAGAAACTCGTCGGGGCCGGATACCTATTTTTTTTTTTCAAGAAGGAACAACAAACAGCTTCAATATAAGACACAGAAACAAGAAATACACAAAAGAACAAGAAATATAGACAATATTGCAGCCCACAACGCTGTTCACAGATTAACGATAGGATAACAAACAACACAATGTATAGACAAAACTGTGCATAACAATGTCAAGGAGTATGGAAAAACCACTTTTAACGAAACTGGCGTTTTATGTTGGTTATACCTACTGCTAAACATAAGCCTGCCTCAAAAGTTCAACATAATGATAAGTATTTAAAGGCTAATCAAAAGTAAAAGCTTTTAACTCATTGTGACAGTTAAAAAATATGAATTTCTTTGAAGTCAATTTTTACAAATACATCAATCATACCTGATAGAAGGGGATAGATTAGTTATTGACCTGCTCCCAAAAGCCATTACATAAATATCTCACCTACTTCCTAAATTAGGCGCCATAAATATTCCGGTACGATACCGTTTATTATCACAATAATTGTATGAAAAACAAATAGCACCAAATCCCTAGTGACATAATCTGGTTGAAGTGTTGGACGCGATGACCGTAATACGAAGACATCCGTCAAACACGTGCTGTGTGTATCTTCTGTACTCCTGGTACTAAGATAATGAACATCGGCCTTGTATAGGTCGACCAAGAGTTTTGGTTTCATCTTTGCTTTGTTTCTTCGAGTCTAGTTTTTACTGTTTACTACGAGATATTTAGAACATTTTTATCATGAGAGTATGCGCATCTTGTATAAATCGCTATCAAAAACATTAGTTCCACGGACGCTCACGTTGCTGTCAGCGCCAAAATGGCGAAAATCAAATTTCTTCATTTTGTCATCGATATTATGAAGTCCAGCGTACTTATTTATTAATATAGGTTACACACTATTACACGTTCAGAAACAACGAGGTTAGGTTTATGTTCATATTCTAATATTCTGTGAGAGGGATGTGCCATAATCCACCACGCGGGCCCAATGCGGGTTGGTGCTTGTTTACATACATACCATTAATGAACTTAGGGTTATTGGTTATTGGTGCTACTGGCCTGATTCCTTATTTAGCACATAACGCCTGTAATCCCCGAAGGGTTAATTAGAGGTCCATTGTACGTACACCCACATTTTTCCATTTCGCCCGGAGTCTTTGTGCCAAGTTGATGGCACCATTTCTAAACAAAAGCCCCCAATGCATGATGCCTGAAAGCATTGAAAAACTGTTTATGGACACGAAAATGCGTATTTACCACGGATTGAATATTGGACGAGCCTGTCATAATGAAATTCAGTAGGTAAGTAAAATCCTTTTTTATAATAATAATCATTCGAGTACCTAGTTCGTTATAATCAATCGAACAATCGACTCAGCCTTTCGACGTCCACTGCTGGACATAGATAGGCCTCTCCCAGGCTGTGCCACAACACCCTGTTCTCCGCCACCCAGCTAAATAGACCGACGACCTTCAAAAGGTGACAGGGACAGACTGGATCTAGGTATTTTATTATAATAATATCAAGTATCAACCATCTCCCTTTTTACAAGTTTCTAGAAACAATCCTATAACTATAGAAAAAACATCTAACGATAAAAAAAGACTATAGTTATCACGTTTTAGCATGATAATATCGGTCATTGACCTACCTACATTTTCTGACATTTTTTATTTCAAACACTGAAATAAAGTCCGTTAACGTCCTGAATGAATATCTATCGGCATCTTCAACATGTTCCAATGACGAAATACCGTACATAGTTTATCGTTTGGCTTCCTACGTAGAGATATTAGACAAAGAGCAATGACCGCTATTGCTATGCTAAAGCGCAATAACTGTAGTCTTTTTTATCACTGGGTGTTCTTTTTCCATCGTATTAGGACTGTTTCTACAAACTTATTAAAAGGGAAATGTTTGATACGATAAAATCCTTCATTATCAACAACATCCAGCCCTAATTCACACACTGCTGATCATAGACTTCTTTTTTCCTGTGCCATGCAGCCTCATCCAGGTCTTGCCCGCGGTGGCAACAATGTCGTCTGCCCATATTCTCGACGCCGGATGACCAACACCCCGTCTTCCAATCCTTGGACGAAAATAAAATCATTACTTAATAAAAAAAAAAAAAACATTATACCTACTTCATTACAAGAAAATCCAATTGTTTTACAACATCGTATTTCCCGAAAGCATTTTATCTTTCTCTCAACGCATATAAATAAACATGAGGTTTTAAGATAACGAAGTTATTTATAAATAAGACACCGTTACTGTTATGCATAATAACTATTTTTAAACTTGAGGCCGTTTTTTGTAGATATAAAAACTGTCTGTTGATAAACAAATTATAAAGTGTTTCATAACTTTACTGTGAATTATTGAGCAAGTAATGGATTGTTTTTGTTGTTAGAAATGTATTATGTTAATTTTGTGAAATGCTTTGAATATTTACTAAACTTGTCAAAAAATAAAAGGCCCGTTTTGACATTTGAGAATGCGTTCTTCCGGGCCCGTATCTTCGTTGACGGACTTAGAGAGTAGGTCTCCTGATTCTCAGCTTAAGCTGAGAGAAAAACCCCTCATACTATTTAATTACAGTACCTAGGAGCATTTATAACAGTCCTCTTCATTTCCCACGGAGAAAATCTGTTTGGCAAAACCAGCACCCGAATTGCGGATATCATTTTGAAGTATGTTGCTAATCATTGCTTTATATTTTCGAACAATTTGTCTGCTCAACAACGTAAACAACGCAATGAATGTTGTTGAAATAACAAAATGAAAGCCAATCCTACTATTAGTGTGTTACGCAATTATCCTGCTGTTTGGCAAACATGGCATCTATCTATGGCAAAATATTTTTTATCAGCTAACATACTTAATATCACTATATCTATGCTTAATATGCAAAAGCATCATCATCATCATCTGCCTAGCCTTTTTTTTTTTTTTTCAGGATGGGAAATCATCAAATGACTCCTCCCGCTCTGGGTGGAGCAGAAGGGAGTGTCGGACTCTTACTGACTAAAACCCACCCGTGTTCCTTCCTTAGCCCTTTATGTTCCAGGGCAGCGGTAACCCTTTCGGACGATCCCGCGTCTCTTCTGCTGACATCTCTTTGAGGCGCACGTGGAACACATACGCGCCGTCCGGCACGGGCCTAGTCCTGATCGGACGGTGAGCTACCCTTTACTACGGTGGCCGGGAGTCGTCACGCGGCTCCCGACGCCCGAAGCGTCTCCCGCGGCGGCTGAGGCGTGAGGTGCGTTATCTGCCTAGCCTTTTCCCAACTATGTTGGGGTTGGCTTCCAGTCTAACCGGATGCAGCTGAATACCAGTATTTTACATGGAGCGACTGCCTATCTGACCTCCACAACCCAGTTACTGGGTAATACGATACCCCTTGGTAAGACTGGTTGTCAGACTTTCGGGCTTTTGACTAGTAACGACTGTCAAAGATCCACGAATGACAGCCGGGACCAACGGATAACGTGCTTTCCGAGACACGGAGGGGTCTCGGTATGTAAAGATGGTCACCCATCCACAGACCAACCGCGGCAAGCGTAGCTTAACCTGACCGATCGACCTGTGCGGCTGTTATTATTTAGCCACGGGCCCCTCCCCTTAATATGAAAAGCAAACTTCTAAAAATAGAAGTCACGTCCATTGAAGTATAATTAGTCTTTAATAAGTATCTAAACAGCTGATAACATATTTACTTATCTAACAAGTTAAGTTAAACCAATAGATACACAAGTACGTGTGAATGATCGATTTGTTTATGTAGGTACTGCATCAAATTTAAGAGGTCGCTGACCTGTCCTCCGTTGTACTCGTAAACTGTGAACTTTAGAGTTCAGTTGACTCCTGAACCTTTTATACGACCATAAGGTAGTTTAGTGCTTATAAATTGTAATATCATCTTCCTGAGCGAAAGTTTTTAGGAGATAGTTTTATTGGGTTATAAAATTATTATAGGTATATGGATTGTAGATCATCTCGACCTCTCAACTTTTAGCAGTCTGTCGAAAAAATAAAACCCAATTTTACTCATTTGCTTTTACTAAATGTTCGTCTGGCGTGCGCAGCGACGCTAGTACAGTCGCCAGCACATCAAGCTACTAAAATCTATCAAATTTCTTTAATAGATTTTAAATTTTATCGTTAAAGCATTAAGGTTCAAGGTTGATTGGGAAAGTTTTACAGTTTCGGGCAGCTTGATGTGCTGGCGTCTGTACCTTGCTGACTGGCTAAAAGTACTTATTACTTATTTACTACGGCCAAAAAATCCACAGAATCCTTTTTTTCATGAAGAAAAGGACAGAATATAAATATTAGTTTAGTCCTGCCAAATTAAAATACTCACTGGACAGTTTAGACGTGATTAAAAACATGGCTATTAAAAATATGTCAATTTACGTAAGGCGCTGACTAATAGGACAGGACTAAACTAATGTTTATCTTCTGTCCTTTTCTTAATGAAATAGAAAGAAAAAGATGAACTGAACTTAAATTTAGTTTAGTTTGTGAACAAGGGAATCAGCGCCATTATGTTATAATATTAAGCTTGAATATTCTGCTAGATAGAATAAATGTATCAACTAACTCATACGGAACTTAGAACAAAACTCACAAAACAAAAAAACAGTAAAAAGACAAGTGAACTGCGGAAAATCCCAAGATACGAACGGCTAAGCTTTTATAACCCTCGCTGAGTGTAAGACTGTGTTGTGCAGTAACCTTGTACGGGGGTAACCTCAGCAGCCGGGGTCAACTGTAACGTTTGACTTATTTGCTGAAGGGACGCTGTTACACCGGACTGGGAATTTATTAGTGTACTCGTATATGGGTAAGATGGAAAATAAGTTTCAAAGATAAAAAAAGCTTGATTGGTTCCAAGCCCCCCAGCTAGATGGACGGAAGATCTAAAGAAGGTGGCTGGGACAGACTGGATGCTGAAGGCGGAAGACAGGGTGTTGTGACGTAGCCCGGGAGAGCTCTATGTCCAGCAGTGGACTGCAATAACCTGAGTTGATTGAGGCTCCAAGACCGCATAGAGGGAGAAGGCAAACCTCATAAATGTTTTCATATCAAATGTTTTCATGATCATTGAATCAATATTTAAATAAACTACAATCTTACTACATTCTGTAAATATTTAAAGCTTTTATTCTTAAACGTTGCTTAAAGTTAAGTAGTGATTAGCGACTGCTTAACCATAAATTTTTGACGTTTAAACGTCACTTAACTTTAATCATCGTTTATAAATAAATTTTAATTAAGAGAAAAAAATATTCTGATGTAGATACACCATAAAAATCTGGCTGAAATTAACATAAATACGTCAGTCACTACGCTTTTGTTAATTTCATTACATAAAATAACCAGGCTTTCGAAACAAAAGCTCCAAGACAAAGCAGTTAGTCGAAGCCTTTAAACAACATTCAATATCATATTACTGGAGATAATATAACAATAATGAAATCATTTAAAAACCACATATTTTTGACAAGAAGGAAATACAATCACCATAATTTTGCTATGTTATTTCTCTGTTACGCGACGGTGTGACAGAAGGCCTACCTATAGCCTCGACTGTCATTTAGTTTTATCGGATGCTTACACGACCTCAGCATAAGGGTGTGGGCGCACAAGGTGAACCCATCAGTATATTATTATTATAATGAGGACCGTGTGAATTGAGCCTTTATAATAAGTGAACTTTATGGGAAATATGAGGATAGATAGGTATATAAAACTTTTATTTTCTCTACATACGTTATGAACTTAATGCTAGACTTTGAAAGTAGTGCACGAACAAGGAGCTAACATTGTGAAGTACTGGGGTAGCAGTGGGTGAAAGGTTGAAGAAGAAAAAGAATATTGCGTAATCTGAATCATTTTGAAGGATATTGCTAATCCAGTGCTTTATAATGTTCGAAAAAATTGTATACTCTCAACAACTTAAATAACGCATTGAATGTTGTTGAGCTCTCAAAATGAAAGCCATTCCTACTGTTAGTGTGTTACACAATTACCCTGCTGGAAAAGGTTATTATTATATATTTTTTTTTTGACAACGTCTGAAAGTTTTATTTACATTTAAAAACTAACATTTACTGTACCTTTAGTGAAAAGTGATATATCTCCACTTGTAGCAGTTTTGAGTTCTTTATACAATCTTGAAGCTTGAATTTTTTTTGATTTTTCTATCTAATCAGTTTAACTCTATCTATTATAGAACGGGAAATAAGTTTCGTGTTGAATAATACAAGTTGCATTCTTGGTTAATTTTGATGATACTTTTTGTGTATACTGATATGTCTTCATTAATATTAAATTGAACTAAAGCTTAAAAATAGACAAGTACGTGTAAGTTAGGCTATCTCGATTTATAACACTTGACACATTTAATATTAACTACATGAGCTTTGTGCTTGTTAATACAACACAATTTATATTAAGTGACACAAAAAATACCCTATAATTATCAATTGTGAATGATAATATAACTCAAATTATATCTCATAAGTTTGTGCAGCATGAAATATCACCAACGTGTTAAGTGTTACAACTAAACCTCTATCAAACAACACGTGAAATATTATTAGTAACGCATTTAGTTCTTAATAATATTAATGTATTTATATCGCTGTAGTATAGGATTTTTAAAAACCGATCGATAGTCATTACTGTGTAAAGTGATCTATGCAGTTTCGTGTTCCAGCGTAGTTTGCTACGCTGACGACACGCTGGTCCTGGCGCAGGGGAGGTCGCATCAGGCGGCGGCCGACGCGATGACACGCGGGGTTGCGATAGTCGTGGAAAGGATCCGGCGGTTGGGTCTCGAGGTGGCATTGCACAAGTCCGAGGCCATGTCCTTTCATGGGCCCCGATACGGGCCACCTCCGGGATCCCAACTAGTGGTAGGAGGGGTTCACATCGGCGTCGAGACCACGATGAGGTACCTGGGTCTCGTCCTCGACAGCCGATGGAACTTCGTCGAGCATTTCCGACGTTTGGCCCCCAAACTGGAACGGGCCGGGGCCGCCCTAAAGCGGCTCTTGACCAACCTGAGGGGGCCAAACGCCTCCTACCGGAGGCTTTACGCGGGGGTCGTGCGGTCCATGGCCCTATATGGGGCCCCGGTATGGGCGCGTTCACTGCGGCTGCGAGCCGCACACTATCTGAACGTGTCCCAAATGGTAGTAGCCGTAAGGCTGATCCGGGGCTACCGCACGATCTCGGGCGAGGCAGCAAGCCTCCTTGCCGGACTGCCGCCATGGGATCTGGAGGCGATAGTCCTCGCGCGCCTGTATGATTGGCGCGCGGAGGCACTACGCCGAGGGGAAACTCCGCATCCGCGGCAAACCGCGGCGGAGCGGACGAACCTCCAGCGCGATCTCATGGCGGCAGATAGCGGCCGGAAGACCCCTCTTTGAGGAGTGGCTAGAGAGACGTCACGGCGTTCTCACCTACCGCCTGACGCAGGTCCTCTCCGGACACGGATGTTTCGGGAGGTTCCTGCACATCATCAGGCGGGAGGAGACGCCCGGGTGTCACCACTGTCAGGGTCGCCCAGAGGACACGGTGGAGCATACGGTGGAGGTCTGTCCTGCTTGGGCAGATCACCGCCGTGTCCTTGTAGAGGCGATCATAAAGTAAAGTCATAAAGTCATTTATTTCAAAACAATATACATTGTGTAGAAATTTTACTAAACATAAGATGTCATTTAATAATCTCTATGAGGAATAAATACAATAATAAAAACAAAACAAAAAGACATAATAAAAAAAATAATAAAAATAAACAACATGAAGTGTAAAAAATTTCAGAATAATAATGTCACCATGCCATTTCAAATTAATTCCATTCAATAAATTATAACAACTATAATAAATTATATAAAAATATATTATTATAAATTATAACCAGAACGATAATAATTATTACGATTGTCGCTTATCATCAAGCTACTCATCGACACTGTAATAGCCCTTCCTCAATAAATATGTCTTTAATTTGTTTTTAAATAAGCTTGCGCTATTTATGCTTTTAAATTCTACGGGAAGCTTGTTGTATAAAAATACTGATTGGTACCTAGGACTGTGATAAACCACGTTTATTTTCGGTTGGATTATGTTAGGCAAGTCTTTCCTACGTGTATTAATTCTAACTTGTCGTTGGTCATCAGTTTCAGATTTCTGCAAGTTCTTAACAAAACTGGTTAGCAGCACCAGTACATAGAGGCATGGCACTGTCAAAATATTAAGCCTAATGAAATGGCCCCTGCACGAATCCGTCTGTTTTAAGCGGAGCATTGTCCTTAAGGCTCTTTTTTGAGTTACAAATGCCGAGTGGATATTGTACTTATAGCTGTTGCCCCAAAACTCAATACTATACCTAAGCCTATCGGCAGCGGCAGCGACCTCTCGCGTCCGGCCCTGGTTCAAGCCATGGTCCGGGGCGAGAGGGAGTGGGAGGCAGTCACCTCCTTCTGCGAAGCAGTTATGCTAGCGAAGGAGGTGGCGGGGTGGGCGAGGGAACGCACCTTGCGCACCTCACGCCTCAGCCGCCGCGAGAGACGCTCCGGGCGTCGGGAGCCGCGTGACGACTCCCAGCCACCGTAGGCGCGGGCCTGTGGGCGGAGAGTAATGGGTAGCTCTCCGTCCGATCAGGACTAGGCCCGTGCCGGACGAGGCGCGCGTGGAACACGTACACGCCTGTACGTGTTCCACGCGCGCCTCAAAGAGATGTCAGCATAAGCGACGGGGCCCCATAGGGCATAGTGGGATCATCCGAAAGGTTTGCCGCTGCCCTGGAACATAAAGGGCTAAGGAAGGAACACGGGTGGGTTTTAGTCAGTAAGAGTCTGACACTCCCTCCTGCTCCACCCAGATGATCATGACCATTTGACGATTTCCCATCCTCAAAAAAAAAATATATATATATATATATTTACACTTTTACTCACCCGTTTTCTAAATGAAAGTAGGCCCCGACCGTATAAGTACTAGGCCAGGACTAGGCCCCTACAATAGAAGTAAAATTAAACTTATATTATTTTACACCTAAAGTTTATTTGATATAATTAAAGGTAAATCGAAATACACCACATCTTCTATTGTGTTTAATGTGTGTAAATTGATATAAGTTTGATTTTATCATAGCACACTAAAAAGGCACGGTACCCATGAAATCTCAATGTTTACGAAACAAAATTAGTTCTAGTGTTTTTACCATTTACAACTCTATTGCTATCAAAAAGATGTTTCAAAAATACTTGTAACATTCAAAACCAGTGCATTTTAGAATATGTTAAATGATATAAATGAAATTGTAACATTATACACATAGGAACTTAAATGTGGCTAATGATATAAGTCTAGTTTTTTTTATATATCTCAGATTATAAATATTTTTCAACCAAATCAAAGCATACCCGATATAATAATAACAATTTCAAATTAATTAAAGCCAAAAAGTCAAAAAAAAAATCTGTAATAAAAAAGTTGTTGCCGTTTTAAAAATGCAAAACTTTTTATATATATTTCTCAAAACAAGGATTTGTAACTTATACCACTTTTCACTAAAGGTACAGTTTATAATAATGATATGCATGTGAAAAAATAAGCAAAATAATAAAAGCTTATTCAATAATATTGTAAGCAAATTGTTGCACTAGGACTTCATGAGCTAACCATGAACTCAATAAACCCATGACCTTATCTATTGCTTTGATAAAAAACATGGCAGCGATCGTCATAATAGTATCGTATGATACTACATTATCCATGGTAAGGTTACACCATAAACAAGATACATTCACCTTGTGTTGTGAACACCCCATGCAGTTTAATGAGATGTTTATTGTATGAAGAGCTTATTATTTTCAGGGCTTTATAAGTAATAAATTGGAGACTGATGTATCGAAAATGGTTTTTCATGTAGAAAATGATTAAATAACATGTTGTCAAAAAAAATAAAATAATAATAATGAGATGAGATGTACCGAGATTCTATTATTTTCAGGGAACTTGATGTGGGTAATAAATTACATACTAATGAATCGATTTCATGATGATTTTTCACGTAGAAAATTATTTTTAGCAAGCGATGTTGTCTAAAATAGCACACGAAATATGAAATCCTTTGAAGGTGAAATTGTCTTGCGATGCACGTAAAAACTTTTCTTTTTAAATAATTATAACCGTTTAAGCCAAAATTAAATCAAGATCATTCATGCTTAGAGTTGCGATGGGCCAATTCTCGTATTTTAAAGAACGTTCGCTTTTATCTATTTCAATCTGTCAAAAATATCTCTAATTTTCCTACATTTTTGACAAGTTTTTGTTATTGTTTGTCTCTGAGACGAGGTTGCGACTAGAGTTTGAACGTTTTTAATTACCGAAATTGACTTTCAGCTGGTCTGTTCTTTAAATAAAAATAAAAAATGTCCATATTTCGTTAGAATTACATTATCTTAAAACTATGTTAGTAAGTACTTATAAATCGACATAAATTTTTGAAAGTAAATTAAAATGATATTTAAATAAATAATAAAAAAATAAATAAATAAGATGAAATTGAAATAAATAATTTAAAATGAATAAAAAATTAAAATGAAAATAAATAATTTAAAATGGACTAAAATTAAAATAACCTATGTTATTAAAGAATCAGGTGAAATGCAGCCTGATGAGCCTGCCGAATCTGGTCTGTCTGCAATCATCCGTAGGATTTCGTTGCCACTCCCTCGAATTCGGCGAATCAGTGACGCTGACTTTTTGCGCATTATAGCGTAAAAGTCATTCACCCCCGCGTCGGCAAACATCTCCGAGGCACTACAAAATCGAGGTAGTCGCACCAGAATCCTAAAGGCGTTGTTATATTGTACTCTGAGAGCATTGCAGGTCCGCTGCGTGTCGTTGGTCCATAGGGCGCTGGTGTAAAAGCTTTGGCAATAGGCTCTGAACAAAGTTATCTTTACCTGTGCTGTACACCTCGCAAACCTATGAACCAACATGTTAGCGCGCACCGACAATGCTCTCCGCTCTCTCAATGTCTGCGTCATCATGTAGGGTTTCGGTCACAACATGCCCTAGATACCTAAACAAAATAAAAATCTCAACATGAAAACTTAGGTGAAGTGAGCTGTCATTCCACCAGCAGATCGATTCTGTAAAAATCTCAGCTTGAAAAGTTAGGTGAAGTGAGCTTAGAGTGAGCTGTTAATCCCTAGCATTAGTTAGAATGACAGCTCACTCCACCCTCACTTCACCTAAGTTTTTACGGTGAGATGGTTACAGAATCGCACTGCTGTTGCTAGGGATTGACACTATTGACAGCTCACTTTAAGCTCACGTCGTTCCGATTCAATATACCACCTGAATTGATAAATTGTAAACAATACTAAGTCCCTAGGGTTGGTGTCAAGCGACAGACGCTACCAGCAAGTCGCGCTATGTAGGGGTGAACAAACTCATTGTTTTCTTGTTACCAAAGTTTTAAGAGAAAATGTACGCGAAAAACTTCACCATAGTCGTAGACACGGTTGTTTACAAAAGGTAGATTTTAGTTAGAGTACAGACGCCAGCGAAACTGTCAAATTTTCCCAATCAACCTTGAACCGTAATGCTTTAGCGATAAAGTTGAAAATCTATTAAAGAAATTTGACAGATTGTAGTAGCTTGATGTGCTGGCGTCTGTACCTACCGCGGGTTCTTGCTCATTATATCTTTGAGAAACATAATAAAAACTCTCATAATTCCGACCTTAGGGAGAAAATTCACAACGGAAAAAAAACACTGTAGTCCCCAGGGGTATACAGATCAGAGGAAAAAAATGAGGAAAATAAAATAGGACAAAAAAAAGAAAGGATGGATGCTGTCTTCGGTATCGTCTAAGTTCAGAAGTCATATTAATCAAAGCAGCCCTCCGAAATGGACAATGGCGCCGATTCCCTTGTTCACAAACTAAACTAAATTTAAGTTCAGTGCATCTTTTTCTTTCTATTTCATTAAGAAAAGGACAGAAGATAAATATTAGTTTAGTCCTGTCAAATTATGATACTCCATAGACAAGTGCCAAAAAAGCCCAAAAAGTGTGACATCCAGTTTTGCCAGGGGGTATCGTTTTACCCAGTAACTGGGTTGAGGAGGTCCGATAGGTATTCGCTCCATGTAAAATACTGGTATTCAGCTGCATCGAGTTACACAAGAAGCCGATCCCAACATGGTTGGTAGTTGATAAAAGGCTCGGCAGTTAGATTGGTGATAGATAATGGGCCTCCACCTATAGATAAATAATAAAAAAGAAGAAAGCAAGATAATACGTGAATTTGCGTAATGCAAAAAAATAATCAGTATTTAGTACAAAATTATCTTCCAGAACGTAGGTAACGTTAGCCAGAACTTATCCAGCCGGAGATGATGAAATAGGCCATTACTGTTCTAGAGTGATAGTTGTTACTGTCATTGTTCTCCTTCACATAGGTAGTTTGTACCTACTTTAGAGTATATTACAACACAATGCCAAATACAATCGACTTTACGATGGCCTATTAAATGATGTAACTTAAATCATTGTCAGCCGACAGCGGTTTCACTACAATGAGACCCTGGTACTTTTCCACGACAGCTGCCGAAATAATGGGAATATTTGGACGGTTCAATTACTTAATTACTATGTATTTATGTGGTATGAATAAAAGTAAAACAGCTTGATGGTCGTTTATTTCCACAGGAAATAGGCTATTAAAACGGTTTAATTTCCGGAAAAAAGATGAATCTAAGAGTGAATACAGTGAATTGCAAATCGACAACGATAATTACAGTGCAACCTGAATATAACAAATCGGAAGGGGAACAAGTTAATATTCATTATATCAAGTAATTCGTTAAATAAAATATATAAATTGTTATATAAAAATATACGAAAAATTTGTCTGCTCAACAATTTAAATAACGCAATGAATGTTGTTGAACTGTCAAAATGAAACCGATTCCGATTGATTGTGTGTTACGCAATTAGATCACCTAAAGAACGCAGATGAGTTTGATTAGTTTTTATGAAAGGCCGGAACTGTGTGTCCATCAGTAGAATAGGGATGATGACAGTAAACAAAAGTCACTAAAGTAATGCATCTATGTAATGAAATGTAAATTATGGATTGCAAAAAACGTATTTATTTTTTAATTATGAGTGAGATTATTTAATATTTTAATAAAATAAAACCACAAAATACGACAATCCGCCATGTTATGTTGAACGCCAATCAGAGCAAATTACGTCACGTTCGACTACAATGACAGCTCTTCTTAGTTTCCCTCTATAGCGAGTGGATAATTTGGTTTGTTTTCATAAATATATTAAATAAAATAGAAAGTGAAAATACAAAAATGGAACCAGGATTTACAAAGGCAACCAGCACAAATTTGCCAAGAGTCGACTTGTTAATTCTAGGAGCGTTTGTAGGGTCAAATAAAGACTTTTGTTCGTCAGAATTTAGGAATGTAAAAACATCCATGTAAGTACAAATCATACAATGAAATCACTTATAAATGAATAAACATAAGACAAAATGTTTCAAAATATTATGTATGTATACTTTCTGTTTTTCAATATACCCTTCAATGAAACTTCTAATATTACGCTTGGAGGTTATATTGCAATTATTCTTTTAATATTTACCTACCAAATACATAGTTGTAATCTGAGTTGTAACATGGTTTTATTATTATTATTTTATTAGGCAATATTCCTTAAGCCACTTATTTCGTATTGTTTTATCATAGGGAACGAATATAAATAACTTGTCCGGGCTTTTTAT
This sequence comes from Apamea anceps, assembly GCA_951799955.1. Taxonomy (NCBI): domain Eukaryota; kingdom Metazoa; phylum Arthropoda; class Insecta; order Lepidoptera; family Noctuidae; genus Apamea; species Apamea anceps. The sequence goes on from OX637520.1 coordinate 12,052,347, forward strand.
AGTTGTATTAGTACACAGAGGCACTGCACAACACCTATATGGTCTCGAACTCATATTTTAGAACTTTTAAAACACAAACAATGCAAAATAAATACTGTAGCCGTACTAGCCGTCAATGTTTACGTCGAACGTGACGTCACAAGCGACGCCATGACAGATTGAAGCGTTTTGGCGGAAATGAAAAAAATTTAAAGTAAAATGTATTTTATTTCATATTGATTCCTCATTTTAAGCAGAAATTTGATATACATTGTATATAATATTTATTTCTGAACCTGAAAAACCAGTTTTTCAAAATTTGTCATCATGCCTATTATTTCAATTCGAAACAATGGTAAAGCACCACCACGTGGCAGCCCATGTAACCAGGTTAACAGAAACAATAGGAGCATTATTCAACCGTAACAATTTAATAAGTATTCCTATTATATTCCTCGCATTGTAAACAACTTTTCCACTAAATAATTACATAAAGCAGCCAAACAATCACATAACCAAGCCATTGTTGGCTTTAGAAACCAAATAAACGTATGTACTTGGTCAAGGTTTGCAAATATACCAAGGCAGCAGGGGTAAAAGACAGTATCACACCTCAATCTTTGAAATGCGGAAATGGGCCTTGACCCAAAACAAGATAGGCAAAGACAATGTGCGCAAACGTCACTTGAGACAAACATATACAACACCTTTTATGTAGATCCTTGAGGCTGTAAATGGTATTGCAAATTGGTGATGTTTGCCACACGTGGTGACAGAAACGAGTTGTAGGTCGTGGGTTCGACCCCAGGCAGGCGCTTTACTTTGTAGGAACATCCTGAGGAAACCAGAACCAAAAAATACGTGATATTTACCAACCCGCACTGGGCCCGCGTGGTGGATTATGGCGCACTCCATGTCATAGAGAGGAGGCCTATGTCCCAGCAGTGGGAACATTGTGGGCTGATTATGCTACTCCATCAACTCAGCCTATCGCAGTTCACTGCTGAACATAGGCCTCTCCCAAGCTGCACCACAAAACCCTTTCCTCCGCATCTAGTGCAAATTACTATTCATAGGTATAAGAACTATCGACAAAACCTATATATATCTGATCATTTTGAAAACAAAATCCCGTGCACACGATGACCACAGCTGCGTCCGTAATTAAAACAAAAGAGGATCCTTTTTAGGTCGACTAATAATATGGGCTGCAAGCAGGAATAGTCCTTACGGTGGTCAGAGGGGAAATTTTCGTAATTTTATGAACGTTCACAGTCTGATCTCAGTCGCAATCTGTCAAAAATACCTGTAATTTCCCTACATTTTTGACAAGTTTTTGACATGGTTTGTCGCTGAGATGAGATTGCGACTAGATTTTGAACGTTTTTAATATTACGGGAATTGGCCTTCAGTTAGAAACTTATTAACAAGATAAGTAAGGTCATCTCAAGTAAAGTTACATTTGATCAACTGTATATTCAAGAGTAAGTGTCAATGATCCTACTTTTTTTCGAGCTAACTTATTTTTTGTTTGAACTCAAATTAATTTGTTTGAAGGACCAACAAAATAGTTGAATTAATTTTACTTTTTGTTCGTTTTTAAATACAATTAAAATTTTAATGATGAGAACGTTGCCCAAAAACAGAACAATAAATATTGAAAAAATAAAGTCGAATGAAGGGATAAATGTTAAATAAGGTTTTGTATTCAGAAACTCATAAAAGTTACGCTAGAACAGCAACCTTATTATTTTATTTGGATATTTTATTGCGTAACACACATTTAATCACAATTTGAATCATTTTGAAGGAGCTAATCCATTGTTTCATGTGTTCGAAAACTGTGTCTGCTCAACAACGTAAATAACGCAATGAAAGTTGCTGAATAGGGTAGTTGCTTGGGTAAAAAAATTATAATTATATTTAGTCCGTCAGTTAGATTATCGAAAAATAATGGACACGTATTTTTTCTTTTGTCAATCAAACAAAACATGACAAAGATAAAGCGCGTCAAAATTTGGGAGTGGTCGTGACGTCACTTGCTTGCAAACGCACGCGGAACTTTAACCTGCAATATCTTCATCATTTTTTATATAATTGACAAAAGAAAAAATACGGGTTCAATATTTTTTAAATAATCTAACTGACGGACTAATTCGATTTTTTTTAGGAAAATAGCCTATTGTCAAAATGAAAGCCATATCTACTGTTAGTGTGTTACGCAATTACCTTGTAGGATAAAAAAGTATGAGACAGACAAGAACATAAATATTCCCGTCTAAAATTAGGCTGAAAACTAAGCACAGAGCATAAACATAATTGCCCGGCTAATCCAGACCAAAACAGTAGATAAACTTAATCCAATCAATGTCCAATAAGCTTTGTGAACTAGTTTCTGTTCCAAATACATTCCTAGAAAATGTCTTTAGCAAATTAGGTCATTGTGGTGTGTGGTACAAGACTGAAATTCTCGAAATTTTATGGGTTTTCTGGCTTTTGCTCGCGACGTCGTCTGTGTGAATACCAGAATTTTGTCCTGAGAGTAAAAATAGGTATTTGATATGGTAGAATCACAAAATAGCCGCACGGGTCGATCGATCAGGTTAAGTTACGTTTACCGCGGTTGGTCTGTGGATGGGTGACCATCTTCACATACCAAGACCTCTCTGTGCTTCGGAAAGCACGTTAAGCTGTCATTCGTGGATCTTTGACAATCGTTACGGGTAGTCAGAAGCCCAAAAGTCTGACAACCGGTCTTACCAAGGGGTATCCAGTAACTGGGTTGTGGAGGTCAGATTGGCAGTGACTCCATGTAAAATACTGCAGCTTCAATTATTAAGATTCAACATAGTTGGGAAAAGGCTAGGCAGGGCTGTTCTGCAAGCGCTGAACATTTATACAGTTGATTCTGGGCTAATATACGGTTGCCACCAACGCCTCAACGAGGTGGGTAGCCTCAATAACATAACCATTCAATGGATTGTAGCGGTATCTACAACGCCACATGCGAACAACGCGTCATACTGACGTCATGCAAATCCTGCATCTCGCAAACAGAGTTTACCGCGCACTTAGCGTAGATACAATTTCGCAACATCAATCGTTGGGCAATTGCCCGCCAGACACAACACCCGTCTGGTCGGAGGATCCTCCCTTTTCTATGGAGGATGAATGAACTTTACACCCTGTTCCTCATGCCTCCAAAGATCAAAGGACACAGCGGTTCGCTAGGTAACGATGCAGCCGATGAAATTGCCAGAAGAGGGTCGATCATGGCACGCGCGCAAAACGCACCAGAGACCAACACGACAAACTTTGGACGGAACACTTCCCATAATTGATGGCCGCCTCAATAAACTAAAGCTGGTACAATTACTGCAGCTTTAACTGGCTAGGTCATTTAACAAACACCTCTATGTCATAGGAGTAACAGACAGCCCGCTGTGCGGGGCCTGCGTGGTGGATGACGAGACAGCGGCGCATGTGCTGCTAAACTGTCCAGTGGTAACCCAGGTACCCTACGTGAGACGGTCAGTAACATCAAGGCGTTGCTGGCCTTCCTTGAGGAGCTGGGGTGGTTTAATTATCGATTTTCCCATCAGTATGCAAAATACGCGCATTGTCGTGGAGTTGCGGACGCACGGGTGGGTTTTAGTCCATAAAAGTCTGACACGCCCTTCCGCTCAGCCCAGAGCGGAAGAGGTCATTTGATGATTTCCCATCCAAAAAAAAAAAAATCATCTATGATTCGCAAAATACTGCCGGGATTAAAAGTACCCTATTTCTTAACCTAGGTTATAAACTACCTATGCCGCAAATTTCATCCAAATCCGTTCAGCCGTTTTTCCGTGATTGAAACAAACATAAACACACATCCTACTTCCTACTAATAATAATATAACCACCAAAGCTTGTGAGGATGGATGGATAGATGTTTGTATCTCTTTCACGCAAAAACTCAAATCCTAGCATCTTTTTTTAGGAATATAATGCTTAATTATAATGCCATAAGCGTATCCTTCTCTTAAGCTTAAACTAAAACTAACTTTATAAAATTACCCATTTAATTTGACTAATAACTAAGTTAACACGTGAAATACGTTCCTGCACACGATACGGAAATCACAACACACGACGATATCACGAAACAACTCAACTATGAGTAATACCGTCTAATAATAAATGTCATTGGAGACCCATAAATTGAACCCCGATAAGCCTGAATAGGCCTACACTTCTGCCAATACCGGGCCAAAGACAGATTCGTAGTCCCTTGTAAGTAACCAAGGATGTTCGTATATGGTGCTGTTACAAATATGTATTACGTACTTAGGTCACTAATTCTCTCTATTGTCTTCAAAAATATTGGTGTGCTGTTGAGTGTGAAGAAACGGGTGTAATTAAACCTTATTACGAAACAATGAAGCCAACTGCAAACCGTTTTGAGAGCAGTGGTGGCCCAGTGGTAACGGTCGCGACTTACGAGTTGTAGGTCGTAGGTTCGAACCGAGACAGGCGCTCTACTTGGTGTAAAATATTTCATCACCACTGCTCTCAAAACGGTGAAGGAAAACATCGTGAAGAAACCGGCATGTCCTAAAACCAAAAATTCAAGATATCTGACATCTACCTACCCGATGGATGGTGGATTACGGTCCACTCCCTCTCTCTGAAAGGAGGCCTGTGTCCCAGCAGTGACAACATTATAGTCTGATTATGCATGTTATGCAAGAAATAATACTCGCGTATCGGCAAACGTAGAGTGGGACGCCTCCATCTAGATCGAGCGACAACCTTAAAAAAAGTGGTTGAAACAGACTGGATGCGGAAGGTGGAGGACAGGGTGTTGTGGCGCAGCCTGGGAGATGCTTATGTCCAGCAGCGAACTGCGATAGGCTGAGTCGATTAAGTAGCACTTACAGCATAATGTTGTTTTTAATCTTGAAAGTCAATCAATGTGAGATTTTAAGGAGAAAGCATCATGGTAGGCTGCAAAAAATCTTAAGTTTTTGTCAAGTATCAGATTGTTTGTTGATCTAAATATGGTTCGTCCTGTCTCGGCCGTAACAAATATTTATTTATAGAATTATAATTAGCGTTGCCAGGCGTCCGGACAAAGCCGGACATAGGTAGGCTTTTTGATTGCGTGTCCGGCCAAAATAAACGGTGTCTGCGTTGTCCGGCTTTTGTTAGGCTTTTACATTTCGCAAACGAGCGAGCGCCGATGACTGATTATGACAATAATCAAAAAAGCTTGATTTTACATACAATTTTTTTGTCGTACCTATTAATACTGAGACACAAAATCCTCAATAATGTAGGGTATCCGGCCTTTCTATCGAAATGTCCGGCCAAACTGGCTGGTCTGTCCGGCTATTAGGTTTGGCGACCTGGCAACCCTAATTATAATCATGCACAAAATGTAAGTAAATTTAAATTTCGCGGGCGACCTTAGCGCATTTCCCTTAATTAAGGTTACCAGAGGAAAAAAATTAAAAATCCTGATTTCCGTTGAAAAGTCCTGAGAAATTGTCGCAAACGTAAATAAATCTAAAAACCAAAGCGTTGAAATTAAATTATATGAGATGTTAAAGAAGATATAATTATATGTTTTTGTTTATGTTGATTGTAACTTTCTAATAAAATAATATGAAATTTTATTGAATAAGTAATCGAAAAAAACCAGAGATTTCCAAAATACGGCCGCAATACTGTTAAGGTACATCCAGACAGAGCGAGGCATGTGCCGCAAATGATTTTTTTGTATATTTGTTAGACGACTCAGCCTGAGGCAGCCGTAATATGCGTGGCTTACCATTCGAAGCACATGCCTCGTAATGTGTGGGCTCACCTTTAGGAACCTAAAAATCCTGAAATCTCAGGACCAATCCTGAGATATGGTAACCCTTCCCTTAAGGCCTACTTGCACCACAAACTACTAAATAAATACTTTTAACGCTAAACGAATTTAAAACATCATTCTGTCTCTGACGTACTCAAATGATTGACAGAAACAGAACGATGCTTTAATACTTTTAGCGCTAAAAGCATTTAGTGATTTGTAGTGCACTTTAAATAGGTACTCGTAAAAACATAATTATGATTTGAATCATTCTGATGATGTATAAGTTTTCATCATTAACGCGACAAAAAATATCAGTTACCTACTGATATGATTAAAATAATTTGAAGGGAGGCCCTACGAGCAACTTTTGTCTCATCAACTAATTTGTCTCTCACATCAAGTCTACGGTTTTGTGTGTAAGTGCACGCATGTAGCGACGCGAACATCACTTTCATACTTTTGAACAGATTTTATGTTCTGTGGTCATATCAAAACAACACAGATTTTACACAGAATTGATTTTATCTGTTCTGTGGATATGGCCATCCCTTAAATTACAAAAGTCTTCTCTTATCCCTAGTCCGTAAAAATGTGTGGGTGAAACTGCGGGTCAAGCGACTTTATTCTAATGTAGAATTTATATGGTAGTCTTGTTTGTATTGTCGAAACTAAGGAAAAGGTTGGTGACCTATCATATATGATTGATTCGTCTTTTTATGAACTCCTAATAGCTTTTAATGTATCGACCACTTTGTGAGGAAGGATCGTGTTGCCTGGTAGGCCAAGGGAGGTTATGAAGACCTAACCATGTCAGCACAAGTGACGGGGCCCGATAGGGCCGAAGCCTGCCAGGGCAGCGGGATCGTCCGAAAGGGTTACCGCTGCCCTGGAACATAAAGGGCTAAGTAAGGCACACGGGTGGGTTTTAGTCAATAAGAGTCTGACACTCCCTTCTGCTCCACCCAGAGCGGGAGGGGTCATTTGATAATATCACATCCTCAAAAAAAAAAAACCCATGTGCTGTGCTTTAGTCCTAGTAAAATGTTAGTTGTGGACTGATCTGTGGGAAACCTCAGAGACCGCTATCCATCAATTTGTCACTGTTTCCTTCATCAAGGAGTGTGATGAAATATTAACAAATACAATACAGAATACAGGCAACCACTTTTTAATACCCTACAATGCCCTATATTGTGTACCAGTGCTGGGCAAAGGCCGTTTTCGTACCAAACCTCTCCATCTGGTTTTGTTTGTTTGCAAGGCCAAGTCTGCTCTGCAAACCTATACATGTCACCTTCGCTGTGGATGAACTTAACGACAATGTCCTATTTCAGGCGTCCAGTGAGTGCCTTTTGAGTATAGTAATTTTATTCTAGGCACATTATTTTTACATATATATATATAACTAATATATATAACTAATGTATAAAAATATTGTAAAACATTTTAAAAGAGTATTAAGGAGTTTCTTACCCAATGTTCTCCATAAGGAACCACCGTTTGGAAAGAGCGCCTAGAAGCAATTCTATTTCCTTGTAAATTGTGACGCCCAAAAGGTTAATAAACCTTTTAATGATCCTTGAAATAAATGATTTGACTTTGACTTGAAGAGAATTCTACGAAAGATTTTTAAAGAGGATTTGAGATCCCATTTTCGGTTAAAACTTATGAATGCGTTTTATGAAACCTTCTGTGTATCTAATTGATTTAAGACAATGTTCGGATATTGACTTGCCTCCAAAAAAATGAACAGTAATTTTTGACGTGACATTGAACTTATATTCCTTTTTCAAATTCCAAAAGTTTTATTACAATCGCTCAACCAATTCTTCAAAACATTTTATTGTTGAGTATAAACAAGAAACACCCGTGACCAATTTATTGCAAACATTATTTTAGCAGAAATTAATACAACAGAATTCCAACTATTGATACAAAGTTCCAAACATTGACAAAACGAAAATAAATAAAAAAACAAAACAACGGGTGGTGACGTTTACCTACATTTTAACTTCCATTCATTCGTAGAAAAAAAGTAACGAACAAAACGTATTCATTGAAACTAAAACAAAAGGGTCCACAGGACCGTAACGACCACGGAACGAAAACATATGACCGAAGTACTAGGGACACAGAATACAGCAAGCGATGTCGCATCCAACTCAGCAGCAGCGGGAGAACGGAACACAAGCCAACGTGATCCTTATTCTTTGTGATTAAAGTCTATTCAATACGGCACGATGTATCAGCTATTAACCGCAGGTACAGACACAATAAAATGATTCTTATTGCATACGGCATAAGGTTTCCTGCATAGAAAATGCCATTTGCTGGTTTTGTCAGTGACACGTAGCAGATTTTACGTGAGCTCTTATGCGTGTCTGAGTCCCTGGTACCGTACTGTGGGAAGAGGGTCGGGATACGGGATGGGCAGTCCGTGGGAATGATCGCGGAACTCCTTATCAATAATTGGTTCAAGGAACAACTCTAGTTACTCATCATTTTATTAATAGCAGTTTTATAGACCTATTCATAAATAATTAGAATTGCAATTTCCAAGTGTCACTTTAATCTTTTAAGTGTTATTTACCCTTGAATGAAGTGTTTAAATTAACTTATGATTAAAGTTCAGTCTTATATACATGAGTCAAATGAATGTCACAATATTCATAATGCTTTTAACACAATAATGTATGTACCTTTAATGTCTGTACCTGAACTTTTCTTTAGCACGTTCAACAAGTGTCATGTACTATTCCTATCACATTTATACCATGGAAAGTTTTGTGGCGGCCCAGTGGTAACGTCCCCGACTTACAAGAAGGCTAGATAGTGGGTTCGAACTCAGTACTTTGTGCAAATAATTTCATCACCAATGCTTTCGAAACGGTGAAGAAAAACATCGTGAGGAAACCGGCACGTCCTACCACCAAAAATTCGAAGACATGTGACATCTACCGGTCAGCACCGGGCCCACGTGGTAGAATACAGCCCACTTTCTCTCGAAGAGAGGAGGCCTGTGTCCCAGCAGTGGGAACATTATAGGCTGTTAATGCATGTAGTTTATCAAGTTTTTGTTCGAGTCGTAAATAATCCCGCTGTACTCTGGAATTTGCCCACCTATTATTACAATATTATTGACACTATTTCGATCTTTAAACCCAACTAACAACATGTGCTACGATAACCTTATAAAAGCACGTGCTTATTATTCATAATACATTTCCCGTTCCTTATAAAATTCGTAGAAACAATTGCCCAGCTTCTAATGTCAAATTAAAATAAAATAATCCAATTAAAATGGCGAGTAGCAACAGGAGTAATCAACTGAATTGTCTCTTGATGTTTGGTTATCTCAAATGTTTAGTAAACATGCTAATTACGTGTTGACAAATACCGGAAAACTACGCGTTATCGCTCCTTTACGGTTGAAAGGTCCAAGGATTGCATGATGACATGCGCATATTAAGTTGATAGTCATTTTGTACGCATGACGACATATCAAGTTATAAATTGGCAATCTCATTGTACGAAAAGCGATGTCAGCTAAAACTGGAAATCTACAGCTTAATATGTGATGTCGCTAAATTTTACCTTATTCACAAACTAAACTAAATTTAAGTTCAGTGCGTCTTTTTCTTTCTATTTCATTAAGAAAAGGTAAGAAGATAAATATTAGTTTAGTCCTGTCAAATTAGTCAGCACCTGACTCAAATTGACGTATTTTTAGTAGCCATGTTTTTAATCACGTATAAACTTTCTATGGAGTATCTAAATTTGACAGGACTAAACTAATATTTATTTTCTATCTTTTTCTTAATGAAACAGAAAGAAAAGGATGCACTGAACCTAAATTAAGTTTAGTTTGTGAACAAGGGAATCGGCGCCAATGTCGTCGTGTGTACACGTGTCATCAAGAAATTATTCTCAACGATGAATAAGTTTAGAATAAAGGGGATTACTTTATTATTAGTTACGTAAGGTCAGAGCATTGAAAAGCAATTAAATATGATAGGAACAGCTATAATTTTTACTTACTTAATTTAATCATTATATTAAACTATACAACCTTGATTTTGCATAACACTTGCTACTACTTGCTAGATAGTGTTGGTGGGCCATGCCGCATACCGGAAGGCGAAGTGTGGGTAGGCCCTACCAGAAGGTAGATCGTCGACCTGGTGAAGGTCGCGGCATCCGCTAGATGCGGGTAGTTCAAGACGGGTCGTTGTAGACGCTTGACCCCAAACATGCCATACCCTTTCCAGGCCTTTCGGTAGATTTGATGCTGATAAAAAGTTCAATTTCCACATAATTGGATGGAATCCAATTTTTTTGCCTTTGCTCTTAATGATGCTATCAAATATCCGCGCCAAGTACTAGATTGAGCTGTGTCAGTCAGGTTTAGTCAGACCATACTACATAACATAATATCACGGCCGTATTCCTCGAAGGGTTGGGCAGAGGTGTACCTAAAGTACACCCACATTTCTACAATTATGTTTAATTCCCATGTAACAGGGGGCGAGCCTATTGCCATCAAACCGGGCTTAAATACAGACTCCGGGCCTGACAAAATTCTTATAGGATAAAACCAATTACTTTACTCAACCCGGGAATCGAACCCAGAACTTCATGCTGCTTGAGGCAGTTAGAGAGCGAGAGAGTCAGAGCCTATTAATTTGAAATTTTGAATAATATTTATTATATCCCTTAAAGAAAATATTAGGTAAGTACCAGCTTTTAAAATGACGAAAATATAAAAATATAATCCAATCACTAAAGCGAAATTCTGCGTCGATCTAATCGAAATCTTGTTTATGATAGAACCATTACTGTTTTTTGAAAATTTAATGACTTTTCCAATATGGGCACGTCATACTTGATAGGTTTATCAACCTCCATAGTCTATCCCATTAATTTTAACTTTTATAGATATTGCACTAAGTACTAGGGTTCTATAAAGTATAAGATTGTTTTGTTACCACAAACTTTGGGTGTGTATCTCAATTAACATCGTCTGGAGAAAAGTTTTTGAGTGCGAATTTGAGTATATTTAAAGTTAGGGTTTTAAATTTTAATAATGCCTATAAACTTTTATTCTTCTGTTATTTTATTCATTAGGATTTGTTTTTCAGGAAAGTTTTAAATATATTTCCAGGAGAGGAAACTATTCTAACAAGTTTTGTGTTTGCATCTATTCAATCCATTTTTTCAGGTAAGTTTTATAATATAATACGATTATTGAATTGTCCCGAAAAAGAAAGATTTTCTTAAAAGATTTTCATTTATTTATTTGGGAAACAAACAATTGTACATTAGGTAATACAAACATAGTATGATTACATCATGTGGTTAATGAACAATTAACGACGTTTCCACATATTACTACTTATTTGTTACAGTGCGCAGTAAATACAAAGAAGACAGAAGTACAATTCATATAAAAAAAATTAAAACTACAAATTAGATAATTAACATTAAAAATTTAGAGTACAAAGACAAAGGGAAAAGGATCGTAAAATTATGAGGAAAGGACCTGAATTAGTTCCTTTCTAAATTTGTTGGACGACGAATGAAAAATGTCTATATTAGTAAAATGTTGGTTATACTCGTTTAAATTCGTGTCAACTAACCTACGGAGCGTCGCTCGCTCTCCCGCATTCGGTCGACAGGAGGTCATGGCAAATAGAGGGTAAACGCGCACCTCTCGCCGGATTACAGTGCGGGGCACAACATAAAATATTTTATTAATTAATTCCGTACAGTTAAACTTATTGTGTACAAAACCGTGAAGCATCATTGTTTGAAGCAACAGGCGTCTAGACTGCAATGCATTTTAAATTTTTTCAATGATTCGTCATAGGATAGAGGTTCCATACGACATTTATACTGCAGGGTCCGAAGATATTTCCGTTGAACTCTTTCAATGGCTTTAATATGTTTCCTATTAATATGTTTCCCTTAGTAGGGATCCCATATCATACAACCATATTCTACTGAGGGCGGATAAGAGAGAAATCAGCCGGGCGTTTAAAATCGGTGGTAGCTCTCATCACCAGATGATACATTTGGAAACCTTTTGCAACGATTTTATCAATATGTAGGTCTAAACGTATATGAGGCTCATTTGACAGCTATTCCGAACATAGTGAATAACTAAACCTTATCACATTTTATTTTTGGTAAAAATTACGAATTTGCATTATTTTAGAGTTTATTCACATTACAATAATCAGATAGTCGGTTTAAGTCTTCTTGGAGCATACCACAATCCTCTACAGATTTAATAGATCTAAAATCTTTTAGATCATCAGCGTACAATAAAAACTTACTGTTTCTACAACAATGACTAATATTGTTGATGTAAATAATGAACATCAATGGCCCCAGTATCGAACCCTGTGGTACACCCGAGGTAGCAACAAATATGTTAGAATGGTACCCGTTCAAAATAACTGTTTGATTACGGTTGCTTATGTAAGAACAGAACCATCTCAACAATTAATTACCTACTTATTCCTGTTTTTACAAAATGTTCCTCGTCAACAATAATTTAAAACAATTTTACTGAAGACTTTGTTGTTGTACTTGTGTCTATTTACCTACATAAGTAACAGCTGAGCTAGAAGTTAATATTGTATACTTACATCAACTTTCATCATTTAAGTACTACTTATAGATAATGATTTGTCCACCCCATCCATTTCTAAACCTCAATGCAGCTTAACCTGAGCATAGCGTGGAACATAGTCAACTAAGTAATTGTGAAATAAATCATTCAATTAAATATAATATTTGCCTTTGAGATAACAATGTTTTAGCTATTATTGCGGAATCTTCAGTGAGACTCTTGACCTATGTTAGATAAGATTAATGTTACGAGTATATTGGTAATGCTAGTCAGTTGTCCCAGGTTTGTATGATGAATAATTTATTAACTTTAATATTATTAGAACTTAGGATTAATTATTAATTTTAACTTTTATAGATATTTCACTAAGTACTAGGGTTCTATAGAGTAAAAAAGTTTATCAATTACTTTAATTTACTTAAATTATTTACTAACTTAACTGCAGAATAAATGTCGTATGGAACCTCTAACCTGCTAACAATATATTTTTTTCCGATTGTGGTAAGAAACAAACACACAAACGAACACATTTCCAACAGTTTGTCGAGTATTCTTTTACTACAAACCATTTGCGTCATAAATAAGATAACAATAGGAATATTTTTTAGATAACTAATTAATTGAGAATGATCAGGTAATTTATGAAGATCTCCAGGCAACGGTACAACATATATTTTTTTTAACAACTCGCTCTAACCCAGTGGGACATCGCAGGCCCAGATGCAGATGGCGGGATGAGCTAGACTCCTTTAATTTTGATTGAGCCATTGGTCCTTGGCAGCTCTGGAGAGCGCAGGACAGAGAGTAGGAAAGCCCAGCAGTAGGACATTAATGGCTAATAATAATAATACAGCAGAATTAGTGTTTCATTCTGCAACGTATAAGTAGGTACCTATTAATAGTTCTTGTTTTGACTTAATAATGAACCCCAATTTGTGGTAAGAAACAAACACACAAACGAACACATTTCCAACAGTTTGTTGAGTACTCTTTTACTACAAACCATTTGCGTCATAAATAAGATAACTTGTCACAACATTATATATATATTATTTCTTACGTATAACATAATCTTAACATACCTACATTTTAATCTAAGAAACAGCTGTTTTATAATACCTCAACTAATAGAAGAATAAACATGCTATACGCGCCATTTATTTCTTTAACCTGGATTTCGTCATCATCATCAGCATTTTGGACGTCCTACAGAAGGAAGAAGGATCGCGGGGAAGAACTGGATGAGACTCGCACATACCAGGGAAGCATGACACAAAAGGGAGAAGGCCTACACTCAGCAGCGATGATAATGATTATCATGATTTCAGTCGAAACACGTGAATCTGATAGAATATTGGATCCAGGTATCCCCAAGATTTCCAAAACGACCGGTCTTGCGGTATCCGCATCCAACGCATTCTAACGACCTTCACCGGCCCCAAGTCTGCTATTACAATAGTGTCAGAATGGTCTATCATTGATTTCATAATTGTTGATTTTGACAAGTTTGGTAATCTACTACCACAATGGCGTCATTATGACTTTCCAGTGGTCAACCACTGACACTCCATTGAAAGAAATGGCATAGAATGGTAATCTCGTACATAATGATAAATGAATGACTGACTTACATAAAACACTTGATTTGTATAAAACACTACTAAATAATATGTAAAAAAAATATATTGTATAAATGAAATCTGGCATAAATAAAGTAGGTAGTGGTAGTTTTTCGAAAATCATTTCTACTAACGGGTTTTATAATAATGGCAATACTACAATGTCATTATGACACAATTCTATTACGAGACCATTGACCGACCAATGATCGCCATTAAGAATTTAGCAGATTACGAACTTTAAGCAAAATGACAATGGGATGGGAATGGGATTGTGTTGGAATGACGAATTTATAAAAATAGCAGACTTGGGACCCAGGACATGCTCCTCCTTGTGAGGCTAACCCTGCACCTGCCACATGCGGTCGCCAGTCAAGAACTTTTTAGCCCCGTCGACATAAACAAATAAAATCAATATAAATAGTGCGAGCCTACGGTCGTTCGAACTTCACCTTCATGTGACCGCATCTAGCGGATTCTCACGACTCTAGCCAAATACTATACTTATTTTTAAAGCATGGCCTGTTTTTCATGAAGATTTCCTCATCTTTTGACTGTTTTACCCGGTGTGTTATCAAAGACCAATCCAATTCTTGTTATATTCCATTGACATTATCAACAAGCTCTTTCAAGTTATATTTAACTGAATCGAAACAAACAACAATAGGAATATTCCTTTGGCCGGGAAATCTTTAGGTTATCAGCGGTCCTTGGGTGGTACAGACTGACTAATTGAGGAATGCCTGATAAGAGATAATGAATGCAATTATTATTGCACAGTTACTGCATTAAAACACATGTTTTGTTCGTGATACGATGTTTTTTGCATTGATTTACTTACTGGAACCATCATAGGAACCATCTTTACGCCCTTTTTAGCTTTTAGAGAACGAGTAGTGGTTTCAATTTGTACTAGGGCATCAGGAATCTCAGGCAGCAAGTGCAAGCATGAATGAACATTTCGAGTATCCGAGTTTTACGTCATCGTTCCGTTTTCATAAGATTTATTATGATTGCGATGTGGCCCCTCTCCATTAACATTTCACGTAGGAGATAATGGAAGTAATTTAGACCAATCAAATCAAAGCAATTTAATAGAAACGTGAGGGCCTAACATTTCCTATCCCGCACTCATAATTTTTAATGAATTGCATGTTCTTCTTCTCTCAATGTTTTTTACTATTTAATTAATAACTTTTAGTCCAATTAATTTAAGGTCGGACACCTTCAAAAGTTTGTTTTAACAAATAAAAAAACTTCATTGTTTGTGAAAAAGGCTCCGAAAGATTTAAAATTAAATTAAGAATACATTTATTTTAATTGCATTGATAACATAATCTACAACCGGTAAGAGGGTGTTTACATTCGATGAAGAATTAATTAAACGGGCTTATTTTATTTTAACTATTCGCATTATGTTACATAGGTAATGAACAAATAAAAATAAAATTACATAGGAAACCATTACAAATTACATAAAAATAAAATTACATAGGAACCCGTAACGACTGTCAAAGATCCACGAATGACAGCCGGGACCAACGGCTTAACGTGTTTTCCGATGCACGGAGGGGTCTTGGTATGTGAATATGGTCACCCATCCACGGACCAACCGTGACAAGTGTAGCTTAACCTGATCTATCGACCCGAACGGCTGTTATTACTTAGCCACACATACATTTGCGAATAAATAATTTAACTTTGAAGAATTAAATAATAACTACATAGCTGTTTAGATATGATGTCGTACTTATGACACAAGTCACATGACTTTGTTTGTTTTAGTTTTTGTAGGTAGTATCCGCAAAGAATTGTAACTAACTTTTACCATAAAAAATCACACACAATACATACATGACCAAGTACAATGACTCCATAAATCCATTCAAATACCTAATTAGTTTTGCGTGAAAAGTATCAGTCACAAATTTTCTACGCGTCAATCGATTCGTCGCGTCCATCCATTTGTCCTCTACAATACAATTCACCCGATCAATCTTTCATTCCGTACAATGCCGCGCTTTGGACGAATATTTTCGGTATTGCACCTCTTTTGTCTAAGGAGCTCACTCAATCTTTCGATTGCTCCTGAAAGTTTCCACTCGTAAATGGCAATTTAACACGATCATGATTGAAAGATTGAGCGCGTGCTGTTTTTTTTATTTTTAATTCGTCTATACTATCTCTGGTAAATTGGCATTGATTGGTACTGAAAATAAATTCAAACTAGTAACTGGTTACTGTCAGCCTGCACCTTCCCACTGCTGGAAAAAGGCGAAAAACTAGTTGATTAATTATCAAAAATAATTCCTCACAGTCAGCCATTTTGCAAGTTTGCTGAAAAAAAACCAATAGTAATTATAATGTATGTGTGTGTGTGTGTGTGTAGTTTTAGTAATTTACTGTTAAATGTGTTCAAGTATTTAATTAAGTATTATATATTAGCGAAGCAATTAAAGTGACATTAATTTATCGAAAAACTTAAGAATAAGCTTTCCATATTTTCCTTGAAATCTTTCCCTCCATCCATTAGATTATACTTTAAATCTAATTAAAAACACTTATTCAATTAAAATGTCACCAACAACTTCTTAAGTGCAAGTAAACACAACTTAGCGCACTAATCAACTGCACCCACGGTAAGTGTGCAAACTTCCTAACAATGATTGCGACCGATAGGAAATTTCCACAGATATAAATAAAATAAGGTCATAAGTCATCTTATTTGTTGGTCAGTAACCACTTTTGTGTATCTAAATTTAGAACAGCAAATAAAAAAACTGATTGCATCGTGACTTGCATTATTTGGTATTATTCAATTGGGTGATTTATTTTTAGATCTCAATTGTGTTACGTTTTTTATCGTAATATTTATATTTAGAATTGAATTGAATTAAAAATGAATCGTTGCCAGATTTATTGAAATGATTTGTGATAATATTGACACTTGATACTTTTTAGAAGTATCCGTCTCCTACTCAAGTTATTATAAACAGGAAGAATGCTAAATCACTACCTATGTATCTCCTGTTCCAGTATCCAGTCCCTACTACTAGGCGCACATATTCTGCGCCTAGTAGTAGGGCCTGGATTGACAACCGAATGTTTGAACTCTTTGGCTCTAGGTATCCACCAGAGCCAAAGAGTTCAAGCAAGGAGAACATGATGGGCTGATGACCAAAAAAGGCGACACGGATACACTGGATACAAAAGGCACAAAGTTGACCTTTTCTAAAATTAATACATAATCAGCCTATAATGTTGCTGTAATTGCTTGCTGAGGCACAGGTTTCTCCTCTCTCTGAGAGGGAGTGGGCTGTAATCTACCACGAGTGCCCACGTCCTATAACTCGTAAGTTGGGGTCGTTAGCACAGGCCCACCACTGCTCTCAAGTCTCCGAGGGGACACTTGACATTTTTATTTCCCTACGTTGATCTTTGCTAAAAGGTTTGTCCTTTGAAATTAATGTGCATAAACATGTCAGTCTCGTTGATCTAAGCTGACAAACAAATTGACCTTTTCCGTACCGGGCGTATTGCGTAGGACTATGACTGTTCAACAATATTGTGTTACTTACATTGTTGAGTAGGCAAATTTTTCGAACATATAAAGCAATGGATTAGAAATATCCTGGGTTCTGTAGTTTCTGCCTGTTCCCCATGAGAAGAAGGCGTCAGTTTATGTGTATGTCATTTTTATCACTCTCAAAACCACAAAATGAGTCACAAATGGTCCCTATCCCCAGACACAACTGATTACCATAAACCGATGAAGCAACTAGTAGAATAAATAATAATGTCATGTCGAACCAGCGTAATAGACCTATGTACTATTAATAAGGCGAGTACCATTGCATTCATGTAACGTATGCACATAGGGAATAGGTAATAAACAGGTGATGTCATTGTTATTTCGTCAGACATTAAAATTTATTACAAAATCCTTTTTAGAAGATACGCTGTATGAGTTACGTTATTTGGAAAACACAATGGATTCTTAATAGACGCCCATTAAGCCTGTATCACTTACTCATAAATCATTCTTATTTGATACCTCTCTTAGTATATGCTCTCTTGGTATATAATGGTATACCTAGCTAAGTGTGGGTTTTCATTTGTGAATGGGCCTAAATCACCTCGTCTATAAGGCAGAATTATTAAGTTCGGTAACCATTCACAAACAAACAAACAAACTCAAACTAGTTATTTCAACTAAACCAATTACAGGCACTTTTTAATTGTCAAGGGTCGGTCAGTCAAAAAGATGAAGCTAGTTGCCCATCCCAAAGCGTAGTAGGTACCTATGGAGAAGAACGGACAAGAAACTCCATGGACACTCTTTTAAATCACAATAATATGGCCCGTACAAAGTATTGGTTACATCATTCATGTTAAAATATAGTATAGAAAAAAGTAATTGTGCCGCTTAAGTGACAGTTGTGCGCATAATAAAATGTATGGATGCATGGTTTGAGTCCAACTCTATGGATCTACTCTGAATCTATGTAAGTAGTAGACAGGCTTGCTTCCATAAATCATGGGCTTTCAAAGGCCAGGTTTCGTGTGCACTCATGCAGTTATATTTCTCCTATCAACTTCATACTTAGTAGAAGAAAATATAATTCCAGACAGGATGACTTAGGCGCCCATTCGTTTAACGTAATCCTTTAGTCAATTTCGCCCTACGCAGTCGGTAGCTACGACATTGCATAATCATAATTATTCCGCCTATAATATTCCCACTGTTGGGACAGGTACTCTCTGTGAGAGGGAGCGGGGCGCAATCCACCACGAGGTCCAAGTGTGGCTTGGTGAATGTCAGACGTGACATTGCTGAAAGTCTAATATTTTTTTTTACGACGTGGCCCAATTTGTGCCTGGAGAAGTCGAAGAAGAGTAAGTCATCTGTGAATAAAGAGACTACTGGGACTGTCTCGTTGGTCCCAGCATCCTGAAAAAAAAAAAAAAGTCTGTTCAAAAGCGTTATTGAATTTTTTCATCAAGAATTTTTATCCGGTTGATGGCTGTAGGCTCCTATAACATGGTACTTAAACATACTTACATGGCGAAATGCGGGTGTACTGTACGCTACCTAACCCTAACCCTTTGGGCATTACAGCCGTGATGCTATGTCATTGTGTCTATAATAATTCTTTGTTGGGAATGAAAAAGGCCGTATAAACGACCATATCTAACTTTTTTCTAGAACGAAGCGTTGAGAATGAATCAGTATAGTTTGACGCATTGTAACTGGCAGTTTGTTGGTCGTTCACAGACAATAGACTTTTTTTATCGAAATGATCTAGATAGGCCTGACCACAGACACGGTAATGTTATCCGTGCTATAGACGCGCGCTGAACGAGTCTTAAATTTGTTGGTCTCTTTTTAAATACGTACTATGTTTTACGACTTTATAGACACGCCTGTTAAATGATAGTTAGTGTTTTTTGGTATTTATTTTTTTACCTTCTAAAAGGAACTAGTTTTAATTGTCTGACATTCAATTGACGTAGTAATGGCAGCGAAAAGATTGGTTTGTATTATCAATTTAATTACTTACTATAATAGGTTTATACGACTATTAGGTACTTATGGCTTGTCAAAATGGTGTTTAATGTTTTCAGAATTTTTTTTTAAAGAATGTTCTTCAGTATTATCTGATATTCATCATCATCTGCCTAGCCTTTTCCCACTATGTTGGGGTCGGCTTCCAGTCTAACCGGATGCAGCTGAATACCAGTATTTTACATGGAGCGACTGCCTATCTGACCTCCACAACCCAGTAACTGGGTAATACGATACCCCTTGGTAAGACTGGTTGTCAGACTTTCGGGCTTCAGACTACCCGTAACGACTGTCAAAGATCCACGAATGACAGCCGGGACCAACGGCTTAACGTGCTTTCCGAGGCACGGAGGGGTCTCGGTATGTAAAGATGGTCACCCATCCACAGACCAACCGCGGCAAGCGTAGCTTAACCTGATTATCAGTATTATCTGATATTATTATCACATAATTTATTTGAACCATAAGTACTTACCTCTTTTTATTAATATTAATCTCACTAAGTATTTGTTGTATTGTAAACAACGCCCTAATTGCGTAACACATTAATCAGAATAATTTTAAAAGATTTTGTTAATCCATTGCTTCATATGTTCGAAATATTTTTCTGCTCAACAACGTAAACAACGCAATGAATGTTGTTGAACTGTCAAACTGTCAAAATTAGAGTCATTCCTACTTTCAGTGTGTTTCGCAATTGCCCCGCGGGTGAGCACAATATTATAAAGAAAGGTAGCTACTTCTGTCAACGCCTTTATGAATAACAAGCGTAGTGGTTATCTATCGTGTACTTGCCAAATGTAGGTATTTCATATAGAGATAAAAATATATCTCCTAGATGTTATGCATTTCTCGTACAAATCACAGTGAACATAGGATAAACCCCAGGGTAGCGGGATTGTCCGAAAGGGTTACCGCTGCCCTGGAACATAAAGGGCTAAGGAAGGAACACGGGTGGGTTTTAGTCAGTAAGAGTCTGACACTCCCTCCTGCTCCACCCAGAGCGGGAGGAGTCATTTGATGATTTCCCATCCTCAAAAAAAAAAAAAAAAAAAAAGGATAAACCCCAGCAATGAGTAATTTATTTATTAATATTTAATTATGTGTATCTCTATCTACGTATCTTACCCTAGTAGTTCAGAAACAATGACAACTGAAAATAGTAACGAAACCGCGTATGAGTGAAGTTATTCAAGTACCTACATACCTGGTACTTATATATTCAAACAATTAATTTAATCATTCGCAAAATCCCAAAACCAATTACAATACTGGACTTTCCTCACATTGAGCTATTAATGGATTTTCCCAACAATTATCTTGTTTTACATAAATAGTGCCTAACAATTATATTTTAACCTTGTGAGAATAATCTGTGCTTGTCATACATTACATACCGTGTAAGTAAATAAACATGTTCGTAAAACGCGAATGAAAATGAAATTATCGGTAAACTCTAGGTACGGCACAGAGGCCGGGCGGGGTGAACGACCTTGCGACGTCATCCGTGACGTAACGCGCAGGAGGCTCGCGTAGCCGCACATCATGACCTATTTCGCAACATTACTCAGCGACCGTGTGGCCTAATGGATAAGGCGTCGGACTTCGGATCCGAAGATTGCAGGTTCGAGTCCTGTCACGGTCGAAAGATTATTTTTTTATTATTATTATTTATTTTGTTTATACAATCTTTAGTTGGGTTCGTCCGTTTTCAAGTGAATTTTTTCTTTTCTTGTTTTTATTTTTTTTTTCATAATCTTCACAATTTCAAATTATTCAATAAGGTCTGGTAGACAGGTTTTAAGGCTTTAATATTTATCTATTTGTTCAAATCATACATTTAAAAGTTTACTAATAATTGAAATAATTTGGTACTTCGAAAAGCGATTATTTATTTATTTAGTATTATTATGCACGTGTATGAAACATTCGCTACGTGTTCAATTAATAAGAATAAATTATTTAATAATTCCATTTTTTTATACTTAAATCAAAAAATATTCAGTATCGTCTCTAAATTCAGTTGTTTTAACAATTATTTAACCATCTTAGATTCAAGAAAAATTAATAAAAAAATTAGTGTAAAATATCGACTGTTATTCAGCTGCATCCGCACTCTAATTGCGTAACACACAATCAATAGTAATCTGAATCATTTTGAAGCAAATTGCTAATCCATTGCTTCAGAAGTTCGAAAAATTTGTTTGCTCAACACGTAAATAACGCAATGAATTGTGTTGAACTGTCAAAATCAAACCGATTCCGATTGATTGTGTGTTACGCAATTAGGGTGCCGGTTAGACTGGAAGCGGACCCCAATACAGTTGGAAAAAGTAAAAATTATTTGATTCATTTCAAATATTGTAAGAAAATATAGCCTTCAATTGCTCACAAAAATACACCTGAGCCATATTCACGGGTCATTGACCTCTAAATTGTAGATTGATTGAACGTCTCAACTCAAAACTTTGCGTAGAAACCATGTTTATCAAAATTTAACGGACCAAAGTATAATTAGTAAATGAGTATTCTTCTATGAAACTTGAAGATATTTAAAAAAAAAACCGGCCAAGTGCGAGTCGGACTCGCCCATGAAGGGTTCCGTTACGTTACGATTTATGACGTATTAAAAAAAACTACTCACTAGATCTCGTTCAAACCAATTTTCGGTGGAAGTTTATATGGTAATGTACATCATATATTTTTTTTAGTTTTATCATTCTCTTATTTTAGAAGTTACAGGGGGGGGGACACACATTTTACCACTTTGGAAGTGTCTCTCGCGCAAACTATTCAGTTTAGAAAAAAATGATATTAGAAACCTCAATATCATTTTTGAAGACCTATCCATAGATACCCCACACGTATAGGTTTGATGAAAAAAAAAATTTTGAGTTTCAGTTCTAAGTATGGGGACCCCCAAAATTTATTGTTTTTTTTCTATTTTTGTGTGAAAATCTTAATGCGGTTCACCGAATACATCTACTTACCAAGTTTTAACAGTATAGCTCTTATAGTTTCGGAAAAAAACGGCTGTGACATACGGACGGACAGACAGACAGACAGACAGACATGACGAATCCATAAGGGTTCCGTTGCCATTTGGCTACGGAACCCTAAAAAGGATCCTTTGTTTCTTTACAGCCAATTTTTTACAATAAAAAACCGGCCAAGTGCGAGTCGGACTCGCCCATGAAGGGTTCCGTTACGTTACGATTTATGACGTATTAAAAAAAACTACTCACTAGATCTCGTTCAAACCAATTTTCGGTGGAAGTTTATATGGTAATGTACATCATATATTTTTTTTAGTTTTATCATTCTCTTATTTTAGAAGTTACAGGGGGGGGGACACACATTTTACCACTTTGGAAGTGTCTCTCGCGCAAACTATTCAGTTTAGAAAAAAATGATATTAGAAACCTCAATATCATTTTTGAAGACCTATCCATAGATACCCCACACGAATGGGTTTGATGAAAAAAAAAATTTTGAGTTTCAGTTCTAAGTATGGG
This sequence comes from Apamea anceps, assembly GCA_951799955.1. Lineage (NCBI taxonomy): Eukaryota > Metazoa > Arthropoda > Insecta > Lepidoptera > Noctuidae > Apamea > Apamea anceps. Next base: position 12,075,505 of record OX637520.1, read on the forward strand.
GACCCCCAAAATTTATTGTTTTTTTTCTATTTTTGTGTGAAAATCTTAATGCGGTTCACAGAATACATCTACTTACCAAGTTTCAACAGTATAGCTCTTATAGTTTCGGAAAAAAGCGGCTGTGACATACGGACGGACAGACAGACAGACAGACAGACATGGCGAATCCATAAGGGTTCCGTTGCCATTTGGCTACGGAACCCTAAAAAGGGAATTGTTATTAATAGGTTTTTCAGAAAATATCAATGAATACGGTGATAAGAACTTAGAGGGTTGTATTGATGATTTAAATGATTATAATTCTGTAAATACCTAAGTACCTACTTGTTACGGTCGCGAATCATATTTTGTTCAACCTGACACTGAAATGCAAACTGTAAAACACCTAAGAAAATTTGAATCTCGCGAGCTACGGGCGTTTCCCCCTTAAAGGAAATTTAAGGCTGCAGGTATGACATGTACCACCAGCAATTTTAAAATACTATTATTAATTTTTTGACCAAAACAGCATAAGTAAGAATCGTGGAACTTTTTAAATTTTTAATAATTTATTTATTTATGTATTTGCGTCACATCACCGAGGCAGGCCTAAGAAACGCTGGCGTGACGATTTGGACACCTTCCTAATCGATTGGACGGAGAAGGCACAGCACAAGGAAAGGTAGAAGAATATGGGAGGCGTTTGCCCAACATTGGGAATTATATAGGTTAACGAAAAAAATAAAAAAATAATTTATGTCGAGATTAGGAACAAAAATTGTGTGTATTGATCATTTGTAATACTGTATGAATGTTTTAAGTTTAATAAAAAAGTAAAAAAAAAATAATCTCTATGTATCTTGTACCATCCGAGGAAGGGCGTTTGGATGCAAATATTTTTTAACTAGCTGCGCCCCGTGGTTTCACCCGCATAAGTTTCGATTCCGTGGCAATATCGGGATAACAAGTATCCTATATGTTAATCGTGGTTATAAAACATCTCTGTGCCAAATTTCATCCTAATCCGTTCAGTAGTTTTTGCGTGAAAGAGTAACAAAGATCCATCCATCCATACAAACTTTCACGTTTATAATATTAGTAGGATACTAGCTTCTTCCCGCTGCTTCGCCCGCGTGGATGTTGGGAATAATTGTACCTAATTATTTATTTAAAATAAAACTAGCGTAAGTTAAAAAAAGTAGGGAGGTCTGTGCCCAGCAGTGGTAACCTAATGGCTAATAAGAAAAACGGACGTCCACGGTAACATCGTCACGTGAGAAATTACAAAAGCGCATATTGGCGTTGTAAGTGTGTTATGCAATTACCCCCCTGCACCCTAATTGCGTAACACATAATCAATCTTAATCTGAATCATTTTGAAGCAAATTGCTAATCCTTTGCTTCATAAGTTCGAAAAATTTGTCTTCTCAACACGTAAATAACGCAATGAATGTTGTTGAACTGTCAAAATGAAACCGATTCCGATTGATTGTTGTGTTCAATTAGGGTGCTGGTTAGGTAGATAGATATCTCCATCTGCCTAGCCTTTTCCCAACTAAGCAAACTCAAACTCAAACTCAAATCATTTATTTCAATTAAACCCTTTCAGGCACTTTTGAATTGTCAAAATTAAATTGTCGGTCAGTTAGTCAGAAAATTGAAGCTAGTTGCCCATTCCAAAACGTAGATCTCTGTGGAGAAGAACGGGCAAGAAACTCCACGGACACTCTTTTAAATCAAGATATTATTACAAAATCCTGGGTACATTATTTTTATTGCTTCTATATGTGAGAACAATGTAAAAAAAAACTAAACAATTTAAAATATAAAATTCAAAAATAAGCCCTGGCAGTTAAGAGATGACCAGTCTCAACCGACGGCGCCCGTTCACGAACATGACGCGTGGATCAGCACCATCCAGCTCAACCATTTCGTAGGGAACCGAATGATCCAACACACGCGCCACCACCAGTGAGACATTTAAGTGAGCATGACATATTCTTAACTGCCGAGCTCTGTCAAGTCAACATCAAAATATCGTAAAAAAAAAGAAACGAATCCATGGTTCTTACATTTACAAAATTTAAAAAAATGCTTCTAAATTATACAAAACTATAGTTTGCAATTTATTTAAATATGAGAAAAAAGAAAAAAAATACTACCAATCGGGAAGAGGTATATAATATTGAAGTATATTAAGAATTAAAACTTGAATGAATAAAGTATACATTAAGTTCGTAATGTCAAAAATATTTAAAAAAAATAAAACAAAAAGGGGAAGCATCTCTTCCAAATATTGAAATTGCAATCAACTAGCGTACCCAAGTGCCTGTGGAGCAGGACCAGCATTAAGCCAAGCATTTTTATCAACGATATACTCATCCAATTTATAATATGCTTGTCTACATAGTGTGCGTTTAATGCATGTTTTAAATTTCTTCTCATTTAGTTGAAGAATATCGAGTGGTATTTTATTATAACATTTATTATATAGTTATATAGTATTTTATTATAATATTTATAAGTATGTTGGTGTCGGCTTCCAGTCTAACCGGATGCAGCTGAATACCAATATTTTACAAGAAGCGACCTCCTATCTGACCTCCACAACCCAGATCTATACAAGGTGTAAGTAATCGAAATAACAGAAATGAACAACTTTTACTATGCACTGTGGGACAAACACTGAAATACTAAGAAAAAAACAACTATATAAAATAAAATAATAAATAAAAATGTTTATTGCAATTACATACAATGAAAACACACATGAGTAGGAGCACCTTTTAAGCAAGAAGATGCTTCTGTTAGGTGAACTCCGCTCTTCCACTTATCAAGGTAATAATAAGTAGATATGCAATTGAGAAACAAAAACAAAAGAATCAAAAACAAAAAATCAAATTAAAATGAAACAGAAAAATAAAGTAAAATGTAGGGAACAACTTTTTTTTATAAAACTTTGCCCGTCACTAGGAATTACTCCTGTATCGTGGGTGCGTTTACAAACATTTAAACTCACATACACAGACAGCCAGACCCGGAACAATTACCTGGGGGCCTAAAAAGGCCAAATACCTCTAAAAGCTATTCATTTCCTGAATTCCGAGCAGATCATTAGCAATTCCTCTAATTTTCGTAAAATTTCATTTCATATTTGGTGTATTGCCGCGTGAAAAAAATAGAAACCGTAATTTTATCGGTAAATTTTTCATTACAGTTTTCCTTAATCAAAATGGTTTTTTATTTTTTATTTCTACAGTTTAAATGTTATTTCATTGTGATATGAATTGCACACAGATCATATTATGAATTGTCAGTTTGTGACCATTTTACGAGTTTTAATATGATTCATATTATTATCCTATTATGATTCTGCAAAAGTGGCCTTTTTAGGCCCCCTGTAGGTAATACAAATATTTGTTCCGTGCGGCAATCGAACCCGCGACACGCAGCGCAGCAGTCGATCGCTCAGCCACGGCGCTAACCGTGTCATCAAACTTTTATTAAAATTGCTTTTTGTAGGGTCCAAGTGATTTAATATTACCAATTTAATTGCTACGTACACTTGTAATTAACTGGTAGGTAGTGTAGCGAGATCATTGAAACCAGAAGGATAGTTTAATACATTTATATATTTATTTTATTGATGCCCAATGAGCTCCTCCCTTTTTCTTTTATTTTTTATTATATATTTCTACATAATATTTATATATATTTTAGTGATAGTTTGAATATTGTAATTAAATAGGTAGAAGTCACATGTCTAGCCCACAGGTAAAGCTTACATTAAAGGTGAACCCGTAAGGGAGCGCCTATTGTAGATTTTTATATACAATTTCCTGGTATGAAAATAAACAATTGTGTCAAAAATACATACAAATCAAACAACTATCAAACATAAAAAAAACTTTCCTGTATCAGGTTCTTTACCGGCTATTTACATAATTATATACAGCATAAAATACATATATTTATAAGGAAAACCTCTGCTGAACATGTTTGTAATAGGTAATGAGGCATTAAATTTAGGCAAACATATAAAATTATGAATAGCTGTTATGTGGATAGGTAATATGGAATATGGTTATATACCTACATACATAGATACTTTATGTCTAGTTGTCGTGTCGGGTCGATCGATCAGGTTAAGCTACGCTTACCGCGGTTGGTCTGCGGACCATCTTTACATACCGAGACCCCTCCGTGCCTCAGAAAGCACGTTAAGCCGTTGGTCCCGGCTGTCATTCGTGGATCTCTGACAGTCGTTACGGGTCGTCAAAAGCCCGAAAGTCTGTCAACTAGTCTTATCAACGGATATTGTATTACCCAGAAACTGGGTTGTGGAGGTCAGATTCAGCTGCATCCGGTTAGACTGGAAGCCGACCCCAACTTAGTTGGGAAAAGTCTAGGCAGATGATGATCACGTGTCAAGCAGACGTTATGTTTATAAACACATAACAGATCAGGTTTTTTATTGTTATTGTTTTTGAGCAAACAGGAAGTGGTCTAAATTAACCTATTTACGTCGTTTTCGTAGTTGGAAATGGCTACGGAGATGATGACTATGTCTAGCAGACCCCATTCATTGGTAAGATGATGTCTGAACTGCACCGTTCGTCTGAGAAGCAATTCTCGTAATTTTAAGAACGTTCACGATTTCAGTCTCAAACTGTCAAAAATACCTCTAATTTTCCTACATTTTTGACAAGTTCTTGACATTGATCGTCGATGCATGAGATGTGATGTCTCAAACTGTCAGAAATATCTAGTTCCCCTACATTTTTGATAAGTTCTTGACATTGATCGTCGATGAGATGTGATGTCTCAAACTGTCAAAAATATCTAGTTCCCCTACATTTTTGATAAGTTCTTGACATTAATCGTTAAATAGAACTGGCGAAATGTGGGTGTACTATAGGTACACCTCTGCCCAACCCTTCGGGGAATACAGCCGTAATGTTATGTATGACGACTGAAAAAGTGTTGATTTTCCAGAACATGCAGCGAAACATGACTTACCATACTTTGATCAGTCCTCCCGAGAACTGAAAAAAGTGGCGAAGTAGACCCCCATCTACTCCCCAAGTTTTTTACTTGTTTTGTGTTCTTGTTATGCGTCATGTTTGCCGCAAATAAGCGTATTTTCTTTCTTTCTTTCTAAGCACGCAGTCCGCAGTATCGGCCCAAATTACGGATATTTCCTACTCCGTAGAATGAATAACGACACGATTTGACAATATTATTGTCCTTAAACCCGATGGGATTTTACATGGCCGATTTTTTTTATTTGTCACTTGTTGTGACAAATCAACTACTTTCGGCACGGGCCCGTACATCTAAGTTGTTACATAGAGTAAACCCCCTGTCCCATGAAGATCAGGTAGTAAAAACAATGGTTGTAAAACAGAGTATGATGTCAGATAGTCACAAAACTCATCCAAATCTGTTTTGTGGTCGAAGTAATGTGTTTTTCAAGTACAAAAATACGATTTATTACTACGAGTACATTACACTTATTAATGTAACAAGGAAAACGTCTTACCTAAAAGTAATACGTGTGTAGTAAAATATACGTGTGTCGAAGTCCTAAAACCGGCCAGGCTAGGTAGCGCGACACCTACTCGTAATCATGATTTCCTGGTACAAAGGTGTTAGAAAATCACACCTTTGGGGGCAAGGTCTTTCCCTGAAAGTTAAAGGACCTGACCGAGGATTTGGAGGCTTATATTAATCCTACTGAAGTTTCTTTGTCGATTTTCGCCGTAAGTAGGACTAACTTTTTGATAATAACAACAAAGTTGGCTCCTTAGCTTATAGTTGGTCCTACGAACTAAGATTCCAAGTTTATGAACCTTTTATGAACTCTTAGTATTCTGCGCTATAAGAAAGGGAGCAACAGAAGGCTCTTTCCATATTCCGAAGAAATATTAGACTTGGGCCGATTTTTTGATCCGTAGTTAAACTCAACCAATTTTGGAAAATGTTTTTTGATAAATTTTTAGTTTATGTAGTGATATAGTATCATTGCTAATGGTCAACTAATTAATTATTAGTTAAAAAAAATAACTGTTAGATAAACTAACAATATTTACCCATTAGTCACTATTTTTAACTATTATTTGAGTTAACCACGGATCAAAAAATCGGCCCTTATTGTTTGTTCGAATATTTTTTCTTAAACGAGAGTTGCATTAACCAAGATAAGCACAAAAAAAAAGATTTCTTTCACCTTATCATTCATCACCATGACGAAATCCTATATATTTTTTGTTTGTTTCATAATCGTTATGGAAAGTAACATCATCTACTCTTATTTAAAACCTTGTAAGTACGCGTGGGTTGAAGCCAATTGTTCATTAACATCGCTGTTTTAACTTTCAAAGAATTAAGCAAAAGCAAAGAGAAATCTTTCTAAGAAAATCTACTTTCAATAGTTTTAAGTCCTACATCCATTGTTTTTATAGTCAGCTCATGATTTATCAGCATGAAACGAACTTCTTTTATATTTATGCGTTCCTGGTAGCCTTACTTCGTCATTCCGCGACGTTACGCCCTCTGTCTGCTCTAAACTAGAATATATTTAGATAATGTTAATAAAGCTGGCAAGTATATTATTGTCCAGTAAGTTTTAATAGTAGTTTACCAAAGCAAACTATTAATGTTCACCAATCATTCCATTTTAGGAGCACCAAGGAAACAGGCAATACGGGCTGGTCTCCGCAACTCCACGTCAATGCGCGTATTTTGCGTACAATTGATTGAAGATTGCAATCTGCGACTGACTTATATTATTTGAAATGTTTGGGAGAGAACCGAGTTTTATGGTGCAACTGAAGAGGTGTTCAGGCCACCCAAGTAAGGAAGAGTCCAAAGTTTTTGTTAGATACTCCTTGAAAAAGATAATGTATCGCTTTTTGCAATATTTATTTATTAAGTAAGATACTGCTTTTAAGAGTTTTTTTACGTTCTGCCCCTTTGTTGACGCTAAATGTGTTCTGGGAAAAACGACCATAGTGAAAATGGTACGAACATTATTTAGCAGGTAGCTACCTATCTGCTTTTCTTCATTGAACCACCGTCCTTGTCATACATTTTATGTCTGCAAATATCTTAAATGTCATTGAGATCTTAATGCGTCTTTTGTTAGTTTTCCTTTGAAGTTTGCCACCATAAAACTTTAAGACTTCGATTCAAGGTGTTCAGCGGTGAAGTATAAATAGGTCGAGTGCATCGAGTGACACCACTTTTACCTATAGTTAATTTCATGAAAAGTTCCATCACTGATTAGCGGGCGAGACGACTGTCTGACCTTCGTATTTTATGGTAGACTGGTACTCCCAGCATGCTCTACACGTGGCCGATATTAACCGTCTGTCTGACAAAACCGTTTTTTGTGTCCGATTTTGTATCTACAAGGCCAAATAAGTCTAGACTTCAAATACTTATAGTTTATTACCGCTACTTGTCTAGATATCTAGTACCTAAGTAATACATGGTTCTCGTATTATCTATTTATTTCGACAATAATTGCACAGTGGGTAACACGCACACACATTATCTGGAAAGAAACCTACCAAGTGCGTGTGACTACGCACAATGAAGGGTTCTGTAGTTGGGATGAATTTATTCCAAGAACAAGTAGAAAAAATGTGTCCATACATCGATATAATAATGTACAGTCACCAAAGGAGTTAAGTAACCAGGGTCGTCGGATATAGTTGAAGTTTAACAAAAAACCGCTGGATGTTTTCGAATAGAATTTAATTTGATAAATGAATTATTTGTTTCCTATTAATTAAATTATTTATTCCAAAACATCCATCGGTTTCTTACTAAACTTCAACTATATCCGACGACCCTGGTTACTTATCTCCTTTGGGGACCATACGTGACGGTCAATTCTCCAACTGTACGTTTGTGATCGCAAAAAAATATAGTTCTATGTGATAAAACTACAAATTAACGATTTTTGGACTTTTTCCTTTACTTGTGCTGTGAGGCCTTGCTTCTTGCCAAATTTCATGATTCTAGGTCAACGGGAAGTCCTTTTTTTTTTTTTTTTTTCGAGGATGTGAAATCATCAAAACGGGAAGTACTTAGGTTTTGATTTAATTGCGAGTGTCAAAATATGTCACATGCCGTATTTTTTTATTGCGTTGACATAGAAGCTTGTTTTTTTTATAGCTCCAAGGGACCATAGACCTACGTATTTGATATCAACATCAACTTGTCTGCTTCTGCTCTCTCTCCGTCTGCATTTTCTCAGGAACGCGTGGAGGTACGCGTTCCTGAGAAAAAGCAGACGGAGGGACACCGGAGTGATCCTATAACATTTCCGTTCTTTTTTTTAAGATACAGAACCCTAAAAACTTGTAAAAGGTCATGTGGGCTGGATTGAATTTAAATTAGTTGTTGCCAGAACACGAGGTACTTTCATTTTTTTTGTACGCCCAAACATGCGCCTTGCTTCTGGGAATAAATTAATATCGTCACACATCAATCATGTTTGACGGAAAAGTGACAGGCCCGAAATTCTGGAATGATTAGGCCTATCCAAATATTTCTTGATAAAAAAGTTGCTTTAGGTGGCAAAAAGTTGTCGAACTTGCTGCACGCGTGGCATTACCACCATAAAAACGGGTCTTGGTCGACGAAAGAAACAGATTGAATCTGTCATTATGTCTATTCTATCTGTCATTACTTATGTCTATTCTATGTGTCATTTTGTCTATTCTTCCATATACAAAACCCGTTTCTATGATGGGTCATGCTTTGCGTGCAGGTAAGTTCTTTTGCCAGAATTTTTCTTTATCTTCATCTTTTTGCTCTCACACCCTTTAATATAAATGTATTTTAGAAAACCTTATTCCTTGTGGTGTCCGCTAAAAATAGACCCAAAGAGGAGGAGAGTGGGCGACTATTTATTTATTTATTTATTTACTTAGGGACAACAAACAGCAGTGTAATAATAAGTAAACAAAGGTTAGAACTTAATAATAGAGGTAACAAATACACTACTCACAACGTTATCCACATATTACTAAACAGATCTACTAGTTGTTAGAAGAACGATATAAAAGTAAGAAAAATAAAAGTAAACATAACATTACTTAATTATTAGGGTTCTGATCACTTAAAATAGTAACAATTTCTTTTCTAAATATAGCCCTGCTGAGAAACATGATATGACTATGGAATTTTGTATAGAGTATTTATGGCGTAACTGGGTTATCCTTTGTTGTGTTAACAATGCTATTTTTTCCCTGTATCAAGCATGGTAGTCGTGGCTGTATAATATTGATCTATACAAATAAATATAATAAAAACTTTTTAACAAAAAAATTAAACCGCCGAAAAAACTGAAAAGCAAAAAATAATAAACCTTTTTTATTTAACCTTAATAACTAAGTTCTTAAAGTAATGTAAGTATACCTAAGTAATTTTGAGTCGGCGCCAAACAATCAATAAACAAAGATCACTAAATTGCCTTAAATTTAAACGGCGCCGACTCAAAATTACTTAGGTATACTTACATTAGTTTAAGAACTTAGCTATTAAGGTTTTTTGTGGCTATTATCTACTAATTGTTTGCCAAAGGGCAGGCATAATATGTGGCACTGAGTAGAGTAATAATACACAACTCAGCATTCAAATCTATAAGTGAACAATAAATCAACCCTATTTTCCCACCCTTAGGGTTGGATTTTTTTCCAAATATATATATTATATGGGACCAACTCTGGGGTATACCCTTTACAATAAAAAAAGAATTATCAAAATCGGACTAATCTGTAAAAAGTTATGCGTGGTCACACATAAAAAAAATATATATTATACGCGTCGATTTGAGAACGTCCTCCGTTTGTGTGTCTGTCTGTAATATCAAAATAACCACTACCATTACTAAATGCATATGAAAGTATATACGGTACCTGTAAAAAACTATAATCCATTGTAAATATAATTAGGCAGCCCTGAGTTGAACAGAATGTTAATAAAAAGTAGAGGGAATTTATTCTCCACACTTTTTAAGCATTTGGTTCATCACCTCTTTAAACATTCCATCCAAAATACTAGGACATCATAATCACTTGAGCACCCACATTGGTTTCCCCAATAATCAGGGTATGGCCCGAAGTGATGACTAATATTGACAAGTATGTAGGTAGTTCTAAATACGTTAGTAGTTACCTTACCTCCGAATATAATCCGATGGCGAGATTGCTAACTTTGCAGGTAATGTCCCTCACAGATTTTGAATGTTAAAATATTCATAGCAATTATTTAACAGACATAAAGTTTGCTAATAACATTTGCTTGTAAGTTTAGCACATTGATGTCAAACAAATATTTTTTAGTCTAGTGGAATTTTACAGAAACCCACGTGGTTCTTTACTACGTGGGTTTCTGTAAAATTCAGCCATTTTCTAAGCCAACAAACATACCTATCTTTTGGATACCTAACACACGTCTTCAGCAAAGATGGTTAACGTAAAAGAGAGAGGCAAAGGCATATTAATTATTTAACTGCTGTGATTTAGCTGACTAATTAATAACAAACATACAATCAAATCATTTGATAACAGATATAATTCCATACTAGGCTTTCAGAAACCTGTAGGGTAATTGCGTAACACACTATATACCTAGCAATGGCTTTAATTTTGACAGTTCAACAACATTCATTGCGTTATTTACGTTGTTGAGCAGACAAATCTTTCCAACATAAATGAAGCAATGGATTAGGAATATTCTTCAAAATGATTCAGATTGAGATGGTTAGTGTGCTACGCTATTAGGGTGCAGGTGCTGATGGTTACTGTAACTTACACCTATTACATAAAATTACGCAACCTATTATAGGTATAAGTTTTAATCTAACTAATTGAACGATTATCAGAACTAATTCACTTATTGCCTCGTCTAACCAAAGTGCCCTTGACCCTTGATACCGATACCAATACCGATACCGATCGATACTTACTGACCACCGTTAATAATGGTTTATACATTTGTGTGTGTCCGTTGTTGGGTACGACTCGGTAATGTGACTTCAATACGAAGCACTTGCAAAAGAAAAAAAATATGTCAAGTATAAAAAAGAGAACGGTAGCTCGTACAGCATCCTAATTGCATAACACACGATCAATCGTAATCTGAATCATTTTGAAGCAAATTGCTAATCCATTGCTTCATAAGTTCGAAATATTTGTCTGCTCAATACGTAAATAACGCAATGAATGTTGTTGAACTGTCAAAATGAAACCGATTCCGATTGATCGTGTGTTACGCAATTAGGGTGGAGGTCTGATTATAATAATGAATAGACGTCGCAGCCTCCGAGTAGATTTCCTTTTACAACTTGACAGACTCTTGGTGATTTGGTAAATAGTAGAACCAGAAATTAGCCCAATTTCTATACTTAACGGTATTAGAAGTGGCAGTGGGCAGGGCACATTGCTCGCAGAACAGATGGCCGATGGGGCTGAAAGGTTCTGGAGTGGCGACCGCATACCGGAAGATGTAGCGCTGGAAGGCCTTCCACAAGGTGGACCGACGACCTTGTGAAGGCCGCAGGAACCCGTTGAAGTGGAGGTGCTTGGGGGAGGCCTATGTCCAGCAGTGGACATCTTTCGGCTGAAATGATAATGATTTTAAGTAAACGGCAGTTGAAGTTAGGTAGCATATCACCACCCACCTCTAACAACACCAATAAAATGATTCATTTTGGTTATTTGTCATTGAAGTTATGACTTAAATCTTAACACTGCTACAAGTATCTTTTGACGCTCCTATGAAAGAAAGAAATATATGTTATTTGGGACATGCACAGGAAATACAACGAACAACAACAACAACGACAACCTCAATGACATTAACAGGAGGGTGCAGTAGGCCTAACATGAGTTTGCACAGCCAAAACTCGCTAGCGTCTCCGTAAATAGTATATATGAAATACTGCAGCGCCCCTAGCGGTCACAGAAAGAATTAAAATTACCGTACCATGAGCATTATAGATTCCGATAGGTAAGAAACCTAACGTTACGTACGCTCGAGCAAGTTTACGTACAGTTGGTAAACAAATGTATTGAAAAACAACATGGCGGCATTAGTTCCGATGTTACCCACGCGGTTCAAGATCCCTGTACAGCGTGCTGAAGATCAGAGGGGCAATTCTTTTGAATAATAATTGGGTCAAGAGCAGGCCTATTCAGTAATTCGTTAAAAAAACGTTCAAAATCTCGTCGCAATCTCGTCTCAGCGACCATGCCAAAAATGTAGGAAAATTAATTAGAGGTATTTCCGACGGATTGAGACTGAGATCACATTCTGATCTCTGTCTCAATCCGTCCGTGAATGCACTTAAGAATACGAGAATTTTATTGGTCTGGTTAAAACATAGACCTAATATTACGGACGACTTACAAACTTCGCTTTCCTATAACAATGGAAACTCATCCTACACGTGGGTTATTCCTCGAAGTATCCATTGAATTATAATTTTCGTACGAGCGTGCTACTCAGAAACAATTAACTGTATGTATGTAAACAGTGGTAACTATTATACGCCATCTTTTCACCTTATTACTTAACCTCACGCTGCTTTCTCGGAAGGGATGGGCAGAATGTAGGGTAGCTGGGAAACTAGATCAATTAGTTAATCTACTTAACCAATTATTTTTTCTTTGGAACGCGTAGCATTTGTTTATGGGTTGCAGTTCTATGAAGTGTCAGGCTGACAGTTCCAACGTTTTATTGTGACCTCCATGACTTTGCTAAGTTCCTGGTCATGTGGTCACCAATCCTGGTCGGGATTATGGCAATATTCTATGTTATTGTGTGTTGTTTATGTTACTGTATGTTGTTGTTCTATGTTGTAGGGTTTGGTTTCCGCACTTAGTTCTTCCAGTGGACCATTGTGCGTGGGCCACAATGGCGGCCGTCGGTGGTATATCAACCAGCCCACCTTCCCTCCAGCATAGCTATGCTATAACACAACAGCTACAACAACTCGATACGTTTCCGTACCGAACATCAATCAATGTTATCGTAGGAGTCCTCTAAAATGTCTAAACGCTCGCGCTGTTCACAACCCCAAAACCCGAAAGTTTTGTCAGTTTAAATCTAATAAACAACCGCTATTCTTCCGACAGCTGTTTGCTGTCGGGGACAAGGCATATCTGGTTTTCGAAATTTTTGACACGATAGCCTGTCGGGTTTTTAATAAATATGCAGAAGTTGCTGTTAAGAAAATCTGTATAAGTCTGGGTACCCCGAGGGTTTCTGTCCTAATGTCTGGGTGATGCCTGTGCATATGCGCAAAGATTTCCTCAGCCTTCATGCAAACCCTGCAGAGAACTCTCCGTTATGCCTATTGTGTGGAAATGTTTGTTTAGTGAGCAGTGTTATGTGGCGAGGCGATTAAAATCAATTCTATTACTATAATTTTTGACGTTCAATAGTGCCTTTTATGTGCCTATTTTGAAATAGGCACATTTTGAAATAGGCACATTTTGAAATAGGCACATTTTTGAAATAAATGCTTTGACTTTTTTCACTTTTACTTTTCGTATGGCAGTATTTTTCTTCACAACTATTGATTCGAACGCGTTCGGCATTCGAATATAGTTCGAATCGGAAATAAGAAAACTACCCAGATCATTTATTTACAAAAATATATTGCCCACATTTGCCTAAGCGATTACTGTTCAAGTTTATGGGGGTCTTCAAACGACAGTAACCCGTCGTCTTAAATCTCGAGTCTAACAATAAAAAGTACCCCTTTCTGTCGTTGCTTTCCTAGTAATTTCCTCAGAAAGTAGGTCGATGGCCACTTTAAGGGTTTCCCCAGTTTACTGCTGGGCTAGGATAGCTCGTTTATGAAGATGCAGAATTGATAGTCCGTACTGACATTATTGCCGGAATGGTGTCCCACATTCTTGAATATGTCTGGGGTGACTTACAAAATGGAGGCGGTTTTGCGAAGTAGGACACCATCAGACGAAAGCAATCATGGCATGAAAGGTTTGGAAGGGCTGGCCGATTTTTTACAAATGCGTTTTTTGGTTCACCATCATCATTCTCCTGCGCTTATTCCAAGTTATTTGAGGTCGGCGCAAGAACCTTTTTCTTACATACTTCTCTATTAGTCATCATCTCGGTAGTAACCCAGGGGGGGGGGGGGGGGGTTACTGCCAGGATGATGACTCCAGCCATATCTACTTTCACACAGTCCATCCATCGTTTCTTTGGTCTTCCCCTACTGTTATTTTTGGTTAATGTAACATTATAACATATTTACATTTTATCTCTTGTTTATCGGAGACATAAAGTTACCAGCTGCATTCAATAGGGCCCTGGTCACCGAGGAGACTTCCTGTGACAATACTGGTCTACAATAGGTCCGTACGTCTAGCGCACAATGCACAATCAATCCTGCTTCCAATCTTGCATGGCTGAAGTGGTTGAAAAATCGTATTTCCCCGGGGCTATTCTTGAAAAACTTGTGCCGATAGATAAAATTCATACATTAGGTACCTATATAGCAACCATATAAGCCAGTCGACAGTCCGCATCAGGATTGACTGCCTAGAATTTGGCGAAGGGTACTCTAAAGGATGTGATCAGACTTATCGACGCAGAATGAGCTTGAACCGGTCGGAAAGTGGCTTCCTACGTGTGCTCCGAACGTTCTCTGTGTTCCTAGTATTTGCTCTGTTGCAACATGCTCCAACTTTTACCGAATGTTTGCACAGCAACAGCATTATTCAAACACATATTTTATGTTCCGTATCTCTTTAAACTAGTCTATGAGACTACTAGTCTATGAGATTTATGTCTATGCAAAAAAAACGAAAATGACGTCATCAATTCGCCTTGTTTCGGTTTGGACTACGTGAGTCGACACATCGAACTATTCGCTTTTACGAGCACTTCCTGATCGGCTCAACCTAATTCCGGGTCGCTTAGTGTGATCATAATTATAATATCTATCTATATCTACACATACTTCCTATACTAATATTATAAAGAGATAAAATTTGTTTGTTTGTAAGTAGGGTGTAAGTTTGTATAAAGGCTATTTTATATTTAACATCACACTATAATAATAATAATAGTAGATTATAAGAAGGCCTATGACTCGGTGCCACATACATGGCTCATGAGGGTGCTGGAGTTGTATAAAGTAGATACAACTCTGCGCACCTTCCTGATGACGTGTATGGGGCAATGGAGGACGGTTCTTCGCTATCCAGGATGTCGAAATATCCAGAGGAATAGCGAGCCGATAAGGATCGAGCGAGGAATATTCCAGGGCGACAGTTTGAGTCCGCTTTGGTTCTGCTTAGCCTTGAATCCTCTAAGCACACTGCTGGAAGATTCAAGTCTAGGCTATAGGTTGAGGAGAGGTGGTCAGGTTATATCTCACCTCCTCTACATGGATGACCTAAAACTTTTTGCCCCCAACAATTTGCAACTGATGGAGCTACTGAAAATTACTGAAACTTTCAGTAGCGCCATCAGGATGGAATTTGGTGTGGACAAATGTGCAGTCATGCATGTAAAGCGAGGGGAGATTGTGGAATCTGTGGGAACTCAACTCTCGGATTTCACTAACCTTAGAGCCCTTTCCGCATCCGAAACCTATAAGTATTTGGGTATGTCGGAAGCGTTGGGCATCAATGTTACTGACATGAAGCAATCGTTGAAGGAGCGCTTCTTTGGCCGCCTGAAAAAAGTATTTAATAGTCTTTTATCAGGCGGAAACAAGGTGCGCGCCTTCAACAGTTGGGTCATGCCGGTTTTGATGTACTCTTTCGGCATACTCAAATGGACTCAGACCGAACTCGACGCCCTGGATAGGAGGGTCCATACGCTGCTGACTGCAAATCGAATGCATCACCCACGGTCATCGGTAATGAGGCTGTATATCCCGCGAAAGTGTGGAGGTCGAGGCTTTTTAAACGCTAAGACCCTTCACAATCGCGAGATATGCAGTCTCAGGGAATATTTCCTAGAAACCGACGTGAGGATGCATCGAGATGTAGTCGCGGTAGACAAGGGCCTCACCCCACTCTCCTTGGCTAAAGAGAACTGGTGCAAGCCAGTAGTGCTTGACACCAATAATCGCATGGAAGTATGGCAGAGTAAGGAGCTTCACGGACGTTTTTACCGGGCCCTACATGGACCCGATGTAGATCTACCAGCGTCCGTAGCCTGGCTGCGTTTCGGTGACCTGTTTGGAGAAACCGAAGGTTTTGTCTGTGCAATTATGGACGAAGTTATGATGACGAACAATTACCGGAGATTTATTGTGAAAGACGGCACGGTTGACATCTGTCGGGCATGCCATCGGCCGGGAGAATCAATCAGGCATATTATCTCCGGGTGTTCTCGTCTAGCTAACGGAGAGTACTTGCATAGACACAACCTTGTAGCCAGGATAATCCATCAGCAACTTGCTCTGAAATACAGCCTTGTCGAATCTGAGGTGCCGTACTACAGGTATGTGCCCGACCCAGTTCTCGAAAATGGAAATATCACATTGTACTGGGATCGATCCATCATCACTGACAGGACTATTGTTGCCAATAAGCCTGATATAGTGGTGGTGGATCGATCAGAACGGCGCGCAATGATTGTTGACATAACCGTCCCGCATGATGAGAACCTCGTGA
Organism: Apamea anceps; assembly: GCA_951799955.1. Lineage (NCBI taxonomy): Eukaryota > Metazoa > Arthropoda > Insecta > Lepidoptera > Noctuidae > Apamea > Apamea anceps. Next base: position 12,092,163 of record OX637520.1, read on the forward strand.
AAGCCGAGAAAGATAAACAAATCAAGTATCTTGACTTGGCTCGCGAGGTTGTCGACATGTGGGATGTGGACTCAGCGATCATTGTGCCGATAGTCGTGACAGCCAATGGCTTAATAGCCAAAAGCCTCGACCAAACACCTGAGGAGGCTCTCGTTGGGCAGCTGGATCAAGGGCTTGATTCAGAAAGCGGTACTTCTGGACACGGCTCGCATTGTCAGGAAGTTCCTCTCTCTGGAGCCCTGACCGCCGGTAGCTTGGACCCTGTTCCCGATACCGGTGGGCTACTACTTTTTATATTTTTAAATGTTTTTTTATCCTTTTGTTTATAAAAATATTTAAAAATGTATTTTGTAAGTATATAAATGAAATAAAGGAGATAATAATAGTAATGCTTTATTGAAAACACAGTTACATATTTAAGCGCACTGCTTCCTGAACTAGGTTGTAAGCACGGATATCGAATCGGATGTCTATGGTTGTAAGCCTGTATCTCAGGAGACAGTTCCCTTTCAGTTTATATAATTACTAGATTCTTACACCGTTCTCAAGTAGTTGAAACTAAATACAATAAGGTAAATTTAAATAAAAGTAAATTATAGCTACGAGTATATATAAGCTATGACCCGAGCAAAAAGAAAAAAAGACAGAATGAACGCTTAGTGAAGTGATAGCGCGGGCCGGCGATGCGATGCGATGGGGTGAGTCGGTCAGAAGCTAGTCGAGAGTAAATAAACCCTCGACTTTTACTTAAAGAGCGGTTAAAGACGTTCCTAACAAAAATATGACATTATCAAAAGCTAAAAGTTAATTAAATGGGACCTAATAAACCCCACACTTGAATCAGAATCAGGCAATTCGAATAATATTAGAAGGTGCTGGCAAACACTGAAACCATACAGGCGATCGATTCTGTAAAAATCTCACCGTGAAAAGTTAGATGAAGTGAGCTGTCAATAGTGTCAATCCATGTGCATGCATGTGTGTGTGTGCATTAGTTGGGATGACAGCTCACTCCACGCTCACTTCACCTAAGTCTTCACGGTGAGACGGTTACAGAATCGCGCTGCAGGAATATTTACCCCTAATGTGATTATGTTTGCCTTGTACTCTAAAAAGGATTTGTGTCCTACATTAAATACGTAAGTGCTTCACATCCTAGGATTACCCTCATATGCAAAGGATTGATGGATAAAGTTGTTTGACAACGATTCGAGATGGTTAAGCAAATCTTTCCTGAAATCGTATCCTAAACAAATATTTTGAATCGAAAGGGTATTTTGGATCGAATTTTTCAGTGGCCCGTTAAAATTTGAGAACGTGTGACGGAAAGTTTACGATGTGTATTGAAAAGGTGAATAGATCAATCTGTGTCCTACATTTAACCCGTCTGTCTTCAAAGCAAGAGTGATCAGCCGATCTATTCTGTAAAAATCTCACTGTGAAAAGTTAAGTGAAGTGAGCTTAGAGTGAGATGTCAATAGTGTCAATACCTTGCATTAGTTAGAATGACAGCTCACTCCACGTTCACGTCACCTAAGTTTTCACGGTGACGTGGTTACAGAATCGTACTGCTGTCAATAGTGTCAATCCCTAACATTAGTTGGAATGACAGCTCACTCCACGTTCACTTCACCTAAGTTTTCACGGTGAGATTGTTAAAGAATCGTACTGCTGTCAATAGTGTCAATCCCTAACATTAGTTGGAATGACAGCTCACTCCACGTTCACCTCATCCATCGCTTTCCATCAGGCGTGATCAAGGTCAAGAGTAGGCCCATTTAGCAATAAAAAATACTTTTCCCAACTACGTTGAGGTTGACTTCCAGTCTAACTGGATGCAGTTGAGTACCAGTATTTTACATGGGGTGACTGCCTATCTGACCTCTACGACCCGGTTACTTGGTAACACGAGAACTCTTGGTAAGACTGGTTGTCAGACTTCTGACTACCCGCAACGAGTGTCACAGATCTACGAATGACAGCCGGGACCAAACGGCTTAACGTGCTTTCCGAGATACAAACGGGTCTCGATATGTAATGGAATTATCACCCATCTACGAACCGACCGCGGCAAGCGCAGCTTAACTGCTTACCCTTCGATCGACCAGTGTGGCTGTTATTATTTAGCCACGAGTCCCTCCACCCTATAGTATTGTGAAGGTTAATTTAAATAAAAGGAGATACTTTTCCCTAATATTCATCATCATCTGCCTGGCCTTTTCCCAATTATTTTTGAGGTCGGCTTCCAGTCTTACCGGAGGCAGCTGAAAACCAGTGTTTTACGTGGAGCGACTGGCCCTCATAATCATTGACAAAAAATGTTTATTTATAGTGGTAATGATGTTTCTAGACAAAATGGAGTGCCATACCCCCCCCCCCCCCCTTTTCTGTCTCTAAAACTATATTCCACTTGCCAGGCTAGTAGTTTAGTTAATTGTCCTACGCCTACATTTTTGACAATTTGAAGAACCCCCAGAACAGATACTGGGATTACTTACAAGGGCAGGGAGAGGGGGTGGGGAGTGAAACTATTATTAAGTTTTGTGAGTACCTAAGTTGTTTTTTTTTGCGTAAATTATATTATTTATTTATTTAACCATTTATGTACACACATAAAAAATTACGAAAAAAAAAAACAGAACAGAAAAATAGGTAGGTACAGAGGTGATGCTTATTATTTGATGAGTTGCGCAATTTTTTGTAAGAAAAACTAAAATTAGAAGAACCCCTAAAGCTGTATTTTTATAGTCGGTTAGTAGTTCTCATGACTGTCGTGAACCAATTCAACAAGCACAAGTAATATATTATAGCCAACAGGTGCGCCCCGTAGTAAATACTTTCATAAAATCACACCGTTTAAAAACATTGAAGGAATGCTACAAAACAAATGACTCAGTCTTGTAGAAACAAATGCATGCTAATTACTGTCTAGCGAATAAAACTACTCAAATGAGTTGTTTAACTTATTTGTAAAACTTGCGGCAGATTGCCACGAGGATAAACAAAAAGTTAATTAAATTGCTAACAAGATACTTGGTAATGCAGTACGCTAACTTTCTTTACATTCTGAAGAACTAAATCAGGTTCTTTAGATCTCAGTTCACTTCTCCTGAGATAACAAAATTGCACTATGAAAACGGGAACACCCGAATTAAGCGGACGTTCGCCCCATGCTCTCCCTGTCCCTCCAAACAACCCCTCTCGCTCACTGCAGTTCCATATCCTACTTCCCATGCAAGCCTGGTATCCAAAGTCATGGCGCGGGGAGATTTTTCCGTGAAAGTGGAGATTATTTTTATGGGAGGTAGATTAGAAAGAGACAGATGACAAGTTAATATTTCGTCATAGGAACCGATTGATAGATCGTCTGTTATCGGGAAAGTAGTGAGGAAAATGTAGCTCTGACCCTATCGTCGCCCCTTACTCATTACAAGGCGAGCAGCAATCGAAGGTGTTTCCACACTAGATGTATCTTTGTTTGATGCAACCTGGGACAGTACGTGTGAAAGTGATAACAGATAGTTTATCAATTGGTGCTTGTAGGCCCCGCCCCATTACTACGACTTCCGTAGAGCGTAGCAAGCGTAGCACACACACACTCTCGTACCAATGTCATTCATTAATTGCTCGATCACCATTCTGTCTCTCACGTTGACAGCAGTCGAAAAACATTTGAAATTTCTGAAGGAAAAGGGTCTCGGAAAACAAACCAGTGAACCCTATTTTCCACGAAAATCGTTATATTAATTAGTTCCTTGAAATAGACATTATCAGTAATTACATTTTCAGCCGTTTGGGGTTGAAACCCTCAGATCGTGAGGTCAGAGTGCTCATGCTTTGTTCAAAGAAATCTCCAAATGGCTGGTTGGCACTACCCGTGACCCAAGGGTTGGCTTTTACCTTCGACAGAGGCTAAGTATTGCCATAAAATGAAACAACGTAGCAATGCCGCCAATCTCTTGAGTACAGTACCAGTCGACAGCGATGCGGAGGAATTTTTCGACGCCATATTTTAGTTTGTAAATTGTTATAGTTAGGTTAGGTTATTATATTTTGTTTATTTTAATAGTTTATTAGTTAATCTATATATATAAAAGAAAGTCGTGTTAGTTACTCTATTTGTAACTCAAGAACGGCTGAACCGATTTGGCTGAAAATTGCAGTAAAAAAAAGACGATACTTTTTTAATTTTTATTTTTTATTTAATACTTTTGTTTAGGAGTAGGGTAGGAGTAGGGTGTAGGAGTAGGTTAGGAGTAGGGTAGGGTAGGAGTAGGGTAGGAGAAGTGTAGGAGTAGGTTAGGAGTAGGGTAGGAGTAGTGCAGGAGTAGGGTAGGGGGTAGGACACCACGCGGACGAAGTAACCGGGCAGCTAGAAATAATTATTTATATGGCAAAACAACGTTTGCCGGGTCAGCTAGTGTAGTATAAATAAATAATATTCCTTGCATTATGAAAACTGCGTTTTATACAAAACGGTCACCATCATCATCATCATCATTGACAGCCCTGTTCCACCCACTACTGAGAACGCTTCTTTCCTTTTATGCCATGCTTCCCTGGTCTGTGCGAGTCTCATCCAAGTCTTCCCCGCGATCTTCTGTAGGTCGTCCACAACGAATTTAAAAAAAATAACTTCAAATCGTTTATTATTAACATCCTTATTAACTTTTATCTTGTAATAAGTCCTTCAAAATAATTCCTTTTTCCTTGTACAGAAAATGTTTACAGCTAAAACAATACTAGAAAGATAAGGAAGTGAAAAAGGGCATTTGAAATGCATGGATTAACATGTAAATTGTTTGTTTCCTTAAATGAGTCGGTACAATCTTGGTGAATAAAATAAAAGAGGTTTCTGCGTTTGTGTAAACAATCGCACTTCGTTTACATTATAAATACACGCTGCATATGTAAAACCATTGTGTTTTTAATTCCGTAGAACTGTTAAATTCATCATCTACCTAGCCTTCTCCCAACTATATTAGGGTCGGCTTTCAGTCTAACCGGATGCAGCTGAATATCAGTATTTTACATGGAGCAACTGCCTATCTAACCTCCACAACACAAAAGTTAGTGGGTAGCCCGATACCCTTTGCAAAGACTGCTTGTCCGACTTTGGCTTTCGACCCGTTACGTATGTTAAAGATCCACGAATGACAGCGGGGACCAATGGCTTTACGTACTTTCCTAGGCACGGAGGGGTTTCGGTGTGTAAAGATGGCCACCTATCCACGGACCAACCATAGTTTAACCTGGTCGATCGAGCCGTGCGGCTGTTATTACTTAGCCATAATCGTCCTATAAGGTCACTGCTGGGACACAGGCATCCTCTCGATGAGAGGGAATAGGCCATAATCCACCACGCGGGCCCAGTGCAGGTTGGTAGATGTCACATGTCTTCGAGTTTTTGCTTCTAGGACATGCCGGTTTCCTCACGATGTTTTTCCTTTACCGTTTTTGAGGGGCAGTGGTGATGCAATAAATTACGTGTAAGTTATAAATTATTTTTTAAGTTTATCTGGAACCCAGCCACGCGCTTTATTTCGTGGAATTAAAGCGCGTGGCTAGGTTCCAGATAAACTTACAAAGTATATATGAATTTAAAAAGTCACATTGGTACTTAAGTAATAAAAAATAAAAATGACACCCCTCTGTTTTTGTCGGGGGTTAAAAAGCGCGTATTTTGCGTACGCGCGTATTTGGCACAACCTCGTCACGGACCTCGTGCATGAGAGGACAGGCCTTAATTACTAGGCCATCACGCATTTATTTTGATAAACAGGATAACAACAGCAGTCGGGGTTGACATTCCATTAGACTTTAACTAACTTTTCAGAGTTCAATAACCCGCCTGAACTTTACTAGTTGCATAGAGGTATATCGCACAGTACACCTAAGTTCAAGTCAATCTTAATTACACTAAATTTAGAGATAACGCGGTTATAAGGAAGTTTCAGGTAATTTAGTTAGTAGGTAAGTAACTTCTTATGGAGTTTTCGATATGGAGGGCTCGTGGCAAGATATCCCAATGGACTAAATAGTTAGTAATCTTAGTTATCTCAAACCCAAGGCAAAGGGAATATTTTCAGGGGTAACGGCCGAATTACGAGTTGTTAGGTCGAAGTTTCTAACCCAGATAGGCGTTTTAGTTTCAGTAAATTATTTAATCACCGCAGGCTGCCCTCAAGGATAACATCGTGAGGAAACCGGCATGTCCTAGCACCAAAAATTCAAAGACATGTGGCATGATGGCAACTACCAACCCACACTGGGACCGCGTGGTAAATTACTGCCCACTGGCCTCACCGAGAGGAGGCCTTTGTCTCAGCTGTGGAAAAATGGCGGACTATGCTATGCTTATACTATTTACGTGTTGGGCAGACAAATTTTTCGAACTTATGAAGCAATGGATTAGCAATTTGCTTTAAAATTATTCTGATTCCGATTAGTTGTGTGTTACGGCAATTAGGGTGCGGATTTTACGGCACCTTTTTTATTTCATTTCATTATCTGCTTTTAGTATATTTTGAGTGATTGATAAGTCTTCCTTTGTAAAACATTTTTTTATTTTTGAACCGGAAAATATAGTATAAGCATAGCTTAGTCCAATTAGGGTGCCGTTCAGCAGTTTTAATCCGATTTATTTTGTAACAGTTACAACATTCATCCCTAACAATTATTTCCGAGTTACTAGGGCAACATAACACCAATGTAATCTTATTACGTCCTTCGGGATATTTTGATTGGGAAAGAAAAGGTATATTATTTTTCTGTCCGGGCGGCAAGCGTCGGCCAAATTGGGCTGTAGGTTAAAATATGTTCAGGGTTAACTATTGCGATATTGGGCTCTTTACCCGTAGTGGATAACATGCTTTTGTTTTCCTTTGTTTATTCCAAGGAAAACCTATTTTCCTCCAATTATGGCTATATATAGTAATAGGGCTCGGGGCTAAATAATAACAGCCGCTCGGGTCGGTCTAAAGTCAAGGTACGCTTGCCGCGATCGCTCCGTGGATGAGTGAAAGCACGTCCAACCGTTGATCCCGGCTGTCATTCGTAATCTCTTTGACAGTCGGGTCACCAGAAGCCCGAAAGTCTGACAACTAGACTTGCCGAAGGGTATCCAGTAATTGTAACTGGGTTGTGCAGGGCAGATAGGTAGTCGCGCCATTTAAAATATTGGTATTCAGCTGCATCCGTTTATACTGGAAACAAACCCCAACATAATTGGGAAAAGGCTACGCATATTGCCGATTGATATTGTTAGGAAAATACAATCGTTTTCTCGAATAGTATGTCACTAGAATAAAACTTATGACTTGTCAAGGTTAACTAACTGTTGCCCGCGACTTCATCTGCAACTGAGCCTCCTTTGAATGTACAGACGCCAGCAGGTCAAGCTACCCGAAACTGTCAAATTTTCCCAATCAGCCTTGAACCTTAATACTTTAACGATAAAGTTGAAAATCTATTAAAGAAATTTGACAGATTGTAGTAGCTTGATGTGCTGGCGTCTGTACATACACTGGCATTCATACTCTTCAAACCAGATTATATATATAAATATACGCAATTATAGGGTGCCCCCTATAATTACGTAACACACTATCAATCTCAATCTGAATCATTTTGAAGGATATTGCTAATCCATTGCTTCATATGTTCGAAAAATGTGTCTGCTCAATAACATAAATAACGCAATGAATGTTGTTGAACTGTCAAAATGAATAAAAACTACTGATAGTCTGTTACGCAATCAACAACGTTACTTGGCGGCAAATATATCTACCTAGATATATCTAGTCAAAACGGATGCCTAAATACTAATCACACAAAAACTACTTCCTTTCTAAATGTGTACACGTAGACATTAGACCCTCATCAAGTAAAAAAAAAAAGGCTATGATATCACAATCAGCCATTAGCCATATTTCATCACAACAACATCTTCCCACGCTCTGTGGTTATTGACATAGCAATGTTTATGTTTATGGCAATGTCTGTACGGGACAATTATACATAGAACATTATTAGCAGTTTTTATTGCTATTCAAATATTGTTGCAAATTTTGTTTTTTGATGAGAGGAAAATTTTGACGCTTGGGAAAGACACCAGTTTTATGATTACAATAATTATGTGTTTTTTTGTTGTTGTTGAGAAACGGAAGAAGGATCGTTGGCAGACCAATTAAACCAGGCGGACGACCTACAGAAGATCGCGGGGAATACCTGGATGAGACTCGCACATACCAGGGAAGCATGACACAAAAGGGAGGATAAATGCAATACTTAGCAATGGGGTGGAAACAAGGCCAGTGCCAATGGCGATTATGATGAATGTGTTCTATATCGGAAAACAAAAGCATTTAAATAAATTTCGGAACAGCCGGCAGTTGCTGAAGTTCTAAAATCGTCTTTTTTATCGGACCTACTAACTTATCAATATTGGAAATCCTTTTACTATTACCGTTACTGTCTCCGACTATGTCAATATTAGTTTAGCATATTAGTTTTGGCAGGCATTTCAATATTTTACGTATCATAAAGTTGTTTTATTACAAAAGCTGCCCTTGACATTCTTAAGAGGAGCCGTCGTAAAAGATAGGTATTAGGGATGGGATTCACACTATTATTGCATTATGAATAAATGGTGCTTTTGTTAAGCCGAGTGTGCATTATGTTTGCGCACCAACTGTGCTTCGCGCATGTGTTTTGTGTTTGCATAAAACGGCCAGCACGATAAAGCAGAAGCGTGGAGCACAGTTGGTTAGTTGCTGTGTAAACAAGGCTTTACAATTTTATTGTAAACAAAGTATGTTTTTATGGGAAAATGTGGTGTGAAGCGATTTGTAGTAAAATGCGGTATTTGAAGTATGTGCTACGGGACGTTAATTTCCTTTAGAGTTCGCTTTAAATGTATGAATGTTGAATAAATGAAGATGAGAGAAAGCTTCGAGTCCATTCGAAAGCGAATTTCATTAGAAATAATTGCATTGCATGAAGAAATTTTCAATCACTATTAAATGACAGCTATTTATTTATTTATTAGCGGAATTAAATGATTACGCCTTTAACAGTTTTCTTCTTATGGTATGGAAAGTAGTAAATTAGTATAGTATACTTTTGATTTAATTCAGTTCCACAACAAAACTAACATCTATGTTCGATTCATTCTATTATGATCTTTGTTTATTATAAATGAAAAAACATTTTTTGCAAAAAAAAAAATCAGTCGACTTCCAAAAACGACACTACAAAGAAAATAATAACTTTAATTTCGGAAGTCGGTCTCGTTGGGTTCACATTTTCGTTGTTTGCTACCGACTTCCGAAATTAAAGTTATTATTTTCTTTGTAGTGTCGTTTTTGGAAGTCGGTTGATTTTTTTTTTTTGCAAAAAATGTTTTTATTTTTCACTTTTAAGTTGTAATTTTTACCAGAAATTTTGGTTTAAAAACCAAACTACTGAACCGTTTTTGATGAAATTTATGTGGGACCATTTGGAAAGTATACCCTTTCCAACAAAAAAGAATTTTTCAAATCGGTTGGCAAGCGACGGAGTTATACGCGAACAAACATAAAAAAAAATACAAACATCCGAATTGAGAACCTCCTCCTTTTTTAGAAGTCGGTTAATAAATGATTTTATTTTGTAAGCTGTGTATATTATTAATAAACAACAATTATGTACAACAATGGACCAGAAAATAAGGAATGATTGGCACATGATTAGGTTGTCGGTCTCTCGGGTACTAGGCTTACATGAATGCGGAGTAAGGTAATGAATTTCCTATTTTCACGCAACAGGGAAAATGCAGAACACAGTCTTGTGTTCATAGGTAAACAATAAAATAGTAACAATTCTAGAAATTCACTATAGATAGAAGGGTAAAAGTCTACAATTTATTAAGATTCCAAAAATACATAGATTTATGATTCTTAGCTTGCATTGCATTTGTATCGCTTCTGTAAAATTAAAATGTGAATAATTTTTAAAAGGTCATTAAATATTATTTTTTCTTTTTATGTGTAATAAAAAATACGCGCATTGACGTGGAGTTGCGGACACCAGCCCGTATTACCTATTACCTAATTACATAATATTATGTCGAATTATTTCCAAGATCAGCCATGGCCGTATGACTGCAGGATATTAGAACTATCAATGGACATTAAATTACCCAGAAAGAAATGTGGAAAACATTACTTTCTGTGTAACTCATTATCCATTCACGAGAAATTATTTATCAAGTAAACGTAACCTTAGCTCCTTTCCTAAAACCAAGCCAAAAAAAATAACTGAAACTAGGACTTCAGAATAGTTACCAGACACCTTTATCACTATCTATAAATGACATCTACTTATAATATCAAATAAAAAATGTAGTAGCATTCGTAAGTAGTTCTCGTGTTATGTGTCATTTAACCTAACTATAACTTATGGACAATCGTAACTGGGTCAGAATGTGGCCTTGTGTTTCGGATTTCGTGGAACGTTCCATGTCAAATGTCGCAGAAATTGTCCTTGTGCTAAGAGCTCGTATGTCGCAATTTAGGGGAAATTCTACCACACCTATTAATGACAATGAATGATATCTATACATCTTGGCTCTTTTTAGAGATACATCTTCTCCGATTATGATGCCTTGGTAAATCTAAACTCAACATGTGTTCTAAAACAATCCTCAAGTACTGATTTGAGTTTAGAATACTAAGGAATGGAAGCCGACACTTTCATTTTGTCTATTCAAGCAAGATAATATCTTGAGCATCGTTGTACATACATCGGTGTGATTTAATCATAAAACTTTCATTTAGATAGCTTTTAAGCTTTGTTGAACCCCGTTCACTTCACATCGAGAGGATAAGAAAACTACGAACAAAAGTTTTCTCGTTTTATTACATATCTTCGAATCTCAAACAATAACAATCCCTTGTCCTTGACGCCTAACACCTTCTGCTATCCTGCTACTCTTAGCGTCAATTTCGATAAATTGTTGCAACAGCTGTGTGATATTAGACGGGTAAATATTGCCCGTCCTATTTACCCCAATGTCCAGTGGAACAAAATGACACCTTTATAACAGCGTCTATTTAGTTTCTTTGGTATTGTAGGGAATCGAGGCCAAGACTTGATTACGATCTTCTGATACTGTTATCTTATGGCTGTACTGCAATGGCGTGGAACCATCAACGTTTTATTTGCATACCTCAGCTAATTTCTGCCCTACGTGAAAATGGGTGTAACTAACCAAAGAAATCGAATAATTACACAACAAAAAGGCAACCATTGAACTTTTTGTTTTTAATTACCTACCAAAAGACATTTTATTTTTATTCTTCAGAAGGTGTCTGTTTACCAGCGATATTTTTTTTTTGCTAACTTATCACAATCATTAATTTTCATCCAGAAAGTACTAGAAGTACTAGTATAGGAGGTGACTACGTAAATTAGGCAAACAAACAAACATCGTCGTTAACAGATAGCCCGGCCGACCCCCGTTGCAAACTATGGCAGAATATATTTCCACTACTTACTCACTATCAACCACCAAACGAGCTTCTTCCTGCACCTTCCGTAGTCGCAACTGACGTCCCTGAACCGTCTCCGAATCCAAGTGGGAAGACGTAAGTCGAACCTCGACGAAACGGCAGCAAAGTGTGGATGTGGAGCTGTGTCACAAACTATGCTTCACCCCCTAACCTGCCCTGTGTGCCCCAAAACATGCAGCCAAAGTTACCTCTGCGCTGCCACCGATAACGCCATGGGTGGAAGTGGCGATGTATTGAGGCAACAAAATTTAAATAACTAACATGTCAGCGACACTTATAAAAAAAAAAACGAAACAAAAAGAAACACTTTAGGAGTAGTCCAGTCCAAGTTAAATAAAAGTAAAATTCAAATGTTTTTTTAAGTACCTCTAAAAATTAAACAGGGATGCCTTAGCAAGACGAGCCAACGACCTGGTGAAGGCTTTGTTTTTTTAAAGAAGTACATTAACAATAAACCCGGGAAAACAAAGAAAGAAAATAAAAGCTTTTTAACATTACAAAATGCAAACGTAGACTACGTAATTTCGAAATAAAGAAAAATTCAAGAACCACTTTCATTTATTTTAATATTAAAACAGACTACATGCAATGTGTTTCTAACACTTGTATTTTATTCTCTGAAGAAAAAAATCCAATTTTAAAATTGAATTCTTATGGAGCACCCTATTTCTTTAACACGCTTTTAATTAAAGTTCAAGAGCTATGTTGAACTTTGAAAACAATTCACTTAATTTACCCTAAGGAGCTGAACAGAAATATATTATTACCTTGTAGTAGATCTAGCCAAGAAATGCAAAGGCAAAGGACCGTTTTCCATGGGTGTTGATTGTTAGTAACAGGTGAGTGGATACCGGCTATACTTAAACAGCAATCTCCTATCCGCCTGCTCCCCTGGTGATTATAGAATGATTTCCCATAAGCTTCCATGGGGAAGCATGGGCTTTTATGTGTATAAACAAATATCCCGGAAAATTCCAACGATTTCGATTTATGTATTCCCTGGTGACTATTACTGGTCGAATTAGGAGACCATCAAGGCCGTTGCCATAGAAACCCCATGATTACTATAGGTACAACCTTGATAGAAACCTTAAGATCGGCGCGAGCCTTTTTGTTTGTTTCACGAACCCCTTTAAATGACGACAACATAGAATTATTGTTATGTAAGTGGCGAATTTATTTTAACAATGCATTTGTACTTGAAATCGAAAGTGGTGTTGTCAACAAGATTATGTCATATTTAAAGCAAGTCTTTAAACAATGCAACCAAACGTTTACTGTTCGGCGGCGGTTTAGCCCCAACCGAACTTGACTGGATAGTCAGACCCGATCGCACGCACACAAACGCAAAGTCAATTGTATCGGTATGCACCCGGCCACCTGTCGAATTTTCTATGTGTGAACAGGATGGGGGAGAGCACGGGATATTGGTAATATTGATCGGTTCGGAAGAGCTCCTCGCACATCATGTAAGCCTAGTACTTTCCGATCAGTTGTCCATTATCGGTAATCGCCGATACGCTACCAATACGATTCGGTTGAATCGTTTTCATTCGATTGTTGATCAATGGAATCGCTACGCTTGTTTTTGTCTTGTTAAGTTTTAATAGATTGGTACTAAACTATGAGTAAATTAATTGGTTGTCAGTTACTAATTAATTACCTATTTTTTTTTTGCCAAAAAATACCCTAAAATATCTATTGTCACTGAACGACTGAACGGAATCAATGATCGTTTGTGCTTGATGTTCAACTTGTTGCGGAAAATTTGAAAATTACTATATAATTATCATTCGTGAATCGTGACAGTCGTTACGGGTAGTCGCAGTCCTATAGTCTGACAACCAGTCTTACCAAGGGGTAACGTATTACACAGTAACTGGGTTGTGAACGTCAGATAGGCTCCATGTTAAATACTGGAATTCAGCTGCATCCGGTCAGACTGGAAGCCGACCCCAACATAGTTGAGAAAAGTGTAGGCAGATGGTGATGATGTACTATTATTTTATATTTTCGTATCTCTCTCTCTCTAGCTCCCCCGTATTATCACTAGGGTCACATCGGTCACACCACAACAACATGGACCATTTCTATGTTACGAACTCATTGGCGACGATTCACAACTCATCAACGCATGGAAAATAAGATTTATGTAAGTATAAATATTTTTTTTAAAGGTTGGGTAGGATCTTTCTTAAACTTACAGGTTCCAGACATCCTAAATAAACAAACATTTAAACGTGATTTATAACAGTGTTATAATATACCTAAATCTACAGTTTGTGTTTCTTGTTTAGATCAAACTTTAGCGAGTTACATACTCGTAAAACAAATGTTGGTTGGCCCAAAATTAATAATGTTATGAGTTAAGTTCTCCTTAATTATTATTAGTAATCTGTATACAATCGAAAGAAACTTTGTATTCACGGTTACACTATTATAAAATTACATGCAAATACATACATAAACAATTATGCCAGATATCAAGCAGGAGCAAGCTACCATGAACTAATTTTCCACTAGCACCAAACCAATCCGTCTCAGTCAATTGACTTCTCGTACCAGGGCCTAATAAATAACAGCCTATTGCTCTTATTCTCCAGAAAGGTGTCAAGAAAAAAGACTTAGGTCTTAGGAAAATAAAAGTAGGTAAGTCTCGGGTTCTGAAAGCCTATTACAATATAATCTGTTGCCAAATCCATGACAACAGCTTATTTTAGAATTGACGGCAGATTTACTGATCAGCTTTTATTAAAGTTTTCATTTCTGAAGAGGATTTTCATGTAAGCTTGCGATTAACAATGTTTGTTTACGCTACTTTTATATAGGAGTACTTACCCTAATCTACATTCCATCAAAACAATGATTCATAGGGTTATCCCATGCGTATTTACAAACAAAAAAGAAAACACAGGGTGTGTGTGCACTTGAGCAAAACACTTTTATGTAAACAAGGCAATCGATTACCACTTGTGGCATAAAAGCTACAGGTTTGCTCAAGACGTGGGGTGTTCAGGGAATAATATGTTAATATGAATTACTCATACTAGTATTTAGGTGGAACTGAGGGTATGGTGTATTTTTGTTTTGATATCCCTCTGTATGTTTTCGTTTGGAACGCAATTTAATTACAAATCTAAGTCGTTTCTGGAAAGGGAAAAACGAGATAGATATATAAGTTTGATGTAAATAAAGTGATTATCAATGTTAAAGCAGCGTTTGCTTTCATGTCCTGAAACATGTAACTAGATAGTATTAAATTTGCAGAAGTCTAAGAATAATTATGTGTTGAAGATGATTGTGATGCAAATTCTAAATTGCTTATGCTGTCATTATTCGGGAATATTTTCATTCACGCTGATACGAGAGTACTAAGCTAGCATAAAACATCAGCTGTTCATCTGATCATTTCGCTGCATTCCGACTGTGTAAATTAGTTGTTTGTGTACTAGAGCATTAGTAATGAGGTGGCAGTATTGCTACATAAATTATCTTGGAAAAAGTATTTAAATTATGGGGAAAATTTAGTGGAAAAGTAGAATGTTACTTATAAATCGCCAGTAGGAAGAGCAACGATGCTATCCTGTTACATTTGTTTTAGGGCTGATTTTTCCTACGCCAGATAATTTTATCGGAGGAATAATTTTGAATTTTTGACAGTTCTTCCATACAAAGACCAAGACGTCAATTTTATTCTACGAATAAAAAAATCTGTCGATTGAAAAATTAGCCCTTAAGACTAATAGAAAAATATAAATTATAAAAATAATACTTATGTCAGAAGATAGGTATAAAAATATAGGTTATCATTATTAGTTAATCCTAAAATAGATAAAATCCTTATTTAATGAGCTAAAAATGTTTCAACAAAAGCACAAACGTAACAAAAATTCTAATTCCAGAAACGTACAAAATAAATGCAGCAAGCAATTGATATATAAATAAATAAGTCGTGTCTTCCTGGAAATTGGATTTTCCTTAAACCCACAATCAACTAAAGCAAAGATATTTTAATAACGGCCGCCCTCTAACTTTTTAGAGGGCGAACGTTATTTAAATATCTTAACTCTAGGGCTTTCCCTAGAGTTAATAATTACAACGTTTTCTTACGTAACCCGCAATTAATATTTATACAATATTACGTTAATTATAACGGCATCAATAAAACCTGGGTAAGGGGAAGTAATACTGAAAGCGATAATCAAAGGTTTATTTATCTGAATAAAAACGTGTGTAAATGATGAAATCAGGGGTAAAGTCGGATCACAGTGTATTTGTCTCTGACAGCAGCAACTGAACAGCAGCCTTATTGTAAACGACAATAAAGATCACAGTGATTTTGACAGACCTGTCAATGGGAGCAACCTAACAGAGAATAAAGATCACTGTGACGTTGACAGTGATGCAAAATCGGAGGGAAAATAACTGAAAGGACTTGTATAATTTTTGATTGAACTCGATCACGCCTGATGGAAAGCGATGGATGAGGCCTATGATGGAACGAGCGTGCCCAGAAGATGCCTGTTCACTCTTGCTTTGAAGGCAGACGGTTTAAATGTGGGAGGGAAACACAGATGTCGGCAGAGAGTTCCACACAATAAACGTGGACAAAGACATTAAATTATTTACTCGTATCTTAAATCTCTTTGAACGTGGAGATACCTCTTTAATACCGCCTGCTCATAAAAGTTGAGACCAGTAGGTACCATTTATCCTAAAGATACGGTTTCCTAAAAGAGTAGTGGTCGTCATGAAAAGGATGGAAACGTAGTTTCGACTTTACGGTGTCAAAAAACGGTCTCTGGGGAAACACATCAACCTTCTTTCACGAATATCGTTTCGTGAGTGACGTCATTCGATGGTAAATTGCGGACGTTGTGTGGAGGCCAAAATAGTCTTAGAAACCCATAGGATAAAAACACAAAATTATTTTTTATTAATCAGATTGTATAAGAACAGATTGACCAAACAAACCGAAGTCCTTGATAAAAACGGCTTGACAATGCCATAAACATAAAAAAAACCTTCAAAGAAATGATCTTCGATCTTCCAATTTAAAGCTGTCAAGGCTATTAGCATCGACAGATTTTTCCAAACAAATCTGTTGTATTGTTTACAATTAAAACGTTAGTAGGTTCCTGTACTGCAGAAAACACCCAGCTATGAGTTTTCAGTTACTCCATACCTTATTGCTTTCTTAGACCAGTCTTCATCGAGTAAACTTCCATGGCCTGCCACTGCTGTCGCATCCTGCTACTCGGATATATTTTCTACGTTCATAGTTACCTTTTCTTATAATGTTTTATTATTTGTGTACATACAGCAAAATACATAAAATTATAGAAATACGACATAAGTATAATTTGAGTACAAAGGTGCGCCTATTTCAAAGTCTTAGTACTATTTTCTCGCTTACTGTCTCGCCCCAGCTTCACAAATCACCAACGGGAAACCATAGTCGTTGAGAGTAACCTATATAAATATTATATTTGTCACAATATTCTTGTTTACTACTTGAGAATTATCTAGAAATGTTTATTCGTTATTTTGAAGTTATACGCGAGCGTTCATCGTTAGGTAATGCGAAACTAGGCCAACATAAAACACTCGACTTCGAATATATAAAAAAAAAACTGAAGAAAGGTGTACTAACAATAAAGATTGACATTCAATAATTTTATTTCAGAAATTCAATAAACTTAAAATATACTCATCCACTTGAACCGGGGTTAAAGTACATTAGCTAAGAATAAAAGCACTTACGAGTATTTAGTTATTTCTAAGTAAGTATGGTGCAAAGTTCCCATGAGAGTGCCCGGCGAAATGGGATAAACGGTTTAGTTCACACGGTTGCTCTTGTTCAGTCTGTGAGCCTGGTATGTCCCACAGGTGTGCTGAGATTTCTCCACCTGTGTGCCTTTTTTATCCAGAGTTTTCCTGGTATTCCGCCAAAATCTCTTACTTCCTTACACTTTTCTAATAATGGCAAAACTTTTGAGAGGTATATAATTAATAAATAAAGTTTAGTTCAGCAAAAAGTTTAAGTCCTGAAATCTGAAAGATACATACCGACTTAACTCACAGTAGTTAAACATAAAGTTTATCCAAACGCCATATTTCAGGAATACCTAAGCAGAATTTGTAACAGAATTAAAATCACAACCTCTTTTGCAAAAACAGAACACTTTACGATTCCCACCTGGCAACATAAATGCTTTATCTACTAACTTTCAGCTAGACTTGTCTCGTCTACGTGTCAAAGTTCTCATTATGCCATGATTACCCCCGCCGTGTTTTCCCAAGCTAAAAACGGTCAATGACCTTCTTAGGATTAGCACATACTACGCCGCAATTTGTCTGCTGTCTGGCAGTGACATCGGCTCGCACGGGGACACAGCCTGTATTATAATCACCCGGAAGATTTAGAAAAAGGATTATATTGAGAACTAGCTTCTGCCCGCGGCTTCGCCCGAATGGATGACGGAAAGGATAAGAAGTATGTCCTTCCCCAGGATGACTATTTCTTTGGCATCTGCTGGCAGGCAATTTTATCGTACTTACTCTAAAAATTTCGAAGATTACGATCTTTATCATTTAATTATTTAATTCGGTTTCATTTTAAAGTTTACAGATCATATGAATAAGATTTTTGAAATAAACCTTGTCGTCCCTTTTTACCACGACATAGGCTTTGTTTTTAAAAAAACGTTTGATATGTTCCCATTATACCCATTTTAGAGTTAAAGGAAGCAAGCAGTAAAATCCATCCCTTAAACTTTATCGCCATTTTCCACCCCGGTAAGAGATGATTTTTGAAAAACCCTTAAAACACATACTTTTTGTTTAAAACCAATGAAGCAACAGCCTCATAGGTAGGTGTAAAAAATATCTAAAGTAGCAGATTCTGATGCCTACGGTACTCTTGTCTACGATTTCATAGGCGACCAAGCTGCTACACGTAGAAAATTGCAAATATATGTATATTCTGAAAGCGTTGGACCGAAGCGAATACGATATTTTCAGAAGATTGTTAAGCATTTAATTTTTTTTTAAAGTCAAATGTTATTCAGATTTATACAACAGGGTAGCATGGATATCGACGCGCACCATGACTTCAGCACATGATTATAGACAAAATTTCTACGTTGGGGAGCCGCGCGAAATTTTTATAGGTTAAAAAAAAATCAGCGGTTTCATAGAAAATTGCAATCTACGCGGTCAAAATGTATGGCAGAGCTAATTAGCCCGATGTCAGATGTCCCTGCCACCAGTGTCACCCTGTATAGAAGAAGTACCTACTTACAAGGGTATAAGGAGGGGAAGGAGAATAACATTGGTATTTACAACAAAAAATTCTATACAATCCTCTGCAAAATATCCTTTTCGTTTAACGATCATCCATCGCTCATCACCATCAGGCAATGACCTGAAACTAGGAGTGCATGCAGTCAAGTGTTAAATTACTTTGACTTTGACAGTGATAAATTTGCTTATTTCCTGCAACGTACCTATTTCTGTGTTAATTACACGACTGCCCAAAAAGGAGTGTAATTATTCAGGGTACGTAAACGAGTTTCTTTATTCCACCATAACTTTTAAATGCCTGAACAGATTTGAATGTACGGGGTATCGTTAGAATCCCTACATCATCCCAAGTGACACTGGCTATATATATTTTTTTTTAATTTAAAAAAATCAATTGGGGGCTCCACTGTGAAAAGTAAAAAAAAAAATTTTGTTCAATTGTTACAATATGGGTATCAAATTGAAGGCCTTGATGATCGCATTCCAAATATATATAATTTATGGGCACCAGTTTTACTTAGGTACGGTATACGTGCCAAACAAACATTTCATCTTTAGCTGTGCTTTGTGATTTAATCAGACTTTTGTAAGACTGAGAATATCTAAATGAGTGAATGGTTTCAAACAAAGATTAGATTTAAAAATCTAACTATTTATCCACCTAGTCGTTAAATTAAAGCCACCTAGCATGAATAAAGCTTGTCACTAAAATGTATAAAATAAAAATAAATAATTAAAAAAATTAAAAACACGATTGCCCCTGCCAAAAAACGAACTAAAAAGTAAAAAACAAGTTGTATTATTTTTATATTTTTAATTATTTATTTTTTATTTTAACCAAGTGCGGTCGTCGAACTATTTGAAAGCCCCACCGCCCCCAATAACAAGGCTTCCGATTTAATTAGTTAGTAAGTGCCTTAATTATATTCTTTGTTCTCTCTCCCCTTTAAGTTTAATTTAAGATACGCCAAAATTAACAGCAAACAATGGGTTCTTAAGCGTAATGACCCCAGTTTTTACTTAACTTCATAAAAGGATCGTTAGTACTTTTGAAGCATTAACAAATTCCGTGTATGAACACCCAAGCTTCAAAAAAAACATACAATTTGGGAAGATTAGATCCCTTTAACTCCTGGAAAGGTTTCGTCTGCCTGCTGCATAAATGTTGACAAGAATTATAATGAGAGCACAAACACTCATTAAAACTGAAAAGGACAGATACATGAATGAAACCGGCGACAATGAGAGAACAACATTTTTCTCTCCATAATTATGTCGTCAAAACGGAGTCTAAGAACGAAGTGGAGTCAAAACTCCGCATCGGAGCTCCAAAACTCCAAAAGTACCAGGGAACTAGGCCTAACAAGCAGGTAGCCGCATTCCAATGCCGCGACCTATCCTTCCCGGCTACAGATGCGCTAGTCGCACCCGGTCAATGAACCAATTTACAGACAGGGACGGAAACGGGACGTCTATTTCTATCTCCCCTTTCGGATATTTTAACGTTATTCAAAATTAAGTTGTATCCTAACGGCGATAAAGGTGAATGTTTGATTTGCATGGGACAGGATGCAGGTAAAATTTATAAGAAAAGATCAGATGATTTCCTGTTGCGGACAATAAAGACCAAAGTCTCGTACATTAGGATGGATTTAGGAGCCTTATTTTTTAAAGAGTAAAGTTTACATTGTACGTGTTTACGTATTTTGGTTTTGTTAAAAATGGGGGATAGAGCGTGAGAAATTCGGGAAGAAACTTCTTCGGAGCTACTAGGCGAACATGATGTGGAAGGATAAGTTTTTCCCACGTCGATCCTCTGTCGTTCTCACGGTTCATTTGTGTTAATAGGTTCGTAGACAATGCATGTGTTGGTAACCGATGCGAACCATTGAACGATTTTGAACTTCGGTTCAGCTGATTAGGTGCTCATTACTTTGCAGGTTGGCTTTTGTTTGATTTAAAATAAAAATAAACAAACTTTAAAAAAATATTAAAATTAGTTTGAAAAGAAGGTCCAAAACTTGTAAGAATGTGTAATTTATAATTTATTATGTTCAATTATATTTATGCCTAATCTCCTGAACTTTCTTTCATTAAGTAATTAGATTTTTATAAAATAATTAAGATTTTGAAATAATTTATTCTCCAAACATAATCAAACATTTAATTGGGTTTATTTACAAATAGTCTCCGAAATCCACATGTCGACGACGCGGGTACTTAGCGTTCGGGATCGAACTGTATCGGAAGTATTGCCAATCGCCAATAATGGAGGACCGTTCGGAAATGTACTAGGGCGACATGAACGAGGAGAGGTGTATCGAACCGATCAATATACCGATATCGTATGGCTATCTATCTACGGCCCGCACACATGGGGTGCAACGGCGGTGTGTGTAACCGTGTGAGCGGTTCTGTTTCCCCTTTCATGTATGCTTTGTACACATTATTGGAAAGGATGTGAAATGAAAAAAAAAAACGAGTACCTACAAAAAGTTTTGCTTAAAATAAAATACATCACCTAGGCGCGAGATTTACTTGTGTAGATAAACAAGTATATTAAATAACTTGATGTGATTAATTTTAACTATTAAATTTTTCAAACTAAGTAAATACGAGTACTTAAAATCTCGCGACCAGCTTTTATATCATATAAATTATGTAATGTCGTTATAAGTTGAAAGGTTTTAAAGTACCTAAATGTTTATTTTTTTTCTTTTTAGCGCATTTAAATAAACGCTTGTTTTTTAAAAAGGTTTTTTTTTATTTGTAGGTTAAGAAGAAAAACTGTTAAAATAAGTTAATGTTTTACCGTAAGGTATTAACTTTTTCAGACGTATACCTAATACCTATATCTACTAATAATAATAAATAAACTAATATTAAAGCTGAATAATTTGTTAGTTTGAACGCGCTGATCTCTGGAACTACCAGACAGACAGATTTGAAATAAAACTTTGGTATTTGATATACCAATTCTTGAGGCTATTTAACATTACGCCAAGACCCTTAGGAGCCGAGCAAGGAGAAAAAAGAATTTAAAAAGAACGCTAAGTGACAACGAAGTAATACTAAGAAATTTCACGCGAAGTCGCAGGCAGAAGCTATATCTTATATTACTCTTTGAGATGGAAGATATTTTAACTATTCCATGACAAAGAATATGTACACTACGATGCCTAATAAAGTATTTCAACAAACCTCTAGATGGACGCTGAACTTTTTTTTTCCTTATTTTTACACCTTCCATAGAAAAATCTAACAATTCCGAAAATATTTTTCACAATTAATTACTTACTTTCAAGGGTGTGGGTAGATACCGAACCCGTGCAAACAGTCACCGACTTATCAGAGAAGGCGCAAAAATTATTTGAATGGAAAATAACGTGATTGTCAAACTAAGTTTGTAGATAAAACTCTTGCAACTTTTTGTAAAGGATTAAACTTAAAAACGATTATCTTGACAAATAATCTTTGTAACTTGTTTTTGATAAGCTATTTTTCAGAGGATTTCGCCGTCGAGGTATACCACGGAAAAGGTCGCGTAACGATCAGAGAAGCAATTCTCGTAATTTTAAGAAAGTTCTCGCCTCGGGGCTTTCCGCCAGCTCTTATAGCAGGGCAGAATGACTAAGTACAAAAAAGCAGTGCAGTTAAACTTCTGCCCTACTATAAGAGCTGGTGGTAAGCCCCCCTGATCTAGGGTTACCGCTGCCCTGGAACATAAAGGGCTAAGGAAGGAACACGAGTGGGTTTTAGTCAGTAAGAGTCTGACACTCCCTTCTGCTCCACCCAGAGCGGGAGGGGTCATTTGATGATATCCCATCCTGAAAAAAAAACCCCCTGATCTCAGTCTCAATCTGTCAAAAACTAATTTCCCAACATTTTTGACAAGTTTTTGACATTGTGTCGCTGAGTCGAGATTGCGACTACATTTTGAACGTTTTTAATTAGGGAATTAGCCTTCTGATTGCACAAGACAGGGAGGTTTGGACACAATTATAGATTAACAAAAAAAAAAAAAACAATTGAAGATTACTCGTAAGTGTGAAAGAGTTTTTTGTGGGAGTGACTATATGTAGGGGAGAAACTGTGCCTACCCCAAACGATCTGGAATCAGAGCAGGAAGATGGATGGATAGACGGGTTGAACGTGCTCAATCTATCATGTTTTTTTACAAATTCATTAAATGTCATTTAATACAGTACTCATCTAATGGTATGGTTACGATAAATGAAATATTATTGTCGTTTCTTAACTGTTGTGTATGTGGCATGTCCTTTAGAACCTAAAACCGAGGTATTGCCAAAAAAAAAAAATAGTTTCTAAGTATCTGATAATATGAAGCATGCATTACAGTCAAGTAAATACAACAAATATTATGTATCTATAATCAACTACGCAATCACGGAATGTCAAGCTACAAAACAGATTACACTAATTCGGGCCATCGTAATGGGGTAACAGCAAATTAAGGGAATGGATACAAATAGTGTTAATGGATGTCACAGTTTCCTAAACATTTATGAAGTCACACGTAATAACCATTTAAGCGCCTGTAATATTAATTGACTGTTAACGCATGTTCGCGTAATTGCTATCGTAAAACTTGCAGGCGCCTTTAAGCTTAAGAGTGGTTATGGGATTTAGAGGATTATGTAGCTAGTGTGTGAAATATATTAATTATACAAACTCTTTGTGTAATAAAAATCTACATTGCAAGAAGTTTTGTTAGTTCTTTAATCAGTACGATTGAGAGGCCTCAATCGTGCTGATTAAAAAACTAAGGATCACCAACTTTTATTGTTCTTTTCAGGCGAAAAGAACAATAAAAGTTGGTGGTCTTTCAGATATCTTCGGAGTCATATTCCACTGGAGAGATAACAAACATTAAAAAACAAAATTGTAATTTTATTGTTAGCATGGATAAGAGCTGGTTTAATTTTTCGAAGGTAACCTATTTACTTATTAAAATTCGATGTTACGTACAAGAAAAAAAAAATTGAGGGAACGATTATTTCAACTCTTCAATTCAAGTTAGATTTCTCATTTTCTACGTGCGAGCGATCTACAATCCAATATCCAAAAACATCGTAGACTCGAGGTAGATTATTCAAGGTACCAACCAAGTGCAAAGTTCTTTTAAAGTGTACTCTGGGGCACCTTAGTAATAAAATAAATAACCCACGGTTTACTGCAAGAAGATTTTCTTTGTTTTCCACAAGTTTATTACCCCTGTTTTATGCTCTCCTGGCCTGTGCTTCGATCAAATGAGCTGTGAAATATAGTTTAGTTGCCTTCATAACAAGGGGCTTAGTTTTAAGATAAGCAGTAAATGCTTGGATGGCTGGTAAAAAAAAAAAAAACAATTTAGGACTTATTGCATTTTTCCTCCATTGAAAATTTAATATTGTTCTGAGTTTCTGAGTAATCGGGCTTTGTTTGTACTTGTCTGAAAATAAACATATTTAAATAAATAAAGAGATGATTTCTAAAGTGTACTTACTGCCAAGCAATAATCCTATTATTGGTTTATCAAACCAAATCAAACCGATATTACGTAACGTATGTACTTACTGTTCTCCGAAGCATATTAATATGCCGCCTTAGTAGATATTGGTACACAAATAAAACACAAAGTAAAGTAATCATAATGTCGAGTATATATTTTTCTTACAACAGACGATAAAAAGTAAAAATAATGATCTAATAATAATGTACGAGAACAAAAAAATAATCAAATTAAAATCTAAGAAATTAATATCAGCATTAAACTCGGTAAACTTATCTTGCGTATCAAAATTCATTTCATCCTGAAACAAGAAAATTTGCGGTAAGAATGTAGAAATATTTCTTTGTTAAAAGCTGGTTTCAGACTAAATGACCACGAAGTAGAGCAAGAGGATTCTTGACATTTTCGTATGGGACCTACGACATAGTGCTATGTCCACAGTATAATAAAGTAAGCAGTATTTCGTCTCGGCAGTGCCCCTAAAATAATTACCTACGGCCGTTTGTAGAAAATAACTGCACGCTGCGTACTCGCGACTGTTGAGTACCAAAGTAATCCGAGCTTTCGAAGCGCGTCATTTCGGCCGTTTGAAAGAAAACGTAATACTGCTTACTTAACTGTACTGTACTATGTTCCCGTTTAAACAAAAATAATTTACTAGAGTGCGGATATAATGCGCATTCAAGGCTAACGCAGATTAGGGCGGGCCGCACCGCAACGCATTGCAAAAACCCTCCTTCATCACTTTCGTACATTTTCTATGAACCAACGCACACTACACAGGCGCACCGCACTTTTTGTATGAAAACGCGTTGCGCTGCGGCCCGTTGCGGTTGTAATGTGCGCTTGGCTTCTCTTGTTTATTCTAAATCGACTTTAAAAAATTAAAATTTGTGTTTTTGAGTAGGTATTTGTGCTCCTATTCCTATAATGTAACATGAGTGAGATGCCTCGTCTACAATGGCACAATAATAGGTATAAAATAACTGTGACAATATGATCTTTTTAGGACTTTCTTCTTGTGATATCATGTTAACAAGTTATTGGAAACTTCATCTCAAATTCTTTCATTCTCTTTATAGTAAAAGGAATATCAAAATTTCTTGTAGAGGTGACTCAGTGCCTAATTTGTACATTCTATATTTAATCTACTACCTATAGACATTTCGTCTACAAGTAGCTACTCGTATTTATTACTTACTATACAATTATTCGAGTGACTTGATGGATTCAGTAGATACACGATTCTGGACCACACTGCGTTGAATTTATTTGACGGTTATTTAAAAAAAGTAGCTGTTCCTTACATTTTGACAGCGTAGTTGACACTTTGTGATACTTTTGTAGGAAACAGCTGTTTTGTTTTTAATAACCGTCGAATAATTTCAACGCAGCTGGGGCGTTCAGAATCATGTACTGAATCCATGGTAACAGGTTATGTGTCGATGTCCCTGCCATCCTGTATAATATTCTCAGAAATACTGTAAACATGAGTATGTCTTAGGCAGACCGAACCAGGTTATACACAGAGGAAAATTCTACGAAGTTGTACATAGGGCTAATACCTACTTATGGGGAACTAATTTTTTGAGCTGTTATTTAAATATTCGAGATGTTATTATGATCAGTTGAAAAACATATTGAGCGGTTATTTAATTTAATGGCGGTTGATTAATTATTGCGACAGTAAAACATGGACAGTAATAAAAAATCAATAAGTCGGTTATTTTACCGGAAACAGCTAGGTTAGTTTAGGTTAGAACTGTGACCACACAACTGTGGCCAGAAACATATTTTTGAATACAAAACCAAACATTTTATACATATACCCACACGTAACCGCTCGTTCAATAATTTTTACCGCCTATTTAAATTATTTTCCTGCTTAATTATATATTCACTGATCCATTTCATTATTTTTTATTACTCATTTTTGTTTACTTTACTGCTTAGTTTTAACTTCTGAACTAGTTATTAAACGTGCCATTTATAATTTTTAACTTACCAAAACCGCTATTTACAACTGCCTCTTTAAATCAGTGCCATACTTATGTAACTATTTCTTTACTTACATACTTCAAGTACCTAAGTATACTATTTACTAATACTGAGGACCAGCGGGGTAGTTACTTAACATATATAAAATGGCAATCGATAGCAATGCCTTTCATTTTTACACATCAGCCACGTTCATTGCGCTATTTACGTTGTTGAGCTGATTTTTTTTTTCAAATATATAAAGCAATGGATGGCAATTACCCCGCAGATTCTATCGACACTATATGGACAAAGATAAGTATTGAGAAAGTTCTTCAACTGCTTACAAGCAATAACCATACTTACCAACAATGAGAAAAAAGGCTTATTATGCTATTTTTAAATTGGTAAAAATAAAACCTGTAGGTAACCCTATAGCTAAATTTCGCATTCATTAGTTTTAGGCCCTTTATACACACCCGCTTTTCTTTCCGTGAAAAACTACGGTGTATTCGCCGTGTGTAGGCACGGTCGTCAGTGTTTTAGGATCACTATGGAAGCTTGTTGACGGACACGTTTTTTTTACGGCGCGTTTATACGCTTTGCCGTAAAGAAACCGTGCCGTGTACAAAGGGCCTTATGGATTAAGAGATGGATAGATTAGGATTAGAAGAGGCCACGAAAATAGTTAATTTCAAGATAATTAGATTGGTCAGTCAGCTAAACTGTTTAATTGTCTAAGCTCAAATGACTGCTAGATAGGTTGGATTTGGTGTGATAACTTTGTTTGTAGAGGGGTTTACAGCAAGAGTAATATTTGATTGCATCGACAAGAAGTATCAAGAAGAGTACTCGCTCTCTTGACGGGCAGAACACTCGGTAAGAGACTCACGCTTATTAGTTGGTACATACGAATACCAGCGAGTAATCGCTCGTCACCGTAGCGCACTCGCTTCGCTGCTCGTTGCTCGCCAACTATGTAGTTTTTAGAAGCTAGCTCTACGCTTCTCGCTAATCGACGGAGGTGGGACAGGTGTCTTAGATATGCTATTAGTAACTTAGACAACTGTTGAATTGATAGGATTTGGTTTGAAAACTTTGTATGTAGCTAGATTTGAAACCACAGGATAAGCAGCTAATAGACGGCAAAAAATACTAAATTACTGATTAAAATCATTCATTTAACTTGCACCATAACTGTCTCAAAAGAATCACTACGCTTTCAGGCAAAACAGTCACAATATCACGACAAAAACAGAACCACAATGCAAAGAACTCGTAGGCAGGGCCTTTTTATCCTTTGGCCACTCTGGACAAGTCGTCAGGGCCCCTTGAGTCACGGAGCCTATGTTAACTAGGTGCTATCAGAGGCAGAGTGCTAAAAATTTCCAGCTTACTTCGCTCGCTCTTGCATCCTAGAATCTTCATGTCCATGGGCCCCAGTATCCTAAAGTGCCTAGAGCTTCCAATAAGTTAAAACGGCCCTGCTCGTAAGTACATGAAAAAAAGCTTCGAAACGTAAACAAAACCCGGAATTCACTGCATTAACCCAAGCTCTTTGTTACGTGTTTAAGTGAAAACAGTACCGGTTTCATAAGCCCGTGTGCCGCACAACAAATCCCCGTAATTGAGGTCGGGTAGAAGGAGCAATTAGGGCCACTGGCATGGACATTAGCACATATTGTTTTTAACATACGTGGGTAGTAAACTGCGTGCAATAATATTCTGAATGGATGGAAAAGTTACAAGTGCGATGTGAAACTACGTTGTAAACTCTTCAATGTATATAAAGCAATTGCCATAATTAGTTAAGTTGCAGAGCAAGTCAAGTTGGCAGTTAATAGTTGCAACGGACAAGACACGTACTGAATTTTTAAGCACTTTATTAATGCCTTATGATCATTGATTAAGGGCTGATTTTTCAATCAACAGGTAAGTTTTATTCGAGGAATAAAATTGACGTTTATCAATTAATGTATGAAATAAGTGTTTTTTCACAATTTTAAAATTATTCCTCGAATAAAGTTATCAGATGATTGAAAAATCAGCCATTAGAGAGTTTATAGTAACGTAACACCCCAGTTCCTTGACTGACCTGACTGACGGACACCGCGTAGTCTAAACTACTGAAGATCATTCAAAAACGTGTTTTGCTAGTTCCTAAGAGAGTGTGAAGGTGCACTGAGAAAGGTTTTTTTTTAATTTTTGTTCCTCTGCTGGTGCTGGTCAAACAAAGGATCGAAGCTTGAGCTTGAAGATGAAATCACAAGTTCTGTCATCACAAACTTATGATTTTAACAGATTTTATGACCAAACATCATTGAAAATCACCAAAAACGTCTGACATGGACGTTGAATCCAATGTCAATGCACCTTCCATGGACATGCCTACATAATTCAAACCATTTACCAAGACACCTCACTCGCAGCCAACTACATTTTTCTCAAAATCTAGTCCACTTGAACAATAAATCACTTTTTCACAGCCTACAACAGGTACATCTACCCGCTATAAATCTGCCGGCTTAATCCCATTGTACGGACAAATCCGGACAGGAGCGATCGTACCCGGTCAGTCGCCTACATACCAAGCCTACATGACGGACAAGAGGTGAAGTAAAAACGTGATTGAAGACTTGATAGGGGATGAGAATAGGTTTATAGCGAGGTGTTATCAGAATAGAAGGTTAATCTGTTCTTGTCTTTTATAAAACGCGCAAACCGCATCTTTTCTATGAATATGTTTCACTTTTCATAGAAAGGCTGAGTAAGTTAATGTTCCCACTACTGGGACCCAGGCCTCCTCTCTTCGAGAGGGAGTGGGCTACAATCCATGGCTGTAATCTACCACGCGGGCCCATTGCGGGTTGGTAGATTTCACATGTCTTCGATTTTTTCGTTCTACGACATGCCGGTTTCCTCACGATGTTTTCCTTCACAGTTTTGAGAGCAGTGGTGATGAAATTATTTACACAAAGTAAAGCGCGCCTACTTGGATTCGAACTCACGACCACCAGAAACCGAAATTTTCCACTTTCGCTTTAGTGCAAGGAACTAAAGCAACACATACCATTATTTCTAATAATCCCCTTTGAAGTGATGCAAAATTTCTGAAGAGTCTCCTACGTAGGTAGGTAGGTACATCATACATACAAACTGGAACACACGTAAATGTGGGCATTTTGGCACTATTAGGAGCGTTCGGCTAACTAAAAAGGTTGTATGCAAAGATCCTATACTCTTCGGCAGACAATCAATACACAAATCAAAATGGTACGTAAAGGCAAAAACTTCCAGTTCCTTAACCTCACATTTCATACCTCTCAAACGCCTACCAAACCTTCTCCGCGATTTTTTTCCGATTTTTCTAAAAATTCAGAACGTATGCAAATGCTGGGGGCATTGACTCGATCACTTTCAACCCCGAAGGTGGGTGAAATGAGGTCAAACAGCTATGTCAATGGCTTTAATTGTTGTGTCGTGAATGATCGATCCTCTTTTTGAAGGGAAAATTGGCCGGAAAGCACCTATTCCAATTTATTTCAGATTATAACGTTATCAATGTCTGTAAGATCTGATAATTATACGTTGAAAGTTGACTTAGCTGATTACAGAACGCTGTGCCATATTCGTCGGCCTTATTTGTGTCCTTAAGGTTCTTTAAGTGTGGTGTGAGAACGAGACGCTACTGCGAATGAAGCCTATTTAATTAATAATAATATCCTCCTGACTGATTTTGGTCACGGTAGCCAATCTCAACGGAGATTAGCCAGGTACGCTGGAGATATTATAGTGCACAAGTGTGTGCAGAAACAACACTGGTGCACACTGTTCCTTTACTCTCATAGTCCGATGGGACGGCAATCCGACATGACCGGGGTAAGATCAGGCGCAGGAACAACTAATCCAATTAAAGTATCTAACTGTAGACTTAAAGCCAGTAATGATAGTTTGATTTCTCACTTACTATCCCCGAGGATCACGTATTCGGTACCGGCGATATCCAACTTGTGATTTTATATATGAATTATCTTATTTCTCTAGCTTATTAACTAGCAAAGTAACTTTCGAAGGATGTTCTCACAGTGTTTATTACTTACTTATAGTTTTCTTTCATTAATCATTTTCCCGCCCTTATCCCAATTTATTTGGGGTCAGCGTAACACGTCTTTTTCTTCCATACTTCTATATTAATCGTCATCTCGACACTCACCCCCTTTCTAATCATATCATCATTCACACAGTCCATCCATCGTTTCTTTGGTCTTCCCCTACTATTATAGCCATCGACATTCAACTTTCTTCATGACATTTTCCTCATTTCTTTTTATTGTTTTCTTTTGTACAGCATATAAATTGACTGACTGAAGCGCGTTAAACATCAAATGAGAGGGGAATGTCTGAAATAGTTTCTGTAACGCCTACTTCATTTCGGGCAAGGGTGTTGAAATTGTAGGTATTTTCCTCCGAGGTTCGAAACAAAAACGCCTAGATTCCTTACTAATCTCATAGGAATCATAAATACTTTACGGCATTGCATGCAGGCGAAGATTAGTACCTAATCCCGGCGACTAGGGCTACATAGAACTGAAAAACCGACTTTGGTCACAAGATCATGACCAGACTCGCTAGCCATTAACACGTAAAACATGACATAATCGAAGCGAATCCTTGAACTTCTAAATAGGACTTCAGGAGCTCTGGAGGAGTGGGACTTCAAAAAAGGAGGACTCGAGGGTAGCCCTATTAGATAATAATTATGTCCTTGAATAATAAACGAGAGAGAATAAAAAATTGGTCTTTGTTCTTTGAATAATTACAACGGCGAAAGCAGATTACTTTTTTGAATAAATATGATATTTTAGGTATTTTTACCCGAATTCAAACCTACCTATCTTTATTTCGTTTTCAGAATGGTACCTACCTAATCCTTTAATACTGACCCTGAATGGGTTTTGAGTATGTTGAACTGTTAACCGTTTAGTGAACCAATGATAGGGTATGGAATTTTCAAATCAGTTTTGTTACTACCTACTGAAGGGTAGCTTGTTGGTACATGTCTGAGTGAACTGAAGAATTATTGTATTCCTTGAATTCTTGGTAAGTTCATTGAGGCTTAAGCTATTGCTTAACTTTGTTTGGGTTGGCTTCCAGCAGTTTGGCATTTAGGGTCAGTCATGAGACTGACAGTAACTAGGTATGGAAGGACCTATTTACATTCCATACTCCATACCAAAAAAACCTATTCACTAGTGACGAATGGAACGTAGGTACAGACGCCAGAACATCAAGCTACTACTATCTATCTTTCTTTAGTAAATTTTCAACTTTATCGCTGAAGCATAAGGTTCGTTGATTGGGAAAATTTGACGGTTTCGGGTAGCTTGATGTGCTGGCGTCTGGACTTACATGATTGATGATGATGATCACTTATTTATAGGAATTTCTGAAGGTAGTCGACCCCGGTTGTTCCGTTTATCCACCAGGCCTAGTTGGGTAAACGGAATTTAGGTAGGTTTAGGGCGGATTCTCGGACATGCGTTTCCGCGTATCCACCTTAGAGCCGACTTTTTGGGGTAGATGGAACAACCCGTCGATCCACATGTATGTATTTAAGTACCTATATCCGCGATTCTCTCACGAATGAATCAATAAATGTTCAATTCCAAGCGCAAAGTAGCCAGACTAAGACATATTTATCTCTTTTGTGGAAAATTCTACCAAAACCCGTAGAGATTTTTTGCACAAGGTGTGAAAGACATGGGAACGGAGCATTGACACAAGGCTGGCTGAACACCTCTCATTCTAAGGAATAGTTCACACTAAGAAACTAGTGGACGCTACGGAGACAAATTAGACGTAAAAAATAATAGGGATAAAATCATTTATTCCTTATAAAATAACAAGTATTTCGCAATTGCTCATTGACAATGAAGTTTGGAACTTGGGACTGCATTTTTACCGCATATGAATGCTGGAATCAAATCCGTCTGGAAACAAGAAATTTTTATATTAAATTTGATATTGCCAGGAAGCGGATTTCATTTTGGCACGAAAGAAATTAACAATATTTACTTTTATTTTTCAGACTTCTGGGTGTAAGAAAGAGCGGATAACATCAATAGGCTGAATAGGGTTTCTAAAGATTTGGTTTCCTAGGAAACTGGTTCCGTCTTGTTTTACCGGCCGTTATGAAAATCTCTCATTTTCACCGGCATTTCTTTGACATTAAAGTGTCAAAAACGCTCTGTATTTGGACAGCCGTTATCGTGAGACCGCTCACCGCTTTCTTAAAAAAAAAAGTGATAAACTTTTTTTCTAAGTAAGCGGTATATGGTTTTTTTTTTTTTTATTTAGTCTACAGGTACAGGATGCACGGCGCCGCGACGCCAAACCAGGAAGAGGTGACGAGACGACCTACATAGACCCGTACCGCCAGGATTGGATCCAGGTGGCTTTATAAAGGGATGCCTGGAAGGATTTGGGGGCGGACTTTGCTTAGCAGTGGGACAGTGTAGGCTAAATAATCCTATCCATCTTTATTTATGTAGGGGGACGTGACATAGAATCATCAATCAAGTTGTCAAAAAATAAAAGGCCCGTTTTGACATTTGAGAATGCGTTCTTGACACCTGTCAGTTTCATACTAACGAATACGTGTTTTGCGAATTTGATCTTTATTAACTACTAGAACTGTCAATGTCAAAACGGGCCTTTTATTTTTTGACAACTTAAGACAATACGTCTTTTTTCGTTCAGGATATAAAATGTAGGTTTGTATCTCTTCCTAAGATACAGATGATTGCTGTTTACATGCAGCAGACGTGAGAATGATGTTGTCTAAACCTTGGATTGTTTAATAAGTGTTGCGTTGCGATGTGTTGTTGTTGTTGTGTAGTGTTGTGGGTGTGTTGTGTAGTGTTGTGGGTGTGTTGTGTTGTGTGTGATGTGTTGTGTTGTGTTGCGTTAGTGTTAACGTTTAAATACAGAGCGTTTTTTGACACCTTAATAATGTCAAACATTAGTTAAAATGATAGATTTTCATGACGGGCGTTGAAATATGACGGAACCGCTGTCCCAAGAAACCAGAGCTTAGAGCCAAAAAAGTATATAGGTACAGCTAAAAAACACCTTCTACTTTACCAACAAAAAACAAACAGGCTTCACCAAAGTTACCTAGCAAATCCGCCAGTGAGCCCTCGTCCTTACTCACCTCGCTAGTGACTGGCTCGACTCTCGTGTGTAGTTCAATTAAACGGTTCATCAAGCAATATAGTTTCGTCTGTTGCATACTCATTATGTTCAAGCGTTGGAGAAACTTTCCACCATAGTGTCGAGACGGCTTAGATACAAACTATGGGTCTTAAAATTTGGTAAAGGTGCTCTTAATAGCATTTGTGTCAGAGTTCAATAAACTTTTTGGTTAAACTCTAGACTAGGTATAGGACTGGAATTTTATGATAAGATGCCGCCGTTAGGTAGTTTGGTACTGTAAGCGTTGAGCGCGCTTACAGTACTTAAGTAGATCTGATCAGTACTAAGAAGAGACGAGTCCTGCAAGCGGACGGACGACCTGAAGAAGGTGGCTGGGACAGACTGGATGCGGAAAGCTGAGGACAGGGTGCTGTGGCGCAGCCTGGGAAAGGCCTATGTCAAGCAGTGGACTGCAATAGGCTCAGTTGATTGATTGATTGTGTACTTGGATCTGAACAGTACCTACATAGATCAAAATCTGAAGGCGCTACATAAGAAAATGAGGAGCTGTTTTGGCCCAGTGATAGCGGCCCCGACTTACGACTTGCAGGTCGTGGGTACGAACCGAGACAGGAGCTTTACTTTATGTTATTTATTATTTCATCACCACAGCTGCTCTCAAAACGGTGAAGAAAAACATTGTGAGGAAATCGGCGTTCTACAACCAAAAATTCGAAGACATGTGACATCTATCAACCCGCACTGGGCCCGCGTGGTGGATTACAGCCCACTCTCTTTCGCAGAGAGGAAGCCTGTGTCCCAACAGTGGGAACGTTATAAGCTGATAATGCTACATAAGAAAATAAGAAGCCGTACTGATTTTTCGTTATTTATTTCAAGAGGACGTGCTCACTTTTACGCGCTTATCACAACTTGTTTTATGAAAGTACTGATTTTTCGTTGTTTTAAGAGGGCGTGCTCACTTTTACGCGCTTATCACAACTTGTTTTATAAAAGTACTGATTTTTCGTTGTTTTAAGAGGACGTGCTCACCTTTACGCGCTTATCACAACTTATTTTATGAAACTAAAAACTAATTCTAATCTCACTTGAGTGATTGAATGCAACCAGAGTCATTTTTCTACTAGCCTGCTTGATGTAAGGTTCCCTTTTACAGATAACCTTTACAGTACCTACCTACAGTTCTCTCTCTAAGTCCTGTAACACAGGTACCACCTGGGTAAAGGTGGTAGTTAAGGCTTCAATTACGTTACAACGTTTTATATCAATAAAGCATTTTATTACAGTTCTAGCAGGTCGATCGCTGAGTGGGTAAGATAGATGAATTTTGGGCAAGTAGGTAGGGTAGATATTTTTAATAATTCCGTAAAAACAGTACTCCCCCATTCTCTCCAACCACAATCTATCCCCGAATGTAGACAGGTTGTAAAATGGATCAATGAATGGTTAAATAGTAACTAAAGATGGCTGGAGAATTCACTCCAACGACTTGCAACTAAACAATATTTATGTAAGCAGAACTTTAGATAAATCACCAAACCACGGTAATATTATATAGATTAAAAATAAAATAATCGGAATCGGAATCGTTATCGGAATTTTATATAGATAATATTATCATGACCAAACTAAAGAAACTCGACTGATAAGAGTGAGGGCTACGGAAACGACCCTAAATAGAAACATTGTGGTATCCTCTCCATCATTACCATACCCACTACACAAGGAATCCTCTCAAGGAACACCGAGTTTTGAGAAACTACATCTTTGCCTGTATTTAGTAGAGAACACCGAATATTCCCGATCAGTACTACCTTGTCGTCAACACGTTCGTCCACATTGAATGAATGAAACTTGTTTTTTCTGGGATCGGGAATATTATATTAGGAGAACACAAAGTTTCATTCTAATGCCTGGCAGAAAGACACAGCGTCAGTATGAAGAAACTGTCTATGATTCTGGCTTCTAGGAGCATAAATATTGAAAAACATACCCGTTTCTCTATGGATTTGTGTTGTTACCTCTCACCTCTTTTATGATTTTTGTCGTGCTAGGAGCAAAAGTTTTTCTTCAAGTTAAAAAACCGACAAATGGGTACCTTATTAGATTCTAATCTTTCATTGTTTTCGGTTGGAAAATAGTTTTAGAGTATTCATACACGAATACTAAAGATATATTCAGTGTTTTTAGTGCAGTGTGTGTTGTGTATTCAACGGCCAGTCGGTGAGTACCTTCCATTATGAACTCGGAGGATTCTCTACCTGAACCTTTAGCTGCTCCGGAGGGAGAGCGAAAAGCTGCGAGCTCAAGCTCATCGCCCTGCAGTTCCTCTTCTTCGGAAGATGAGGAAAGTTTTGCCTCGCCACCACCTAACAAACGGTCTAGGCGGTGTAGGTTCAAACAGGTCAGAACCTGTTCGGATCCTCGTATGGATACTCTCATAAACCAAGTTTACAATCATTATTATAATAGAGCTATCAGAATTATAATAATAGCTGAGAAAATAGTAATGGAGTCCATGGAGATTCACTGAATTCTATTAACGGTAATCAATTTTTAAACAAACCGACGTCGTGTGTTTAGGGGCCTTAAAGATAAATTTCGATGAATCCAAAACTGTACCCATAGCCAACCTAGAAAAAATAGCGGAGTTAAACAATCTCCAGCAGTTCAGCTCTCAGGCCTGGACAGGGTATTCAGTATAAGGACTTGTAAGCACAGATAGCAACACCAGGCTTTATAGGTTTAAAAGTAAATGAGGAACTGTGCCGTTTTATTAAGGGCACGGATTATTCGGCTAGTACAGAACAATTGTTAGCGGGTTTTTCAAATGTTGTTTTGGAAAACAGACAACTTTTAGGTAAAGGTGGTCTGCAGGAAGTCGTAAATTGGGCTGCTCGTTCTGATACAGAGCTCAACGCAAACACTCCATTTAATAAGTTGTCTGAAAAATTTGGTCCAATGTCTCCTTCTTACAAAAATATGGAATCTTGTATGCAGGTCATACCTATGTGGCAAGCGAGCAGAATGTATTGAAGTTAGAAGTGACTGCATTCTAAAAGAAGTCAGACATCAATCTTAAAGTAGCGTTACAAAACTTTCCACCTAGTGCAGAGCACCTCTTCAATAGAGAAGTACTCATGCCTCTAGATGACTCTTTAGGAGGCTCCCAGGTATGGCTTAGCATGCCAAGTTATTTAAAAGATAAAAATAAATTCACTAATAACAATCAGGTAAACAATAAAAATTTCAAGCCATCTCATAACTAATTTTAATCTATATCTATACTTATAATAAATCTGTAGAAGTGAAAATTCTGTACATTGAAAATATCAAAAAAATAAATAGCAGGGGGTGTTACTAGACCGACACCGAACCCAAAAATGTGATTAAAAAATTTTTTGTCTGTCTGTCTGTCTGTCTGTCTGTCTGTCTGTCTGTCTGTTTGTTCAGGCATCACGCAAAAACTACCGGTTCGATTACGTTGAAACTTGGTATAATTATTCTTTAATATCCTGGGCACCACACTGGGTACTTTTTATCCCGGAAAAGTATATACAATAAAAAACAAACTTAATTTTGCGGTTCGATCCCTAGACTCGATTACTGCACCAACCGCAAATAATAAGTTTGTCGTAGGTTAAGTCACCCGCAATGGAGTTCATTTTTATTCCTTTTAGTTTTTAGAGTTATTTAGGTTTATTTTTATATAAGTCGTAGGTAGGTATAGATTTTAATTTTAAAGTATAGTATATTTGATAGTGTACGTAGTGACCGTAGGTTATTTTATAATACTGTTAGGTAGGATTAGTCATTCGTATAGATATTAGTTTTTAGGGATTTTGCTTATTTATTGAGTTTAGATTGAGGGGCCCGTGGCTAAATAATAACAGCCGCACAGGTCGATCGGTCAGGTTAAGCTACGCTTGCCGCGGTCGGTCTGTGGATGGGTGACCATCTTTACATACCGAGACACCTCCGTGCCTCGGAAAGCACGTTAAGCCGTTGGTCCCGGCTGTCATTCGTGGATCTTTGACAGTCGTTACGGGTAGTCAGAAGCCCGAAAGTCTGACAACCAGTCGTACCAAGGGTATCGTATTACCCAATAACTGGGTTGTGGAGGTCAGATAGGCTGTCGCTCCATGTAAAATACTGGTATTCAGCTGCATCCGGTTAGACTGGAAGCCGGCCCTGAACATAGTTGGGAAAAGGCTAGACAGATGATGATTGAGTTTAGATTAGTTATCGTCATAAATAGGTTTATTTAGGTAGGTAGGTATTTTATTTTCTGTTATTGAGTTTATTTATTTTTTTAATTAGGTAGGTACTTAGGTAAAGATATCATATAGGTACCCTCTTAATCACCATTAATGAGACACAATTGGTTTTCTATTGTAATTAGCCACAAAGGGCCCGCGAGATAGATGGCATCCTGGTGCACATACATTTTATCCTGTTAGCACGTTCCCGTGGGATAATTTCCGACATCCACGCGGGCGAAGCCGCGGGCAGAAGCTAGTTTAAAAAATAAGTTTAACTCCGACAAAAAATCCAAGAATAATTGTAAAAAGCATTTCTTTCGTCGTACAGGCTCCCTACACACCTCTAACGTTAATGATAAGTGACAATCAAAGCAGGGTATTCAAGGGCGGTTGCCTAAAATTCCACGTTCAAGAATGGAAACAACTGGGGGCCAGCCTATATATTCAAAAAAGAATCGGAGAGTCGCATACCATTTTCAGTAAAACCTCTAAAAGAGTAATAAACAGGTTTGCAACAAAACCATCCAAGAAAATGACAGAAGTTATAGATCACTTGAAAGATTCAGGCATTTTAGAAAATCCAAAAAATGTGATTCCCGGCTTTTACTCTAAAATGTTTTTAGTCAAAAAACCAGATGCCAATTGCCAATGCCAGAACCAATTTAAAGAGTCTAAATTTACTTGTCTCAACTCGTCATTTCCAGCTAATTTTTCGACTGGATGTAATAGTTTAGTTCCTACAAGACAGGCACTAGATGACAAAGATCGAACCATCAAGCATATTTTCACTTGAGCCTAAAGGAAACCCACAGGCGTTTTCTGCGCATAATATATGGAAGCGAAATATTGCAGTTAACCGCCTTACCTTTATGTCGCTCATCAGCTCCTCACTCTTTCGCATCGGTGACCAATTGGATTGCGAAAATCCTTCGGAGACAAAACATAAGAATCATAGTTTATTTAGACGATTTTTAAATAGAGTCAAAATCAGACACAACTCATAGAACACACCAAAATAACCATAAATACTCTAGTAAAGTTGGGTTGGCATGCAAACTATCAAAAATCAATTCTCACCCCATCTCAGGAAATAGAATATTTGGGCATAGTATGAATCATAAAAACAAAACTAATTTCTCTTTCTGTAAAAAAGGTGCAAAAAATAAAGGAATTAGCATCGAGTCTATTACAAAAGTCGTCTCCGAGTAACGCAAAAATTGCTGGGTATGCTAAACGCGAACTTAGCAACTCCAAACGGTCGCCTTCATTGTCGCCGTACTCAAATTTTCCTAAAATCATTCAGGGGATGCAGACCAAGGCAAAAGAGGGAGTTACCACCTCTAGTAGCTCGAGAGTTGCAATGATGGGTAAAAAATGCAGGCTAAAGTGCAAGAACAATGCACAGCCCAAGATTACCCACTTCCTCACCACAGACGTGGCGGACGCGGGCTGGGGAGCACACCTGAACAACATCATGTGTCAGGCAAACGGAATTGCCGCCAACAAAAATGGCATTCCAATGTGAAGAAGATGTTTGCAGTGTATGCAGCCTTAGTCAGACAAGGTGCACATAAGGATGCACACGTTCTAGTGCAGTCAGACAATCGGACCCTCATAGCTCATATAAGGAACGAGGGGGGAAACCGGTCCTTAGCCCTGTTGGGCCTAACAAACAAACTCCTTCACCTAACCGAGCCCCACAATATAACGCTGTTGGCTTCATACCTCCCGGGGAGGTTAAACGGGATTGCAGACCGCCTCTCGAGAGGAATGCCTGTTCCCGAATGGCAACTACAATCCCAAGCCAAGAACGTTATATTCAAAAGATGGGTCCATGGGTGTTCCAGACGTAAACTTGTTCGCGTCAAACGAGGCCGCAGTTGTCCCGCAATACGTAACTTGGGACTCAACAGATGGTTCAGCAATTTTTTGCGACGCCTTCAGTCAAGATTGGAACTTTCAGTTGGGCAGGGTAACTAACCTGATCCCTCGGGTGCTGAATCATCTGAACAGGGCCAAGGGAACATACATAGCACTACAGTGGGATCAGTGCTTTTGGCTGAGCGATCTTCAAGCCAGGTCCCTGTCAGATCCAATATCAGTAATAGATCTGCGGAAGAACCTGATAGATCGATCGACAGGGTTCTGCCCCCCACAAGAGGACAAGTTGTCCCTCCAGGCTTGGAAAATTGGGGGTGGTCAGACCAAGTAGCTAACTGGAGTAGGGATGAGATTAAGTTATTATAATAGTTGGCGCAAAAGCATCCTAAATACTTACAAAGCTCCTATAAAAAGGTGGCTATCGTTTTGTGCCCTAAATAAAATTAATCACAAAAATCCAGATGGTAAAGATGTTGCAAGATTTTTAGTAGATTTTCATTTAAAGAGAAGTTTTTCAGTTAACACAATTTTATTATATAAATCGGCTATTTCTACCTTTTGTGCTTCAAACGCAAAAAGTCTTTCAAAAAATTTCTTTATTCAACAAGTTTTAAAAGCCAGCATTAGCAAATCCTCAACCTTCAAAATCCCCTATTTGGGACACAAAATTGTCATTCAATTGGTTGAGGGCAGTTCCAAGCACAAATTCACTTTTTGATATTTCAAGAAGAACTGCAATTATTTTACTGTTAGCATCAGGCAGAAGAATACATAACCTTACCTTATTGGACATATCTCAAAACAATTTCATAAATGAAGAAGAAAAATGGTTATTCTGGCCCAAATTTGGATCAAAAACAGACTCAAGTAAATATAGACAGTCTGGATGGTCCTTATTAAAGCATCCACATGCCAATATACCTAAATAAATAAATAAATATGTCCCTTAAGGCATATTAAACAATTAATTAATTCAAATTTCACAACATAGACGTCTTAATAGTAGGTAATGTTACAAGTCTATTTGTTTTAAAACAAGGCGAAATGAAACCAGCTCCAAGAACTATCATAGCGGGTTGGATTAAATTTTTATTTAAAGATGTCAATCTAGAAGCTACTCTAGGAAGCATCAGACCTGCTGTAGCCTCCAAAGGGTGGTGGGAAAATGTACCTATGGATGACATTTTAGCCAGAGGAAACTGGAGGAGTGATAAGACCTTCAGGAAGTTTTACTGTAAAGAAATAACCAGAAATTCAAATAATGAAGAGGAAGATTTGTTACGATCCAACTTCTCGGGTTTTTAATAACAATAAATGGGTTTATGTGGCTTGAGTTGATTGTTGTAATTCTAAATGATTATATTCAGTAGTAATATATTACTTTACTGATTAGGGTGGGTAATTGATAATAAGGTTAATGTTTATTCTGAAACTAATTTCTTTAATTCTTAAAACACATTTATTTATTTCACTATGCGTTATAGTTACTTTTACCAGCAGATATCAAACAAGTCTTCAGACGGACGCTGTGTCTTTCTGCTAGGCATATAATAGTACTGTTTTACACTAAAATAAAACAGTCATTAGGTGCCGAAAAAGACAGCGTCAGAGCAAGGCCCTTGCTGGAAAGTTCGTAGAAAAACAGGTATGTTTTTCAATATTTATGCTCCTAGAGGCCAGAATCATACACAGCTTCTTTCGGCACATGACTGTTTTATTTTAGTATAAAACAGTCCCATTATTTAGTTTTTCTCATTTCGTAGATGTTCATTATCTAATTGTTGTCATTTTCTTTATGGGGTTTGCTAAGTCTACTATGTTACTTACATCTAATGAAATTAAACAAAACTACCTGATCGAAGATTAATATAATTTTATACTCTTATAAATATCAAAATAGTTTACAACCTAAACTTGATATTTAAAAAATCAATAGATACAAAATTAACTTACATGATGGTCTGATTTAAAATATAACATTTATATACCATGTTTCTTTGTTATAAATAAATTAATATCAAAACTAATAATTTCTGTT
Source organism: Apamea anceps (assembly GCA_951799955.1). NCBI lineage: Eukaryota > Metazoa > Arthropoda > Insecta > Lepidoptera > Noctuidae > Apamea > Apamea anceps. Next base: position 12,133,905 of record OX637520.1, read on the forward strand.
AAAATAGCACAATAACAACATTTATTTGTCAACCACTACAGTTAATGCGACTATTTAAATACAATTTTCTAGATGTTTTTCAATAAATAACTCCAAATCTATGTCTAATTTCGTTACGAATAAGTATGCAAGAACATACAAGAAGCAATTTGAGAATATAGTGTAGTATCTTAAAACTAACATTTTGCTTATAACCTCTAAAACCTTTCGCGCCACTTCTTAAACTTTATAAATGGAACTTCATTCTCAGCGCGAAGACCGAACAATTATAACTGAAGGTGACATTCTCGGTTGAACAACAGACGTGAAATAAATCGCCTGTTGTCATCGTCGCGATTACCGATTCAAAATAATGCTAGCGTGTTATAATTTTGTCTACACTGTGGTCTCGGTGGATTTTCTCGTAGCGACGATCGATGTGTACTACTGTTTCTAGCGACATAGTGTAGTGAATGTTGTGTTGTGCGTTTAGTACGCGTGGTTTGCTACAAATAGACCGGCTTCGGCGCCCACACCTGTTACTGATCCCGCCACATATTTGCCTTGCGACGCCTGGCCGTTACCCTGGAATTAACAGAAAAACATGTTTAATTTATGTTGAATTGTCCAATATGGCAACATTGAAAGTCAGTCTTTTGCAGAAGCTGCCAACATTTCTATGTATACTCATAAAACAGCTGTCACATTCGCCTTTTATCTCGACCTTTTGTACTTTCCCTTCCACACATCTTAGTAATTATAGCGAAGTTTAATTTCGGGCTACAAGTAAAACAATAACACTTTCAAGAAAACACACAGTTGGAAACATAATGAATGCGTCTAATTTAGTTAAATGAACTAAATAAATAGGATAGCACAGCGCTTGTGCTGTCAAACTAAAAAAGTAACCAATTTTTTATTAATTGGCAACATTGCCATTTTTAATGTTTGTGAAGTATTTTAAAAAGGTCAAGTCTAGTTGATTATAGACAAATTAACATATTCATGAATTATGATAATATACTGTTGATAGATTTGTTTATTTAGAGTTTATCAACCATTTTTATATTAGGTACTTAGTTTACGGCTAGTCTACGTTTTGAGGCTTCAATGGGTTAGGGTAATGAGAGACACCAATAAAATTAAATTGGCATGGTTAATCATAAAATTAAATGCCGATTGCTCCTGCAGCCAGGTTGTATTTGATTAGAAGGCCCACGGTCAGCACTGGGAATTCCTGGCCAAAGGTGATCACACCAAATTGAGGGACAATTAATCGGCGCGACGGATTTTAAACCTATTGTACTTGATGATACCAATGAAAGCTTGTTCATTATATTAATTGTTCAAACATATTTGATTGATTGGGTTAGGCATATTGGTCAATCAATCATTCACAAACGCTAGTACGTCAAATAGTCAACAGTACTGCCAAAGACCTCAGCATTAGAAGATTTTTGACATGAGCTACTCTTCCAATGCCCGTTTTGACTCACACTACGCGACACCTCAATATAATGTAAAAAGCACAAGGTTATATTTTCATCGCTAAGCTCATCGAGGAGAGTTGAAAATCCAACAGTGCAAAAGTTAGGCATTAGATTATGTTGACCTGACGGGTTTTCTTCTCGTAATTTTAAGAACGTTCACAGTCTGATCTCAGCCTCGATCTGTCAAAAATACCTCTAATTTCCCTACATTTTGACATTTGTTTGTCACCTAGATGAGACTGCGACTAGATTTTGAACGTTTTAAATTACGAGAAAAGGCCTTCAGTAATGTTAGTGAGAATGGAAGCGATATTGATAGCAGTCGAGTTTTTCAACGAAGCTATACCTACGGCTAAGATACCAGGCATTCAGAAACTGGGAGTAGGTTTTCTATTTCTGTACATCTACTGCTACGTATTACTTTTACAACTAAAAGGAGAAATAAACACGAACGCAAACGATATTTTTATTTATTTCAACAATATCAAGCACACAAAGCGATTAGTGCTGGTTGTACACACTATTCAGGCATTCTAGAAATTAGATACATCTACATGCAGACTACAATACATATACATATAGAATTACAAATGGCGGCTTCAGCATTGTTCTTCCCTCTCGTTTGCACATGCTTAGAAGAGCGAGAGGCGAATAGTTAGGCGTCCATTTCTAACTCTATTTTTAAACGTGCAGGTTATGTCTATGGATGTCGTTAATACTCAGTTGTATTATTTGTAAGACATATAATTTTCGTAGTATACCTAACTGTTTTTTAATTAACGTTTGATTAAAATTTTGAGATATATACTTTAACAAGTAATACAACTGGGAAAAATGTCCATAAATTGTTAAGTTTCGTAAAAGTGTGGTTTTTTATTAATATTTTTCTTGATAAAACAGCTTACGAATATATTAAAAAATATTGTAAATACTTATAGAATAAAAAATAAATGCCATTTCATGGATCACAACGCGAGATATTATTTGTGATATAAAACTTTAGAGATTTCATTAAAATTCTCATTAAAAAAAACTTTCGATTAAAACTTATATGGAATGTATAAAGTCCAAATTAAAAAAATATAAGTAAGTAACAGTAATAATTAATTATAACGACATTCAAGCCAATTCATTTTGTCGCAACAGTAAGATGTTTACTTAAAATGTTTATTTTATTTATTTATAAGTACTAAACAAACATTTTAACTTCAACATTTTCAGACTTAGATTTTGAAATAGACAGTAGGTACAGCATGAGAAAACACACTTATTAAAACAAAGACTGACTTGGTCTTGTAGTTGTTTTATAGATGCAATGTTCTATCTGCCAAATTCAAAACCCATTCGGATATAAAGCCGACCATACACCATAATTCATTGTCAATAGATTTTGAACGATATCATTCTAGATAACATCATGCCTATATTTCCGGTCGGTAGGCAGAGGTGTACTTATTAGTACACCCACGATTAGTCAGTATGTATAAGTCCCATGTAACAGGAAACAACAGGTAACAGGGGGCGAGCCTATAGTTATCAACTGGGCACAAATCCAGACTGCGTGCTACTAAGAAATTGTCTACGGAAAAATCCATAGACAATAAAAAGGAGGTGTATGGTTTACTTAAGATAGTCTAGTACGCATGCGACTTGATGAAGTTAGACTTGGAAGCGGCCAACGATGGGATGGACCCGGCCTTGTACTTGCCAACGCAAGCCTGACCGTTAGCCTGTGACGTCACAATTGGCAAGAGAACACATTCGTCCAGATTTAGATGTTTAGATTTAGAATCACCGAGCCGACACGTGATTGGTGGTTAAAGATGCGCGGAGAGCAGCGTCGTTGGTGCATTGTTGAATTGTGAGGATTGGAGAAAAAAAATGTTGATTAGTACTACTTCTATTATTTATAATGGTTTCCAGATGCAGCTAGTGTAAAACAATATGTCCATGGTAATCAAACAAATCAGTTTTGAAAAAAAAAAAACATCTAAAGTATATGGATATTTATGACACTAGCCGCATATGAAATAACTAAATTCTAAGCAAATTAGTTACAAGACAGATACAGGACAACACAAATGTACATGCAAAACTATAAAGAGTAGGTAGGTAATATAATTATTTAGTCAGGCAACAGTTACACGTGTTTTGTTTTAAGGTGGATGCTCCAAGGTAGCCCGCGAAATTGAAATTTTCTTACGTTTTTTGCAATTTGCTGGTCAGTACTAAGTTGTACGTTGATTAAAATATGATTAGCGGCCGTAACAAATATGTATTTACAGAATTATAATCATTAAAGTCATAAACACAACTATCTAAGATCAAGTAATCCTACTGAATGACTATTTCATGAAATCTTGACATTTTAGGATTATGCTAACTTAACAAGTTGTATTACTGATTGTAATGATTATAATTCTGTAAATACATATTTGTTACGGCCGCGAATCATATTTTAATCAACGTACAACTTAGTACTGACCAGCAAATTGCAAAAAAACGTAAGAAAATTCGAATTTCGCGGGCTACCTTGGTTGGAGCATCCACCTTAACTTCATGTATTTTTAAAAAAACTTTACCATTCGGCAAACTGTCGTCTTTTTATGAACTTACCTTTCTACTGTAAGAAAACACTATGGTCATTTAAAGACCTACCGAGGAACATCCTACGTCTCATTCCCTCCTCGTACATACTCTTACCTTACCACACTTGCCTTCTCTTTTACTTTTGATTGAAGCGTGTCTTTTGCTTTTGAATGATCGTAGAGAGACCATCTTTATTAGCGACAATCACATCCTTCATCTCCTGCACACCTGATACCATCGAGTCAACTTAACAGACGAGTTGACTCTGCCTTTGATCGAAACTGTATTCGATCCCAGTACTGTAAAGACTACGGGTTATTTTTATTTATCCACGAATAACTGCACATTCTTCACCTCATATCGTCCTAGTACAATCAACTCGCGTAGCTTACTTATTTAGGACAACGACGGTTCTTCCCGTACATTAAATCAATAGGCGCTGTTCTTTTGAAAAGCATAATCATCCTTCATCTCATAACCTCCTAGTACAATCAAGTCACCTTAGCACGCTTGATGAGCTCCTGTTGACCAGCGAGCACATTTTCAGGCTTGCCAGCCCACGCGCGGAGCACGGAGGCCTGGAGAGCGCGTCCGTAGCTGAAGGTAAGGGCCCATGGCCTCTTCAAGTCAACAGTGTTGATGGCGTTCAGGTTCACTGACGCCTCTTCTTCGGACTGGCCACCAGACAGGAATGTAATGCCTGGGAAAAACGTTGTTTGGAAATGTTAAAGACTGGGAAAATAATTTGACACCCTGATAAGTGATATATTGGCTTGAAAGAAAAGGTAAGGTTTAGGTGCAGTAGTTGTTACATACCGGGAACGGCAGCGGGTACAGTTCTGAGCAGAGCGGTGACCGTGGCGCGGCCGATGTCCATGGGAGTGTAGGTCTTCTTACAGCTCTGGCCAGCGGTCACCTGAGGAGCAATGCACAACACATATTAGAAAAACGTAAAAAAAATATGGGCATGCTAAAATACCAAGGTCTTAGTAGTTCGAAGGAGTTAAGCTATTACGGGCTGGTGTTCGCAACTCCACGTTAAAGCGCATATTTTGCGTACAGAAGTAAAGCATAACAAACTAGTACTAACCATGTTGGGCTTGAGGAGGGTGCCCTCAAGATAGACGTGATGGTCACTGAGCGCCTTGTAGACGGCGGCCAGGACAACCTCGGTCACCTTCTGGGCGCGGTCAAGGTCGTGTTCACCTAGAAAACAAAATTCAACCTTGTAAAATTGATGTAGATAAATTAGAGCATAGAAGAGCTCAGTTGTAGCAAAGTAATAGGACCACATAATCAACAAGAGTTCACTCACCATCAGGCAGAACCTCGGGCTCAACAATGGGCACGATGCGCTGGCTCTGGCAGATGGAGGCATAGCGAGCCAAGACGTTCGCGTTCTCCATGATCGCCTGGTAGGAAGGAGTGAAGCGACCGATCTTGAGCACGCAACGCCACTTGGCGAAGTGACAGCCGTCCTTCTTGTACTGGGCGCAACGCTGGGCAAGGTCATCGAGACCTGGGGAAAGATATAAAATTGTTAAGAAATACATTATTTTTATTAACTTGGATTTCTGACGGCATATGATTTAGAAACTGGCCATATGGATAAAGAAACGAATGTGCAAGACCATCCTCAATAAATTAATTGGATCGAACAGTTTTGGTTGAGGTAAATCTAATTTTAAGAGTTTCGCCCTGTCATCAACAATAAAATCAATTAGTAGTCACACCTCCATTATAGATGTTTTTCTTAAAATTTACTGTGGGTGTCTCAGCCAGGCTGATGAAATTTTTAATATCAGTAGATAAATACGTTACTATTCAAAATGGACAACCGGTGATGACGTGGCGCAAAAAAACAAGATTAGTATGAGGACATAATTATCATGTTTTTTTATGATTTCATTAAGATTATAGTTATATATAAGCCACTTTTGGAAAACATAGCAATATTAAATATCGAGTGTTTCTGTATTAAAACATACTCTAGGTTTTCGACCATCAATCTGGCCTACTGTAACTTTTAGATTGAGTGTAATGAACTCAACAAGCTTGGGACTAGAGCCACAGTTTTAGTAATCTGTGCTAGAGCGAGTAATATCAATTGAAAACAAAATCAGTTTTATTAAAACACGACATAAGTACTAAGTACTAATAAAATCCTTTTGAAATACCAAGCGAAAAGTAAGTAGGGTTTTCGCTGTCTTATCAAAGTCAAATAATTTATTTCAAATGGTCAAATAAAAGGCACTTGAACGTCAAGAATTACAATAAAAAATAGAATTGATTCTAGTCGCCCGCGGCCCTTCCAAAAGGTAGTTTTCGTATGGAGTAGAATGGACAAGAAACATCGAGTAGTTTTGTATAAAACTTCAGAAATTAGAATCAAATTTTGCTCTATGATTCTTTCCTTTTGTATACACTTGTACATTATTATTATTTAGATTGTCTTTGACATATCTCGGGATCGGGATCCTGGGGTAGCAGATCTTTGGAAGGTGTACGAGGGGCCGAAGATAATTCGCAGAGGCCCCGTTAGACGCTTATTATTTTAAGCGTCTAATGGTCCTGTTATTTTAAGACTAGATAATTAACTCTTAGTAATCTAAAAATATCATTTGCTTGATGCAATTTAATAATTTTCCTAATGACGTGCAGATGATGGGTGCTTACGCATTCCAATACCAGGGCGACATAACGACCTTTGCGTTTGTTATTATTTCAATAACAATCACATACTAGGTCCCTACTCTCATTAAGCAATCACTTGATTACGACCTTTATTTAGTATCTTAGAGATAAGAGGAGATAACAGCAGTCGAGCCCCCTCGGCCGCATTGCGTACGATGATCAAATCTATATTTTTTACAATTACATAAGAAAATGTTCTTCTTATTAATAATTCTGATCAATTATACTGGTAAACTCAGTTTATAAATCATAGTTTCTATCTAAGTAAAACACACAGATAATTGACAGTTTTTTTTTTGTAGTTTTGTTTTCGTGACTAATTTGGATCTACATATAGAATATTGTTGATTCTTACAATAACACAACTGTTTTGATTGTTTCAGTGTTTGTGAACGCAAGCTGGGAGTCGATTGACTTGTTTTCTCTAAGATAAGTCCAAAAGGTCAGCGTTGTCGATAAAAATGTTTATTCACGATTAAAGTGAAGCAGGGTCATTTTGTATCGATTATTTTAAGAAGTTGAGAAGTCAAGTTTTATTGAAGATATTTAAGAATGTGACTTTAAACAAGTTTCCAACCTAACAGGACAACAGGAAATGCGAACATTCCCGCATTACGCGACTCTTGAAACATAACTGTAGCATTGACTTCTATCGAAAAAAGCTAGAATTCTGGCTATCGTTCAATCTAGTTCCCGTTTGGGAGATTAGAACAATCTTAACCAAAACATGAGAAAACTAAACACCTATTGTCATTCTACCGGATTAGATCGCAAAACAAAATGAGCACTAGGGTCGTATAATACATGAAGAAGCACTTGTTTGATCATTGCAATCTGGCTGTTATATTTATTTATCCAACAAAGCATACAACGGAAAACCATCAAAGAGTATATAATTGTTGTCATCCGCTCAAATCCTTATTCTGAAGATAATAATGTCATAACAACATGTTGATCTATCTGAGCTAACCAATAAAATATTACTACTTGCATAAATACAATTCATAAGCTCACGCCTTCCTCTCATGGGGAAAGGCAGAAACTACAGAACGCCATCAGCTACGATCCTTACATACTTATTTTGCTTTGTAACAATACTACTTATTTCAACAAAATTATTAAGTATGTGCATTTAAAACAAAAATGTCGAAGTTTAAGGACTGAAGGAACTGGTCATTGGCTTCAAAAGAGGTTTGGTTTTAAATTATGTGGAAGTCGTAAGACCGGTTTGGACATCCATGATAATATATGGTCAGTTTCTGGTTATAAATGGAGCAACTGCTGTCCGAACTGCTCAATTTAAAAGTAACCAGTACCCTAATTGCGTAAAGCACTATTAATCACATTCTGATTTATTTTAACCCGTTGAATGCCGTAATAGGGTAGTTTCCTAGGTAAAAAAATAATAATTATATTTAGTCCGTCAGTTAGATTATCGAAAAATAATGGACACGTATTTTTTCTTTTGTCAATCAAACAAAAAATAACAAAGATAAAGCGCCTCAAAATTTTGGGTCGTGACGTCACTTGCTTGCAAAAGTGTCGCAAGCAAGTGACGTCACGCGGAACTTTAACGGGCGATATCTTCATCATTTTTTATATAATTGACAAAAGAAAAAAAAAGGTTTAATATTTTTTGATAATCTAACTGACGGACTAATTACGATTTTTTTTTAGGAAAATAACAACAACTTTTTAATTACAGACACAATTAAAAAGCCATTGTGTCTCGCGCGGATCTTGCTAATCCATGTTCGAAAAATTTGTCTCCGCAACAACGAATAACACATTGAATGTAGTTGAACTGTCAAAATGAAAGGCATTCCTACTGTTAGTGTGTTATGCAATTACCCCGCTAACCAAGAATATTTTCGGAAAACGATTTTTTCAACCCTTCTTGAACACACCAGGGTTGTGCACTTTGTATATGGGGACATTCAAAGTAGCAGACGAGGGACTCGCAATTTAAAAACCTCATATTCGCTAAGCCAGATATGTCCCATGATGTCGCAAATACTGCCAAGGCTCATTAGGTCCTCATTCATTTATGCATGGCAATATCGATCGGGGACTGGGCAAAGTTCACTAACGTCGGTCGATGATACCGGCGACATGATTTGCGAGACATTGGACGCTAAGTCAAAACGCTTTGCCCTGAAACTGGTAACCTTAAGGGTGAGTACTCCTATAAACGGCATTTGCCACATACAGATTGCACATCTTGACGTATGTTCTTGATTTGGGAATGTAAGCCAAACTGAAGTGAATCCTGCGCGGGGTGCGGGACGAAATTCGCTCGCACCACTTGGTCTCAACAAACTTCTACACAATAAAGTTCAGTTTACGCTACAACTTCAAACATTTTTATAACATTTTCAATAGTGCTAGTCACTCTGAAATCAACTTAATTGCCATTAAAATAAAGTTGATATTTGTTTAACTTGAAATAACATCAATTTGAAACATTCGTTTGAATAGACTTTATGTAGGCGATCAAACTGGCAGGAAGAGTCACGTGACTTCATATCATTCCATCCTTCAGTCGCATCATAAGTCCCGCGCAGGGTTTTCTTTCAATGCAGCTTAGAAAATACTTTGTTATGTATGCTAACACCAGATAGCGTTACATAGGAAGCTCACTCTAAAACGAATAAGTTAATTTATGACTCACCCTGAGTGGTGCACTCGTCTTCGGATCCGAACAGGGGCACAACACCTTTGTCGACCTTGATGCCGGGGATGATGCCGCGCTTCTCCAACAGACCGACCAGGGGTGTGCCATCGTCAGCCTTCTGGTACAGAGTCTCGTGGAACAAGATCACGCCGGAGATGTTCTCGGAGAGGGCCTGGAAGAGGAAAACGGTTGCAGAACTTGGGAATAAAGAGATTTTAGCGGTAAGCAATACTGATGCCATTTCTGCAGATTACGTCTTTAATATGCGGCTGCCACGGGAACGTGGGGTTTGGCACAAGAACAGAGGCCTATGTCCAGCAGTGGGTCGGGCTGTGGATGATAATGTCGTAACATAAGTATATGGACTTCGTAACAGATTCAGACCAAGTTCTTTTGTATTTAAGTCTTAGAACTTTAGGATCTCAAGAGACTATGATTGCTAACCACATCAGGGCCCGTATTCCCGTAATTTAAAATGCTCAAAATCTAGTCGCAGTCTCATCTCGGCGACCAACAACTGTCAAAAACTTGTCAAAATGTAGTGAAATTAGACGTATTTTTGACAGTTTGAGATTGAGATCAGACTGTGAACGTTCTTAAAATTACGAGAATTACCCCTCAGGTCAAAAACTACATTTCTGAACAGTTGTGTCCCATTGCAATCGGTTGGACAAAATATATTGGGTGGAGTTTCTGGAATAATTAGAAGACTATTCTTCGTTATTATCACTTTCAATGATGATTAAGACATGAAAAGTGACAGTAAAATCAACCAATTTGCCAGTCCACCTGTTTACCACCTCACCCAGTTATCTATTCTGGTAAGTGATCGTTATCTACGTGTTAATAACACAGTGTGAGTACATCGGTTACGTTTTAATCAGTCAACAGTTCAGTTATCACCAATTTTGCACACCTTCGAGTACTCATTGATAATCCGCACGTATTTTTGACGGTAGTGTACATTTCGTGTGAAATTGCAGACATAAATAGTTTATGTATGAATCGTAATCAATTTCTATTGAACTTCCAAGTACAGTCACGAGCAAAATTTTGTATACACTCGGCTTTATTCAAAAGCGATTTACTCCTTGATTTTTTAATGAAATTTTATGTTGTTACGAATATAGCACTTTCGAACCCATAGGTTTATGTAATGTGTCGTATTTCAACGTTGCATTCGTTATTTCACGAAAAAATCGCAATTGAAAGTTGGCAAGTGTTGACATATTGGTGCTCGTGACTGTACGTACTGATAAAATGACAGAATCCTGATATATCAGCAGCCTAATTGCGCAATACTCTTTCAATCACAATGTAATCATTTTGAATGATATTGCTAATCCATTGCTTCATATGTTTGATAAAATTATCTTAACCACGTAAATAACGCAATGATTGAAGTTGAACTGTCAAAATGAAAGCCATTGCTACTGTTATTGTGTTACGCAATTACCCCACAGGAATATATTTACAATCCTAGGGATTTAGTACATTATGTAGAAGTGTTAAGGATCCTGCAATGTCAAAGGCTATTTGAGCATCCTCATGGTCAGACCTCGAAAGAATAGCCAGGTACAATTTGATTGAAATGCGCAGAAAACATTAAATAACAGATGAAAAAAGGAAAAGGTTCAATGAACAAAAATATAAGTTTTAGAGCTTGTGCCCCTTATCTGTTTATTATCGCGACCAGCTTTCAACGTCGACCGGAAAATCAAGATAGAAAGTAATTTATTTCTCTCCTATCTTGCCATATTTGGCGCGACCAGTCTAATGAAAACATATAAATCAAGCGTAATAATTATGACGCTAAGAGGCGCCATGACGCTAAAATTCTATGACTTAGATGTCTAAAGCACGTGCTATTTTCATTATTTCTGAATGGAGATTACATACTATGACAAATTGCCAAAGAAAACGATTCTGACGCTCGGTTTGGACAAAATTGCTCAGGTGTTTTGGCACAAATCAAAAGTATTGGAAGCAAAATGGTTCTTATTACAAAGGACTAAGGCACGTCTCCATGAGAGAAACAAATGCCAAGACACGAGAAGAATCATGGCACTTGAATATGCAAAGCATTTTAAGTTGTTTATCACTTTCATTTCACGTGTTTATTTATTTTTACTTTCAGTTTCACGTGATTAATACCAGACAAAACATTGTATTGAATTAAAAATAACTAAGTGTATACTTTTCAAGGTCAACCATCAAAATATAATACGATCATTTTCATAATAGCGTTTCCTCTTTTTAGGGTTCCGTAGCCAAATGGCAACGGAACCCTTATGGATTCGCCATGTCTGTCTGTCTGTCCGTCCGTATGTCACAGCCGCTTTTTTCCGAAACTATAAGAGCTATACTGTTGAAACTTGGTAAGTAGATGTATTCTGTGAACCGCATTAAGATTTTCACACAAAAATAGAAAAAAAACAATAAATTTTGGGGGTCCCCATACTTAGAACTGAAACTCAAATTTTTTTTTTTTCATCAAACCCATACGTGTGGGGTATCTATGGATAGGTCTTCAAAAATGATATTGAGGTTTCTAATATCATTTTTTTCTAAACTGAATAGTTTGCGCGAGAGACACTTCCAAAGTGGTAAAATGTGTGTCCCCCCCCCTGTAACTTCTAAAATAAGAGAATGATAAAACTAAAAAAAATATATGATGTACATTACCATATAAACTTCCACCGAAAATTGGTTTGAACGAGATCTAGTGAGTAGTTTTTTTTTAATACGTCATAAATCGTAACGTAACGAAACCCTTCATGGGCGAGTCCGACTCGCACTTGGCCGGTTTTTTAATTGTAGTGTACGCACAGTGTAAGTACCTACGTGACTTTTGCCAGGTAGGGTTACATTAGTTAGTTGAGTTATCGAAATCATGACGCTTGCTATAGCGTCAAGGAGGAGAATCACACTAATATTATAAAGACAAAAGTTTGTGTGTGTGTTTATATGTTTGTTACTTCTTCACGCTCAAACGGCTGGCCCAATTTTTATGAGATTTGGTATGGACGTAGCTGACACCCTGGACTAACACATACGATACTTTTTATCCCGATATTCCCACGGGATCGAAACTTATGCGGGTGAAACCGCGGGGCGCAGCTAGTTTTACATAAAATCAAGGAAGGTAGGTATGCCGTAATGAATGTAACAATATACAGAAGTGTACCTACCTATCCATGCTTACTATACTAGAGCCAGGAATTTGAGATAATTTTCAAGTTATGGAACAACAAACTGAAAGTCAAACTTAACAAAGTTCAAATTCCAATGCAATCAAAACTTATTAGGACCTTTCAGATACAAATGGTCACTCAAAAATCAACTTAAAATACATTTCACTAAAGTAAATAACTGATTAAGTGGCAATGGAATGTAGGTATCTGAGATTATGAACACTACTTTGTAAGGAGGGATATTTTGTGGCGCAATACATATGGGGAAATGAGAGACGTCAGGTGCAATTTGTGTCATTGTCGCTGCACAGCGTCAGCTACGTGTGTCATACATAATGCACTTCCCAACACATTATTATTTCCTTAGCTAGTAAACTTCTCGTGACTGTATGAGACGACCAAGCGAGCAGGAATTTCAGCGTCTGTGAGACGTCGAATGTCATAATGACGCTTAAATATAGTAAGTGTCAGTTATTGGTTACCCAACAGTGTACCTAATTACTAGGGATGGGCCGAAATTCGGTTCACATTCGGTTCAACCGAAATTCGGCAGCTTGAACCGAACTTCGGCATTCGGTCGAAATTCGGTTCAGATGCCGAACACTCGGCACAAGAAAAATAATACTACTTCCACTATTTTGACTGAAATTCAATAGAATTAGAATAGCATTACTGTAAAATAAAATTATGTCTGTTACTCAGTCATTGTCATGTATTTATTTGCTAATGACCGGCCGGCTCCGGGCCACGCGGTGGGAGCGCGGTGTGGGGGCGGGGTACATCTAGCAATAATATTAAAGTAAATGCGTAAACAAGTCACGACGTGTCGCTCTCGAGAAAGCGCTTGAAATTGAACCGAAGTTCGGCCGAACTTTTCATTTTAACCAAATGTTCGGCCGAAGTTCGGATTCGGTTCAAACCACATTCGGCCCATCTCTACTAATTACCCTCATTGGACCAACGTGGACTGCTATCAATAGTTTTCTTTAATAGAATATAAAGGAGCAGTGATGGTCCAGTGGATTAGAACTGGTAGGTCGTGGGATCAAAGCCAGGCAGGCGGCTTTACTTTTTGTATAATAATTTCATCACCACTGCTCTCAAAACGATAAAGGGAAACATCGTGAGGAAATCTGCATGTCTTAGAATCAAAAATTCGAAGACATGTGACATCTACCAAACCAACCCGCAATTGGCCCGCGTGGTAGATTACAGCACACTTCTTCTTGAAGAGAGGTCTGTGTCCCAGCAGTGGGAACATTATAGACTGATTACGCAAAGAATTAATTGCGCAAGCAGAATGTACAAACTGAGATGAAATTATGCATATAGATAGCGTAGTAATTGTCTATTGCAAGGGGAAAATAACACAATAAACTATTTGTTATTTCAACACCTGTAAACGTGACTTTAACCATGCAAGCTACACGTCATAACATACTGTACGCACCGCTACACATCAAGCTATACATAACCAGTATAAGCTGACATCTGATTGTACGAAAAACCTATACAATGCGAGGTCAGCCTAAACTAGAAATGCAAAGCTTGATATGTCGCCGTGTGTACAGGCGCACATCAAGCTACTACAATCTGTCAAATTTCTTTAATAGATTTTCAACTTTATCGATAAAGCATTATTGGGAAAATTTGACAGTTTCGGGTAGCTTGACCTGCAGGCTGCTGGCGTCTGAACCTACACCGTCGATTTCATACCAAAGTGAAAATTCAAATCTGTAGACTAGAGAATAGCAACCGGTTATTCTGGGGGCCCGACTGCCACGCCTCGAAATATTCGTAAATAAACTACGTAATAGAATTTGATTAACATTTGGTACGGACTCGATTTCCTTGATGACTAACTACTTACCTACTTGTTTTTTATTTTTACACACGTTACATGGACCAATCAAAGGTCAGGTGGATAATTAGATAAAAACTTTTTGGTTTAGGTACCTAGCGAATGAGTGAAAGTAATTTTTAAGATTAATTTATTAATTTATACTGTTACATAAATTGCTATAAAATAACAACTTTAACAACTGCCCCTTCTGATTATAAACGAGTGCACTCAGGCACTGTGCATCCAAAATGACTTCTTTTTAAAGGCTTTTTTTATATATAAAAAAATAAAATAAATAAGTAAACGTTTTTTCTTTCCTTCTTTTCTTTCTAAAACGATATTTTTTGACAAAAGTTGTAACGTTAGGTCACTTGCAGGAACATTAACCTATTAGCAGATAAGCAGTACCAGGGCAGCATATCCTACTACATACTGCTAGATATTGGTATCTGGAACACCTTAAAAACAAAGGAATATGACTTGCTAACTCACCGCGTCAGAGCTGAAAAGCAGCTGGCGGTACTTGCGGCGGTTCTCCTCTGTGTTCTCCACGCCAATGTCCTGAAGACGCTTGCCCATGGTGCCTGTGGGAAGCACCCTCATTATAGTCACAATTTACCATGATGTAATACACTAGTGGGCAGAGGTAGTTAGAATTGGTGAAACAATTAAGTATGATCTAGTGATTTGAAGTCGCTAAAACTTTTTAAGACATTTCTGCCAGTAGACACTTGTCGTAATTATAAATGTTATTAAGTTAAAATTCAAATGAAGCAAAAATCTATAAAATCATCTTATAAACATCTAAAAGCTCAAAACATTTCCCCAGATACATCTCTGTAATATCATATTATATAGCACTAGGAAGTGGTGAAGGGCGGGCGTTTTTGGGGGATTGTCTTTTGTAATTTTGACGTTCGAAAAGTGCTGATTCTCAGCCTAATTTGAATAGATGATTTTTGATTTTGATTTGGTAAAAACAAAAGAGTAACTTACCAGTGGACTCATCAGCGGCAAGGATACCCTTGCCGGGAGCTACGATCGCTTGAGCGATCTTCCTCAGCTCCTCCTGCAACTCGGGAGTGGGGTACTGGAAGTAGGTACTCATAGTGGCTGGAACAAGAGAACGACGTTAGTATGACTGTTTTGTGTGATGTGAGGACCAGCACCCTCATTGCGTAACATACTTTCAGTCACAATGTGAATTATTTTGAAGGACATTGCTAATCCATTGTTTCATATGTTCGAAAAATTTGCCTGCTCAACAACTTAAATAACGCAATGAATGTTGACTTGTCAAAACGAAAGCCATTGGTACTGATAGTGTTATGCAATCGCCTCGCTGGTGTTTATTAGTGAAATCATCCAATACACTAGTGGTGGTAGAAGCCCTCTTTACAGCCTCTTTCCCGTCTACTGCATTTTGAGGCCAGCTTTAGACAGGACAAATTTTATAAAACAAGAGGCATTTAGAGCAAAATATCAATATAGGTAGATAGGTATTAATTAAGGAAAATTTTTCTAGGTTGGGATTTTCCTGCGATTTTCAGTTATGATCCTCTACCCTATCCTTAATTCTCAGGTAAGGCAGGTATGAAGTTAATTAAAAAGAAATTGAACAGGGTAACATCTGATACAAATATTATAAGTAGGTAATTTAATATATTTATTTATTTACGACCCATAATAAAAAAATTGTAAATTCAAACTGATAAAACTACCTCATAGTTTCTATCGTACCTACTTTTTGATAAAATTTGCTAACCTTATGATAAGATTAAAAGTCAAATATTACTTCCTACCAACTGTGGCAAGCAAGCACAGACAGCTGTGAGAAGTGTCACAGAACTCACAATGTTCAAATCTTCAATCTAGATAGGATAGAGACGTGTTGTTACAAACTTAATAGAGTAATATCACTCTAATAAGTTTGTAACAACACGTCTCTTGTCACAGTATACTCATACTATGTCTGGGAAATATCGGAAATCTTCCAGACCATAGCCCTCAACCTTTACTTTCTACCTAAGTAAGAACGGCAGCAGGGTGTGGATGTGGAGGTGAGTGAGCACTGCCATAGATAGATAACGTCGTGGATGTTTTGGGCCAACAAAATTTGAATAACTGTCACGCCAGCGACACGAAGAAGAACCTAAAGTTTTAAATGTAGGAATGGAAACTTCCTAATACAAAAACATAATAATCTATATTCTGATTGTTTCTTCCCATAGTCTGATAAAGTGAACAATAGTGAAACATGCTCACGGTTGACTCGGCTTGGAAAACAGAATTATTCAAAGAAAAATTATTGATGTTAAGAAGAATTGAAATTAACATTCTTATGTTGAGTTTAATTATATACTAACTTTAATTGTATTTGTTTGAATACTAATTAGTTCCTATAAAAAATAGCTCTGTTAAAATTTATGGACCCATCATTAGTTTGATGACATTTTAAATCTTGATTAAAATGGATCTAACAACCATCAAGTGTTAACTGTAAAGTGAAGACTAAGCTCTAATTAATGTTTATATTCTTTAGTTAATATACCGATAAGAAGATTCTATTGTTTTTAGAAATTACAGAAAGCAATATTAATTTTATAGTATAGCTGCCATCAACATGGTAATTAAATCCTGTGTCTGTGCACACACTAGGTTGTGGCTCTGTTGAAATTGGTCCTGAGGACTTTTTGTAACATGTTGACTATCAGACAACGCCACAATAGAAAATCTATTGTTGGTGGTCACTGGTGACCCCAGTGGCAGTCAATGCCTTAATGATATTTAGAGAATCCAGTAGCTAGTCAATTCTAGACTATCAGAAACTGCTTAGCTAAACATGACCTTCCGATGACACGCTAATAATAAGATTGTTTATCTTATTTCCACTATAATCACCACACTTGGCAACTATATTAGTGATTAATACAATTGAATGCATTTCACTCATTTCTATTTTGTTATTCAGAAAGAACAGAAAATAACTATGAATTGCGGCTGAAATATAAAATCACAACGTTTAATGCAGGCTGCATAATTTTTTGGTCAAGTTTATTTCTAGATACACTGACCCAAATGTAAGTATTAATTTCAAAAGCTAGTTACACGGTGTACTTATGTGAAACATTCTACAGATTATTGCATTTATGTGATTTCAGATGAGCAAGGTCCATAACCAAGATTATAGCGGTTTGGAAGTTGTCATTACATTGTGAGTGTTGCCTTTGATAATGATATGAGGCAGATTCCTAGAAATATAGGCACACTCTTAGCATGATTTTCAAGCCAGGAAAGGAAACTGAGTGTGGTCTTCCTATCACTTCTGTTTTCCTGGTCATATGCACTAAGATCGCTAGGTAATAGTAGAATAATGATAGCCTACCCTTCGTTCCGAATCCTGGCCACCATCCTGATTCCGGAGGTCCCTTTTTTTTCCCCTTCTTACCTTTACCTTTGGCACCCATTGTGTTGTATTTACAAAATTTTGATTATAAAAATTTACTTAGAAATAAATTAAACTTAAAAATAATATTTACTCGACATTATAAAATGATGTTCTATCAAAAACTCACCCTGACAAAAGTGACCATTTCTGTCCGCGTTATTCATTTGTTTTTCAATTAAATTACGAAGCTATCTGTATCTTGATCACGTTATTGACAGGATAGTAATTTTTACTGTCAAACGTCAATCAAAATCAATTTGACATATTTCGACAAAATCAAAACAAATCAGGTAGTGATGTGTATGTAATAAATACTAATTTCTAATATCGATCACAACAATTTTGTTATAATAAAATAACCTCTGATTAGATATTAATTTTGTCATTTGATTCTACTCCTTTTACCCATATTTTAATTTGTTATTATTCCAGACATGCTTTTGAGGGATGTAATTTTCTAGTAAAGATGTAGGTACCATAATCACTAAATAAATTACGTGATTACAAATCAAGCAAAAGAAGAATTAAATGCTTGTTTTATTATTCACTTAACTATCTAATAACTAATTTATTTACAATTCATTTGACTTTGTATGTACAATACTAGCTTCTCCAAAGGTGACCTTGAAAGGTCATTGAAAACGATGTCCCTACTCAACTTAGCTCAACAATTATGTAGGTACTACATAATAATAAAATATGCAGTGACACTGTGGGAATACAATAAATAAAGTGAAGGTACCATATACATACTGATCCCCAAAAATCCAAATAGACTTTCTGAAATCATAATAATTGCATAAAATTTTAAATTAATTTTCATTTAAGACTAATGTTAGATAAATACCACATCTCCACGTTACAGGTTTACTCATGATCAATTGGCGGTATTGATTAATTTTTTCCTTAAATAGAAGGGAAATTCATGAAAAATTTGCAATACCGTACAAATATGACGCCATAGTCTCGTCAATATTTAACAATGTTTTTTTACTAATAAGAATTCAGTAACTGAGTTTTCTGGAAATATGACACGATAGTAAAATATATTTAAGTTTGAGTAATACGTAATTCCAAAGATTTTTAATAATAACCCTAAACAAACTAACCAAGTCGTAAATTATATAACTTTCTAAACATTCTTGAGCATTAAAGCAGGAATGATACGCATAAGTAATAATTTGTGAATAATTTAATATACTTACTATTTTATTAATTTTTATCCGGCGAAACACAGACACTCCCGAACTGCTACGTTGGTAGTACTGTCAAATAATAAGTCGTCGAGAGGACACACATAAAAGGTCATTTGAAGGACTAGTGATAGCGCGGTGCGCGAAACTGTTTTATCTACCGATCGCAACGCTATCTCGCGGTAGATATTTGAAGTTCCAGTTTCCTATTTTAGTTGCGCTGCGTGGAAACGGTCATCGTCATGGCAGGTACGTAGTTTCTCATTACCACGCTAGATAGCGCTATTTACAGATGCGTAATTATTATTTCACAGTAATGATGCGCAAAATGGAAAAAAAAATGCGAATTCTATTAAATTTATTGTAAATCATCGATCATTACAAACAAAGTGTGGACATCACTAGTCTATTTTATTTGTCATGACTTTTTTTTAATGGGCTGGGGATGCACCTGACATTATTCTGATTGTCAATGCATAGACATAAACCTTCTTTATGAATGCCTACGTAACTATAATTTTGATGATTTATTTGCTTTATTTGTTAAGAATGTAGGAAGAAACAATTATTCAGTGTCCTCATCTTCACTGTTCCTCACATAAGTAAACTTACGTTTTTATAGAATTTTACGCTGCTGTGAAAATGTGATTTGTGAAACTTCTTCCACACTGTCGTCATCTAGGTATCTGCCTAGCCTTTTCCCAACTACATTGAGGTCGGCTTCCAGTCTAGTCAGATGCAGTTGAATTCCAGTATTTTACGTGGAGCGAGTACTACCTATCTGACCTCCACAACCCAGTTACAGGGTCGCACGATACCCCTTCGTAAGACTGGTTGTCAGGGGACTTTTCGGCCTTCTGCCTACCCATAACGACTGTCAAAGATCTACGAATGACAGCCGGGACCAATGGCTTAACGTGCTTTCCGAGGCAAGGAGGGGTCTCGATATGGTATCTAATGGATGGTCACCCAGTAGCTTACCTAACCTTCGATCGACCAGTAGGTATGGCTATTATTATTTAGCTACGAGCCCATCACTTTAGAGTCAGTCCGGTTAAGTGGTTACGACCTCTTAAGGTGACTACGAGATGCCATTAAAAAAAATCAACGAGTGCCGGCAGAAGTGAAAACTTGAATATTAACGTTGTGCATTTTTGATATTTTGGAATGCGGTCTACTCTCCCTCCGTCTTACGAATTTTCGATCAGGACACGTATCCTGACGCGAGTTTAACATTTTTTACCCATCACAACAAAAAGAACCGCTAAAGAAGTTTTTACTTCAAAAAAAAAAAAACTTTAGAGTCAGTCAATCTATCCGCAAGATTGAGCTTCGCTTGTGCTAGTGATGGATGTCAGTTAGCCGATGACGGCCTTTCTTCACTCGTCATCTCTCTAGGATCTTGTTTCGAAGAGGTCATTGTGCTTTCGGTCCCGGCTGCTGGTTGAAGTTAGGTACCGTCTTGCGTCAGTCGTTAGGTAAGCTGTTGGCAACAGCTTACCTAACGACTGACGACGAACGACCGAGTCTTTCCGACTCCCTGCAACAGGCTGAACGATTGATAGTACGCTGTCAACTTAGCTACCACTAACTTATCATCTTAGGTAGATAAGTTTAAGTTGTTTTTGTTTATGCATCAGATTACAAAAAAAAAAAATTAAGATAAATAAGTATGTCTTGCACATTAGACACCACCTGGCGCACATTAGGTTCTTAGTTACATGTAATAGATATGCACGGTTCACCCGGCGTGTTGTGTGCAACGGTTCATACAAAATATACGAAAGAGGTGTAGGAGGATTCTCCCAAATGTGGGCTGTGCTTCAACCATCTAAGTAAATGGTTAAGTTACAAACACCGTTACAAGTTGACGCGAACAATCACAACAGCTTTTTGTTAGGTAGGTAGACGCCAGCACATCAAGCTACCCAGAACTGTCAAATTTTCCCAATCAACCTTGAAGCTAATGCTTTAGCGATAAAGTTGAAAATCTATTAAATAAATTTGACAGATTGTAGTAGCTCCATGTGCTAGCGTCTGCACATTAAAATTACATAACTACTCGCTTGGGGGTCAAAAGGTTATCAGTCTTATAACTTGAGTGTGTATAGTTGAGCATGAGATGATAATATACAGCATGATACTAAATAATAAGTGCCAGCAAAATTACACACTATAACGCGACAGGAACGGGGCCAAATTAGCCGCGCGGAAACGTGTTTTTAACCCCCGACGCAAAAACGACGGGGTGTTATAAGTTTGACGTGTCTGTGTGTGTGTGTGGGGGTGTGTGTGTGTGTGTATGTCTGTCTGTGGCATCGTAGCTCCCGAACGGATGAACCGATTGTAATTTTGTTTTTTTTGTTTGAAAGGTGAATTTGTCGGGAGTGTTCTTAGCTATGTTTGATGAAAATCGGTCCAAGATGGCCGCCGCTATGAAATGGCGGATTATATATTTTTTCACAACTCCCTCAATATGGGTATCAAATGAAAGGGCTTGACTAGGAGAATACTATACACTATGATAAATTTCAAATCCAAGATGGCCGCCACCACAAAATGGCAAATAACATTTTTTTTTTCACAACTCCCTCAATATGGGTATCAAATGAAAGGGCTTGACTAGTAGAATACTATACACTATGACAAATTTCAAATCCCAGATGGCCACCACCACAAAATGGCGAATTACAAAAACCTGATTAAATACCAAATTACCTGAATCTTAAAACACAAGAAAATAAAAGAAAAGAAATAATAAGGAGTCCCTACAAAAAGCATGAAATAAAAAATTAAATTAAAAATTTAAAAAACCCCCGACTACGTGAAACCCTATAAAAAGAAAAAAATAACCTTGAAATTATGACCCTACGTAAGTACGTATGAAATTTTTTGATTAAATATTGTCCTGTCGGGGGACCGTTACTATTTTAAACTTTAACAGAACGTTAGGCTAATAATTAGAGCGGTCCCCCGACGGGACAACATTTAATCAAAAAATTTCATACGTACTTACGTAGGGTCATAATTTCAAGGTTATTTTTTTCTTTTTATAGGGTTTCACGTAGTCGGGGGTTTTTTAAATTTTTAATTTAATTTTTAATGAATTTGTAGATATGTAAAAAATTACGAATATGTGTTCCGCCTAAGCCAATAAGTGGCATATCATACGAAAATGACCCTTATTTGTATTTTGTTAATGTTCTTATTCGTATAAATGAAGGAATATCTTATTTGAGAGACACTCGCTCAGAGATAAATTTATAGAGATTAATGTTATGACTGTGCCTTCTCAATATATTTATGAAAATCTTTTATATGCCCATAAAAATATAAAATTGTTTAAAAAATACAGTGATATATCCATGATATAAATACTAGGAACAAACACAAATTTGTTGTACCTACAACAAGGCTCAAGAAAATAGGTGGCTCGTTCAGATGCCAATGTATACGCTTTTATAATAAAGTTCCAAGCCCCGTTCAAGATCTAAGCCTTAATAAATTCAAATCATTCATTAAACGTAAGTTGTGCCAGAAAGCCTTTTATACCGTTAAGGATTATATCGAGGACAAAAAGGCTTGGGATTGAGCTGCTTCCAATTTTTTTACATATTGAATGTTTTTTTTTTTTGCTCTATTTTGTTGTTGTTGTTTTTTTTTTATATACACTGACATTAATGAATTTTACATATACTATGACATTTGCTTACTTTGTAAAGTATTCTATTATTTTAATTATTGTGAATGTGAAGACTACGTGGGTCATTTTATTTATATTATTTTTCTCTTTGTTCTCTTAGTTTTTGTCATGGTCTGGCAGTTTGAGTAATTAATGTGGCCTACCCAAATGTCCTTTCTTTGGTGTTGTTCGTCGAATCGTTGAGCTCCTTAAGTTTTGAGTTGAGCTGCACAATTTCTGACAAATGCGTGCACTGACTGGACAGGTCCTCTCAATCTGTGTGGTTCTTTCCTCAAAAGACCATCTCAGACATCGACCTACATGGTCTTCATATGATCTAACCAAGATTATGTCTGGACTTTAAAAGAGACTGTGACGTCTGAGTTTGTTTCGGCCTTTCTTCTCAGACTAGTCAGATAGGAAACGCCGACCTCATCTAGTTTTAAAATATGATTGACGTGTAAAAGTGTTTGTACAAACCTACTTACAAAATAAAATCATTTATCATTTAATGTCGGGAATGTATAAATAAAAAATATTTTTAGAAGCGCTATGCATGCAATTTAATTATGCACATTAACTTAATACAAATAAGGTCATTTTCACTATCTCAGACTCCATTGCTTTTAATAAATTCATTGATAGATATTAATTTGGTCCATTTTGTTCATTTTTAAGCCGAGACCACAGTAAAAAGACGATCAGTGAAGACAAGAAAACAAAATATAATTATAGATAAGACGTAGCCCGAGTCCTAACTAAGTACGCGATCGGCGCGCGCTTTTATAATTATGAATACTAGCTTTAGCCCGTGAATTTGTTCCGCAATCTCACACACCCTCTCACACTCACTCATGCGCGCCCCCATCATACACAAAGAGGGGACTGTTCTCACACTTGCCAGGCTATGTTACCAAACTTGTAAGTTTTTTTCTCAATTCATTTCTTTTTTCCATATTATATTAGGCACGTACATTTAAACATGGGCTCATTAAAATACATAACTTCAACACTTATATATAACTCAGGGGGATCGGCGTTGAGGGCTGAAATACAGGCTATACTAGGTATATATTCGGCCCCAAATGCTAATACTTTTGTGTACAGAAACTGTAGACTAAGCACTTAATTTGAATAAATATTGTTATTATTATTTATTTTTATATTTTAAAATATCTCGGGACCATGGGGTCCTGGTCCTTTGGAAGGCGTACGAGGGGCCGAAGCCAACTTGCAGTGGCCCGTTAGGAAATTTCATTGAAATGTGGCACCACCCGACGATTATCCCTGTATGCACTATGCAAGTACCCCCGGTTAATGTAGGACTATTGCAGGATATGGAAAAACACAAATTTAGACTATGGGTTTGGGTGGCTAAAGTGGACTGGTTACCAATAACTATGGAAGAACTATGGCCCCTGCCTGATCAATGTTTTATATGTATGTATATATACGGATAAAATGGCAGGGGGTGACTTGCACACTCAATAATGGGCCCCCGGAAACGGTCGCTAGCACATAATGACGTAGCAACAAGGGGGCAACATGTCCTAAGGTGCTTATGAGGAGTGGAGCGGTATTCCATGGCTTTCAGAACAATCCCAGAGCCCGGAAGATGGTCAAGATACCTAGGAGCACTTACTGGAATACTTCCTTCCCCCGAGCAAATTTGCTCTTGCGAGTCTCCACTCAAGCCGGCCAGTAAAGGCAAGTATGAGGTGGGAGCTCTATTCCTCGTCAGTGTTCACTCCAGCCGGCCAATAAGGCAAGCCAGAGGTGAGGAACAAGATTTCTCCCGGGAGATAGGGTCCGTAGGGTCGCTACTGCCCAACAGCTCGCCACATGCTGCCCTGCGGGTTTCTGTATCTCTCTTGGTCTGGCTCCTCACCCTAGACCTGTTTCGGCAAAGTAAACTCTTCCGGCACAGGCCTAGAGTTCGGAGCGCGCAAGCCCCACCACGACGTCAACGTAGAGATACGGCGGTGGGGGTTGTGTAAATTATTTCATCAGCACTGCTCTCAAAATGGTAAAGGAAAACATCGTGAGGAAACCATCGTGTCCTACCCTAAAATTCCCAGCAGTGGGAACATTATAGGCTGATTATGGCTCGCTATACGCCACCGCTTTACAACGGAGTCGTAACCTATCAATTTACAGCACTCATACGCAGCTGATGCGATTCAATGTTCTTATTGCTTTGTTTATATTTTTAAAGTGGCCAAGTATTGTTTCATTATTTGTAGTGAAGAGCGGTATTAAAGAAAGGTAGGAATAGCTGCTCCTCGTCCATTTTATTGTTCAGAGAAAGAAGGGATCTTAGCAGTTCCTACTTTCCTAGTAGCCCTATTGCTAAGAATATTATCAAGTCAGTAAGTGCTAATATACAGCGGCACGTTGTCAACGACTGCAGTCGACGTGTGTCGGCTGCAGTAGCCTCTGCCGTTGACGCGTGCCGTTCGTGTTTATGAACACCTAGAGACAGCAGTAGATACTAATAAAATTCGTGGCGCCGAAAGTGCGTTGAGCGCACTAGTTCTGACACGAACCACCTTCAAAGTCATCAGGTTCTATTGTTCATTAGTGTCGTAGTGCGAGTAAACGGTGACACGCTCGGTTTGTATGGGAAGTGTTGATAATTCCGCTTCTAACTGCTTCCTCCGAGGAGTCTCCGTCACTGTGGGGTTGCCCGTGGTACGTGAAAGGCAGGAAAATCGTAAGCCAATTAAAAATATTTACTAGTTAATGGCCTAAAATTACATACTTACATAAATAACACCTCGCCTGTAATTCCCGAAGGGTAAGGCAGATGTGTACTTAGTACACCCACGTTTCGACAGTTACGTAAGTTCCATGTAATAGGGGGCGAGCCTATTGCCATCGAGCACAAATCCAGACTTCCAGGGTGAAGCTAGAAATTCCTGACGGAAAAACCCAGTAACACTTTGCCCGACCTAGGAATCGAACCCAGGACCTCATGCTCAGCAGTAGCACTTCGACCACTGGACCAACGAGGCATTCAAAATTAATCTGTATAATAAAACAACCGCCCGTATCATGTGCTAACAGCGGTTTATCTAAATCATCACAGAAACAAACAAGTATTTTATGTTCAGTCGGAGTAAAGTGCTCTCACAAGGTAAGTTGACATTATTTTCTTTAAACGAGTTTAGCTTTCATCATCATTGGCAACTCGCGCAGACCAGGGAAGCATAGCACATAGACGTCCTCCCTTTTGTGCTATGCTTGCCTGGTCTGCGCGAGTCCCATCCAGGACTATATTATGCTTATAGCTTTGCAGGTTCAAGAGTGCAACAATACCTTCCTATCTACATGGTCAAAATTTATTGATGACAGGGTCGATGTCCCTGCCATCCAATAAACAACTTTTTTTTTTTGTTTTTACATTATTATCTCGGGCCCATGGGGTCTCGTCCTGGGCCGAAGCTAGCACGCTGAGGCCCCTTAGAAAATTCTAATGAAATACGGCACCAACCGACGATTATCCCTGTATGCACCGCTGCTGCGCTGCTGGATAACCCCGGGGTTATCCTTGGGTGAACTTGCAAGGTGCATACATAGGTTTAACCGGGGTTAAACCTATGTATTTTTATTATGAAATAAATTCTCTAATAACAAAGCAAATACTTACGTAAGTATAATAATCGTTCAACGATCTAATTGAATAATTCTCATAAATGATTTATTTTTTGTAAGTAGGTTTGTACAAACACTTTTACCCGTCAACCACATTTTTTTTAAACTAGATGAGTTCGTCGTTTCCTATTTGACTACTCTGAGAAGAAAGGCCGAAACAAACTCAGAGGTCACAGTCTCTTTTGAAGTCCAGACGTAATCTTGGTCAGATCATGTGAAGACCATGTAGATTGGTGTCTGAAATAGTCTTTTGAGGAAAGAAATACACAGATTGGGTGGACCTGTCCAGTCAGAGCACGCATTTGTCAAAAATCGTGCAACTTGAGGAGCTCAACGATTCGACGAACAATAATACCAAAGAAAGGACATTTAGGTAGGCCGCGTAAACTACTCAAACTGCCAGACCATGGCTCATAGACAGTTTTTAATTTAATTGCACAAAACGTTTACAAGCTGAATTTCGTGACTTTTCACGGAACAACTTTTCGTCCGGCTCCCATAATGTAAAAGGTTTTCGAATCCATTTCATACATTTTTTGGTTTAATTTACTTTGTGATACAGTTTGATGAAAAAAAATTTTTTGTGGTTTATTCTGTGTAAATACCGTATTTTTAATTTCCTTGTTCAGTGAATTTTGTTTCGCCTGAGTTTTCGAACAGACAAATTGATATACTGAAAACGTTAAAAAGTCGTGTTCAGGAATTAATTACTAGTGGTTTAATGCAAATAAATGATCGAGGGGCTCGTGGCTAAATGATAACAGTCGCACGGGTCGATCGAAGGTTAAGTTGCGCTTGCTGAGGTCAGTCTGAGGATGGGTGACCATGGTGAGCCATTACTCACCAGACCCCTCCGGAAAGCCTCGGAAAGCACGTCATACTGTTGGTCCCGGCTGTCATTCATAGATGCATGCATGTCATCTTTGACATTCGCTACGGTTAGCCTAACCGAGTAACTGGTTTGTGGAGGTCAGATAGGCAGTCGCTCCAAGTAATATACTGATATTCAGCTTCATCCCGTTAGACTGGACGCTGGCCTGAATATCATCATCATCATCTCCTCTTATCCCAATTTTTTTGGGGTCGACGCAACATGCCTTTTGCTTATTTTTTTTTATTACCTAGTCGTCTCGGTAGTCACCCCCTTTCTGACCATATCATCATTCACATAGGCCATCCGAAAATAGTTGGAAAAAGTCTAAGCCGAAAAAAACTATAAAACACGCTTTTTTTCTTTAGTATCAACATCCATCCATCCATTGATGATGTCTTTCTTATTTTTTTTTTAAAGTTAAAAATAAAAATGTGTTGCATTTTTATTTTTAACTTATGCGTCTAGTATATTCTTCATTAAGTTAATAAGTATAAAGTCAACGAAGTTATGATAATTAGAGGCTATTATCAAACTCGAGGGGCTTACAAGTAGTGAAAGAGTTCCACAATGCACCTCCTGGCTCCATCATCAGACCTTCGACACCAAGCGCAATATATTGGACTCGTCAAAACGAATCATATGACCACAAACTCGACGGGTTCACTAGTAGCCACTGAAGAGTTCCACTATCCACTTTTTGGCTCCATCATCAGATCAACTTCAAGATACCAAATTATAGTTTTGTCTTCCGAACTACATATACATACAAAGTTTCATTTCAATACGACGATTAGAAGTAGGTTAAAATATACTTCAAAGATTTGGTTACATTGGTAGTAAGTTAGTTAAGATCTATTCAAATTTATTGAAGTTATTTCAAGTTAAATATCAACTTTATTTCAACGGTAATTAAGTTGGTTTCAGAGTGACTAGCACTATTGAAAAAGTTATAAATTTCTTTGAAGTTGTAGCTTAAACTGAACATTATTGTGTACGAATTAAAGTTATTTTTCCATTAATTCATATTTGTTTACATTTTTGGCAATTAAATCGCGAACGCAGATTAGTTAGTTACAAGTGAAGCTAATGAAAGCCTGTTATTAAATACCACGAAAACAG
Source organism: Apamea anceps (assembly GCA_951799955.1). Classification (NCBI taxonomy): domain Eukaryota; kingdom Metazoa; phylum Arthropoda; class Insecta; order Lepidoptera; family Noctuidae; genus Apamea; species Apamea anceps. The sequence goes on from OX637520.1 coordinate 12,162,338, forward strand.
GAGCATTCATGTGTATTTTATTTAAAATTGCCACTTTAATATTCATAACGAATCTATTACACAAACAAAGTATATGCCTAAATAACAATGTATTTGCAGATGAATAATTTAAACCTCATTGTGGTAAAAGCTGCCTACACTAGATATTATTGTAGAATTAGTTATTCAATAATACATAACATAACACACCTGAATTCCTCTAATGGTTAGGTAGAACTGTGCAGACGCCAGCACATCAAGCTACTACAATCTGTCAAATTTCTTTAATAGAATTTCAACTTTATCGCTAAAGCATTAGGTTCAAGGTTGATTGGGATAATTTGACAGTTTCGGGTAGCTTGATGTGTTGGCGTTTGTATCTAGAATAAACCCGCCTTTCGTCAGTTTTACTCAAGTCCCATGTAAAATCACGCGCGTATTGCCATCAACCAGGCACAAATCCAGACTGCTACTATTCAATATTCCTCGATATTTTGTATCTGTGGCCTAATGGTCGCTATATAAGTTGCTCGACGCGAAATCCTGGGTTCGATCCCCGGGTTGGGCAATAAGTAAATAAGCGATAAGGCCACCCACCCAATGGCGCCGATTCCCTTGTTCACAAACTAAACTAAATTTAAGTTCAGTGCATCTTTTTCTTTAGAAAAGGACAGAAGATAAATATTAGTTTAGTCCTGTCAAATTAGTCGGCGCCTGACGTAAATTGACGTATTTTTAGTAGCCATGTTTATAATTACGTCTAAATTGTCTATAGAGTATCCTAATTTGACAGGACTAAACTAATATTTATCTTCTGTCCTTTTCTTTGTGAAATAGAAAGAAAAAGATGCACCGTGCTTAAATTTAGTTTAGTTTGTGAACAAGGGAATCGGCGCCATGTATATTTTTAGTGTTCTATAGATATTTTTATTATTATGATGTATTTGTGGTGTACAATAAAGTATATAATATATAAATAAATAAATACCGAAATGAATTATTGCTATCATGAAGTTACAACAGTGCTGAATTATTATTATAGAGGTCATATCTTATGGTGTTTTGTTTTTTTTATGGAAATGTACCATGTATGTAATGTACCTTATCTATGGGTTTAAAAAAAAATATATGGCCTGTGTTCAAAGGTCATTTATGTGCTGATTTTTTACTGCCATTAGTTTATCAGCTGGACTGACCCTGTTATTGTTTCTGCTGTTATACTTAATCATATATACCTAACTAGCTTCCACCCGCGACTTCACCCGCGTGGCAAGTCGATAAAAAGTACCGTACATAGTACTTTAATAATTATGCATTTAATAAGAAGTTTTACATCATCAATATTCCACTATCTATGTCTCCACAGGATGACCACGTATTTCTCATACCCTGAGCCTGCGCTCCAGAAGGAGTTGAGGAGCACAGCTGAAGCCATAGTGGCTCCAGGGAAGGGCATCCTTGCCGTGGATGAAACCAATGGTATGTATACTAAAACTCAAAGCCTTTTATTTCAATTAAACCAGGCACTTTTGAATTGTCAAAGAGTCGGACAGAAAGTTGAAGCTAGTTGCCCATTCCAAAACGTAGATCTCTATGGAGAAGAACGGGCAAGAAACTCCAAGGATATTCTTTTAAATTAAGATATTACAAAATCCTGGGTACATTATTTCTGTTGCTTCTAAAATGTGAACTATCTTATAAAATGGCTTAGGTACTTACAGTCGCCAGCACATCAAACTACTACAATCTGTCAAATTTCTTTAACAGATTTTCAACTTTATCGCTAAGTCAGACAGTTTCGGGTAGCTTGACCTGCTGGCGTCTGTACCAATATTTTGTACCCATGGTGATGAAGAAACCATGTTGTATGATATCGTGTGTTACCCTGAATGGAGTTAAAGATCGGCTTGAGTAAAGATAGCCATGGGTAGACCAATTTGTTTGCCGACATTACAAAGTGGTATGAAGATAGACCCTGCTTCCAAAGGTTAGGTTTTGCATGCAATGTGTACATACATTGCATGCAAAACCTAACCTTTGAAAGCAGGGTCTATCTAAACTTTCAGGGATTTTTTTGCAGGGTCTAGTTAAACTTTCTTCTCGGTGTAATAATATGTCAGAAAGCAGAAGAGAAAACAACAAGAAGCTGATATTACGAGTATTAGGTACATCCGAATTTACCTGTGGACTATAGTTCGGCCGACGAGAGAATGCGTTCATGACATCTGTCAGTTTCATACAAATGAATAAGTGCTTTGCGAATTTGATCTTTATTACCTACTTGAATTATCGCACTAACAGGTGCCAGGACGCATTTTCTCGATGGCTGGACTGTATAGCGACAGTGAAAAGTAACTCAAATTGTAGCTACCAAATTCAATACGGTGTTCTCATGTAGGTACAGACGCCAGCAGGTCAAGCTACCCGAAACTGTCAAATTTTCCCAATCAACCTTGAACCTTAATGCTTTAGCGATAAAGTTGAAAATCTATTAAAGAAATTTGACAGATTGTAGTAGCTTGATGTGCTGGCGTCTGTACATACGTGATCGGGTGTAAAGGACCCCACAAAAAAAAACATCAAATTAATTTCTTTTTTGTTTAATCATGTTAAGATATTGATACCCTTCACGTCCGTGGAGTTTCGCTAGTTTGACCCTGTATGTACGTGGTCATATTTTGGAGGGGCTTGTGGCTAAGTAATAACAGCCGCACGGGTCGATCGATCAGGTGAAGCTTCGCTTGCCGCGGTTGGTCCGTGGATGTGTGACCATTTTCTCATACCAAGACCGGTGCCTCGGAAAGCACGTTAAGCAGTTGGTCCCGGCTGTCATTCGTGGATCTATGACAGTCGTTACGGGTCGTCAGTAGCCCGACAGTCTGACAACCAGTCTCACCAAGGGGTATCGTATTACCCAGTAACTGGGTTGTGGAGGTCAGATAGGCAGTCGCTCCATGTAAAATACTGGTATTCAGCTGCATCCGGTTGACTGGAAGCCGACCTCAACATAGTTGGGAAAAGGCAGGCAGATGATGTACGTAGTCATATTTCTTAGTATTTCATGTTTCGTAGTACTTTAAACAAGGCTACGTACCTACATTAGAACATCATAAGCATTAAAAAGCATTTGAAATTCCTACAGGACGGTTTACCGAGAAAAAGGAAAGAACAACGTCTTCTGGTATTTTCCAGAAAAATAAGCCATCGTTTGATGTTTCCTAAGCTTCTCTTCAATAAACATGCCATTAAAATTCGATCAGTTGTTCCATTCTTATAAAAAAACTTAAAGAACAATTTGCAAATTCGTTGAATACTTATTATGGATACTTACATTAGAAGTAATTATTCAAGCAATGTTTTAAAAAATTTCAAGAATCAAGAATAATTTATTTGCATTATGTATCAGTTGTAAAAGTTGGCGGTTTATGTATACCTATTGCATGTTTTTTTCTGCCTTTCTTGGGGTTCCGTACGGCACCGGCTCCGCTGTCCGCCCGTCCGTCTGTCACAGGGCTGTATCTTTACCGCATCAAGTAGACACTTCTCATAGAGTTTAAGTACTACACCGTTATAACAACAATTAAGAATAAAATAATGTTAAAAATTAAAGGGAATTCATAGAAGAAACATGTTTATTGCTAAAAGTATATTAAAAAAAAAGTAGTGTTAAATATTTCGTGTGCGAGTCCGACTCGCACTTGGCCGCTTTTTCCGATATCTTTTAATCAAGCTATCCTAAATCAAAATTCACCGGTAAAAAATGGCGCAAAATGGCATTTGATCACAACTAACTTTGCGGGTGATTAAAACTGTTTAAAATAAGCTGAAAAATTAATGACGAAGTATTCCCGTTTGAGCACCTATTTTTTGGACACCTATGCATTGAGTACCAAAGGTATTCCCATTTGAGCACCAATCAATATTTTAACGTGGTGCTCAACCTACTGTAAAGATAATCTTGGCTTTTTCCAGAGGGCATCGGCAAACTCCTGGCAGCCATTGGACAGCAGAACACAGAGAATAACAGAAGGAGATACCGCCAGCTACTTTTTACCACTGAGGTGACTGGAGAAACAGATTTAACATATGCCAACTTCCAAGTGATGCTCAATGATATTACAGTCTAGTGATACTAGTAACGTTATCAAGAGGCACACCATATTAGAATACTATGCTTCTGGATTTAATTTTTCTTAGCGTATGGATGGCAAAAAGTTCAAACATCTTTGGCCCAAAATTTAATTGCGTGAACTCCGCTCACCGACGCAGTCATAAGATCATCAAGTTCACAGGTGACACCATGCAGCGCAGCATGGAAGAAGATCTGAGCCGTCCGTGAACCCAACGATTTACAACATAACACGAATAAATAAAAACAACGTTACAACCGATCGATTCTGTAAAAACCTCACCGTGAAAAGTTAAGTGAAGTGAGCTTAGAGTGAGCTGTCAATAGTGTTAATCCCTTAGCATTCGTTGGAATGACAGCTCACTCCACGCTCACTTCACCTAAGTTTTCACGGTGAGATGGTTCCAGAATCGCACTGCTGTACGTTATTGTATAAATAATAACGTTCCAACGTAGCATCATCACACGTGTTTCCCAGAGGAAGAGACAGCACCGTTTAAATTCTAAAAATCCTTTGTGATAGGAGCGAGCTTGTTGCTGTTAGCATAATCAGCGTATAACGTTCCCACTGTTGGGACACAGGCCTCCTCTCGGTGAGAGGGAGTGGGCCGTAATCCACCACACGGGCCCAGTGCGGGTTGGTAGATGTCAACATGTCTTCGAATTTTTCGGTTCTAGAACACGATGTTTTCCTTAACCGTTTTGAGAGCAGTGGTAATGAATTTTTACACAAAGTAAAGCACCTGTCTGCCAAACTCGTAAGCCAAGGCCGTTACCACTGGGGCACCACTGCTTTTCTATCTCTTTGTTGCTATTACCCAGGCAAAAAAGGAGACTCCAAGTGGCTACTTTGAATTTTTCAATGGAAGCCCAATTCAAACTGACTTTCATTTCAAATGCGACCAAACGTCAAAACAAAAAACATTCTGTCACAAAGAATGGAAAGATCGTTTGGGTTTCATATTAAAAGTTTCCTCACGTGCCAGGGACAAACAGTCTTTGTTTTGTCGTACAAATGCCTCACAGGGGATTTCTGTACTTTTTGTTGATGAATGTTTCACGACCCAGGTGGAAGTAAAAAACCTTTGTATGCCTTAGAAACTTTTAATTCTTTTTTGAAGTTGTCAGTGGTCTTCCCTAGTTTTAGGGCTTTTTGGGTTGATACTTAGCTGAAGATTTGAAATTGCCTAGTCGAAGAAGTTGCTTGCCACTCCATGTAAGATATTTTTGTTCAGATACATCTGGTTAGTATTAAAACCTGTGCTAAAATGACTGGCTGTGCGAGCTTCCCATCACCTAAACAACCTCAAAAGTCTTAGTCGTTTCTCATATCTTTATAGTATAAACCATCTGATATAATTTCAGAATCTCTCCGAGCACGTATCAGCAACAATTCTCTTTGACGAGACAGTCTACCAGAAGACTGATGATGGTACATCTTTCATAGAGCTTCTGAAGAAGAAGAACATCATTCCTGGCATCAAGCTGGACCTGGATGCAGTTCCTTTGTTCTTGTCGCAAGATGAGGTTACTACTCAAGGTATTTTATTTTCTTCGGAACTTACTGTACTTGGTCAAAATGTGGATCTTGCATTCCTTCTTACCATTTTCTTAAGCTATTGCCATATTTTCTTATAGGAAAGGTCACTATCAGTTTTTTTGACTGTCGAACCTACTGGTATTTCGCAAGGATTCAAATTTTCATCAAGATTATTTACAGTTGCAGTTGCTGGTGTAATTTTTCTCGCGCACGCTGTCTGTTTTTTTCGTAAATTCACATATTATACACATCATTTTAACGCCTGTGATCCCCAAAGGGTTAGGCAGCGGTGTATTTATAGTGCACACATATTTTGCCAGTTATGTTTAAGTCCCATGTAGTAGGGGACGAGCGTATTGCCATCAACTGGGCACAAATTCAGACTCCGGGCTGACAAAGTGTTATTAGCACTTTGCCCGACCTAGAAATCGGACCTCATGCTCAGTAGAAGCGATTTCTACTACCAGACCAACGAGGCAATCCTAAATTCACTATTTGTTATTATAAGCCTATGTTGTTCTACTGCAGGGGAATGGCCTCCCCCTCTTTCCAGTTTTCCTGGTCTTCACTTAAACTTACAAGCCCAGTGCCCGAAGGCTTTCCCAACGGCAAAAGTGCTGAGCTTCCATGCAAAGTTTCATCCCTTATTTAGGATGTATTTACTTCCTCTGTGTTCATTTTCATTTTTCTTCGTTCGTTCTTCGACTTAGCTTTTGAGACTTTGCGTTGTCTGTCAGTGAATTTAAGATTTTTATTATCTACGCAGATTTCAGGGAGGTCCGATACTCTTCCAAAACCCATTTTCAACTAAATCTTCTTGTGCAGGTCTGGACAACCTAGCAACCCGTTGTGCCGAGTACAAAAAGCAAGGCTGCAAGTTTGCAAAATGGCGGTGCCCCCTCAAGATTGGTGACGACATCCCATCAGTCCAGGCTTTCAACGACACAGCTCAGGTCCTCGCGAGGTACGCTTCCATCTGCCAGAGCCAGGGTTTGGTGCCAATTGTGGAACCTGATGTGCTTTTGGATGGTGAGTCAAAGCTGTTTTATACCTCATTTAGAAATAGCTTCAGATTATTTCAAGAATTTCCTGCACAGGAATAATAATAAATTACTTTATTGCCATAAAAACAGGTTACAGAAAAATTTGAGCCCCTGGCTCCAGAGCTAGGTTAGAGTACCTGTATTTCAGGAGACAGGAATAGTTTAGTATTTAGTAGTTACCCGACTACGGCAAAGCCAAGCGAGTTTATATTTGTACCAGCTGCGCTCCTCGGTTTCACCCAATTTTCAATATCGTGATAAAAAGTATCCTAGGTGTTAATCGTTGCTATAAACTATTTGTGTGCCAAATTTTATCCAAATCCGTTCCGTAGTTTTTGCGTGAAAGAGCAACAAACATCCATCCATACAAACTTTCGCGTTTATAATATTATACTCGTAGTAGGAATTAGGATAAATGTCTGCAAATCACGTTAGCACTTAATTAGATAACCGGCAGAACCCGTCCACATTTCCTGCACTCTTGCATAAAACAGTTTTGAAGGATATTTCTAATCCATAGTTTTAATAAATTCGTCTGCTCAACAACGTAAGTTAATAAAGCAATGAATCTCGCTGGACTGTTAAAGTGAAAAAATGCGATCAGGGGGCCTAAAAAGGCCACTTTAAGCAATACCTTTAAAAGCTATTCATTACCTGAATTCCCAGCAGATCATTAGCAATTCCTTTAATTTTCGTAAAATTTCATTTCATTTTTGGTGTAAAAATTGCCGCGTGAAAAAATAAAAAACCGTAATTTTATCGGTAAATTTTTCAATACAGCTTTTATTAATCAAATTGGTTTTTTTATTTATTTCTACAGTTTAAATGTTATTTCATTGTGATATGAATGGCACACAGATCATAATATGAATTGTCAGTTTGTGACCATTTTACGATTTTTAATGATTCATATTGTTATCCTATTATGATTCTGCCAAAGTGGCCTTTTTAGGCCCCCAGTTGTCATTTTACATGTGTTACGTAATTACCTCTGAAATATTCGTCACGTCGAATACTGTCGTCGGGAGCGATTCGCGTGCAGACCTCATTAAATGGATGTGCGTGTACCTACGCGACTTCAAACTCGTGCCAACCTAGAGATCAAAAGAAGGAGTGAATGGCATATATTTTGGCAAGGTCTTATCGAATTGTGGAACCAGGTGTTTAGCTGATTTAGACAGGCCTATTATAATATTCTCGTTAGTTAATTAAATTAATTATTTTGATATCAAACACAATGAAGCTAATTATTTGATTTAATGCAACAAAATAATTAATTTTGGCTCGGATTGACACCACTTTGTTGATTGTAATTACGTATTAATTAATTCTATGTTATAATACTTATAAACTATATGCTTATTACCAAATATTAATTTTCACTAGTGTTTACCAATCCTTAGTGCGGATTTCGTGTTTATGTTAAACTGAAAACTATGGTAGACTTATAGGCTCGTATCGAATCCATATTGCTCTTAACGTACGCTGGTTCGTGAGGATATGCATAAAAGAAGCGCCAAATTATAATATGGTGCTCGTTTAAGCGCTAAATGTAGCGTGCTTTTGAAGAGTTAAACATAGCCCTCTTTTGAAGCACAAAATGTAGCACGCTTCCGAAGCGGTAAATGTAGCGCGCTTTTGAAGAGTTAAGCGCAGCGCTCTTTCGAAGCGCTAAATGTACCGCGGTTTTGAAACTCTAAATATAGCGTACTTTTGATGGAACGAATGTAGCTTTATTTTGAAAATCCAAATATAGCGTGCTTTTGAAATGCTCTTTTGAAATGGCAATATCTGGCACGCTTTTGAAGCGCCAAATACAGCGTTCTTTTGAATAGCCAAATGTAGCGAGGTTTTGAAGTGCTAAACATGGCACTCTTATAAAGCACCAAATATAACATTCTTTTGATGCGCCAAATGTAGAATGCTTTTGAAGCGCGAAATATAGCATTCTTTCGAAGCGCGAAATATAGCATTCTTTCGAAGCGCTAAATGTAGCGCAATATTGAGAACTGCTAAATAATATAGCTTACTTTTAAAGCGGTAAACATAGCGCGTTTTTGATGCACCAAATATAGCTCTATTTTGAAGAGCCAAATGCAGCGTGCTTTTGGAGTGCTCTTTTGAAACGACAAATGTAGCACGCTTTTGAAGCGCCAAATACAGCGTTCTTTTGAATCGCCACTCTTATAAAGCGTCAAATATAGCATTCTTTTGATGTGCTTTTGAAGCGCGAAATATAGCGCGCTTGTAAGCGCGTATTCAAAAACGTATAAACAACCCTACGTAGGTGTACTTATTAAAGTACACCTATGAAATAGGTTCCTGTTTCCCGCGACTCATTGTTTGATTTCCTTTCTGTGACTGAGAGAACATGTCTCGAGTCGAGTGTAATTATTAATTTTACATGGATTGGCAGAAATTGATTACCGGTCTTACCAAGGGGTATCGTAGTACCCATTAACTGGGTTGTAGAGGTCAGATAGGCAGTCGCTCCATGTAAAATATTGGTATTCTGCTGCATATGGTTAGACTGGACGCCGATCCCATCATATATAGTTGTGAAAAAGCTGCTGATGATGATGGATTGGCGGAAATTGGTATCGATCTAAGAAATACGCTTTAATCGATAATAATATCAAATAAGCAAACAATTATACAGGGTTATTTGTAAAACATCAACAACCTCTTAAGAGGTCATTGTACTTATCATTATGAACAACTTTTACTATGGGACAAAAACTGAAATCGCGAAAAAAAAATCAGCTGCTCCCTACATTTTGATGAGTTATGCGAACATAAATGTAGGGAACAGCTGATTTTTTTTTTCGCGATTTCAGTTTTGGTCCCATAGTAAAAGTTGTTCATAATGATGAGTACAATGACCTCTTAGAGGTTGCTGGTGTTTTACAAATAACCCTGTAGATACATTTTTATTTTGAAGACAATGTGCGTTTTTATAATTTCTAACGTCACGATAATATCGTGGACGTCCTCGTCCATAAAATTTATGGAAATACGTGCACATTGTATGTATAATGTCATCGAGGAAGGAAATTTAAAAACATCTTATTTCCATGCAATTTTCTTCCCTGTGTAATGGTGATGCCGTGACTTTGACGTAGACGTCCATGATAATATCGTGTTATGCTAGAAATCATAAAAGCCCACATTTTGTCCTCTCTTCTTCTTCATAACATTCATAGATCTCAGAAACCAGTGACCAATGATAATTAAATTTTCTTATTACCAGGCAATCATGACATTGCAAGAAATCAGAAGGTGACAGAGACTGCACTCGCTGCGGTGTACAAGGCGTTGAACGACCATCACGTCTTCCTAGAAGGAACGCTGTTAAAACCCAACATGGTTAGTATATACACCATATGACAAAAAGAAAAGTATTGCGCTAACTTTTCCGAAGACAGCATTTTAGAGATTCACACTGATCAAAGAAACTCTTACATAGCTCCTCTCGTTTAGAGGGAGTGGGCCGTAATCTACCACCCAGGCCCAGTGCGGGCTGGTACACGTCACATATTACATGTCTTCGAATTTTTGGTTCTAGTACATGCCGGTTTCCTCACGATATTTTCCTTCACCGTTTTGAGAGCAGTGGTGATGAAATAATTTACACAAAGCGCTTTAGCGCCTGTCTGGGTTAAAACCTACGATATATCTACAACTCGTAAGTTGCGGCCGTTACCACTGGGCCGTCACTCTCAAGCTGCTTACAAAAAAGCTCTTGAAACTGGACACAATCGTTTCATAGAAACTCCGAATACTGCTTCATACAAGCTACACTATAACCATAAAGCCAGGTTCACGGCCTCAAGCGATGTGACTTGCGTCAAGCGCGCGCGTCCTCTGTTCCCGTCCGTCGCTCCGCAAGTCGCGTCTCGCGTCGCGGTGACACGTGGCATGCTCTAAACAACTTCTTGCAGTGGTTTTCTCCGCAGTCGCTGCCGCAAGACGCGTGTCGCTTGAGCGCGTAGCTCGAGGCACATACACGATCAAGCAAACATTAAACAATCAAACTGCATTTTCTTAAATGATAATATGTACATATAGGAGGACTTAGCATAATCAGCCTATAATGTTCCCACTGCTGGGACTACTAGCTTCTGGGCAAAGAAGGACTTATAGTGACCTTGATGGTGATGTTCTTCAGAAAGGTCAGGTGCGTAGTACTTGCAACCGGCGTGCGTGTATGACCTGATGTATGAACATAAACGAGGAAAAGAACTATGTAAGGATCGTAACAGGAGGCGGTCTGTAGTTTCTGCCTACCCCCCCGGGAAGAAGACGTGATTTCAAGTAAATGATAAATGATAAATAAATGATAAATGATTTTATTTTGTAAGTAGGTTTGTACAAACACTTTTACACGTCAATCATATTTTAAAACTAGATGAGGTCGGCGTTTCCTATCTGACTAGTCTGAGAAGAAAGGCCGAAACAAACTCAGACGTCACAGTCTCTTTTAAAGTCCAGACATAATCTTGGTCAGATCATATGAAGACCATGTAGGTCGATGTCTGAGATGGTCTTTTGAGGAAAGAACCACACAGATTGAGAGGACCTGTCCAGTCAGTGCACGCATATGTCAGAAATCGTGCAGCTCAACTCAAAACTTAAGGAGCTCAACGGTTCGACGAACAATACCAAAGAAAGGACATTTGGGTAGGCCACATTAATTACTCAAACTGCCAGACCATGACAAAAACTAACAGAACAGAGAGAACAATAAAAAATAAAATGACCCACATAGTCTTAATGACCCACATAGTCTTAGTATGTATGTATGTGTACTATTCTTTATATGCCTGTATTAGGTGTTGTCCTAATTTAGCGTGATTACACGATCCCAGTTCGCGCGAACACCAGGCTTAGCGCACGAACTCAAAGCGAAATAGGTCGGTCTTCTTAACGTTCGGATTAAAAACCATATTGAAGGCGAACGGGCTTAGCACCCCTTTGTCCTATTTACACCCCCTTTTTCCTATTTACACGGCCCCTTTCAGAGGAACTAAAGCTCTCATCTCTTTATTCCTAGCGAACGTGATCTCGCATAATTATTGTTTCCGATCTATAAAGTTTTATTTGATTCTTTTATTGGATTTTTCTATAAAGAAAAAGTTGGTGAAGAGATTATTTCTGTTAGTATGAATATTAGTTGTTCTATTTCTTATACTTTCTGGGAAAATTACTTCTTCTTCTTCCTGTTGCTTGCAGGACTGTAAGATTTCGCCCCAAAGTTTGCACTTTCACGCCGTTGTCGGTAGCAGCGAAGAGGTCACTTTGACTGCATGTTTTGGGACACAGAGGGCAGGATAGGAAGTAGAGGATGGTTTGCGACATAGTTCCACAACCATACCCTACTGTTGTTCCGTCCAGGTAGCCCCACTTTACCAGGTTGAAGTTACATCCACCCACTATCTGGCGCACAGACACCAACGCAACGGCTAAAACGTGGGCATGGCTTCTTAAAGTCGATTGTGTCTTTATCAGGAAACCCGGCCAACACCCATTACAAACTGTGGCAGGATATTTTTCCCCCACCTACTTACTATTTACCATCAAAGGACTCCCTACAGGGTGCAATTTTCCGTGGTCCGCGGGGAAGTCCCTGAACCGTCTCCGGGAAATTACTGTGAGTAGGATATTTTAATGCGGCACAAGTAAGTATAAGTAAGTTTGGAATAAGTAGATCAGCCTGTGTTCCAATTTTTTTTAAGTTGTTCCCAAAATATGATATCGCCAAAATGCAGTAAAAAAACGTGGCGATCACGGTGTTATGCTTATGGCCTTATCATTTTCAGTTACGTCTTACAGACGTAACTGAAAATTATTAAAGTAGTGTGTTTCATTAAAGTAGTGTGTTTCCACCACTTTCCTCAACAAATCCTTTACTGTCCAGGCCGCTCGTTTGTGGAATGCATTGCCATTTGAGATAAAACGCGCGCAGTCGTTATTAGTGTTTAAAATACTCGTAAAGGAACGCTACTTGTCATTGTGATCTTATTTTTGATACTATAATTATCTGTAGTCTTCATTTATTTTCGTTGCTTATCTATATATACTCGTATATGTATATCTCTATATAAATAAAAATGGATCTTTGAAATGTATGTACGCCCATAACTTTCGAACGACTGCACTAAATTGGATAATTCTTTTTTTTGTGTTCGTTATTGTCAGGACAAGGTTTGTAATCACAATTGGACCCGGTAGGTGGCGCTGCTTTTTCGGGCAGGACGACGTTTGCCGGGTCCGCTATGTGTAATATATATAGTGTGTAGGTACTTATGTATCTATTATTTAGGATCTGTGTATCTATTTTAGTATATTATTGCACCAACAACAACCCCATTTTATTTCCAGGCAAATAACTGTCCATTCCAAGGTTGCCTGGAAGATATCGAAGAAAGCGACGAGGCCGCCCATTGTATATTTTTAGTGTTCGATCAATTTTTTTTTGTTATGTATTTTTGAGGTGTCCTTACAATAAAGTATATATAAATAAATTAAGTAAATAATTTTCCAGGTAACACCAGGTCATGGAAGTTCAAAGAAGAACACTCCGCAGGAGATCGCTGCTGCTACAGTAACTGCTCTACGGAGGACTGTGCCAGCAGCTGTTCCAGGTATAATATAATAATTTGCAAACCCTGTTACATTTCAGTATTCGTGCCTTCCAATTGTAAGTTTTTTAACCAAGAAATAATAATTATCATACAATATATTATACTTACATAAATAAAATAGAAGTGTCGGTTTGTAATGTCAAAATAACAACTTGTTACTAAATGCATAATATGAAAGTATATACCTACGCTACTTCTTTTTTTAGTTTTTGTCTGTCTGTTTGTTCCGGCTAATCTCCGAAACGGCTGGACTGATTTAGACGGGATTCTCATATAGCTGATCCTCAGGCTACTTTTATCTTAAAAAAAATAATTAGGGTCCCACGAAAAAAAATAATGGAAACCCATGAAGTCCAATTTTTTTTTGCGCGGGCACTGGATTTTTCCATCGCCAGATAACTTTTATTCAAAGAATAAAATTGACGTTTGACAGTTTTTGTGTGAAAGAACTGTCAAAATTTCAAAATTATTCCTCGAATAAAGTTGTCAGACGATTGAAAAATCAGCCCTTAATTATTATATATGAATAATTTGGTAAGAAGATAAGATCTATAAGATATTTACTTATTATAAACGTGACAAAACTATCGATGAACAGTAGTAAAAAAGTAAATTAGAAAAAAAAGTTTGTTAATACAACAATATAGTCCTCAACTTAAAAAAATAAGTATAAAAAAAATAAGATTACTTTTTCACCACTGCTCTCAAAGCGGTGAAGGAAAACATCGTGAGGAAACTGATATGTCCTAGAACCAAAAATTCGAAGACAAGTGACGTCTACCAACCCGCACTGGGCCCATGTGGTGGATTACGGCCCACTCCCTCTTACCGAGAGGAGGCCTGTGTCCCAGCAGTGGGAACATTATAGACTGATTATGTAAGATTACTTTTTACAATTCTTTCAGGAATCACCTTCCTCTCCGGAGGACTGACTGAAGAAGAAGCCACAGTATACCTGAACGCTATTAACCAGGTGACCCTGAAGAAACCCTGGGCTTTGACCTTCAGCTACGGCAGGGCTCTGCAAGCGTCAGTGTGGAAAACCTGGGCAGGCAAGGATGCTAATACCAAGGCTGCTCAACTTGAACTACTGAAGAGGACAAAGGTATTATTTTTAAACGTTACCCCATAAGAATCATAAAATTCATACGGTTTAAATGAACCCTACAAACTATGGTATGATCGGAACCTTACAGAACCCTAATTGCGTAACACATGTCATGGTCAGATAGCCGCTCCATGCAAAATACTGGTATTCAGCATCCAGTTAGACTGGAAACCGACCCCAACAGAGTTGGGAAAAGGCTAGGCAGATGATGACTATCAATGGATATAGCTAATCCATTGCTTCATATGTTTGAAAAATTTGTCTGCTTAGCAACGTAAATAACGCAATGAATGTTATCGAACTGTCAAAATGAAAGCCATTCCTAATTCCATTCCCAGTTCTTTTTTATATCCTGGGAAATAGTACCACACTAAGGCCATATCAGCCGTTTAGCAGCGTTAATTTCACTGACCTCTAATAAACAAGTACGCTGGACTAAATATACTATACGAAATGACAGTTGTTTTTTGTGCCGATTCAAAGCGCCACGCTCGCGCGTCTCAGGAACTAAAATTGACACATTGCCGCAAATGGTCGTCGTGTTGTTTTGGTACTTCTCTGATGAATTAGATCTAAATCGTTTAATAAGACTTTTTCTGTGTATTTTGTGTTTACTACGATATATTTAGAACATTATTATCATGAGAGTATGCGCATTTTGTAAAACTCACTAACAAAAATATGAGTTCCACGGACGCTCACGTTGTTGTCAGCGCCAAAATGGCGAAAATCAAATGTCTTCGTTTTGTCATCGATAGTATGATGTCCGGCGTACTTGTATTATATAGGTCAGTGGTTACTATACTCAAAGGTTGGCATGGATTGATAAACTGTTTGATGTTTCGGTCGCCGCGGGCCGGCTTTCCACCACACGACGGTTGAAGATGACGGAGATAAAGAATTGACTTCTTTTCATATAGGATTAAGTTAAATGAATTTGTGTAGGTAAACTTGACAGACGTAACGGATTAATTTCTAACATGATAAAAAAAAGAAAAAAAGATTTTTCAACTCATACCGTTTCAAGTCATCATTTTCCTGCCCCTATCCCAATATATTAGTGGTCGGCACAACATGTCTTTTTCTTCCATACTTTTCTATTAGTCGTAATCTCGGTAGCCACCCTTTCTAACCATATCATCATTCACACATTCCATCCATCGTTTCTTTGGTCTTCCCCTACTCATAAAGCCATCGACATTCATAGTCAAAACTCTCCTCACGACATTTTCCCCATTTCTCCGTAACACATGCCCATACCGTGACAATCGATTTCAACACAACTTTTCAGTGACCGGTGCCACTTTCAAACTTCCTCTTATGTACTCATTTCTTATTCTATCCATTCACCTACTTCAAGTATCTACATAAAAAGAGGTCGCTGATCCCAAAAAAAAAATCATCAAAATTTTTTTTATATTGTTTTTAGGTTTCGACAACCGTCATGTCTGCAGTTTTGCTAGCTAATTTAAATTGGACCCTGTATAAAAAGCAAGTCAGAACAGTGTAACAGCATAATCTGTAAAGCTCTAGGATTGTAGGAACATTCCACAATTATTTACTTAGGGGTATTTAATTTGCTGCTGTTAATAAAAGACCCATGTTAGGCTGTGTTCTTGGGTAAGGCCTACTTATGTCTAGCAATCATTTAGCTGAAATGATGATATAAATATAAAATATATATAAGTGTTGGTTTTTATTCCAGGCAAATGGATTAGCTTCTCAAGGTAAATATGGTGGAGGCGCCGCGTCTTCTGCCGGCACGAAATCAAACTATGCTGCGAACCATAGATATTAATCTGTAAATAGTTAAGGCAATTCTCACACGACGCCGTGCGCCGACGCTGTAAGCAGTGAAGCTGATCTCACGTCGCATTGGGTTGTATGTAATCCACTGATGCCTAACGCGCGTACATCGCCTGACCGCACGAACTAGCCATGCGGAACATCGCGGGGTAGAGCGGCGCTTGGCACACGAGACAACGCATTACAACGCGGATCATTACCGGATAAGGGAGCGTTGCACTTCATCCAGCATCCTATCCGCGTAGACGCACTCATCGCATCTCCGCGCGACGCACCGCCACAAAATCCGCCTCGCCACCTCCGCCCTCCGCAGTGGTTAGCGGCATCGTGTGAAAACCACCTTATATATTAAGAGAAGCTAAAGATAATTTGTACAAATAAAATCAAGACACTGAATGTCAGTGTACACGTGAACGTTTTTTTTTTTTGTATTGAAGCTTTTGTAAACGAATTTTCGATAAATCTTGAGGATATTTTATCAGTCTTTTATTATCTATCCGCTTCGATCAATATGGAAGGCCTTGCTTTTCTAGTTAACTGCTAAGAAAAAGAAGGTACCCAAATTGAACTGATTACATTTTAGGTTTAAAACTCACAAATATTTGTAATGCGACATAAACCAAAAATAAAATTTCCGGAGCTGTCATTTTTGACATAGATATTCTAACGCTTGACGCCAAATACTTTCAATATTTGCTTACCATAACAATCAAATTTCCCCGTCCAACTCTTTAAGAACAACTTAAAAGTAAGACAATTTCTTTACAACCCAACTTGATACAGTTGAGCCATGTTTAGTTTTCCTTCCACATTTAACCCGCATTTAACCATTTAATATCTGCCATCAAAGCAAGAGTGAACATGCATCTTCTGGGCACGCTTGTTGCATCATAGACCTCATCCTTTCCATCAGCAATAAAAATAAAAAAACAAATTATTATCGAGCTCAATAGCTCAAATGGGCAGCTGACCCGGTTCTGTTCTTTGGGGGCCAAGAGTTGCGTGAAAAAATGCACATTATCCCTGTGTCTATCCCACCGGAAGCGTATAATACATTTTCTCTTTAACTGTTCAGACACTTCCCTCACATCCCAACTTGATCCATAGCTAAATTATGTTCAGGTAACAAAGGCTACAATAGCGTGAGATCTGTCGAAATGGCCAGCTGACCCAATTCTATTACTGGAGAGACAAGAGCCACGTATATTACTTTAAAAAAATGACTTATAAATAAGGGAGTACTGAGGTAACAAATATTTAAAAAAGACTGTCGGATTGAGAACCTTCTCCTTTTTTGAAGTCTGTTAAAAAAAGGCCACATAGTCCTTTGTCTATCCCAACGGAAGCGTATTAGATTTACTCATGAGTAACTAAGACTAAGCACCATCGTGCTTAGTCTTAGTTACACACAACATAACATAACATCGCGCTTGCAATCTCCCCAGGGTAAGGCAGAGACGTACTTATAGTACACCCACATGTCGCCAGTTGTGTCCTAGTTACTTGTTCAACAATAAAAAAAATTAAATCACCAACTCCACTAATACTTTATCTTTTAAACTCATGAAGACACCCTCAACCTTTTTGATGCCATTTCTCTTCAAATAACATTGTAGAAGCATTCTTTTCTAACCAGGTGAGGTTAGAAAAGAATGCTTCTACAACGTTACCACCTCAAAAGCTTCAAATCCCGTACTACTACTTAACTAAATCTGTTCTTCCTCCTATCTTCTACTTGATCTATGCTGTGCCCGCCAGGGTCCATAATTGTGACTAATATAACTATTTCCCTACCAACTATATGTATACATTATGGTACGCACTAGAGAATGAGAATTGAATTAAATTGATATCAGCTAGCCTCAATATTTTCCTCCTCAAATATTTGGACACTTCCCCCACATCCCAACTTGATCAATGGCTGAACTATGTTCAGTTAACAAAGGGCACAATAGTGTGAGAATTGTTGAAAGGGCCAGCTGGCCCCAGTTCTGTTATTTGAGGGCCAAGAGGCTTCAATAATAGACTTATGAAAACACGCGGATTTTGTGAGGGAATACGTATGCAAGAGTATTTTTTTATAGGGAAATATTGTTGGCACAGATTTAATGACATAATATGGTATAGATATCATCGTTGAAACCCCTTATTAAGAGCGCGCCTAAAGCCAGTAAAATTTTAGAATAGAAAAAAAAATAACGTAGTATGCACCAAAACTGTTATATCGTAATAAATCCAAAACTAAAAGGAATTACATAAAATGCCTAAGCACAGCCTTTACTCTTGTATAAATTTAATTAATTATCAAATTTTTGTCGCAATAGGCATTACCGTATTGAGTACTAAACGGAAAAATATGAGAATTTGACGTTACTTCGTGATTTTTTTTCTATCGAGGAAATGTTATTATTTTATGTTTTTGATCAAAGTGAACCCTCGGAAATATCATTTTTATTTTAAAATATGGTCCGGAATTTTTCATGTAAAATTAAATATAAGATTGGTAATTTTGCTTTATACGCGCTCTTAAGTAAGAAACGCCAGGGTAGCCCGCGAAATTCAAATTTTCTTACGTGTTTTGCAATTTTTTAAGTTCATAATCCTATTGAATGACTATTTTATGAAATATCAATCAATACGATTATAATTGAACTTGATGATTTTAATGATTCAAAATCGGTAAATGCATAATTGTTAAGGTCGCGAATCTTTTTTTTTTCAACATACTAGTACCCCCTGAAACAAACCCGCAAATTGCAAAAAACGCAAGATTTCGCGGACTACGCATCTCCCTTAAATGTAAGAGTTTTGGTGTGACCAATTCTGTTTAATTTATTCAATACTAGCTGCGCCCCGCGGTTTCACCCGCATAAGTTTCGATCCCGTGGGAATATCGGGATAAAAAGTATCCTATATGTTACTCCTGGTTATAAACCATCTGTGTGCCAAATTTCATCCAAATCCGTTAAGTAGTTTTTGCGTGAATGAATAACAAACATCCATCCATCCATCCATCCATACAAACTTTCACGTTTATAATATTAGTACGATTGAATAAAACAAAGGTAGAAAGAAAATACGTACATAAATATTTTTATTCAGCACAAACTAAAATGCACACAACATTTTGTAAAATAAAAATTTTATTGCCATTTTTTTTTGTATTCCTTTTATTATTAGGTATATCTACAATAAACTTTTTCTGTAATATCTGTTACAAAAGTATGTGACTAAAGTGTAAACAATAACAAACCTTGTTCATATTAAATTTTTACTCAAAAGGGTATTTAGAAGATTTCAATTTTATATCCCACGACTGATCCAACAATTAGAAATTGTTTGAAAATCATTATTAAATTGTAATTAAAAAATCATCAACGAAAATTGAGGTTATAAAATTAACCTATATTGTCAAATGAAAAGTCTTTCAGGCGATTTAAATTTAGATTTTCGGGCTTAAGCATTTAAATAATCAAATAAAAGCATTCCACTTGTAAGTGGGTACTACAAATTGGCATCCACTGGTACATTTTCTGCATAGCTATTCACAACCATACGACAAGCTATCGTATCGAAAATGACACATTTCGGTAACCTGATTTTCCTTGCCCCCAACAGCAAACAGCTGTCGGAAGAATAGCGCTCGTCTATTTGATTTAGGGCTGATTTTTCCAACACCAGATAATTTTATTCGAGGAATAATTTTGAATTTTTGACAGTTCTTCTATACAAATTCTGCCAGACATCAATTTTATTCCACGAATAAAATTTATCTGTCGATTGAAATATCAGCCCTTAGACTGACAAAATTTCCGGGTTTTGGACTCGTGACCAAGTTTAGAGGACTCTTACGATTGATGTTCGATACGGTGCGGAAGTGGATCGAGTGATTGTGAACAGCTATGCTAATCATTCATCATTCATCTATCATTCACCATCTAATCATTCATCTATTTGACATTTAATGGTTGGACATGGTTGTGATTGAGCTTTTATGGTTGGACATACAAACAGTAATTTTAATGACATTTAATTCTCAGTTGATTTAAGTAAAATTGAATAATTAAGGTGGTTTTTGTGCTTTTATGGTTTGACATGTAGGTAACGGTTTTTGATTGATGACATAGTACTATTTTTATTTTTGTTTGCTATATGTTTGATGCTTAGCTGTTATGATTTAAAAATTATTTTGTAAAATTCGAACACAATGTAAATTGTTTGATGAATAAATGAATGAATCCATTTGTTTACATTTCTATGACATACTTTTGGAACAGGCCATATGCATTGCTTTACCGTATATTTTATATTAAACTTATTTTTGAACCAGCACCCTAATTGCGTACCTAATACACTTTCAGTAGCAATAGGTTTAATTTTGAAGGATATTGCTAATCCATTGCTCCATTGCTCAATCGACTGCTGATAGCTAGTGGATTGTGTTTGATAGTGGACTGTAGAAATGAAATGATAGAAACACGTATTGCAATATTAAAAATGTATATTAAAATCTTAATACAAACCTGACAACCGCTCAGACGTAACAACAGCAACCGCAAATAAAAAGAACATAAAAAACTATATTTAAAAAACATGACATTTTTACAAAAAAGGCCGCACCACAGCCAGTCGCCAACAACTGCCCTGAACTATTGGCAAAGTAAGCATTACGCACTAACACTATTAGACTATGTGGAAGGCCGCTTCTAGGTGTGCCTTCAGCCACTACTAATTATAGGCTTAATTCTTTTCTTATAAGAAGCGCTCGAAGGTTCAATGATGTATCTTCTGAACATGATGTTGACTTATTTTGCACTAAGTTAAGTACAGCAAGGACGCTCTTAGCCAAATCATTGTTTGTGAATGATGCGCCAGCTAGTTGTTCTTAAGCTCATATGTAGCAACATAAATACCTAAATAAATAAAACTAACCTAACCTACATACTTACGCACACAGTGTACTTTAATTGTTCGGCTTTAAGTAATCGATATGTTATATAGCTGTGGAGGTTTTGTTATTAGCAACTTTATGTGTTGTTGTTACCTATTATTTGTAATTAGTTTGTAAGCCTTCTTAAAAGTAATAAATAAATATGTTCGAAAAAGGTCTGCTCATCAACGTAAATAACGCAATGAATGTTGTTGAACTGTCAAAATGAAACCCATTACTACTGATAGCGTATTACGCAGTTATCCCGCTGATCCTGTCTATACACTTTATACACTAATTTCCATTTCACAAATGAAAGGTAGACTTTCGTCACAATTCCGGGTTTCAGTGTACAGATTGTTATTATTCCGATTACAAACAGTCCCACAATCAGTGCTTGGTTGTTCGCGGATGTTGACTTGGCAGTAGCGACCGTCCGGGTATTGGCCGTTTTCGTCCGGAAGATTGCCGTTTTCGTCCGGAGTAAAGCAGTTTTCATTCGGGATGACGTTGTACGGGTTTCGGACGTATCCGTACGAATTTGGGCCGTTGTCGGACGGGTTTTGGTACATGTCACTGAATTTTTGACCTGTATATGAAAATAAGTGTTTAATATAATAAGTATTCGTCAGAAGCCCGAAAGTCTGACAACCAGTCTTACCAAGGGGTATCGTATTACCAAGTAACTGGATTGTGGAGGCCAGATAGGCAGTCGCTTCATGTAAAAATACTGGTATTTAGCTACATCCGGTTAGACTGGAAGCCGACCCCAACATAGTTGGGAAAAGGCTAGGCAGATGTTGATGATATGAAAATAAGTATATAAGTAAAGTAAGAATCTCAGAAAGAATTAAAGTTTTTAGTAGTACCTACAATGAATTTCTGAATAGAGTACCTAACAATAGGGATAATAATAACATCTACCGAGGCTATCGTTAGGCGGTTGGATCAATGGCCTGATTTAGAAGGCAGTACTCCTCGATACGGCTCGCATTGTGAGGAGGTTCCCGTCTCTGGAGCCCTATACCACCGGTAGCTTGGATCGCATCGCAGGCCTGCTCTTGACATCGCATCGGTGGATCACTATTTTTTTATATTTTTTTATGTTTTTCATACTTATTTTTTATATATTTTTAGTAGTAGTTGTTTAGTAATATTTAAAATTGTAATTAGATAAGTAAATAGACAAATAAACGAGACAATAAATAACAATAGAGTAACCTAAATCCAAACATACCTAAATTATTTAAAAAGTTAATAAACATAATTTTATGTTCTGTGACTTCTGTCTACGGTTTTAATATTTGTAACCTAAATAATAGTAATGGTAATGATGGTGTTAATTATGGCCACACTATTGAATTAGGAAATTCCTGTAATGATAGTGATGATGAGTTAATAAATAAATAAATAAACCTGAACGCCAATTCCGTAAATAAAAACGTTAAAAACCTAGTCGAAATCTCATCTCATCGACCATCAATGTAAATAAAAATTATCTGTCGATTTAAAAATCAGTCCTAAATCAAATAAATATATTCGATTCTATTCTAAAAACCCAAAAACATGACAAAAATGTTAAGAAATTAGTATAACTTTTACTTTTGACAGATTGAGACAGATCAGACGCGAATATTCTTAAAATTACGAGAGTTGAGCTTCTAGATAACTAGTAAGGACTATAGAAGCCCAACTCCGAAAAGATTGTTATTATACCCTTTAATTTTATAATTAAAAAAAGTTTTCTTACCTTTTACTGTGTAATAATCAGCGTCAGAAAAGAGCTTTCTAACTCCGACAAAATACCGTTCGCTTTGTTTTAAAATATCTCTAATTTCTTGCGCCTGATCACTGTTTTCTATAACCGCCAATATGCCTCCCTCCATGAAGCAGGTTTTCATAGCTTCCTGCCACTTTCGTGGCTTTTTATTTATTTTGTAACATTTCTTTGATTTCGTTAAGAATCTGTAGCCTGAAATTATTATTTGATTCGCATTTATTGTACAATGGTAGATGTAATAGAGGATAGATTCAGAAAAGGAAGTAGAAGACCATAAAAAAAATCTTCAGATTTTTTCATTAATTTTTATCGTGTAGCTTTTGCACTTTTGTATGACACAACATATTTTATTAACTGACAAAGGAAAGTAGCAACGTTTTGGGCCAAACAGATTTAAAATTCAGCCGTGCCATCGACACGAAAAAGAAGATTAACTGACGAAAATCTATAACGATTGACTGAATCCCTGGTAGAAGTTTATGTTACGGTCACGACGTACTCCACCGTGTATATCATTGAACAGCTAGCTGTAGGTACTCTAGAAAAGGGACGTCAATCGGAATCTGGAAACTGTGAACTTGACTGCCTCATGACTGCGTCAGTGAGCGAAGTTTGAGTAGTTACACTTTGAACCAAGCATATTTGAACTTTATAACTATTGCGTCAAGAATCGACTGGGCAGATTAAATATGTCCAAGCTATTTGATACACACGCATCAGTTAATTACCTGCTAGTGTGTCTAACCAAATAGCACAATAACATAATGAACCTATGTTCCCACCGCTGGGACACAGGCATCCTCATTCTATGAGAGGGAGTGGGCCGTAATCCACCACGCGAGCCCAGTGTGGGTTGGTGGATATAACCAAATAATAAAATAATTACTTTTTGCCATCGATACGTTCACAAGAAAACTACTTACCGTGGTCGACAGTTGGACACGACACATCATCATCAACTTTTTTGCAGACAAACGGTAACGGCGAGTTCGATGCTGCTAAACATCTTTCCAGTTTAAACTTTCCGGTATCGATGTTCATAGATATGCAGTGTTTGGAACGTGCCGGTAGTATACTCCCATCAGCTGGCAGTGGATATGGCGTGGAGTGTCCTGAAAGCAGGGATTTGTTTAATTTTATTAAGGACAAACTAAGTCGCAATTGCCCCACAATTACAGGCCACCCTTTTTAGGGTTCCGTAGTCAACAAGGAACCCTTATAGTTTCACCATGTCTGTCTGTCCGTCCGTCCGCAGCTTAGCTCAGAGGCTCTTGGTACTAGAAAGCTGTTATTTGGTATGGATATACATATTAATCACGACGACACAGTGGTAACATAAAATGTTGAAAACATTTTTTTTTTGTTTACTCCGTCTACCCCATGGTGTGGGGTTAGATAGGTCTTTCAAAAATATTGCGGCTTTGTGAAACCAATTTTTCGATTCAGTTGTTTTTGGATACGTAAATGATAAAAAAATCTATTGTAGCCGTGCTGTGTGTTATTATAACGTCTATGAACAAGTGAGCGGCAGAGGAGTTATCAATAGGAGTTTGTATGAGACAATTCGTCAGATGTCATCTACGCGCTGATCATCATCGTGTCCAAAACTGGTGCTTAAAGTACTGTTAATGCTCAAATACGGCATTTTACTTTCAACAATATAAAAAGGTGCAGATTTGGGCCGCACCGCATTGCAAAATCCCCTTGTATCACTTTCGTACAATAACTATGAACCATTGTCAAAGTCAAAGTCAAATCATTTATTTCAAATAGGCGCATAAAAGGTTGTTTTCGTATGGAGAAGAATGGGCAAGAAACTCCACCGTTACTCTTTTAAAATGTTTTACAATATTTGCGTACATTAATTATATAATTATATGTGAAGACGATGCACCTAGAAATAAAATTACTATACCACAATAGGTAAAAGAATTAAAATGGATTAATAAAACCATGACATATAAATTAACTATGTGGTAGATACAAATGGTAGATACATGGTACTCACATATTTACAAACATTCCAAAAGTAGACAATTTTCATAAATAACTAAGGAGTAATAAGTCTAAGTAATTACAGAAAGTAAATCAATGTCAGGGAAAAAAAATGAATAAATTATACAATTACATTAGCAACCAGTTTGATTTTGTCTAGACTCTAGAGATTATCCTATGGAGCAGGACCAGCATGTTTCCAAGCATTCTTATTTTGGATATAATCCTCTAATTTGTAATTGGATTGGACACTGGACACTGCAGGCGGGCCGCACAGTACTTTTTTGTATGCAAATGCAAAAAACTATTATGCTACGCCTCGATACGGCTGTAATATGCGCTTAACTTTAGTTGACAATCATTTTGTGTAGCAGGTTTCTTGGTTGCGCTAATCACTTCCTATGAGAAGTGGTTAGCGCAACCAAGTGAGCAAAACCAGTGTTTTTTTTCAACTGCCTAGGAAACCTTATGAGGTTTCCTAGGCAGTTGTATTACAGGAAAAAATCAACAAAATACGAGATGACAATTTACATTGTCCTAGTTCTGAATACTTGGGATTGCCATCGTAACCGCCTCCGCTTTGGGAGTGTAGATGTGGTACTGTTCCATAAACCATGGGACACTTAATATCGTGTCCTTACGTGTCCTGTCAGCTGCGCGTTACAGGAACTGATTGGCGCTGGTGATGGCCAAACAAGCCGAATTCTGGGCCAAGTCCATTTATATAGATTACTATCGACACACTAAGGAGAAGAAGATTCTGAATACTTACCGTCAACAGTAATAAACTCTCCTATTTTAAATTCGTCATGCAATCCCACAAATATGTCTGTCACATTAGGAACTTCTGTCATTTGATCTGTCAAGTTCTTCACTAAAGTCCACTCTCTGGGTACTTTTGGATAGAACAACGTAGCTCCTTCTTCATCACAAGTTACAAATGCGGTGTTCCAAGCTGATCCACTCAAGTCCCAGTGAACCTTATAAAAGGCGTCAAACTCCTTTATGTACGTATAGTCTTTTCTATAGAACTGTACATGTCGAGAGTATGATGAAGGCAGAAATATACCTGCGAAAGTAAAATTGCGTTGAATATCGGCGAACTTACATAAAGCAATAATGGTGCTAAAAACATAAAAATTATGAAATATAACGAGCTATACAACTATTGTTAATCTTCTGTTTCTCGTAGATCATCATAGATCATCTGCCTAGCCTTTTCCCAACTATATTGGGGTCGGCTTCCAGTCTAACCGGATGCAGCTGAATACCAGTAGGTATTTTACATGGAGCGACTGCCTCTCTGACCTCTACAACCCAGTTACTGGGTAATACGATACCCCTTGGTAAGACTGACGTAGTTCATCATGGATATTTTCTAACAATGATTAACACAGAAACTCGCACTTAACGGGTTTTTTTTATTTAAATAAGGGTTGAGTTTTTCAACGCCAGATAATTTTATCGGAGGAGTAATTTGAATTATTCAAAATAATTTTAATTATACAAAAACTGTCAGACGTCAATTTTATTCCACTAATAAAAATGATCTGTGTATCGATTGAAAAACCAGCCCTAAAACTGCAAAATTACTTTTATTTTAGTGGTCATTCGATTCAACTAACATCAAACGCATCGCTGTTTTGAACTTTTCTTAGTTGCCGAGATGTGGTATTGTCAATTACCTAAAAAAGTGCTTCTTACCGCGCCTTAAGAGCGCGCCTAAAGCCAGTAAAATTTTAGAATAGAAACAAAAAAACGTAGTATGCGCCAAAACTGTTATATCGTAATAAATCCAAAACTAAAAGGAATTACATAAGATGCCTAAGCACAGCCTTTACTCTTGTATAAATGTAATTAACTATCAATTTTTTGTCGCAATAGGCATTACCGTATTGAGTACAAAACGGAAAAATATGGTTTATGGTTAACAAATTTTGCAAAATTTACCATTACTTACTCTTTTTAACAATTGTTTGAGTTTAACTACGGTTAGACAAACCGGCTCTTAGAAAGTTCATAATTATATGAAAAAATTACTCACACAATAGAAAGACGGCGAATATAAGGCACTTCATTTTTGCGTAAGTTGTAACACTATACTAACCAAGCTTGACCCGCAAACAGTACATTTATACCTTACTAAATAAAAAATATTTCTTGTTTATGGTCGGATAAGAACCTGGCATAAAGCATAAATACATAGACACTTTTGTTATATAGGTTGATCACAATAAGTTATATTACATTATTCCTCTAAAATATTTAAAAAGTAAACATTGAAAAAAACATTGACTGGCATAAAATGATAGCGAGTGAGTGAGTCTTATATAAAAAACAGAATTTTGACTGAAAATAAAATTAGTCAAACAATAAAATCCTACTAATATCCTACTCCTTCTATCCTACTTCCTACTAATATTATAAACGTGAATTTTTGTATGGATGGATGGATGTTTGTTACTCTTTCACACAAAAACTACTGAACGGATTTGGATGAAATTTATCACACAGATGGTACAGTATCTTTTTTGTTTACTAACCCATATGGATGCTGCTTATCCGAAATAAAGATTATTTTATTTATTTATTTTTATTGACATAATCTACTCATTTTAATGTTTTTTAATGAGTTGATTGCAATATGTGGTTAGCTAGTGACCTCGACGATTGATCATTGCCTGAACAACCGGCAGCAAGTTCGTCATGCTTCCTTAGATGTCACTGCTTGCAGTAGGGTCGGGGGTCAGGTTGCCTCCTTCCCTCAAATATGGCGAGGGGGGTAATGGCTGATCTTTGCGTTATGCTCGTGAATGGGTGCTGCTAGTGGTGACTGGTCGTCTTGCTGACCATGGTTTTATTGTTGTTATTGGTATTAACTTATTTATTTATTTTACTTCGATGGTCCTAGTTTTTCATTTGTGACTTCAAGTGACAGCTATGTGAACAGAACCCAGCAATGCATAAATATGTAAGCCACGTATATATGTCAATATGTCACGCCCTCTAAGCCTGGAGGCTTTAATTTAGGTAGTAAGTTTTTATTTACATTTTAGCTTGACTACGTATAGCTTTTATTATATTTGTTGGTATATTGGCGTGGCTAGCTGACATATGGCAAATAATTTAATTTAATGTTTATTTATTTATTTATTTAACCATTTATGTACACACATATATAAACAGACATTGAAAAACAGAAACAGAAAAAATAGGTACAGAGGTGATGCAATGCAATGTTCTGTGTATTGTAATGTTAATTACTTAAGAATTAGCATCGCCATACAACGTGGCAATGCTGCCAGCCTTTTGGGCACTGTTCCTGTTGACAGCGATGCGGACGAATTTTTTGATGCCCTATGATTCTTTTTTTTTTCACTTGTACATATGTATTATTATTTTAGACTTAATTTGATTCTTATGAGAATAAAATGTTTTGAACATACATATTATTGTATACAATAAAAGTATTTTCTAACTGAACAGACAGCTGTGCTGCTGGGGAGTTTGTTGCGCCACTTTTTCTTCCCAGCGATAGCACTAGGAAGTGGTGAAAGGCGGGCGTTTTTGGGGGACTGTCTTTTGTAATTGTGACATTCGAAAAGTGCTGATTCTCAGCCTAATTTGAATAAATGACATTTTATTTTGAGCGGAGTAACTAAGTCGTGAGTTCGAACCCAAGCAGGCACTTTACTTTGTGTAAATTTTATTTCATCACTGCGGCTCTCAAAAACCCGACGATGTTTTCTTTCACGAAACCGTGAAGGAAAATATCGTAAAGTCTTAGAACCCAAGATTTGAAAATTTGTTACATCCACCAACCCGCATTGGGCCTGCGTGGCGGATTACGGCATTTACAGCCCATTCCCTCTCACGGAGAGGCGAGGCCTGTGTCCCAGCAGTGGGAACATTATAGGCTGATTATTAATTAATCTATAAATATAATAAAAACAAACTCAATATATATTAGGTACTAATACTTTAAACAGTTAAATTGACAACATAACACGATGGTTCACAAACGCCTAGGCTATGTCGCCGTTTGCAAAATCAAGATTCAGTAAATCTCAAACTAAGAAAATACCTAATATGATCAGCTTGTGATGTCCTGTGATGTGATGTGTGATGAGTTGATGTATGTATGCTTGTGTGCGTGCTTATAATAATGTTTAATGGACCAAATATACTCAGTATTCAATCAGCATTACACATATTTCATTTTGTCTAAGTCCCGTCCCTAAGTCCCACTGGAGGGCAATGGCTTCCCTACTCTTTTTCTACTTCTCTCTGTTCAAAGCTGCCAAAGACCAGTTCTTATTGAAGGAGTTCAGCTCATCCCGCCATCTCCGTCTTGGTCTGCCGCGATGTCGCTAGCCATTAAGAGGGGCCCATTGGGTCGTAAGTTTGGCTCAGTGGTCGTCTGACATGGGGCTGAAGAAAATACGCGTTATGATCATGATATTTAGGTAGTTATGTCGATTCAAGGGCAAGCTGGGCAGTCAGTGTCATAACAAATGTTGACTGGAGAAATCCCCTAAGCCTAACCCTGTATAAGATTTTGCTGTGGTGAAAAAGATTGCCTCTAGGTTCTTCTTCTAGATTCTTCTTTTTCTTACAGGGTCAAATCACATTAGCTAGAGAAACTTTATTTAACCATTTATTTTATTTAACCATTTATGTACACACATATATAAACAGACATTGAAAAACAGAAACAGAAAAAATAGGTACAGAGGTGATGCTTATTTCTTAAGAAATCTCTTCCAGCATACCTGAGATAGGACAATAAATACAGAGATGTAGACAGCGTGTGATAGAGCAAAGGAGACAAACAATAATACATAGAATCAAAATAGACAATTCACTTAAAAACTAAACAAATATTACGAGAATACTTATATACATACAAATAAACATACATAAATACTTGTAAAATAAAATAAATACATACACAACTATGATGAAGTGGACAGATAGTGTTCTTTCACTCTTCTTTTGAAAACTGCAATAGTTTGGCAGTCCCTAATGTCAGGCGGTAGTGAATTCCACAAACGCACCGCGTGCACTGTGAAGGAGTAGGAGTAGAAGTCGGTGGAATGGGGAGGGGACTTAAGAAGGTTTTTAAGATGCGACCTACAAGGTGCATCTGAAGGACGGGCGTAGGAAAAACGCTCCTGCAGATAGGATGGTGTTTTGGGATTGTGAAGGAGATTGAATAGCAGACATAATATCCGAGAGTTCCTGCGAAGTCGAATAGGGAGCCACTTGAGTATCTTGCGAAAGTTGGAGACATGATCAAACTTTTTAAGGTTAAAAATAAAACGAATACAAATATTTTGCAAACGCTCAAGTTTATTTAAAAGCTCCTCCGTGGTATCCAAGTAACAGGCATCGGCGTAATCAATAATGGGTTGAATGAGGGTTTGAGCAAGAGAGAAACTTTACGTTACGGACATGGTGGATATTCTTAGGGTTAATGGAGGAACACTAATGGAAACGCCGTTTTAAGGATTTATATAATACGTTTCTTATCCTTTTATATTTACATATCGGAAGGTGTGTTTACTAATATTACGTGAGACGTGTGATCCCACACAAGGCTAAGAGTGAGAGTGGTAAGGGCGGGCTCGGTTACATAAAATATTTTGATTTTGATTTTAATTGTAAATAGTTTATTTGTAGCTACAGAACGCATTAAGGACTCTCTTAAACAAAAACCCAAACATACTGTATGTAATCTATTATCTTATCGCCGGATGTCAAAGTTCATCCGAAAAAGATAATAAATACAGTAAAGTTTGTTTAGTCTCTGACAATTCGCTATTGTGTACCATTTGTTAATATGTAGGTTTATTTGTTGTACCCACTATCAATGTCTGCAGACATCCTGCCATTTTAATGTTTCGTAGAAAGTTAAAGGCAACCCCCTCCATGGAAAGATGTGATCTTTGGAAAGAACAACTTAATCCTCCTGATCTCTTTGTTAGACCATCAGAGAGTGTCTCTTCCGGGCATAAGTTACCGTGGCGTACTTGGAAAACCTTAAATAGACTTCGTACCTAAGCAGGCCGCAGCAGGGACAAGAACTCCAGAAGTAGGGGTTTATGGAAGGCTCTGACCTCCAGTTTGTATGCGGTGTCCCTCCACAGATAATGGCTCACCTCCCATCTTACACGGCATTGTCACCTGCACGCTACCTACCTGCAATGCTATCCGCATTGCTGAATTTTGGGCCAAACAAATTTAAGAAAAAAACAATATTTTTGCCATCGCCACGCTAAGAAGAAGATTGAAACAAATAAGCGCTGGTTATGATCGTGGGGGCCCAGTGGCCGCAACTTAGAAGTCGCGTGGTTTGAACTAGTCAGGCGCTTTACTTTGTGTAAATTATTTTATCTCCACTGCTCTCAAAACGGTGACGGAAAACATCACGAGGAAACCGGCATGTCCCACAATCAACAATTCAAAGACTTGTGACATCTATCGACCCGCACTGGGCCTGCGTGTAGGATTACGGCACACTCCTGAGAGGAGGCCTGTGTCCCAGCTGTGGGAACGTTACGTTATAGGCTGATTATGTGTTATGCTATGATAAACATATAGTAAGAACATTTAAATACTTACCTAAGTCTTTGTATGGAACGCTAGAAGGCACACCTCGGTGACCAATCTGGTGTTGGTGACCAATCTGGTGTTTTTGACCATTCTTTAATCTTCAGTGGTTGACTTTTAGATTAATTATAAGAGAGTTAAGAATCATACCTAAAGAGGTATGATTCTTCTGTTTTATGTTAGTAGTCGCAAGGGTTACTGCTAAGCATTAGGTCCTGGGTTCGATTCCCAGGTCTGGTAGTGCTTCGGTTTTTCTATCAGGAATTTCTCAGGATAGCAATAGGCTCGCACCCTATTACATGGAACTTAAACATAACTGGCGAAACGTTGGTGTACTAACCCGAAGGGCAGACTAGAGGTGTACTTGCACCTAACACCATGTTAGGTTATGTTATGGAAAAAGTCATTCAGCTTGATGTAAACCTCACGAAGTAACAGGGTAGGTTGAGTAACCATTGGCTATTGACACCTAGATATTAGAAAGTTTAGAACTGTACTGTATCCTGCCCGTCCTAACCTACGGTGCTCAGACCTGGTCGCACTGAGTCGCAAAAGTTCTGCCTTGGAGTTTGCCAAAGAGCGATAGAACGCAGTATTCTAGGTGTAAAAAGACAGGATCACGCTGCGTTCCAAAACGGGCACACTGGATTTAGGAAAGAAGGCTGCCAGGCTTAAAAGGAACTGGGCGGGTTACATCAGTCGCATGCACGATGACCGCTGGGCAAATAACTCTACACAATGGGGCCTGAAGATGGACAACGTCGCCGATGGCGAGATGACCTGGACGCAAATTGCGAGGGCTGGTTCGAGGTGGCGCAGGAAAACACCTCCTGGAAGGATTTGGGGGAGCCCTTTGCCCAGCTGTAGGAGAGTACAGGCTAACAAAAAGAACACGATCTGATCAAGAAGACCCAGTCATTGTTGTTATAAAACTGAAACTGAGTTTTCATACAAAATAATAGACAGAGCCGAGGGCACAGCTAGTACATTCATTTAAAAACAGATTGTTATGGAACAAACTAGATTAAGGCTGAAGTAATTAGTTACAGTAAGATAAGTGGATACAATGTTGCATACGAAGACGAGGAGAATCAGTATATTATGTAAGTCATACATGCTCATAGAACGGTGAAGGAAAACATCGTGAGGAAACCGGCATGTCCTAGAACAAAAAATTCGAAGACATGTGACATCTACCAACTGGTACTGGGCCCGCGTGATTGCCTGCTGCCCCTTACTGAGAGAAGATCTGTGCGTGTCTCAGCAGGGTAAATTACCTTCTAGGATTATGCTATGCATGCTACATGCCCATGGGCTTGTGGCCAAATAATAACAGCCACACAAGTTTATCGATCAGGTTAAGCTACGCTTAATCCGTGGATGTCTGACCATCTTTCCGAGTACATATCATGATCCTCCGTGCCTCGGAAAGCACGTTAAGGTGTTGGCCCCGGCTGTCATTCGTTTACGGGTAGTCGGAATTTTTTTTAAATGAAAAGTTTTTATTTTGTTTCGACATCATCTATTTCCAAGAAGTTTACTGTGGGTATAGTATAGTGTTTAATATACAGGGTAGCAGGGACGTCGACGCGCATCCTGTAACCATGAATATAGTACATGGTTACACGCATAGAAAATCGTCAGCTATAAAAAAAAACTTGAGAGGTGTCAAGGGATCCGGGTGTCCCCAACGAAGTTCCTTTCGATTAATTAGTGAAGGAATTGTAATAAAATTTTATTCAAAAAAAAAAAAGTTTCTGTCTTAATTTTTTTTCGTCTAGCCCCCTTTCGCAACGCGTGATAAGGAACTTCGTTCCAAAAAAAACAGCTATTTCATAGGAAAGTGCCAGTCGGAAAGTGGAAACCTACGAGGTCAAAATGTGTGGAAAACCTATTTTTTTTTAAATAACCTGACGGAAAATTTCAACGCAGGGGGTACATAATCTTGTACTGAATCCTTGGTAATAGTTTGCCTGTCGATGTCCCTGCTACCCTGTATAGAGGTAAACTCACAAGTAATAATAAAAAAACCTTTAAAACACTTGAAATCATCCCTAAATCCAGAACCAATAAATAGATCTATCAAAATCATGACCTGCGACGATCCAATCCATTTGCAAAAATAATTAACACCACCTCGCCCGACAGATGTTTAAATTCTCTAGTCTGTGTTAAATTAATTACTTGTCCGGATGCCGGACAGCGCTATTTGCAGCATCCGGCCGGACGGTGGACCGGACAGCCGTCCGGGCATGTATTAAATATGCGGTTTGTCTGATTTAAATCGTAGTGTAGGACTTAAATAGGGTTGATGGTTTCGGACGAACTTAATTTAATTTTCTTTGAGCACTTCTGTACGGGTTAGACCTTGAATAATCGTGTTGGCAACCCTCTTAGGTACGGTTAGTGGTTTGTGTAATGTTGTTAGATAGTCTAACTTTGTCAGGGAATAGCTAAAGATCTGACTTAATATTAACGTAAGCTAGCAGTTACGGTTAAACTTAATTTTTCCCGTTTAAAAAAAAATGTTTATTTCAAATACAATGAGCATATAGATACATATATTTCACCGAGAGATCACCTTTTAAGCAAGGGATTGTTTGTCTTTCTCCACACTTCCAGTTATCATTTTTAATGCAATTGAAATGTAGACAATGGCCCTGATTCCCTTGTTCAACAAACTAAACTAAATTTAAGTTCTGTGCATCTTTTTCTTTCTATTTCATTAAGAAAAGGACAGAAGATAAAATATTAGTTTAGTCCTGTCAAATTAAGATACTCCATAGACAATTTAGACGTGATTAAAAACATGGCTACTAAAAATACGTCAATTTACGTCAGGCGCGGACTAATTTGACAGGACTAAACTAAAATTTATCTTTTGTCCTTTTCTTAATGAAATAGAAAGAATAAGATGCACTGAACTTAAATTTAATTTAGTATCTGAACAAGGGAATCGGCGCCCATGCAAGATTTAAAATAAAATAAAACAAACTGCTGTGCAAAACAATGAGCGTTATGCAGAAAAGTGCCAGATCGCGCGAGTTAATGTTATGTGTGTGTCACGAGTGAATGTGTTATTGAGTACGAGTGTAAGTGTGAGTAGTGAGGTTGTGTGGTGTGTGAGTTGTAATAAGTGATGCTTAGGGATAAGTGAACTTATCCCAATTAATATTCTGTCCAGTACTGAATACGAGAGTGCGTCTGTTTATTTATTTGTTTGTTTAGTAGTTGAAACAGATGAGTTCGCGTTAAACTTGAACTACCCACCGATATACAAAAAATATGCTACTACTATATTCTGTTACTTGTATGTGTGTATGAACTTACTGTGTTAAAGTTTTTAGTTTGCCATCTAATCTCTTCACCACCCTTGGTTGACTGGTAGAGAATGCCTAAGGCATTAATTAAGTCCGCTTTTGTACCTTTTTGTGCGAAAAGTTTAAATAAATAAAGTCAAGCGTTAAAGGAAACAAAATACAGTGAAAAGTTACAGAAGAATGTATTTACAGAAGACTTCGCCTTTGCAAATCGTATGAATCACTTAATATTGTTGACTCCAAAGTCGAAAGTCGAAAAGTTGAAAAACTTAAGCGGCAAGTTGGCACGCGGCGGTTTACTGCCTGAAGAGTTTCAAACAAAACAAAACCCGCTCAACCTGAAATCTCACTTCGTAATCACTTCGGCATTATTTTTGCGAAAAATATAAACCTTTTTTGGCGTGAAATATTTACGTAAGTAAAATTTTGTAGCTAAGCAAAAACGCACCCTCTTATTTCATTCATCCTCAAAACTTTCCGAGTTAGGCTTTGTAAGGTCTAACATAAAACTTCTTAGACAATTATGGTAGCCTGGTACTTAAAGTTTGGTATGGTCTAAGTAGACGGCACGGTTTGCGCAGTGGTTAAGCGATCGACTGCTGCGCTGCGTGTCGCGGGTTCGATTCCCGCACGGAACAAATATTTGTATGACCTACAAGTAGTTGTTCCGGGTCTGGCTGTTTGTGTATGTGAGTTTAAGAGGTGTATGTACTCATACATACACGTATAATTATATTTTACCAGTTAAATACATATAACAGGGGCGAGCCAAAAACTGGTCATGAATACAGACTCCGGGCTGCTACTGAGAAACTTGTCTAAACCAAGTAAAACCTCTCAAATCTTCCTGGTAGCCTAGTACTTTAAACTTAAGTCCTAGTCCAGTCCATTTGCGTAGAACATTTTGCCAAACTGTCTTGTACAAAACTTTTGCATTAAAACTGTGAACAAGTTGATCTGGGATCAGCATTAGCTATTCGTACAAGTTTCCATAGTAAAATGCTCTGCGTTTGGCGAATACAAAACACTTTGGTGAAGTTCAAAAGTTTGAGGCCATGAGAGTTCAGAAACGGAAGATGGCCGAGATATTTTTTATCAATAAAAAACAATGTTTATCACTGCTAACTACACTACTTACACGAGGTCCTGACCCCCAAGATAAAGGCAAATGCCTAGTTTGGGGATCACCGACCAATCTATTCTTGTACAAATTATGATTAAAAAATAATAAAAAAAAAAATGCGACTAAATGAAAAGAAAGAAAATAAAGTATCTTTATTAGCGGTAAACATGACGCAGAGAAAGAACACAAAAAAAATATTACCAACGACACACGTAAACACAAAAATAAAAGAACGCTAAATGGCTGATTTTTCCAACGCCAGATAACTTTATCGGAGGAATAATTTTGACTTCTGGACATCTTCCACACAAGATCTGTCAGACGTCAATTTTATTGCACGAATAAACATTATCTGTCGATTGAAAAATCGTCCCTTAGGCGTCGAAGTACTCGTCTGCATCGCCAAATCATATGGGTTTGATGAAAAAAAATTTTTGAGTTTCGGTTTTAAGTATGGGGAACCTCCAAAATTTTTGTGTGAAAATCTTAATGCGGTTCACAGAATACATCTACTTATCAAGTTTCAACTGTATAGTTCTTATAGTTTCGGAAAAAAGTGGCTGTGCCATGCAGACGGACAGACAGACAGACAGACATGACGAATCCATAAGGGTTCCGTTTATTGCCATTTGGCTACGGAACCCTAAAAAGGAGACGCACAAGTGGGCCCCATTGACCCGAGAATGATATGAGAAAAGAGAGGTTACCCAGCAGCGGGTGAAGTCGGTGGATGATGATAACTTGCTTTTTTTTTTGAGGATGGGAAATCATCAAATGACCCCTCCTGCTCTGGGTGGAGCGAAGGGAGTGTCAGATTCTTACTGACTAAAACCCACCCGTGTTCCTTCCTTAGCCCTTTATGTTCCAGGGCAGCGGTAACCCTTTCAGACGATCCCGCTACCCATGATAACTTGCTTAAATCTTCCTTTTTTTTTTAAATAATGTGGAAAATTATCCGCTTATTCCATGGCCAGCGCCACACTCTGCGTCGTATCTCCTGATCCTTTTAAAACAATATTTTACGAAATCCCATCGCGTTCCAACGAAACTTGAGTAATGTTTCTAACTTCGAAGCAAGGCGCTGAAATATTATATAGTATATATACTAATTCCATGCTTCAAAGGGATGAAAGTCTTGTAATCCTGCACTGTCAGTGCCAGTCAAATGCCAAACGGATACCGGGACTTGGGTTTTTTAATGTTGCTTGTATTAATATATAAGTAGGTCTATCTGAAATTATTTGATGAGAGGATTTAGGTACATCGCTTTGTATAAGTTGATGGACCAAACCGTTTTGTATAAAGTTTAACAGAGGAAAGGGAATATGTAGAGTTCATTTCTGCTGACTCCATGGCCATAGACATGAATTATTTTTATCTATACTAATAATGAAGCTGAAGACTTTGTTTGTTTGAACGCGTTAATCTCTGGAACGAAAATAATTTCATTTTGAACGATTCTTTTTGCATTGAATAGCCCAATCCTTGAGGAAGGCTATTTAACATTACACCACAACCCTTAGGAGCCGAAAAATAGGAAAAACGCAGGTAAGCGTGCACCCCTTCAGCGACTCATGCAAATATACAATGAACACTTCATAGATATTGATATATTTATGTTAAATAAGAATGCTTTTCGAAGTAAAGTTATGAATGTACTGAACGCCTTGGATATATCCTGTGGTAACTGACTAATTTGTTAGTTTGTAACAATATAAAATGTTTCCTTGAATAATAATAACTTGCTTACCAATTAGTCCTCATCATAGCATACCTCTTTGTTAATATGTGGAAAATGTTGTGGTTATTACATTGATTTTGTTTTGTATACCTTACTGATAAGTGTTATATGTAGTGTAATATCGTTTTTTTTTCCCAAATAAAATTAAATAAAAATAAAAAGGCAGAAAATGGAGTAAACGTGGGCAGACGAAAGGTTGCGACGCGGTGGGTCGGGGGCCGTTTCAAGTCGCGGGCGAATACTAGCCTTTAAAATTTATTTTTAATTCTCATTTAAATTTAATTCTTCTATAATTTAATTTTTGAATCTGCCTAGCCTTTTCCTAGCTATATTGGGGTCAGCCTCCAGTCTAAGAGCCGACATACACGGACTGCTTAAAGCAGTCAGGATGGACTGCTTCAAGCTGCGACTGCATAGTGAACTACAGTCTTCTACGTACACACATACACGAAACCGCTCGAGCAGTTGCAACTGCTTCGGGCGGTCGTGCGGTCAAGCAGTCGCCAGGCATACGCTGGACTGCTCGAGCTGTCGACTGCTCTCGCGCAGTTACCTGATTTAAATGACGAGCAGTTGGTATCAATGGTAGCTTCAAGCTGTTGATTATGACTGCAAGAGCGGTCCATCAATCGCTAACTGCTCGAGCAGTCCGTGTATGTCGGCCCTAACAGGAAGCAGCTGAATATCGGTTTTTTTCTTCAACCCAGTTACTTGTTAAGACGATACCCCTTGGTAAGACTGATTGTAAGACTCTTGGGCTTCTGACTACTAGCTTAACGTGCTTTCCGAGGTTCGGAGGGGTAAGATATGTAATAAATGGTCACCCATTCATGCACCGATCGCGGAATGCGTACCTTCACCGTCTACCGAACCGTGCGACTAGTATGAATAGATTTTAATATTCCCAAATATCGTCTACCTTTGTGCTATGTTATTGAAATCCTCTAAAATATCATTAGCCATTAAACTCTCAGCTGCTGCCTGCCATTGACATTTAATTTTAGCCGCAGCGGGTTAAGCCAACTATCGCTTAATCGAATTTAAATTGTACCATAGATGTAGAGCAAGATTATTGATGGGAATAAAAGTCCTCAAGACCGAATTTCGGTCAATTTCGGTCACGGCGGTCAATCTCAAGGGAGACTAGCCTTCGGCGCGGGAGATATTATAGTGCACAAGTGTGTGCGCAGACACAGGTGCACTCCCTCTTCCCTCAGTCTGATAGTCCGATTGGACGGCAATCCGACACGACAGGAGAGAGATCAGGCGCAGCCCCAATGGCTTAACGTGCTTTCCGAGGCACGGGGGTATCACACCGCCAACTTCCAAACTCCGGGCTGCTACTAGGAAATTCCAAATGAAAAACTCAATAACACTTTACCCGACCCGGGAATTGAACCCAGCACCCCACGCTGAACAGTCACGCTTGCGACCACAATACCAACGGGGCAGTGATGGAAGTAGAAACTGTGCTAAGTATCAATTTAAACATGTCAGCGTGCTGTATCACCTCTCATCTCGTGGCTGGACCGCACTATCCTCTTCGAATTCGAATTTCTTGAATTATTTTTTTTAGGGTTCCGTACCTCGAAAGGAAAAAACGGAACCCTTATATAGGATCACTTTGTTGTCCGCCCGTCTGTCTGTCAAGACCCTTTTTCTCAGGAACGCGTGGAGGTATCAAGCTGAAATTTATATCAAATACTCAGGTCTACGGACCTATCGAGCTGTGAAAAAATCAAACTTCTTAGCCAACGCAATCAAAAGATACAGCCATTTATGCCGCAAATTTTCGACACTCGCAAGGGAATCAAAACCTACAGGGTACTTCCCGTGAATTCAGAATCTTGAAATTTGGTGCAAAGCAACGTCTTATAGCACAGATAAAGGAAAAATTGCGATAACTGTAATTTTGTAGTTACATACCTACAAATTCGTACGGAACCCTCGGTGCGTAAGTCCGACTCCCGCTTGACCAGTTTTTTTTTTATTTCTTTTTACTGTATCAGTACCGGAGCAAAGATACAATCTCATGTGGCATACATGTGGATCTTTTATAGTTCTTTTTACGCCGTTCTCACATACAATTAAAAATGCTTAACTCATAAGTTCTATATTATTGAATAAAACACTCGTACACACGGAATCAGTTTATATTTGGCCAACTTGCCAGGTGAACACTTAAACCTCAGACACAAGTGGAAATTATCGTTTTACAGTCCAACGGATTCTCATCTAAATCGAGCCGGGAATCGCCTCGTGCGGCGCGCGTTCCGCCGACCAGTGTTGCCAATCGATGCCGCAGGGTTCTCACACGCGGCGTCGCGGGAAATTTCTAAATCACCCTTTACAAATGTAACTAATTTTTGTAACAATATGATTACAAAGAGTGTCCATGCGTTTCTCGTCCATTCTTCTCTAGGAATCTACTAGGCTTTGGAATGGGCAACTAGCTTCATCTTTCTGAATGACTGACTTTGACAATTCAAAGTGCAAGTGAAATTTAAATAAATGCTTCCAGTTCTCACGTTAGCCCTTCTAGTAAAATCTAGTCAGGGTAAGGTACATTTAGTTTGAAATTTAAGCTAACGTTCACAGTCCGTACGTGTCACCAATTCATGCGAATGTCAAACACAATACGCAACGCAAAGCTACAATTTAACAATGGCGATTTAATGGGGATCCTTTTTATAACTAGATTGTGGTAAAAAATGTTCATACCTTGAATATAGGGATTGCATCAACTGGTTATTGGGTGACATAATCAGCCTATAATGTTCCCAATGCTGGGACACAGGCCTCCTATCTGCTAGAGGGAGTGGGCTGATAATCTACCACGCAGGCCCAGTGCGGGTTGGTAGATTATTAGAAGAAAGAAAAGAAAGAAAGAAAAAGCATTTATTTGCGGCAAACATGACGCATAGAAAAAAAGGACATAAACACACAAAAAATAACAAGTTGGGGGTAAACATGCGTCACATTCACGCAAAACGATTAGGATATTGGGTTAGACAATTCTGTATTAAAGAATGGGACGACAAAAAGTAGCTCGTTTTTCTGTCAGTTCATTAAGAGGTTGTCTGTCGCGAGAAGACCTCCCATTGCACACTATTTTCTTTGTCTTAAAATGTAAGTATTATGACGAAAAAACATGTCAAACCACCATATTTGTTCCTCAGACAAAAGTTATCAGGAAGATGGCGTTAAATGCTTAGTTACAAACTGGACAGCAAGAAAACGGAATACACTACTAAAATTGACCAAGAAAGAAGGTATAAATAATGCTGTTTAATGGGTTTATGCGCCCTCGGGTTAGGTGGAGCGACGATCTGCGCAGGATGGCTGGTAACAGCTAGATAATCGAGTTGAATGGCGTGCAATAGGAGAGGCCTATGTCCAGCAGTGGACTGCTATAGGCTGATGATGATAATGACGATGAATAGGTTTATGCATATTATATTTAAAAATATTATTCCTCAATTTTCATGATGCACCTACGTCTGTTTGTCTCTGAAAAAAGTCCGCCTCTACGTTTGTGTGCCCAAAGCACTGACCTAAATTAAACAAGTACGCTGGACTAAATATACTATACGAAAAGACAGTTATTTTCTGTGCCAATTCAAAGCGCCCCCGCTCCAGCGTCTCAGGAACTAAAGTTAACACACTGTTGCAAATGGCCCTCGTGTTGCTTTGGTACTTCTCTGATGATTTAGGTCTAAATTGTTGAATAAGACTTTTTTGTGTGTTTTGTGTTCACTACGAGATATTTAGAACATTTCTATCATTAAAGTATGCCCATTTTGTAAAAACTCGCTATCAAAAATATTAATTCCACGGACGCTCACGTTGCTATCAGCGCCAAAATGGCGAAAATCAATTGGACTTAGTAAACGAAAAGGATACAATCCACAACACGGTCAAAAATGGGTTAAGTGCACTAAACTGATGCTAAATATCAATACTATCGCCAGTAAAAAAGATCCAAGCAAAAACAACTGTCTATTGTCTTCATTTTGTCATGGATAGTATAAAGTCCAGCGTATTTGTATATTATAGTACTTGTGACCTCTGCGCTGCCATCGATAACGCCGTGGAAGTGGCAAAGTTTTGGGAAAATAACATTTAAAATTCAGTCGTGCAGTTACACGAAGAGGAAGAATTGTATAGATGATAGGCTTGTCCCTAATATTCTGAGTTCATAATATAAAATTACGTGTAACATTTCCCTCATTTACGCACAAAATAAATTCCGTTACCTTACCCAGCTTATCTTACGTACAAAAGAGAGAATTATATGTACTTAGTAGGTACAATAAAGACTGAAATGAACGCTTGTATTGTATCGTGTAACAGACTTGCTCTGTATCGCTCGAATATTCTTTGTGAAGCGTATTCTAATATCGGAAGCCCGAGGGTGTGAGAGTGAGGGGTGCTAGTGATGGCGACCATGCTTTTATTTTGTCCTAGCGACCCGCCCTTTTAAGAGCAGTAGTGGCCAAGTGGTAACGACCGCGACTTACCAAGCTTACCGAGTTGTAGGTCGTAGGTTCAGTGCGATCGATGGTCATTTATGGGGCACCTGTTTGGTCAATTAGGCTGTCAGGTGTCCGGCGCTGCAGGACTAAAATCAATACTCTGCAGCGGAAAATGGCTATTCGTATCGCACGAGGATACCGAACTGTATCTTTTGAGGCGGCAACTCTCCTTGCACGCTTTCCGCCACTGGACATCTTGGCGGATATGGATGCGAGGGTTTATAACCGAATCTGTGTCATCCGCCAAAGTGGCAATGGTGTGCCAGGCATCGCTGTTGCTCGGCTGAGGCAGCAGGAACGGCGACACGCGTTCGAGCGGTGGCGTGAGCGGCTGCAACAGCCGCAATATTCGCATAAGCGAGTTGTCGAAGCCGTTCTACCACACTTCGAAGCCTGGCTGAGAAGAGAAAGCGCATCTCTTATAGGCTAACTCAGGTGCTGACCGGACATGGTTGCTTCGGTGAGTACCTGAATAAGATTGGGCGTGAGGCCACGGCAAATTGTTACCATTGTGGAAGCGACCTAGACTCTGCACAGCACACGCTCGAGGAGTGCCTAGCGTGGGCCTCTGAGCGGCAGGTTTTGGTCGCCAGGATCGGGCGAAACCTGTCTCTGCCAGCAGTAGTGAGGGCTATGCTGTCGGAGACAGAAAACTGGAGGGAAGTTGCATCCTTCTGTGAGATCGTGATGGTCCAGAAGGAGGCTGCGGAGCGGGATCGTGAGAGAGCCGATCCCGCTCGGAGAAGAAGGCGTCGAGCAGGCAACCGCCTCGACGCCTAACACGCCGAAACCCCGCCTGCATCATCTAACAAAGGCGGGAATGTGCCCTAAAAGGCATTGCACAGAGGGGGCTCCGGATTGGTCTTTTGAGAGGTAACGGTGCCCCTTCCATGTGCAGAT
The DNA here is from genome assembly GCA_951799955.1 of Apamea anceps. Lineage (NCBI taxonomy): Eukaryota > Metazoa > Arthropoda > Insecta > Lepidoptera > Noctuidae > Apamea > Apamea anceps. Next base: position 12,205,523 of record OX637520.1, read on the forward strand.
GGTGACCACCAGGGTGGTTTTAGTGAGGTAAAAATCCCACACTCCCTGGTTTTACTCAAAGACTAGGCGCCTTTTGAAGGTTTCCCCTCAAAACAAATATAGTAATGTATTTCAAAGTAACACACAAACAAGCACACACGCGCGCAAGCATGCACATATTAGCTCATTCACCCACCCACATATCTGCTTACACACGACGTAGACAGTCTGAGCAACATAATTTAATGGGACCTGGAGTTCTAAAATACAGGCTTAGGCTTAGTTTAGACTCCAGAGGGGCAATTCTCGTAATTTTAAGAACGTTCACAGTCTGATCTCAGTCTCGATCTGTCAAAAAATACTTCTAATTTCCCTACATTTTGACAAGTTTTTGACATTTGTTTGTCGCCGAGATGAGACTGCGACTAGATTTTGAACGTTTTAAATTACGAGAATTGGCCTTCAGATCTCCCACAAATTACACACTTTGCCAAAATTTCTGTGTCTGACTGTACGTTGATATGTAATTTGTGGAGATAAATAACGATTTTTTATTTATTTATGTTCCGCCAAGTATTGCTGTAGAATGTAAAAGATGTATTTGATTTTATTTAAAAAATCTCATTTTGTTATCCGCTGTAAAAGACATCCGACCTTTACCCTCAAAAGGAAACGTTCCCTATATAGTTCGACAAACATTTTTGTGTCGAAATAATCAAATTCTATTTCTTTAGAGCTTAGTGCGCGGTAATATTTGCTCGTGTCCGATGCTTTATTGAAAACTAGCTTCCGCGGCTGCTCCCGCGTGCATGTCGAAAAATAAATCTCGGGAACGAGCTACTAAGGCAAAAAGTCGCCTATCTCCTTTCCAGGATGCCATCTATCTCCTTGCCAAGTTTGATCGAAATCTGTTCACTGGTTTCGGCGTGAAAAGGTATATTTATTGGATTTCATGGGTTTTCATTTAGAAACATTGTGTTTATATGACTGTACTTTATTATTCTTGACTAGCTTTTCCCGCGACTTCACCCGTGTGAAATTCTTACACCCCCGACCCACCCCGTCGCATCGCGTCGCCTGCCCGCGCTATTGCTTCGTATTCGCTTAGCGTTCTTTTCTGATTTTATTTAGGGTCGTATCGTCATGTTAATTAGCCTATAATTCTTCTTCAAGAATTAGGCTTTCTAATGCAAAAATATTTTTTCAAATCCGATTGGTAGTTTACAGAGATTAGCGCGTTCAAACAAACACACTCTTCAGCTTTATTATTAGTCATCATCTGCCTGCCTTTTCCCAACTATGTTGGGGTCGGCTTCCAGTCTAACCGGATGCAGCTGAATACCAGTATTTTACATGGAGCGACTGCCTATCAGACCTCCACAACCCAGTTACTGGGTAATACGATACCCCTTGGTAAGACTGGTTGTCAGACTTTCGGGATTCTGACTACCCGTAAAGACTGTCAAAGATGACAGCCGGGATCAACGGCTTAACGTGCTTTCCGAGGCACGGAGGGGTTTCGGTATGTAACGATGGTCACCCATCCACAGACCAACCGCGGCAAGCGTAGCTGACCGATCGACCTGTGCGGCTGTTATTATTTACCCACGGGCCCCTCAGCTCAGTTTTATTATTAGTATAGATAGATAATTTTGATGTTTCCTCCCTAAGGTAGTTAGTTGTTTCAAATGGTTAGTTAACGTATATACGTACGACAAATAATAACGAGTACGTAATCGTAATTATTTGACGTTGGTCAAGGCCATTATTTTGTAATTGTAATTTGAAACAACGCCGTTTTTGGTTTGACGATAATTGGCGCCATTTTTGACGTATATGCGTACGTCAAGTATCTGCCTAACTCACCGTCCGCTCAGGACCAGGCCCGTGCCGGACGGCGCGTATGTGTTCCACGCGCGCCTCAAAGAGATGTCAGCACAAGTGACGGGGCCCGATAGGGCCGAAGCCTGCCAGGGTAGCGGGATCGTCCGAAAGGGTTACCGCTGCCCTGGAACATAAAGGGCTAAGGAAGGAACACGGGTGGGTTTTAGTCAGTAAGAGTCTGACACTCCTTTCTGCTCCGCCCAGAGCGAGAGGGGTCATTTGATGATTTCACATCCTGAAAAAAAAAAAAAAAAGTATCTGCCTAAGGAGAAATAACTGTTTGTCTACAAACCAGTGATATTACGTTGATACCTACCTATACGTTGATTACTTTATTACGTTGATATACCTACTTCAACGTAACTAACTCGCCTCACCTTTCAATGTTTACCTATGAGTAAATTAATGTTACAACTTAAGTGCAATACCTTTTTACTTTTTTTTTGTCTAAGATGATTATAATAAAATTAATTTGGTCTAGCCCATTTTTGTCCCACTACGGCACGGGTCTTTAGACAGACTAAAAAAAGCCTTCGAATAACGTAAATAAACATAGATTATTATGTTTACTAATGTCAGTGTGTATGTAAAACATAGTATTTTAACTTGTATGCGCATATACGTTGTATATTGTATATAAGTAATATTAATTAGGTGTATATATACTATATATAAATATAGTAGGTATATATATAATTATATTATATATACAGTATATTAATATAGTAGGAATACATATTTATTTATTATAATAATAGCTATTATTATAGGTAAGTATTTTAATTGCAGTTTTGTTTTGTATCCACAGAGGAGAACCATGCAGCTATACGTCCACCGATATGCGGATTCAGGAGACGTAGAACATCTTCGAAGTAGGCCAAAACCAAAGGCAAATTCATCGGCTTGACACCACGACATCGTGGCAAGGCACGAGGCTGATCCCATCTTGTCCACCCGCGTAACATTAAGAGCGCGTATAAAGCAAAATTACCAATCTTATATTTGATTTTACATGAAAAATTTCGGATCAACTCTTAAAATAAAAATGTATGAATAACTACATGATTTTTCCGAGGGTTCACTTTGATCAAAAATATGAAATAATAACATTTCCTCGATAGAAAAAAATCACGAAGTAACCTCTAATTCTCATATTTTTCCGTTTTGTACTCAATACGGTAATTAATGCCTATTGCGACAAAAAATTGATAATTAATTATATTTATACAAGAGTAAAGGCTTTGCTTAGGCATTTTATGTAATTCCTTTTAGTTTTGAATTTATTACGATATCTTTAGGCGCGCTCTTAACAGCACACAATGTGTGCTTGCAAACTATGAGAAATCACCTACATTCAGCTGGTTTACGTTGCAGCAAGCCAACGCGGAAGATTTTGCTGTCCACTGCGCACTGACAAAACCGACTACAGTTTGCCTCGCAAACTGAAGTCGGTTTTGTCAGTGCGCATACATTAATTCATACATTAATTTTGATTGGGAAAACAATGTGGTGATAGAAAACGAAGGTTTGCCGACTCATTATTAGTCGAATTTATTTTTATTAGTAGACGACTATGAATCTTATTTTTATGCAAATAATGTTCATATTTGTTAAGCGAATGTGAACAAATACAAACCTTAGCATTATTTAGGTATGCCGCCGTAATCCTCTTTAAATTTTTAGACAACAACTCCTATTATTGAAAGTCTGGTGAAGTGATGTTATTGTTATGCAGTTAGAAGTTGTCATAATTTTTTACTACCTATCTAACATGTTGATAAACTTCACCTCTAATTTTTTTTTTCAATTTATATACCAACCTACTTTGACAAACTATTTACGTCCATCCTTAACCAACAAAAAACTTTGTCTTTGTCAAAAAAACTGATAAACAACAGTGTTTTACTCATTCGAACGGCTAGTATGAATAGCTAAAGAATATTCATGTTTAAAACCAGAATCATTATTTTGGCAACACAACTTTTTTTTGCTAACATACAGCCCACACCAAATTGAACCTTAAAACAACCACTGTAAGGAAGGAACATATTGGAAGAAACGAGACGGATAAGCTCGCTCATTCCAACCAATACCAATATTTATCTAATAAAAAAATGAAATGATTTTATTGGTTTTATTTAATTAACTTTCTACTTTTTTGCTTGAGTGATTTTTTGACCACAAAATCAACTTAATAGAAAACAAAAAGCAGCAAAACAAAATTCCTCGGTTGGGATCGAACTCACGTCGTCTAGCTTACATCAGTAGCTATCGCAGGCGCTTACACCAATTTGCTATGCGAACCTTGTTATATTTATTAGACTAAAATATGGGCTCATATTCCTTCATTGTGAACCCGTTTATTTTATCTTTAACCGCGTGTGTATATTACGTATACCCACATAATCATAATAACTGTTACCGATGTATGCGCGATGTAAACTAATTAACTGTACCCCGTGTACATGAGTCATTTACATTCATGTACATTATTACTTTTTCAAGGAATGCCTGTGTCGGTAATATAAATATTTCATTTTGGCGAAGCGGGTTATTTTTCGCGAACCAATTTGTATGGATTACTTACTGATAAAACGTGTTAAGTAGCTTTTTCCATGAACGTAGTTTATTATCGCAAATGTTGGTAGAAGCTACCAGGAGATTATAAGTTCAAGGGCGATGGGATTTGCGGTTACTGAATAATAATCTAGAGATCATCATCTGTCTAGCCATTTTCTCAACTATGTTCCAGTCTAACCGAATGCAGCTGAGTACCAGTATTTTACATGGAACGACTGCCTAACTAACCTCCGCAACCCAGTGACTGGGTAATACGATATCTATTGGTAAGATTGGTTGTCAGACTTTCGGACTTCTGACGACCCGTAACGACTGACAGAGATCCACGAATGACAGCCAGGACCAACGGCTTAACGTGCTTTCCGAAGCACGGAGAGGTCTCGTTATGTAAAGATGGTCACCCATCCACGGACCAACCGCGGCAAGCGTAGCTTGAACTGATCGATAGGACCGTGCGGCTTTAGACATAAAAAATCCTTTTTTTCTCTTGTTGGTTGTGTTGAATTTGTCTTGTTTCTGGTGGAGTTGTATCGATGATAATACATTGAAAATACTTCCATCTACTCCATGGAAGTAGTTTATATTCGCGGACGTTGGTGGAAGCTACCAGGACATTATAAGAAAAATCAAAATCAAAAGTCATTTATTCAAATTAGGCTGAGAATCAGCACTTTTCGAACGTCAAAATTACAAAAGACAGTCCCCCAAAAACGCCCGCCCTTCACCACTAAGTTCATGGGCGATGTGATTTGCGATTACTGAATAATTTAGAGATAAAAAATCCTTTTCCTGTTGTTGCTGTGTTAAAATTGTCATGTTTCAAGTGGTGTGGTGTGTGTACCATACATCTACCAACCCGCACTGGACCCACGTCATAGATTACTGCCCACTCCCTCTCACATAGAGGAGGCCTGTGTCCCAGCTGTGGGAACGTTATATTATAGGTTGATTATGCTCATTATTATATTGTGTGTGTATTGATGTTATTATGTTGCACACTACCATCTACTCGAACTGTGCATAACATCACCACCAAGGTATGATAATATGTAAAGCTATAATGCTGAAGAGTTTGTTGTTTGAACGCGCTGTCTCTGGAACTACCAGTCGGATTTTAATTTTTTTTTTGCATTTGGTAGTCCAATTCTTGAGGATGGACATAGGCCATTTAACATCACGCTACGACCGAGCAAAAGGAAAAAAGTCAGAAAGAACGTTAGGTGAAAACGAAGTACCTAATAGAGCGGGCGGACGATGCGAAGCTATTGTATAAAAAATATTTTGTGCGTCGCAAAACCAAAAACTTTAATTTGCTTTGACTGATTTCTAGACTTAGAACTGATGTGCTATTATTCATTTTTGTAGCTCTTAGGCTTTGTGAGCACTGACAGATAGCTTGCTTAGGGCTAGAGGCTAGTGACTTCGACGAGACAATCTTCGATACACACTAGGCGATTAGCGAAGGCGCCAAGCGCGCTGTGTGACTGGGTGCGAAGATTGTAGACCGTTCCTTTCACTCCGCTACTCGTAAGGTAGGCTCCAGCTGCTAAGCAAGCCTGTCAGTGCTTATGTAGCCTAACAGTAACCTTTACGTCACTGGCAGGTTTCCAAGAATTATGGTTTTATACCCCAATTTTATGAGATCAATTCTTAACTTTTTGTTTTTCATTCAGCGAAATCCGTATTCCGGACGATGTCAAACAGCCCTAACAGCACTTGTTCTTCAGAAACTTTCATAATTTCGGTCCTATTTCGGGTTTATGGTTTAAGTTTGTGAAATAAAAACAAAGAGATTAAAATCGGCACAGGACATAAAACCTAGGCTTGGTCATAAATCCTAGGGTAGCTAGGGTTCATCGTAAAAATGTTAGTGCCGAGTAGGTGATGTTTATGACTGTCGCTTTATGAGGGGCTTATTTAATGTGGAGTGAGGTGTTGGCGTATGTGAGAATAATTAAAAAAACTTAGTGTGGTTTTTGAAAATTTGGTGTATTATGTGGTCCTGAAGAATTTTGGCTTCGGTCTTTACGAGTAAAAAGTAACATATCGAAGTCCCTCCGTGCCTCAGAAAGCACGTTAAGCTGTTGGTCCCACCTGTCGATTGTAGATCTTTGATAGTCGTTACGGGTAGTCGGAGGCCTAAAAGTCTGATAACCAGTCTCACCATTGTGTTACCCTGTAACTGGGTTGTGGAGGTCAGATAGGCAGTCGCTCCATGTAAAATACTGGTAGATATTCAGTTGCATTTGGTTAGCCTAGAAGCCGGACCCAACCACATAGACTAGGCTGATGGAGAGGGTGTAGATCTGTGCTTATTACGTAGTTTGATATTTGGAAACCCTTGTCTGGGCGGGTCTGCTGTAAATTCTACTAATATATTATTATAAACGTGAAAGTTTGTATGGATGGATGGATGGACGTTTGTTACTCTTTCACGCAAAAACTAATGAACGGATTTCGATGAAATTTGGCACACAGATGGTTTATAACCAGGATTAACATATAGGATACTTTTTATCCCGATATTCCCACGGAATTGAAACTTATGCGGGTGAAACCGCGGGGCACAGCTAGTCTTAGTATAAGAATGAACTCGGGCCGCAGCTAGTATCGAAATAGAACTCAAACATTTAATAATTGAACCTTCTAAGTATTAATAATCCTCAAAGAGCTTAGAAAATAACTTCCAAAGACTTCACAAAGAAAAAGATTGGAGTTTTCCCTTTGTACTTGGAGCTCATTATAATTTACTGTTACAAAGAAATTAAACTCATTATTTTGTGCAAAGAAAGCTAGAAGGTATGAACAACGGTTTTGTATGAAAACATTAATATAGGAAAAAAAAAAATAAGCGTTCTGTTGTCGATCTTAAAGTGAAATAAACGCTAATACAGTAATGAGAAAAAATATTGTGAGCTTTTCATCCAAATCAGTTTGGTCTCGTACTAGGCTACCAGGCAGATTAGGAGTCTTAGTTTTCGCATTAAATTCATGAATTTAATTATTTGCAGAATATGTAGGTACAATAACATAGATTTCAGGAGTCTTTTAATCTTTATTCGAAGAGTTTGCATTTATAATGGTTGAAGATTACATTAAATTGTTCTAATGTCAATCCACCAACCAGTACTGGGCCCGCGTGGTGGGTTACGACCCGCTCCCTCTCACAGAGAGGAAGGAGGTCCCAGCTGTGGGAACATAATAGGCTGATTATGCTATAATTATTATACGGTATATAATTATATAATACTAGCTGTTGCTCGCGTCTTCGTCTGCGACCCAGAATGAAAAGTAACCCATGTCCTTATCCAGGCCATGGTCTATCTGGGTGCCAAATTTCATCAAAATCCGTTCAGCCGTTTTTACATGATTGCAAACATCCAAACATATAAACTTTCACATTTTTGTTATTAGGATAACACGAATACAGCAGAATATACCTAAATCCTATTTTTCTTTCTTATTATAATAACAATAATTGTCGAAATGTTTTTCGATTAGGGCACTGGGTTAATGAGAAAATCTTAAAGCGTTGCTATTTTTGGTAAAGAATTGTAGGTAACACTTCTGTACAAGTGTGTCTTCTCATCGTATCTGACGTAGCGCTTTCAGAACATTTCACGCATTTAAAATAATGATCATTGAATTTTCCTCACAGTTTTCCTCTAACGTCTGTAGGTAGCTATTGTTAGCTAAATACTCTCAAATTTTCTGCTTGCCTGGTATAATGGCATAATATTGTACGTAAATTATTTTTTTTCTGGTATTACGTCGATCCAGTGTAAACGTAACACATTTAGGCGTAGAATGCCCGAATCTCAAAATGGAATCTGAGTTTTCAATGGACTAAGGACAGCCGGTCGATTCTGAAAAAATCTCACCGTGAAAACTCAAGTGAAGTGAGCTTGATGTGAGTGGTCAGTAGTGTCAATCTCTAGCATTATTTGGAATGACAGCTCACTCCACGCTCACTTCACCTAAGTTTTCACGGTGAGATTTTTACAGAATAGCACTACTGATTTTTCCAGCGCCAGCTAACTTTATCCGAGGAATAATATTGAATTTTTGACAGTTCTCCCATACAAAAACTGTCAGACGTCAATTTTATACCACAAATAAAAATTATCGGTTGATTATTAGGCTCGGTAGTTGATTTGAGAATTAGGGCTGATTTTTCAGCCCTAATTCTCAAATCAACTACCGAGCCTTTTCCCAACCATGTTGGGGTTGGCTAACAGGGTAACAGTCTAACCGGATGCAGCTGAAAACCAGTATTTTATATGGAGCGACTACCTATCTGACCTCCACAACCCAGTTACTGGGTAATACGATACCCCTTAGTAATTTAAGACTGGTTGTCAGACTTTCGGGCTGCTGACAACCCGTAACGACTGTCTAAGATCCACGAATGACAGCCAGGACCAACAGCTTAACGTGCTTTCCGAGGCACGGAGGGTTCTTGGTATGTGAAGATGGTCACCCATCCACGGACTAAGTGCGGCAAGCGTAGCTTAACCTGATCGATCGACTCGTGCGGCTGTTATTACTAAGCTACAAGACTAGTTGTAAAATGGTGTTTTTTAAATAAGTAATTCTATAAAGGATTAATTGCCATTTTGAGAATTGGGCATTCTGCGCTTGATTTTTTTAAAATTATTGTGTTACTCATTGTAGTGAAATAAAAGAGGGAAATTTTCGCTTGAACACGTTTTAATTTTGTAGGTAAAATAAGATAACACAAACTGATAATAAAATAGAAAAACTTAGCAAAAGACACACGACGAATATTGATATTAAAAAGGATTACTGAACGTCTTTGGTGTCCGAGCCCTATATTAAATTTTCGTGTATTATGGTTTCGCGTCATTAAGATTTGTTTGCAAACGTATCGTATCTCGTAACCAAATAAATACAAGTAAGTCTTAAATGGGATGGTTGGCACCAAGTCAATTCGTTAATAGCAGGAATAATTTAAATGACCGTTTGATCTAATTTTAAACAATGGTAGTATATCAAGTAATAGGCTCTACTAAAAATTAAACTACGAAATATATCACCCTAATTGCGTAACACACAATCAATCGGAATCGGTTTCATTTTGACAGTTCAACAACATTCATTGCGTTATTTACGTGTTGCGCAGACAAATTTTTCGAACTTATGAAGCAATGGATTAGCAATTTGCTTCAAAATTATTCAGATCACGATTGATTGTGTGTTACGCAATTAGGGTACCGGTCCTATAGGCTCCACGCTGTATAATTGAAAGACTCCTCGCTGGCCGGAATCCACCTTCCTAAACGTGCAGGCCGCGCGCAACGTGTTGTGTTGGGTTCGATTCCCAACAAGAAACTTGTAGCTCGCAATACAGGAAGCAGCCAGGGCGAATTTAGATTCACCCTACAGTCTTCGGACGAATCGAGTCTTCAAGAAATGTGACTCTCCTCGAGACAACTTTTTAATGATGTATATTTGAGTAATACAATTCGTTTTTTCGGGAACACTGCCCTTAGATCCAGTGGATGACCGCACAGAACTCGGTCGTTCAAACCGTTATAATTAACTGTTATATATTTATAGACATAATTTAATTGTGAAAGTAGAAAAATAATATATTTTACTTCCGTCGTATGTCCAAAAAATCCTTCCACTCAAAAGTCTCGCTAAGAGAAAAGACATGACACTTTTAGATTCAAAATTCAAACCAACCTGAAGAAAAAAACCTTGTTGGTTAAAAATAAGGTTGTATTTGTTATAAAAGAAGGTCGTTCTTGATAAAATTAGAATGTAGCATTTGCTATTGCTGCACCATGTTTGAAAAGTATTAAGTAGTCGGTACTCATTCAAATGCTTGTTACAGTCATATAAAGGATGGTAATTAATTTGCAGATTAGTGATAGTAATTAAAAGTATGCAGAAGCTCATGAACACAGACTTTGTCATCACATGAACGTCGAGGCAAGCATTTTATCGTGAACCGACTGCTAAACTAACCCAAAACTTACTCTATGATAGCCTGAAGATTTGGCGCAAACAAACTCCTTGACAATGGCGCCGATTCCCTTGTTCACAAACTAAACTAAATTGCATCTTTTTCTTTCTATTTCATTAAGAAAAGGGCAGAAGATAAATATTAGTTTAGTTTTATCAAATTAGTCAGAGCCTGACGTAAATTGACGTATTTTTGGTCACCATGTTTTTTTTTAATCACGTCTAAACTGTCTATGAAGTATCTTAATTTGACAGGACTAAACTAATATTTTAACTTCTGTCCTTTTCTTAATGAAATAGAAAGATAAAGATTAAATTTAGTTTAGTTTGTGAACAAGGGAATCGGCGCCATTACTGAACTAGTGCCAAGACTAACTAGGGTAAAACCTTTTGAGTTAGTTAGACTAGTACAAAGAACATGTGAAATAAGTGTCTTCCCCTTAATATAAAGTGGATAAGAAAGACGGTCGTTATTGGCCAATTTCTTAATTCCGAACACCCATTGAATCATAAAAGGCAGTCCATCTCCACCCATTTCTAGCTTCTTTCACACAAGGTACATTTCCTATTGAGATTGGATGAGAATTCCAATTCAATTACTTTAATTCCTTCCTGTGGAGTTAAGGGTGGTAGAGATGTGATTACGTTTTTACCCATCCTAAGCAGTGTCCGCCCCTGACTTCCTTCACGCATGTAGCTTAGTTTTGAGATATAAACGAGGAGCGTTTTGGAGCGAAATTATATGACTACGCTGGTTTGGAAATGACCCCGCTTTTTAAGCACCAGTGTCAATTCCAGTCATCAAGCAGGGAAGCAGTTATTATTGTCATTCAAAGAAAAACGAAATTTAGTACCAACCGGAGTAATTGCGTACACTAACAGTAGCAAAGGGTTTCATTTTGACAGTTCAATAACATTCATTGCGTTATTTCCGTTGTTGAGTAGACAAGGTTCGTAAATAATTTTATAATTACGAGAATGCCCCTCTGAGATACAGGATTATTCCTAGTTCAGGTAGAATCCAATTATTTCTTACCTGCCTCTAGTTTAAGGCCCTATTTTGAAAATATTTATGTAAATCAATTAATTTAAAATTCATTAAACGATTTAAGTTTATACTTTAAGCCTTATATTATAACGGCGTCGTGAAAATCTGTCATTTCCACCAGTATTTGACATTAAGATTGTCAAATAACGCACTGTATTAGGACTGCGGTTACTGTGTGACCGTTCACCGCTTCCTTAGGAAACAATAGCTTCATTTACACTACTAACGTTGAAACAATGAACGTACTTTCAGTATTAATCTATAAAGCGTTAAAAAGAACATACATACATAATCAGCCTATAACGTTCCCACTGCTGGGACACAGGCCTCCTCTCAGTGAGAGGGAGTGGGCCGTAATCCACCACGCGGGCCCAGTGCATGTTGGTAAATGTCACATGTCTTCGAATTTTTGGTCCTAGGACATGCCGGTTTCCTCACGACCGCCTTTATCGTTTTAAGAGCAGTGGTGATGGAATAATTTACACAAAGTAAAGCGTCTGTCTGAGTCTGGGAAGACCTACAAAAATAGAGCATATCGTGATGAAATCACGACAAAATAGTCTCAAAGTAACGATATAATTATTGTTTCCCTTGTTTAAATAGGCCTTTGTCCAGCTGTGAGATAAATTCAGACTAGTTCTGACTAGCGCTGTTTTTTATGATGATACTGAACATTACACAACGCCTTTTTTGTTTTAACTACGCTTTCCTCTTCCTACTTGTACCACACCCCATCCCTACGAACTTACCGATGCTTCACACGTGCTCACGAGTTTCGTAAGAACGTATAGTAAGGCATACGTGACTCTCCTGCATAACTGCTTCCCTGGTAACCGTTCCACGGCTCTCCTGTTTACGACAAGCAATTTATTTCGAATGTTGCAATTGATAAAGGACGGATGTGGTGGTGGTGTTTCACACTGCTTCGAGTTTTTGTGCGCCTAGTACTTTACTCGTATTTTTACTTGCGAAATAGTGTGATTTATCCTTTATTTTATTTTTCCTTTCACCATTTTGAGTTCTTGCGGGGCCCGCAGTGATAAGGCAGATTATGAGCGAAATGATACGGATTATGATTTAAAGATTAAACATTTCAAGATTTAGAACTGATTACGGGATCAAAGGCCGCTAGTTTTTGTTTTATCATCGTTCGATATCGGTACCCAACTGCACGTCTGTGGAGTTTCACCGGTCAATTTAATTTGATCTGGCAACATTATTATGACAGCCACAGGGTAAGGGATAATGATCGCTCCAGTCATGACTTTGAAAAACGAATAACGTAAACATTCTTTGCCGAACTGTGATTTTTTATAAAAAACCAGTTAGTGTAAATTCTCTCATACACACTGCATTTGCGATTTATTTGCCAATAATGTAAACAAATATGAAGGAAAAATAACTTTAATTCCTACACAATAAAGTTCAGTTGAAGCTACAAATTCATACATTTTTATAACGTTTGAATAGTGCTAAGTCACTGAAATCAACTTAATTAATATTACAATAAAGTTGATATTTGTTTAACTTGAAATAACATCAATTTGAAATATTAGTTTGAATAGATATCCAGAAGATCCAACAGATATCCTATTACTTAATATGGCAATTCATTGAAAGGTTATACATAGTTAAATTATGTACAGACGCAGGCATATCAAGCTACTACAATCTGTCAAATTTCTTTAATAGATTTTCAACTTTATCACTAAAGCATTAAGGTTCAAGGTTTATTGGGAAAATTTGACAGTTTCGGGTAGCTTGACATCAGCTGGCTATACATGTGTACCTAACAACATTTCGATTGATCGATTTCCATATACAGAGGCATTTCAACATGTTTACAGTCTAGCTAGATATTGCGAAGTTAATTAACTGAACGACGGTGTAAAAACCTTTTTGTATAGAAGAGAAAGTAATTTATTTTTTATTAATGGGTGTGTTGTTCGGGTCTAGATTAATTAACGTTCTTGTAAATCTAGATAAATTAACATTTCGTCAGTTAGTGGAAAATCTAATCGAATATAAGTAAGATACCCCGTCGTTTTTGGGTCGGGGGTTAATAGTAGTCTATAATCTGTACAACATAAATATTGGGTTAAAGTATGAAATTGCCGATTTGTACTGAAAAATTGAAATTCGTTTTCTTTTTTAATTTAACATATTTATTTTATCAAAATAATAACCATTATTATCTATACATTGTTGTCATCTAATATGAAGGTCCTTTATGCCTTTGCGATAGAACTCTCGTGATCTAGATTCGACAAACTGTGTGAAAGCATTTTGGACTGCCTCCTGAGAAGAAAACTTTTTATCACCAAGAAAATTGTCCAAATCACGAAAAAAATGGTAGTCCGTTGGAGCAAGGTCTGACAAATGGTTTCTAATAGCAGTTCATGTAAAGTTAAAACGGTTTCTCGTGCTGTATGAAGTCTCGCATTATCATGGAGCAATAACGGTGAAGATCGATTCATGCGTCGGGGCTGTTTCACTGCTAATTTTGCTATTATTGTTCGGAGTTCGGCACAGTAGACATCTGCCGTTATTGCTTGACCAGATCGGAGAAAGCTATAGTGAATAACACCATGCTGAAACCACCAAACAGTTACCATTACCTTTTTATTGGTAAGCTTTGCTTTAGGACACTGTTGCGGCGTTTGACCTGGGGTCAGCCATTGCATTTTTCGCTTACGGTTATCGTAAAGAATCCACTTTTCATCACATGTCACAATTCGATCCAATATTCCTTCATTTCTCTATCGATTCAACAAGGCAACACAAGTTTCCACCATCTTTTTCAATTCATTGTTATATGTGGGTGGTCTTCCACGTGGTTCATTCTTCAAATCAAAGTTTCCATCACGAAAGCGTTTAAACTAAAATCGCACGGTGCGTTCATTAGCAGTCCCCTCTCCAAACGCAACATTGATATTGCTAGCTGTTTCTGCCGCGTTTAGTTCCGCGTCGGAACTCGTATTCAAAAATAACTCGAATTTTCGAAGTATCCATCTTTCTTGTCTAAGCTGAATAAAAAAAACAACTGAAAGTCGATGATCGAATGTTGCACATTTTTAAAAGAAGAACTTCATAGGTACCATGTGAAAAAAGTTTCACTCAAGAATCTCAAACCATGAAGATTCTATGTCAATTCGAAGTACTTATTACAATAAAACGGCAATTTCATACTTTAACCCCTATTATTACAGATGCGAGTGTAGAAATTTTACAAAGGGTGACACAATGGGCGGTCTTATCGCTAAAAGTGATCTTTTAAGACGTTTGGTTGGATTCAGAGAGAAAGGAGAGACAATACTGATTTACATATTATTATATACAATAAATACATACATACACAAAACATATGATGCTTATCTAATTCTTGTAACCAAATGTCCTTGGTTTTTTTTTTTGTTGGGAATTCATCATATGACATTTCCCGCTCTGGGCGGAGCGTCAGACTTTTACTGACTAAAACCCACCCGTGTTCCTTCAGTTGCCACGGTATCTCTTTCGAACAACCCGCGGCCCTGGCAGATGTCTTTGGGTCCCATGTAATTGAGTTTTGCTCAAAATAATGACATTTTATGTCAAAGAAACCAGCGGGGTAATTGCATTACTTACAATGGAAACTCATTTTATCAATCCAACACCATTCATATCGTTATTTACGTTGTCGAACATACGATTTTTTTATATATATGTAGTATTTTTGAATATATGTAGCAATTACCAATTTCCTTTAAAATGTTTCGGATTGGGATTGAAAGTGTGTTACGCTATTTCAATGTATGTGGCAAAACGGAACTGACTGACCAGGAAATAAATGATACACAAAAATAATGGCAAATTTTATCGAATAAACATTTTTGAATAGCTACATCTTCCTGGAATTTATAAGAGTTCTTTTACACATATAATACAAGTACGCTGGACTAATTTTGTGTTTACTACGAGATATTTAGAACATTTTTGCCCTGAGAGTATTCGCATTTTGTAAAACTCGCTATCAAAAATATTAGTTACACGGACACTCACGTTGCTGTCAGCGCCAAAATGGCGAAAATGTCTTTATTTTGTCATCGATGGTATGAAGTCCAGCATACTTGTTTACGAAGTATTATAATAGGTCAGTGTTTTACAAAAATATTACTATTCTCCACAGCTACAGAACATAAGAAAACAAAAGAGTGTGGAGCCAGTCGCTCAAGCCGCTAAGTTAACAGTTTATGTGTTAAGTGTGCTCTCGACATCTACGGTGGGGACATAGTCACGGGCGGAGCGATCGAAGAAGTAATAAATAAATAAACATTTGTTTCAGAATCACTTCCATATTTGTTAATAACAATGTAAACTTAGAAACTAGTGTTAGTAACATTTATTCTCAATATATTTATTGCTTTCACATGTGAACTTAGGTGGTAGGTTTTGCAGAAGATGATTGTGGACCCTGTCGGGCACAGCAAAAGTAGGGTATTCTTAACTGCGTGAGGCACGCCGATACTGGGGAATGTCTACTTGACTGCGTGCAGTCGTATCCACAAGATCGGAGAGCCCCACCTATCAGCCAACGTTCTAAGGATGGTGATGGGGCCGGCGCAAACACGGCGTAGCAGAGATAAGTCCCGAATTGACAGGTGAAATGTATGGAGTGGCAGGACTTTGCGACCGAATTCGGTCGTAAAGCGATCGCTATAAATGTCGAGACTGCTGGGGCAGGACCAGCAGCTTAACGTGCTTTCCGAGACACGTAGGGTTTTCGGTATATATTTAATGGATGGTCACTCATCCACTAACCCACCGCGGCAAGCGTAGCTTAACCTGATCTACCGACCCGTGCGGTTGTTGTTACTTAGCCACAGGTTCCTCTCAAGTTTTTCCATAAACAATAGTAAAAAAAATCTTAACCTAATTTAATTTTCTTCGCTGTCCCACTAAGTTCACACCCTAACTCTTAACCCTTGCTAAGTGCTGACTCCAATAAGTGGATAGCGAGCAAACTGTACAGTTTAACTATTAAATGCTTTATGTTTTAGAATAAACTAGATTACTGAAGTATTAGGGAGTTAGAGTGGCTGTTCTGACATGCTAACGATCGATCGTTACCGTAGTTAGTTGTTGTTATTGTTAGATATAGGTTGTCCATTATGCAAACCGTTTTTTGACAGATAGAACTAGTGATTGCAGCAACACACAATACATTGATTAATACACGTCCGGTATTATAATGTCTGTGAGAAGCCATTAATAAGATAATTCAATAAGATAAGGCAGTTTAAATGTTTATTTTATTACGCAGCAGGTCAAGCTACCCGAAACTGTCAAATTTTCCCAATCAACTTTGAACCCTAATGCTTTAGCGATAAAGTTGAAAATCTATTAAAGAAATTTGACAGATTGTAGTAGCTTGATGTGCTGGCGACTGTACTTAAACTTTTACGTAATCTGGAATATGTACGTTCTAAGGACAGCTGTCACAAAAACGGTTAACCCTAATGGACAGGGTGTGTTTTTTTTCTTTTATCCAGGCCTTATATAAGTTATCGTAAGCATACGCCTATAATGTTCCCACTGCTGGGACACAGGCCTCCTCTCAGTGAGAGGAAGTAGGCCGTAATCTACTACGCGGGCCTAGTGCGAGTTGGTAGTTGTTACATGCCTTCGATTTTTTTCCAATTGAAATAAAGTTATAATTAGGGTAGGATGATAATAATCATACTGTGAAAATAAGGCATGAATTTAAGCAAACCTGTAATAATTATATTGATAGGGTCCTAAAAATACTTAATAGCCACAAACTGCGACCAACTTGGATCGGCTCGGCTCGTGCGCGGTTAGTCACAGTTCTAATCTAACCTAACCAGTTTGGTCGGGGTGCCCTAGTTACTGCGACCACCTGTGAGGAAAGGCAAGAAAGTTAACAAGAGGCTCATTTATTAAAATGCGTACATCATTAGAAGGTTAATAAGTTTTAAGAGGACAAGTTAAATATTTCCCTAAAAATAATTATTTACGGTACAGAAAATAATGCATATTTTCGTCTAACCAACATCTTTTTATAAAAGCCTCAGAAGGATACTATCCATTTTTGAATTGCAAAATGTTTACCGGTATTCTAACAGTAGCTTATCTCAGTTCAATGAAATACCACCAAAACCATCATTGGAATACAAGGATGCCTGTTTCAGAATCAGATTCGTAAGGCACTCTCTATCTTAGGGAAAAAACATATCAAATCAAAAGACATTTAGAAAACTATGCTGAGAATCGGCACTTTTTGACTGTCAAAATTACATAAGATATAATCCCCCAAAACGCGCACCCTTCACTACATTCTAGTGTTTTAACTGGGATGAAGAAGTGGCGCAACAAACTCCACAGCAGCACAACTGTCTGTACAGTCATAAGAACTAGATCTGATTCTCCTATTGAGATCGGGTTTCTTATTTTTCTACTAATAATGGTTATCATAATACCTACTTACCAAACGTATTTGAGAAAGCAATGAAATCTTATTATAACACAAGGGAGTAATAACACAGTTAAGTCCCAGACAGCGTTAATAGAATAATAAAATGTAATGAAGCTCTAACTACGGCGAAACAGTACTAACTTAATACAGACTTAAGCCCCACATGGGCAATATCATTACATTATTGAAACAAATACTAAACTGTATTTAGGATTAGATATTTTCTATACCCTGTCCGTTACGTAAACCGTTTTTTGACACATGGAACTAGTGATTGCAGCAACACACAATACATTGATTGATACACGTACGGTATTCTAATATACGTAAGAAGCCATAAATAAGACAATTCAATAAGATAAGGAAGTTTATATATTTATAAGAAATCCGTAAATAAACTCAATTGCGTTTCTGTAAATAAAGAAACAACATTCAAAGCTTATAATTTCACGAATATCGTCTCCTTTTAATCTTCAGGTATTTTTCCTAACATAATAGTTTGCACAACATGACACCACACTGACATCTCTCTTCCTGTCAGTCAGTCATTCATTTCTAAATTCAAATCAATGAAATGATAGGTATGTAAGGAGGTAATCATTTCATTACATATTTATTTTATTACGCATTTTAAAGTTAATTTTTACGTAATCTGGAAAATGTACTTTCAAAGACAGCTGTCAAAAAACGGTTTACCTAATGGGCAGCGTATACGACCCAGTAGCTTGGTTGTAGAGGTCAGATAGGTAGTCGCTCCATGTAAAATACTGAGATTAAACAGCATCAGCCTAATCTGTGTGGTTCTTTCCTCAAAAGACCATTTCAAACCCCAACCTACATGGTCTTCACATAATGTGACCAAGATTATGTCTGGACTTTAAAAGAGATTGTCAGAGACAGGAAACGCCGACCTCATCTAGTTTTAAAATATGATTGACGTGTAAGTGTTTGTGCAAACCTACTTTCAGAAATAAAATCATTTATAATCAAGTTAGACTAGAAACCGACTCTAACGTACTTGGAAAAGGGTAGGCAGATGACGATTTACTGAAGCTGTCTCGTTGTAAGGAAACAAACTAGTTATTAGGTTAATCCAATACATTTATCTCAGTACCTAGCAGCCCGGAGTTGGGAACTGTGCTTCTTCAACGACAATAGCATCAGCTTATAATGTTTCCACCGCTGTTACACCAGGCCTCCTCTCTCCAAGAGGGAGTGAGTTGTAATCTGCAACGCGGGCACAGTGCAGGCTGCTCGATGTCACATGTCTTCGAATTTTGCTTCTAGACATGCTTGTCACGATGTTTCCTTCACCGTTTTGAAAGCAGTGGCGATGAAATTATTTACACAAATCAAATCGCCTGGCCGGGTTCGAACCCACCTATAACTAGCAAGTAACAATGAAATTGAGACAGCAAAATGTGCAAGTGTACCTTCTGCCTATTCCTCCGAGGAATACAGGTGTGGAGTTATGCTTAGGTAAGGAAAAGTTACTGCCGCCTAGCATATCGGTAAAGTACTGTTTTGCATCATGTAAGAGAGTTTCATATTTCAATGAGTAGATCCTCTTGTAACTTACACGAAAGGCTCGCTAAGGTTTCCGTAGTTCATCATAGTAGGAGCTCTACCGATGTTATGGTGTCCTGGTAAGTAACTGTTAGTTATTACCTATATTGATATATTAATGCTAGCTAGTAAATGTTATAGCATGTATTTTTAATAGCAGTCTGTCTGTATTTCTGTCGAGTATGAGTTAGACTCAACATCTGCCTAGCCTTTTCCCAAACTCGCCTTGTCAGCTTCCAGTCTAACCGGATGCAGCTGAATACCAGTATTTTAGATGGAGCGGAGGGAGGGAGAGGGACCTCAACAACTCAGTTACTGGGTAATACGATACCCCTTGGTAATACTGGTTGTCAGACTTTCGGGCTTCTGACGACCCGTAAGGACTGTCAAAGAGCCACGAATGACAGCCGGGATCAACAGCTTAAATTTTGTTATTATTATGCCTAAATATTTTATGTAAACGTGAAGCTCTCATTTATTGTTAACCATTTAATATTACATATTGTTGTTAATTTAATTTGTATTTTAATTTAATTTGTAATTTAATTTAATGTGGTTTTATTTGGAATTTAATTTAATTTGATTTTATTTGTAATTTATTTTAATTAAATAAATTTCTATTTGCATGCCGCTGTGTCGGCGAGACATGATGATCCTTAACTACTTTATTACATCTTTGTACCGTGTTTCTGGCAAATAAACGAATTATTATTATTATGTCGTTTATTTATTTAATTTTCTTATTTTATTACATTTTTAAATATTATTATAAAAAAAAACATTTAAAAATATAAAAAAATAGTGATCCACCGGTGTCGGGAGCAGGGTCCAAGCTACCGGTGGTTAGGGCTCCAGAGACAGAAACCTCCTCACAATGCGAGCTGTATCGAGGAGTACTGCCTTCTGAATCAGGCCCTTGATCCAACCGCCTAACGAGAGCCTCGATAGATGTTGATCGAGGCTTTCGGCCATCAGGCCATTGGCCGATACGACAATCGGCACAATGACAGTCGAGCTCACATTCCACATGTCAACAACCTCGTGTGCTAAGTCAAGATATTTGATTTGTTTATCTTTCTCAGCTTTCACGAGGTTCCCGTCATGCGGAATGGTGACATCGACAATCATTGCGCGGCGCACTAATCGATCTATCACCACTATATCTGGTTTGTTGGCGACAACAGTCCTGTCAGTGATGATAGACCGATCCCAGTACAACGTGACATGGTCATTTTCGAGAACTGGGTCGGGCACATACTTGTAATATGGTACCTCAGAGTCGACAAGTTTATATTTCAAAGCAAGTTGCTGGTGAATAATCCTGGCTACTTGGTTATGCCTGTGCAAGTACTCGCTATTAGCTAGACGAGAACAACCAGAGATAATAAGTCTGATGGACTCACCCGGACGGTGGCATGCCCGACACACGTCAACCGTCCCGTCCTTCATAATATGTCTCCGGTAGTTATTCGTCAAGATAACTTCGTCCATAATTGCACAGATGAAACCTTCAGTTTCCCCGAAGAGGTCACTAAAACGCAGCCAGGATACGGACGCTAAGAAATCTACACCAGGCTCATGAAGAGCCCGATAGAAGCGCCCGTGAAGCTCCTTGTTTTGCCATACCTTCTTGCGGTCATCGGTAGTAAGTACTACAGGTTTGCGCCAGTTCTCTTTCGCCATGGAGAGCGGGGTGAGTCCTTTGTCCACTGCGACCACATCACGGTGCATACCCACTTCGGCTTTTAAAAAATATTCCCTGAGACTGCACACCTCGCGGTTGTGGAGGGTCTTCGCATTTAAAAAGCCTCGACCCCCACACTTCCGCGGGATATACAGTCTCATCACCGATGATCGTGGGTGATGCATCCGGTTTGCGGTCAGTAGTGTACGGACCCTTCTATCCAGGGCGTCGAGTTCAGTCTGAGTCCATTTGAGTATGCCAAAAGAGTACATCAAAACCGGCATGACCCAACCATTGAAGGCACGCACCTTATTTCCGCCCGAGAGAAGACTAATTAATACCTTCTTCAGGCGACAAAAGAAGCGCTCCTTCAACGATTGCTTCATGTCAGCATCGTTGATGCCTAACGCTTCCGACATACCCAAATACTTATAGCTTTCGGATGAGGAGAGGGACCTAAGGTGTATGGAATCTGAAAGCGGAATTCCCTCGGATTCCAGAATCTTCCCCCCCTTTACATGCATGACCGCACATTTGTCCACACCAAATTCCATCCTGATGGCCCTACTGAAAGTTTCAGTTACCTTCAGTAGCTCCATCAGATGCAATTTGTTGGGGGCAAAGAGTTTCAAATCATCCATGTAGAGGAGGTGAGATATGACCTGACCACCTCTCTTCAACCGGTAGCCTAGATCTGAATCCTCCAGCAATGTGCTTAGAGGATTCAGGGCTAAGCAGAACCAAAGAGGACTCAAACTGTCGCCCTGAAATATTCCCCGCTTAATCCATACAGGCTTATCATTCCCCTGGATCTGTCGACATCCTGGATAGCGAAGGACCGTCTTCCATTGCCCCATACATGACTCAAGGAAGGTGCGTAGAGTTGCATCTATCTTGTACAACTCCAGCACCCTCATGAGCCATGTGTGTGGCACCGAGTCGTAGGCCTTCTTATAATCTATCCAACATGTCGACATATCCTTGTGGGATCGGCGAACCTGTTGGCTAATGGCCATGTCTATGAGGAGTAGCTCCTTAGTACCGCGGGCCCCATTCCTACATCCATTTTGAGAGGCAGACATAATCGAGTTACTGTCAATGTGCGTGTTAATTTTCGCTCTCAAAATGGATGTAAGAAGTTTATAAACCGTCGACAAACACGTGATCGGTCTATAATTCTTGGGTTCCGCGGGACTACCTGACTTATGGAGCAGGTGGGTAACGCCTTTTGTTAGAAACTGTGGTAGCGACCCAGACTCTAAGGATGACTGGAACTGAGATGCCAGGCAAGTGTGTGAACTAATTAACCATTTTAACCAAAAGTTGTGCAGTCCGTCCGGTCCCGGTGATTTCCAATTCGGTAACGGACGGACTGCTCTGGCTACGTCTAATGGTGTAATTACGACAGGTTCCATTTCTGGTATAGTTCCACACACTCGCTCGACATCCCGCATCCAGCCACCCTCAGCGTGACAGACGGGCACCGACCAGATGCTGCGCCAGAATGCACTCGTGGTGGCATCATCCGGGCGGCACACGTCCGTCACGTTTTGTTCAGGTCGCTCCCAAGCTCTATATACCCACCTCTCATCGCTCTGGAACATGCGATTCTGCGTGTACCGATCAACTCGCCGCTTATACCGCCGAATACGACTCGCCCATGCACAAACTTTCTGCTTCAGGAAGTCGATGCGCTCTGTGACATTGGACATGTATTCCCGAGGGCTGATTCCAGTCCCCGAAAATGCCTGTCTCACAAAGCGCATCACTCGTGGTCGTGTATTGCCCTCCCTGAAGCAGTATAGTTTGCCGATGAGTACCCTGGCCCCATCGATACGACGCTCGATCCTGCATTGCCAGGCTGGTACGGCTGGTTTTGGTCGAGTAGCTGCGTCACAATTGGGAAACTTGACGTTAGCTAAACGACATGCCGCCACAGCCGCGCAATACAGGATCGAGTGTGTATCAACAAGATCCTCGCTGCTCTCGAATAAATTCTTGAGCTGCGAGTCCAAGGCACACACCAGCGCCCTATTTTTTTTGTGCATAGGTAGCCGTGGTATTCGGGGTCTAAGTTCGGTTGGAGTGGACCTATACTCGCAAAGCGCATCCTCCAGTGCGCTCCTCAGTCGGTCGTTGCACTGGCTACTTACTGTGTCAACCCTATCATCATCTTCTTCAACATGATTGGACCGCGGCGGGATGGCATCAGTAGTTAACGCTTGTGCCGCGGTTTGTATCAGAGTCGAGACGATTTGGTTGCTCAGTACCTCTGAGCGCAGCCTATCAAGTGCGATATCGTCCAACCTGTGATTACGTTGGATGACCCGCACCTGATCCGACAGTCGTTGGGCCGAGACGTTGACGGTTGGTTCCAGATCCTGGAACAGAGACAGCATCCTATCACGGTACGCAGTGAGGTTAGTTCCCCCCTCTGTAGACCTGTAGTATGCGCGCATGACGTTCTCGTTCATAGACTGAGTCCATCTCATGCGCTGCACACAACCACCGGCAGCGGGGACCCGGCTCGGGGCCGGATGGCCCCTAAGTCCCAAGCTCCTCGGTGGCCGGCCTCTCCCCTGCCGACGTACAGGTGTAGGCGACGTCGGCGGGGAAAAATATTCGTCGCTCGAGCTCGACGCAACTGCTACGGCCGGTGTCACAGCACTCTCGATGGGGCTAGGTTCCGGCGGCGGCGGGGCGGGGCTGAGCGACGAATCCGGAGGTGGTAGGTGTGCGCGGCGAGCTGCTGATCTCGTCAACATCTTCATCGTTCAATTTTGTTCATCGTTTTCATGTTTTATCGGAGGTGACATGACAGATGTCACCTCCGGTTCGGCAGTTTTTGACGAAAGTTGTTATCGTCGTGCATTTTATTTGTATAAAATTATGTTTTTATAATTTTTATTTTGCCTGTTAGGGTTTCACGGAATATATAAATATAAAACTGGTTTTAAAAATTATGTATTAGAAAATTGTAAGGAGATGACACAAAAGACGTTGACGTTGACTATATTATTATTATTATTAACGTGCTTTCCGAGGCATGGGGGGTCTTGGTATAGAAAGATGGTCACCCATCCACGGACCAACCGCGGCATGCGTAGCTGAACCTGATCGATCGACCCGTGCGGCTATTATTACTTAGCCACAAGCCCCTGTCGTCTATTAATTAATATTCTCGTTTTCTATTTCGTTTATTATTTAATATTATTTCATGATCTAATCTTATTCGAAAGTTTTTAGTAGTCCAACCTTTGACATTGTTTTTTTTTAATTCTTTCTATTTCTTTCTTGTTTATTAGTAAGTAGAGCAATAAGTTCTAAAAAGGCCCTTGTAAGTTTTTTCCCTCCCAATTAAACCTACGAATACGTACTGAAATATCTGGTATGAAATACAAGCGACTTCCAAAAAAAAAAAATCACTATAGAGTGAAAAATAACTTTAATTTGGGAGGTCGGTGTCGTTGGTTACGCATTTTCGTTTTTTGACACCGACTTCCGAAATAACAGTTATTTTTCAGTTTTTAGTTGTAACCTACCCCACAAATATTCGTATAACACTACTTGCAATGTCAGTGACAGAAAGTTATTAAAACATCATCAATATAAACTAAGTGGAAAAAAATCTTATTATTGAAGTTAACTCAAAAACTACCCAAGTAGAGTTAATAAAATTTATATGGGATCACCCCTGAGGCATAACTTATCCATTAAAAAAAGAATTTTGCAAATTCGTCTACATAAGACGGAGTTATCCCTGATCATATATTAAAAAAATATATATACTCGTAAACATCCAAATTGAGAACCTCCTCCTTTTTTGAAGTCGGATA
Source organism: Apamea anceps (assembly GCA_951799955.1). Taxonomy (NCBI): domain Eukaryota; kingdom Metazoa; phylum Arthropoda; class Insecta; order Lepidoptera; family Noctuidae; genus Apamea; species Apamea anceps. The sequence continues at coordinate 12,230,563 of OX637520.1, forward strand.
AAAATTACGTAAAATTTATTCAATCTCCTTTCAAAACTGCCTTAGATATTATTATACCATGACGCGAAGAAAATTATCTCTCATATTAGTCGAAAAGATTTAATATGACGTGAAAATATGTCGGTCGGATTACTGAGCTGAAAAATAATTACGTCGGCACTTCGTCTCGCCAACTGATATTAATAAGAGCGTCAGTCACCTAAAAATTCTGACCCGGCAAACGTTGTTTTGCCATATAAATTATTTTTAGCTGCCCGGCGCTACTCCGTTCGCGTGGTGTCCTATACCCTAGAGGTAGGCTCTACCTACCCTACTCCTACCCTACTAGAGTGTATATATAGAGGGAGGGCAGCCATTATGCGGGCACTGACTGGACAGGTCCTCTCAATCTGTGTGGTTCTTTCCTCAAAAGACCATCTCAGACATCGACCTACATGGTCTTCATATGATCTGACCAAGATTATGTCTGGACTTTAAAAGAGACTGTGACGTCTGAGTTTGTTTCGGCCTTTCTTCTCAGACTAGTCAGATAGGAAACGCCGACCTCATCTAGTTTTAAAGTATGATTGACGTGTAAAAGTGTTTGTACAAACCTACTTACAAAATAAAATCATTTATCATTTATCATTAGCCCCCGCCCGCCGTACCAGCAAGCCTTAGCTGCGGAGGTAAGCATGGGTGCCTGCCTATCCTTTGTTACTTAAGGGTGAAGGGATTACACTTCCCGCAGAAGCAACTTTAATGTTTTGAGGTTAGGTTACAATATAATTTGCTTTTCTCAAGAACGATGCGTTACCTTAGAAAATTACTGTTGGTTATTAAGGTTGGTGGTACTGTTAATATGAAAGTTAGGTCAAATGAACATTATATAAAAAGAGCATTATACAATTTGAAAATTATATGAAATGAAAGTTATACTAAATTAAATTAGAGAAAATGAAAATTATATCAAATTCAACATTATTTTTTTCTACGCTTGACTACGAGTCTTTTAACTAAGTGTATCTTGTTTTATTTTTTTATTATTATTTTTTTTTATTTGTAACTGTGCGTTCTGTTTGTGCAGAATAAAATATTTTTCTTTTCTTTTCTTTTTTTTTTCATATAACATTAGATCATATGAAATTAGGTTAAATGTTTTTATAGCATATGAAAATTATATCATATGAAAGTCAAATGACTTAGATTAGACTATCTGTTATTTTATCAGACATTACACACCCTCGGACGAAATAGCTTCACAACACGCATGAATTCCTAGTACACGGAGGTGTATAGGTCACCGAAAATTCGCCAGTACGAGTAAGAAAGAATACAGCTTATTTGGACACAATTCGTGAAACACAAAATTAACAAAATAAAAATAATGTTTCAAACAACAATAGTGTGTGCCTCACGGCTGCGCCAAAAAGGTTTATTTCAGCATTAATGCCAGACAGATACTGTCTGACGCTGGTTTTCTAATGAACCTTTAGAGACGTTAGTTAGATATATAGGTACCTAACTTATAAGTCCCATGTAATATGGAGCGAGCCTATTGTTATTAATTAACCAGCACCCTAATTGCGTTACACACTATCAATCTTAATCTGAATAATTTTGTAGGATATTGCTAATCCAATTAATCTAATCCATTGCTTCATAATATGAAGCAATGTATTAGCAATATCCTTCAAATATGTTCGAAAAATTTGTCTATTCTGCGACGTAAATTACGCAATGAAGAAAGTCATGGGCTGCTGAAAATCTTCGAATGGAAAACCTGGATAGCATGTGAATCTGGAGATCTAACTCAACAAAATTCAGCTCATGAGATTTCAGATAGATGTAAATATACACTGCATTTTAGTAGCTATACGTAACTTGACTGCCCCGTTGGTTTCGTGGTCGCAAGCATGACTGCTGAGCGTGGGGTCTTGGGTTCGCCCCCCAGGTCGGGAACAGTGTTATTTGGTTTTCCATTGGAATTTATTTTGAAACAACACGGAATTTGTTAGCAATGATACCCAAGATACTGCTAGAGCTGGCACGCAGTCTCCATAACAGGGATGCCGCACGCTTGCGTCTGTTCGCTGGGGAGTCATCAGTTTGCGCGTCCTCAAACATACTCGAGGCACTACAGAAGCGTGGAAGCCTCAACAGCATCCAGAATGCATTGTAGTAACTGAACGCGAAGAGCATTAACAGCTTTTAACGATGCTTCTCTTCTTAGCGTGTCGATAGCAATCTAAATGGACTCGGCCCAGAATTCGGCTACATGTTTGGCGCCATCACCAGCGTCCATCAGTTCCTGTAAAGATGCTGATGCTTAGATTTTATGACATCCTCCACATTCGTCCTTTCTATATAACTTGACACAATTTTCTGAAGACAAACTTCCTCAAAACGCGTAAAAGTTTCTCACTTTTATTTCCCGCCATTCCGCGCACACGCGGCCGCCATTTTCACATTATTATCCCTTTTAGTCTTTCCCTCTTTATTCCCGAAGATTATAATAAAATAAGAACCCTTGGGAGAATAAAAGAAAATTCTTCATTGTTAGAAAAAAAGCCGCTGCGAAAGTCGTAAATGGTGGAGTTTTATCAAAACACGTTTTATCGGTATGCAAATAAAATTAGGATGTGTATGATAAAGTTTATTGAAGGAGGTTGGATGTATCATCCCATAAATATTGGTTCTCGAAAGGATGTCTGAGAGACGTTTTTATTATGCGAATATCGGCTTGGGCGAGAACAACGTTCTTTTTGATCCATAAATTCTCCAAGCCACAGTAAAACTAAAATCCACCGAATAAGCACTTGCTTTGCAGAAGAGAGCAGTGGTGGCCCGTGGCCCGGCCGAGTTGTGGGTTCGAACCCAAGCAGGCACTTTACTTTGTGTAAATTAAATTATTTCATCATCACTGCTCTTAAAACGGTTAGGAAAACATCGTGAGGAAACCGGCATGTCCTAGAACCAAATATTTGAAGACATGTGACATCTACCGCACTGGGCCCGCGTGGTAGATTACAGCCCACTCTCCCTCTCACAGAGAGGCGGCCTGTATCCCAGCAGTGGGAACATTATGATTTGCCCTGGGTTATTTAAGATTTTCTGTAGTCTCGGTGTCCTCTAAAAAGTGCTGATCTGAAGGCCAATTGTCGTACTTAAAAAACATTCAAATTCAAGTCGCAATCTCATCTCAGCGACAATAAATGTCAAACACTTGTCAAAAATGTATGTAAATTGATTGCATTTTCGACAGGTTGAGACTGAAATTAGAACTGCGAACTTTCTTAAAAATACGGGAATTGCTCCTCTGGCCCACAGTCCACTCCTTCTCAAAGAGAGGAGGCCTGTGTCCCAGTCCCTGTTTAATTTTCTAGACTCGGAAATCTCAAGTAATGGATGGTCACCCATCCACGAACCGACCTCGGCAAGCGTAGCTTAACCTTCGATCGACACGAACGGCTGTTACCATTTAACTTTATGTGTACATTTTACTAACTTCCAATACTTCATTTTTAGAGTTCAAAATATTCTTCAGCTTTTCAAGGGCTCTGAATAAAACCCATTTTTTTATATTTTCTTTTCAACACCCCTTACAATGTCATGTTATCTTGAAGGTACAAACAGACGCGTGAGTTTACGGCAGTCATTACTGCGTCGTAAAAACATTGCGACTTTTATGGTTCTTATGACTTACATGGGGTAATGAATGGAGTGCTAACCTGCTCCATAGAGACAGCCATAGTAAATCATCTGCCTACCCAACAATGTTGGGGTCAGCTTCCAGAGTAACCAGCACCCTAATTGCGTAATACATTTTCTTTCGAAATCCAAAGGATTTTGTAATAAATTCCTAATGAATTGCTTCATATGTTTGAAAAATTCGTCTGCTCGACAACGTAAATAACGCAATGAATGTTGGCATTGCAATTGTTAGTGTGTTACGCAATTACTTTGCTAGGACGACCATCTCGCTGGGATTGAAGTAGAGTTTTTTTTTATCATGAGAACGTAGAAATTTAATGTTTTTATATATACTCTGCGTTGTAGAAACTTCAAAGTACCTACGCATTAATTTTTTTTAAAGAATGATAGCTGCTTATATAACTCTAAAGTAGGAGTACCGAGTCCAATATCTACCGAATCCGAGGCAGCGCTGTGAGAAAGGGTTTATCAGCACATTAGCGCTCCATGTTTTCTTACTCCATTTTCATGCGCCATGGGGCGTGTCACGGAGATTTGTGACATTTACAAAATATCAGTATAAGAACAAAATAATGTATTTGTTATTTTACGGTTTTTTGTTATCACCAATATAACAAAAAGCCGTGGGTTCTTAAAAAGAAAGAAAAAATTACCAGCCTGGCTGTAAATCAACCTAGCCGGATGTATTTAAATATTTTCACCACGACATCAGCCATTCCCCCCATTTTTTTGAGGTATATAATAATTATTTAAGTAATATACAGGGTGGCAAGGACATCGACGCGCAACTGTAACCATGGATTCAGCACATGAGTTTAGACCCCATAGCGTCGAAATTTTTCGTCGGTTATTAAAAAAAAAAATATTGCTGTTCCATACATTTTGACCTCCTATGGAACAGAAGATTTTTTGTTTTGAACTGCCAGAATGTAAGCCATTGCTACTGTTAGTGTATTATAAAATTACCCAATACGCTGATGTCCAAACATACCGTAGTATTAATATTCTTAGCAGCCTGAAGGTTTATATGTTACTGAAAATATTGTAATACAAGAAGGTCCGAATAACCCGGAACCTGATAGGTATTTATCAAATTATTCCGTGTTTGCCTATTCGGAGAGCAGCGAACTGTTAAATGGAGGCAAACGTGCGTAAAACTACGTTAGATAAATATTATTCTGCGAATGGGAATCAAATATACAGTGGGTAATATTACAGAGGGAATATTATATTTTAAGAGTATGTTATTGGTAAACGTGTATTTCTCGAAACGGATGAATTGTTGGAACTAGGTAGTCATATGACATATTCAGTACATTTTGACTGAGCAGATATTGCATGAGATATATGTGAGCAGATGTGGCCCAGTGCTAACAGCCGCGGCATACGAGTTTGTAGGTTGTAGGCTCGAAGACGCCCTGATAGGCGCTTTACTTTGTGTAAATTATTTCATCACTACTGCTGTCCTAGAACCAAAAATTCGTAGTTATCGACAGCTGGTGGTATACCAGCGGTCGGTTTGACCTCAAAAAAGATCATCAATATTTTTTTTTTTCTTCAAGTCTGCCGAGTTTCGCTAGCTAGTTTAAATTGACCCTGTATATCTTTTCGTTGGACATAAATTGAGGAAAACACACACACCATACATATTTGATGTGTTCCCCAAATATACATACGTTCCCAGTCTGTTTGCACTCTTGTATTCGAGTTTGATTCAATTACTCTTTTAGTAAATTCAAACTTTCAGTTGCTACTGAAGCTGTCTGAAATTTCCTTTACGCAGTCAGAGTGGAAAAAAGTGGAGTGCATCTGCTTTGAAACCTATGTTTGCTATCAAAGTACTAGACAGACTTTTCGGAGCAAATTTTATCTCTCTGTTTTTACCTGGTGTGGTCTTTTGTGTGTTGTGTTATTTTTTGTGTGCACTAGATAAACGGTTTATGTTACTATTTAAGTCTTACAAACCGTGCAAAGTAGGGGCGGATCGCTAGTTCATCATCATCAGCCGATAGCCACTGCTGGACATAGGCCTCTCCTATAATATGTATGTATTTACAAAAAAAAAAAAAAATGTATATAAGTAGTTTATCAGCCATCTTGTTACCATAACACAAGCATTAGGTTGCTTAGCTTGGGACTAGATGGCGCTGTGTGAAATGTCCAGGGTTATTATTATTATTATTATTGCACGTCATTCAACTCGATTTTCTTTCTCATCCCGCTACTACCAGCCATCCTGAAGATCGTCGCTCCACATGGCCTGAGGGCGTCCCACCTTACGTTTACCGATTCGCAGTCTCCACTCAAGAACAAGTCTAACCCAACGGCACACAACGGATCGCTAGTTAAACAAACTAAGTATAACAAAACTATCTCCAAACGGTTGGTTAACACTTCCCTTGACCCGAGGGCTAACTTTTATATACCGAAACCAGTTAAGACAGTTGGCCAGGGGCATTACCATACAACTGGCAATACCGCCAGTCTCTACATTACCAGTCGACAACAATGCGGAGGAATTTTTCGACGCCTTATTTTAGTTTGTTAATAGTTTTAGGTGGCTAAATAATAACAGCCGCACAGGTCAATCGACCAGGTTATGCTACGTTTGCCGCGGTTGGTCTGTGGCTGGGTGACCATCTTTACATACTAAGACCCCTTCGTGCCTCGGAAAGCACGTTAACCGGTTGGTCCCGGCTGTCATTCGTGGATCTTTGACAGTCGTTACGGTTAGTCAGAAGCCCGAAAGTCTGACAATCAGTCTTACCAAGAGGTATCGTATTACCCAGTAACTGGTTTGTGGAGGTCAGATAGGCAGTCGTTCCATGTAAAATACTGTTATTCTGCTGCACCCGGTTAGACTGGAAGCCGACCTCAACATAGTTGGGAAAAGGCTAGGCAGATGATGATAGTTTTAGTTAGGTTAGGTTATTATATTTTTATTTTAATAGTTGGCTAGTTAATGTTTATATTATTTTTATCCTCTTTAATAAATAAAAATTTATAATTACTATTTATACACTTAGCAAAGTTAGTTGTCATTAAGGCAATTAATATTACCCGAAGTCAATTTAAAAAAAAACCTAGAAAGGTATAGAATAAAGATAAAAATATTCGTCTACAAAACAATGTTGTCTCAAAGCTGGCGAAACGTATCATTATTTATTTAGACGTAATATAATTGTGACAAGGCTCAGACATTGAATATTTCATGAAGAAAGGCTAGAACTTCCAGAACTTCTATTAAATATTAACAGAAAGAGTAACAAGTTGAATAAAAGCTTTCAAAAACAGAAAAATGATTTATATTATTGTCGATCCATTCTCACTTAATAACCTTTCTTAGAAAACACTATTAATTCCTCGATATTAATAATCAAAGCTTTTGACTGAAAAAACTTTCAGGGATAATTGTAGGTTATTTTAATAAACGAAATTAATGACTAAGACTTTCGGAATTCATTAAATATGTATACCCTGTCCATAAGGTAAACCGTTTTTTGACACATGGAACTAGTTATTGCAGCAACACACAATATATTGATTGATACACGTACGGTATTACAATGTCTGTAAGAAGCCATAAATAAGATAATTCAATAAGTTAGGGCAGTTTATATATTTATTTTATTACGCATTTTAAAGTTAACTTTTACGTACTCTGGAATATGTACGTTCTAAGACAGCTGTCATAAAACGGTTAACCTAATGGACAGGGATAGTTATTTCATTTACTTTCGGCAGATAGAAATTAATTGATCAACATGATAAACGAAAACAGTGATGAAATGAATACCGTACCTAATGACCTACCTACATACCTAATGAAGCACCTGGCCGCGAAGTCTTTAAAAGATACCCATAAGTATAGTTAATAATTACTCATCTCTCCAATAGCCCAATGCTTACTCTAGGATGCATATCCGGTAGGCTCTTAAATCCTTCCCTATCCTACGGGCACGTCTTTCCTAACATTACTGCGCCCCCCTCTACTCCTTGATATGCAATGGTCGCTGTAGGATCTAGTGCGAATCTTGAGGTTCATTCGATTAATCTAGTCTGGTTTAACACCGCTGGAATCTGTGCATTTCATTCATTCATTAATTACTTTCTAATCATTAAAACAAGCGAAACGCGCAGACGCGTGTCGTGTCTTGCGGGAGATACGCCAGAGTTCGACCAGCTTTACTAACAAAAAACTTAAATAAAAAATTTAAAAAACCCCCGACATAAAATAATAATGAAAATAGTATGAATGTAAAAAGACTAAAACAATTTTAAAAAAACCTATTGAAAAAATAGCCACAAATAGAACAAAAAAGGTATAAACGTGAAACCCTATGAAAAGAAAAAAATAACCTCGAAATTATGACCCTAAGTAAGTACGTATGAAATTTTTGATTAAATGTTGTCCCGTTGGGGGACCGCTCTAATTATTAGCCTAAGTTTAAAATAGCAGCGCCACACGCAGTAGCCATAGTTATACACATACACACACACCCCTGTTTGTACAGACACCCTTACGAGGACCTTGTTAGTCCTAGAACGTACCGAGGACCCTCCAAAAAACTGGTTTAAATACCTCGTTGGCTTTTTAGAATAAGATAGAAAGAGACAGGTGAATAAATCTATAGTGATGAGCTTATTGGGATAATGCTATCTCAACATTTTTCTGTATGAATTTCGGCTATCATACTGAGGACCTGAAATACACAGCAAAATGTGACCAGCGATGCACATACGAGGACTTTGTGTAAGCCAACCGAGGACCTCTTACGTAAGCCCTGCGACGTCCTTCCGAGGACGTATTTTTACACAAAATTTCTTATAGCTTGTACAAAGTGCGGACGTTGTGTTAGACTTTATATCACTAAACCGAGGACAGTTTTTCGCGTAGAATTTGTACAAACCGAGGACCTGGAAAATCTACCTACCTACAATATTTTACGTGTAAGATAATAATTATATCAATGTAAGTAAAATGTTCCGACTTCTTTCTTACACACTTTTTCTAAAATGAAGTACCAAGCGAGGACGAGTCGATGTTTTTACGTTTGCCGTTGATGTGGACCGCGAATAAGAAGGGTGTAATCACTGTGGAGGAAAGGTAATTTAATTTTATATAAACAACTTTAAAATGAGTTTATTATTATAGTATCAGATGTTGCAGCCAGGGTCGTCTCTTCATGACGGTACTCCTTAGCACTTGATAGCATCGTCTTCAAAATTGGCATACGCATTAGGTTTATCTAGTAACACTAAAATGATTACCAGTTTGTGCTGATGCTGCAGCCAGGGTCGTCTGTTCATGACGGTACTCCTTAGCACTTGATAGCATCGTCTTCAAAATTGGCATACGCATTAGGTTTATCTAGTAACACTAAAATAATTACCAGTTTGTGCTGATAGCTAGGGTTGTTTCTTCATTAGGGAGCTCCTCAATAATTGATAGCATCATCTTCAAATTTGGCATACGCATAATGTTTATCTAGTAATATCAAAACCATTACCAGTTTGTGCTGATGCTGCAGCCAGGGTCATTTCTTCATGAGAGAACTCCTCAACAGTTGATAGCATCGTCTTGAAATTTAGCATACGTGTTAGGTTTAAGTCGTAAAACTAAAATAATTACCAGTTTGTGCTGATGCTGCAGCCAGGGTCGTTTCTTTATGGGGGAATTCCTCAATAGTTGGTAGCATCGTCTTCAAATTTAGTTTACGAAAATAAAGTAAAACTAGAATTCAGGTTTAAAATGAGTAGATAAATCAGAATTCAGAAACTTCAGTTTCATGATATTCAATACAATATCAAGTTATTATTTCGTTTCTTTCAGATAAGCCGGGATAAAGAAGAGAAAACTGAAGTCTAAATTCTAGATCACAAAGATGCTGGTATTGATTATAGGCTTCTTCTGCAGTATGTGCTAAGTACCTAGGCCTGCTTAGATTATACAATATTATGATTTGCACCATAAAAAATTGTATTGGCATGAGCTGAATACGTGTGCTCTTCATAAAGAACCTAATAGAGTAAGATCCCAGGGCCACCAGACGTCACGTATTTTCTGACGAACGAAATGTTGACGATTGAGTAGTGTTAGTATGTACATACTAAGAACGCATGCCTACCTGCTAGCTTGCTGAGACGGTCAATTCTCAGGTATCAGGTAATCAAGGTACATAAAAACATTACTTACCTCACGTAAATTCTCCAAGCTGATTTTCACGTATATTTTAGGCAATATCCTTAAAAATAAGTCGCCAATACTCCCAGACACTTTCCATCGGCCGTATTGCTTTCCAGACGCTTTAAAGCTCCCAAAATAATTAGGTACTTAACTTCACGTAAATTCTGATGCTCCATTTTTATATATGTCCACCAGACAACTATTTTAAAACCCTTTACAAGAAGCCAGACCGATCCAAAGGGCCAATTATCCCCCAAACTCAATTTTAATGCCTCTGTGGGTAGGAGCGCGAGGGCATATCAATTTCAATGACAATGATAATGAAGATTAGAGGCACTACTCAGAAATGTTGAGAGATTAATATTTTTCTACTTTGTTTTTTTATGATTAATTCCCAATAAATAAATAATAAATAAATAATTTTAAAAAAATAATTGAAGTTAATTCGAATTTATCAAAACAGCTTACAGAATAAAATTCTAGAATTATTGTGGTCAAATGAGCATTTTTAACAAGTTAATCTTTAATTATTTACCTGATTTTTTAATTTTTGGCTGATTTTTTAGAAATATTAATAATTAATTGATATGAGTAAACTGTAAGAGCGTGTGAGAGAGAGAGAAGTCAATATATCCTAATACATGTCTCACTCAGTCTCATGCGCGTGGATAATGCCAACGCGCTCCTACCCACAGAGGTATTAAAATTGAGTTTAGGGGATGATTGGCCCTTGGATCGGTCTGTCTTCTTGTGAAAGGTTTTAAAATAGTTGTCTGGTGGACATATATAAAAATGGAGCATCAGAATTTACATGAAGTACCTACCTAATTATTTTGGGAGCTTTAAAGCGTCTGCAAAGCAATACGGCCGACGGAAAGTGTCTGGGAGTATTGGCGACTTATTTTTAAGGATATTGCCTAAAATATACGTGATAATCAGCTTGGAGAATTTACGTGAGGTAAGTAATGTTTTTTGTACCTTGATTACCTGATACCTGAGAATTAGTCGTCTCAGCAAGCTAGCAGGTAGGCATGCGCTCTTAGTACATACTAACACTACTCAATCATCCACATTTCGTTCGTCAGAAAATACGTGATGTCTGGTGGCCCTGGGATCTTACTCTATTAGGTTCTTTACGAAGAGCACACGTATTCAGCTCATGCCAATACAATATTGTATGGTGCAAATCATAATGTTGCATAATCTAAGCAGGCTTAGGTACTTAGTACACACTGCAGAAGAAGCCTGATTATTCCTCGTGCACCTATTAGTTACTAACGATTTGTTTAAGGATTCAGTCTACCTTCACTTTTCTCCTTCATAATTTTATTTAAATGATAGCACATAATTCGCCTTCTACACACGAGGAAAACTGTTAAAACGAGGACTAGAATACACACTGTTCGGAAAATCTAGCAAACCGAGGTCTTAAATACACATTGTCTGGAAAAGCTACCTAACCGAGGTCTTTTGTGTTAAAGTTAACACATAGGTCCTCGGATAATACAACAAACGTGAAATCAGTGTAAAGAGCCTGTGTATGAGGCGAGAGTGGCACCATCTGGTGGATACACAATATTTGTGTAAGATTATGAATTTTCTTGATCAAACCGAGGTTCAGACAACTTTTTCGTAATAAGTATATAGAAAGACTCAAAATCGCTTGCAGAATACGAATCTTTGGTCAAGTCAAACCGAGGACCCTCGAAAAGGTCCTCGCTTTGAAAAGGTCCTCGGTCGTGCCTTGTGTATTCATACGCACGTCCTCGGATGGTACTTAAAACAAACACACCCCCACACACCCCCACACACACCCACACACAGACACGTCAAACTTATAACCTATTCAAGAATCCACAGATCTAAATTCGAATATGGTTATGGAAATGTACCAGGGCAACAGAAGTTAGTGAACATGACCATTATAGCGCGTTCAATAACGTACTACTTCAAATTATGCAGTCTAACAGACGGCTACGTACGTTCGTTCAAAATATGGAGCGTTTAGACTAAACGAGTTTAGAAATGGTCTTTATTGGGCAGGCAAGTAAAGACTCGACTGCGGCGGTATGCCAGCGGGGGCCTGTGGTGTTATTCTGTAAAAATCTCACCGTGAAAACTTAGGTGAAGTGCGTTTAAAGTGAGCTGTCAATGCCTAGATTCCCTAGCGTCAAGTAGGATGACAGTTCACTTCACCTAAGATTTCACGGTGAGACTTGTACGGAATAGGTTGGCTGGACGTATACCTATTTTAACATGCATTGCCTTTGCTTGATTCTGATACGCTTAGTTATTTGCGCTTAGCAAAGAAAATCCATGAAAAAAAAAATCACGCAGTAATATTTGAAAAGAAAAACAAGAAAGGCATCACAGGATTATTATATACCTACTAACGTACATACGACTACTTGTCAGGTTCTGGAAGTTTAGTAGAAAAAAAAAAATATGTATAGGTATATGCGTCGACTTGAGAACCTCCTCCGTTTTTTTTTCGTCGGTTAATAATTCAACACTGGTGATGTAGGTCAGTTGCAGCTGCCTGCATCTGTTGTCAACTAAGTAAAACACAAAATTACAATGCCATGCTTACGGTACACTTTCTGTAAAAGAATTAGCTGCTAGTCACAAAAAAAACTAACTTAAAAATAACTTTAATTTCGGAAGTCGGTGGCAAACAACGAAAATGCGAACCCAACGACACCGACTTCCGAAATTAAAGTTATTTTTCACTTTGTAGTGTCGTTTTTGGAAGTCGGTTGTTTTTTTTTTGCAAAAAAGTTTTCTCTACGTCTAAACGCTCCCTCCCTAATAGAAACGTTCGTAACTTTAAGATAGCAAAGCGGGGTCTGACCATTCTGACCAGTCTGCTCATAACTTTCTGAACTATTTTGACTAGATTTTGTTTGTTTGTTTGTGGCAATGTTTGAAACGGTCTAGAAACTCTTGTGTTTTATTCCAGTTTTAAATACTTTGCTGTAGAATGGAAGATACAAATTTCCGCTCTCAAAATGGTGAAGGAAAACACCGTGGGGAAAGCGGCAAGTCCTGGAACCAAAAACTCGAAGACACTACGTGACAACTACCAAGCCGCACTGGGCCCGCGTGGTAGATAACGGACCACTCTCTCTCACAGAGAGGCGGCCTGTGTCCCAGCAGTGGGAACATTATGATTTGCCCTGGGTTATTTAAGTTTTTCTGTAGTCTCGGTGTCCTCTAAAAAGTGCTGATCTGAAGGCCAATTGTCGTACTTAAAAAACGTTAAAATTCAAGTCGCAATCTCATCTCAGCGACAATCAATGTCAAACAGTTGTCAAAAATGTATGTAAATTGATTGCATTTTCGACAGGTTGAGACTGAAATTAGAACTGCGAACGTTTTTAAAAATACGGGAATTGCACCTCTGGTCCACAGCAGTTTGAATGACAAATTAGTGACATTTTATTTCGATTTTCAGCTGACAGAATATAAATAATATCAGCTCTCAACTCCATAACATTGTAAAACAAAGTTACTTATACTTCGCGAACTCAGCTTGTTGAGGTCACTTGAGAGGCTCTCGGGATTCAACACCCTCATTACAGCTGCCCTCTGGCAGGTCTCACTCAAGTGAGGGGTAGGCGGTGGAAAGGACAAATCTTGGATATTTTTGGTTTTTCAAATGATTATTTTCATGTTTTCATTCAGAGTGATTCTTGAAGTGATAACTCCTTGACATTAGATAATAGAATTTCGTAACAATTCAAAAGGGTGCAGCATGTTATGGGTTTTAGGAAGGTGTGTGTTCTTCTTCTTAGTATGTCGATGGCAAAAGTAACACGAAAAAAGTAGTTTTTTATATTTGTTTGGCCCACTGACCTCGATGGGACCTTGTGGGATCAGCTAAATACCAACTCGCCACTTTAGACTCAGTGGAGCGCAGAGCTAAGAGACTCACTGGCGATAAAAAGCTGGTGGAGACAAAGCTTCACAGTTTGGCTCACCGGCGAAGTGTTGCCTGTCTGTCCGTCTTCTACAGACTGTACCTCGGGGAGTGTGCTCAAGAGCTACATGAGCTCATCCCGCCTTCACCGTTTTACCATCGGAAGTCCAGACGCACTGTGGGATACCACCCCTATTTGGTTAATATACCATATATACGCACTAAGTGCTTCTCGTCATCTTTTCTAATGCGCACAGCTAAGGAGTGGAGTCGTCTGCCTGCGTCTGCATTCCCGAGTTCATACAACCCGAATCTCTTCAAGGCGAGAGTGAATGGGCTTCTTCTGGGCAAGCTCGTTCCACCGTAGATCTCATCCCTGCCTCTGGGCTGGATTGAGGTCAAGAGTGAGCCCATTGTCAATAAAAATAAAAAAAAAGATTCTACAAGTACGCTGGACTAAATATAAAATACGAAATGACAGTTGTTTTTTGTGCCGATTCAAAGCGCCCCGCTAGACCGTCTCAGGAACGAAATTGACACTTATTGCAAATAACCGTTGTGTTGTTTTGTTCGTCTCTGATGATTTAGGTCTAAGTCGTGGATAAAGACATGTTTGTGTATTTTGTGTTTACTACGAGATATTTAGAACATTTTTATCATGAGAGTATGCGCAATTTATAAAACTCGCTATCAAAAATATTAGTTCCACGAACGCTCACGTTGCTATCAGCGCCAAAATGGCGAAAATCAAATGTCTTCGTTTTGTCATCAACGGTATGAAGTCCAGCGTAATTGTTTAAGTCAGTGGAACTAAGTGTTTGGTCAGTGGTTTGACCCAACATTCAGCAACGCGAATACCGTTCGCTCACCCAGCCAGTGTGCGATAAATATTTCCCAAAAAGTTTAAAGATATTTTGAGATCTTTTTTTTAAAGCTAAATACAGTCACTGAAATGCATCAAAATCTTGCACTGTTCGTCAAAACGTGGATTATGTGACAGCGGAGCCTTAGTAATAGGATCCCGTTGGCACTTCCTTTTGGGTACGGAACCCTAATAAGTCACAATACAGCTACAATCTAGTTTACATATGAAGTAAGCCATTTTGGAAATACCTTTGATAGTAGGCAATTTGGCTAAATAGTTCACACCGTTGACCCTTTTGATATCTGAGCGAAACATTTTAATACTTATCCTTATTTATAATTAAGTTCCAAAACAATTTGTACATTTTACAGTCATCTCAGTTATTATAAGGGTCTTTTACAGCGAAAGGTTTAATTACTCATTATTGAAGCCTGCGGCAGAACCTTTTGTAATGAAATTCAGAAGTACCTATATAGGTACTAATGAATTAAAGTATTCGTATATATGTAAACGAATACTTTTATAATTATAAAAGAAAGAAAAACATTTATTATTGTTCATGAATTCATTACTT
Source organism: Apamea anceps (assembly GCA_951799955.1). Taxonomy (NCBI): domain Eukaryota; kingdom Metazoa; phylum Arthropoda; class Insecta; order Lepidoptera; family Noctuidae; genus Apamea; species Apamea anceps. The sequence continues at coordinate 12,245,801 of OX637520.1, forward strand.
GCTACAGACTCCGGACCCGGGTTTGCCGAAGCAAGGAAAACCTGTTCAGGTGGAGGATTCTTATACGATTCCGCCTTGGACTCTTAACTGTAGTGCTGTTCCACAAACGATGGAAGACTTAATAATGTGCATGTCCTGTCTGTACTGTAAACTATGCGTTAGAGAAACAGAAACGCTAGTGATGCCACCAAACACGTAGCCGAAATCTGGGCCGAGTCCATAGATTGCCATCGACACGCTAAAAAGAAGAATTACTTGCTCTGTTTGAAATTAACTATGTCATTGTATGTCTTCCTGGTAACAATCATAATCATCATCATACACTCCCCGACATTATTTTTATGTGAAAAATGTGTGTCGTCATCGCGGACAAAACCTATTGAGCTAAATTCAGGTCGCAGTCTAGGAAGTGGTGAAGGATGAGGTAATTTTTGGGGCTATTTTTATATATATATATATATATTTCACATAAAAATAATAAGTTGCTAGGTTACCAACCTAGCAACTCATTATTTTTTATGTGAAAATCTGTGTCCCCGTTCATTTTTGACCGGACGTAATATGATTTAAGAAATCATTTAAGTATTAAAATTCTACTGGAAGCCTGCATTTTTTTGCGTCAGAACTGTGTGGTAGAAAAAATAGCCCCAAAAATTACCTCATCCTTCACCACTTCCTAGACTGCGACCTGAATTTAGCTCAATAAAATTAACAGTCGATATATTCTGTAAAAATCTTACCGTGAAAACGTAGGTGAAGTGAGCTTAGAGTGAGCTGTCAATAGTGTGAATCCCTAGCATTAGTTGGAATGACAGCTCACTCCACGCTCACTTCACCTAAGTTTTCACGGAGAGATGATTAAAGAATCGCTTAAAGTGATTATTATTATTAACTTATTCCACCTGATACTATTAAGTTTAAGTTTATTGATTTAAAATAAACAAGTGTTACATATAGGTTTGACACTGTATCCCGCACTAGGATACCCTGTGTCGCAGGATCCAGTCTCTTTCGATAAATAGTGTGACTTAAAAAAGTTAACAAATGCAACGGTTTTAGTATAGTCAATAACAAAAATTATACTTAGATCTAAAAGGTAACCAAATACATATATGTATGTGTTATGAGTGTAAGTATATATGTGATGAATCTAAGCATGCATGTTGATTGTTAGTGTGTATGTGATGATGAATACTATTATTATTGACAGCTGATTTAACCTAAGTTTTCACGGTGATATGTTTACAGAACAGCTCTAGAGCTCTAATTTAAATTGATGAGAAGTGTATGTAAATATTACCAGCCTGGAATTGTCAAACTGCCAAATAAAAACCTACATGGGTTCTTGATGGAACGCCCGAATCTAGATGTATGGCCTGCAAGAAACTCCACGGTTACTCTCTTTTAAAAATCATTGGTTTTTACATTTTTTCAAATTATAGTGCTAATGGGTATAGGAGGACAGTGTAGGCTTGTCAACAAGCACCAGCCGATCGATTCTGTAAAAATCTCACCGTGAAAAGTTAGGTGAAGTGAGCTTAGAGTGCGCTGTCAATAGTGTGAATCCCTAGCATTAGTTGGAATGACAGCTCACTCCACGCTCACTTCACCTAAGTTTTCACGGAGAGATGATTACAGAATCGCACTGCAGGTACCTACTTATTAAAATAAAAAATGTTCAAAGGACTCTTTCCACACAAAGATCAAAACCGTTGCTCACGACATGCTCGTAACACGTGGTGAGCAACGTTTATAGATTTTAAGACCTTTTTAAACCGGTAATTCGGGCCTTAATCATAGTAGACAGAAAACAGTAAGTTTTATGTTGATATATAAGCATTGTAGATAGGTAAACAAATACCTGCTTTAGCAAACAAACTCCGATCATCGATCGATCCACCCTTCCATCAAACCGGTTGCCATATTGTTAGGGTACACCTACACCAGATACCCGTCGACAGATGCCTTTAGGGAAGGCTTCCTGTACACTCAATGTCTGGAGGCTATTGATGTCTGTAACAATATAATTACTTCTTGTTTAGTTCGCTAACTAGATTCTGTTACAACATAATGTTCTTGTTATGGTACCCGTGGGTGTAATTGTTATTTTAGTTTAGTCTTTATTTGTAACTACGCTATTGGTTACAATAATTAACCTACCTATACCCGTCCCAAAGGGGTTTGAAGATTTTTATATGGAGCTTGGGCATGTCTACTGTCACAAAATCGTGATGAAACCGGCATGTCCTAGAACCAACAATTCGAAGACATGTCACATCTACTAACACGGACTGGGCCCGCGTGGTGGATTATGGCCCACACCCTCTCACAGAGAGGAGGCCTGTGTGACATTATAGGCTGATTATGTATGTTATGCTTGTTTTTTTTTTCAAAATGGCGGCCAGCTTGAATGCTATACAGTCAATCGCTTAACCACTGTGCCAACCGTGTCGTTATATGCATTGATGTAAGCTATCGATTACATACATATGTATAAAATGGATAGCTTATATCAATGCATATGACGACACGGTTGGCGCAGTGGTTCAGCGATTGACTGCTGCGCTGCGTGTCGTGGGTTCGATTCCCGCACGGAACAAATATTTGTATGACCTACAAGTAGTTGTTCCGGGTCTGGCTGTTTGTGTATGTGAGTTTAAATGTTTGTACAAAAAAACAAAAAACAGAAGAGGGAGAGAAGATATAAGAGAACCCCATGAGGAACATTGAACATATACTTAACACATTTAAGGCAGAAGGGTCATCATTTTAGCTCAGTACAAAACACAGTACAAAATCACAGAGCATAAACCCTGGAGTCTACACCCGCGTTGGTCCCACAGACTAATTGTCGCCGTATACGGCCACACGTAGATACTACTCGCACGCTCGCTTTGCACCCTGGAAAAAACGTAGCAAAGAATCAGGCAGCAAACAGGAACGAGCGGCCTCAGTTGATTAAAGAGCCAAATATAAGCTATCAGCATTTATGAAAAGAGAAAAAATCGCGAAGGAGTATTTTGTTGGTTGAGAGATTTTTTATCACAGTTGAGTAAGTATCTGTATACTTATCTGAGCTTAGAACTTGTGCGTGTATTTAAACAGAAATAGTAAGGGACCACTCGTGCCTCAGAAAGCACGCTAAGCTGTTGGTCCTGGCTGTTATTTGTGGATCTTTGACAGTCGTCACGGGTATTCAGAAGCCCGAAAGTCTGACAAGCAGTCTTACCAAGAGGTATCGTATTACCCAATAACTGGATTGTGGAGGTCAAATAGGCAGTCGCTCCATGTAAAATACTGGTATTCAGTTGCATCCGGTTAGACTGGAAGCCGACCCCAACATAGTTGAGAAAAGGCTAGGTAGATGATGAGTCAGGGACCACGAGCAACTTAGTTGCCTAGCATCTTTTTCGCCACTGTTGCTGTCTTCTCTCCTAGATTTGGACGATGCGCACACAGGAGCACAGCTACGCTACTTTTTTTGTTAAATTTTCGGTTAAGCGGCAACTGGCTAGCTGACAATTTATAGACGGGACGACAGTTGCGTGAAAAGCCGCGGACAAAATTGTCTCCCAGTTGTCGCGTCGCTACATGCGCGCACTTTCATACAAACCCGTAGACTTGATGTGAGAGACAAATTAGTTTCGGAGACAAAAGTTGCTCGTAGGCGCCCTCCCTAACTCGTTTCTTTGGTCGTCCCCTACCTTAAAGCCATCCACATTCATACTCGAAACTTTCTTCACGACATTCCATTGAGTAAATCCCGAATAAGATTTTTAAAACTTGGCAAAGGAATCTTATAATTTTGCTGTTTCGGCTGGATGAGGTCAATAAGAGGTAAGACGCCCTCCACAAACCTTTATAACGAGCCCTCCACAGAGGCAGAGTACTCTTTACAATTTAAGATCAAAATAATGAGTGTCTTTGTACAAGTGGACATGGATTTATATATATACAACTAAAAGAAACATTGTAGTATTTTTTCCACCTTATTTAGTCTAGCAAACATTTATAAATATTAAATAAATAAAATATCATCATCTGCCTCGCGTTTTTCCAACTATGTTGGGGTCGGTTTCCAGTCTAACCGGATGCAATTGAATACTAGTATTTTACATAGCCGACATTCGGGCTACTGACGTTCCGTAACGACTGTCAAAGATCTGAAAAACAGCCGGGACCAACGGCTTAACGTGCTTTCCGAGGCACGGAGGGGTCTTGGTATATGAAGATGGTCTCCTATCTACGGACCAACCGCGGCAAGCGTAGCTTAACCTGATCGATCGACCCGTGCGGCTGTTATTACTTAGCCACAAGCCCCTCCAAATAAATAAAATATAAAAAAAAACAAATAAAAATTATAAATATTAATAAGAAGTATGTAAGCTCACACCTTCTTCCCATGGGGGTAGGCAGAACCTACCGCCACCTGCTACGATACTTTTGGTTCATTTACCTTCATACATCTGGTCATAAATTGGTCCCGGCTGTCATTCCTGGATCTTCGACAGTAGTTACGGGTCGTCAGAAGCCCGAAAGTCTGACAACCAGTCTTACGAAGGGGTGTCGTGTTACCCAGTGACTGGGTTGTGGAGGTCAGATAGGCAATCGCTCCATGTAAAATACTGGTATTCAGCTGCATCCCGTTAGACTGGAAGCCAACCCCTACATAGTTTGGGAAAAGGCTGGGCAAATGATGATATTTTATTTATTTAATATTTAAACCATAAACCGTCCGGAATAAACTGTTTAAAACCGTGCCAAAATGCGTCGCGAAGTTTAGGTTTTTTTTTTAACCAGCTTCTGTCCGGGACTTCATCCGCGTGAAATTTCTCGCTCCCCCGACCCAGCCCATCGTATCGCATCGTCTACCCGCGCGTTAGCATTATGTATGTTTTGTACAAATCCGACTGGTAGTTGCAGAGTTTAGCGCGTTCACACAAATAAACTCTTCAGCTTCATTATCAGTATAGATTTGCAAGTGATGCTTGACCTTTATAAACACCGGAAGGTCTCAGCATTAAAAAAAAAAACTTGAGAGGTGTCAAGGGACACCCGGATGGAACGAAGTTCCTTTCGATTAATTAGTGAAGGAATTGTAATATATATATATTTTTTAAGTTATAGTAATATTTTTTTTATTATTAACAAATAAAAAAACACAGACAAAAAAAAAACTGGCTTGCTTTCTATAAGAGAGAGAGACAGACAGACAAAGAAACACGCGCACGCCGCACGGCTTACAACTATAGCAAAAAGTGTCGTTCCAACTTTTGGTCTTAATTTTTTCTGTCCAGCCCCGTTTCGCAACGCGCGATAAGGAACTTCGTTCCAAAAACAAATCACTTCGTAACGCAAAGAAAACAGTCCTTAAATAATATGAACCAATTCAACCTAAACACAACATTTTATTAAAGCCTAAAAACACGTTGACCCCAAGAAACGGAAGAAATTAAAATACATCAACTTCTTACGCACCATCGCCGACCCTAAAATTTGGGGTCCCTAATGTGTTTCGTGCAAAATGTGAGAATAACATAAAACATTATTAGGAAACTTCAGTATTTTTCCGGTAAATGCCCTCGAGGAGGACCTCTCGCCCTGCTGTGGCCCTCTTAGTAAGGAGGCGTAATTACACAACCTACTTTATGTTAAAGTATCATTACGCTTTTGACTTAAAAGGTTGGGTAGAAGTACAGACGCCAGCAGGTTAAGCTACCCGAAACTGTCAAATTTTTCCAATCAACATGGGCCTTAACGCATTAGGGATAAAGTTGAAAATCTCTTAAAGAAATTTGACAGATTGTAGTAGCTTGATGCGCTGGCGTCTGTACAAAATATTCCGGATTATGTTCGCTTAATATGAAGCTAATTTTATGTTTAAAATAAAAATATAATATCCAATCTATACTTATAATAAATCTGTAGAAGTGAAAATTCTGTACATTGAAAATATCAAAAAAATAAATGGCAGGGGGTGTTACTAGACCGACACCGAACCCAAAAATGTGATTACAAAAATTTTTGTCTGTCTGTCTGTCTGTCTCTCTGTTTGTTCAGGCATCACGCAAAAACTACCGGTTCGATTACGATGAAACTTGGTATAATTATTCTTTAATATCCTGGGCACCACACTGGGTACTTTTTATCCCGGAAAAGTATATACAATAAAAAACAAACTTAATTTTGCGGTTCGATCCCTAGACCGATTACTGTACCAACCGCAAATAATAAGTTTGTCGAAGGTTACGTCACCCGCAGTATTATCTGTGCGACCTTTTTATTCCTTTTAGTGTTTAGAGTTATTTAGGTTTAATTTTATAAGTCGTAGGTATAGATTTTAATTTTATAGTATAGGTAGTATATTTGTTAGTGTACGTAGTGACCGTAGGTTATTTTATAATACTGTTAGGTAGGATTAGTCATTCGTATAGATATTAGTTTTTAGGGATTTTGCTTATTTATTGAGTTTAGATTAGTTATCATCAGAAATAGGTTTATTTAGGTAGGGTATTTTTTTTTAATTGGGTAGGTACTTAGGTAAAGATATCATATAGGTACCCTCTTAATCACCACTAATGAGACACAATTGGTTTTCTATTGTAATTAGCCACAAAGGGCCCGCGAGATGGATGGCATCCTGGGGAAGCACATACATTCTATCCTGTTAGCACATTCCCGTGGGATAATTTCCGACATCCACGCGGGCGAAGCCGCGGGCAGAAGCTAGTACTAACTAAAACTATTAAAAAAACTAAAATATTGCGTCTAATCATATATTCCTCCACATTGCTGTCGACTGGTAATGTACCCAAAAGACTGGCGGCATTGCCATTTTGTATGGCAATGCTTAGCCTCTGGCCAAGGCAAGAGCCAGCCTTTGGGTCACATTTTCTGTTTTAGTTAGGTACCTACTTGAAAAATAAGGGGACATTTTTTTTGCTTCAAGAATTTTATCAAGTTCTAGAAGGAAATGAAACATCGATGGCTTATATAACTACGCTTTAAGTATTGATAAAGTTCTAACACTTAATTATGTTCGACAATTTTTCAATTGAAAATTTAATTATTTACACAATCAGCCTATAATGTTTCCACTGCTGGGACACAGGCCTCGTCTTGGAGTCTCGGTGAGAGCCATAACCCATCACGCGGGCGTAGTGCGGGCTGGTATACGTCACATGTCTTCGAATTTTTGGTTCTAGGACATGTCGGTTTCTTCACGAGATTTTCCTTCATCGTACAGGCAGTGGTGATGAAATAATTTACACAAAGTTAAGCGCCTGTCTGGGTTCGAACCTACGACCTACAACTCGTAAGTCAAGGCCATTACCACTGGGTCACCACTGCTCTCATTAGCTACGACTTGAATTCATTAGCAACAAACAAAAAAACAGCCAAACAATAAGGCTAACAAAACAAATGAAAAAGGCTGCAAACATAATTTAAGTGTGTTTTAGTTTTCTGAGTCTTAATTGCTAGTTCCAGAAAATATCTACCAAGAGTTCTTTAATTTAACTTAAAATAATCCTACTAGTTTTCAACTGCCATCACTTCTTCTATCATTATCATTTCAGCCGAAAGTCGTCCACTGCTGGACATAGACCTCCAAGCACCTCCACTTCGACCGGTTCTGTGCTTCCCGCATCCAGCGCTACGTCTTCAGGTACGCGGTCGCCACTCCAGAACCTGTCGACTCTGTCAGCCGTCTTTTGTGCGAGCAATGAGGCCTGCCCACTGCCAGTTAAGTTTGGCAATTTTTCATCACTGACACTCTAATAAAGAAACTATTAATACTACTAATATTACTTAAACTAATACTTCATCTATACTAATAATAATAAAGAGGTAAAATTTGTGAGTTTGTGATCTTCGAAACGACTGATGTAATTCCGATAATTCTTTCACTGATGGGAAGTTACACTGAGTGTTCATAGGCTATGTTTTATGTTAAAACAAGAAATAGCACGCGGATGAAGTCGCAGACTGAAGCTTATCGTAAATAAAATAAATACACCCTCAATACAAAACGCGTTTTTCCTTCAAGAGCCAAGGGTAACCCAGTACATCTTTATCGACCATCGCTAAGTTAATAATGAATAAGAAGCGCCACCATTGAACAACACGTGTAGGCTCCCACAGTCATTATTTAATTACTAGCTATAGTTTGACCGAAACTGCTGTACCGTGCCGTAGGAATGCGCGGCGAGGCGGGAGGAATGCGCCGTGAGGCGGGGGGCGGGACGCCGACACGATGACGAATGAGCGGCCTGCACCGCCCCCCCGTCTCGCCGCGCACATACCAAAGGCGCGGTACAGCGGTTTTGGTCAAACTATAATTGATTATTTAAGAAGGTAAGGGGAAAATTGTTACGAAATTAATACGGTAAACAAAGTTTAAGTGTGACTAATTTGATTATTAAAGAACATGGGGTTATGAAAAGGTGCTAGGGGTTCATAAATCATAAGGACATGACATGTATGAATGAATGTTATTATGTCATCGTGTCATTATGAATATGTCTCCTTATAGGTCCAAGGACAATAGGTTACAATCTTTAAAGTTATTAAACTTTATGAATATACGGGTTTATATTATTTGCTAGTCATTTTTTATATTGCTAATCTAATTAATTATTTAAGAAGCCAATTAGTAATTTTACGATTTCTACTTACTGTTAAGTTTAGGTTCGTTGGGTCGTGAAAAGTTACCAGGAGTTCATAATTCATAAAGACATGAAATTGATAAATTGCCAATTATATGCACGTTAGCTGATTTATCAACCGAATCGACAGATAATTTTTATTCGTGTATTGTATCGAAGAGCTGTCAAAAATTCAACATTATTCCTCCGATAAAATTACCTGGCGTTGGAAAAATCAGCCCTAAATAAACTAACAATTACTAAAATAAAAATATAATATCCTACTATAACAAAAATATTCCGTTTAATTATTTCTCCGCATCGCTGTCGACTGGTAATGCACCTAAGAGAATATATACACCGTTAATTTTTTATCGTTTTAATCCTTAAAAGGGGTCATTGAACTCATCATTATGAAAAACTTTTACTACGGGACCAACCCTGAAAACTTGAAAAAAAAATGTTTGATCCATAGATTTTTGTTCGCTTAACTCGACATAATGTACTGATGAACTGATTCTTGTTTCACGAATTCAGGCTTGGTCCCGTAGTAAAAGTTATTCATTATGATGAGTACAATGACCCCTTTTAAGGATTAAAACGATCAAAATTTAACGGTGTATATAATATATGTATATACGAATTAATATTGGCGTGTATTTCGAAAAGGATACGAACATGAAACTTCTATTTGAAGGCTCACTATAAAGTTACTCTTAAATTGAAAACAAGTCACCGATTACAGTTTGGTGTTCATGAATTTATAAGGCTCTCGGAGAAACACTGCATATTAGATATAAAAAAAGCATCCCATAAGACACGCGAAGGGTCCTTGCAGAACCCTTTGCGTGTCGATATAAGATTATGGCTGCAGAACTCATTTACATGTAAATTTGAAATATCGCTCATATACATAAGGTGCGTCTCGAGAGTATGACGTGATATTTGAATTTGTTATACACGAGTATGAAGTCAAAGGAAAAGCATATTGGTTTATTCTGAAGCTTGTATAACTTGGTGGGTAGGTAGTTGTGTGTGTGTGTGTCTCGAAAACCGACACGGTTATGTTCAATAACTGTGTCGGTTTTCGACCAAAACTGCTCTGTTGCATACTTCATACACCTATAACTACATCTATGTATAGTAAATAATATTTATTTTAATAATCTCTATCTACACCATTACATTTTGATCGTTTTAATCCTTAAAAGGGGTCATTGTACTCATCATTATGAACCACTTTTACTACGGGGCCAAACCTGAAATCGTGAAAAAAAAATCAGCTGATCCATACATTTATGTTCGCATAACGCGACATAATGTGTCGATCTACTGATTTTTATTTCATCTTTCTGATTGACCAACCCCTTGAAAATACAAAAATCCCTGTAATTAGTTTAATTGAAAGAAATGGTTTGAGTTTGTTATTTCTGCCTCTATGTCTTTACTTTAATACATAGAAATCTTGCTATTTTGACATGTCGCCATTCTTCTCCTCAGTGTGTCTATAGTAATCTAAGTGGACTTTGCCTAGAGTTCAGCTACTTATTTTGCGCCGTTGCATCTCCGCGAAGCAGAGCAGGGGCGGGTCGCTAGTCATTATTTTATAGGACGGCCCTTGTGTGGTTTGAGTCAGAGGAAATACAATAAGATCATGTGGCTTTTCCCAGACAGAGGGCATCCATTATTGAATATATCTTAGGTGCACCTCCGACCAAAACCACGAATGTCGTGCGTGATACATTTATTTACACAAATATTTATGCCTAATTGACACGTATGCCTTTCGTGTAATGTACTCCTTTACGGGACGGGTGTATAATTTAACGAATAATATTAGTATTTTGTCTGATGTCCCTATTGCGATATCTTATGTTAGTCCTAATGAGGGTTTTCATGAAAATTCACGCCACCAGTTGGCGCCACTTTGACGATAGGTCTTCCATTTCGACAATTAATAATTATAAAATATTATGAAGACTTTCATCATTCAGTCACGACTAAACGACGACTAGGATCTTTGACACATTGGACAGGACCTGACGCCTCAGTGCTGCCACCTAGTGAACGTCATTTCCTAAAACCCTCATTACACATAGGTCGTAAGTTTTATAAAGCACATAATTATAATCATCATTTCAAAAAATTACCACCGATTCCAGGTGAAATGGCATTGTTTATTCTGTATAGCTAAGTATCTACGCGTATCTACTTTCGATATAGCAACCTATAAAAGCTTTGTATTATTTATTGCTAATCCATAGAATAAATAAACCAATTACTAAAATTAATCGGACAAGGGGGATTCTCTCCATTTTCTGCCCTCAACGATTAATCAATGACTCACTCGATTTATAATCGGAAAGGTTAACAAATCCGATCTACTTTAGGACTTAGTTGGAAAAGCGAATTATTCAATGGATCGTGGTTGAGTTTTTATATTTGAAAACTTTTTCATGGAAGGTAGGCAAGTATTTACTTTATATAAAGAAATATATAACGTAAATACCTTTATGTGACGTTCTTACTACTTTTTAGTTCTTTATATTATATTTAAATTGTAAATGATAAGTTATGTAGTATAGATTTGTAAAAGGACCACGCTGTCGCATCAGATACATACACCTGTAATGATAGTTGTAAGGGAGATGTTAATAAATAAATAAACAGGTTTACTGAGGTATTGAGGAGATAAATATCCTCTGTAGAAAAGGGAGGATCCTCTAACCAGACCGGTGCTGTGTTTGGCGGGCAACTGCTCGAAGATTGTCGGGACGTTGTATACACCGTTAAATTTTGATCATTTTAATCCTTAAAAGGGGTCATCATTATGAACAACTTTTACTACGGGACTAACACTAAAATCGTGAAAAAAAAAATCTGTTGATCCATACATTATATCGAGTTATGCGAACATAAAAATCTATGGATCAACAGATTTATTTTTCACGATTTCAGGTTTAGTCCCGTAGTAAAAGTTGTTCATAATGATGACCCCTTTAAAGGATTAAAACGATCAAAATTTAAGGGTGTATATGCGAGACGCGCGGTAAACTCTGCTTGCGCGACACAGGATTTTGCCTGACGTCAGTGTTATGCGTAGTTCGCATGCGGCGATGTAGATACCGCCACAGGTTTGAAACCGGAGTTACCGATATAGATTGCAGAGTAAGCCAACTGAAGTGGCAGTTGACTGGCCATGTTTGTCGAAGGAACGATGGCCGATGGAGCAGACGAGTTCTGAAGTGGAGACCGCGTATCGGCAAGTGTAGTGTGGGACGCACCCCAGCTAGATGAGCCGAAGACCTTAAGAAGCTGTCTGGGATAGACTGGTTGCGGAAGGTGGTGGACAGGGTGTTGGGCGCAGACTGAGAGAGGCTTATATCCAGCAGTGCACTGCGATAGACTGAGTTCATTGAAACAGTTTCAGGTTGGTTTGTAGTTACATCATTTGTGACTGGTGATTGATCAGCCACATCATAATCAGCCTGCCAGCCACATAGGCGTAATTAATAATATGTCATCAAATAGAATTGTTATTTATGAGTTGATTAAATATGAGTTGAACTTATTTGGTACTTATGAGATTTTTCTGTGTATTACACTATACCCAGTCCATTACGAAAACCGTTTTTTGACAGATGGAACTAGTGAGTGCAGCAACACACAATACATTGATTGATACAAGTTTGGTATTATAATGTCTGTAAGAAGCCATATATAAGATAATTCAATAAGATAAGGCAGTTTTTTAAAGCTAAGTTTTACGGAATCTGGAATTTGTACAATCTAAGACAGCTGTCGCAAAACGGTTCACCTAAAGAACAGGCTATAGTGTCGTTTAACAAATTGGAGCAGAGGCATCTTGCAGTGGCTTCATAACTTTGTCTGCTTAGTTGCAGTTCAGCATAAAATATACCACTACTAATTTTCCTTCGAACCTGTTAAAGTTTGTACGTCATCATTTCATTTCAGCCGAAAGGGGGAGGCTTATGTCCACTGCTAGACATAAGCCTCCCCCAAGCACCTCCACTTCGACCGGTTCTGTGCTTCTCGCATCCAACAGGTTTCTGCGGCCTTCACAAGGTCGTCGGTCCACCTTGTGGGCGGCCTTCCAACGCTACGAAGTTTGTACGTATATTTATCTAAAACTAGAGTACTCTATTAAATCTTAGGGTACCAAAATAGGGCACGCCACGATAGCGGCGGTAAGACCCCTCTTTGAGGAGTGGCTAGAGAGACGTCACGGCGTTCTCACCTACCGCCTGACGCAGGTCCTCTCCGGACACGGATGTTTCGGGAGGTTCCTGCACATAATCAGGCGGGAGGAGACGCCCGGGTGTCACCACTGTCAGGATCGCCCAGAGGACACGGTGGAGCACACGGTGGAGGTCTGCCCTGCTTGGGCAGAGCACCGCCGTGTCCTCGTAGAGGCGATCGGCAGCGGCGGCGACCTCTCGCGTCCGGCCCTGGTTCAAGCCATGGTCCAGGGCGAGAGGGAGTGGGAGGCAGTCACCTCCTTCTGCGAAGCAGTCATGCTAGCGAAGGAGGTGGCGGGGTGGGCGAGAGAACGCGCCTTGCGCACCTCACGCCTCAGCCGCCGCGGGAGACGCTCCTGGCGTCGGGAGCCGCGTGACGACTCCCGGCCACCGTAGGCGCGGGCCTGCGGGCGGTGAGTAATGGGTAACTCACCGTCCGATCAGGACCAGGCCCGTGCCGGACGGCGTGTTGTGTTCCACGCGCGCCTCAAAGAGATGTCAGCATGAGTGACGGGGCCGTAGCCTGCCAGGGTAGCGGGATTGTCCGAAAGGGTTACCGCTGCCCTGGAACATAAAGGGCTAAGGAAGGAACACGGGTGGGTTTTAGTCAGTAAGAGTCTGACACTCCCTCCTGCTCCACCCAGAGCGGGAGGAGTCATTTGATGATATTTCCCATCCTCAAAAAAAAAAAAAAAAGGGTACCAAAATGTATAGCTTGTCTCAACCTTTATCATTTTAAAGCCTAATAAAACTTTCATCGGACATACTCGTTTTGTAGTTTTATCGAGACTATCTCCCGTAAGTTTTACCGTTGTGCTCCGTCGTATATAAATTGATTATATTGTACTATCATAAAATGTAGGTTCGATATTGGAAAATCGTGTCGGAACAATGTTTTCATTGCTGATGGTGTATTCGATGCTTTTTACGAAATCTAGAGTGGATTTCACCAATGTAACTGAATGCGTTTGTCGCTCACCTCTAATAAACAAGTACACTGGACTAAATATAATTGTATACGACAGTGACAGTGGTTTTTTGTGCCGATTCAAAGCTAGACCGTCTCAGGAACTAAAATTGACACACTGTTGCAAATGGTCGTCGTGTTGTTTTGATACGTCTCTGATAATTTAGGTCTAAATCGTGGAATAAGACTTATGTGTATTTTGTGTTTACTACGAGATATTTAGAACATTTTTATCATGAGATTATGCGCATTTTGTAAAGCTCCATATCAAAAATATTAGTTCCACGGACGCTCGCCATGTTATCAGCGCCGAAATGGCGAAAATCAAATGTCTTCGTTTGGTTATCGATACTTGTATAATAAGTCAGTGGTTGATGTACATCTAGACCGCCGTCAAGAGCTGTCAGTGTCATCATTGATGTAGAATATTGACACTGACGCAGTTTAATTGTGCTGATCGCGTTCAGTTTCATTGGTGACATTGACACTCAGTCGTGAACAACAGCAACAACAACAACAACAGCAGAAATTCAAGAAAGTAATAAGTGTTGTAAATGAAATGTGCGCTTATTTCTGGCAGGTGGATGTCGTAACTGACTGGCTAAACGTTCTCCAGGTCTTAATACATGAAATAAAAAGCTTTTGGCAATAATTTATTTCTTGTATTGTTTTCCTTGTTTTTGTTTACTGTCTGTGCATACTAACGTAATCGTAAGTTTTACTAACAATCTTGTTGTCTTGGTTACTTTAATAAAGAAAAAATCTATTCTAATAACTCTGCAGGTTTAGTTACCATTTTAACAGTTTCAGTGAGTTTTAATAGATATAGTTTTCAAACATAATAAAAGTAAGTACCTACTTAGAACATAGTTTTCTTTATTAATTATTTAACTAATTAGGTAGCTAAACTAAAGTAAATTAATCTTTTATCTAGCATAAAACTTAGACTAGGTTACATCAGAGTTGTTTCAATAAGGTTTATTCACATACTTATTATAATATGATCTAAAATCCATCCATACACACTGTCACCCATTCTGACTTCTTGCCGTCCTTACACACATTCAAAGGTGCGAACCAAACAAGACACTCACTCACTCCCATATGTACAGTCACACACACAACACACTTCCACCACATGCACACTTACACATATACACTCATCAACACACACACTTTCACACACAAACATACAAACACACATAACCCTTTAGCATTATAACTTTGATTTTATTTTTAACTGTAATTTTAATTATAATTCCTATATTTAACTTCTACCTATATTTGTTACCAAATGGCAATAACCTTGGCTGGCAACTCTGTAGCGACACTCTCAATGCTGTTAGATTAAAAATAGAACCCATGGCTGAACGCTGACCCCTAAAATACAGGTCCAGGCCTAGTTTGGGGGTTAGGAACAGATTTGTGGCAATACACTCGTGTGCTTTCTTATTGTGATTGGCTTGTAACATGTATTTTACGTGTCAAATAACATTTTTTTTTTATTTTTTTTTTATGGCTATGACAGATACGTAAGATCCGTCTTCAAAATAAGAAAATCCTGTATCTTGAAAGACAGAATTAACGCAGTGACAATACTACACCACTGCACCAACTCGTTCATCATTTTCAGCGGAAAAACGTCCACTGCTGAACACAGGCTTCCCACAAGCACAGCCACTTCGACCGGTTCTATACTTCTCGCATCTAGCGGATTACTGCAGCCTTCACCAGGTGATTGGTTTGGATTGGATTGGCTTCATTGGTCTACATTGTGGGAGTATCAATTACTCCATACCTTTATGGAAACATCACAAACGGTTAAGAAATATTAAAAAGCACGTATCGTTTCAAGAGACAGGTATTAAATTCCACGTTCGTGTCGACTTACCTACGTGACACACATTGGTGCCAACCAATTTGTTCAATATATCGGACTTTTAAAGAAAAATAGTTGAACTACTTGACTGAGGGGCTTGTGGCTAAGTAATAACAGCCGCACGGGTCGATAGATCAGGTTAAACTGCGCTTGCCGCGGTTGGTCCGTTGGTGGGTGACAATCTTCACATACGAAGACCCCTCCGTGCCTTGGAAAGCACGTTAAGCCGTTGGTCACGGCTGTTATTCGTGGATCTTTGACAGTTGTTACAGGTAACCCGAACGTCTGGCAACCAGTCTTACCAAGGGGTATCGTATTACCCAGTAAATGGGTAGTGGAGATCAGATAGGCAGTCGTTCCATGTAAAATACTGGTATTCAGCTACATCCGGTTAGGCTGGAAGCCTTTGGGAAAAGGCTCGGCAGATGATGATGACTTGAACTGAAAAAAAAAAATGAAAAAGTGTTTATTCACATACATTTTAATAATTTTAATCAGAAGGCCAATTCTCGTAATTTAAAACGTTCAAAATTTAGACGCAGTCTCATCTCAGCGACAAAGAAATGTCAAAAACTTGTCAAAATGTAGGGAAATTGAAAATTTCTTGACAGATTGAGACTGAGATCAGACTGTGAACGTTCTTAAAATTACGAGAATTGCCCCTCAAATATATTACATCTGCCAAACTGCAAAGCAGTTTGTTGGCAGACGTAGCTCCTTTTTTTTGCACATATTATCATATTATATAACTCACTACCAAAAGATATAAATAATACACAATCGTTATTCATATTTAAGAAACTACTAAAATGCCACATCTTAAAGGGTCATAAAATAAAATAACTAATTTAACACAAAACTTAACTACTTTAACTAATATAATTAATTTGCTTCTAGTGTAAACGAGTCTTTCTCTCGTCTTGTCTTACTTTATTGCATTCTTGTGTGTAGTGTGTACTTGTACTTTACTGTATCTAGTGGACGCAAGCGCTACTGCTGAGTCTCAGATCCTGGGTTCAATTCCCGGGTCGGGCAAAGTGTTATTGGGTTTTTTCATCCGGAATTTCTCAGTCGCAGCCTGGAGTCTGTATCTGTGCCCGGTTGAAGGCAATAGGCTCGCCCCCTGTTACATGGGAATTAAACATAACTGGCGAAATCTGGGTGTACTTAGGTGCACCTCTGCCCAACCCCTTTGGGGAATACAAGCGTTTCATGCAGCATCATCATGTTATGTGTAGTTGAAAAAGGTTCTAATGCGATGTATGTAGTGGGGCTGTGTGTGAGGGAAATTGTTTTGTAATGTCGTTAATAATGGTATGATGTTATCATAGAAGCTATCTTGTGATTAAAACATATTCATTTTCTTAGTAGAATTTCTGTAGGGAATTTGGAGTGTCTTAATTATTATTATTTTGTATAGTTAGTTGATTGAAATTCTAAAAGATCAGTAGGTTACACTTAATATTAAAAATATTCCTAATATTGATGCCGCAATGGTGAAATGTGGGGGGGTGGGGGGGTGTACTAAAATAGGTAGGTACACCTCTGACTAACTCTTCGTGAAATACAGGCGTGTCCGTGTTCCGGGTCTAGTTGTTTGTGTATGTGAGTTTAAATGTTTGTAAACACACCCACGATACAGGAGAAATAGCTAGTGTGGGGCATTGTTTAAAAAAAAAATGTTATTTTTATCGACAAAATTAAAAAAATAGATAACAGAAATTCACTCAGAAATAAAAAAAAACAAATTGGTTACTATCGTAGCAGTCAGCGTAGCATTTCTTAGGCCTCGTAGCACTCCGTAGCTACGAGGCCGCTGCATGCTACGGCTTCCTAGAAGTCATGAAAATGATGTCAGCGGCAAAGATTTTATCGATTTTAATCTTTGGGCTTCGGAGTTTGACTTCACTGTATCAAAAACACACATTGGGAAAACAATACCTTACTTTATAATTAATAACGTTTCAGTGACGTCATTCGCCGGTAAATTGCAGAAGATATATGGCGGTCACCGCTCTTCTAGAAAACCGTACGGACTGCTACGTGTCCTTCGAAATGCTACAAGGCGTACGAAATGCTACGAGGTCTACGTAGGGCTACGAGGCCTCCAAAATGCTACGAAGCCTACGCCACGCTACGCTGACTGCTACGCTAGGACGATTCAGCTTCGACATTGGTAACAGATGCTCGAAACGTGGTTTCGACATTCGATTTTATGTAAGAACAAATCATACAGTAAACTCAAACTACAACATTTATTACAATTAAACCAATTACAGGCCCTTTTGAACCGTCAAGAAGTCTGTCAGTCAGAAAATATGAAGCTAGGTGCCCATTCCAAAGCATACCTATAGAGAAGAACGGACAAGAAACTCCATGGACAGTCACGAGCACCAATATGTCAACACTTGGCAACTTTCAGTTACGATTTTTTCGTGAAATAACGAATGCAACGTTGAAATACGACACATTACATAAACTTATGGGTTCGAAAATGCTATGTTCGCAATAACATAAAATGTCATTTAATAATAAAGGAATAAATCGCTTTTGAATAAACCCGAATGTATACATACTTTTGCTCGTGACTGGACACTCTTTTAAATTATATTTTTACAAAATATTTTGAAATATTATCACTTAACTCCTTACTGTTACTGTTAGCCTGCATCATCCCAGTGCTGGGCAAAGGCCTCTCCCCATGACTCCCAGCTCTTTCGATCGAGGGCTAAAGTGAACCACTGGTCGTTTGATTTGTCCAGCTCGTCCCACCATCTTGTACGGGTCTGCCGCGATGCCTTCTAGCTGTGTCAGGGCTCCACGTGGTGGCTATTTTGGGCCGCTGCTCATTGGGCATACGGCAGACTCCTTAACTTATAGTTAACTTCTTATAATATTATTTTCTATATGAGGTAAATTGACAGAGTAGTGTGGAAGAACATGGAACAGTTTTTTTCCCAGGTTTAGAAAAACAGCTTAGAAAAGGCTTTTCATTTACCTATGCAAAATATCGAACACAAAAACCTCCCCAGCGTATTATTCAGCTTACCTTACATTAAATCAACGTCCACACATATAGAACACTTATATATCATGTACAATCACGAGCATAAATACTTTACGCAAGTTTCAAAAGCGATTTTCTCATAAAGTAGGTATTGATAGATATTTTATGGTGTTACGAACATCGAAACCATACTATTATGAAATAGTATGGTTACCAAAGAAACGATGGATGGACTGTGTGAATGATGATATGGTTAAAAAGGGGTGATAACCGAGATGACGACTAATAGAGAAGTATGGAAGAAAGAGACATGTTGCGCCGACCCCAAATATATTTTTTTTTTATTAAACTTTTCCCCACACTAGGAATTTCTCCTGTATCGTGGATGCGTTTACAAACATTTAAACTCAGATACACAAACAGCCAGACTCGGAACAACTACTTGTAGGCCATACAAATATTTGTTCCGTGCGCGACACGCAGCGCAGCAGTCAATCGCTTAACCACTGCGCCAACCGTGCCGTCTGAAATTGGGATGAGGGCAGGAGAATAATGATGATGACCAAGTCTTAACAAGGGTTGTGGAGGTCAAACAGGCAGTTGCTCCATGTTAAAATATTGATATTCAGCTGCATCCAGATAGACTGGAAGCCGTTCCCTACATAATAGGGTAAAGGCTAGGCAGATGATGATGACTATTATGAGGTCTTTTCTCAAAGTAGCAATTTTAATTTCACGAGAAATATGCTTTTGAATCTGGCGTAGCAGTAAGGTATTTATGCTCTTGACTGTACATACAAGCTAAAATATTCTTGACATGGGTTCGACACTTACGTCTCAGCGAATCCTGTTTTTGTTATACAAATAACAAAAGATTTTCTTATATTTATTAAACACTAGCGACCCGCCCCTGCTTCGCACGGTTTTCACGACTTGATAAAGCATAGATTTATTTATTTTGTTAAAGTTTAAAGAAGAATGGATAATATCCTCCAGGTGGTATGAGGACTAAAACATGGTTACTTGGTCATAGTGGACTGTATTATAAAATTCAACAAAGAAAAACAAACGGTAAACCTTTAGATTTGAATAGGCGAGAAAGAATATGCAATCTCTCAGTAGGCAATGATGACTCAGTGCCGTACCGGCCGGTGCGCGCCCGCACGTCGAGCGCCCCCTCCGTGACCGCAGCTCCCCGCCCGCGGTCACCCGGCGTGGAGGATATTCTCGACAAGTTTAACAATTATGATGTATCATGCACACAAACCTTCCGAAATCAATTATCTAAATGATGGTGCAACCTGAATCAAGGTCAGATAGGTAGTCGCTATGTGTACTGGTATTCAGCTGCATTCGGTTAGACTACAAGCCGACCCCAACGTAGTTGGGAAAAGGCTCGGCAGATGATGAGATAGTTTATAACCTGGATTAACACATAAAAAAAGAAAAGAAAGAAAAATATTTTAGGATAGGATATATTGGCATAGGATAATTATGTTTTAACCCGGTGATACGTTTCCGTGTGATAATTTTGGACCTCCACCCGGGCGAAGCCGCGAGCAAAGGCTAGTATTTATAATATGTATAGAAGCCCCGGGATTCTATTAGAATAGCCGGTGGATTGTATGCGTTGGAACTTGGAAGATGAAGGGGTATTATAAGTGCATATTTCATGTTATATGGGGGTAAATGTGCATAGCTAAGAAGATTTATATGACGTGTAAGAAATAACGATATATTTTTCTTTGTTGTTCTTTTTTGTGATATTATGGTTAGTAGTTTTTTGTACAAAATAAAGTTTGGGCTCCTTATTTAGCTAAGGGATTTAATATAAGCCGAAGTTTCTCTCAGAAAAATCCACATATTGTTTTTTTTTTATTGCGAAATGGGCCAGCTCTTGACCTCGATCTCGCCTGATGGAAAGCGATGGCCATGAGGTCTACGATGGAACGAGCGTGCCCAGAAGATGCCTGTTCACTCTTGCTTTGAAGGCTGATGGGTTATACGTGGAAGGGAAACACAGACGCTGGCAGAGACTTCACACTTGGGCCGTGCGCATAATACATGTGGTGAAGAACCGCTGAGTACGACTGGTCGGTATACCGATCAAGTGTACATGTGTTATAGATATGTAAATTATAGCTGTTATAGATATGTAATTTGTGTCTATAATTATTTGTTTATTGACTAATTACAATAAATTCTATGAACTTGTATAATCAAAAGTAGTTGTATTGACTTTATATCATTGGTCGAGACTTTGACAGTTATCGACAAGTCGTTGATAACTGTCAAAGTCGAGCTTGTGCTTCCCGCCGTTTTGCTTGTTTATGATTGGGCGTCTTCGACGACCAATCATGAGCAGGTAAAGCGGCGGGAATGGGAAAAGTAGTCAGCGGGCATTTTAGTGATGATGCCCGCTAAGCCCGGCATTCGTGCTTGAACATCGGTGCTAGTCACTTGTAAAGAACGACCCGTAATCAAAACTGTATTGCTGTAATTATATCTAGTAATAAAGCTGATCTTTAAAATTTGTGCAGTGTTTTATATCCAAAATCCTCACTTCTGAGTGTTGAACCAGTACGTTCACATCTCAGAAGTGGGATAGCAACCTAGTGCCCACAAAAGGATCGGAGATACGCATAAATAGTTGGCGTACGTAGAAAACGTAAGTGTTCTTTATTTTAATTTAATTGTGCTGCCTACCCTCATTAATCATGCTAATGCATTTTGTAATACCAAAGGGAAGAAAGTAGGTTACAAGTTTATTCCTGTAACGTAACTTTTTTCTTTTTCCTTTTCACGATTGCCTGGTTCTCTTTACCAGACCACTAAATGAGTCGATAGTCTTATTTTAATGACTTCAGGAACCGAACTGTATTTACCGTAACGGAGACATTCCGGAGGTTTATATGGTTAGTCATGCATGTTAATCTTGCCATGGTACTCCCTGGAGATAAACATGTTTGATATATCGGTTTATAATTTGTAGAACTGAACTGTATTTACCGTAACGGAGAAATTCCGGAGGTTTATATAGTTAAGTCATGCATGTCAATCTTGCCAGGGTACTCCCTGGAGATGGACATGTTTGATAGTCTATACTAAAATATGTGCAGATCAATAAAAATCTTATTTACAAGTTTAGTATAGCGGTTTATTAACTCAGGTGTTTCTTTTCTTTTTTTTATATATGTTGAGGCCGCGAGAACATGGATGAACGTGGGTCTAATCCACGAAGAGAATGTGATAAAGCTAAACGGACCCGTCGCGAGACGCTGACGCCGCCGCTAAGATGTCGTGATGCAACTCGAAGTCGCAGCCGGAGTCGAGGACATACGTGTTTAGCTGAAGAACATTGTGGCAGCCGAAACTATCTGTCGCGGTCCGGGCGGTCGAAAGGAAGACGATCTCCTTCCCGGCCACCCCATTCAAAAAGGGCAAGTCGTCGTGCTGGGCAGTCCAGGACACGGTCGCGCACTCCAAGGCGACACGAGGCCCGCCATGCGGAATCTAGGCATTCACCCAGGAGCAGAGCTTCTTTCCTTCGTACACCGTCCCGTGAAGAAACACATCGTGAGCGTGAGTCAAATAATAGTCAGTTTATTGAGAACTTTATTAATGTCCTTAAGGGTATGAACAATACAAGCGATCGCGATCGATTTCCTGTTTTAAATAACGTAATTCCTGATTTTGACCCGTTATGTAAGGAACAAACGGTTGATACGTGGCTTCATAAGGTTGACGAATGTGCACAGATCTATGGTTGGAATGATAAACAAGTCGTCCACTATGCCCTACCAAAATTAACAGGAGTTGCTAAAATCTGGTATCAGGGTCTACCCTCACTACTATTTTCATGGCCAGAGTGGAAGTTAAAGCTGAAGGAATCTTTTCCAACTAGGGATAATTATGCAGATTTACTAACGGAAATGCTTAATAAAAAGGTACGCTATGGGGACTCATTGGAGATATATTACTATGCTAAAATGAATCTTCTAAATCGTTGCGAAATATCGGGTAAACGTGCAGTTGACTGTGTCATAGCGGGTATAGAAGATCGTGGTGTTAGGTTGGGAGCACAAGGAGCAGAATTTATGGAACCAGAATTGCTACTTAAATTTCTGAAGACAGTAAAAGTAGGTCAAGATAGGTCCACAAACGAGCAGCAGAAGGTTAAGGATAGAGATAGGCGGTCGCAACATAACACATTTACCGGTAATAAAGTAGGCCACAGTTCCCAGAAGTCAACCGGATCTAGCATGGTCTGTTACAATTGCAAAGAAACCGGTCACCCATTCTTTCGATGCACAAAACCGAAGATTCAATGTTCTAAATGTAATTTATTAGGACATAAGGACACTGAGTGCCCTGGGACAAAGCAAAGTACCAACGATAAACCAAAAGCAATATTGAAAGTAGAAAACACAGGCAATTCAAGTGCCAAGTATAAAATGCCTATTAAAATAAATGGGTTGTTTTCAGAATGTCTCGTTGATTTGGGAAGCGAAGGTACTTTGGTCCGTCTCAGTGAAGCTCAGCGTTTAGGACTAGACTGGAAGGTAGGAGAAGTGCCACTATTAAGAGGAATAGGTAACGTGCCATATAACCCCCTTGGCAAGGCTAACGTCACGATCGAAGTGCAGGGTGTAGTAGAAAATTACGTGGAAATATTGGTAGTGGGTGATTACTTAATAAATTGCCCTGTACTACTAGGCCACACTTTCACCGAAAGGCCCTCAGTCAAAATAGTAAAGACAGAATCGGATGTTATTTTTCAGCGGGTTAGTGAGGCGTCTGTTTTGATTTGTCCGCTCTTATGCATAGAGGAGACGCGCATAGAACGCGGCGAATTAAAGGCGATCCCAGTTAGCTCACGTAATTCTTTCTCGGGAAAAATTTACGTAAATGGAACCGTGCGCAATATTGAAGGTCATGAACATTACTTGTTGCCCGGCGAGTATCAATTAACACAAGGTGCGGGTAGGATTCTCGTTCAGAATATCAGTGACAACCAATTTGTTATAGCGAAGGGTAGTCTTATAACCAGAAGCCATACTTTAGCTGAAAGCTTACAAGTTCAAAAATTAGATTTTAGTAATCAATCACCCATAGATGAATCACCAATCAACTGCGGAGAAAATTTAACAAAGGATCAAAAAGAGTCGTTAAAGGTCTTGTTGGATAAATATAAATATTGTTTTTCCAGTAGTTTAAAAGATCTTGGGTTTACAACGGAAACTGAAATGGTGATTCAATTGGATGACCCCAATCCTGTCGTTTACCGCCCATACCGATTATCCTTTACCGAACACCAACTGGTTCAAGATATGATCAAGGAAATGTTAGAAAGCGGCATTATAAGGGAGTCTAACAGCCCGTACGCGAGCCCTATAGTGCTAGTTAACAAAAAGTCTGGGGAGAAGAGGTTATGTGTGGACTACCGTGCTCTAAATAGTAAAACAAAGAAGGAGCACTACCCTCTCCCTCGCATCGAGGATCAGTTAGACTTATTATCAGGTAGTTCACTATTTGTTACCCTCGATTTAGCGTCTGGGTATTATCAGATATCGATAGCTGAAGGTTCCCGAGAGAAGACTGCATTTGTGACACCTCGGGGTCAATATGAGTACAATAGGATGCCCTTTGGGTTAGTAAACGCACCATCAGTCTTCCAACGTACAATGAATAAGATCATCCACAATTCACCTGCTTCATCGTATGCATTGGTCTACATGGATGATATCCTGATTCCTGCCAAGTCATTCGATGAGGGGATGGTACGTTTGGAGGAGGTGCTGCGGTTGCTGGCAAAAAGTGGTCTTACACTCAAAATGAGTAAATGTCATTTCTTTTATGACAAAATAGACTACCTGGGGTATGAAGTCAGTTCAGTGGGTGTTAGACCAGGTTCGCTCAAAACAGACGCCATATCCAAATTCCCTACGCCAAGAAATGTTCACGAAGTTAGGAGGTTTTTAGGGCTTGCCAGCTTTTTCAGGAGGTTTGTTGCGGGATTCGCCTTAATAGCACGTCCTCTGACTGGTTTGTTGAAGAAGGACTCTTCTTGGGGTTGGGGTAGTGAAGAACTGGAATCGTTTGAGAAATTAAAACAGATTTTAGTACAAAGACCGGTCTTGGGACGTTATGACCCTAATGCACTAACCCAACTCCACACCGACGCCAGTAAGTATGGGGTAGCCGGTATTTTAATGCAACAGGACAAGTCTGGGGTGTTCAAACCTGTTGCTTATTATAGCAGGCAAACCAGTCCGGATGAACAAAAGCTACACTCCTTTGAGTTAGAGACCCTCGCTATTATCGCCTCATTGAATAGGTTCAGGCATTACTTACTTGGTATTAGGTTCACCATAGTTACAGACTGCAATGCTTTGCGTACCACTTTAAGTAAACGCGACTTAATCCCACGAATTGCTCGCTGGTGGCTGCAGTTCTTAGAATACGACTGTTCAATAGAATACCGCCCTGGCGATAAAATGGCACACGTAGATGCCCTTAGTAGGGGTGCTATAGACGGTAGCCCAGACGTTGATCACGTGTTAGATGTACTTTCAATAGGTACTGACGATTGGCTTGCAACGGTGCAGCAGACGGACGAAGACATTAAAAATATCGCAAATATTTTAGGTGATTCCAAATGTAAAGATGCCGTTGACATAATCAAAAATTACAAGCTTATAAACGGGCGGGTATATCGTATAATCGACGAAAATACTATCCGTTGGGTTGTTCCAAGTGGCACCAGATGGCAACTACTGAAAGCAAATCATGATGATGTGGGACACTTCGGGTTTGACAAAACTTTGGCACGCTTACAAGCTACTTATTGGTTTCCAAAGATGAGACGGTTTGTAAAAAAATACGTCTCCGCTTGCCTCCAGTGCGCACATCACAAGCTGCCAAGTGGTGCCAGGCCCGGTGAACTACACCCCATCCCTAAAGCTATCATACCATTCCATACCATACATGCGGATCATCTCGGTCCTTTTATCCGCACCAAGCGCGGCAATACATTCATCCTTGTTATCATAGACGCGTTTACTAAATTTGTTGACATTACCGCTGTGCGAAATACCAAATCGGCTACAAGCATTAAGGTATTCAGAGAGCATTTTAGTTACTTCGGCGTACCAACCCGTTTGATTACGGACCAAGGAACAAGCTTCACTAGTAGGCAATTTAAAACATTTATTCAGTCATGTGGTATGAAGCACGTGCTCAATGCTGTTGCCACACCCCGAGCGAATGGACAAGTGGAACGGTACAACCGCACTATTTTGGCGGCGCTTGGGGCAATGAACCACGACAAACCAAATGGTTTATGGGATGACCATTTACCAGACATACAGTTGGGTATTAATACCACTGTACACGCCACCACCAAAAAGACTCCAGCGGAGCTTCTTTTCGGGCGAAATCTAACTAACCCATCTGAAGGTTTGTTAAATGACGTAATAAACGAAGTTACGTCTGAGGTCGGGGAGAGTCTGGACGATGTTAGGGCTACGGCTGGTGAGCTTATTAGGACGCAACAGGACAAGGACAAGAAACGGTATGATAGGTACAGGAAAACGGGAATGTGTTTCAAAGTAGGTGATTTAGTTAGAGTAGTAAGAGCCGTGACAGGAATAGAGGGGCAGTCTAAGAAGCTTGAACCTAAATGTAAAGGCCCTTACAGAATTAAGAAGGTGCTCCCCAACGATAGGTTCGTGGTCGAGGACACACCCCTCACAAAGACTAGTAAGAGGTACGAGGCTGTGGTAGCTATTGATAAAATATTCCCATGGATCTGCTTTAACGAACCCGTATCAACCGATTGTGAATCCGAGCGTAATGATTGTGAATCTGAATGTGAAGAGTTGTAAATAGATGTATAGCTAATTCATTTGCATTAATTAAGATGAATATTGTACATAGAATTAGAATAAGCAGGTAATTTTCTAATATGTACACTTAACGAATTATAAGAAGTCGATGTCATGGTAAAAGTAATGCTAATGTGATTTTAAGTTTTGATGATTAATGTCATGTATCATCTAAGTTATTCGATGTACTACTGGCTAAAATATTTACTTGTCAATGTCATGGACTAGTAAATACCGATTCATTGGTTAGGGTCATGTACTAATGAGTTGGTGAGGGGTATCAGGTAACGGATGCTTCTCATTTTAGAAATTGGTGCATCAGTATATCTATGTACTGGTCAAGGTCATGGACCAATACATATACTGCCGATAAGTTAGGAGTGTCAGGTAACCGACACCCTTAATTAAAGGTTATAAGCATTTTATTAATCAAGGTCATGGATTAATAAATGAATTTAAGAGTAAATTAAAGAGTGACTGTTTTTGGGCATTATTTAAAAAGATTGACTTATAGTTAATCTGATAACAAGGTACTTTGAGTTGGGGATATCAGGTAACCGATATCCTTAAAGGTTATGAATATTTTTCTAAGGTTATGTAAATATATCGTAAAGTAATTGAATGTGAGATTTATTTAGATACTAAAATGTGCTACTATAATGACTTATAGTCAAAATGATTAATTCAGGACTAATGAAATAATTTATGTTAAATAAGTTACGTTTATAATTTATATGATGAAATATAGAGTAATGTTTTTGTTTGTAATACATAACAACGAGGGACTCGTTGGAAGCCGGATGGCCGAGCTGTTATAGATATGTAAATTATAGCTGTTATAGATATGTAATTTGTGTCTATAATTATTTGTTTATTGACTAATTACAATAAATTCTATGAACTTGTATAATCAAAAGTAGTTGTATTGACTTTATATCATTGGCCGAGACTTTGACAGTTATCGACAAGTCGTTGATAACTGTCAAAGTCGAGCTTGTGCTTCCCGCCGTTTTGCTTGTTTATGATTGGGCGTCTTCGACGACCAATCATGAGCAGGTAAAGCGGCGGGAATGGGAAAAGTAGTCAGCGGGCATTTTAGTGATGATGCCCGCTAAGCCCGGCATTCGTGCTTGAACATCGGTGCTAGTCACTTGTAAAGAACGACCCGTAATCAAAACTGTATTGCTGTAATTATATCTAGTAATAAAGCTGATCTTTAAAATTTGTGCAGTGTTTTATATCCAAAATCCTCACTTCTGAGTGTTGAACCAGTACGTTCACACATGGTAGTACGTGCAGTACGTCTGCTAGTCTGGTAGTGAAAGGGAGATGGTGGGACCTGGTCGTGGAGCTCTTGCACACACTCTCCGAAGTACAGTCTGTAGAAGACTGACAGGCAAGCAACATTACGTCGACGAGTCAGGCTGTGAAGGCTAGTCTTCAGGGCCTCGTTACCTATGAATCTTTTAGCTCTGCGTTTTACCGAGTCATACTAAGTATAATGCAGTCCTTTCTAACTTTTTTAAAGGTTTAAAATTATACAATCACGCTCTATGGTCCACTTGAAGGACTAAGTACGGAAACCAAACCCATAACATTACACATTACACATTATAAATTGGTTGCGGCATTATTTAAAAACAGTATCAACAAAAAATTAATTGCTCAATTTCAAGTAGAAAATTGTTCAATTTAAAATTGTTTTAAATTGAAAAATTAAAGTCTTGCTCAAATATAATGAGCATGATCGAAAAATAAATAATATTTCGGCTTTACCCCTAAAAATATCTGAAAAACGAAGGGAATCTTTCACTCAGACGAGACTCCAATTTAAATAAATCAACGGCTACAATAAGCCGGAGGGGAGGAAAGAGGGGCCCGTGGCTAAATAATAACAGCCGCACAGGTCGATCGGTCAGGTTAAGCTACGCTTGCCGCGGTTGGTCTGTGGATGGGTGACCATCTTTACATACCGAGACCCCTCCGTGCCTAGGAAAGCACGTTAAGCCGTTGGTCCCGGCTGTCATTCGTGGATCTTTGACAGTCGATACGGGTAGTCAGAAGCCCGAAAGTCTGACAACCAGTCTTACCAAGGGGTATCGTATTACCCAGTAACTGGGTTGTGAAGGTCAGATAGGCAGTCGCTCCATGGTAAAATACTGGTATTCAGCTGCATCCGGTTAGACTGGAAGCCGACCCCAAGAAAGTTGGGAAAAGGCTAGGTAGATGATGAAGGGCTATATAAACGAAGTATAAGTGAAGGGGGCTGTCAACAGTGTCAATCCCTATGGTAGCATGGCAGGTAGAATAACAGCTCACTTCACCTTAGTTTTCACGGTGAGATTGTTACAGAATAGACCGGCTGATCTGAAAGAAAGAAAATACGTTTATTTGTAAAATACGTAAACATGACGCAAAAAGAATATAAAACAATAAAAAAAAAATAAGAAAGGGCTGGGGGAAACATGCGTCACATCCACGCAAAACACCACTATCACTCAGCATTATGCTGCGAGACAGAGCCCCGACGCTGGTTTTCAGCGACAGCCGGCACCGACCCATTCCGATCTCTATAAACCAGCGAAGAAACAAATTACCCCACTTTTAATTACCTTTCCACCTCTCTTATAATCTGTTTTTAAGCACAAACAGTAAATTTTATTCATATCTTCTCAAAAACAATAAAGCTCGCTAACCAGTATAAGAAGACCTCTCTATTTCCGCCGTCAAAAGGTGAAGTTTTAATGTCACTAACGTATGAGGGCTCAAGAAATGCTGGTGGTGGTGCATGTTTTACGAATAATTACTAGCGGAGTAAGACGCTGCTAGACTGCTGAAGGATTATGAGGTACAGGGTATATGGAGTTAATAAACGAATGGTGTAAGTCATAAGAGTTAAAGGCGCGATAAGAAGCAAATTTTTAGGTATACTCTGTCCACTAAGTCAACCGTTTATGACAGATCGAACTAGTGAGCAATTATATTTTCTTTGTCAAAACTGATACACATACCTACGGTATTATAATGTCTGTAAGAAGTCATAAATAAGATAGTTCAATAAGATTTGCAGTTTATATATTTATTTTATTGCGCACTAGCTTTAGCCCGTGACTTCGTACGCGTCAAGCAACTTTCTTAATTTTTTTTTGCCGTAAGAACTTTCTACAAAGTATTGGAAAACTTAAAAAAAAAGATGGATGAAATCGGTAAAGTCGTTCTCATGTTATGACCTGACCAAGGAAAATGAGGATTCATTTTTGTATATATAGATAAGACTTTAAAGTTAACTTTTACGTACTCGTAATCTGGAATTTGTCCTTTTTAAGACAGCTGTCAAAAAACGGTTAACCTAATGGACAGGATCTAAGAATCTATTGTTTAGGCAATTGACAATAGCGCATCGCGGCTATAAATATGGTTCAAAACAGCCACGCGTTTGATGTAGGTTGTATCGAATGACCACCAAAATAAAAATGATTTTGCAGATTCGATTAAACTAAAAAAACAAATGCACGGGTCAGTGGAATAATTTTTAGGTATTTCTTTAGTTGATTGAATTCCCTTTATTATCTTTACATAACATGTGATGGTTAACGCTTGTAATTTTGAGAATTATGCGACGACATATATTTTTGAGTTTTGTTTCAAGATTGTTTTATCACTCAAATATCTATACTTATAATAAATCTGTAGAAGTGAAAATTCTGTACATTGAAAATATCAAAAAAATAAATGGCAGGGGGTGTTACTAGACCGACACCGAACCCAAAAATGTGATTAAAAAAATTTTTGTCTGTCTGTCTGTCTGTCGGTCTGTCTGTCTGTCTGTCTGTCTGTCTGTCTGTTTGTTCAGGCATCACGCAAAAACTACCGGTTCGATTACGATGAAACTTGGTATAATTATTCTTTAATATCCTGGGCACCACACTGGGTACTTTTTATCCCGGAAAAGTATATACAATAAAAAACAAACTTAATTTTGCGGTTCGATCCCTAGATCCGATTACTGTACCAACCGCAAATAATAAGTTTGTCGTAGGTTAGGTCACACGCAGTGGAGTTCATTTTTATTCCTTTTACTTTTTAGAGTTATTTAGGTTTATTTTTATATAAGTCGTAGGCATAGATTTTAATTTTAAAGTATAGGTAGTATATTTGATAGTGTACGTAGTGACCGTAGGTTATTTTATAATACTGTTAGGTAGGATAGTCATTCGTATAGATATTAGTTTTTAGAGATTTTGCTTATTTATTGAGTTTAGATTGAGGGGCCCGTGGCTAAATAATAACAGCCGCACAGGTCGATCGGTCAGGTTAAGCTACGCTTGCCGCGGTCGGTCTGTGGATGGGTGACCATCTTTACATACCGAGACACCTCCGTGCCTCGGAAAGCACGTTAAGCCGTTGGTCCCGGCTGTCATTCGTGGATCTTTGACAGTCGTTACGGGTAGTCAGAAGCCCGAAAGTCTGACAACCAGTCGTACCAAGGGTATCGTATTACCCAATAACTGGGTTGTGGAGGTCAGATAGGCAGTCGCTCCATGTAAAATACTGGTATTCAGCTGCATCCGGTTAGACTGGAAGCCGGCCCTGAACATAGTTGGGAAAAGGCTAGGCAGATGATGATTGAGTTTAGATTAGTTATCGTCATAAATAGGTTTATTTAGGTAGGTAGGTATTTTATTTTCTGTTATTGAGTTTATTTATTTTTTTAATTAGGTAGGTACTTAGGTAAAGATATCATATAGGTACCCTCTTAATCACCATTAATGAGACACAATTGGTTTTCTATTGTAATTAGCCACAAAGGGCCCGCGAAATAGATGGCATCCTGGTGCACATACATTTTATCCTGTTAGCACGTTCCCGTGGGATAATTTCCGACATCCACGCGGGCGAAGCCGCGGGCAGAAGCTAGTTTTTGAATAAGTCTCTTCTTTGAACACTTGACAATACCCTCAACTTTGTTCTGGCTTGTCCACACCTATACAATTAATGCCTCGTCCTCACGAATCAAAATATGATATAGTATTTTTTGGTAGGCATTTGAGGCGCTCTAAAATTAATGTAATTATTGAACTCAAAAAGAGAGGTTTATTTATTCTCGTATTGTAAAAAAAATCGGGCAATACACAGGTGACAATAATCGCAATCTAAATGGCAATTCAGCTAAGCCGCAGTTGACTCAAATCGCAAGTTCCAAAGTAGAGTAGATTTCGACTTTTGTTGCATGCGGCGGGTGACTAAAATCGACTGTGAAAAATGCTCAGTCGCAGGCGATCGCCCGCAGCATGAAGGTCGAAATTTTGTTGCAAAATGAACTAGTCACCTGCGATTTTTATCGACCTGTGTAATGGGGTTACAGGAACTGATGGACGCTGATGATGGCGCCAAATAAGAAGCCGAATTCTGGGCCGAGTCCATTTAGATTGCTATTTACACGCTAAGAAGAAGAATGGAGTGGCGATTCGGCTTGTGAGGCGATTTGGTAAGCGACCAGCCGCACGGCGAATTCCACCTAGTGTAAATCCTCCATAAAACAACCATATCCCAGTAGGTATAACTGTCTTCTTTCCCCTTGCACCACCGATCTAAGAATATCTTCATTAAACCGGGACTGGTACTATAACCCGCGTTATCACGGTTAATTTCAAACGCTAATGAAAAGTTTCACGACTCCCCAAGTTTTGATGAAGCTTGCCCTAGCTAGGATAATGTTATGATATAATCTTAATTAACCATCCAGATTCATATCTTTACGTATTACCGTTACATTACGTTGACTATTAGGTTAATCGGGGTAATCAGATTTTATTAAATTACTATCTGCGCCCTGCGGTTTCACCCGCATCAGTTTCGATCCCGTGGGAATAGCAGGATAAAAAGTATCCTTTGTGTTAATCCTGGTCATAAACTATTTGTGTGCTTTTCATCCAAATTCGTTTAGTAGTTTTTGCGTGAAAGAGAAACAAACATCCATCCATCCATACAAACTTTCGCGTTTATAATATTAGTAGGATTCAGTGAGAGTTTATCCGACGCTACCTCTTTGGCGTACTGTTTGCTAGCACTACTGCTCAGCATGAGGTCCGATTCCCAGCACCCTTATTGCGTAGGTAACCATTTTGAAGGATACTGCTAATCAATTGCTTCATATGTTCAAAAAATTTGTCTGCTCAACAACGTAAATAACGCAATGAATGTTGTCGAACTGTCAAAATGAAAGCCATTGCTACTGTTAGTGTGTTACACAATTACCTGCTTGCTCATGGAAAAATCCAATAACACTGCCCAACCTGGGAATCGAACCCAGGACCCTACGTTCAACAGTCGCGCTTGCGACCACGATACCAACGAGTAATGAGCAACCAAAAGCCTCGTAAGCTTCCATTTTTAGCTCAAACTGCGACGTGTGTCACGAGGTACTGGCGCCACCTACCTGCATGAGTCAGAGGTCCAGGAGTAATGGCTACTTTGTTCTACACAACCATAAATAAATGCCACCGACATTAGTCATGACTAGCCAAAAACTAGTCTGACGCTAGCCGTGACTAGCCAAAAACTAGTCTGACGCTAGCCGTGACTAGCCAAAAACTAGTCGACACTAGTTCGGAACTACTCGTGAGTAGTCAAAAACTAGTCCGACACTAGTCGTGATTAGTCAAAAACTAGTCCAACACAAGTCGTGACTAGTAAAAAACTAGTCTGTCACTTGTTCGATACTAGGCGTGACTAGTCCGACAGTATTGTTATTCTAACAACATCAAAAAAAAAAAAAACAGTACAGTGAAACTTTTGGGGACCTACGATGTTTTAAAAGACTGGCCTATATAATTAATTTAATTTCCTGAAATAAAAGTCACAAAAAATCCAGCCCATTTTAAACCCCTCAAACTATAAAGTACCTACTTCTCTTTCAAAGAACATCAAACTGTGAACCTCGTTAATCATTACGTCACCAGGGCCCCAGAAACTAGATGTGGTAACTTTTAAAGTTTTATTTTTCGGAGCAGTCTCTCTAAGGTCGAGATTAGGCCCTAAAGTGCGGTTGAGGCACTCCAGATAATTCATGTTGGCTTAGTACTTTATAGTAAGTAGGGTTTTCATTCATTTTTATCCTCATATTGGAATGTTTTTGTAAAGTTACGTTTCCCTTGAACAAATACATTTAAACTTCACCTTTTAGTAAACCACAAAAGAGACTAGAACTTGTTATCCTTTAAAAAGGAGGTTGCTTGTTCTCTTTGTTTGTTTTATAAAGCCGAGCAGACGTTTCAGTAAGACATCTTTTAGATAAAGTTAAGATTATTTGTGAAAGTTGAAAAGCACTTACATGTTAATAACGGGACCATTCGGATTTTTAAAAATCGTGACGTCAACAGAGTTGACGTCACTATCTCCGCCAATACACCCAATTTATCTACTCATGTTTTTATTCTTATCACTAGTAAAATGCAGTAAAGAAAGCCTTAAAACCCAAATTAATAATAGAAATCGTACTCACAAGATATTCTAATGAAAAACCATGTTTTCACAAAATTCTCCTTGTAAATATGACCTCACAGCGGCTTTCCATTTTTAATGACCACCATGGCGTCGTCGTCGTTGCGTAGTCATTACACTTATTTATTTACAAATTGCAGGTTACATTAATTAGAGTAACAAACTATAATTTGCTAATTCGTTTTACTATTTTTAGCACTCGATTTTAAATTGAATTAATTCTCTAGAGAGTAAACATCCAGCGCCTGCGGATGGTCTGATCTTCCCCGACCCTCCCGACCTAAATTCAACCTTCCTCAACGTTTCGGCCGCCTAGTTGTTTGCAGCCGTGAGCTCTTTCTGAAGTGGTTCCGCCGGCGGCCTCGACGGCATGACTCCACAACACCTAAAGGATCTATTGAGTTCAGACGCCGGGGAAGCTGGTGAATGGCTTTTGAAGGAGCTTGCGGCCATGATTAACCTCATGTTTACCGGCGGTGTGAACGAGGCCGTCGTCGATGTCTTATATGATGTACATTTATATGTAAACTTCCACCGAAAATTGGTTTAAACAAGATCTAGTAAGTAGTTTTTTTTTAATACGTCATAAATCGTAAACCGCAATTTACCTTTCATTCAACTCAACAAAACCCTTCATGGGCGAGTCCGACTCGCACTTGGCCGCTTTTTCATATTTGGAAAATAATTAAAATACTTTATTTATGAAGTTATATACCTATTAATGATTAAAAAATGTTACATCTTTTTGATTAATAGTGAGGCGAATACATACTAACTAAATGTTACTTTAAATGTCACTTAAAATGTTACTTAAAATATCATTATATATGTATTACATTATGATATATTATGCTAAATAAATGTTGTTCCTTAAAAAAAATTATGTATGATTTAGGAAATGTAGTTTTGCTATTGTTTTGCCGTATGTTTTGCTTTCCTTGTGCTACAAAATACTTAGTTCATTAATTCATTTCTGACGATTGAAGGTTCAAAATTTCCAGCTATTTCAATATTTTGTGCCGGTATCGTTATGATATATGCTTGAGTACGTATAGTTTTTATTATATTTGTTGGTATATTGGCGTGGCTAGCTGACATAATATGGCAAATAATTTAAGCTTCTTGTAATGTTCATTACTGAACATAGGTTCCTAGTATTGTATACATGCAACTATATTCTAACTAAACAGACAGCTGTGCTGCTGGGGAGTTTGTTCCGCCACTTCTTCTTCCCTGCGATAGCACTAGGAAGTGGTGAAGGGCGGGCGTTTTTGGGGGACTGTCTTTTGTAATTTTGACGTTCGAAAAGTGCTGATTCTCAGCCTAATTTGAATAAATGACTTTTGATTTTGATTGATTTTGATTTTGATTTTTGATATCATCAACGTCATTTCTTCGAATAAAATTCTCTGGCTGTAAACTAGCTACTGAATGAAATATTCTAAATTTTGCCGATAATATGCCAAAAGCATTTTCGACGACTCTTCTTCCTCTACAAAATCTATAATTGCATATTCTTTTCGAAGATCCTCACTCATGTTGTCCAGAAAATTGTTTCATTAAGTTAGGTGAAATCGGAAAAGCATCGTCACCGAGGAAAAAAATGGTACATCATAGTCCGTCCAGGTAAAGGTGTTGGTGTCGGTAGATTTATAGATTCATTTCGCAATCCTTCGTAAAGCGAGCAATTTCTAAAAACACCCCCGTCCGAGACTCTTGCTTGACAACCAATATCGACGTATAAAAAAATATAATTGGCATCGACTAATGCTAATAACACAATACTGAAAATACGATTTATAATTCAAAAATTCTAAACCACTATTATCTATTTTGTAAATTGGGCGCACCCAAAACCATCTCCTTCTTTTATATTTTTTTCTTATTAAAATAAAAATTACAACTGCGATGGCAGTGCGGATTTTTTTATTCATCGTAACCAACGACAAATGTGCACTTCACTAGCGTTCTACACGACCGTCACAACTGGAATGATACTTGGCGGCTTTATAAGGCTTGCATATGCCGGCGGCATGGCGGCTCCGCAAAAACCCGGCGGCGGGGCACTGCCCGCCGGCACTGTGTGTAGTACTCCTCAATAATTGAAATGCCTTTCATTTTGACGATTCGACAACATTTATTGCGTTATTTTCGTTGTCGAGCAGATGAAATTAAACATATTAAGCATTTACACACACACTCAACTTCTCCCCCCATTCCCATATACAATCACGTGAATAGTGTAAATTTAAATTATATAAATAAATAAAATTGTTATGATTGGATATGTAAGTATTCTGTTCTATTGTAAAATTATCTAGCTATGAAAGAGCAGAGTCTCCTAACAGGCTTTTTCTTTGCTTAAAAGGAGGCTCCAATCACCTTTTTTTTTTTTTTGAAGCAATGAGTTAGAAATGTCTTTGTGAGAAAGTGATACAATTGCTGGTCACCGCTTCCTGGGCATCTACAATACCAGAGATATCACAGCTGCGTTGTCATCACAGAGACAAGGCTAGGCTTGTATAACACCAACACCCTTAAAACTGGATCACAATAACGCACCATAGTGGCAGAAACAGACGAGCTTTATTCAATTGAATTGACAATTTAATAGACTGACTGATGAGACTCGCAAAGACCAGGGAAGCATGGCTCAAAAGGAAGGAGGGCTATACTTAGCAGTTGGTGGAACAAGGCTACCAATGATAATGATTATATTTATGAATAGGTATACCTTTGAATGACGTAAGAGCTCCTTTGTAAAAGAGTTCATCTTTGCACGAAACCTTTTTCTGCCGCCAGCAGTGTTTATTAACGTTTGAAGGGTACAGTTGGGGGCTCGGTGAAATTACAGGCACATGAAGCAAGACTCGCACATACCAGGGAAGCATGGCGCTAAAGGGAGGAGGGCTATACTCAGTAGTGGGTGGAACAAGGCTGCAAATGATGATGATGATTGGATGACAATGATTGATACTCGCAAGAGCTTGCTTAGAGCGGTTTATTAAGCAATCTGAAGCAGTTTTACAAGATTTCGGTAGCAAGATTGTTATATTGCTTACTGCTTATAATGGACCAATGTCGGTCGTGGGATTGACCAGTCACGGTTGATATTAGGAACACATAGCTGTTCCAGTGATTCGGATTAGTCACCGGAGGGTTTTAACCAATAGTTGATATTAAGACCAAAATCGAACTCCGTATAGTCCCACTTTACGTCCCATAATGTTTATTAATCTTATATACTCGTAACACCAAATAACATGTATTCCAGTATTCGACATCACAAACGGGCGCCTGTTGGCTATAAAGCCCGATTCTCACGTAACGACCATAGAGAAATGAGTGGATTTATGAAGTAATATCCTGTAAGCAGCGCTCTATATAGTGAGTTATAAGCTTAATGTTTATGGTGTTCAGTTTTTATTTATGGGAAAGTGTTATGCTGAAGATAATGGCTTTTAGATAAATATTTGCGGACAGCGATTTTATGGTTAAGATAATGGTTCGTTTTTTCGTGGAGATTTCGATTCATGTTTTATTTCAGCGTCATACCGACTACACCCCCATTGTTCCTTCTTGTACCATGAGTCGGGGGCCCGGGAGATACTTATACGGTCACCAAAGGAGATAAGTAACTAGGATCATCGGATATAGTTGAAGTTTAGTAAGAAACCGATGGATGATTTCGATTAAATTAAATAGAAAGCAAACAGTTCATTTATCAAACTTAAAATTTCATTCGAAAACATCCATTGGTTTCTTGGTACACTTCAACTATATCCGAAGAGCCTGGTTACTTATCTCTTTTGGTGACTGTACATTCGCCGCACCTCTGACTGGTAACAGCCCACCATACCTAGTAGGCCTCATTACCAAGTGCGGCCGATCCCACGACATCACCGCACGTTCTCCTATTATGGCGCGCATATAATACTGCTTGCCATCTCTTTCTACGTGACTGCTCGAGCGACAACACAGTCCCAATTTCGCCGCCCGCGGTTTCGCCGTTTCGCCGCTCCCCTTATAGTGGCCGTAGATCGCCTATCATACCCTGGAGATAAATCACAGCAAGGAAATATAATCGTCACAGTCAAAACCATAGCATATCAGTTTTCTATAGTGATAGGATTGTGGTAGCAGTCACTCTATGCCAAGTACTGATATTTAGCACATCTGGTGACTTCCTCAAAAAAAAAAAAAATATTATTAACTTAAAAAAAAATATTAAAAAAAAAAAATATATTTTTGACTTTTTTTCATTACTATTTTCACAACAGTAGATTTATGCCGAGGGGCTTAAACATGACTGCAAAACGTGGTTAAACCGGCAAATCCCTGCCAGAATACCTTCGTAGAATATGCCGCCATGTCATTTAAAATGTACTACGAGTAGTACCTATTTAGCTTTATCTAAATCTGTTTGACTGAAAACTAACCACAACTTAGTTAGGCAAAGGTGGAACAATATCAACTAACTACTTAAAATTCAGCTTATCCCATTCCAATAGTTGCCGTAACGATAAATGCAATATACGTAAGTAATCTTCAACTGAAACTTCTACTAATTTCATTAAGTTTGATAACGACTCAAACTTAATTCCACTTAAACTTAAGATCTGATAAGAAGTTTGTTACTTTGCTCAATGATTAATGTACGATCTGTGTTCAGGGAATTTAAACTGGATAAGACTTGATTAAATGATTTTAGATGATAAGAGTCTTCGAAGCATTCTAAGATGAAGCAGTCTCGTCTAGATCAGAGGGTCAACTCTCGTAATTTAAGAACGTTCACAGTCTGATCTCATTCTCAATCTATCAAAAATACCTCTAATTTCCCTACATTTTTGACAAGTTTTTGACATTGATTGTAGCTGAGGTGAGATTGCGACTAGTTTTTGAACGTTTTTAATTAAGGGAATTGGTCTTCAGAGATCAAGGTTATTGATAATGCTGAAAGCTGGATTCGAAACCCATTTAAGATGAACTGAGTGCATAAATAATGGTTTGAGTATGAAGCAATAGGAGTCATTACAGAAATGACCGCAGATGAAAATTTTCAAGCTAATTCTTAAAGAATGTATTTAATTGATTGGGCAGCTAATCACGAACAATATCCCGAACTCATGAGAGTTCAAAGCGGTATATTTTGTTTCCTTTTGCCTTCGCAACAACTTACAACCAAACCTAGCAACCAAATATACAAATCGATTTTATCTTGAGTCAATCAAGATGATTATTGACCGAAATTGCTCCTAAAATCGAGTCAGCTTGCGATAAGAAACAAGCCCGCCTATCACATAACATATTTATTTGTGTCACTGTATTAACAATTTATTAAAATAAAAAACTTCGAACCAGGTTAGGCATTCGCAGTCGTTTGGGAACTTTAACAGGGGTACCTGTTAAAGTGGGTACCATAAGTATGAGAAACCCTATTCTAGATTAATATCTAGACCAGGGTTTCTCAAACTTATGGCTAGTTAGTTAGCATTAGCTAACAACATGCCAAAGGGTATCCTATCTACCTAGTTGTTTGGTTGTGGATGCCTGCTAGACAGTCGTTCTACGTATAATGCTAATATTCAGAAAATAGAAAAGGCTATTTCACATTTCATATTAGGAAAATGCTAGACATATGCTGGAATGCATCCAATATACATTCTTTTGTCGCCAAGAAGTATTCTTGGACTCTGGTTTGAAGGGTACGATTGGTGGTAGAATGGCAAAATTCTAGTCTGCTACCGTACGATTCTAGTCAGTCAGAAATCTGTCTGTAGCTTAGGGATCTAGCCAAATTGACGTTGTTGGTATGCAAATCCGATATGATCATCCTTTTTTTATGATCCCGTCCAGAACATGTTACCATATCATAAATATGCTTATACAGGGTGACAGGGGAACTCGACGTATTCCTTAAAAGGCGTTATACTAGAGGTATTTAGTGCCATTCTGTAACCATCTCACCGTGAAAACTTAGGTGAAGTGAGCTGTCATTCCAAATAATGCTAGGGATTGACACTACTGACAACTCACATCAAGCTCACTTCATTTGAGTTTTCACGGTGAGATTTTTACAGACTCGACCGGCAGTTAACTAGGGTTCAAAACTGGATTCATTTCATTACTGAAGAAAGTGTAAAGATAAACAATTTTGTTGTTATTTTTCTGCTTTCATTCATTACTTTCTGTTATTTCACGCTCAGTTCCGGTTCACTGATCAGTGAATTCGCATCGAAATTACCAATTTTAATTAGTGTCGCGTAATTGAGTGTTCTGTGTATCCAAGCGGTAAATAAATTTATATCAAATTTATGAACAGAACATGCCTACCGCATTCGTGCTAAAGTAATTTATAAAATAATTGGATCAAAAAGCGATAGGTTTCAATTTATCCTTTGTTATTAATAAATATTAAACTAGCAGTGCTGACAACACTGTTTTCGTCGTCTAATTGGCTTTAGTGAATTTCAGGAAATAATCAGATTACAGTTGGGTAAAGTAACCGCATCTTTAGGTGCTACTGCTAGGAGCAGTGGTGGCACAGTGATAACGGTCGCGACTTACGAGTTGTAGATCGTGGGTTCGAACCCAAGTAGGCAGCTTACATTGCGTAAATTATTTCATCACCGCCGCTTTCAAACCGGTAAAAAAAAAACATCGTGAGGAAACCGGCATGTCCTAGGATCAAAAATTCGAAGACATATACCTCTGCCTAACCCTTCGGGGAAAACAGGCGTGATTTTACGTGAAACTAAAGTACTAACTTTCAATTACTACTGCGAATCTTTCAACAGAAATACGACAATGTTTGATCATCTAATCATCATCACCAAAGCCTGGAGCGCAGGCGTAGGGTAGCCAGCCTTTCGGTATTCTACAGGATGCATTCTGGAGATTGTGCGCGGGAATTACATGACTTAATTCCACCATGATCGGACAACCCGTCGAACGGCGAGTTTCCACCCTTACGTTGTTGACACCGCTACGATCCGGACGAAGCGTTTCGCCTCGTCGTTTATACCGCGTACATCGAAGGACTGGAACAATTTGCCTGCAGCGGTCTTCCCGTCCGATTATAATTTGCGTGTCTTCAAGGCTAGAGTGAATAGGCACATAATAAATTATTGCCCTTTACCATCAACGATTGCATCACTGCTTTCCATCAGGCGGGATCGCAGTCAAACACTAGTTAATATCATTAAAAAAAATCTAGGAAATTAGATACAGAATCAGCGTAGAGAGACTGGTTGCCTCCTTCCCTCAAATTTAATATGGCGAGGGGTAATGGCTGATTTTTAGGTCATGCCCGTGAACGAGTGCTGCTTGTGGTGACCGGTCGGCTTGCTGACCATGGTTTTGTTATTGTTATTAGTAATTAACTGTTTATTTATTTTAATTCAATGATCCTAGTTTATCATTTGTGACTTCGAGTGTCAGCTTTGTGAACATAACTCAGCTTTGCATATTATTATTTAGGTACACCCTTTATGCCTCGAGACTTTTATTTAGGTTTTTTTTTTTTTGTTATTATTTTTTGGGAGAGTATACTTTATGTCATACTTGTTGGTATATTGGCGTGGCTAGCTAATACATGGCAAATAATTTACGTTAATGTTCTGAGTATCGTAATGTCAATTACATTGCACAGTTACTATTGTATAAAATAAAGTTTTTCTAACTAAACAGACAGCTGTGCTGCTGGGGAGTTTGTTGCGCCACTTCTTGTTCCCAGCGAAAGCACTAGGAAGTGGTGAAGGGCGGAAGTTATGTTTAAGTCCCATGTAGGAGTTCTATGTATAAAATCCATGCAACTAAATAAATCATTATTCATAATAAAAAGTGCGCCTCAACACCACCTTTGACCTACTACGTATATAGGCTTTTCCTCCCGGAAAATTAAATTCCTTATACACGAGTGGATCCGTAAGCTATATGTAAATCTTCACCAGCCGACCGCACCAAATCCTGAACCCAACCCTAACAATACGAGGAAAATAAAACATACTGTCAAACGTTAATATTTATTACAAGTGCCCTCAAAATCCCTTTGAAGGGTAAAAACACCCGGAACACAATTTCAAGCCACTCAGCATAGTCCCCTGAGAACTAAACATATTAAGGTTTTCATGGAACAGGAGGCCTACCACGAACGCGCGGAGTAAACGTAGCGAAAATTCGAACGATTCTTTCACTGGAAATACGACCATGCATTTTTGTTTAGATTATAATTATCACACATTGATAATAAGAATCAAAGTTGTCAACATAGCTCACAGTATAAGCAAGCTGAAGTGGCAATGGGCCAGCCTACAAGACAAGGCTAAACCCCGTAACGTATTTATCTCAAGTCGACGCGTACTTTTTTTTTATAAATGGTAGCCCACAGACTACCTACAGTATTTGTCTCTCCTCCCCTTTTTAATCCATCCAAAGGTTGTCTTTAAAAGATCGCTCTTAGCGATAAGACCGCCCATTGTGTCACCTTTTGTAAAATTTCTATATTTATCTCCGTAAATATTTGTCGGAGTCATTCGTTTCTATGTAAAGTGATGTGTGTTGGTCGTATCACTTGAGGTGATGACGATATGGGTGGCATGAGTGTCACTAGCTGCTGCGGCAGCCAGGCCATGAGCGTTGTATGTAATCTACGAGTTAGTTGATATAGTTTCTGACCAATTATTACTAAGGCTTTTGGAGGAACCTTTTGTTATCGATGATAGTTTGGATTAGAGTATTACTAACGAATTTGAGGAAAGTCTAGTAATAGTTTTGTTGATGAAACAGTAGAGATTAAGTTGTATGTGTTTTGTGTGTGTTGTATGGGGTTACGTGAGAAACCATAAAGTCCAGGAGTGACTTGGCGATTCAATGGGAATGCGCAAATTAATTTGACGAGTTGAGTAACTGTCTAACTGTAGGTTACTAGATAGTATGAGACACATGCGTCTTAGTCAATTATTTTTATTGTAACCTTGAGATTTGGGAATCAAATAGTGGGTAATGCTCTGAACTCTAGTATTGTTAGTTTGTTCGAGATTTCATTGTGTTTTTGCCTGTACCAAATGTGGTCAGGAGTGGCCGAGCTATGTGATACTTTGCGGGTATGTTTCTTTACAGATTAGCACACGGGGACGTGTGTATAGCAGGATGGCCGTGTCGGAGTCATTCGTTTGACTATTCGGAACGTTAGCGCCATCTCGTGGCGCTAGACAGAGTCTAACCGGAGTTCGTGCGGGGACGGGAGCAAGATCTACAAAAAGCGGTGTAAGCAGAGCTCTCGAGAGGACAGAAACATTGGACATCGTACGAACAACATGTGGATAGAAACTGTCGCGCGTTCCATATCGTTGAGTTGTGTGTGTGTGTATGTGATTCGCTAGTGTGACTAACTGGTTCGTAAATTATAATTTGATTTGAACTGTAAACCGTGTTTCTATTGTGTAAAAACCAACACTACCCATAGTATGCCCACAGTAATTAAATTATGCCTGATGTTAAGGAGAGACAGTCATACCTTCTCCTACATATTAATTTCTCTGTATCTATGGTGTAGATAATAAAGAGTATTCTATTCCATTAAAAACGGTTAAATTTTTATTTTAAAATCTAGTCGCAATCTCATCACAGCGACAATCAATGTCAATGATGTATGGAAATATAATTATATTGAAACTGAGGTCAGACTGTGAACGTTCTTAAAATTACGAGAATTGCCCCTCTGAACATGGTTGGGGTAGACGTGTTCTTGAGTGGCGACCGCGAATTGCCAAACACAAGGTAGGACATCCTCAGGCCGCTTGTCTACTGCCACGTCTACGGGACGTCAACGAGACGTCAACCAGAACAAGATGACGGCGCAACAGCTATACAAAAAAAAAAAATGTCTAAGTCGCAGACAACTGGTTAAATTAGCCGTTTAGTTAACCGCCTGGCCTTTGGAAGTAGTGCTCACCTCGCTTCACACTCTCGTTTACATAGCCCATTTGGTCGGGGTGTCCTGGCGTATGTAGTTACTGCGACCAATTCGGGCTGCACGTGATTGATTACAGTTCCAACCTAAACTATAAGTTATTGAATATCATTCAGGCCGTTAGTTGAACGGCCGCAG
Organism: Apamea anceps; assembly: GCA_951799955.1. Lineage (NCBI taxonomy): Eukaryota > Metazoa > Arthropoda > Insecta > Lepidoptera > Noctuidae > Apamea > Apamea anceps. The sequence goes on from OX637520.1 coordinate 12,290,058, forward strand.
TTTACTTAAAAGGCTAGGCGGTTAACTAAACGGCTAATTAAACTGAGACAAATACATTTACCAAGGCTAAATGTGAGTACACTGCACGCCGTCACCGGGACGTCACGCTCGGTTCGAGTAATCTCACTTCTCATCGACGTCCCGTTGATGTTGTGCGGTGGACAAACAGTCTCAGGCTTGGTGGAGCAACGATCTTCGCCGGGTGGCTGGTAGAAGGGCGGGCGTTTTTGGGGGACTGTCTTTTGTAATTTTGACGTTCGAAAAGTGCTGATTCTCAGCCTAATTTGAATAAATGACTTTTGATTTTGATTTTGATTGATTTTGATGAGAGTTGCCGAGAATCGAGTTGTCCAGTCCATGTGCAGCAGTGGACCGGCTGCCATGACGAATATAGAAAATGAATAAAGCCTTTTTTTTTGGTTGGAAAATCATCAAATAACTTCTACCGCTCTGGGCGGAGCGGAATGTCAGACTTTTATTGACTAAAACCCACCCGTGTTCCTTCAGTTGCCTGTGCCAGGGGCCATGGTAACTCTTTCGAACAACCCGCGGCCCTGACAGGAATTAATAAAGCCTTTAAACTAAATAAATATTATGTGTGAAATGAGTATTCCCTATTCAAAAATCGTTCGAATTTCGCGCGTTCGTGCCAGACCCACACTCCCACAGTCCCTGATTAAGTTTAGACCGGGTCCTAACATAACTTTGGTCTTATGGGACGAAAATGATGAAAGTGCGTCATCCTGAGTTATGAGAAACAAACCGTGGTAATCTATGTTTAGGAATGAGTTGGCGTTTGGGTGAAGAAAGGTGTGTTTCTTTTGTTTCCTTATTATAATAATTAGTAGGTATTGTGTTGGATGAGGAAGGGCCTTAAGAACTTATAACCGAAGAGAGTATCCATGGAGTTTCTTGCCCGTTTTTCTTCATAAATAAAACTCCTGTTTATAATAATATCGTAATTATTAGGATCTTTAAAGTTCAAACATTATATATTTTTTTAACCCCCGACAAAAACAGAGGGGTGTTATAAGTTTAAGGTGTGTGCCTGTCTGTGCCATCGTAGCTCCCAAACGGCTGGACCGATTTTGTTTTTTTTATATCATCATTTCATACGCTTCACATCTAAAACTGACCCATGCTATTTTTTTTTTCTATTCCAAATTCATATACTTAAGTGCTTATCTCATAGTTTTATGCCATTATTCTATAATTTTATTACACTAATGAAGGTTGCGTATTAAAGCAATGCCAAGTGAGCCTCTACAGTACCTAGCGTCATCTTTCTAGCTGAACGACTCCTTGACAATTCAAAAGTTCCTGTAATTGCTCCATCATCATGATCATCCATAAACTGACTTAAACCACTGCTGGGCATAGGCCTCTGTTCTTGTGCAACCCCTACGCTGTAATTGGTTACATACATTGAATTAAATTAATTGAATTTGTGTCTGAGGACTCATTCCCGGTCAAAAATAAACACGAAAATTCTGGTGCCTTAAAAATCAAACCTTGAAAATTTTGTATAAATAATCTGCAACTCAGCTAACACTTTAATCATTTTACCTTTGCCTGGTAAAGAAACTAGAAACTATACTATCTCCGACATCTGTACCTTCTTTTAGAGGACAGGGTTTTAGCATGCGTAACACAATCGAAGACAATCTGAATCATTTTGAAGGATATTGCTAATCCATTGCTTCATATGTTCGAAAAATGTGTCTGCTCAACAATGTAAATAACGTAATGAATGTTGTTGAACTGTCAAAATGAAACCCATTGTTACTGATAGTATGTTACGCAATTACCCCGCTGGACTTAGTTTTATTTATGTAAATGAAAATATCAAACTAATTATTTCAACTACAAAGCCCTTTAGATCTACGGAGTAAGGTCACGAGGTTAGTGTAATCTCACTATTCAGACATTTCGGCACCTTTATGACCCCTGGTCTTATCTCGCTGTAATAAAGGGACGGAGATAAGGGCTGGAAACTCTATTGTTTTAGAAAGGGCAGGGTCGTTGTATGTGGCTTACATCGCATAAAGTTAATTTTAGTGGTAGATAAAGCCAGGGATATTAGTTGTTAAGCAAATTGACTGCTAGGCAGTTTGCTTCGTCCCAGCTAAAGTACTAGGAAGTGGTGGCGGACGTTTTGAGGGACTATCTCACGTGATTTTGACGTTCGGAAGGTGCTAATTCTCAGCGTTATTTGAATAAATGACTTTTGATTTTGACTACATACCAACTAAATTGTCCGTATATTTAAATTCAAACTGTAATTTTTGACAGTTGTATGGTATGGCTATAACACGGCAAATCGAGGTGGGCTGCCAATTCGACTAACCATATTTTTTCCTAGCTATACTGGTAACAATTATAGAATGGATGTTATAATTTACATGGTAGATCAGCTAATTAATTTTTTTTTTTCTAAGGATGTCAATTCCCTTTTTATTCCAGTCAACACTGAGCATCGACTCTCTAAGTCCGTCAATGAAGATACGGGCCCGTCCGTCAAAAGAAAAGTCAAATTATATTATTTTGACGGACGAGCAAAACCACATCGGGCGTAGGGTAAAATGACAAATCGTGACGTCATTCATTCTTAGTACAAAAAACCGACTTAATCTTATCTCTCTGTTAGTTATCTAGTCTTATCGCTCTGAAAGTTTCATACTCCGTGTATGGACAAACGGAGTATGAAACTTTCGGTCGAAACTTTGGACTTTCTGTAACTTCGTGCTTAGGGAGTAACAGGGAGTTTTTTTACACTCAATTTTCGAATAGCTTATTCCAGCGGCAAAGCAGAAGAAGGTAAATAATACTTTGAACTTATAATAAAATCATTATAAAATGTTATCTTGTACAGACGCCAGCACATCAAGCTACCCTAAACTGTCAAATTTTCCCAATCAACTTTCAACCATATGCTTCAGCGATGAAGTTGAAAATCTATTAAAGAAATTTGACAGATTGTAGTAGCTTGATGTGCTGGCGTCTGTACAAAAATAAAACAATAAGTACCCATTTAAGTATTCATTATTATTGAAGGGTCCAATTAGGATCTAATTAAATGTCTATCGTTGGTGTACACATCAAAAATCAAGCATTCTTAAAGTCTTCGTTTAAAAAGATTTAATAGAGCGAAGGAAACTTAAGTATTTGTGCTTCAATAAACATAAGTGTTGTTAATAGTTATTGAGGATGCTCTAAACCAGGCCTGTCCAAAGCAGATACGATCCCGGGCCAATATAGGTACATTATTTCTAAATAGATTGAAGGGCCGCAGAAACAAATACCTTAACTTTTTTAAGATAATCAAATACTTACCTTAACTTTGTCAAACGAATATTTTCGTATTTGCCGTAGATAAAAAAACAGAATTAGGTTTTTATCTATGAAGAAGCCGATTTTTATTGAAAGTTTAAACAATTTTTTTAAATGAAAAGTTTTGTTGATCAATGTTTTGACTATGGTCGATGCATCTTTACGATTTTAATGAAAGTGTATGTGAAGGAAAATATCGTGAGGAAACTGTGTCCTAAAAACAAAAAAACAAAAACAACAAGAAATAAACGCTGTCTACAGGAACAGTGCCTAAAAGGCTGGCAGCATTGCCACGTTGTATGGCGATGCTAATTCTTTGGCCACGAACCGGGCCAGCCATGGTCATGTGAAGAGTCGACTAACCGCTTGGCGATATCTCGAAACACCAAATGGGCACTCGGACCCCATGGCCCTAGTGTTTCAACCCCAAACGGTTCGAACATATAACTGTCAATCAGGTTGGAATATTTTCGCCGTTTGAGGTTTGCGTCTGGTCTCTTCCCATCGTCGCGTGCCAGGTCGTTGGGTTCTGAAACAGCTGGCATCCGACAAGAGCACGAGGGATGATGTCATTAATGCTGGCGTGCCGTGCTATTCGACATGCGCTCCTACTGCAGGATAGGCCATGGTGTCCAAGGCAGTCGACAGCTTCACCACACCGACAGCGATGCGGAGCCCCACAAGGAACGCCCAAACGCAGACAGGTAGCGAGTCGGAAGGTGGTGTCACCCAGCATAGTGCCTATGTTGGGTGAAGGGAGTGCTTGAAGCCAGATCCCCGAATCCCACTCACCCGCAGCCAGCAGGCGAGCACGCTCAGCAGTATTGGTGGACGTATTGATAAGATTATTTCGTACCAACCTGCAGAGCGGCTCATCCCACTGTCTCTGGGAAGATGGGTTTACGGGCCGATTTGTATCTGTGCAAGCCGCTTTCCAGGCATTCACCGGGTCGGTCAACCAAGCCACTTCAAAGTTAACAAGGCAGGGGGCTGGACAGAGGACAGGAACGCCGGTAAGCTAATACTGGTAATTTTGCGGACGCCGAAGCCACCAAAACGGAAGTAGGCGGTAGTGTGGCTTGAAGTCACGCTCGGTAGTCCAAGGCCACATTTAAAATGGTTGTAAATGTGTTGCGAATGATATGGTCAATTTTGTCGAACAGATGTGGTTGCTTCCATGAAGGGGATGTAGGGGATCCCTATACTTAATGATGATGCCGGGGCGATTCTATGGGGATGATGATAAAATAAAACTGACCACAGCGAATGTCCGTTGAACACTGATTTATTGAATTAATGTACTTATATATTTTCTACGTTCTTCCCCTGTACGGAACCGCACATTAGTAGAACGTAGAAAATATATAAAATTAGAGCCAAAACAACAGTATCTAATCAGGGTGAATGCCGAATGTAAATTCATTTTAGAGAGTCTGTCCGAAATGTCGTTGAAATTTTTAATTTTTTCATTCATGTAAGGAGAAAAACTGTCTTCTAAAATTGGGGAACCTAGGCGGTGCAGTGAACTTTTGTCTAAAATTTTGATTTGTGGAGCTATTGCATTTAATTTATCTAGAGTCAATTGTCTGTCAGTAATGTCAGAAAGGTAAAGTTCACATTTTGAAGAGTTAAGGTCCAAGCCAATAGATTGAAATTCCTGTTTGAGGAGTTGTAGATCTTTCAAAACAGTGTCTACATCACCTCCTAGCGTCCCATCGTCTAAATACCACAATTTTTAATTTAGTTTCTGTAAAATTGGATGAATAGCTAAACTGAAAATGACTAGCCCGAGAGGGTTGCCAACCTTGTTAGCATCCAAATGCAGATTCTAAAACATTGTCCTTGTATAATAATTTGGAGGGGTGCCTTTGGTAGCACTGCCACATAAAACCATAAATCTCGGGTAGCTCCTTTTTTGACTTCAGCCAACAAAGTGTCCCTGTTCACAGAGTTAAAGGCGTTCTTAACGTCAACCTTGAGAATGACCTCACCTTTGTCAAGGCGGACCGACGACCTTGTGAAGGTCGCAGGAACCCGTTGGATGCGAGAAGCACAGAACCGGTCGAAGTGGAGGTGCTTGGGGGAAGCCTATGTCCAGCAGTGGACGTCTTTCGGTCTTTCAATGATGATGTGGTGTGGCTGTGGTACGTTTGAACGGACCCTTAAATGTAGAAATTGCTGGCGGTGAACACCGATCATCCAAATTAGTGTATGACAGGCTGATTGAAAGTCGGATTCTTACTCGAAAGGTTCCATATCGTACAGTCAACAGCAAAAGTAGATGATCAAAATCAGAAATTCAATGCTAATGAACGAAGTTCGTAGCTATATGGCAGCTGTACTAGTAGTAAATGTTTGATATAATTTACAATCACATACTTTTGAATCACTTCGACGCCACACAGTTCTGACGCGAACTCCATTCATTAGTATTGAATTTCTGATTTTGATCATCTACTTTTGCTGTTGACTGTACCACCCAAACGACAATAGTATAGCTACTATTTAGGCCATAGGCTACCCGTATTCTAATTAAAACGTAGGGTTATATGTAAATATACACATACAGCTCTGTTAGAAACCAGACAGATGAACAGGCAAACAGATGGGGAACCTAAAAACAGACAACTCCAAAAACTCCTTCGTTAAATTTCGAACTAAATCTGTTTCAAAATAAAAACTTAACTTTTTCCATCGGTCTCCTCTCTCTTGTGTTGTATCTGCTAACATATCGATTAACGTCCAAATAGAAAGACTGATCGAGGGAAAAATAAATAAAAATAGTTTCTTAACAGTCTGAAATAATATTTACCTAATCTTAAATCGTTTATTGCAATCCAAGTAAACTTAAAAAATAATAGAAACAATTATGGACCCTGTCGGTAATCGCAAATTTTTAAATAAGTAGAGAGATATGAAGAGCGCTTTATACATTTTCCTTACTTACTAGAATTGTTTGTTAATAAATGGGTTTGTAATAATATAATTAGGTACTGAAACTTAGCAGATAGTCATGGACGTAATGATCACCACTTTTTTTTAGTTGCCCTACACTGCCCCACTGCTGAGCAAAGGCCACACATTTGAATAACCCATGCTTTAATCTTAAAATCATATTGAAATGCTCACAAACATACATACACAGCACAATTGATTACCCATTCAATAGAAACAGTACAAGTAAACAGAAAAACATACATTTCGATAAACAAACAACAAAATCAAACGTTGAAAAACAATTAAACTTGAAACAAACATGAGTTAAAACTAACATTGACCGATTTCAAACTATCGATCCACCAATCGATGGACAAGAACATAATTGTAAAGAGACTAATAGAAACGTACAATCATTCATAATTAAGAAGAAGAAAACACCGGGTGTTGTAGCACCTGGTGGCTCCCACAGGCCAAGCGATGCCATTGGAGGGACCAAAGTACACGTCATCGCAGAAAGTTCTGATGACACTGAAATTCTAAAATCGATCATTTGCTTCACAGAAAGTGTGAAAGCAACACGCGTGCCTGTAATTTTTCCGAAAAATGGGATCAATATTTTTGCAACTTTAATTAAAGGATAATTTTGTCTTCTGGAAAGGATATATTGGAAATAATTCAAGGTAAAGTAGTAATTCAAATTAATTTAAATTTGAAAACTATGATTTAGCAGCACGATTCCAAAAAGTGTTTTATTTTCATTTTATTAGCTCGTATTTGTAAAAAAATTAATAAACCAGAAAAAGGAAGACAGCAATGGAAATGTAAATTGTTAATAATCTTAATGAGTCAATCGATTATTTTATTGCAAGGTTGCGACATTGCGTTGTTTTCAATGAAAATATGCGATGACAGTTTTCTAGAAAGTTACTTGGCAGGTCTAAGTAGGCAGTAGGCAAAATAAATTTTCAATACAAGACTTTACGACATTCAGAAAAGGTAAAGGTAAAATATTATTTTAAATGGTTAATTAAAAAATTTCTAGATACTTTAGTGTCTGATAGCAGAGTTTTTCTTTCATTAAAGTGATCAAGTGTCCCCAGTGTAATATGGTTACTGCGAAGACTGAATAAGAAACGAATGATGATAAAGCCGTTAGTAAAGATGTAGCTAATAATAACAATATGGAGTAGAATTTTGATATATATTAAATTTCAGATGATGACCAAAGTGAAGGCCCAGGGCCTGGTGTCAGACTTGATGCCCAACATCAAGCTGATGCAGGCAGCCGGGCACTTTCTCTTCAACTATCATTCAGGTAAGATTTTAATACTATTTCTAATATACTGGCAGTGGTAACGCCCGCGACTCATGGAGTCGTCGTGAGCCTGCGAGTCATGGAATTGAACCCAGGCTACTTAACTTTATGTAAATTCTTTCATCACCAATGTTCTCAAAACGGTGAAGGAAAACATCGTGAGGAAGCCAGCATGACCTAGAACCAAAAACTCGAAGATATGTGACATTTATCCACCCACGTGGTAAATTGCGGCCCACCCCATTTCACAAAAAGGAAGCTTGTGTCCCATTCAGCATTGAGAAGAAGATAATACTTTTTCTTCTTTTGCTAACCTACTCCCTCTAAGTGTCAATAAAGTATATTTTATAGTCTAAAAGAAACGAGCTTGATGCGAAGCACGACATAAATCAAAGAAGGTCTATATCTAGCAGCAGGAGATTCTGGGCTAAAATGATGATGGTGATGATGATGAAAAGATAAGATAGATAACGAAGAAGACTTCGAAAGTAAGACGAGAGAGCTAGTGGAAGAACATGGAAGACTTAGCATTACGAAACGCGAAGGCAACGCACATGTAAAGTAGGAGCAAAGAGCTTGATTCATCATCATCAGCCTATAGCAGTCCACTGCTGGACATAGGCCTCTCCTATTGCACGCCATTCAACTCGATTTTCGGCCACTCTCATCCAGCTGGTACCAGCCATCCTGAGGGCGTCCCACCTTACGTTTACCGATTCGCGGTCTCCACTCAAGAACACGTCTACCCCAACGGTCATCGGTTCTACGGCTAATATGGCCAACCCATTGTCACTTCAGCTTGCTTATTCTGTGAGCTATATCGACAACTTATCCCCCTGATCGATCAGGACGTTGATAATAGTAGATATTTTTGGATGTGGACAGTGAAACGTAACTTCTAAATAGTTATGACATTTTATTCTCCTTGAAACAGCTGACGAAGAAATAATAAATAAAATATAAATGTAGATACTCCTACAAAATAATAATATAAAAGTGTTTTGCCAAGATCGCTTTACGTCTATCTGTGTCATAACAAGATCATAAAAAGTTATTATCGAAGGCAACATTTGAAAATAATGCTCACAGCTCCTCTGGGAGTTCTGTCCTTAAAACCTTCGATACTTTTAGGGCTTGCGCCCACTGACGGCACGGCACGGCGATGGGTTTTTATACGACGAATAGAATATACTTTAATAGAAAAATTAAATTTCAATGATAATCATCGTAGGTACAAAACAAAACTGCGATTTATATATTTATACTGCGGTATGCTTAGGCATGTCGTGTCGCAGCGTTCGGAATGCCTTGGTATCCTACAGGATGCTTCGGCAGAAGGGTTGCGACTGTTGTGATTAGAAAGCGCGAGTGCGATGTCGCGTCGGTACGCTTCGGCGTGCCTAAGGACGTCGCGGCATCGTTGCCAGCAGTATGCTTTTGCATGTAGTGAATGCCAAAGGATCCCCTGTCGTGTCGTGCGCCAGTGGGCTCAGGCCCTTGGAAGCAGTTATATTTTTAGCTGAATTCCGTTTATTGGATTTATTTTCTTAAGCCCCAGTACGGTTTCTTATTTGTCAATGAAGGCTACTGATATATAAGTATATTATTTCCAATGTATTTTGTGGATTGATTATAGTTTAACTTATTATTTTCTTCTAAGTAATACTTTACTTTATGATACGTAGTACAGTCAACAAAAGAGATAAGTATGCAGTAAGTATTTAGTTGATAAATTAAATAAAATTTTATCCGAAAACATCAATCCGTATCTTACTAAACGTCAACTATATCCGACGACCCTGCATACTTATCTGTTTTGTTGACTGTACAACATTTGATATTTTTAAAGTTTCTTTTAGCATCTTGGAAGACTTATCACTGACTTCATCGTCATTTCCATCAAGAACACTAAGAGCAAAGGGGTTTAAAGATCCGTGGCATACCTACCGCCATTTTAAAAATGTTGTAGATGATTGAGTCACGTGATCAACTTTGAACGTTAATATCTCGAAAACGTGACATTAACGGGGTTTGGTTTTAATATGTTTTGTGTTTGCCTTGATGTTAGCTATCGCTTTATATAGATCTAATGCGTAGCCGCCATTTTCAAAATGGCGCGATAGTAGGTATGCCAGCCTCCATAATATGGAGGCTGGCATACCGATACCGATACCGATATACAGATCTTTATATTATAAAGATCTTCAATCCCCTTTCACCAATGAAACTGAACGCGATCAACACATCTAAACCTGCTGCACTAAGCTATCAGTGTGAATATTCCACAGCATTGATGACAATGACAGCTCTTGAGGGTTCAAAAGCTGTCAGTGTCAGTGTTCTTGACATATCTCGGGACCCTGGGGTCCCGGACCTTTGAAAGACGTACTTGGGGCCGAAGCCAACTCGCAGAGGCCCTTTAGACAATTTTAAATGATGAGGAGGCACCAACCGACGATTAACCCTGTATGCACCATGCAAGTGCACCGAAGGACAACCCCTCGTTGGTGCAGGACTATTGCAGAACATGGAAACAAAATATACTGGGCTATGGGTGTGGGTAGCTTTAGTAGATTGGTTACCTTGAACTATGGAAAGTCTATGTCCCCTGCCTGACTGGCAGGGGGTGACTTGCACACTCAATAATGGGCCCCCGAAAACGTTCGCTAGCACATAGTGTCGTAGCAACAAGGGGGCAACATGTCCTGAGATGCTTGTGACGAGTGGAGAGGTATTCCACAGCTATCAGGACAATCCCAGAAATACGGTCAAGATCCCTACCGTCCGTTACTGTCAGTGTTCTTATTATTATTATTACTTCATACATCTAACTGGGTGGTTAGATTGTGCTGATCGCGTTCGGTTTCATTGGTAAAATTCGCTCTAACTTTAGTTTGTATAACAATGCCAACCTTTACCTCTACCTCTCTTTCTGTGCAGAAAATGCGGGCATGTCCAACCTCCTTCGCAAGATCTATGCGAGTACCCATGCCATTCTCATCTTCATCCACTTCGCGTGCATGGGTGTCAACATGGCGCAGTACTCCGATGAGGTCAATGAGCTGACTGCTAACACCATCACTGTGCTCTTCTTCACCCATACCATCATTAAGCTTGGGTTCTTTGCTTTGAACTCCAAGAGCTTTTACAGGTAAGTCCTCTGTTGTTTTTCTGTGGCCTGGTTTATCTTGTTTCCTAGGGATGTATTAATTATAAATCCAATCCTACCTCCTACTAATATTATGAACGCGAAAGTTTGTGAGGATGGATGGATGTTTGTTACTCTTTTACGCAAAGACCACTGAACGGATATTGATGAAACTTTACAGTAATATACATCAGAATAACACGTAGGATACTTTTTATCCCGATATTCCCACGGGATCGACACTTATGAAACCGCGGGGCGCTGTTAGTTATGTATAAATGTAAAAATGGTGCTACATCTGCCAACAAACTGCTTTGCAGTTTGGCAGAGGTTGGATGGGTTGGTTAGAGTTTGTTCTGGGTTTGAGGGTTTGGTATCTTGTTAAAAAAATATTTCTGTGACTACTTAAGCACTTTTTCATTTTAAGTATTTAGATTAAAAGTTATTTGAGTGTTATCCGGAACATGGTCTATCAAGAGCGTGCAGAAAAGTATCTAAATTCGTTCGACCGTATATATGTGTGTGTGATTTGAACCGTCATCTGCCTAGCTTTTTCCAGCTATTTTGGGGTCGGCTTCCAGTCTTACCGGGTGCGGACACCATTCAGTTTTAAAAGTATTGACCAACAAAATATTAACGTATAAATGTGTCTGAAAAAATCTACTTACATAAATGAACATTTCATACTTTTTTTTTTTAAACTGCCACACTCTAGGAATTTCTCCTTTTTCGTGGGTGCGTTTACAAACATTTAAACTCACATACATAAACAGCCAGACCCAGAACAATTACTTGTAGGCCGTACAAATACTTGTTCCGTGCGGGAAACGAACCCGCGACACGCTGCGCAGCAGCCAATCGCATAACTACTGCGTCAACCGTACCGTCGCAGATTAAAATTTTGAAAAAAGACACTTCCAATTAAGTGCAATTTAAGCGACAGACACCTCTTGTTCTAATTCTAATTACCTACTTACTTCAATAAGTCAAGGAATTCCGTTCACTGAACGAGTAATTTTCACAAATAATTTCTTTACTTTTAGTGTAGTGGAGATAGATAGATCATTTGCGCGCGAGCTTTAATAAAAGAGTCTGTTCGTAAATAGAAGAAAATCTTTTTCATTTAAGCGCCATTGCGAATGTTTAATTGAATTACTAAGCATTTAATTTTGTGAGATATACCTTTATTATTTATTATTCCGGTTGTAGCCGAGTACCAGTATTTTACACGCAGCGACTGCCTATCTGACCTCCACAACCAGTGACTAGGTAACACTATAACCCTTGAGAAGACTGTTTGTCAGACTTTTGGGATTCTGACTACCCAAAACGACTGTCAAAAATCTACGAATGACAGACGGGACCAGTGGCTTGACGTGCTTTCCATGGCAAGAGTTTTGATAGATCGTGATTAGGAAACAGTAACACTACCAACCTTATGTGATGAATGAACATCAAAAGCAGGATTTCTAAACCCATTGGGCGGGCACAGAGTATTTGCACCCAATTTTAATTTGACAAGCCAAACAAAGGATTTGGCGGGAATGATTTGAATTTGGAGTTTCATTCTCTTTTATTAAGAGTACCTACAATGTTTAATAAAAATTGTTGGCCACAGGCATTTGTTTGTTTGTTTTTTTTTTTCAATTTCAATTGTTTTTGTTGCTACATGAAAATGTCGTTTGTTTTAAATTGTTTATTGTGTGCATTATACCTACCTACAGATGTTCCATTGTTCTGTTTATTAATTGCGCAATTTCTATTCGCTTTTGGTACGCAAACAAACTTTTGATTATAATTCATTGTGTTTTTTTTCTGTTTCCTGTTATGTTATTTTATAGGAGTTCTTTTTATACCAAATAATTGTGTGCCTTTTAGTCTGTGCTAAATAAAAGTATTTTCTTTCTAAATACCTACTGGCATTTGTAATGTAATGTGATTGGTCTCCTATTCGTTCAACAGTTGCACTCATACAGCTCCTTTATAAAGTATAAAGTCCATGAATATCCACGCAAAAGTTTGTATGGATGGATGGATGTTTGTTACTCTTTCACGCAAAAACTACGGATTTGGATGAAATTTGGCACACAAATAGTTTATAACCAGGATTAACACATAGGATACTTTTTATCCCGATATTCCCACGGGGTCGACACTTATGCAGGTGAAACCGCTGGCGCAGCTAGTAAACCCAGAAATATTATCCGCTGATGAAAACTTAAGTTCCTAGCAAAAAACAACTAAAAAAACATTTATAATGAAACAATCTAAACCTTATTACCTAGGTAACTAAAAACATAATAGTCTTTCTAAGAAGTTCAAACTCAAATCACAGATCTTACATAAATAGTTGAGTACTTACAATTTTATTTAAAGATAGAATATGGAACGTAGCTCGAGATTTGAAAAAAAGAACCTCTTAACATTCCTTTTGTATTGAAACGGAATATTTTAAACTCCACCTGGACGTTTGAATTTTCTTTTAAGAGATTGAAATGTTCGCTTTTCAAAGATTTTCGTTTAAAATTAACTTACGATTCTTAGAAAGGCGAAGTCATGCTTTGAAAGTAATTTCTTTTAGCGGTCTGTAGCCGGGTTTATTGAAGGATTTTATGGGTTCGAATAGTTTCTAATAACTTTCTGATTTTTTTATTGAATTAATAACGGTACATAAGTATATTGAGTAAGGGCTCGTGGCTAAATAATAACAGCCGCAAGAGTCGGTTAAAGGTTAAGCTACGCCTGCCGCGGTCGATTTGTGGATGGATGACCATCCATTACTTACATAAATATAGAGGTACTAGCTTCTGCCCGCGGCTTCGCCCGCGTGGATGTCGGAAATTATCCCACGGGAACGTGCTAACAGGATAAAATGTATGTGCACCAGGATGCCATCTATCTCGCGGGCCCTTTGTGGCTAATTACAATAGAAAACCAATTGTGTCTCATTAATGGTGATTAAGAGGGTACCTATATGATATCTTTACCTAAGTACCTACCTAATTAAAAAAATAAATAAACTCAATAACAGAAAATAAAATACCTACCTACCTAAATAAACCTATTTATGACGATAACTAATCTAAACTCAATCATCATCTGCCTAGCCTTTTCCCAACTATGTTCAGGGCCGGCTTCCAGTCTAACCGGATGCAGCTGAATACCAGTATTTTACATGGAGCGACTGCCTATCTGACCTCCACAACCCAGTTATTGGGTAATACGATACCCTTGGTACGACTGGTTGTCAGACTTTCGGGCTTCTGACTACCCGTAACGACTGTCAAAGATCCACGAATGACAGCCGGGACCAACGGCTTAACGTGCTTTCCGAGGCACGGAGGTGTCTCGGTATGTAAAGATGGTCACCCATCCACAGACCGACCGCGGCAAGCGTAGCTTAACCTGACCGATCGACCTGTGCGGCTGTTATTATTTAGCCACGGGCCCCTCAATCTAAACTCAATAAATAAGCAAAATCTCTAAAAACTAATATCTATACGAATGACTATCCTACCTAACAGCAGTATTATAAAATAACCTACGGTCACTACGTACACTATCAAATATACTACCTATACTTTAAAATTAAAATCTATACCTACGACTTATATAAAAATAAACCTAAATAACTCTAAAAAGTAAAAGGAATAAAAATGAACTCCACTGCGTGTGACCTAACCTACGACAAACTTATTATTTGCGGTTGGTACAGTAATCGGATCTAGGGATCGAACCGCAAAATTAAGTTTGTTTTTTATTGTATATACTTTTCCGGGATAAAAAGTACCCAGTGTGGTGCCCAGGATATTAAAGAATAATTATACCAAGTTTCATCGTAATCGAACCGGTAGTTTTTGCGTGATGCCTGAACAAACAGACAGACAGACAGACAAAAATTTTTTAATCACATTTTTGGGTTCGGTGTCGGTCTAGTAACACCCCCTGCCATTTATTTTTTTGATATTTTCAATGTACAGAATTTTCACTTCTACAGATTTATTATAAGTATAGATATAGATGAGGAACAGGGTGTAAAGTTCAGTTATACTCTCCTCCTCCACCTCGGAGGATCCTCCGACCAGGGTGTCGTGTCTGGTGGGCAACTGCCCGACGATTTACGTTGGGCATATTATATGTGCTAGTTGCGCGGTAAACTCTGCTTACGAGATGCAGGATTTTGTGTGACGTCAGTTATAAGACGCGTAGTTCGCATGTGGCGTTTGTAGGTGCTGCTACACATAAGTATATCTAGATCCCTCCGTGACTCGGAAAGCATGTTAAGCCCCAGCTGTCATTCATAAATCTTTGGCAGTCGTTACGGGTAGTTAGAAGCCCAAAACTCTGACAACCAGTCATACCAAGGGATTTCGTATTACCCAGTAAGTGGGTTGTGGAGGTCAGACAGGCAGTCACATACTGGTACTCAGATGCATCTGGTTAGACTGGAAGCTGACCCCAACATAGTTGGGAAAAGGCTAGGCAGATAATAATGGAGGCCGCATGTGGCAGTCATAGCTCTTCTAGGAAACCGTACCTTAACCGTTATACAATCAATGTTTCGAACTTAATAATAATAATAAATAAATTGATTTCACGCCAGGTCCATAAACAACACACATTACAATTTTATACACAAAACATACATACATACATGAAAACACATACCTACACAAAAAATACACCAAAACAACCTATTTTAAATATTTGAATGACGCACGATGAGTGGTCATCCATTGCCACATCATTGGACTATCCATCCTGTCGGCTACTATAGCCACCAAGCTGTTGGAGCTGTCGCGCACTTGCCGCATTAGGGAAGCTATCCGCGTCCGCATCAATGCGTAAAAATCTGGCACCATTCTCCGCGAACATCCCCGATGCACTGCAAAAGCGCGGCAGCCCCAACATAACTCTGAAGGCGTTAATGATAAATGATTTTATTTTGTAAGTAGGTTTGTACAAACACTTTTACACGTCAATCATATTTTAAAACTAGATGAGGTCGGCGTTTCCTATCTGACTAACCTGAGAAGAAAGGCCGAAACAAACTCAGACGTCAGTCTCTTTTAAAGTCCAGACATAATCTTGGTCAGATCATATGAAGACCATGTAGGACGATGTCTGAGATGGTCTTTTGAGGAAAGAACCACACAGATTGAGAGGACCTGTCCAGTCAGTGCACGCATATGTCAGAAATCGTGCAGCTCAACTCAAAACTTAATGAGCTCAACGATTCGACGAACAATACCAAAGAAAGGACATTTGGGTAGGCCACATTAATTACTCAAACTGCCAGACCATGACAAAAACTAACAGAACAGAGAGAAAAATAAAAAATAAAATGACCCACATAGTCTTCACATTCACAATAATTAAAATAATAGAATACTTTATGCTTACTTTATACTTTATTTTAATGTTGTCAATAATTAGATAAGTCAATTTCAAGTATCATGTGTCTAGTCTGTTACATAATAACAAGTAGGTTAGTCAGCTGTGTGTTCCCACGTAATCTGTAGAATGAAGGCCTAATAGTGGCCTTTACTCGTATACCTTCTTAAAACTCATCATTTATTTACAGTTTTAATTCTGAATTGACCGGAATATTAACGTAGAAGTTTGTGACTATTGTCGGGCATTGATAATATCTACAGGCGACTTTTCGTGGCCATTGTGCGCTTTTATTATAATTTATAATTGCTAACGTATTAATATATTCACTGGGGCTTGTGGCTAAGTAATAGCAGCCGCACGGTTCGATCGATCAGGTTCTACGCTTGCCACGGTTGGTCAGTCAAATCAAATCAAATCAAAAGTCATTTATTCAAATTAGGCTGAGAATCAGCACTTTTCGAACGTCAAAATTACAAAAGGCAGTCCCCCAAAAACGCCCGCCCTTCACCACTTCCTAGTGCTATCGCTGGGAAGAAGAAGTGGCGCAACAAACTCCCCAGCAGCACAGCTGTCTGTTAAGTTAGAATATAGTTGCATGTATACAATACTAGGAACCTATGTTTAGTAATGAACATTACAAGAAACTTAAGTTATTTGCCATATGTCAGCTAGCCACGCCAATATACCAACAAATATAATAAAAACTATACGTACTCAAGCTAAAAACTAATTATTTAAAATAAAAACTCACTACCTAAATAAAAGCCTCCAGGCATAAAGGGCGTGACAGCTTACATATTTATGCATTGCTGGGTTCGTCACATAGCTGTCACTTGTAGTCACAGATGATGAACTAGGACCATCGATGTGAAATAAATAAGTGAGTTAATACTAATAACAGTAACCTGTCAGTACCTAAGCTAATTCTGGAGAAAGAACATGAACATTGTCTTGAGTTAATTACGGCGACCAACTATTCTTATCGTGAAGTAGCCTTTGAACAAAGGTTGGATTTTACTTGAGCTTTAAACGCATTAAAAGGCAAGTCTAGCAAAGAAGAGGGTATCTTGTTATAAAAGGTTATACCAAGCCCAACCTTATGAAGCCGGTGAAAGGGGGCACGTAGTTTGTCCTTATTTCTAGTGTTAATACTGTGAATATCACTGTTTTTAGTGTACAAGTGCAAATTTTGCCTAATATATAGGATGTTGGCGAAGATGAATTGTGATGCAACCGTGAGAATACCAATATCTTCAAAAAAATCTCTTAGATAAACTCTGGCACCTAGCTGGTAAATTGCTCGAACAGCTCGTTTTTGAAGGACAAATATATTTTGTATATCAGCGGCTTTGCCCCACAGCAGAATGCCATTGGACATAACACTGTGAAAATAACTGAAATAGATTAAACGAGCTGTATCAACGTCAGTGTATTGTCTTACTTTCCTGACGGCGTAGGCAGCCGAACTGAGCCTTCCTGCTAGACTTGATATATGAGGTGAGTGGATGGGTGATCTTTACATACCAGGACCCCTCCGTGCCTCGGAAAGCACGTTAAGCCGTTTGTCCCGGTTGTCATTTGTGGATCTTTGACAGTCGTTTCGCGTCGTCAGTAGCCCGAAAGTCTGACAACCAGTCTTACCAAGGGGTATTGTATTTCCCAATAACTGGGTTGAGGAGGTCATAGGCAGTCGCTCCATGTAAAATACTGGTATTCAGCTGCATCCGGTTAGACTGGAAGCCGACCCCAACATAGTTGGGAAAAGGCTAGGCAGATGATGAGACATCGATAATATTTACGTTGAAGTTTGTGACTGTTGCCTATAACAGGCATTGATAATCGACTATTCGTGGCTATTGTGCGCTTTTATAATTTCTAACACTATTACCGTACTTATTAATGTATTTACAGTCTGTCGTACTCTAAAGGTGCTGAATGCCCTTTTTGCTGCCAACCTTGAATGTGATGTGTTTGCGGATGAATGGATTAAAATAATGCGTAATATATCTAGGGTTCTGTGTGAGAAAGTATGCAAGGGAGTCCACTGCTCCATGTTAGTTTTAAATTAAATTTTCAACGTAATAATTGTGTATCTGTTAATTAACGTAATTGGTGTTGTACCGTTTTAATTAACTATAAATAAATTATTATTCTCGTGGACGTCAACGTTCATAAAATGTATGGAAATACAAGTGTTCTCGTGGTGCCGTGACGAGGACGTGAACGTCAACGATAATATCGTCACGTTAGAATTTATAGAAGCGAAAGAAAAAAGAAAAGAAATAAAATACATTTATTTGCAGTAAACATGACGCATAAAAGAACACAAACACAAAAAAAAGAATAACAAGTTGAGGGAAACATGCGTCACATCCACGCAAAACGGCCATCGCTCAGCATAATGCTAAGACCCTATACGAGACTTAGCCCTGACGCTGGTTATCAGCGACAGCCGGTGTTGACGTGATGACGTCAACCGGTGCAGCATACGATCAGATATAAATAAATAAAAAACAACAATCAAAATTAAAAATAAAATATACATTACGTAATTCTAATAGATTGCACATTAGAAACCGGATCCGAAGAATTGTTATTATAACTGTTTTATGAATTTTCTCTTAGGGCTGATTGTTTCAACGCCAGATAATTTTATCGGAGGAATAATTTTGAATTGACAGTTCTTCCGTACAAAAATTGTTGGACGTCCATTTTATTCCACGAATAAAAATGATCTGTTGATTCAAAAATCAGCCTTTAGAAAAACATTTATTATCACCGGCGTCGGAAAATAAACACCGCTTGTAATTTTATCTGTTGTGAAATCTTATATCAATTCTCATTGGATTTTATTATTTTCCAATCACAGCCACTGATAGATAGATGTAAAGATAGATTAAAAGTCATTGTTCCTTTTGGTACCAGCACGCCAGTTACAAAAGCACGCTATCAGCCACTTAGCTTAAAAAGTGTTTTCAATACTCTAAATGCGTAGCGAGGTGATGCCAGCCTGGTAAATCTATTGCGTAGCGAGGTGATGCCAGCCTGGTACATCTATTGCGTAGCGAGGTGATGCCAGCCTGGTACATCTATTGCGTAGCGAGGTGATGCCAGCCTGGTACATCTATTGTGTAGCGAGGTGATGCCAGCTTTGTAGATCTATAGCGTACCGAGTTGATGCCAGCCTGGTACATCTATTGCGTAGCGAGGTCATGGCAGCGCTGGTTCATCTATTGTGTAGCGAGGTGATGCCAGCCTGGTACATCTATTGCGTAGCGAGGCGATACCAGCCTGGTACATCTATTCTGTAGCGAGTTGATTCCAGCCTGGTACATCTATTGCGTAACGAGGTGATGCCAACCTGGTACATCTATTCTGTAGCGAGGTGATTCCAGCCTGGTATAGTCGGTGTCCGGTGGTTTCACCCGCCTTAAGTTTCGAACCCCAGAGAATATCGGTGTAAAATTATTATTATACAAGTATGTCCTAATCCATGTCATGTTCTAGCCATGTACCAAATTTCATCTAAATCCGTTTAGCCACTTTAGCGTGGAAGCGTAACAAACATAGAAAAAATAAAATCTGTTCTCTTTGTTAGTAGTTTAGATTAATACCTTCTTATTCTTATATTATATAAATTGTTTCACCTCAGGACGCTGGCAGTGTGGAACCAGTCAAACAGCCACCCTCTGTTCACCGAGTCGGATGCCCGCTACCACCAGATCGCGCTCTCGAAGATGAGGAAGCTCCTGTACTTCATCTGCGGAATGACTTGCTTGTCTGTTGTCTGTAAGTTTTACTTTTAGTGGTACCAAGCTATACTGAATGGATTTCATTACAAACGTAAAAGCCTGGAAGAGAAAAATATTAGAGGATTTTTTTTTTTGTGGTTTCCAGAATTGTTGGGTAGGAAAGTTGTTGGATAGATCCAGAAAATCAGATTTCTATAACCTGGCACATTACTATCATTCTTAATGCTCCATGTCCATATTCCCCAATCACGGTGGTTCCAAGAGTTCTCAAGAAGTAGTGAAAAAATGCAACAATTAGCAAGTAAACTCGTTTGTATGATGAGTTAGTTATTCCTCAGTTAAAATCACACCAGCAGTTAAAATAATACTAGGGAAGCATAGATGCAAAGACATTACCGCAACCAAGCAGGCAACGGCAAGCTCACCCGTTATCGCCTGCCTGACCGTTGACTTTGTCACATTACCTAGATTCAGACAGTTATAAATACTAGGCAAACATACTGCGGTCAGAGGTTGCTTACGTGCGAACCACGCTTAGTCTAATTTAGTAGCCATTCAAGCAGTTAGACCACAATGCGGTAGGCAATATAGTGTCCGTGTAATGTCGTGGTAAGCGAAATGGTGTTTATATTTTAATGTTAGTGAAGTAGAATGTGGTGCTGCTACCAGAAGGCCTCCCCGTAATTAAAAACGTTCAAAATCTAGTCGCAATCTCATCTCAGCGACAATCAATGTCAAAAAGTTGTCAAAAATGTAAGGAAATTAAAGGTTTTTTTGACAGATTGAGACTGAGATCAGACTATGAACGTTCTTAAAATTACGAGGACTGCCCCTCTGATTCTGACCTTTAAAATTATTGCTAATGTTAAACATAAATAGAATCGAATGAAACGTCCAACATGAAAAACTTGTTAACAAAGTCGATTTTGTTTTATTGCGAAAAAGGAAATTGTCACTAATTGAAAAGCCGAGGGTCACTGCCATAAGAACAGACGTAATACAATTTATTTTGTCGTAGGTACAATGTTAATAATAAATCAATACAAGCACTTCTTCACAAATTGAGACATCTATAGAAAAAAAGTACCTATTAAAATTGGCGGCGGTTTGTCACACGCTGGGCGCCAATGCCATGTGACTACCTCCTAGCTCCAGCTGTATCTCCACCTCAGCCTCCTCAACCCATCTATCACGCATCGTCACCCATACACCCCACCTCCACATACTACACATCACTCTTCAGTCCATCTCCACACTTTTCTTGTAAATATATCTTTAATATTATTGTTTTCAACCTCCCTTTCTATAATTTCATTTAATCCCTTAACTTTAAAGCTTAGCTTTACTTGTCGCTACACGACATTTTGCCACTAACAAACTTAAAAACACATGTTAACTAACTAACACTGACCAATTCGTTATCTTATATTCTAAATCAAGAAATTCAAAACTAACATCCCTCCCTACCAAAAATACAAAAAATTATAATCTATTCTAGTCCCACGTCGGGCGCCAATAAAATGAACCAGTGGTAAACTGTCTCAACATTATTTTTGTTTTCCCTCAATATATATTTTTTTAACAAAATATTTTACCAAGGTGCTTTAGCAAGGTTTTACGTCCAAAATGTAAAATGACTCCTTCACCTGCCGTCTTACCGTTTAAAGGTGCGTCCAGACCTGGCGAACTGCGCGCGTGTTGCTCGCGTGCGGTTATAGCCTATGTTTGGTGCGCCGCTCTAGTGCAACTCCGGCAAGGCTCGAGTGGGGCGCGCGTGCAGCGCGCGCGCAGTTCGTGCACACATAGCTTCTTTCGCGTTTGAACTATGAGCCTCAGGCGTGAATTTGCTTCCGAAGATGTCGGATCATATGACTGCCGTAAGCATATTTGCTGCAGCATCGGCTATTTTATTACTGACAAAAATTAAAAGGAAAAACAGAAGAAATTGGTGGCAGGTTCCGTTTTTTAAAATAAGACAGAATAGCATGGGAGGTGCAACGTGGGCGGCACGCGCGCACCTCCTGCGCCGCTCGAGTACGGCGCATCTTACGCGCGGACGGCGCAGGGGCTATGTACGAACATAAGATGCACGCGCGCAGTTCGCAAGAGGCTCGCGAGCGGCGCATTCGCCAGGTCTAGACACACCTTAAAGTATGGTCCTCCTGAGAATAGCATCGGTCGTGCGCTGTGAAAACTAAATGTATTCCCTTCTTTAAACATTTAAGAAGACCTCCTGCTGATCTTTATGACCGTTGTGCCCATGGGATGTTATTTTTGTAAGCAGGCGTAACTTTCACGTTAGAATAATATGATGAAGTAAGAGATATATACGCTGATAATTCTGGAGTACTCGTAAACAAGCTTAAGCTTAGATATCTAAACACAAATCTAGATATCTATTTTATTGCTTCGTATGGTCGAAAAAGTCTGCTTAACAACAAAAATAACGCAATGAATGTTGTTAAGCTGTCAAATTGAAACCAATTGCGACTGATAATTTGCTACACAATTACCCCGCTGGTATAAATGAACTGATTATCATAAACCTTCCTAATATTACATTTTCCCCTTCCTTAGGCTGGATTACTCTAACATTTTTCGGGGAGTCAGTTCGCCTGATCACAAGCAACGAGACCAACGAAACCTTGACGGAGGTAGTCCCTCGTCTGCCTCTGAAAGCCTGGTACCCGTTCGACGCCATGGGAGGCACCATGTACATTATTGCCTTCGCTTTTCAGGTATGTATATTTGTCTGTAATTCAGATAAATTAAAGCTAGAAATAAGAAAAAGCCATACGCATAGCCAATATTGCCATTTAGATTAGAAATCAAACTTTAAAGTCGCTTGTCATTTCACAAGCACCTTTACTTTTCAAACCAGAACAAAACTACTATACTTGTATCTTTGGAAATAAGTATGTAGGTAGTGCATATTTCCCTAGATGTTCTCTTTCACAAGTAGGTCTGCTGAAGACCATGAAATTAAAAAAAATAATAAATAAATCAGTCTACGTTGTCCCATTGCAATGCAAAGGCTTACCTTTCCTTTTAACCAATAAATAAACTCTGTTTTCATTTATAAACCTTTTTCAAATAGGTTTACTGGCTCCTCTTCTCAATGGCCATTGCGAATCTTATGGACGTGATGTTCTGCTCCTGGCTGATCTTCGCGTGTGAACAGCTGCAACATCTGAAGGCCATCATGAAGCCGCTCATGGAACTGAGTGCTTCTCTGGATACGTACAGGCCAAATACTGCTGAGCTGTTTCGAGCTTCCTCTACTGGTATGACTGGTATTTTTTCGATAGGAATGTTATGTTTAGTCTTTAAGATGTTTTTTTAAAGTTGCAGTTAGCTTAGTAAAAGATGAAGAGGTTCATGTCAATTTATATCTTAGCAGTCGTGCCTACTGTTTGTAATATATTTGTGTCCTTCTAAAGCCACATTTCTGTCACCGATCTGCACACTCTTAAAAAAGGCAGTAATAGCTACAGCAGTTCATTGAAAAATAAATTAAACTCAACACAGTCATCAGGTTTTATAACATAGCCATAATTTCATGAGCACTTCTTCAACAGAGAAGTCAGAAAAGATCCCAGATGCCGTAGACATGGACATCCGCGGCATATACTCCACGCAGCAGGACTTTGGCATGACCCTGCGAGGGGCTGGTGGGAGACTGCAGAACTTTGGGCAGCAGAATGCGAATCCGAATGGTTTGACCCCGAAACAAGAGATGCTGGCCAGGTCTGCTATTAAGTATTGGGTAGAGAGGCATAAGCACGTTGTCAGGTAAGATGTTCAGAGAGATTTTTGTATGACATATTGGTAATAAAGACTAACAGCACATTTTTCAATGGCCGGATAACGTTTATCTGAAGAATAATTATGATAATTTGACATATTACACGTACAAAAGCTGTTGACCCGCCATATTTATTACTCAGACAAGAGACTATTGAGAAATCGAACCTTTTGGTTATGAATGATAAGCATTAGGGTTTTTTGAAGAGATAATGGAATAAATTATACTTGAAACCATTGGAAGCCTTGTTTTACCTGTCCTGGCATCCCAGCGTAGATTAGCTTCTGCAATAAAATAAATCATTTAAATAAACCTTTTTTACAGTCCGTTCAACCGATTTTGACTTCTATTGCGTCAGTGGCATGAGAAATAGCAGCTGCAGTAAATAGTTGGTATTGTAACCACTTTTTTGCTTTTAATGCCATCCTTATGCGTACGGAATAGAATTTAAAGTCGGTTGAACGGACTGTAAAAAATATTTGTTTAAGTGTCTAATCCTATTCCGAATGGAGTTGCTAATGTAAATTACTTATTTTGAGTCGGCGTTAAACATCAAAATCATGCCTACGGAATAGAATTTAAAGTCGGTTGAACTGACTGTGAAAAAGGTTTTTGTTTAAGTGGCTAATCCTATTCCGAATGGAGTATAAGCTAATGTAAATTACTTATTTTGAGTTGACGTTAAACATCAAACATCACTATAAATACGCACGCGCTATATATAATACGCGTCGCCTTGAGAACCTCCTGCTTTTTTTTTCGTGGGGCAAAAACACAATCTCGTTATTTATTCCGAAGTTGGGAAAACCGAACTTTATGATAAACACTCGAATACTTTTCGAAGAAAAAACGCTATAGTGAGAAATTATGTATGGGTCATTACTTTATTCTTGGAAATAACTGTATTAACTTTGTAGAAATCAATGGCGACATTTACAAGGGCAAGGCTGTTTGGCAATATAATATGTGAGAAGAAACATCTGCTTTATAAATGTTCAGTCGATATATGCCAGACACAATGACATGGTCAATAACTAGTATTGTTAGTTGTAGGTAATGAAGCTTTTGAACTTCATAACGTTTGATATTGGTTTCTTTAATTTTCACGATAATCGGAGAGAGGGTAGGTAGAATTTATCATCATCATTACCCTAGTCTTTTCCCAACTATGTTAGAGTCAGCTTCCAGTCTAACCGGATGCAGTTAAACGCTAGTATTTTACATGGAGCGACTGCCTATATGACCTCTACAATCTAGTTACTGGGTAACACGAAAACCCTTGATAAGACTGGTTGTCAGACTTTTGGGCTTCTGACTATCCGTAACGACTGTCAAAAAACTACGAACGACTGCCGGGACCAGCGGTTTAATGTGCTTTCTGAGGCATGGAACAGTTGCAGCTGAATGCCAGTAATTAACACGTTCGCTGTACACAAAGTAGACACAATAGTTAAACAATCAACCTGAACCATATGTGGTTCATGGGACAGGGAATGGGTTAACATGGAGCGACTACCTATCAGACCGTCACAACCTACTAACCCCAGAGTTAATACAAATGTTAATAAGCCATCAAAGTTTCTGTTTGAACTTCAGGGAATTTTGAATATTGTGAGAACTGACGGGTCTCTTTTCATTACTAGAAAATACAGGACCCACATTTATTTTATACTATCAAAAATAAAATGGGTACTAAAATAAGACGTATTTCCTTATTCAACCAAACTATCACAGCCAGACTATTTTGATCATCAAAACTTTCGACATAGTCCTGACAACACAATTTACATACCAGCTTTGTATATCGAATATTCAAGTCTCCTCTTACTGAACTTAATTGACCTCCGGTGACCACAGACGTGCAAACTATTCTCCCGAGTCCTATAATCTGTGGTCGGAAGTCGATTCCACTTCGGCAAACTTCGGCTAACATCGTGTTTGAAGTCACGAACTTAGGATTTGCGTTTCAACTGCAAACTTCACAATATGAAATTATGTTTCGGAAACGTTTGTGCGCTAAATTGAATGTTTCGATCTTAGCTAAATTTATCTAACATTTCGATATATTTTTGTGGATTCATTGATATGGTAAAGTTCAAGCAAATAACTGAATTATTTAATTGAACTTTACCATTATCACAAAACATAACAATCAATTTCATAATCTTGTTAACGATTCTCCAAATGATTTAAGTAACCGTTAAGTTAAAGCAATGGCTTTACCTTGAACTTTAACTTAACGGGTACTTAAGCCATTTTAAACAAACAAACAGTCATTACAAAAGATGTCCTGTCCAACATGTTTACTTCAATGTTTCGAACAATAATTATTGTTCATAGCAGTTTTTTTTTTAACATTATTGATGAGCAAAAAAAGACACATTTGAACTCGTAATTCCCTGAAATTAATCGTTCAGGCAATAATTCAATGATAAATGATTTTGTTTCTGTGGGTAGGTGTGTACAGTCTCGAGCACCAATATGTCAACACTTGGCAACTTTCAATTGTCATTTTTTCGTGAAATAACGAATGCAACGTTGAAATACGACTCATTACATAAACCTATGGGTTCGAAAATGCTATGTTCGTAATAACATAAAATTTCATTAAAAAATAAAGGAGTAAGTCGCTTTTGAATAAAGCCGAGTGTATACATACTTTTGTTCGTGACTGTACAAACACTTTTACACATTAATCATATTTTGAAGGTCGGCGTTTCCTATCCGACTACTCTGAGAAGAAAGACCGGAACAAAATCATTGTTACTGGTACCTTCGGTAAAATTAATTATTTCCTCAATGCCTCCTTTCCCTTATACTCTGGTACCAATATAGAATGTAATGGCATAAAAACTAATATAGTATTCTATCTTTTCAGGTTGGTGGCCTCCATCGGTGACACTTACGGTACTGCTCTGCTGTTCCACATGTTGGTGTCAACGATCACTCTCACTCTACTGGCCTACCAAGCTACTAAGGTAACCTGACAGAAATTTTGAGGTCCTCCATCAACTTAACCAACAGTCCACTGCTGGACATCGGTTTCTCCCAAGCTGCGCCACAACACCCTGGCCTCCGCCTTCAGCATCCAGTCTGTTCCAACCATATTGTTTAGGTCATCGGCCCTTCTAGCTAGGGGGGCGTCCTATAAAACGTTTGCCGATACGAGAGGTCCTTCATTCAAAAAACAGCTTATTCATCATTGTTTTCATGGATGGTATACTCAAAGCACTGTCATTACCTATAAAAAAAGTTTTTTTTTTTTTCAAATTTTATATATTTATGTTCTGTAATTTGTATGGTGTACAGACGCCAGCAGGTCAAGCTACCCGAAAATGTAAAATTTTCCCAATCAACCTTGAACCTTAATGCTTTAGCGATAAGGTTGAAACTCTATTAAAGAAATTTGACAGATTATAGTAGCTTGATGTGCTGGCGTCTGTACAATAAAGAGTATTCTATTCTATTATGAAAGTAGACACAGTTTCAGACCTGATGCTCAGCAGTGGTGCTGGCGAGCGCTAGACCAACGACGCAGTCAAGATAATTCCTTGTCAAAATTAAACTTGCAACAACGTCAAACTAGCTATTACAAGCAACCATATCCTTTGGTTGTTTCGCCATTAAATTGCCATTACGCTGAATCATTGCCAGTAAAAAATGTTGAACATCAAGAGGCAAAACAGAATGTACACAGTTTTTTGTTAATCCTAATCCTCTTAATAACCCTTAAGAGGTTAACGGTACAGAAATCTGTATAACTATGTACGAGTGTTATCTATAGATGGGCAATCCATCTGGGTGCTTTGGTAAACACCCAATTTTCTGGGTGTTTATGGGTGTTTATCGGGTGTTTATCGGGTGTTTACCAAAGCACCGGGTTTAAACCCGGTGGATTGCCCATCTCTAGTGTTATCATATTTCGACATCATCATCATCATTTTAGCCTTCCACTGCTGAACAAAGGCCCCAAGGATCGGCACTTCAACCGGCTTTGTGCTTCTCACTTCCAAAGGATTCCCGCGGCCTGCACAAAGTCATCAATCCACCTTTTGGGAGACCATAGCAATTTACGAGGTCCTAAACGTATGCCAAAACATAACCACATTTTGAGACAGCATAGCATAATCAGCCTTCATATAATGTTCCCACTACTGGGACACAGGCTTCCTCTCTTCGTGAGGGAGTGGGCCATAAATTACCGCGCGGGTCCAGTGCGGACAGCATGGTTATTGTATAACTCCATCATCAATCAATCTTTTGATATGAATGCAAACGATTTCAGGGTTTTCAACCTTTTCTCCTACAAATCATAAGAATAAGAATTGTTGGACAAATGTAAAAACATTTTGTGTAATGGTCTGTCATTGGTCCGGCCCCGGGACTTCAGTCGCTTGATCGGCTTCAGACCGATTTCGAATGGTCATTACTCAATCTTTTATGAAAAAAAGTGGTGGTATGTTTCCGTCCAATATTTTGAATTGTAGGAACCATGTGCTTTTCTTCATATACTGGACCAGAAGGTCGATTATAAGAAAAAAAAAATTGAGACCCATAGGTATACTCCAAATGGTATAGGTACACACGACTAGTGTCTTCTCAAGTATGTTTTTTATTTTATTTTTTTTCAGGATGGGAAATCATCAAATGACTCCTCCCGCTCTGGGTGGAGCAGAAGGGAGTGTCAGACTCTTACTGACTAAAACCCACCCGTGTTCCTTCCTTAGCCCTTTATGTTCCAGGGCAGCGGTAACCCTTTCGGACGATCCCGCTACCCTGGTTCTCAACTATGTTGGGGTCGGCTTTTAGTCTAACCGGATGCAGCTCAAAACCAAAATTTTACATGCAGCGTCTGCCTATCTGACCTCCATAACTCAGTTACTGGGTAATAAAAAACTGCTTGGTGAGACTGGCTTTCAGACTTTCGGGCTTTTGACGATCCGTAACAATTGTCAAAGATGACAGTTGACAGCCGGGACCAACGGCTTATCGTGTTTTTCGAGGCGGGGTCTTGGAATTTAAAGATGGTCACTCATCCACGGACCGTGGCATGCGTAGCATAACCTGATCGACCGATCCGTGTGGCTGTTATTACCTTAGCCCCTCCATAAGTGTTAGTACTCACATCTACCAGAAAAACAACACCAACTATTTGTGCTAAGACTTCTACTTCAGTTGTTTGTAACCTTTTCTCTAAATAGGTATTATTATCAAACGCAATGTCTCTCTGTCTGCTAATTAGTGCGCTTAAAACTTGAGCTCTACTTAGGACAATGAGATTAAATAACGATATTTTTTGTTTTATTCAAGGATTATGTTCCCTAACTAGGATTTTAGCATTCCTATTTCCGTTAAGTCAAGTAAAATAGGCTCACCTGGTAAGGTTATTGTGTAAATTAAGCTAAAAATAAACCGATAAGTAGGTAACTAATTTCATCCTTATTACTTGTTTCAGATCAACGGAATAAATGTGTATGCTTTCAGTACAATCGGCTACCTGAGCTACACTCTTGGTCAAGTGTTCCACTTCTGCATCTTCGGAAATAGGCTTATTGAAGAAGTAAGTATTTTTTTACAAAAATCATTACAACGCTTGCACTTAATGCGCCAGATTTAATAGCTGTAACATGCGAGTTAGGAGAAGCCTCGTTCCATAATAGATCACAATGATCTTGGCCTCAATTAACTCAGCCTATAACTTACAGTCCACTACTGAACATAGACCTCTCACAAGTTACACCATATCATCCCGTTATCCACCTTCCAAATGTAACCAACTACCTCTATAAGGTCTCCACATACAAATACTAAAATCATGACTGCCTTGTAGCGACTTATGAGACGCTGGACTATGAGATCATCATTCGATATCCCTAAAATTTTGTAAAATTGAAAAAAAAAAAAAAAAGTAATAATAATAATAAGTAGTAACGTAGTCGTGTAAGTAGTAATAATTCTTCCTTTTTTTTTCTCCAACTATAAAGAGCTCATCAGTAATGGAAGCAGCCTACTCCTGCCAGTGGTACGACGGCTCCGAGGAAGCTAAGACCTTCGTGCAGATCGTGTGCCAGCAGTGTCAGAAGGCTATGAGCATCTCCGGAGCCAAATTCTTTACTGTCTCACTTGATTTGTTCGCTTCGGTACGGACGATTTTTTTTGTATTTAGAATCGATAAATTGGTTATTATGGTATGGGCATTCGATGCGGAGGAATGAGAAAAAAGTCATGAGGACAGTTTAGATTATGACTGGGGGGGGGGGGGGGGGCTACAAGAATAAGGCTACCAAAGAATTGATGAATGAACTGTATGAAAGATGATAGAGCTTGAAAGGGGAGACCACTGAGATAGAGAGAGAAGACGTACTGAGCCGACCCCAAATAAACACGAAGGGCAAGAGAATGATTTTGCATTGTTATTAGTTCGAAGTGAGTTTGACAGTCTTTAGAACCTTTGCGTCAGGTAACCTGTAGTTCCAAGGCCTATTTTCAGTTGGATCCAGTATCTGTCGTTTATGGAGGCTTACATTATCAGCAGTTAATTTTATCCTACTCGGTGTTTTTCAGTCAAAATGGAGACATTTGACGTAAATATAATTAAATATCTTTACAATTTCAGGTGCTCGGTGCCGTAGTAACATACTTCATGGTGTTGGTACAACTCAAATAAAACGGACACAACAAGAATCGAACGAGAGACGCTACTCTGTTAAACCTAATTACAAAATTAATTTAAGTCTTCAATGTTTGTCTATACATACCTACTTTAAACAATCTTGATTACTGGCTTTTACAGTCTTTAAAAGAAAGAACTAAAAAAAGTGACCACAATTTATAAGAAGCAGCGAGATAATTACGTAACACACGTACAATTGCAATGTCGTTAATTTTGACAATTCAACAACATTCATTGCGTTACTTGCACTGTTGATCAGATGAACTTTTCAAACATATGAAGCGATGGATTACTAATTTCCTTCAAAATCCTTCAGATTGCGATTGAACGTGTATTACGCTATTAGGGTGATGGATGGTTGTACCTATTTGTTAGAACTTTTAAAGTGATTATAAATCATCATCTGATTATAAATATTATTAAGAAAAACGTAGTGAGTTTCTTAAAAGTAGATCAAATGATTCAATCTAATATGTAGTCATTAAGATTTATGATAGTTAGATATATTATGTATCAAGATATTTTTATAAAAATAATTATGTTTGATATCAGCACTTGAACAGTCCGAAGAATTGCCAGATCTAAGTGCCAGTGGGCAGGGCGCTTGTCTCGCAGAACAGATGGCCGATGGGGTCGAATGGTTTTGGAGTGGCGACCGCATACCGGAAGACGTAGCGTAGGGAGGCCTCCCACAAGGTAGACTGGTGACCCTGTAAAGGAAGAAACACAGATCAGGTCGAAGTGGCGATACTTTGGGGGGAGGCCTATGTCCAGCAGTGAACGTCTTTCGGCTGAAATGAACAGCACTTGATTTTAAAATGCATGTACAAATTATTTTATTATTGGCATAGTTATTTATCGCAATTAAAGTTTTAAATATTGTAATTCTAATTTTATATAATATAACCTATTGTTTATTTTAAATTTATAGTTTAGTTTTAGAACGAAATGTTACAAATCTCTTACATATTTTAATGTTTGTAATTGTTAAACTAGGATCACCCTGATAGGTGTAAAAATGGTTTGTTAAATAAATTATTTTCAAAATTAATAACCCTATGTTGATTTTTTAAAATATTATTGCCTGTATTTTGGGGTTCTAAAAATACTAAGCTACCAAGTAATTGCGAACAACTTGGATATAACGCCTGTCGGCCGCTGCCGCGGCACCGCTCGCTTCGCTCGCTCGGCTCGCGCGTGTGTAATGACAGTACTTTTCTAACCTAACTCATTTGGTCATCCAGCCTTTATCAGCCCAGTTTCATTACTGCGACTAACTGTAAGAAATGGCCAGAAAGTTAAAAAAGAGGTTGCATGTGTGCAAAAAAGTGTGCATTATTAGAAGTGTAAAACGTTTTTAGAAGTTCATTACTTTAAAAAAAAGTGTGCATTTTTGAAGTTCAATAAGTTTTTAGAGTATTAGCTAAATATTTCCGTAAAAATCGAGAGAAAAAGTCAACTAAAAGGTGGGTTTGAGCACGAACCATTTCGTGGGAATACGTGAAACTACGAAGGTCGTTTTCAAATAGGCCATCGCTCGGCCTTCCACTAAAATGGAATAAAACTATTTATTCTGTAAATGGGATTATTGACCCAATTCGTAAGAACGAATGGGATGAAAAATTACCGATCCATTCATAATAAAGGTTTCTTTGAAAATCCAGTTAGCGTTTCGGCAAACCGTTGTAAGAACTACAGAAACTAACGTTGCGTGTTGAGCAGGAGGTTCTGGGTTTGATTTCCTGGTCGGGCGGAGTGTTATTGGGTTTTTCCATCTGGAATTCCTCAGTGACAGCCTGGAGTCTGGATTGGTGCCCGGTTGATGGCAATGGGCTCGCCCCCTGATAAATGAGACTGAATCATATCTGGGGAAATGTGGTTGTACTATAAGGTACACTCTGCGTAATCATGCCAACCCAGCTATATCAATAAATAAATACGTTACTTACAGTGAAATATGTAAACATAATGAATTATTATAAGCTATAAAGTGCCATAGCCGCCAGCTTTTTGGGCACTTTTCCCGTTGACAGTGATGCAGAAGATTCCCTCCCCTTCTTTCATATACATGTATAACAGATCAGTTTACTAAAAACTTATTAGAGCAAGAAAATTTTGCTCAGTCTTGTAATGCGAACTCCCAACGCAGTTATTGTGCGTTTTTATCATTTTTAACATGACAATTATCATCGTGGACATCCACGGCATCACGTTAGCACAAGGAAGTATAGCATAAGCATAATATCGTAAGCATGATCAGTCTATAATGTTCCCACTGCTGGGACACAGGCCTCCTCTCTGTGAGAGGGAGTCAGCCGTAATCCACCACGCGGGCCCAGCGCGGTTTGGTAGATGTCATATGTCTTCGAATTTTTGGTACTACGACACGTCTGTTTTTTTACGATGGCGTTTTCCTAGGAAAGTTAAATGTATGAAAATATAATGTAGACGCCTTTAAATTTCCGTCCGCGAAAACGTGCATGTATACATTTTATGGACGTGTCCACGATAATAACGTCATTTTAGAAATTATAAAAGTGCACATGAACTACAAAATTTTCCAACATTCCCATACATATATCCAGTCAGAACGAATGTACCATTCAACAAGTCTGGTCTAAATGTCAAAGTCGAGCGCCGACGTTCGCAACACGAAGTCATTCCTAAGGGAATAACTCTCATTCCGTTCCGCCAACGCAACGCTGTGAAAAGACACGGCATTAAGAAACCAAGACTAGCCAAAGCAGTAAGTTTAATTTTACTTTTATAATGTATATCAAGACCGGAGAACTTGGAGGTTTTTGCTCGTTCTTCTCTATAGAGATCTACATTTTGGAATGGGCAACTAGCTTCAACTTTCTGACTAACTGACCGACGACTGACAATTCAAAACTGCCTGTAAATGGTTTAATTGAGATAAATGGTTTGAGTTTGACAGAGAGGAGTGGAGAGGAGAAAGGAAGGCCTTCGTTCTGCAGTGGGACTACACAGGCTAAAATTAATAATCATATCACCATCACCACCTCTGCGTAACCCTTCAGCGCCCTAATTGCATAACACACCATCAATCTCAATCTGAATCATTTTGAAGGATATTGCTAATCCATTGCTTCTTATGTTCGAAAACTCTGTCTGCTCAATAACGTAAATAACGCATTGAATGTTGTTGAACTGTCAAAATGAAACCCATTACTATACTGATAGTGTGTTACGCAATTAACTTGCTGGTCAGTCTACGGCACTTGCAGCCACAGCAGTATTTTCTGGCAACAGTAAGTCATATCCACATTTTTACAATCCTTGTAGAAAGTGCATTCTGTAACGACCTTTTAAATCTTTTATATTTCTGTTTAGAACTGGAGAACGGGCTTTTTACGACACAAAACTGATGTGTCTTTGTTACTTACAGGAGACAAAGGGTATTACGTACAGTTACGTTAGAGCTGCTTTCAATTTGAGTTTTATGTATCCGATTCCTATAATTTATTAACAATTAAATTGGTAAAATTGACACCGTATGACTCTCAATTTTATGTGTGTGTACGGCGCAGTGTGATTTAGTAATTCTCAGCTCTTGGGTCAACAATATTTTTTTTCCAATGTAGAAATTGAGTGAATTTAAAGCATTTATAGACTTGCTCCATATTATGTGTGAGAAGTTATATCCTGCGCTACCGACTCTTGTTGGTAGCAGGAGAAACTCTGGTGTTAGTTCGCTCCTAGAAGCCTGACATAACATGGATTCAGTTCTCCTTAGAATAGGCGGAGGATATCCATGACAGATAATACCAAAACAGAGTGACAGAAACAGGAGAAAATTGCCCTTGAGAGGCTCATATTTTTTTATATGGAATCAAAAAAAAACACATGGACAAAGATATCTCGTATAATCAAATCGTAGTGCATCTAAAATCTGACGAAGCAATAAATTGGATTTTGCCTCGAATCACTACAGCCTAATAGTTTCAGCCAGAGATCCTAACTTCGTTACGTTATGCTCCCTCCCATTGCGTTCGCTCAGCCTGTCAGGCCCGGATTCTAACGCAGTTATCGAATCCGGCCCCGATACGGATCGAAACTAATTCCGGTTGGCACGTTACCTTTGATGTTTTTGAAATGGACCTGTATTTGGAAACCTGGTTAGAATTTCAAAACCGTTAGACACTGACCGCCTCGCCCCGGTTTTCCTGTACAAACGCGTATAGTGGTATGAGGACCAGGGTGTAAAGTTCACTCATCCTCTATAGAAAAGGGAGGATCCTCCGACCAGACGGGTGTTGTGTCTGGTGGGCAATTAAATTATATTTTAGTAGGTATCTAATTTTACCTCTGCACCTTGTGAAAGGTTGTAGAAAAGTACTAGGGTACTATCACACCTATTTCAACAACCAAGCTACATCGCTTTATACTAACTAACTTTTAGTTCATACTAACAACTTAAATGCAATGTAATGGATCAGTGGTTGTCTGAATAAATTAAATTAATTATTATTATTTTAACATATCTCGGGACCACGGGGTCCCGGTCGTTTGGAAGGCGTACGAGGGGCCGAAGCCAACTCGCAGAGGCCCCTTAGGAAATTTCATTGAAATGTGGCACCAGCCGACGATTGTCCCTGTGTGCACTATGCAAGTGCACCCAAGGACAACCTCCGGTTAATGTAGGACTCAAAGAGATGTCAGCATGAGTGACGGGGCCCCATAGGGCCGAAGCCTGCCAGGGTAGCGGGATTGTCCGAAAGGGTTACCGCTGCCCTGGAACATAAAGGGCTAAGGAAGGAACACGGGTGGGTTTTAGTCAGTAAGAGTCTGACACTCCCTCCTGCTCCACCCAGAGCGGGAGGAGTCATTTGATGATTTCCCATCCTCAAAAAAAAAAAAAGGACAACCCCCGGTTAATGTAGGACTATTCTAGGAAATGGAAAAACACTTTGGACTATAGGTTTGGGTGGCTAAAGTGGACTGGTTACCACTAACTATGGAAGAACTATGGCCCCTGCCTGATCAATGTTTTATATATACACGGATAAACTTATTATTATTATACCAGTTTCAAAAGTGAACGGACGGTGAAATTACTTGCTCGTGAAACTTTTCAACTTTATCATGTATCGGCAAACTAATTGGTGTTTCAGGTGTTTAATAATAAAGTTCATAGGCTGCGCTCTTTGCAGCTTTTGGACTGTTGCTATTGGCCAAAACCAACCTTATATGTAACATAGCATAATGTTGCCAGTTCTGGTATACAGACCTCGTCTCTATGAGAGGTAGTGGGCTGTGATCTACCACCCTACCTGTATCTTGCAATTAGATGATGGATGACGAGTTGGGCATATAAATGTAATGCTGTTTGATGGGTGAGCGCACTTGAGAACGGCTAATCAAAAGCTATTTTTTGTTTCAAAATATTTGTGATAAATCGAATTAAGTTTTAATGTAAAGAAAATATTGAAAAAGTTACCGGATTTTTATCAAATTAGGGATGAGCTGAACCCCCTCTTTTATATAGAATTTTTGTATAAATTATAGTTCTTGCTGATCAGTGAACAACCGTCTGTCGGGTGCCATAAATAAAAATTCTAATTTGTTTTTAATGATGACGGGTCGTGCAAAATAATTGTAACTAATTGAAACAGTGACGAGTTGGTCATAACTCAAATTAACCATACCTACAATATTAGCCCCAACATATAGCTTTATAACCTATTTATGAATTTGTGTACCTATTTTATTCACAATTCAGTAGTTTTAATAGTTTTTTTTTATCATTGTCCCTCTCAACCAAAGCACCAATCTCTTCACCACCCTTGGTTGCCTGGTAGAGAAAGTCTAAGCCATTAAATCCGCCTTTGTACAGACGCCAGCACATCAACAGCTACTACAATCTGTCCTTTAATAGATTTTCAACTTCATCGCTAAAGTATTAGGTTCAAAGATGATTGGGAAAGACAGTTTCGGGTAGCTTGATGTGCTGGCGTCTGTACCTTATTTGTGTTCGAAAAGTTTAAATAAATAAATAAATAGAATTATTTTCTTATCGACATTAATTAACACCGCGATATCAGGTGGGTTAACTTTTCATTTCTATTTGCTATTAAATAATATTACTAAAGGAGAAATGGCGAATTTTACGAGTGGCTCGCCGGTGGCCGCGGTCACACAATAACAGCTTCGTTTTTAATAGTCGCTCGACATATTTCCCTGGTTTTACTCGTAAAATGTAGAATTTACGGTGGCTGGTGGTAGGTACTGCATGAAATTTTCATGGTTGAGAAATTATGTATTTAGTAGAGTTTACGATTCAGTTAGCGAATGGTTGATACGGAAACCTTCTATTTTATGTTCGTTTGTGTGTTGTTTCTTTATTTTGAAGTTTGACTTACTGGTTACTGTTGGCCTGCATCATTCTACTGCTAGGCAAAGGTCTCTCCCCATGACTTCCAGCTCTTTCGATCCGGAGCTAAAGTGGACCACTGGTCGTAAGTTTTCTTCAGCTCGTTCCGCCATTTTTAATGTGGTCTGCCGCGCCTTCTAGCTGTATCAGAGTTCCATGTGGCGGTTATTTTGGCCCACAGCTCATTGGGCATACGGCAGACGTGGCCAGCCCAGTCCCACTTAAGTAATCTGTGTTTTGGAGCGCAGTGTGGTGTTACGAATATGGTCTGTCAATTTGACGCCTAAAATACTGCGTTGTGTTGCATGTTGGCAAACCTTGACTTTGGACTTTTGAAGTATAGCTTACTTATGTAACTTAAAATTGATCAGCGAATCAGTATGAATTTTCAATCCTAAAAAGACTAAATACCTTATTTTGATAGCCCTCCTAATAAATAAAAGATCAAGTTTTTGGATTGGTTATTATTATTGTTTTAGGGAATCCTAAATTGAACGTTTACTTTTTTACTTCCAATTAACATTTTACAAATTGTTGTCATAAAATGGTTAACTCAGATTTCAGCGCAATTTTATTTCAAACGCCGGTCAAATTAATTAAAAAAATATTAACCATTTTCCATTTCCTGTGAAACGTTATTTGGAGTTTGGAGTAGCCAATTCAATATCCGGGTCCTTAGGGCGACTGCACACGATCGAGTAACGCTCCAGCGACTCGACAACTGATGGAGCGATTCCTTCAAGCGTGGCAAGTCGTACGAACGGTTGGATGGATTGGCGAATATACGGGTACTAGCTAAATTGATTTCAGACTTTACAGTTTTTAGAGAGAAAAATTATGGTCGCAGAATATTTAAGATAACTTTCGGGCATATTTGTAGTGCACCAGATACTCTATTCTGATAATACAGTACAACCTCGATATAACAAATCGGAAGGGAACAAGTAAATATGCATTATATCAAGTAATTCGTTAAACTGAGGTTTGTTATATTGAGGTTAGGTTGGCTTAAATTTATTATAAAGAGGTAAAAACGTGTCGAAACCTGTCGCGACAGAATCACATACTATTGGGAACGTTATATA
Organism: Apamea anceps; assembly: GCA_951799955.1. Lineage (NCBI taxonomy): Eukaryota > Metazoa > Arthropoda > Insecta > Lepidoptera > Noctuidae > Apamea > Apamea anceps. The sequence goes on from OX637520.1 coordinate 12,327,897, forward strand.
AAGGTTTTGGGTTGACAAAGTTCGTTAATTAGAGGTTTACACTTTTTTTGATAGCTGAAAATTCGTTATGAAAAGGTTGATCGCAACAAATCTTCGCAATGTAAAGGTATATTTTTCTTATAGACAATTCAAGGGAATTACGAAGAATTCATTAAATCGAGGAATTCGTTATATTAAGGTACGTTATATTATGGTTGCACTGTAATTATGAGCAAATAACTTCGCAGGTCTTTCAAATGATGGTTGCTCCTCTTGTGGGGTGTACAGGATCCTTCCTACAGGAAGGCAATATGCCTAACCTTTTTCCCAACTACGTTGGGGTCAGCTTCCAGTCTAACCGGATGCAGCTGGATATCAGTATTTTACCTGGAGCGACTGCCTATCTGACCTCCACAACCCAGTTACGAGGTAATACGATACCTCTTGTTAAGACTGGTTGTCAGACTTTCGGGCTTCTGACGACCCGTAACGACTGTCAAAGATCCGCGAAAGACAGCCGGGACCAACGACTTAACGTGCTTTCCGAGGCACGAAGGGGTCTCGGTATGTAAACATTGTCACCCAGCCACGGACTAACCGCGCCAAGCGCAGCTGAACCTGATCGATCGAACTATGCGGCTGTTATTACTTAGCCACAAGCCCCTCTTCCTACAAAAAGTAACGATGTTAAATTGGACACCATCATAATGAATTTCTTCACAATGATGCTGAGCTTAAAATATAATAAATTACACGCTAGATTGTTTTTTTTTTTTTATTGAATGAGATGATGTTATTTTGGAATGAACAGCCTAGAGATTGCATCAGTATTAGCTGGTCACATACACAAACCCTTACAACATTATATAACGCTTCGCTTAGCCCATAATTTTATACCCAAAGTTAATTAGCAAAAATGATTCGCTAATAAATTGTGCTTTTAATTATTTGAACCGAGGCTAATATTTAAATAATTTTTGACCTATTTGAATATAAGTAGGTGCATGATATTTTAATTTGACTACAAATTTTGATGTTACAGCAGTTTCCACTTTCATATGCATATATTGTTTGACATAGGTGAATACTGAAATTCGTATGATGGTTTTTTTTAGGTTTTAGTCATTCTGATCGTGAATTCGCTGCTTAATAAGAAGCTTATGCTTGCAGCAGCTGCTGTACAGTCAATGTGTCAATTTCACATTGACAGGACCTTTATGACGTTGCAGTAAGGATGATTTTCCTCTTCTATATGTCGATAAGAAACCTTACTTTGCTTAACCGAACTTCATTTTAATGCCAGAAACTATTCAAAGATGAAGAAATTATGAAAAATGGTAAAGGAAAACATCGTGAAGAAACCGGCATGTCCTAGAACTAAAAATTTGACGACATGTGACATCGACCAACCCGAGTAGACATTTTACAAAGGGTGAAACAATGGGTGGTATTATTGCTAAAGCTAATCTATTAGGTAAAGAAAACCTTTGGATTGATTTAAAGAAAGAAGGAGGTATGTAATAATATCCACCCGACCGATTTCGGTTGGTGGCCAATCTCAACGGAGATTAGCCAGGTACGCAGGAGATATTATAGTGTACAAGTGTGTGCGTAAACACCGGTGTACGCTCTGTTCCTTTACTCTCATAGTCCGATGGGACGGCAACCCGACACGACCAGGGAGAGATCAGGAGTAGGACCTGTGTGGTGGATTAGGGCCCACTCCCTCTCACAGGAGGAGGCCCGTGTCACAGCAGAGAGAACATAATAGGCTGATTCATATATTCAAAGGGGAAGTTTCTTCCACTTTTCTGCTTCCGGAGTTAAACTTACACGGAAAGTTCGGGTTACACGAAACGATATTCGTAGGTATAGGCGATTGTTTGTGAGTCGTAGCGGGACGATACGACGATGACGATAGGAGCAATGGTCTAAGGCAGTGATGCTCAACATTTTGGCGTAAGCTGAACATGAGGCAAGAACATACCTAAAAAGGCTAGGCAGATGGTGATATGAAGTACTTAATCTAAATCCAAATTAAGCTATTTTATTGATGTTAAATGAACTACAAACCATGAAGGAACCACGTTGTATGACAATGCTTAGTCTCTGGCCAAGGTAAAAGCCAGCCCTTGGGTCACGGGAAGTGTCAACCAGCCGTTTCGAAATTTCCTTAAAAAGACCATGAGCACTCGGACCCCACGGCCCGAGGGTTTCAACCCCAAACGGCTCGCACTCCTTTAACATTTGCTAATGGTTAAACTACTATCGGAATTTGTTATTTAAAAAAAAAATACGCCCTAAAAAGAGTTTGGCTGTGGCATGTGACAAGTAAAAGATTAATGATTGTTTCTAAATGGAGTCTTAAAGTTAGGACAGTAACGAAATCTAAATGTTAGACAAAGGTTTGTGTCTGATTGACTGACGTTGTTACGATATTGTGGTACTGTATTCAGCTTGGGGCTGTTTTTCCAACGCCAGATAATTTTATCGGAGGAATAATTTTGAATTCTGTCGATTGAAAAACAGCCCTTACGTAAATAACTGTTTTTGTTAAGATTTCTTTGTATCGTATCGATGCATCCTTGGAAAGTTATGTGACAGATAGATAGAATTGAATACTCTTTAAAGTAGACATTTTACAAAGGGTAAAACAATGGGTGGTATTATTGCTAAAGCTAATCTAATAAAGAAAACCTTTACACTGATTTAAAGGACGAAGAAGGTTGGTACGCAGGAGATATTATAGTGTACAAGTGTGTGCGTAAACACCGGTGTACTCTCTGTTCCTTAACTCTCATAGTCCAATGGGACGGCAATCCGGCACGATCGGGGAGAGATCAGGAGTAGGACCTACGGCGGCGGGCTTTAAGTGCTTTCCGAAGCAGTATTAAACCGCCAACTTCCAAACTCCGGACTGTTAATACGAAATTCCTAATGGAAAACCCAATAACACTTTGTCTGACCTGGGAATCGAACCCAGGACTAAACGGTCAGCAGTCGCGCTTGCAACCACGAGACCAACGGGGCAATGAGGGGGCGATAATATCATACAATAATAATAATATCATCACACAAAAGCATTCCCGCACGGAACAAATATTTGTATGGCCTATAAGTAATTGTTCCGGGTCTGGCTGTTTGTATATGTGAGTTTAAATGTTTGTAAATGCACCCACGACACAAGAGAAATTTCTAGTATGGGGCAATGTTTTTTTTTTAAAAAAAAGAAAGAAACAGCCTATCGCAGCCACAACATTCTGTCCTCTGTATCCAGTCTGTCCCAGCTACCTTCTTAAGGTCGTCAGTCCATCTAGCTAGGTGACGTCCCACACTACACTTACTGATACGCGGTCTTCACTCAGGACTCGTCTGGTCCATCGGCCTTCGGTCCTTCGACGAACATGGCCAGCCCACCATATCTGCCAACTATCAAATCTACCAGTAGCTACAGCCAAAATCATGACGGTTTAGTCACCTAAGGATAAGGATGTTCCCATCCTCAAAAAAAAAAAAAAAAAAAAAGGATAAGGATGTTCTTCATCCATTCAGTCGTATGCATTTATATTTTTGTCTCTAGTCCGTATATGTTGAGCACCCATGCCCTAAGCCCCAGCCCACCTCTAGTCGCGTGGAACTCGACACGATTTGCAATGCTGAGTCGTTTACTGCTATTGTTAGTACAAGTCCTATGTGCAAAGCTCGCAACGTCGCATCTAGACTAGATCCTAGGCACACAGTAGATAGAACAGAAGGCCGGCTTCACACAACATGTGAAACCAAGCACACGCGCTCATAGACGTGCTTATGGCGATCTTAGTGTATGTAACCCCGTTTACAGTCTCGGGTGATGCGATTTGCGTCAAGCGACACTTGTTTCCATCCGTCACCGCGTCGCTCCGCAAGTCGCATCGCGGTGACGCGTCGCATGCTTTAAAGAAGAAAAATAAAAGACAGAAAGGAAAGAAAAAGCTTTTATTGTGTCTCGGACAGGGAGATCACATGTCAAAGCTAAACACAATCATAAAAATATAAAAAAACAAAGAACTACAACAACTTACTAAAGAACTTTCATTTGTTTTATCCGGAGTCTCTGTCACCAGACACGTGTCGCTTGAAAGTATAGCTCGTGGCCACGTGGTAACTCGGTTGAAAGTCAGTCACGAGTGCACTTGCACTCACTGTACGTGAAGCGAATCTAATCTACGTTCGCGATAAACTTGCCAAAATTGTAAAAAAATATGATTTTATGGAATAATAACTATAATACTTCCACAATAAAGTTCAGTTTACGCTACAACTACAAACATTTTTATAACTTTTTCAATAGTGCTAGTCACTGAAATCAACTTTATTACTACCGACATAAAGTTGATATTTGTTTAACTTCAAATAACAACAATTGGAAACATACATTTGAATAGATCTGTGCACTGTGCTCGGCTGTTCGTACTTATCCGATTGAACCCGATTGAATGGCGATAGTCGAATAGTGTTGAAATGTACTGGAATCCAGAGTTGAAACGGATTTTAATAGTGGTGCTTTTTTACTAAGAGATTTATAAAAAATCCCCTTCTTCCTAAATAAGATACGTTTTGAGTCAAGACACGTGTAGCTGCCGACTACTTCTGCTTATATCTTTTGTGCTCGCAAATATAGATAACAGGAGGCCTAAAAAGGCCACTTTGGCAGAATCATAATAGGATAACAATATGAATTATATTAAAAATCGTAAAATGGTCACAAACTGACAATTCATAATATGATCTGTGTGCAATTCATATCACAATGAAATAACATTTAAACTGTAGAAATAAAAAATAAAAAACCAATTTGATTAATAAAAACTGTAATGAAAAAATTACCGATAAAATTACGGTTTTTATTTTTTTCGTGCGGCAATGTTTACACCAAATACGAAATGAAATTTTACGAGAATTAGAGGAATTGTTAATGATCTACTGGGAATTCAGGAAATGAATAGCTTTTAGAGGTATTGCTTAAAGTGGCCCTTTTAGGTGTAAAAAGACACTTAAATAAGCCACGAGTCACTTGTCCGCCCCGTCCATTGTAATATTTTTTTTTTGTGCTGACTGGACCATACCTGGGATCCTTCTGGTTACGGAGATATTAAAGGTCAAAACTCCAACATTTACTGAAGTTTTTTTACGAAAACAAATTTTTAATATTATTATACAAATTTAAATACCCCCACGACCCATGTACCGTTGCATGAAACCATAAGCACAATGTTTTGCGTGCGTTGCGCACTACTGTAAACAACGGTTTTGCACATCAAAAAAGAAAGTGTTACGCAGCAATTATTTTTGCACGATGTCACTAAGTTTGATGTACACAATACGTAGTTGACAACTAATGTGATGGGTCTTTTTACACCCTGTATAATTTTGTTTTTATTTTTCTTTATTATTCGAGTTAATCATCTTTTTTTTATACAAATAAAGTTATTTTCTTTCTTTCTTTCAAAAAGTGCCAAAACATTACAACTCATGCCTATATAGGTGACTTTACAATCCTAAAACATTAATCTTTAAGTACTTATTGCTTACCTTTAGAAATGTTCATTTTACTACCACAGAAAACCTAATTAAACTTGAAATGTTCAACTATCGTTAAAACAATAACATAGCGATTTAATCACAGCGAGCCTCCGGAAAACCGTTTGGTATTTCGAAACGTTGAAAAATTATTCTTGTACAGTTTAATATCTAATACTCGTACAATTAAGATTAATTAACAAATTTTCTGTCTGTGTTTTAATTAAAACTTGGAGTTCTTGGACCGTTTATACAGTAAGGCGTAGTTTACACTGTCGGATCAAGAGACTAGCAGACTAATTTTTCATATACAGTGGCCTCAAAAACTTAATTGATATTTTTTCGCTTCCACTGTGACACACCACATTATGGTTTTAAATTCTAATTCCAAATGTTTGAACTGTATACTATAACGTTTTTATTGACAAATTCAACTACTTATTATGACTTCATCATCATTTACCTATCCTTTTCCCAACTATGTTGGGGTCGGCTTCTAATCTAACCGGATGCAGCTGAATATCAGTATTTTATATGGAGCGACCGGCTATATGACCTCCACAACCCAGTTACTGGGTAATACGACACCCCATGGTAAGACTGGTTGTCAGACTTTCGGGCTTCTCACTACCCGTAACGACTGTCAAAGATCCACAAATGACAGCCGGGACCAATGGCTTGGCAACGTGCTTTCCGAGGCATGGAGGGGTCTCGTTATGTAAGGATGAACTTTTGGCGGGCACTGTATGTAACACGTGACGCACACACACAGACATTTGGTACATTTTATTAACTCAGATTTTAAGTAAATTCTGGTTTAGTAAATAATGTTATTATCCAGTTTCGGGTTTATTATACAGTTTGAACTTGTTGTCAATGAACTTTGGCTCGTCTTTGAAACAACCAGCCACCAGACCCAGGTAACTAGGGAAATCAGTCGAGAGAATGTTTTTTTTTTCAAATATCGCAGCACCATGCTGAGATAGGAGCCTTTATAGCCTCGCACTCACTACTGGTCGTCCTTTGTTTTTGTTGTTTTCACTATTTTGTTAGTTTTAATCTTTATTAAGTATGATTATATTAGATAAACTCAAAAGGTTTAATGACCTTTTTTTTTCATGTTTTTGTTAGAAGAGAAAAAAAAATTAAGTCACTGCCTACACCTAGTAAAATCTGGCCAGTGTGTACTAACCTCAAGGGATCGGATAATGGATATAACTGATTGCTTCCAAAAAGTTTAATTCTCAACTTTAGGTGAGATGAACTAAGTTAGATTTTATTTAACGCTTTTGTTCATTATTCTTGTATTACGGTTACTTGCGGAGTTTTATTTAATTAATCTTGTATCAAAGTTACGTTTAATTTGTGTTAATTTTCAAAGGAACAAATTTTGAAGTTTGTTGTTAAAAGAGGCCGTTTTATGGTTCCATAAATCAATCAAGTTAGTACAATAAAATTGGCAAATGGATTATGCTGTTGATCTTTGTAATGTTACTTCTTTGGACTTTCTTCTTTGGGTAGGGGAAGACCAACGAAATGATGGATCATCATCATCAGCCAATAACGTTCCCACTGCGCTGCTGGGACACAGGCCTCCTTTCTATGAGATGGAGTGGGTCGTGATCCACCATGCGGGCCCAGTGCTGGTTGATAGATGTCACATGTTTTCGAATTTTTGGTTCTAGGACATGGTGGTTTCCTCACGATGTTTTCCTTCACCGTTTTGAGAGCAGTGGTGAAAGAAAAGATTGATTGTATTAAAGATCTTCTTCTTCTTAGCGTGTCGATAGCAATCTAAATGGACTCGGCCCAGAATTCGGCTACTTGTTGGCCAGCGCCCATCAGTTCCTGTAACGTGCAGCTGACAGGATACGATATTAAGTGTCCCATCGTTTGTGGAACAGCACCACATTTACACTCCAAGGAGGAGTCATCTATGAATCTCCACTTGAACAGGTTTTCCTTGCTTCAGCCAACTTGGGTCCGACGATGATGATGTGACTGCCACGATGACGACTAATAGAGGACAAAAGGACATATTGCACTGCCTCTAAAAGATCATCATCTGCCTAGCCTTTTCCCAACTATGTTGGGGTCGGCTTCCAGTCTAACCGGATACAGCTGAATACCAGTATTTTACATGGAGCGACTGCCTATCTGACCTCCACAACCCAGTTACTGGGTAATACGATACCCCTTGGTAAGACTGGTTGTCAGACTTTCGGGCTTCTGACTACCCGTAACGACTGTCAAAGATTCACGAATGACAGCCGGGACGGCTTAACGTGCTTTCCGAGGCACGGAGGGGTCTCGGTATGTAAAGATGGTAACCCATCCACAGAACAACCGCGGCAAGCGTAGCTTAATCTAACCGATCGACCTGTGCGGCTGTTATTATTTAGCCACAGGCCAAAGATGATTATGATAATTTTATTTGTCACTTTTCATAGAAGATGACTTACTTTTTGTTGCAATAAAACAATCGTAGAGTATTTGGGTAGCGGGATTGTCCGAAAGGGTTACCGCTGCCCTGGAACATAAAGGGCTAAGGAAGGAACACGGGTGGGTTTTAGTCAGTAAGAGTCTGACACTCCCTCCTGCTCCACCCAGAGCGGGAGGAGTCATTTGAGGATTTCCCATCCTCAAAAAAAAAAAAAAAAAATCGTAGAGTATTTAATACTTTTATGTAGTTTTTTTATTTTTATTTTTTTTAATTTAGGGCTGATTTTTCAATCGACAGATTATTTTTATTCGCGGAATAAAATTGACATATGACCGATATTGTATGGAAGAACTGTTAAAAATTCAAAATTATTCTTCGGATAAAATTACCCGGCATTGGAAAAATCAGCCCTTATCCAAGTATTTATTTTATTTTATCAGAGGACTAGAGATACTGGGGTGTTTGATGTGCCACATGATCTTCATACCTAAAATACTATACGAAGTGGTGAAGGGCGGTTATTTCGGGGACTATACATAACATAATAAGCCTATAATGTTCCCACTGCTGGGACATAGGCCTCCTCTCGGCGAAGAGAATGGGCCCAGTGCGGATTGGTAGATGTCACAAATGTTCTCGAATTTTTGGTTCTATGATATGCCGGTTTCCTTATAATATTTTCCTTCACCATTTTGAGAGCAGTGGTGATGAAATAATTTACACAAAGTAAAGCACCTGTCTGGGTTCAAACCTACGACCTACAAATCCTATGTCACGTCCATTACCACTGGGCCACAACTGCTCACCTTTTGGGGGACTGATTTACGTAATTTTGACGACGTTCAAAAAATGCTGACTCACAACTTCCAATCAATCAACTCAGCCTATCGCAGTCCACTGCTGGACATAGGCCTCTCCCAGGCTGTGACACAACATCCACTCCTCCGCCTTCCACATCCAGTCAGTCTAAGGTCATTAACTCACAGCCGCAGCAGCTCATCATCTGCGTAGCCTTTTCCCAACTGTGCGGTTAGCGTACACTCTATCCAGATGCAGCTTTTACAGACAAGTGTTTTACAGGAAACGACTGCCTATCTGACCTCCACAACCAAGTTACTGGGTAATTCGATACCCCTTGGCAATAAAGGTGGTCTAACTTTCGGGCTACTGACGACTCGTAACGACTGTCAGCCTAATTTGAATAAATAAATTATGATAGCTCGCCATACGTTTAAAATCCAATATTTTCACTAGGTATTACTTAAACTACGTCAGTGAAACCCGATCCTAACTAAGTCTGCTCTAATGGATGGCAACCCACATAGACCTCAGTGTTGAAAGCTTTTAGCTAACCGGTCCTGGTTTTCACGTTTCCAATAATTTGACTGTAAAGCTAAACAAATTGATGTTTAGCTTTAGAATAAGTGAAGTGTTTTATGTGTGGAGAAATTATGAAAAGTCATCATCTAACTTTAACTTTTTCCGAACTAAGTTGAAGTCAGCTTTCAGTCTATCCGAATGCAGCTGAATATCAGTATTTTACATGGAGTGACTCAATCCAGTTACTGGGTAATACAATACCCCTTGATAAGGCTGGTTGTTAGACTCTAGGGCTTCTAAAAGACCCATGAATGGCAGTCGAGACCAGCGGCTTAAAGTGTAGAAGAAAAACTAAGAGAGCAACTTAATTAACATTCGATTATGTTTCGTCAAAATTAAGTGAAAGGTTTTATTTCTATTTTATTATCATCGTTTCAGCCGAAAGACGTAAATTTGTTTCGGAATTGAACGGTTAGTTTCTGGCTTAAGCAAAACCTTTAATTTTAAGCTCTCAAAAATGTCACAGTAAAAACTTAAGTAAACGGAACCTGAGCAGTCATTCCACTTGTTAATGCGAGGGTTGACACTATTGACAGCTCACTCCAATCTCACATCACTTTAACTTTTCACAGTGTAATTTTTATAGATTAGACCGGCTGGCCTAACTGAAGCGAGCAAGCGAGCGAGCTGCCGATCGATTCTGTAAAAATCTCACCGTGAAAAGTTAGGTGAAGTGAGCTAAGAGTGAGCTGTCAATAGTGTCAATCCCTAGCATTAGTTGGAATGGAATAGAGAGCTCACTCCACGCTTACTTCACCTGAGTATTCACGGTGAGATGGTTACAGAATCGCGCTGCAGGATGCGGGAAGCCACTACGCACGTCGATTGTTTTAATGCCTAGTAATTCACGCGACTATTCGCGACAGTTTGAACCCCTCCACACAAGTAAGTGTGCATACACACGAGCGGCACGCGGCAAAGGCAGAAGCAGGCCGATGGCACGGGTTAACGGCGGGCGTCGATGGGTGCAGTTGTCTCTACCGTCACCACATGCCGCTCGTGTGTATGCACACTAATTTGACAGAACCACCACGAGACAATTTCGCGCCACGCCCGTCCGATTCAGTTCTACCAGAGCTGTAAACTCACCCCACGACAAAATTAAAAGCACAAAGTTTATACAAACAAAATACGAATAATATCCCTAAAAAGGATGGATAAGTTCGAAAGTCATAAATTATTGTATTCATTTCCTCGTTCCAAGAAAAAATATATCAGTTTGTTAAAAACCGAAAACTTTCCTCAACAAACTCGCGGCTACGCACTTTTTTTCATTAAAAACAAATTATGAAGGAAAATGAAGTAAGTAACGGAAAGTAACTGCCTTCTTTGGAAAATTAGCGAAGTGTAATAGAATATTGTAATGGGAAGTGAACCAAAAACGGGCAAGTGCGTGTCGGACCACGCACAGTGATGGGTGCCGTAGTTGGAACGAATATTTTATGTATATGGTACTAATGTAAAAGAAAATAATAATAATAATGTTTAATTCATGATAATTTAGTATGATAAGGGCAGGCAAATGATAATTGCAATGCTTGTAAAAGGCTGCTAGGTCATAAGTAATAACATAACAGCATTGTACACTTATGTAGTTCGCAATAAAATTTTATCGACCATAAAAAAAGTTTCTCAGTAAAATGGCTGTAAGACATCTGGAAGGTCAGAGACATGGAAGGACGTGACGACATTATTTTTTCTTCATAATCGCTGTCTCATTGCAGAGAATTATGACTCCGTTTCGAATTGTCAACGGTGTTTCTCCATCTGCTAACATCGGTGCGGCGCTGATAGGCATCTCCAGTTGCTCAGATATTTGGTCCGACCACCGTTTTGGGCTTCGGCCTCTAGGTCTTTTGCCCTCTATCTTTCCTATCATCATCAGACGTTCCACGTTGTTGGTACCTCGGCGGGCAATATGGCCGAAGTATCTCACGATGTCTTCATAAGAGTTCCGTTTTTGATATTTCCCTACGGAACCCTAAAAATATAATGCAAGACAGTTTCTATTATAAAAGACAATGTGAGTTTTCCATTATATGTTCGCAAACACGCTGAACCTGATGGAAAAGGTTATCAAGTGGTTTGAACCAACTCTGTGTGAGAGATACCTATAGGGTTGGCACAGAACTCATTAAAAAGTATTAATGAATAAAATAGAAAACATTTAAACAACAATTATAATCAGCAACAATATAGCCAATACAATCAAGCAACTACATAATATGAGAAACAAACAGTTTAGTCACTCACCTCCACAGAAAAGGGAGGATCCTCCGACCAGACGGGTATCGTGTGTGGTAGGCAACTGTCCGACGATCATGCACAATGGTCCATTTGAAGGACTAAGTGAGGAAACCAAACACATAACATAGAACTGTTCGACGATTGATGTCGGGACGTTGTATATATACTAGTTGCGCGGTAAACACTGCTTGCGCGATGCAGGAATTTGCATGACGACAATGTGATGTGGAGTTAGCATCTGACGATTTAGATGCGCTCCAACCAACAACAACAGCAATATTTCATCATCATCTGATATCGGATAGCCTTTTCCCAACTTGGGGCGGGCTTCCAGTCTAACCAGATGCATTTGAATATACCATCCAGTATTTTACATGGAGCGAATAATATTTAACAACATTAATTGCGTAAAACCAAGATTATCTCATGACCTTCTTGAATGAAACGTTATAAACCATTTATATTGTATTTTTTTTTACATCTATATTATGTTATGTTAAATTTATATAAACTCAGTGCTTCTCAGTTCAAAGTGTGTTCCTCTCCCACATCTTACCCGTCTGACTTCAAAGCAAGAGTGACAGGCATCTTCTGGGCATGCTCGTTCCATCATAGACCTCATCCATCGCTTTCCATCAGGCGTAATGGAGGTCAAGAGGCGGCCCATTTAGCAATAAAAAATAAAAATATTTACTGTTGAACAGTTTCCAAAACATTCAAGTAAAATAATTACACTAATGACATTTCTGTCAGGTGCTCTGAAGCGAGCCTTAGACACTTCCCAGTAAATACCTAGTGACGAAGGGCTATTGTAGCTAAACAAAGGGCCGTCAGTGTGCGGCAGTAAAACCGTATCGAATGTAGAGGACGTTACAGTGAACGATGGCAGCCATTATAGCCATTACACCTTGATCGGAGTCTATGTTATAAGCGGAGAGAGACTGTAGTCACAAAACTACACCTCCTGGGGGCCTACCCTCGTCTTATGGTCTCCGTCCGCGTTCCAAGTTGAATGACGTAAAACAATCAGAAAGTCATTGCAATGTAACTCTTGTGAATGTCCTACTTTTTTTTTTTTCAGGATGGGAAATCATCAAATGACTCCTCCCGCTCTGGGTGGAGCAGAAGGGAGTGTCAGACTCTTACTGACTAAAACCCACCCGTGTTCCTTCCTTAGCCCTTTATGTTCCAGGGCAGCGGTAACCCTTTCGGACGATCCCGCTACCCTGGCAGGCTTCGGCCCTATCGGGCCCCGTCACTTCTGCTGACATCTCTTTGAGGCGCACGTGGAACACATACGCGCCGTCCGGCACGGGCCTGGTCCTGATCGGACGGTGAGTTATCCATTACTCACCGCCCGCAGGCCCGCGCCTACGGTGGCCAGGAGTCGTCACGCGGCTCCCGAGTGAATGTCCTACTTTAGAGATAGAGCTACACAGGACGTATAGCTCCATCTCTTTACTACACTGAAGTAAGATTAAAATAATACTGCTTTAAGAGATGGTGGTGAGCCCCCCAGTCAGTTCATGATGGTTTAGGACACGCAACAGTCCTCCAAAAATTAACTTCCCCCAGGTAATCTGTCCACCTCGTGTGAGGCCTACCAACGCTGTGCCAGGGCATTTAATCTATTTAAAATACTAATAATTGAAGTATTCAGTTAGGTTAGGTTAGAATGGAAACCATCAGCTTACCAGATTGAGACTATGTCATTTTGTGGTGATTGATTTTTCTATAATAATTATGATTTTCTTAATTACAGCGCCACCACTAAATAAATTTGGATGAGGGCAAGAAAATGATAATGATGAATTATGATTTCTGCATTACTTCTTAACGATTAAAACGCCAGTTCCTATACCTTGGACTTCCGTCAATAAGTGGTCGCTTGAAGTCATCTGAAAGAACGTAACACGCATTAAGTCTGTGCCTCCCCTCGTTTCACTAACGGTCAGGTGTGAGTGCTCCTCCAAATTGCCTAGGCACTCAAACTCCTACATAAATTACTTTGAACACCTGAGGTTTGTAGGTAGTTGCTGATAATAGGATCCTCTTTTGTCACATTAACACTTACTTTGAGGCAATTTTCTTCAATTTTAGTTATCCTAAATGGTAGATTCGGTTTAAAGAACTTTATTTCTCATTAAGACATTAGATTAGGCTATTTTATTGGGCATTCGTGTTTCAGTATACTTACATCCGTAATAATTGATTTTAGAACGGGTCAATACGAGCTCATCAAAGTAATAATGAAGGTTAAGAAGAAGTGGCGGCATCTACATCGCCACATGCGAACTACGCATCACACTGACGTCACGCCAAAATCCTGCATCGCGCAAGCAGAGTTTACCGCCCAACTAGCATAATTATATACAACGTCACGACATCGAATCTTGGGAGCCCTGGCTGGAGGCCTTAATTTATTGAGGCACAGGCAACTCCGGTTAAGCACACGACAATCTCCTAGGTTGAAATGCGAGATGCAATTCCCAAAAAAAAAAACAATCGTCGGCAGTAAGTTGCCAATCAGACACGACACTCGTCTCGTAGAAGGATCCTCCCTTTTCTGTGGAGGATGAGTGAACTTTACACCCTGTCCCTCATACCTCTATAAAATATCAAAAGGTCCAGGCGTTGCGTTCAGTAGACATAAGTGGAAATTGAAGTATTAACTATAATTAGCAGATAAGTGAGTTGAGAAGTTGAATTGACGTTAAGGGTGACCGCCACCTGAGCGGTTTATATAGGATCTTAAATCGAAGAAGAAATTTCTTATGGAGTTTGCTAAAAAATTGCATACAGCGTTGGGGGTTTAGTTTTAATAATTTTTTTTCTGAGAAAAAGCTATATTATTGTAACCCGTTATACAATCTCTCCTTCACAATTTCACAAAAACATGTAACAGTCCCTAAATCTTATCCTACCTATTGTCATTCCAAACACAATCGCTAGATGCCAAATATATATTACGTTTCTACCTGAGCACAAACATAGGTCACACGACCAGGGAACATCGGAAGAAAGCCCTTTTATCCTTCAGGCCATTTGTCTCGCACACCGGGGAGTAGGCAGGTGTCCTCATAAATATATAAAGAGAAAATTTATATCTGGGTGTTCCTGATATCGACGTTCGATTTACCTATTCATTTTGTGGTTTATACTTACATCGGTTGGAATGGTTACATGCAAAATGGGAAATGGTCCAGGAATTATTATGAATGTTTTTACACGGTAAATTGAAATCGGTTTGCGGATTTGGATTTTGGTTTTTGGACCGTGTGGTTTGATCGATCTATGAGGTTAGGCTCTGCAGGCTAGTAATTACAGTAGTTAGTTTGTGGATGGTTGGTTTGTGGTGGTCAATCGATCAGGTTAAACTATGCTTGCCACTGTCGGCCCGTGGATGGGTAACCATCTTTACACACGGAGACCCCGCGGTGTCTCGGAAAACATGGTAAGCTATTGGTCCCGGGTGTCATTCCTGGATCTTTGAGATTTGTTACGGGTCGTCAGAAGCCTAAAAGTCAAAGAAAATCTGACAACCAGTCTTATCAAGGGGTATAGTGTTACCCGGTAACTGGGTTATCGAGATCAGATGGGCAATCTCTTCACGTAAAATACTGATATTCAGCTGCATCCGGTTAGACTGGAAGCCGACCCTAACATAGTTGGAAAAAGTCAGGCAAATGATGAGTTTTTGGATGAGTAATTATTTATTACTTTGACATATTATTGTACATCAGAATGGCTGTGAAACTGTGAATCCCGATTATCTTACGAGTACCTACGATAGTAACTAGAAAGTTTAGTAACTAACTTACCTAATTCTGTAATTGTAATTTGAAACAACGCTTTTTTTTGGTTTGACGATAGTTAACGCCATTTTTGACGTACACATGTGCGTCAAGTGGACGTGAAACAACCCGCCCTAAGTGTATTTACACTGACAATGACATTAATGTCATGGTAACCTTTGTTAGAGACATGTTACGAGAAAAACTGTATCCAAACAAACTACGTAGAACCTAGTTACAGAACTAGAAACTCGGTAATCCGAAGCATTGTCAAAGGGTAGTCCTGTCCAAATAGCCGTCCATCCGGTCACAATCCGGACTAACTCAAATATTGGAATCTGTATGTAACTTTGTACGATTACCTAACCGTTTCCGAACCTTTCCGGGAATTCGAAAGTAGGTACACAAATAGTTAGGGTATTGACATTTATAGTTAATATTCTTCATTGGACTTGATTTTTCTATGTGCACGACTCTGTGCAATGTTTGTGCAAGGTAGGTAAGTTTCGGCGAGCAATGGGCAGCTCGCCGCCCGGTAAGGACCAGGCCCGGGTCGACGGCGCGTTGTGTTCCACGCGCGCCTCAAAGAGATGTCAGCACGAACTGACGGGGCCTGCTAGGGCCGATGCCGCCAGGGCTGCAGGTTGTTCGAAAGAGATACCGTGGCCCTTGGCACAGGCAACTGAAGGAACACGGGTGGGTTTTAGTCAGTAAAAGTCTGACACTCCCTTCCGGTCCGCCCAGAGCGGGAGGGGTCATTTGATGATTTCCAACCCAAACAAAAAGGTAGGTAATTTGTGTAATTTTTCCAAACTCAAGACCTCACAGTGACATCAAGTAATTATGCATGTATATAATATATATAATTAATCGGTTAATGTATTGTAATAACAATTCTAGGAACGGCAATGAAATAATTTAATTATAATTATTACTAAATAAATAATTAACATGTATTAATACAATTTTAAGAGGGACATTCCATTAATTTATTACCTTCGTCAATTTTGGTCATGATTTTGATAAACTATTATAATTGTACACATTTTGCATGCCTTGCGGTAGAACCACTTGAAACATGTACAGACGCGAGCAGGTCAAGCTATCCGAAACTGTCAAATTTTCCCAAGCAACCTTGCACCTTAATTAAAATTCAAAATTATTACTAGATCCACCGGTTAGTGTACAAAAAAAAAAAACTTAAACTATTGTTAGTACTTACTTAAATACAATAAAAAATAAAAAAGGGCAACGCTCACAAAAACCTCACAAATCACAAATTAATGCTTTACCTACCGATAAAGTTGAAAATGTCTTAAAGAAATTTGGCAGATTTTAGTACCTTGATGTGTTGGCGTCTGTACATAATATTTAATAACATCATTGTACTAGTGTTTTCTGCAAAAATAAATAATTTGATTTGATTTGAGTATAAAATTGCCGATTTGTACTGAAAAGTTGAAATTCATTTTTTTTTTAATTTAACATATTTATTTAATCAAAATAATTACCATTATTATCTATACATTGCTGCCATCTAATAGGAAGGTCATTTATGCCTTTGCGATAGAACTCTCGTGATCTAGATTCGACAAACTGTGTGAAAGCATTTTGTACTGCTTCCTGAGAAGAAAACTTTTTATCACGTAGAAAATTGTCCAAATCTTGAAAAAAAATAGTAGTCCGTTGGAGCAAGGTCTGGCGAATACGGAGGGTAATAAATGGTTTCTAATTGCAGTTCCTGTAGAGTTAAAACGGTTTCTCGTGCTATATGAGGTCTCGCGTTATCATGGAGCAATAATGGTGAAGATCGTTTCATGAGTCGGGGCTGTTACACTGCTAGTTTTGCTATCATTGTTCGGAGTTCGGCACAGTAGACATCTGCCATTATTGCTTGACCAGATCGGAGAAAGCTATAGTGAATAACACCATGCTGAGACCACCAAACAGTCACCATTACCTTTTTATTGGTAAGCTTTGCTTTAGGACACTGTTGCGGCGTTTGACCTGGGGTCAGCCATTGCATTTTTCGCTTACGGTTATCGTAATGAATCCACTTTTTATCACATGTCACAATTCGATCCAATATTCCTTCATTTCTGTATCGATTCAACAAGGCAACACAAGTTTCAACACGCGTTTCTTTCTGCAGATCAGTCAAATCATGAGGCACGCATTTCTCATATTTTTTTATTTGATTGATTTGACGCAAATGAGTCAATATTTTTAATAAGGTACCATTAAACCATGTCGCTAATTCCTGGGTCAAGGCTTTTTTTTTTTTTTTTTTTTTTGAGGATGGGAAATCATCAAATGACTCCTCCCGCTCTGGGTGGAGCAGGAGGGAGTGTCAGACTCTTACTGACTAAAACCCACCCGTGTTCCTTCCTTAGCCCTTTATGTTCCAGGGCAGCGGTAACCCTTTCGGACAATCCCGCTACCCTGGCAGGCTACGGCCCTATGGGGCCCCGTCTCTCATGCTGACAAGGTCAAGGCTTGGATCGGCTTTCACCATCTCTTTCAATTCATTGCTATTCACCTGTGTGGGGGGCGGTCTTTCACGTGGTTCGTTCTTCAAATCAAAGTTTCCATCACGAAAGCGTTTAAGCCAAAATTGTATGGTGCGTTCAAAATCAAAATCAAAAGTTATTTATTAAAACTAGGCTGAGAATCAGCACTTTTCGAACGTCAAAATTACAAAAGACAGTCCCCCAAAAACGCCCGCCCTTCACCACTTCCTAGTGCTATCGCTGGGAAGAAGAAGTGGCGCAACAAACTCCCCAGCAGCACAGCTGTCTGTTTAGTTAGAATATAGTTGCATGTATAAAATACTAGGAACCTATGTTCAGTAATGAACATTACAAGAAACTTAAATTATTTGTCATATATCAGCTAGCCACGCCAATATACCAACAAATATAATAAAAACTATACGTACTCAAGCTAAAAAATAATTAATAAAAATAAAAATAAAAACTCACTACCTAAATAAAAGCCTCCAGGCATAAAGGGCGTGACAGCTTACATATTTATGCATTGCTGGGTTCGTCACATAGCTGTCACTTGCAGTCACAGCCGATCGATTCTGTAAAAATCTCACCGTGAAAAGTTAGGTGAAGTGAGCTTAGAGTGAGCTGCCAATAATGTAAATCCCTAGCATTTAGTTTGGAATGACAGCTCACTCCACGCTCACTTCACCTAAGTTTTCACGGTGAGATGGTTACAGAATCGCACTGCTGATGATGAACTAGGACCATCGATGTGAAATAAATAAGTAAGTTAATACTAATAACAGTAACCTGTCAGTACCTAAGCTAATTCTGGAGAAAGAACATGAACATTGTCTTTAGTTAATTAGGGCGACCAACTATTCTTATCGTGTAAGTAGTCGTTGATGGAATAGTAAGCCTTTGAAGAAAGGTTGGATTTTACTTGAGCTTTAAACGCATTAAAAGGCAAGTCTAGCAAAGAAGAGGGTATCTTGTTATAAAAGGTTATACCAAGCCCAACAAATGAGTTATGAACCTTATGAAGCCGGTGAAAGGGGGCACGTAGTTTGTCCTTATTTCTAGTGTTAACACTGTGAATATCACTGTTTTTAGTGTACATGTGCAAATTTTGCCTAATATATAGGATGTTGGCGAAGATGAATTATGATGCAACCGTGAGAATACCAATATCTTTAAAAAAATCTCTCAGAGAAACTCTGGCACCTAGCTGGTAAATTGCTCGAACAGCTCGTTTTTGAAGGACAAATATATTTTGTATATCAGCGGCTTTGCCCCACAACAGAATACCGTAGGACATACTCGTAACACTGTGAAAATAACTGAAATAAACTAAACGAGCTGTATCAACGTCAGTGTATTGTCTTACTTTCCTGACGTTTTTACTCTTTCCTTTCATTCATTAGCAGTCCCCTCGACAAACGCAACATTTTGATATTGCGAGCTGTTTCTGCCGCGTTAGTTCCGCGTCGGAACTCGTATTCAAAAATAACACGAATTTTCGAAGTATCCTGTCTTGTATAAGCTGAATAAAAAAAACTACTGAAAGTCGATAATCGAATGTTGCACATTTTTTAAAAGAAGAACTTCATAGGTACCACGTGAAAAAAGTTTCACTCAAAAATCTCAAACCATGAAGGTTCTATGTCAATTCGAAGTACCTATTACAATAAAACGGCAATTTCATACTTTAACCCCTATTATTAGTTGTGAAAAGGCTCTTTGGTCTCTGGCCGTGGGTTCGATTTCCAGGACGGGCGAAGTGTTATTGGGTTTTATCATTTAGAATTTTTCAGTAGCATCTTGGAGTCTGGATTGGTGCCCGTTTGATGGCAATAGGCTCGTCCCCTATTACATGGGATTTAAACATAACTGACGAAACAAGCATACTGATGTTGCTATAAATATTAAATTGAGGGTAGACAGAAGCCCGAAAGTCTGACAACCAGTGTTACCAAGGGGTATCGAATTACCCAGTAACTGTGTTATGGAGGTCAAATAAGCAGTCGCTCCAATATGCTCCATGTAAAATACTATACAGCGGGATAATTGCGTAATACACTAACAGTAGCAATGACTTTCATTCTTACAGTTCAACAACATTGGCAGAGAGAGAGGCAGAGGGCTCTGCCTTTTAGGGGTACCGACGTGATGTTAATTTATGTATGTATAAAAAGTTTTTTTGCCCACCGCATAAAAATAGTTTTATGCTGTATTTTTTTTTTATTGCAAAATGGGGCTGCTCTTGACCTTGATCACGCCTGATGGAAAGCGATAGATGAGGCCTATGATGGAACGAGCGTGAGCGTGATCTGTTCACTCTTGTTTTGAAGGCAGATGGGTTAAATGTGGGAGGGAATACAGATTTGCAAAAACTTTAGTCAAAACTCACTGTTTCTACTATTTTTGGCAACCAAAAAGGTTTTATTGTACCTAATACTATACGAGCAAAGGATGAGCTGGCAAGCAGCCAATGAAAAACATTGCAAAAAAAACAAGTGAAAAATAAACAGTCTGGCCACAGCAACATATAATATTAAAAACTATAGCTGACGTTTCACTCAATATCTCAACTTTTTTAATTTAAAATTTTAGGGTAGCTTCATGTAAAATACGGTGTTCCCAACAACTGTTTCACGAAAGCTATTTTGACAGACTGACGGTAATTTTGCTTCAAGATGGACTTATTGAAGGATGAGCAGAGAGAAATACACAGCCATAAATTACATAAAATATAGTAATTTAGAAAATTAGTACTATATAATTTTTTTCAGCCTTTTTATCAGAGCGACAGTATAGCGAAATAAGAGTAAGTACAGCCTGGAAGAATAATTGTTTATCAAAACGACAAACTTCGTCAATTTGCCGAATTATGTGTAACTGTCAAAGAATGACAGTTGTATTTGAATATACAACAGTTTAAGTTGGTAACCAAGTTGATAAATAATGTATTATTTGACTCTCCTTGTAACGCCAGAGGGCCAATTAATAATAATAATAATTTATTTATTTAACTTGACAACATTGGTCCAATGGTTAGTACAACAATAACTTATCAACTAAGGGTTAGTAATATTAATTAATTAAATTTAATTATATTAAATTACATTAAATCAAATCGAAATAAACAAATTCTATTTATCCTGCCGCACGAGCAAGCGGACAGCATGTCTTAACATTGGTGCATCATGTTTTCCGGCTAGGGTTTTCAGTATGCTGTTGGTGCTAGCCCTCATTCTGCTTATTAAGGATGCGCTCTTTTTCCTCCGAACGGCAAAGAAGTCGTCGATTCGCGCTACAGCAAGGGTTCCCTCTATCTGGCAGAATCTTGATGCTCCGAAATTTATTTGGCATAACACACTTGGCATAATCTTCTTTAAACGAATATTTTTAAGGCATAAAAATGATTTAATATAATTATTGTTTGGCCGAATGTTTATATGTCCGAATTTACAATGGCATAGTTTTAAGATAGCAGAATTTTATTTGGCATAATTACCTTTGGCAAAGTTAAAATTTCGCATAATTTCGTTTACCATAAAGTTCACTTCGCATACTTATGAAAATGGCAGAATTTCGTTTGGAATAATTTTATTAGGCATATTGACATTTCTATACAATAGCATTTTTAACCTTAAATTAAAACATTGTCGTGAAAAGTCAATAATATGTCGTGCTACAAAAGTTAGTGACAGATACGAATCGCTGCAAAACCGACTCCACGTAGTGTTGTCTGCCCTACCCCTAGAGTGTAATTTAAGCCCGCGTAGGCACGGAGGGGCGAGGCGGCCCGCGAGCTGAGGAGCAGGTGGTATTAATGCTCGCCGCCGCAGCCTCAGCTGCGGCGGCGAGCATTAAAACCATCTGCGACGATAAGCTCGCGTGGGACCGCCGGAGCCCCGCAGCGCCGGAGCCGTGACAGAAACCATGCCTGCTGCATGTTGCATGCTTGCATGCTTGCTTGCATGCTGCATGATTGCTGCATGCATGGTGTATGCTTGCTTGCATGTTTGCATGCTCGCTGCTTGCATGCTGCATGCTTGCTTGCATGCTGCATGCTTGCTGCATGCATGGTGTATGCTTGCTTGCATGTTTGCATGCTCGCTTGCATGCTGCATGCTTGCTTGCACGCTGCATGATTGCTGCATGCATGGTGTATGCTTGTTTGCATGCTGCATGCATGGTGAATGAATGAATGAATTTTCTGTAATGATTATGGATATGAAATGTATGCCAAAAGATGATTCTAATTCTAAACTTTCTGAGATATGATAGTTCTGCCTTTTAATGACTATCGATATGAAATGTATGCCAAAAGACGATTCTGACTGTGAACTTTCTGCGATATGATGGTTCTACTTTTTAATTATTATGGATATGAAATTTATGCCTAAAGATGATTCTGACTTACAAAATTATGAATTTTGAATGTATGATAAATGACTGTCTGCCTAACGATTTTCTGCGAAATGAAGTTTATGCTATCCGCTGTTATGCAAAACAATATTATGACATAAAAAGTTCTGCTAAAAAGGGTAGACCCCTACAGCAAACATGCTAGACGCGCTGCAGAATCGGGGCAACCTCAACAGCACCCTGAAACCATTATTATATTGCACCCGCAGGGCATCTAATGCCCTCTGCGTGCAGTTGACCCACAAACTACCCGTGTAGAACACTTGACAGTACGCTTTAAACAGAGTTGTCTTCACCTCGTTACTACAACGAGCGAAAATCAATTGTTCATAATGTTTAAAATCTAGTTTCGATCTTAAACTCAAATTCAAACTTTAGCGTCATGCAGTCCGAGTGTCAACTTAGTTTTTCGAGACCTTGCCAAGCAGTTGGTCAACAAACGTGACTACCCTGGCCTATTTTTTTGGCAAAGCATCATCTTTGCCATACAACGTGGCAATGCTGCCAACCTTTAAGTCACTTTTCCTGATGACAATGGTGCTCTCCCTTTTTATATACAGTCATGTACAGTCACTAAAAGAGATAAGTGACCACGGTGTCGGATATAGTTGACGTTTAGTACTAAACTGATGGGTGTTTTTAAATGAAATTTAATTTGATAAATAAAGTGTTTGTTTTGTATTAATTAAATTAAATTTCATTCGTAAACATCCATCGATTTTTTACTAAACTTCAACTATATCCGACAAACCTGGTTACTTATCTCCTTTGGTGACCTTACATAAATAATTTTTTTAAGACACATTAACATAACAGACACACAGACATAACATTATTACTCAAAATTGGCCCTCTGCCCGTGCTTCAAGTCAAGTGAAATAAAAACCAGAACTCAGAAAAAGGTAGAAAAAAACTCTAAAGCTCTTAAGAAAATCTAGCACCTAATAATATTCGTTACCCCAGCTTATCATCTCCTGCTATATTAAATCTTAGGGAGAATTTGTGGGGACTCTTGATCTGAAGCCCCACAGAGTTTTATCAACTTATACCTCACGAAAGGGAATTACAGTGAGGTACCTATTGATTTGTGTTATCTGACGTATTGTATTGGTTTTACCATATTTTTTTTTCTCTTGGGATTGTGATCTGCTGGCGACATTGCGGAAAAAGAAAAATTAACTTAGCGAAAAAGTTTTCGGTCAGAAGTACTTATATTTTTTATGGACGGTACAAGTTTTGCAAGCGCTTTTGTTATTGCCAATGAAAAAATATAAAAATCGTAGGATGTTGGTACAGATGCTAGCAGGTCAAGCTACCTGAAACTGTCAAATTTTCCTAATCAACCTTGAACTTTAATGTTTTAGAGTTAAAGTTGAAAATCTATTAAAGAATTTTGACAGATTGTAGTATCTCGATGTGCTGGCGTCTGTACATACTCTCTCTTAATGCTCTCTTGATTGTATTATAGTAATTTTATTCTAGGAACATTCTGCACATATAATTAATATATACATACATAAACTCACGCTTTTTTCCCATGAATATAGGAAGAAACAATAGATCGTCACCTGCTACGATCCTTACATACCTCCTTTTCCATATAAATGTATACAAAATAGAATACAAAATTTGAAAAGATGAAGTTTCTTGGCCATTATTCTTAATATGTAACAATCTTTTGGAAGGGTTACTATGTAGAATCTATTCTATTTTCTTGACATTTGACTTGACATAAATTTTGACACTCAAAAGTGCTTTCTAAGTATTTAATTGAAATAAGTGATTTGACTTTAACGTGACGTGTAAAAAGTCAACGCGTAAAAAGCTCACCACGATAAGCAGTATGTATTTTTATCACGTTCTTGGCACGAGAATCGATCATGTGTATTCCCTCGACACTGGAATTTGTATTGTCTTCAAGATAAAAGTAACATGACATGTGTTGCTGTAGATCTGAGGGGCAATTCCCATATTTTTAAGACCTTTCACAGTCTGATCTCAGTCTCAATCTGTCAAAAATACCTGACAAGTTTTTGACATTGATTGTCGCTGAGATGAGATTGCGACTAGATTTTGAATGTTTTTAATGACGGGAATTGGTTTTTGGTTTATTCTTTTGTCAATTTTCTAGGAAGGAAAGTCTGCATTTCTGAAGGCCAATTCTCGTCATTTAAAACGTTCAAAATCTATTCGCAGTCTCATCTCAGCGACAAACAAATGTCAAAAACTTGTCAAAATGTAGGGATATTAGAAGTATTTTTTGACAGATCGAGACTGAGATCAGACTGTGAACGTTTTTAAAATTATGAGAATTGCCCCTCTGATGTTATATTTTTCATATAACATGAAAAATATCTCGAAGACTCACATCCTACTGAGTTTCTTCAATAACATGTTACAATGAAATTCAATTCCAGTGTCTCACAGTACTGAAGAAACATGTGTTCTGTTGCCAGTGCAAAATTCAATAGAATTTTATGAAATAGTTCGAACACAATAATGCCAAGTGCTGGCTATCGAAATTCCCGTTAAAGAATCTCCCAATGGAGGTCCGGAATTTGAAATACAGTCTGTGAAAATACAGGGATTTGTATTGTGGACTTTTGTGTTGATTTCCTGGAAGAGATAATAATAAGTTTAATTTTCTCATTAATAAGGTAAACAAGCGGTCGGTTCCGTAGCACCGTACAATACATAGTTTTTTTAAACTTTAGTAAAATAAACGCCGAAAAAATATGTTTCTTGTATGTATACGGGGTCCCCGAACAAGAAAAGTGTTTTTTTCTTTTGTTGTTTGGCAATTTTATTTTTATATTTTTTTGTTATAGCAACCATAATGATAGCCACACTCTCAAGTGTCTGCCTATTATGGGTCAAAAGATACCCTGTGGCAGACGAACGGACGGACGGACAGCGGTGCCTTAGTGATAGGGTCTCATTGTCACCATTTGGGTACGGAACCCTAAAAAAGGGCTCTATCTGTATGTCACGAGTTGATGACATAAATTTTCTTTTGTTGACAACTATTTAGAAACATTAAAAACTAAAAAAAAAATGCACGAAATTTAACCATGCATTTGGGTTCTTTTAAAAAAAAACCGGCCAAGTGCGAGTCGGACTCGCCCATGAAGGGTTCCGTTACGTTACGATTTATGACGTATTAAAAAAAAACTACTCACTAGATCTCGTTCAAACCAATTTTCGGTGGTAGTTTATATGGTAATGTACATCATATATTTTTTTTAGTTTTATCATTCTCTTATTTTAGAAGTTACAGGGGGGGGGGACACACATTTTACCACTTTGGAAGTGTCTCTCGCGCAAACTATTCAGTTTAGAAAAAAATGATATTAGAAACCTCAATATCATTTTTGAAGACCTATCCATAGATAACCCACACGTAAGGGTTTGAAGAAAAAAAAAAATTTTGAGTTTCAGTTCTAAGTATGGGGACCCCCAAAATTTATTATTTTTTTTCTATTTTTGTGTGAAAATCTTAATGCGGTTCACAGAATACATCTACTTACCAAGTTTCAACAGTATAGCTCTTATAGTTTCGGAAAAAAGCGGCTGTGACATACGGACGGATAGACAGACAGACAGACAGACAGACAGACAGACATGACGAATCCATAAGGGTTCCGCTGCCATTTGGCTACGGAACCCTAAAAAGTAGCTCAATCAATGAAGAAATCGTGTACAGCAGACACGTCATAAATATATTACCCTGTATTTTCACCTCTTAATGTCGTTTAAAATATGTACGGCTGAGTGGGTCCGCATTGCTGTGAAATTGACAATCGCCAGAATATTGGACTGTCCGATTATTGAGATTTATTACAGGGTCCGACTATTTGTTTGACTAATTACATCGGCTGTTTGGTAAGTAATTTATAGTTCCCCGTAGCACCTTTCAATCAAAATCTAAATAATTTTAAAGGATTGGTTTGAGGTTTTGCTGATCCATTGCTTCGTAAGGCAATCTGAGTAAACAATAAACGATTTTTTCTTTTAAATAAAAAACGTTGCCCCACACTAGGAATTTCTCCTGTATCGTGGAACTCACATACACAAACAGCCAAACCCGAAACAACTACTTGTAGGTCATACAAATGTTTGTTCCGTGTGGGAATCGAACCCGCGACACGCAGCGCAGCAGTCAATCGCTTAACCACTGCGCCAACCGTGCCGTCAGACGGTTTGTTTGACTAATTACATCGGCTGTTTGGTAAGTAATTTATAGTTCCCCGTAATAACAATCTGAATAATTTTAAAGGATTGGTTTGAGGTTTTGCTTATCCATTGGTTCGTAAGGCAATTTGAGTAAACAATATACAATATTTATTTGTTCAAGACTTTTAAACCTATTTACAATTATTGAACCTTAAATTATTTATTGCAACTTAGTGGCAAGATAGACATGTGCAACTGGGCTTAAACTAGGAGGACTCCTGTGCTACAGGCACCAGTTACTTCCACCGTGATCGAGCTGCCATTACAAGTGTGGTGCGGTGCAAATATGAGCAATTAAAGTACTGTAAAGTAGTCTCTTTGTTTCTTTATAACCAGTTTGGTGCTTACATGCAACCTCCGCGAGTCAGTTAAAAGTTATTGGCATGAAATACGAGACAAACATTAACTTAATTTAAGATTAGAAGAGATTAGGTGTCAGATTTGGCTGACAAGCCAAAGGAAAAATACGTAGAATGATTTCTAGGAATAATTATTGAAAATACGTGATAAACTGTGGTTTAGTTGATTCCTCCCGGTACCCTGAAGAGCTCATCAGCTCTTCACAGTCCTTTTGCAGCATACCCAAGTGCCCTTTCTTTGGTATTGTTCGTCTAATCGTTGAGCTACTTAAGTTCTGAGTTGAGCTGCACGATAATTGACAAATGCCTGCACTGACTGGACAGGTCCACTCAAATCCGTGTGGTTCTTTCCACAAAAGGCCATTTCAGACACCAGTTTATATGGTCTTGCATGCGTGTCGCGTGAAAAGAAAGAAATATATTTTAACTGGGACACGCACAAGAAATAAAACAAAGTTTGTATTTCCTGTGCGTGTCCCAGTTAAAATATATTTCTTTTTTTTTTATTTGAGTGTTGTTGAATCGTTGACTTTGTAGACGCCTCTTGTTTTAACATAACTGCTCTATTCCTTGCTGCATCATAAAAAAAAAAAAAAAAAATTTAACTAAGGTCCGATTTTTCCAACGCCAGATAATTAAAATTTTATTCGAGGATTTTTTTTGAAATTTTGACAGATATTTCATACAAAAACTGTCAAACGTCAATTTTATTACTCGAATAAAAGGCGATGGAAAAATCAGTCCTAAGTAAATCCTTTTAACATACAAAAAAAATAAACATTCCTATAACCTAGTCGTACGGTAGTGGTGAAGGAAGTTAATTCAGCAGCGAGCTCCAATAAATATTAGATGCAACGACTGTACTAGTGTTGTCAGGAAAATGTCGGGACTCAAGTGGTGTCGACGGAAGTTTGCATCGTAGACTGTTCAGTAGTTCGTGCAAGTATGGATGAATAAAATTATATGCTCTAAGTATGAGCATAAGCATAATGAGCCTATAATGTTCCCACTACTGGGAATTAGGCCTCCTCTCTGTGAGAAGGAGTGAGCCGTAATCTACCACGCGGGCCCGGTGCGGGTTGGTAAATGTCACAGGTCTTCGAATTTTTGGGTTCTAGGACATGCTGGTTTCCTCACAATGTTTTCCTTCACCGTTTTGAGAGCAGAGGTGATGAAATAATTTACACAAAGTAAAGTCCGTCTTGGTTTGAACCTGCGACCTACAACTCGTATAAAGTCGCTGCCGTTACCACTAGACCACCACTGCTCTAAGAAGATACTGTTACTAGAAGGATACTATTACTGATAATCTATTACGGCTGTTCAAGTTTCGAATGAACGATGTATTGTTCGAGATCGCATATTTCTGTTTTGTATTCAATCAGTTAGTGTTTTTTTTTATTATTATTATTCAAAAAATGTTATAATATAAGTTATAACAAAAAAAAATATACCACACAAACCATCGCGGGTTTAACCGTGATATATTAGACACATCATCTCAGCGCATTCATTACATAGATGTACCCACACGTTCAATAAATTCTTAAATTACAAATCAAGGAAGTGTTTGTGAAAGTTTACTCGTATTCTCTGACGACTATATCTGACGAATATTTGAACATTATGGGCTGATTACCGTGAAAAAGGCTAGACACGTAATGAAAAGCTGAATACAGTGTGTATTCATATACAAAATACTTGCCCTGAGTCACCTGAGTCATGACAAACACACACCACATGCTGTAAATAACTATCTCTCAATGTCAATAGTATAACTCGGTTCGATAGAGGTTCGTTCAAAACTGAGTATCGCAATGCAATCTCAAAGCATTTATTGTAACAATATACTTAAATTTAAAACATAAAAATTATTAAAATCTAATTCATTAAAATCTTAAATAATAATAGTCACAACAACACGTCAAACAACAAGTTAAACAATCCGCCCCTAACTGTTCCCGGCACAAAGGTACCCATAATGCTTGCTGCATTGCCACGTTGGATGGCAATGGCTAACCTTTGCACCAAGAACGAGCCGGAGAGGGACTCATCAGTTTTGTCTAGGAGCTTGTGCCCTATCTGACTAATGAGCTTGTTGGCCTCAGTGGCCTCAACTACCCATGGTCTCAACGGCAGTGGACATAAAAATTACTAGTCAAGCAAACCATAATTTAAATCCCATCATTCTAAATCCCGGCCGTGCGGGACTGCGTGAGTCGTACATCACTAGTTGAGAGCTCATCAGGTATTCAATCAGACACCGATTCGCTGTACTTTGATCCGGAACGCAATCATGTGGAGTTAGACTGCGCGGAGTGCAACATAATCCTGGGGGATAGCACTTGGGTGTATCAGGTACAAATGGAACACAACAACATCATAGGAATACGGATCTCTCACTAATTTGAATCGTTACTCTTTTAGAAAATGATCAAATTCGTGTTCAGCCGTATTTTATTTGATGCATGCACTGGCCTATATTATACAAGTACGCTGGACATCATACTATCGATGATAAAATTTAATTTTGATTTTTACCATTTTGGCGCTGATAACAACGTGAGCGTCCGTAGAACTAATATTTTTGATAGTCAGTTTTACAAAATGCACATACTCTCATGATAAAAATGTTCTAAATATCTCGTAATAAACACTAAATACACAAAAAGGTCTTATTCCACGATTTAGACATAAATCATGAAAGACGTATCAAAACAACACGACGACCATTTGCAACAGTGTGTCAATTTTAGTTCCTGAGACGCTCGAGCGGGGCGCTTTGAATCGGCACAAAAAATAACTGTCATTTTGTATAGTAAGTATATTTTTAGTCCACCGCTAGCATATCCGCGCCAGTTGCAAGCGTTCTACATGAGCACAACCTAAGATTATAGCTCAGATGGATTATGGCTGGATTCAGCTAGTCTGTCTGTCCGTTCAGAATTTTAGATAAGAATTTACTGCAACAACGGTAACATAAATATGATTTAAAACAAGTTGCATTCCTTATTATGTTAAATAGTGCTATGAATCATAATGAATGATGATTTTTGCTCCTGAACTGCTTGACGAGTTGTCCCATCTTTTTGCTTCGGTAAACTACAACCGTGGCAGAAGGCATAGATTGTTCGCCGTGCCTTGGAGTCGAACCGTCGCGCGAGCCCAGTCTCCTGTTCCTCGCACACTCTCTGCGCTTAACGCGCTCTTGGACGCTAAGCCTGACTGTGATGTGTTCGCAGATGAATAGAAGAAGGTCTTGTCAGTATGTCTGGGGTATTGTGATATGAGCGTACGACTGGCGAGTAGTTGTATACTTTTGTTGACTGTACTTGTAAAATGTGTTTGTGTCTTTGTGTTTAACTTATGTAATTGCATTCCCGAGTTCATACAACCCGAACCTCTTCAGGGCGAGAGTGAATAGGCTTCTTCTGGGCAAGCTCGTTCCACCGTAGATCTCATCCCTGCCTCTGGGCTGGATTGAGGTCAAGAGTGAGCCCATCGTCAATAAAAAAAAAAAATTGGCCTGGGCCGTTTTATGTACAACAAATAAATAAATAAATGAAATGACCTATTATAATCATACAAAATTATCATACTACTCTAGTGATAACTGCCCCGTTGGTCTCGTTGGTAAGCGCGACTGCTGACCGTCGGGTCCTGGTTTATTAAGGCTGTAAGTAAGTGTTATAAGGTTTTCTATTAGGAATTTCTTAATAACAGTGAGTTTGGAAGTTGGCGGTGTGATACCCCGTGACTCGGAAAGCACGTTGCGCCTGATCTTTCTCCGGTCGGATTGCCATCCCATCGGACTGTGACAGTGAGGAAAAAGAGATGGCAACTGTGTCTACGCACATACTTGTGCACTATAATAGCTATCACGTCGAAGGCTTGTCTCTGTTGACATTGGCCGCCATGACCGATATACAGTTTGGAAGACTATAACATACTCTAATAATATTTTTTATGACCTAAGACTTGATAATTTCTGGAAAGCAGAATACAGTGGATGTAAAGTTTCAAACCTAATCCCAAACTATTTCAAAACATCAAAATCATCCCCCATAAATCTAAGTTACGTAACCCGAAACTTCAAACTTACTTGAAACTTAGAACACGAGACAGTAATTACGGAACTGATCCTGAACTTTTGTGCCGATCACATCAGTCAAAACTTATGACAGCGAAACCTAATTATAGTTATAACGTTAGCACCATAACTCACTTAAAAGGGTCCCCTTGCCCGCATAATTGTATATCAAACATGGTGCCGAAATGTGGGCCACATTTATTAGCAGAATATTAAGTCGTCTTGATTGGATTGTGTTGGGGTCACTCTTGTTCATTTGGCTTGTTGTAGGATATTGGTATTGGCGCCCCCTAAAACGAAAGGTATAACTATAACTTGCTTGTAAAAGGCAAGTAATAACACCCACACTGTTCAATCGATCAGGTTAAGCTACACTTGCCGAGATTGGTTCGTGGATGGGTAACCATCTTTACATACAAGTATGACTTGCTTGTAAAAGGCAAGCATAATAGCCACACGGTTCGATCGATCAGGTTAAGCTACGCTTGACGCGATTGGTTCGTGGATGGGTGGCCATCTTTACATACCAAGACCTTCGGAAAGCACGTTAATCCGTTGGTCCCGGCTGTCTTCCGTGGATCTTTGACAGTCATTACGGTTCATCAGAAGCCAGAAAGTCTGAAAACCAGTCTTACCAAGGGGTATAGAACTACCCAACAACTGGGTTGTGGAGGTCAGATAGGCAGTCGCTCCATGTAAAATATTGGTATTCAGCTGCATCCGGTTAGACTGGAAGCCGACCCCAAGATAGTTGGGAAAAGGCTAGTCAGATGATTGTTCTTGATCTTGTTGGTGTTGTAGTCGGTGCTGAGTATGGGTCCAGGGTTCGATAAAAAAACAATTACACTACGCCACCACAACGCGTGACGACTCACGGAATACAGCAGGATAACATTATATGGATCCATTATGATTTACATAATAATTATGTCTTCAAGGAAAATTCAGAAAAAAATATTGATAAGCAAATTGATTACCTACTTATATTGTCCGTATATTCAAATGACAGCTGTCATTCTTTAACATTTATTTTGTGTGAAACGACTATAACACGGCAAAATTGAAGTAGGTAGTCAATTTGATTAACCATATTCGCCAAAAATGTAAACAAATATGAGTTTATGGAAAAATAACTTTAATTTACTTTTACAATAATGCTAGTCACTCTGAAATCAACTTAATTACTATTAAAAATAAAGTTGAGATTTTTTTAACTTCAAATAACGTCAATTTCAAACATAAATGAAATTTGAATATAGGTTATTTGCAATTAGAGTTTTATACATAAGTATTCTATTTAAACATAATGTGAGCTCGAACAAGAACATAACAAGCGCATGGTACCGAACAAAATGGCCGAACTAGAACAAAGAGAAAGTTTTAATTAAATTAAATAAATGATTCGCGACAGGCAGTAATGAATTTTGTACAATACGCTGTTATTCTGTAGTTAATTAATTCATTAATTAACTGATGTACGCGGAAACAAAGAGTGTTTATCATAAAAATTGGATAGGTAAAGTTGAATAATAATTTTGTCTATGGAAATTCGGGGTGTGGGCATAGTTATCCATTAAACAGGGTTTTCTGATAGCATGGATTCTAATCTTTTACAAAAAATCATTCACGCATTACATGCATATTTGTTTCATCTATAGACGTATGAGGAACAGGGTTAAAGTTCACTCATCCTCTATAGAAAAGGGAGGATCCTCCGACCAGACGGGTGTTGTGTCTGGCGGGCAACTACCCAACAACTCATGTCGGGAAGTTTGTACGAATGCTAATTGCGCGGTAAACTCTGCTTGCGAGATGCAGGATTTGCGTGAAGTGAGTATGACGCGTTGTTCGCATGTGGCGTTGTAGGTACCGCTACACATCTATATCTTCTACTAGCTTCTGCTCGCGACTCCGTCCGCGTGGAATTTCTTGTTCCGACCAACCCCGTCGCATCACCTGCCTACGCTATTGCTTAATTTTCGCTTAGCGCTCTTTCTGACTTTTTTTCTTTTTGCTCGGCTGCTAAGAGATTTAGCGTGATATAAAATAGCTTTCCTCTAGAATTGGGCTATCAAATGTAAAAAATTATTTTTAATCCGACTGTTAGTTCCAGAGATTAACGCGTTCAAACAAACTCTTCAGCTTGATATAATAAAAATGAAAAATGCTTTTCGGTGGCGTATCACTTGAGAACGGCTGAACCAATTTAGCAATTTTTATTTTAAAATATTCATTATAATCCGAATAAGGTTTTTTTTTAAAAGAAATTCGTAATGTTTACCGGAAACACACTCGGGAAAACTAAACGTCCTTTTTATGCATGAATTATTGTTCAGACAGAACAGCGTCAGTCGAGTTACCTAGTGGTTAACATTTAGAATGTACTGTAATATTTATTATGTACACCATATAAATAACAGACTTAAATATATAAATTTTACAAAGGGTGACACAATGGGTGGTCTTATCGCTAAAAGAGATCTTTTAAAGACAACCTCACATCTTATCTTACCAATAACTTATTTTATTTATTTCTTTCTTAAAGTGTGTTTTTGAATCATAATAAACTTCAAACAAGTAATAATGGAAATGTAGAATAAAATATCCCACAATTCCCCATTCAGCGATTCGATTCGATTTTAAATCAATGGGTCCACAATAAAGCTTTTACAATGTGCATTAGCATCAGAGAGAATGTAGGGTATCTAAGTGTCGCTCATTCTCTTTCACAGGAGACCAGCTCAGTCGAGACACGACCTAATTTCACTGTAAGATCGGAGGCTGTGGAGCAAGTGGCGTGAAAAAAATTTAATAGTTAAAATATTCTATTTCCTATTAATATTATAAACGCGAAAGTTTGTATGAATGAATGGATAGATGGATGTTTGTTACTCTTTCACGCAAAAGCTACTGAACGGATTTGGATGAAATTTGGCACACAGATATTTTATAACCAGGATTAACACAGGATACTTTTTATCCCGATATTCCTACGGGATCGAAACTTATACGGGTGTAACAGCGGGGCGCAGCTAGTCATAAACAAATCATGGTTATTATCAACAATCAAACATTTCATGATACAGAGAAGCTGGTACAGGTTCTGCGAACATACTGTATAGGCGATTTCAGACCATCATTACGATTTTTCTTCACCTGTTTTTCAATGGCTGCATTTGAGAATATCAATGACGCATAAACATAAGCATAATAAGCCTACAATTTTCTCACTGCTGAGTCACAGGCCTCGTCGTTGCTTCAACAGGAAATGGGTTGTTTTCCACCACCCTAATTTATTATTTTATGTTATAACGTTCATAAGTTCATTGATTTCCGCCCCAGGATTTCTTTAGCGCAGCATAGGCATCAATGCCACAGTAAAATGGTAAAGGAGCATTTCTTTAAAAAGTTAGGTGTGTGTTTCTGCGGCCCTCAAAACTATTTAGAAATTTATACTGGCCCGGGATCAGCCCCTATTGTGCCCGGTACATGGCAACACGGTCGTGATGCTATGTTATCAAAAATCTACCGTAAAGTTTAATAAAACATGGAATAATTCTCGCTCATAGCCACGCCGTTCCTTACACATTGGGCCACTCACATCTGAAGCCCCGGGCGAAGCAGTTATTACCAATATGGCGCTCCTACCCACCGGGATTACCTGCGACGCTATCGAATAATACGACCACCATTCATTTATATGACAACACGAATTACGTTTGATTTACTATCTCTAGTATTTGCTTCGGGATTGGTGGGTTTGAATAATGTAATTTAAGTTTGAGAGCAGTGTTGGCCTAGTGGTGTAAGCTCCGACTAACGAGTCATAGGTCCTGGGTTCGAACCCAAGCAGGCGCTTTACTTTGTGTAATTTATTTCATAATTGCTCTCAAAACTGTGAAGGAAAACATCGTGAGGAAACTGGCATGTCCTAGAACCAAAAATTCAAAGACATGTGATATCTACCAACACTGGGCCCACGTGGCGGATTATGGCCCACTCTCTCTCACCGAGGCCTGTGTCCCAGCAGTGGGAACATTATAGGCTGAGTGTGATCTTTGATTTAAGTACTGAATGTTACGTTATAGGAAAATGCACTGACTGAACAGGTCCACTCAAATTGTGTGGTTTTTTCCACAAAATACCATTTCAGACACCAATCTACATGATCTGACCAAGATTATGTCTGGACTTTAAAAGAGACTGTGACCTCTGAATTTGTTTCGGCCTTTCTTCCCAGAGTAGTTACCTAGGAAATAGGAAACGGTGACCTCATGATTGACGTGTAAAAGTGTTTGTACAAGCCTACTTACAAAAAATAAATCATTTAACATTTATCAATAACCTTGGTTTAAAGTAGGTGATTTTCAAGCTACTGGTGTAGTGCAAAATAATCACGATAATTGCTTATTGACATCATTACTACCTGAATATAAGGGACCTAAAATAATAAGTATTTTCTTGCTAAATCACTTTGGTATAAAAAAATGCTGCTCCTTGAATTAAAACCTGAATCATTAGTTCAACAACAAAACTCAAAATATTATGAAAATGCAATTTTCCTCCTCCATTCTTCAAGTTTTCATAGAATTATAAATGAAGGTGGGTTTCTGGAATTATAAATGAAGTTAGGTTTCTGAAAGCAAATCTTCTTAATGAGCAGCAGCTTGTTTAAGTAATAATTTTGTGGAAGAAAAACGTTTTATACACCTACGTGAACAACAAATTAATATCAACAAACGCAACAAAAACTCCCTCCGCAATATCCTCCAAAACTCCAATTTGTCACCAATGACTCAATGACCCTCTGTGCCAACAAATCCTATGAAGACAAGTCAATTTGGTGCTCGGCAGTGTATTGGCCGAATTGACTATCGGAAACAGCGAGAATTGGGACGACCACCGTTACACCGGCCGTGCTCTTCGTTTGCAAATTGCAATCCCGGCATTTTCAATTGCGCGCCTTTTTGTGCCCGACAGTGTAATAAAGACCGAATTTGCCAAGACTAAAATGAACTTTAGACTGAAGATGGTAAGGTTGAAATTCGATTGTCAAGTTGAGTTTTCAATTTGATAAAGTGAAAACATTTTAGGTCTATGTTGATATGCCGTAGGTGGTTTTTTTTTATAGCTTTACTGTACTCATTTCTGTGTGGTTGGATCAGAAGGCAATTTTTCGTAATTTAAAATTTTCAAAATCTAGTCGCAGCCTCATCACGGCGACAAACAAATGTCAAAGACTTGTCAACAACGTAGGCAAATTAGAGGTATTTTTGACAGATTGAGACTGAGATCAGACTGTGAACGTTCTTAAAATTAGGAGAATTGCCCTTCAACTGTTTTGTATCCTTTGAAGGACAGGTAAAATGCTTTATTTCATAAAATTGGTACATTTTTTCTGACGTGGTGAGAAATATGAATAATAAACGAAGTTAGTTATATTTTTTGCGAAAAATTTTATGTAGAAAAGATTATTGGATTTGGAAAATGTGAAATGGTTTGGTAAAAACTAATTTAGGCCCAGACTCCACAAAAGCGGAGATGGGCGGAGAAGTCCAAAACGGAGACGAGAAGAGATGTTTTTTGATGTGAATAACGAAATTATATTGGTTGTTTAAAAATCATCTCCTCTCCGCTCATCTCGTCTCCGCTTTCGCAGTCCGGGCCTTACATCCCTCACCTCACACATCAGGTTCAGTTGAAAACCAGCGTCAGGCACTAGTTGCCTAGCATTTTTGCTGAACTGGGCCTTTTTGATGCAGCCGTGAGGCACACTTTCCTGCAATGTTCTTACTACGGTCTTTATACTTTCTATTTGTTTTTTATTTGTTGCTAACTGATGTATGTATCTGGTGTATGGTGTGTCTTTTAGTCTGTGCTAAATAACTGTATTTTCTTTCTTTCTTATTCTTTTGAAAATCTGGCAAAAAGTCAAGTAAAGGACCTCTGAATTAAAGAAAATCTTAACACATGAGAGTGTGAAGATCGAATCTCCTTTAGTCAATTTACTGCTGTATTTTCTTGTCGGTATTCGTTTCTTGCTTTTTAAAAATAATATTGGGTAGAAATAAAATTATCTCTTTGACTGATGTAGACGAGCGTTAAAAACTTCTTTTAACTGTTAGAAATGACACTGAAAGCAATTTAGTAACCGTACCTATGTCGTGGGTCGTCAGGGTCGAAAGTCCGACGGCCAGTGTTACCAAGGGGTTTGGTATTACCTAGCAATTGGGTTGTGGAGGTCAGATAGGCAGTCGCTCCATGTTAAATACTGGTCTTCAGCTGCATCCGGTTAGACTAGAAGCCGACCCCAGCGTAGTTGGGAACAGGCTAGGCAGATGATGGATGACCATGTCGTATACGACAAGGGTTAGAGCCACCATTTAAATACTACCACTTACAAATCAATAATCTACCTGTTATAAAATTAAATAAAAGTTAGTTGCATTCATTCTGCAGCTTAGACGGTATCGTCTACGACTAGTGGTGTAGTGTCCTACTTATCTGGTTGGAAACCTATTGGAATCGTATGTCTGGTAATTAGGAATTGCAAGTACAGACGCCAGCAGGTCAAGCTACCCGAAACTGTCAAATTTTCCCAATCAACCTTGAACCTTCATGCTTTAGCGATAAAGTTGAAAATCTATTACAGAAATTTGACAGATTGTAGTAGCTTAATGTGCTGGCGTCCGTACCTAATCCACACAGAGCTCGCTACTGTTGCTGGTAGGCAAGTAGGCGACTGTATTAGTACCTATTACACCACCAAACCACAACTTATATCGAATTTAGTCTCAATGGAAGACAAAGATGCTGCAAATTACCATTTGGGCACATGAGGGTACCCAATTTCATTGACAAGCAGTGTTTTTATAACACTCTCTTCGATCATGATCTTAATTTCGGAAGACAAAAAGTAAAAGGTGGGTGTGTCATTTAAACTGCTTATTACTTTTCTGCTATTATTTGACTGCCAAGGAAAATGTAAAATAAAACGATTCATTCCGTTATCAACGTTCAAATTTTGGTTACTTACAACAAAATCACTTTCAGGTGTAACTTACACGTGAACGTGATTTTGTAAAGCTTTCGAAACTTGAGCACTTAAGTATCGGAGTAACTTAACCGAACAACTTAATACAATCAACAAAGTTTCTCTGTAATCTTTACCGTCATTCTCACGTTACAACTTACAGCAAAGTTAAGCTACATATATTCAAATTTATTTATGTTTCAAATTGACGTTATTTCAATTTAAACAAATATCAACTTAATTTTAAGAACAATTAAATTGATTTCAGAGTAACTTGTACTATTGAAAAAGTTATAAAAATGTTTAAAGTTGTAGCGTAAACTGAACTTTATTGTGTAGAAATTAAAGTTATTTTTCCATAAACTCATATTTGTTTACATTTTTGGCAAATCTGTCGCAAAATATGCAGATTAGGTACTTTTTTTTTGAAGAGATGTCTGTAAGAAGGATATTTTTTTTACTTGTAGCAGAAAATGAGAAGAAAATTCGTAGAGATTGGTATCTAATAAAAATACAGGAGCACTGCATTGGGTGGTAAATATTTAAATTCAATTCAATCTACTGCTACAAGCCTTTGCGAACTATATTTAGTAATTATTTGATTAAAAAAAAAAACGCTTTTGATGGTATGGCCACAGAAAAGGGAGGAACCTCCAACCATACGGGTGTTGTGTCTGGTAGACTGATGCCCGCCGACTGATATCAGATATCACGTTGTATTATATGCTAGTCACGCAGTTAACCTGCTTGCGCGATCCGGGATTTTGCGTGACGTCTGTGGGATGCGTAGTTTGCATGTGGCGATGTAGATGCCGCCACAGTGGCGTCAAACTTGTTGCTAAGTTTTGGAATGACAATATAGTTTGCCATCGCCACTCTAAGAAGAAGAATGGAAAACCTTTGAAATGCGTCTCGATATTCTACGAGGCAGTAGTGCCATCTTTACATAAATGCTACACCTTATACAGGATGGCAGGCACATTGACGCGCAAACTGTAACCATGAATGGATTCAGAACATGATTCTGAACACCCCGAGTAGAACAATTCGTGGGTTATAAAAAAAAAATTGCTGTTCCATTCATTTTTACTGCGTAGGCATTGCACTTTTCTATGAAGCAGCTCATTTTTGCCACCCATCTTATATCAATATAACATCTGCAGGAACTCCGGTATCACAAAAAGGACTTTGGGACACAGCCTAGCCCAGCTAGCAGTGATAAAACAAGGTTAGTTAAAATAGATTCATTAAAACATATAAATTAGGTAGATGACAACAAGATCCAAATTGGAGCAAGGTTGGCAAATTTTGAGAGGATAAAATATGACTGTCGCCCGTCTGCCCACCCCGACGACGATAAATAGTGAATTTAGAAAGACATCAATTCAAAGATTTGTTTTACCCGTAGTCCCGACTTCGACTCGGGACCGGCAGATTATTAATCCTCCTAAATTATAGGGGATCGGCAGAAATGTCGGCTTACACCGTGTTGCTAGCTAAAACATTTTACACAAAACGAAGGCCGGATTTGTGAGTATGTACTTCGAATAGAAGATCCTTATTGATTTTCGGATTATTAATGATAAGGTTTTAATGTTAATGTAGGATTGTTTATTGTTTGTATGGCTAACGGACAAAAAAAAAGGCTTTGGTTATGAACATACATACATATACAATCAGCCTTTAATGTTCCCACTGCTGGGACACAGGCCTCCTCTGAGAGGGTGTGGGCTGTAATCTACCACGCGAGTCCAGTACGAGTCGGTAGATGTCACATGTCTTCGAATCTTTGGTTCTAAGATATGCCCGGTTTTCTCACGATGTTTTCCTTCACCGTTTTGAGAGCAGTGGTGATGAAATAATTTACACAAAGTATAGCACCTGCCTGGGTTCGAACCTACGACCTGGCTTTGAACGTGTGCGTTTTAAAAGACAACATCTATTTTTTACCGTACAATGCTAACAAACAATTGCCTATTTTTGTCTACCAAACGCGGTGATATTTTTAATGATTTAGCGTCAGTTTCATGTAATGCAACGATGCAACGATGGTTCAGTATAATTTATATCCGACCCCGTCGAAGGCCAACAAACACATCGCTTGTTTGCCTGCCAATTGTGGTGATTAGTGAGCAGCGGTGGCCTAGTGGTCACGGCCGCGACTTATGAGTTGTAAGGTTGTAGGTTTGAACTCAGTCAGGCTCTTTACTTTTGTATTAAATCATAACCAACACGGTGAAGGAAAACATCGAGAGAAAACCGGCATGTCCTAGAACCAGTAATTTGAAGACATGTGACATCCACCCACCCGCACTGGGCCCGCGTGGTGGATTACGGCCCACTCCCTCTCATAGAGAGGAGGCCTGTGTCCCAGCAGTGGGAACATTATAGGCTGATTATGACTTTAAAGAAAATAGAAAAAAAGGCCACATTACACCACGCCACGTTGTAGCACGACTTACCTACACCAGTTCCATGTAGTTGACGAGATTAAACATTATTTTTACTAAACTGTAGCGAAATCTAAAAGATTTAAGGGTAACATTTCTTTCACACCTAAATTCTTTTGTAAGTGTAAACCTCCGAAGGTAAACAGGAAAAGCAAAAGTTCACACAACGTTGTCGTTAAGAGAACTTTCTTTGATGCCACAAACTCCTTTAGAAAATACCTGCTATTGAATGAACGATTCATTGGGTTCCAATGTAGAGGTACCCAAGTTTGCTATCCATAAACCTCATCTCACTTACAACTTTGGCCGATAGCGTAACAAACTTTGAAACTATCACAGCATTATGAACTTTACTCAAAGGGATCAAGAGTGAAACTTGCTTATTAAATACCGTTGAAATGTGGTTTCTACTGAAAACTTCTTTACAGAAAAATAAAGTTATGAAATGGTCTTACATTTCTGTGGCTAGCAGAAGTCTTGCTTACTGGCAAATTGATTTTAATATATATATCTTTTTCCATTAGTGGGCGAAACTTTGTTAAACCAGCCTAAATGTAGGTTCTATAAGAACTCCTAGTCCTTATATATCCTACCGGGCCGGATCAATAAAAGATTTGTTTAGAATTAAACTCGTAAATACTTAAGAAATCATTTTACATTTTTGTGAAGACATCGCTAGTCAGCTCCCTGACCCCTATTTCCATTTTCCGCCAAATTCAGAAAACGTTGCATTCCACAAACTGTGCATGTCATCATCTCTACAGTACCTACATACTAAGCTACGCTATAGTACTGTTAATGAATTCACGTTCATAAAACTATAGGTTTACGACTGCTAAGTCGTTAGACATGAACCACAGACATGAACCACAGACTCACCGCTTTTACAATTCCCTGTATGTAACGCCTGTATGCCCGAAGGGTTCAGTAGAGGTAGGTACACCTACACATATTTACATTCACATAATATGTATCAGGGAGCGAGCCTATTGCCATCAACTGGATACAATTCCAGACTCCGGACTGCCACTGAGAAATTCCAGATGGGAAAAGCCTTATAACACTTTGTCCGGCCCGGAAATCGAATCCAGGACCTCTTGCTCAGCAGTGCCGCAACCAACAAGGCTAAAGAAATCAATCAAACGAAACACACAGAAAATCGTCTTCGCCGAAAAAAATAGAATTCGGAAACACAATATATCAAAGGAAATGTATTAACATACATAGAGAATAGAATAGAATAGAATAGAATACTCTTTATTGTACACCATACAAATTACAGAACATAAATATATAAAATTTTATAAAGGGTGACACAATGGGCGGTCTTATCGCTAAGAGCGATCTTTTAAAGACAACCTTTGGATGGATTAAAAATTAAGGAGAGACAAATATAGTAGGTAGTCTGTGGTGTACCATTTACATTATACTATTAATATAATACATAAAGTATTTTTTTATTACTTACCTAAATAAATATATACATATAATAATAAACATGAAACAAGAGCAAAGAAAATAATAATAATAAATAATAATATAATAATGATGATGTTTAAGGAGAGAGGAAGTGCTTTTTTATCATGATTTTGAAAGCGGACAAAGATTGAGCACGCCTTACCGACACGGGCAAGTCATTCCATAACCGTACTGCTTGAACACTAAAAGATTTGTCAAAGAAACTGGTGGAATGCATCGGCATCTCTAGTCTCAGGTTTTCCGATGACCTCAGATGGCAAACAATGAAAATGCGAACCCGACGACACCGACTTCCGAAATTAAAGTTATTTTTCACTTTGTAGTGTTGTTTTTGGAAGTCGGTTGTTTTTTTTTTGCAAAAAAGTTTTTTGTCAACTAAAATCGGAAATTGTCACTATGTTTGATTTGATCATGGTTATGATGTTGGGCGTGCATAATAATCGGACATAATACGACAAAAAAACGCTTCAATCTAACTTTTGAGGACTTTTTTATCACAATTGGGACAAAACGTAAGTAATAATTAATTTTCTGGCAATAAATAGTAACAATAGTGCTTGTTGGGTAACCTACTATTGATTGTCGTGGTAACATTCTTATTCGCGCAAAGCTTTCTGTAGATCTCTGTCTTTAATCCCTAGCGATACCTGCCTGTTACTGTATCCCTTTTATCCGTTTAATCTAACGCTTAACTGAAAACGTAAACGTTAGACGAGATAAATGCATTTTGGAGGAAAAGTTTTGGGTACGACATTATTTTGTGACCTTGTGTCAAAACGTTTATTTTTAAAAGGCACATAAAAGGCAGTTTTGAACGTCAAAATTTACAATAAAATAGAATTGATTCTAGTTCTCCTCCCAAAAGTTTCGTATGGAGAAGAATGGGCAAGAAACTCCACCAATACTCTTTTAAAATGTGTTACAATATTTTGTGTTCCATATGCCGTGTCTGCTGCGTGTGTTTTTTTTTAATATTACACAAAAAACCTGTTTTTTTTGGGTGGTAAATCATCAAATGACTTCTCCCGCCCTGGGCGGGGCGGGAGGGCGTGTCAGACTTTTACTGACTAAAACCCACCCGTGTTCCTTCAGTTACCTGTGCCAGGGGCCACGGTATCTCTTTCGAACAACTCGCGTACACATAAACAGTTGTTTCCTGTGTATTAAAATATTTTTAGATTAGTGTCAACTACTCACAAAACAATATAACCTCAAAACCTGTGTTGGTTAGAATTAAGCTTTCAAAATGCTAAATGCTAGATGAGCGCGGTGCGCGTGGAGGTTGAAAGTTAAACAAACCCTTTCCCTCTTCACGCGGGGAATGAGTTTTATGCATCTCGGAAAACAAAAACACCGTATTTTCATGCACAATTTTATTAATGTGTATGGCCACATTGGCCACGCCTATTTTTTTTTTGACGTTTTTTGTAACTTTTCGAAAAAACAGGCGCGGGAGATGGACACACAGAAAAGGTTTCAGAATTACAGATTTTGATGGATTTAAAGAGAAGATGAATAGATGTCTACCAAAGCATCTCTAAAAGGAAAACCAGTGGAGTGCAAAAAAGCTTAGCAGAAATACTGAGTTACAATTTTCTGGACGAACCCCTTTCACCAAATGCTACATAAATTATTTCAGTAAAAGCAAGGGTCCCAGTGATAACTTATGAGTCGTAGATCGTGGGTTTGAACAAAAGCAGGCGCTTTACTTTTTATAAATAAGAAAATATTTGCATCACCACTGCTTTGCAAAACAATGAAGAAAAACATCGTGAAGAAACCGGCATGTCCTAGAGCCAAAAATTCGAAAGCATGTGACATCTACCAACCCACACTGGTCACGCGTGACAAATTACAGCCCAGTCTAGTAAAAATAATGTTTAATCTCGTCAACTACATGGAACTGGTGTAGGTAAGTCGTGCTACAACGTGGCGTGGTGTAATGTGGCCTTTTTTTCTATTTTTTTTTAAGTCATAATGATGTTGTTTTAAGGAAAACATCGTGAGGAAACTGGGCATATCTTAGAACCAAAAATTCGAAGACATGTGACATCTACCAACTCGTACTGGCCCCACGTGGTAGATTACAGCCCACACCCTCTCGAGAGGAGGCCTGTGTCCCAGCAGTGGGAACATTATAAGCTGATTAGGTACGTTATGTAAGCTTTCTTTCAAATCCAATAACGAAATCCGTAATTCAAATCACAAGCACGCCACAGATCCTATTGTTGTGCTTAATACTCAATAGTGACCACAAATAGACACAATAATACATTATCGCTATCATTTCAACCCAACCACAGAGGATTAAAGCTGGGAATACACCTGCCAGTAACATTGCTATGTGAATTCTTACAGAAAAAAAAAATTGAACTTGTACAAAAGTATTTATGTACTTGCATAGTTACGGGCAATAGTTCGGGGCAATTATGATCAATATTATCGGCATCGTTTACCATAAAATGAGATCAAACGCGAGCCTATCAATAATAAAAAACTAAGAATAGAACTTAGTACTAATAAGAAAGTCGATTTTCGAGTAAGTGTGACCGCCTAAACTTTTAAACTACCATCATCATCGTTTTCCACCATCATTTAGAGCATTTTTCCGGAAGGTCCACGTGTATAATACATTTATATTAGGGGCTTGTGGCTAAGTAACAACAGCCGCACGGGTCGATCTATCAAATTAAGCTACGCTTGCCACGGTTGGTCTGTGGATGGATGACCATCTTTACATACCAAGACCCCACCGTGCCTCGGAAAGCACGTTAAGCCGTTGGTCTCGGCTGTCATTCGTAGATCTTTGACAGTCGTAATGGGTCGTCAGAA
Source organism: Apamea anceps (assembly GCA_951799955.1). Classification (NCBI taxonomy): domain Eukaryota; kingdom Metazoa; phylum Arthropoda; class Insecta; order Lepidoptera; family Noctuidae; genus Apamea; species Apamea anceps. The sequence continues at coordinate 12,372,698 of OX637520.1, forward strand.
GGTCGAAATTCTGACAATACGAAGGGGTTTCCTATTACCCAGTAACTGGGTTGTGGATGTCAGATAGGCAGTCGCTCCATGTAAAATACTGGTACTCAGCTGCATCCGGTTAGACTGGAAGCCGACCCTAACATAGTTGGGAAAAGGTTAGGTAGATGATGAATACATTTATATATTTTTTTTTTTTTTTAGAAAAAACGTTGCCCCACTCTAGGAATTTCTCATGTGTCGTGGGTGCGTTTACAAACATTTAAACTCACATACACAAACAGCCAGACCCGGAACAACTACTTGTAGGCCATACAAATATTTGTTCCGTGCGGGAATAGAACCCGCGACACGCAGCGCAGCAGTCAATGCATTGCACTGCGCCAACCGTGCCGTTAAAAACTATTTATATTAAACTTAGATACAGCAAAGAAATCTCGTAGCTTTAAAATGTCACCATTCGTTCGGATTGGGAGAAGAATATACGTAATTTATTGTCGTGACAGGTAGTTTTACCTTGCATATTCTTGTGCAAGTTGCTTCGTGTATTCCTGGCTTTAGTTCAAATTGACAGCCTACACATTATGCATCCACGTGTGAGCCAAACACGTCTATGTCAATTGAAAACCTAGCATTGTGTGGTATTCAGTTCTGAAATGTATTTCGGAACAATTTTAGAGGAATGTGCTGTGAAACGTGTGTTTATTCATGTGAACAATGCCTGTTTGAACGTGTTGTGAAGTGCTCAAATATTTTGTTAGATAGGTACGCACGACGACATAATTATCAAGTTTTATATAATTACAGTATAAGCTGACTTCTCAATGTACGAAAAGCCTATACAATGCGAAGTCAGCTAAAACTGAAAATGTAAAGCTAGATGTGTCGTCGTGTGTACCTTTTTTTTTGTTTTTCTGGGAAAACCTTCAAAAGGTACCCGACCTCCGGGGAGTGAGATCGGAGAGTGTGGGATCTTTACCTCACTAAATCCACCCCGGTGATCACAATCACACATAGGGGTGGTCGCGGTTTCTCTTAAAATACCAATTTCGGAACGCAGCCCCCCTGCGCAAAACCTGTAAGCTACGTGATAAAATATTAGTTTGGTTTCCATTGCGTTTTCTATTTCTAGAAATACTTTAAGAGAGCAGATAATATAATAAAATCGCTTGGGTTGAAGGTTAGTTTTAGTGCAATCATAATTTTGATACATCCGCTACCTGGAAGCCGACCCCAACGCAGTTGAGACAGGCTATGAAACTGTGATAATGATTACTTGACGAATATCGCAGTATTTAGGAAGGTATAGGGTGGATAGAGCAGTTGTCGTGGGTTCGTACCCAAGCAAGCACTTTACCTTCTGAAGATTATTTTCATCACCAAGGCTTTCAAAACGGTGAAGAAAAACATCTGGCATGTTAGAACCAAAAATTCTAAGTCATGTGACATCCGCCAACCCGCACTGGGCTCGCGTGATGGATTATGGCCCCTTTCCTCTCACAGAAAGAGGATACCTGAATCCCAGCAGGCGGGAACATTATAATTATGTAGGTGGATTTCAAGCCCGCTATTTACTGGTCCTTTCAAAAATAGCCTAAGACATCAAGGACTAAATCCAAAGTTAAACATAGTGCAAAACGTACAGATGATCTTCTCTGTATCATCATCATCAGCCTATAGCAGTCCACAGCTGGACCTATGTCCAGCTGTGGACTGCTATAGGCCTATGCCTCTCCTATTGCGCGCCATTCAACTCGATTTTCGGCAACTTTCATCCAACTAGTACCAGCCACACTGCGAAGATCGTCGCTCCACCTAACCTGAGGGCGTCCTGCCTGGGCGTACTGTTTATCGATTCGCGGTCTCCACTCAAGAACAATCTTCTCTGTATAACAAAAGGTTACTGCCCTGCATTAGAATAATTACAAGCATAATGATCTAAAACAACCTATTCTCAAACGAACAACAAAACCAGATATCCAGCCACTACCCTCTAAAGCTAGAAATATCGGGTACCAATAGAGTTTGATTAGATCGCGCGAGCACCGTGCATACAAACAGTTCATTACTCGAGAGTAACTGCGCTGTTAGGAAACCTGGTCTCGTTTGATGGAAGCTTTTAGTGGCTATTAGCCTGGAATTTGGGTTTCAGAGTTTAGGTACTCTTTTTTAAACGGCTATAGACGACATATTCTGTAAAAATCTAAACGTTAAAACAGAAGTGACGTGAGCTTGAAGTGACGTTCATCTAAGACGGTTTCACTGTGAAATTTCTACAGCATATACCAGCGGTAACACCAAGTATAACCAGCCTATAATGTTTCTACTGCTGGAACACAGGCCTCCTCTTTCTGTGAGAGGGAGCGGGCCATAATCAACCACGCGGGCCCAATGTGATGTCACATGTCTTCGATTTTTTTTATTCTAGGACATGCCGGTTTCCTCACAAAGTTTTCCTTCACCGTTTTGAGAGCATTGGAGATGAAATTATTTACACAAAGTAAGGCGCCTGCCTATGTTCGAACCTACGACTCGTAAGTCAGGGCCATTACCATTTGACCACCACTGCTCTCAAAGTAAACCAATAGAGTAATGAAAGTCAAAACTACTTAGGTTTAAAACGCTTCTTGCCCGAGACATCGAAGCAAAAAGGGTTATGAAACTCAATTCTAGGCTTAACACACTTTTTACCCGACTTCAATAGGGTTAGCCAAAAAGGTTCTGAATATCTGGGGCTATGTTTGTAAGTTCATAAAACCTAAATACTTGTTTCCGTATTTAAGTTGCCACCAACTACACGACGCCTTTTGTGCAGCCACCGCTTAACTTTTAACCTTTTGCCGCCATTCCTCGTAACCCAACGGTTGATATTAGCGACAACAGTTACCTCACCACAGTCCATTCAAAGTTATTTTACTTCTGACAGCAGCAACCCAACAGCAAACTTGTTGTTATGAGAATAAAGATCACAAGGATGTTGACAGACCTGTCAGTGGCAGCAACCCAACAGCAACCTTATTAGAACGAGAATAAAGATCAATGTGATTTGGACAGTGATGCAAAATTACAGGTAAAATTAGTGTGCCCTAACTGCACTTGAGTGAATGAAATAGTGTTTACACATCTATTAAATAGATAGACTACACTACTGAATAGACTTTGATAAATAAAGTGTTCCTAGATTTTATCTTCAATAGGAGGATGTTTTATTTTGCAAATATGTTTATAGTAAGTACATGGTGATATAGGTAATACATTCGGCCATATTTTACCAGTAGACATGCAACAGTTACAAAATCATAAACTAATCCACTAAACTTTAACACACACTTCAGCACTGATATCGATTATTTTGTCTTAAAAACCCAATTAATAGTATCAGTCTATTCTAGTATACTTGTAATTAACGAAGAAAACTTTTAGGTCATCACTTGCCGAAGTATGTACTTATAAAGTTTTCTCTTTAATTAAATCTTGAATAGCACAGGTTGGTTTAATAGAATTTTGGGATTTAGAAATAAATTGTTAGGCCTTAGTGCCTACTTCAATAATGAAAGTCTGAAAGAAAAATATGCCTGAAACAATCCTTTTACATTTTTATCCGAATAACGGTTATTGGATATTTGACATTCAAACCGTGTAGTAGTAGAGTGAAAACATAACTTTTAGAAAGTAAGTTGATATTATTAGGTTTGAATCACTATTGCATTAGGTTGTACAGACGCCAGCACATCAAGCTACTACAATCTGTCAAATTTCTTTAATAGATTTTCAACTTTATCGCTAATGGATTAAGGTTCAAGATTGATTGGGAAAATTTGACAGTTTCGGGTAACTTGACCTGCTGGCGTCTGTACCTGTAATAATAGGTGATTAAATAAATAAATAATACATCCTAACAAGTTTTATCGCCAGTCGTGAAAAAAAAATCAGTTGATTATTATGAATCTATGGATCAACTGATTTTTTTTTTTCACAATTTCAGGGTTGGTCCCGTAGTAAAAGTTATTCATAATGATGAATACAATGACCCCTTTTAAGGATTAAAATAATCGAAATTTATCGGTGTATAAGGTTTCATTTTCCTCACATTTAAAGTCACTGTTAAACGATTATTACAAAATCTTTTGTATATCAGGCTGGTGTCCGCAACTCCACGTCAAAGCGCGTATTTTGCTTACGGCAAACTCAAACTCAAACTCAAATCATTTAATTCAACTAAACCAATTACAGGTACTTTTGAATTGTCAAAGGGTCGGTCAGTCAGAAAGATGAAGCTAGTTGCCCATTCCAAAGCGTAGGTACCTATGGAGAAGAACGGGCAAGAAACTCCATGGACACTCTTTTAAATCATAAAATTGTTACAAAATATTTGATTACATCATTCGTGTTGAAATTAACCATGTGAGAACGATGTAGAAATACGTGCACGTTAAAAGCGTCCATTATAAAAAAAAACAAAAACAATTCAGAAATTAAAAATTAAAATAAGCCGAGGCAGCTAAGAGATGACCAGTCCCTACTGGCGGCGCCCGTTCACGAACATGACGTATGGATCAGCACCATTCAGCTCAACCATTTTGGAGGGAACTTAATGATCCAACACACACGCCACCACCAGCGAGACATTTGAGTGAGCATGACATACTCACAGCTGCCAGGGCACATTCAAGTCAATGAAAGACGTACCCAGTAAATGGTAGCTTTATAGAAAGTACATAGTGCTCACACGTGTGCTATGCAATTATACAATTCTATGCAATTGAGTTTATACAATGCAAAGATAGTTTTTCTTTTCCAATGCTCAGCAGCTCCAACAATGTTTCCGAATGCTAATTAGTTTATGCGCCTCTGTGGAGCAGGACCAGCATTGAGCCAAGCATTTTTGTCAGCGATGTAATCTCCTAACTTATAGTATGCTTGGCTACATAGTGTGCGTTTAATACAAGATTTAAATTTCGTTTCATTCAGTTGGAGTATATGGGGAGGAATTTTATTGTAACATTTTAAACAGTACCCCATGAAGGATGAGTCTACTTTAGCCAGTCTGAAACCTGTTTGAACTAATTGGTCCCTATTTCTAGTCCTATAGTTGTGTCTTTCACCTCTTTTATTGAAAAGATTTAAATTTTTTCTGCGGCTGACTGTAAAGTGGTGGCCCAGTGGTAACAGCCGCGACTTACGTATTTGTAGGTCGTATGTTCAAACCCCGACAGGCACTTTACTTTGTGTAAATTATTTCATCACCACTGCTCTCAAAACGATGAAGGAAAACATCGTGAGGAACCAAAAATTCAAAAACATTCCAACCCGCATGGGCCCGCGTGATGGATAATTTGGGTATTTATTTATCCTCACATTGGAACGCCATACGGCAATTACACCAACGGAGCAAAAAATCAGGCCCACTCCCTCTCACAGAAAGAGGAGGCCTGTGTCCCAGCAGTGGGAACATTATAGGATGATTATTACTGTGAGTAACATTTCAAAGTGGCTCCCGACAAATTTATCATTTTTAATTCGAACGCGGTTCATAATATGATCAATGAGAAAAGGAACCATCATATTGAAAACGTCACTTTAACAGGCACTAAAAGAAGCAACCGGTTGAAGTAGTGGTGCTTGGGGGAGGCCTATGTTCAGCAGTGGACGTGAAAGCCTGAAATGATGATGAAAAGAAACAAACAAGAAACTTATTTTACTGATGTCACTCGGAATGCTGCCACGGTTAAATGGAATTGGGCTGGACACATCTGGACCGCATGTCAGACGATCAATGGGCTAAACTTACGATCCAGTGGGCAGCAGGCCACGGAGATGGCGGGATGAGCTGGATTCCTTTGATAAAGATTGGTCCTTGACAGCTCTGGACAGAGAGTTGGAGAGAGAGTAGAGAGGCATTTGCCAGCAGTGAGACATTAACGGCTAAAAATAAATAAACAAATCAACCTACAAACTAACTTCCTAAAATAATCAACATAGTAACAAACTGCAGGCTATGTTCCACGTAATACCGGGCAAAGTATATAAACAATTACAGTTGACATTACCCGGGCAATGTCTACATTGTGCATAGCTGCAGCAGGAAAGTCCTCTGGGATGTTTAATTTGCGAGTTCAACCGGGTATACTGAACAAATTACGTGCATTGTTTATTTTGTTTTGCTAGTTGCTTTGTGTCAATATCGTAAGTAAACTCTGTTAGTTGTTGTTGTAGAGGATACTCAAGGCGGATGCTCCAAGGTAGCCCGCGAAATTGAAATTTTCTTACGTTTTTGCAATTTGCTGGTCAGTACTAAGTTGTACGTTGATTAAAATATGATTCGCGGCCGTAACAAATATGCATTTACAGAATTATAATCATTAGAATCAGTAATACAACTTGTTAAATTAGCATAATCCTAAAATGTCAAGATTTCATAAAATAGTCATTCAGTAGGATTACTTGATCTTAGACAGTTGTGTTGATGACTTTAATGATTGTAATTCTGTAAATACATATTTGTTACGGCCGCGAATCATATTTTAATCAACGTACAACTTAGTACTGACCAGCAAATTGCAAAACAACGTAAGAAAATTTGAATTTCGCGGGCTACCTTGGAGCATCCGCCTTAACGTCTACAACAACAAATCAACAGCAGTGACTACGCTATAGAATAGAATGCTATTTCTTATGTAAACCACATAAATTACAGGCATAAATATAGAAATTTTACAAAGGCTGTTACAATGGGCGGTCTTATCGCTAAGAGCGATCTTTTAAAGACAACCTTTGGATGCTATAATGTATTAAGTTTTGTTTTTTAAAGATATCTTGGCACGACTGTTTGTCCGACTTTTGGGCTTCTGACTACCCATATTGACTGTCAAAGATCTACAAATGACAGCCGGGAACAACGGCTTAATGTGTTTACCGAGGCACGGAGGATGAAATGGATGGTTACCCATCCTCGGCAAGCGTTACTTCACCTTGAAGATCAAACCGTGCGGCAGTTATTATTTAGCCATGATTCCATAAAAATTGACATCATAAAAACGTATTATTCTAAAATCCTTTGCCTAGATGTCTGCCTATCTACCCATCGACCTTAATCAACGCTCACAATATCCGCAGGAAATGTCCCTATTTGCAGTCGAGACCACGCGGCAAGATTATGCGATAACTGGTTCTGAATAGACTATTAAGGTCGTGGTATGGTATACCAGGTATGTGTATAGGGATAATGTATAGTATCTTGGCTGTAATGGGCAGTATCAAACGTAATTGTGTTACCTTACGAATGATTAGGGTGATATTATGTTGCTAGGCTTTGTATCTAGGTTAACTACGAGTATGTTATGGTACAGTCTGTTGTCAACATTATCTGACCCACCCTAAAAACAAATGAATTTGGATCCTCTGCCTGTAACATTAAGGTTTATTCAATTTATATGAGCTTATCAGAGAAGTGCTCGAGGACTCGATGAACAAATACAATAACAATATAGACACGCAAATTTGATACTTATAAAGAAAATACTTTAGAAAAAATAAATACTGCGCGCGCGCACGCGTAATAACTGAAGGTATCAATGATGCTTTTCTAATTTCTAACGTCACGATATTATCGTGGACGTCCACGGCACCACGATGACATAGGGAAGTAAAATGTATATGCGTCATGTTCGTGAACGGGCGCCGTCGGTTGAGACTGGTCATCTCTTAACTGCCAGGGCTTATTGTGACCTAGTTGTGGCTAGTCTAAAACTAGTCGTTAGTATGTGCGTGTGGATTGAGCGATCTTTTCGAAAAACTCTTCCAATCCCAACCAAATTATAAGAGGATTTAGGAAATAATTGTGAAAACTTCACGGTAAGGTATAAAATTTGTGAAACCTAAACAAAGAAAGTTAGAACTCATTAACTGGATCTCTCAATCTGGACAACTGAAGAAAAAGCCATAACGCGTATCCAAGAACATACTGCCTATGTGTTTATAATTTGCATTTTAATTAATTGTGAAGGATTTGTGAAAGCTGCTAAACAAAATTTCGATTCGTTTCAAAGTCACTTTAAGATTTATAACGGTTTATATGGATCACTCAGAGTGGACAATTTTCAATTGAGTGATCTAGTAAAACACGACCTAATACTGAAAAAGTATGAATAATTATCATGTTTATTGCAAATTATGCTTCTGGGAAAATTTGTGAAACAAAAATCGTGATTGAAATCTTACTGGTTCAAGAGAAAATGAAAATCTTGTTTTTTGTCGATCGTCCCAACTGAGAGATCATTATTTTGAACTATATTTAATAAACCAAAACTTATAGGTAGAAGGTAGATACATCAGAAATTGTGAAAAATGTTGTACTAAAATTTGACGAATCAGTCGTCCCTGTAAGTGTTATACTTAAAAAGATAAATAATTTTTTACAATCCTTGAGGAAAACGTTGAGTAGGGTGACCATATCGCCGGTCGGAATCATTAACGGTACAATTCAAATTATGATGCACTTTAAACGTTTTTATACAAGTAATTTTTGTCTGGTTTCACTACATAATTTAAATAATATAAAATTACGTTTTTAAATGACAAGGTTTTGCAAAGTTAGGTACTGTATGTGTAGTGCACTTACTAAGGAATTCTAAGTTCGTAATTCTAATTCTACGTAATTCTTACACACAAAAAGTTCAGAAATTTTAAGGTAACCAAAAAAAAACTTTTTTTAATTTAAACTTTTTTTTAGTTTCACTTATAATTACATAATAGGATGTAACCTCATCAATAAGTCCGTAAGACAAAGTATGTAAAATAACTGGTTCTTCTTTGCTGTTATACATTTTTCCCATCAAATCGTCATAACAGACTATTTGGTCGCTATGAACACCATGTTCTCTGTAGTGGCCAATATTATCGGGCTCAATGCAGGAATAAATTTAACACCGCCTAACAATTTGTAGCATCTGTTTCTTACAGAAATTGTATTTGGTACATCTTTCAAATAAACTTTCAAATAAAAATCGGACAAAATAAAAAAGTATGTCTACCCTACTCTACGTTTTCCTTAAGGATTGTAAAAAATGATTTTTATTTTTAATTATAACACTTACAGGGACGACTTATTCGTCAAATTTTAGTACAATATTTTTCACAATTTCTGATGTATCTACTTTCTACCTAAAAGTTTTGGTTTATTAAATATAGTTCAAAATAATGATCTCTCAGTTGGGACGATCGACAAAAAACAAGATTTTCATTTTCTCTTGAACCAGTAAGATTTCAATCACGATTTTTGTTTCACAATTTTTCCCAGAAGCATAATTTGCAATAAACATAATAATTATTCATACTTTTTCAGTATTAGGTCGTGTTTTACAAGATCACTCAATTGAAAATTATCCACTCTGAGTGATCCATATAAACCGTTATAAATCTTAAAGTGACTTTGAAACGAATCGAAATTTTGTTTAGCAGCTTTCACAAATCCTTCACAATTATTTAAAATGCAAATTATAAACACATAGACAGTATATTCTTGGATACGCGTTATGGCTTTATCTTCAGTTGTCCAGATTGAGAGATCCAGTTAATGAGTTCTAACTTTCTTTGTTTAGGTTTCACAAATTTTATACCTTACCGTGAAGTTTTCACAATAATTTCCTAAATCCTCTTATAATTTGGTTGGGATTGGAAGAGTTTTTGGAAAAGATCTCTCAATCCACACGCACATGTCGTTAGTAGTTCGAAACTAGTCATGTCTAGTCGTGACTAATCCAACACATGAGGGAAAGTAGTTCAGACACTAGTGTGACTGTCAACTGACTAACATATAAGGGAAATAAAAGAAAGAATGAAAATTGGTTTATTCTGCACAAATAAAACACACATTACAAATAAAAAAGGGTGTCCCCTTGTTTCGCAGACAGAAGTTTCATAGAATTTCGTTTCCCAGAAAATGTTTCAATTAATATTTGGTCCTTGTATTTTTTTTTAAACGATGTCCCACTCTAGGAATTACTCCTGTATCGTGGGTGCGTTTACAAACATTTAAACTCACATACACAAACATCCAGACCCGGAACAACTACCTGTAGGCAATACAAATATTTGTTCTGTGCGGGAATCGAACCCGCGACACGCAGCGCTCAGCCACTGCGCCAACCAACCGTGTCGTTATTTCGAATATTATTGTTTCAAAGATCATTTACTTAAATGAAACACATTTCACAGAAACACAATTCGATGAAGTTTTAATTACATTTTTTTGTGTAACAAAATCAAACAGTATAATTATTTTTTAACGAATTTTGTTTGTTCGGTATATTTTTCCATGGTATTTTATTCCAACGAAAATTTATAAAAATAGGCGTTATGCTAATTTTAATTAAAATATTTTCTTAAAAAGTCAATATGTTGTGCTACAAAAGTTAGTGACAGAAACGAATCGCTGAAAACCGACTCCACGTAGTCTTGTCTGCCCTACCCCTAGAGTGTAATTTAAATCGGCGTAGGCGCGTGGGACCGCCAGAGTTCCGCAGCGCCGGAGTAGTGGCGGAAACCGCTGCTGCATGTTGCATGCTCGCTTGCATGCTGCATTCTTGCTAGCGTGCTGCGTACTTGCTTGCACGCTGCATGTTGCATGCTTGCTTGCAGCATGCAAGCAGTAGGTTTGGGTAGAACTGAGACCCCCAACAGAAATTACCTCTGCCAGAGTATTAATTTTATCAACGGTGAATTGAAACGTTCAGAAACTTGTACTTGATAAAATGTTAGTATTACTATACGTTACATATTAACTAAACAATATAAGGATAAAGAATATTTGATTTGTTATTCTATGATATGATTATTCTAACATTAAACTTAATGTGAAACAAAAGTCAATGATTTATAAATCTTCAAAGTAAGTATTCTGCGTATTGATTATTCTATGAAACGAAAATATGATAAAAAAATTATGTGAAACGAAATTCTATAAAACTATTAGCTATAAAACAGCGTACAACCAAAAAAAAATTACATGAAATATACACACACAACGTAGTCAAAAGCTTCGTACTCAGCATATAAAAAAGTTGCAAATTTTATCCATTGCTTGACGTCAGGGCCAGGGTAGCGGGATTGTCCGGGGTAGCGGGATTGTCCGAAAGGGTTACCGCTGCCCTGGAACATAAAGGGCTAAGGAAGGAACACGGGTGGGTTTTAGTGAGTAAGAGTCTGACACTCCCTTCTGCTCCACCCAGAGCGGGAGGGGTCATTTGATGATTTCCCATCCTCAAAAAAAAAAAAAATGCTAGTCGCAACTCGCAACTAGTCCGACGCTAGTTCCGACCAGTCTGAAACTAATCGTAACTGGCCTAACACGTAAGGGGAGCTCGTCACGAGCGGTTGGCTTTTTGTCGCTAAATGACTCCGATTAATGTGGTTGAATAAAAATCGATCATCAATCAAAATCTTATGTTTGTATGCGGTAGGTCTGCATCTGCATGCCTACTGCACTTAGCGTTGCCAGGCGTCCGGATAAAGTCGGACATAGGTAGGCTTTTTGATTGCGTGTCCAGCTAAAATAAACGGTGTCTGGCTTGTCCGGCTTTTTACATTTCGCAAACGAGCGAGCGCCGATGACTGATTATGACAATAATCAAAAAAGCTTGATTTTACATACAATTTTTTGTCGTACCTATTAATACTGAGACACAAAATCCTCAATAATGTAGGGTGTCCGGCCTTTTTACCGAAATGTCCGGCCAAACTGGCTGGTCTGTCCGTCTATTAGGTTTGGCGACCTGGCAACCCTAACTGCACTGCTAATTGAAGGATTTTACGAAACTTCTAATTTTAATGAAAGGCTAGTGTACAAAATTTATCTTCCGTAAGTTGCTACTTCAATTACAATGATTAAGGACGACTGGGGACGGCACTACGGGAACAAAAACAGAGAAGTACCAACAGTAATTATTTGAAAGGTTTGACCACAGGGTGAGAGGAAGCGGTTTGCTAAATACATTTGAGTGTGAAATAGGTTTTTGTGCTAATTTTATCGAACTGTGATAGAATACTAGTTCAGATAAAGTAGTCCTGTATAATTAGAGTATCTACCTGTACGAGTCATGTATCGTACATAGTACGCGCGCATTGCATAGATCAGCATTTTTCCGTCGCCTTGCGCAATTTATAGTGTAACGCGATTACGCGACTGTACACGATCAGAGTTCATAGTCAGCTGTACACGGCACACAGCGTTCATATAGCATTAGTTACGTGGTAGTTAAATAAAGAAAGAAAGAAATATATTCAAAAAACCACCACCCCCAAAAAAATCAGCTGTTTCATAGAAAAGTGCAAATCCTTGCACTTTTCTGTGAAATAGCTGATTTTTTTAACACACGGAAGGACATGAACGAAGCAAAATAGAAGTTTTATTGTTTTTACGTCGAGGGGCGTTAAGTGAATAGCAAAGTGTTAAATAATAATCGACGTAGGTACACTAGGGTCTCTAGAATCATGTGCTGAATTCATAGTTAGGTACAGTTTGCGCATCGATGTTCATTTTACCCTGTATAGACGATTGGGTGACATAAAAAGTTATGTCAGTGTCAGTGGCTAATCGCAAATGAAATCGAAGCCAAAAGTAAATTATTACGATTCGTACACGTTACCACAGAATTCTACCTAACAAGGTATTATTCAGAATTGAGCAATCCATTGCTGCCATTTTGCGGTCCGTCTGACTGTGGCAGTGTAGGGTTTACAGTCGAGTCGAGAGACGCGGTCAAAATATATGGAACAGCAATTTTAAATAATTGACGATTAATTTCAACTAATTGAATTCATGGTGACAAGTTGCGCGTGGATAGACCTTCCAATCTGTATTATGGTCGAAGGTTTATAAAACTCCAAAAGAAGCCATTTTGCAACCGACTGCGGGTAGACTCGTAGCCACTGTTAGTTATGTTACGGAGACAAGTGAAACAACGCCATAAACACACTGTTTAATTGACGTCTAAGAACATCGGTTGGAGACGCAGCCCGCACACACATACAGGATGTAGAAAGATCCATCATATAGACGTCAACTACGTATTCTGTACATCCAACTAAGTAACATTGCACAAAAATAATTGCTGGGAAACGGCTTTTATTTTGAATGTGAAAATTTCTGCGGTAGTGCACAATGTAACTCATACAAAACATTGTACATGGGTGCATGCAACGGTAAAGGGTCGCGGGGGTATTTAAAGTTGTAATTTTAACTCAGTAAAAGTTGGAATTTTGACCTTCAAGATCTCCGTAACCAGGTATGGTCCAGTACAAAATTATTACAATAACGATGAGTGCAAGCGACTCTCGACTTCGTTGAGTGTCTGTTTACACCCGTTAAGCCGTGTCTCCTGCACATGTTTTTCGAAACATTACAGAAAAAACCTTACACATAAAAATTTGTTTTCATACACAAGCTGTCTCTTGCGTATTAAAATATTTTTAGATTAATGTCAACTATTCATACGACATAACCTCAAAACCTGTGCCAATTGGAATTAAGCTTTCAAAATGCAAAACACTGTGCGAGGTACGCATGACAGTTGAAAATGAAACACATCCTTACCCCTTCAACCGCGCGGGGAATGTTTTCCATGCAGCTCGGAAAACAAAAACATCTTGTTTTCATACACAAAGACCACACCTCTTTGTTGTTGTGTAATGTTTCGAAAAAACACGCACAGGAGACACGGCTTTATATACACATATACATACATAACAATTGCAGATAGGATGCACTATCGCCGGTATCAGGCCATGGAGACAAATGACAAATGAAAAATCTTTTACCAAATTCAAACCGCGTCGCCAGTCACAGTACATTCCTCACCAATACAGCAGTGTCAGGGGGCTATTTACTCCAGATAAATAACGTAAGGTTACCTCCCGGGGGCTCCATTAGCCGGACCTCACGTCCTACTATTGTCCTGAGTCGCTTTTATTGCCAAACTTTGGTAAAAGCGGAATATTCTGGATGTAATTAAGTAAAAATCTTTTTGTTTGTCGTAAGTAAGTATAATATCATTATTTTCAGCAGGAGCACTGGTGGCCCAGTGGTAACGGCCGCAACTTACGAGTTGTAGGTTGTCGGTTCGTACCCAGGCAGGCGCTTTACTTTGTGTAAATTATTTCATCACCACTGCTCTCAAAACGGTAAAGGAAAACGTCGCGTCGTGAGGAAACCGGCATGTCCTAGAACCAAAAATTCGAAGACATGTGACATCTACTAACTCGCACTGGGCCCGCGTGGTGGATTACGGCCCACGCCTTCTCGAAGAGAGGAGGCCTGTGTCCCAGCAGTGGGAACATTATAGGCTGATTATGTATTATCAGTATAAGCTGACTTCAAATTGTACGAAAAGCCAATGCGAGGTCAGCTAAAATTGAAAATGTGTAGCTTGAAGTGTCGTGGTGTGTACCTACAATTTTTTAGTATTCCAAAAATGATTGAACATCGTGAATCATTTTCGGATTTCGATTTAAAGGGAAGACTAAAAAAATTGTGTAACATAGATGTCCTAATGTTTTTGAACAGGAATTGTTTTCTTTTAGGCAAGATGTTTCATTGTTATACCAAACCATGTAAGAAAACCGTGTCCGATCCAATTAAAATGTATTCCTGTGGGGTAATTGCGTAACACACTATCAGTAGCAATGGCTTTCATTTTGACAGTTCAACAACATTCATTGCGTTATTTACGTTGTTGAGCTGACAAATTTTTCGAACATTTGAAACAATGGATTAGCAATATCCTTCAAAATGATTCAAATTGAGATTGATAGTCTGTTACGCAATTAGGGTACTGTTTTAAAATACAAAATACAAGAAAATATATTTAAGAAATACATGTATATTTTATTGTTTTTATTACACGATGTTAAGAAATATGTTTCATATACTACACGAAAACAGAGTTAAGAAAATAGAAGAAGTATCTCTCCACAAGAACATATTAATAAACATTTCACTTGCAATGTTAACACATCTCCTATCGCATATTACAACACAAAGAACATGTAAAGGGTCTCCCTTCACGAATATAAGGACCCAAATAACAAAGATACCTTTGCAGCCCATCCCTTTGTATGTAAGGGCCCTCTTGCTTCCTAGGAATGGCCTTAGCGTTATTGTCACTGCATGTATTTGTGTGTTGTGGGTACATAATGATCTCATTAGGTAGTAATGTAACTTTTGGAATGAAGTTGTTTACCTCAGCTTGAGGTAGGAGTAAACTGGTAGAAATCGTCACGAAACGACCAAGCATTATACTCCATGTGACTTTTTATTACATATAATAGAGAAAGTCAGAGAGAGAGAGATAGTTTTCATGGTTTTCGAGGGTGCTGAAGCTGATAGTGAGGACAAAATGAAAATCCAAGATGGCGGCTGCATAATGCCCCCTTTATGCTTTCTGTTATATATAATAGGAAGAGAGAGAAATTGTTTCCATGGTTTTCGAGGGTGCGGAACCCAATAGTGAGAATTTAAAATGAAAATTCAAGATGGCAATAACTTTATGAGAGCTTTTTAAACTTATACTAAATGTACTAAATTAAATTCACACTTTCTCTCTTCCTGACTCTTTCTAATGTATACGAGTGTGTGTACGTGCGAGTATCGTGAAAGGAACTTCGTTCCTGGCGGATCCCCTGACCAAACATTTGTTTTTTATTCAGTCGAGTTTGGGTATAAATAGTTTTAGAATTTATCGTTCTGTGGGCTCTATTTTAGGCCGATAAATAAATCCAATCAGCAGGCAAGTTTTTGTTCAAAAGGAAACTGTTTCACAGTGTCCTGAGAGGCAATCTCTACAAGATGAATTACCTTGTTTAATTTATTCTCTTCTGTTAACTTGGAATTATCTCGACTATCTACATATTTCTAAAGCGCGATATCCTAATACCAGGAACGTAAAATTAACAAGATGCTCTTTTCTCCAGGATTCCAAATAAACTAGGAACAAATCGCCTGATATAGCGGATTTTAAAATTTCTGGAGCTGAAAACAATATTTTGTAAGAAATTAATACTTACCTCAATTAAAATCAGTGATATCGGAAAACCTTTCAATTATCTTACAATAAGATTTAGCTATAAATCCAAACATCCTATCCTTCGATATATTTACTGTATAAATTCCCAGAAAATGCAAAATCACAAACAATCCTTATTTCCTGGTGCCAGGAACGTAGAAACTACAGGAGGTATCGATTGAACAAGTCGTGTAAACAAAGAGTTCTGTTGTGCTCGCGAATGACGGAGGTGTTGGAGCAAGCACCGGATATTGCGTTGTTCTCCGCCGGAAACGGGCCTCCTTCTGCCATGGTTTCGTTTTGTTACTAGGGGAACTCGATACAGAAAGAGCTGTGGATTACTGAGAAGATTAAGTAATTAATGACTGTTCGCTTTGCTCACGGATAAGACTTTTTTATTGAATAAGGGTTGATTTTTCAATCGACAAATAACTTTTAACTGTGGAATAAAATTGACGTCTGACAGATTTTATATGGAAGAACTGTCAAAAATTCAAAACTATTTTACTCGGATAAAATTATCTGGCATTGGAAAAATCAACCTATAGTAATTGGTAAGTAGGTAAACTCTGGTCAGTTTACCTACTTACGTACTACTTTTCTAGGTTTCTAAACTGGAGAGATGGTTCTCTCCAGTTATGTTGTAGAACGCCAATAAACCTTTATCCGACATATAAATGAAAACCAGGCTCCTATATTCAGCAGTCGCGCTAGGAAAAACATAATTTTGCAGTCGTATGAAAAGTGGAGATTTTGCCTCCACTTTGTAAGTTTTTTCGTGTGTGATTGTCATATTATCTAGAAGCAAGATTGTCGTAACATGAAAGCAAAAGCCACACTGCAGAAGGCCAATTCCCGTAACTAAAAACGTTCAAAATCTAGTCGCAATCTCAACTCAGCGACAATCAATGTCAAAAACTTGTCAAAAATGTAGGGAAATTGATTATATTTTTGATAGATTGAGACTGTGATTATTATTATTATTTATTCATAATCAAGTAAAAAAAGACTCATACTAATTATTAGGCACACAATTTCAATAACAATTAATACAAACATACAAGACAATTTCAATAACAATACAAACATAAAATAAATTAAATTAAAATTATTCATTACATTATTGGTCACAAAAATAAAAATATAAAAACAAAAATAAACTTAATAATTATAACTTTCTAGTCGGCATAGGAACAGCAACATGCCTCCTGCCACAGCAATGCCGGACATAAGGGCAGTCTAGCCTATTCGCGATCATTGCCAGGATAGCATTGGGGCTGGCCCGCACCCGGCTTACCAGGGACGCGCACCGCGTACGCATAGAGGCGTGGAAACAATCAGTGCGCGCCATCGCGAACATCCCTGATGCGCTACAGATTAGAACGCGAATGTTCTTAAAAATACGAGAATAGTCCCTTAGAACGCAGCGAAAACCAATCTTATCTCGCAAAAGCTTTAAGTACCATTTTAAAGGTAACAGCAATATTTTTCAAAACTATAAGCAATTCATCTATTTCAATTTTTAAGTAGAATCCATCAACCCCCACGATTTCAAAACCTGGCAACAAAGCTTGACTTACCTACTGATTATGTGGGTACACGATACTTTCACAAACAACCCGCCAAGTTTCGCGGAAGCATCGATACAACAAATGTTTACCCTCAAAGGGAAAGGGTTAACACAGGGTAAGGGAAAACAATGAGGTAACTGATAATGTTACTCTTCAAACAGAGCATAAACACAGTGAGGTAAATGGTACATATTAGTGATGTTCATATTATTGTAATATTATGTGCAAAGTATCGAGAATTTTAATCGATAGTCATCATCTGCCTAGCCTTTTCCCAACTATATTGGGGTCGGCTTCCAGTCTAACCAGATGCAGCTGAATACCAGTATTTTACATGGAGCGACTGCCTACCTGACCTCTGGGTAATACGATACCCCTTGGTAAGACTGATTTTCAGAGTTTCGGGCTTCTGACTACCCGTTACGGCTGTCAAAGATCCGTGAATGAAAGCCGGCACCAACGGCTTAATGTGCTTTCCGGTCGGGTCTCGGCATATAAAGATAGTCATCTAACCACAGAACAACCGCGGCAAGCGTAGCTTAACCTGATCGATCGACCTGTGCAGTTGTTATTATTTAGCCACTGATCGATAGTGCTAAATTGATATTGGAAAACGTAGCTAATATTGTTGTGCTCAACTTGCACCGCACTGGGTCTGCGTCACCTGCGTGGCAGATTACAGTCCACTCACAGAGAGGAGGCCCAACCTTAGGAACGTTATTGGATGCTCAAGGCCGTGTTCTAACTAATACGGTCATCACGGTAATAGGCAACTGTGGCGTTAATTGTATTCGGTGAACCCAAACGCTTCGTCACACCGACAAAGGGCGCTTTCCGGGTTTTCAAGGAATAGGAGTGACATTTTCAAACGTGACAATCTCGTATTCGCGTGACTGATCACTTTACTTAGGAAACGACATAAGGAGTATTTTGAATTCTGCAATGTCAAGCTATGAGACCAATATGCCAATTTTATTTTTAACTATTTGAGACGTACTATCGCCAAAATCTATATTTGACCACCGTAATGACTATTCCTGCTTGCAGCGCATATTTATTAGTCGACCTAAAAAGGATTCTCTTTTGTTTTACTTGCGGGCGCAGCTGTAGTCATCATGTGCATGGGATTTTGTTTTCAAAATGGTCAGATATAGGTTTTGGCGATAGTACCTCATCACGTTGGTAAGGTGTTTGCCGAGTCCCTAAATAGGTCTTTTTTTTTTCATAAATATAGCATTACTTAACAGGAATTACCTGTTAAGTGACTTTTGGAAACAGTATATATAGTAGGGAGCCTGTAAGCCTCGAACGGTTAGAAAGAACTGTACCTATAGTATATATAGTATAGTAGTAGTGTTGAGAAAAATAAAAACTTTTTTCCAAAAAAAAACAACCGACTTCCAAAAACGCGTTTAGTCCACTCTCGGCCCCTCGACCCCCAATCAATAATGTTTCCACTGGACCCCTAACTATAGTTTACTCTCGACCCTTGGGGGTCGAGAGTGAATTTTATTTTCCAGCCAAGTTTCAGTTTCCTCTCGACCCCCAAAGTACAGTTACGATGATAAAACACATCACATCTTATAATATATTCTTATTTTCCTACCAATTATCCATCAGGTTATGGGCCCAGGACCCTATGAGGAAAATAAATGTTTTTTTTTTCGAAACTGGGGGTCTACTCCGAAGTAGTATCGGCCGAATGTTCGGCCGTTTCCTGCTACGAAGTTACTATTTGGTTCGGTCGGTTCCGATCCTACACTCCTACACTCTTTAGAATATTGACTATGGTCCCGACCCATTTGAGCCGATCCGAATTTTTTTTTTAAGTATTCTCATATATTTTTTATTTAATATTAATTCCTGAATTTTGCCTTCAGTCAAAATCAATAGTCATTTATTCAAATTAGGCTGAGATTCAGCACTTTTCAAACGTCACAATTAAAAAAGACAGTCCCTCAAAACGCCAGCCCTTTACCACTTCCCAGTGCTTTCGCCGGGAAGAAGAACTGGCGCAACAAACTCCCCACCTGTCTGTTCAGTTAGAATATACTTGATGGTATAAACATTGTCTTGAGTTAATCAGGGCGACCAACTATTCTTATCGTTTAACTTTGAACAAAGTTTGGATTTTACTTTAGCTTTATAAGCGTCTGTACCTTACTGTACCAAAATATTAATTTTAGGTGCTTACCGAACTAGGGGTTGAAAGTGGACAAGGTATGCCTATCCTTTGTATGAAAATCCACTCTCGCCCCCAAGGGTCGAGAGTAAACTACAGTTAGGGGTCCAGTGGAAACATTATTGATTGGGGGTCGAGGGGTCGAGAGTGGACTAAACGCAAAAACGACACTACAAAGTGAAAAATAACTTTAATTTCGGAAGTCGGTGTCGTTGCGTTCGCATTTTCGTTGTTTGCCACCGACTTCCGAAATTAAAGTGATTTTTAACTTTGTAGTGTCGTTTTTGGAAGTCGGTTGTTTTTTTTTTGCAAAAAAGTTTATATTTTTCACTTTTAAGTTGTAATATTTACCAGTAATTTTGGTTTAAAAACCAAAGTACTGAACCGTTTTTGATGAAATTTCTATGGGACCATTTGGGAAGTATGCCCTTTTCAACAAAAAAAGAATTTTTGAAATCGGTTGGCAAGCGACGGAGTTATGCGTGAACAAAGATAAAAAAAAAAATACAAACATCCGAATTGAGAACCTCCTCCTTTTTTGAAAGTCGGTTAAAAAGAAGAATCAATCAAGACTCTTCGCAATCAGTGCGGTACCGCATTGGCGCGAACATGTTGTTGCATCCCGCTATTCCATCGACGCAGCTGTACGTGTCCCGTCTACATCACTCTACGACGGCAGAGGAGGTCGTGGAGTATTTAAGATGAAGACCAAGTTCACCTTGAGAGTCGATAAATTGGATTCGCGCCGCAAGATTAACTCCAAGTCTTCAAATCAAATCATCAAATCTGGAGACTTTCATGAAGGAGGAACTTTGGCCGACGACGATTTATTGGAAATCGAACCCAGGATTTCACGCTAGTAAAAAAAGGAATTTTATAAATTTGTCATTCTGATAAACAACTAAAAGCGAATATCATACAAAACATTTTCATAAGCTCTCCTGTGAGAGAGAGCTTACATGTTTCAATAAAACTTTTATTTATATTGGAAAGTTGCACGGATGGAGGTGGGTTGTACCATAGCTTATGAAATACATGCATAGGTACTTGAAGAAGTTTTGAAAAGTTGAAGGATTATTATCTGAATGATACAAATGATGCGATATAAAAGATGCGCCTTCCTGGTGCGCCGGTTGCGGGCCAGCCCCAGCATTGTATCGCGGTGTATCGCGAGCAGACTGAGCTGTTTTTGTTTCTTTCGTTTTTAACCAGATAGGGGTGGCATTCCGCCTTCACCTTTTTACCATCGGGAGTCCAAACGCACTGCGGGATACCACCCCTATTTGGTAAATATACCTTATATACGCACTAAGCGCTTCTCGTCATCTTTTCTGATGCGCACAGCCAAGGAGTGGAATCGTCTGCCTGCGTCTGCATTCCCGAGTTCATACAACCCGAATCTCTTCAAGGCGAGAGTGAATATTAGGCTTCTTCTGGGCAAGTTCGTTCCACCGTAGATCTCATCCCTGCCTCTGGGCTGGATTGAGGTCAAGAGTGAGCCCATATTCAATAAAAAAAAAAAATGTGAATCGCTGCTGCAAAATTTCCACATCGGTGTTGAGCTTGTAGCAGGATTCGCATGAACTATTTAGCAGTGTTAGGGTAAGTATGTAGGATAAGTTTATTTTTTTATTTTGCTAATGTAGTTATTAAGAAATATTGTTACGAACATATTTGAGTCCTTTGTTACTTGTGATTGAATGTAAATAAATGCTGTTTGAGCTAGCCAGATAATTCCTAGTCCAGAGTCTTTCAAAGGAAAAGTGGTGAACGATGTAACAGTGAATGCTAGAGGGTATTTATTTTCTTGCAGTTTATTATGATTTTAATGATGGTGTGTCTTTGGTAGTTTTCTTAACAACACGCTACCAGCGTTCGTTGACCCCCAAAAAACATCAAAATAATTTTCTTTATTTTTTTTTATATGATAGGTCTGCGGAGTTTTGCTAGCTGATTTAATGTGACTCTGTATATTTACAGGGTTAATCAGTTAGCAAAACTTATTAACTGATTTAATTGTTGTGTTGGGCACTTAGTTGTTAATTGTAAAGTTTTACCCATGTTTTGGTCCCCTTGAGATAAAAAGATGGTTAAAAATTTTACAAGTCATCTGAAACCTTAGACAAATATTTGAAATCGTCGGGGACAGTTAAAATCTTACAAATATACGAGTACTACAGCGTGTAGGCGCGAGTTTCTAGATTTTCTAGAAAATAATAAATACATTTTCTCTGGGATCATAATCAACTGACAGATATTAAACATAACAACTAAGTGCCCAAAAGCTAATCAAAGTCATAATTACAGACTTATGTTATGTTATGTTATGTTATGGGTTTGGTTTCCGCACTTAGTCCTTCAGGTGGACCATTGTGCGTGAGCCATGGTGGCCGTCGGTGGTTATTCCAACCAGCCCACCTCCCTCCAGAAGCTTATTAGGTCCCCTGGTCTGTCGAGAACGTCCGTGTAGGATCCGGGTGTCCCGAGGGTCCTTAATCTAATCTGGGTGACGCCTGTGCACTCAAAGAGCACATGCGCAACGGTTTCATCAGCCTCCATGCAGGCTCTGCACAGGGGGCTGTCCGTTATGCCTATCGTATGGAAGTGTTTGTTCAGTGAGCAGTGTCCCGTGATGGTCCCCGTCACCAGGCGCAGGCCTTTCCTGTCCAGACGTAGCAGTCTTTTGGTTAGCTTGCCATCTAATGATGGCATGGCTTCCTTGGACTGCCTACAGCCCGGTGACGAGGACCACCAGTTCTCTGCCTGTGTGTGGGTGTGCTTCTGTAGCCACCTGCGTAGTTGATTGAAGGGGATGGGCACGACTGGTTCCGGTCCGTAGACTGGCGTGCTTGATGCCCTTCTGGCCAGCTCGTCAGCCGCGTCGTTACCTAGTGATCCACTGTGTCCTTTTATCCATTGTAGTGTCACTGTGTTGCGGTTCGATACAGTTACCTGTTCAAGCGCCATATGACATTCTAGTATTAAATTTGATGTGATGCATCCCTTCTTTAGGGATTGGAGGACTGAAGCGCTGTCAGAGAGTATACGAACATGGGTGTCCGTAACTCTCCTGGCTGCTATGGCATGGGCCGCTTGTATTATACCCACACACTCGGCTTGGTAAACCGTGTTGAGCATTCCTAGCGGGCTGGATATCTTTATGTTGAGGTCGTGTGAGAAGACTCCGACTCCAGTTCCGCAGTCGGTTTTTGATCCATCAGTGTAAACTCTCAGCTCTCCTGGACCTGAGTAGTCGCACTGCTCTTCTTTAAGCACTACGTTGTAATGCTTTTGAAAGCAGTATTGCTTAGGGGCTTTGTCGCAGGGTGATGCCATCATTGGCTGTCGTTTAATTGCCTCGTCCTTTAGGCGTATGTGCTTGATCCTCGAGTCCTTGCTTAGGGTTCCTGATAGCTGGAGCCTAAAGGCAGACAGGGCCGCCTCCTCTCTCACAACGAGGTGTAGAGGAGGCAGTCCAAGCATGGCCTGTAGGGCAGCGGTGGGTGCAGTTCTCATGCAGCTTGTGATTGCCACACAAGCAAATCGTTGCAGTTTTTCGAGATCTCTTTGGGCTGTGCTCAGGTCTGTTCTGGGCCACCAGACTAGTGAGCCATATGTGATGATTGGTCGGATAACTGTGGTATAAAGCCAGTAGGTGACCCTGGGGCTAATCCCCCAGTTTTTCCCCAGCATTCTCTTGCATTGCCACAGGGATATGCTGGCCTTCGTGGTGATGTGATTGATGTGTTTAGCCCAGTTCAGCTGTTTATCCAAAAAGATGCCCAGGTATTTGGTTTCAGTTGAAAGGCTTAGGGTAGTGCCAAAGAATCGTGGAAGTTGTAGTGTGGCTAGTTTCCTCTTTTTTGTGAAGAGGATCAGTTCTGTTTTTGTTGGGTTCACTGATAGTTGGTGTATACTACACCAGTTCTCTACTATTTTCAGTGCCTGGTGCATTAGGTTGCATAGGGTGTTTTCGTGGGTGCCATTTATGATTATGGTTAAATCATCGGCGTAGCCTACTGTAAAGTAGCCTTTATTGTTTAGTGTCTTTATCAGGCTGTCTACGACCAGATTCCATAGGAGCGGCGAAAGGACGCCCCCTTGTGGGCAGCCCTTTGCCACGACGGCCCTTGTGGTATCATTTACGGTCACCTGTACGGCTCTCTGTTTCAACATATTGGTAATCCAGCCGCTCAGAGACGGATCTATGCCGTGTCTGTCTAGAGCCGTGCTGATACTTTTGAATGTGGTTTTGTCAAAGGCGCCCTCGATATCAATGAAGGCGGCTAGTGCTGAGCATTTGTGGTCCACTGCGCATTCAATCTTGGATACGACGCTGTGCAGCGCGGATTCTGTTGATTTGCCTGTGGAGTACGCATGCTGTTGTTTGTGGAGTGGTTTTGCCCTGAGGGGACCGTCTCGGATGTGTCGATCGCATAGTCTCTCCAGGGTCTTTAGTAGAAAAGATGTGAGGCTTATTGGTCTGTACGCCTTAGGTTGCGTGTAGTCGGTTTTACCAGGTTTAGGTATAAAGATGACTTTCACTTCGCGCCAGGCTAGGGGTATATGTCTGAGTGCTATGCAGGCCCGATAGATCTCCATCAGGCATGGTGTGATATATTCGAGCCCCCATTGTAGTAAGGCTGGGAAGATGCCATCCAGTCCCGCGGACTTGTACGGCTGGAAGGTGTTGATGGCCCACCTTAACCGGTCCTCCGTTACCAGCCCGCGGGCACAGGTCCAGTCCCGTTCCGTTGGGGTCCGATCTGGTGCTTCCTCCCAGGTCCTGTCCTCTAGGAGTTTGCAGTCTGGGAAGTGGGTTTCAAGAAGGACCTTGCTGGTCTCATGGTCCGTTTGTGTGTATGTATTGTCTGGTTTTCTCAGCGCGCCGAGGGTTCGGTCCTGGTCGGTTGATAGGATCTTCCTCACCCTTGCGGCTTCATTGTTGGTTTCTATGGATTCACAGAATTTCCGCCATGCTGCCCTCCTGGCGGTTCTGATTTCCTTTTTGTATGTGTGTCGGGTTACAGTGTATATTTCCCAGTCTTCCGGGAGTCTGGTGTTTTTAGCTCTGTTGAATTGCTTCCGTAGTGCATGTCTGAGTTTACCAAGTTCGGCGTTCCACCAGGGATTTCTCTCCCTGTTGGCTCGTGGCGTCCTTAGTTTACAACATGCATGGTAGGCTTCGGTGAGATAATCTGATAACTTTGTCACAGTGTATTCCAACTGTGCTGGTTCTCTTATATTTATTTGTGATAGATGCCTATCTAGCAGGGCGGCCAGGAGGCGCTTGTACCCGGGCACATCGGTGCGCCGCGGATTTCTTCTCGGTGCGGGTTTCTTGGTGTGGGTGGTGAGCGTGAAGCGGATCCTTCTGTGGTCCGAGCAGGAAGGTTCGCCCGATACATGCCAGTTTGTGATGAGATTTTTCGCGTTTTCTGTAGCAAGTGTTAGGTCTATGATTGTTTGTCCTCGGACTGTGACCCAAGTGGGTTCAGAGCCTCGGTTAATGATGTTAAGGTTAGTAGAGAATAAATAGGTGGATAGTACCTCTCCTCTGGGGTTCGATGCGTCGCTGCCCCAGAGCGGGTGATGGGCATTGGAGTCGGTGCATATAATGAGATCCAGACCCGTGACCTCGCAGTGCTGCACTAGGTCGGCCATTTCTTGCGGCGGGCAGTTTGTGTCCTCGCCCGGCATGTACACCGACGTTAGCACGACATCTGGAAGGTCGTCGTCGGTCTGGAGCTTGACAGCTGTCAAGTCTCTGGAACAGAATTGAGTGAGCAGTGTGGTAGGGATGTCTTTGGGTATGTACACGCAGGATCGAGGTTTTTCTGAACTCTGTGTGTTGAGGATTAGCTTACCTCCGATGTTACTGAGGCCGCATACTCTGTTATTCCTGATCCACGGCTCCTGGATCAGTGCGATGGTTCGGGGGTTAATCTCCAGCGCCCTGCGTAGGCTAGCCGTGGCAGTCTGGCTATGCTGGAGGTTTGCCTGTATGACGTTGAGTGCAGGTGACGGCGATGGGGAGGGGCGGTTAGTCGGTGGTGGATCCATCGGATAATAGTCCCTCCGCCGCCACCTCCCTGTACGGGCCGTCGTCGTGTTGCTCTCTTGGCGACGATGCCAAAAGTTGTTCGCTCCAGCCAGGAGATGTGGGCGGAATTGAGGCCTCATCGTCGGCCATCGCCGCACGGGCCATGACTTCCTCTAGCTGGGCGATGTCGTCCGTGTCGTCTGTCCGTGTCTCCGTCGGTGTCGTCGTCGGGTTTGTCTTGCAGTCAGAGGGCTGGGTCGTGGGCCAGAAGCGCACGTATATCGAACCCAGTAGGTACGATATCCGTCGCTCCCGGTCCAGGACCGTTTGCACTTCCTCCGGTGGCACACCCAGGGTCAGAAAAGTCCCGGGGTTGTGGCCACCGACGGTATTACTTACAGACATTATTAATTACAGACTTAATGAGTATCGGAGCGTGCAACCGCTCATCATTATAAGCTAGATCAAATTGCGAAGCTATTTACAAGCTAAAATAGTGATTCAATAGGATCAATAGGAACTGAAAGAGATCCTATTGATTGATATTTCATGAAATACTCATTCAATAGGATTATAATTATGAATTTAGAGCGTTGTGTTGATGATTTTAATGATCATAATTCTGTAAATACATGTGTTACGGTCGCGTAACATACAACTTGACACTGGGCTACACAGGTACTACACAGGCACGCGGGCTACACAGGCACTTCCCCTTTAAGCTGAATGCTTGAATAGAGGCTAATTTGTAATATTGGTGTTAATAATTTGACAGTAATTAATTACATTTGCCCTACATGCATAGAAGATACTGACACACGACTAGAACACACACAAACCAATCAATCTAGCCAGCCAGTCTTTACCCAACTATTTTGGGTACACCCTGCCACTAACAGACGAGGCACTGACGACCGACCGATGGAGATATAACCACGCAACAAGGAAACCTTAATTATCCAGAGCGATTACAGGCAGCAGCGTCATCGTTAAGAAAAGATTGGCTCTGCGGTCACCAACCCGCTGCTCAACGTGGTGATGACGGGCACTAAACCTCTCATGTCAGTGTTCCTAGTCTTAAATCCCTTTGATTATTTGTGGACATTTTTGGAAAGACGGTACCAGCAGTTAATCTATGGAATAGCACTATAGAGGCGTGAGGAATAAGATGTAAAGTTTACTCATCCTTCATAGAAAACGATGGATCTCCGACCAGGCGGGTGTCGTGTCTGGTAGGCAACTGCCCTACGATTGATGTCGGGACGGTGTATATACATATGTATGCTAAACGCATGGTAAACTCTGCTTGCGCGATGCAGAATTATGCGTAGTTCGCATAATTTTTGTCGCTTTAAAGAGCTATTTACACGATGCAAGTTTCTTGCCTGTGGCATACAAGAATAAAAAAAAGAAATATAGAAATTGAAGCAATAGAGGTGATTAAATCGCATCGTGTAAATCAGACTTAAGTCACGGCAAAAGATGGTTTTACTCAGAATAGCTTGAAATATCAAGTCCTGAATTCAATATGTCCTGCCTACTCGAGGTCAGGAAACACAGGGTGGTAGCAACTGTTACCATGAATTCAGTACACGATTCTGGGGCCCAGAATGATGCGTTGAAATTTTCCGTTGGTTATTAAAAAAACTCTGCTGTGTCATACAATAGTGCAATACCATAGATATATCATTTCTGTGTGCAATACCTACACTGTCAAAATGTACGAAACAGCATTGTTTTAATAACAGTTTGCGCGTCGATGTCCCTGCCACTCAAACATTGAAATTCACCTCAAAACTTGTGTACGCGAACCTCAAATTAACTAAATTTGACTAATTACTCTGGCGAAGAATCGCTTGTTAGAATGAGACAGTGCTAATTACGAACTACCCTGTAACTGCACTAATTACAATTAATTAGATTAAACAGGTTACGAGTATGTTACTGGAGGAACTCGGCTTTGGTTCATGTTATGCGATAAGTTGAAGTGGATCCACATTTCTGAAGGTACCTATGAGTCACCTATGAGATAACTTTGCGGGCTGATAATTTTAACTATGTTAAATTCTGGTCAAGTTTTCAACAATATTTGTCTGAATGTGACTTTATTGATTGTTTATTCTGTATCCTTCGATCCAGGGCTAATGTAGACCTCTGGTCGTTTGTTTGGTCCAGCTCGTCCCGCCATCTTCTACGGGGTCTGCTGCGACGCCGTGAAGACCACCCTGACCCACCCGCCTCGACCTGGAAGTCAATGGGAGAGGGCTTTGCCCAGCATTGGGATGATGCAGGCTAACAGTAACAGTATTCTGTATCCCTCTATTATTATAAATGAAAAAGTTTGTATGTTTAGATATTTGGATGTTTGCTACTCAATCACGCAAAAACGGCTGAACCGATTTAGATGAAATTTGGCACACAGATAGTGTATAACGTGGAGTAATACATAGGGTACTTTTTATCTCGGTAAACTAACAACCACGCGGGCGCAGCCGCGAGAAAATGCTTGTAGATCTATAAACCTGACTTGGTTTCCGAACGTTATTTTCGGGTGACCACTGATAATCAGCGCTGTACTGTAGGTCCCCACGCTAGTAGCGCTTGCAACCACTCACCATCACACCAACGAGGCAGCAAAGTAATTTTGCAAGTTATTAATCCAGAATAGTATTTATTACTTGCCTGGAGATGGATATACCTATTTTTTTGGCAGTAGGTACACAATTTCAAGCTTTTTAACGATGATTGGTCCGATACCCAACGCTTATTGTGCACAGCCACGACGCCCAAACTCCCAATTCGAATAAAAAAAAACTCGAAGCTTCGATGACACGTTCAATTAAAAACGTACGCAAACGTCCATCAAATTATTTTATGGCCAGATAAAAAATATTCAAATAAGAACTACTTATAAATTAAAATTTCCATCAAAAAGAGCTGCTTTGTTTTTTACTACATTCAACACTAAAAGAAAATAACAAAGTACAAAAATAAAAAAATATCCCTTAATTAAGTACCTTTCGGGGCACTGAATTAAAAACCCAACCATTAAACCAGTGCAAAATGGACTCTTCCAAGAATTAATATAAAAGTAGTGAAACCATTTTTCACACGACACAAAAACAAAATGGTTAAAACAGAAATGTAAAAACAGCTTACTTAAATTAATGAATGTGGAGGCAGAAACCTGGAGGCTCCGGCTTTTTATTAAGTCCTAGTAAAAAATAGCGGGGACGCGTTTATTAGACTTAATTTATACGACCCTGGTCCAAGATGATAAGGGTCAACAGTTGGTAAAAACGTTAAGGGTATATTTGTTAAAAAGGTTTTCTATCTTTTATCTTTGCGTGTTGAGCTTAGGGTAAAAGAAAAAAGGTACTTTACAAGATTAGTACCTTTTTTCTAGAAATTCTTTGAAAGATCTGAGTGAAAGGGGATTTGTGAAAACCAGTAGCAAACAGGCAAAAGTATTATCTTTTTTTGATGTGTGAAAATCAAATCTTTAAAAATATCTGTTTTGCAATTTCGTTGTGGACTCAAAAATCAGAGATCTTTCATTGCTACATCAAATTTTAGAAGGTAGTCACCATTATTAAAGAGTGTTTAAATACTTAACTTAGAAATGCAGGAAGAATTTAATTTGTTATTTAGGTATAACATTAACTCATCAACTGACTAGGTCTTTCCCAACTATGTTGGTTTCGGCTGCCAATCTAACCGGATGCTGCTAACTACACTGCTGTCTGAACTCCACAACCCAGTTACTGGGTAACACGCTACCCCTTAATAAGACTGATTGTCAGACTTTCGGGCTTACCCTTAACGACTGTCAAAGATCTGCAAGTGACCCCCGGGACCAACGGTTTAACGTGTTTTCCGAGGCACAGAGGGGTCTCGATATATAATCGATGGTTACCCATCCACGGACCGACCTCAGCAAGCGCAGCTTAATCTTCTATCGACCCGTGTGGCTGTTATTATAAAGATTTCTGTTTTGTTTGCAACATTGAATTAAATGCGACAGTGTGACCAAGTACTTACCATCTAACGCTCACAATCTAGTTTTCAGAAAGATGTAGAGGTGTCAGTAATAGAATGAAAATACACATTAAAATCGTTCACAACGTTTTTATTGCACCGTGTAACAATTGTATAACGATACCTAGAGTTACTTACTGTTACGTCACACTGCAATCATTTACAATTTGGCCACTATGAACATCCATGAAATTATCTTTAGTTTTATCGAAACTTAACTAAAACCAAATATTTAAATTGTTAGATTTGCCTTCACTGTACTTAGTTCATGTGAAAAAGTGTCCATATTGAGAAGGATGAGCTCACGCATTCCGCATGGAACGATAAATACGATTTTCAGTATGAATGAGCGAGACAATACGATTAAAATGTCATCGTCAACGAAAGAGGAACATTACCATCTTTTGAAGCGGTCGAGCATATCTAACGATTTAAATATTTGACTAAAACTGACTAGATGATACCAAAAATATTATGCCAATTAAAATTATATATCATAAACTAAAATTTAACTAAATCCCTATAGATTTTCAAAACAATATCTATTTTAGACATGAAAAATCTAAATCAGACATTTTTTTTCTGTTTCTAATTTCTCGCTTTTCTAATAATTATAATAGTTAACAATAAATAACTAGGTACTATCTAGCCTATAATTCTCACACAGCAATTTTATACAGTATATCTGGTAATAAAAATGATATTTTAAAGTTATTATAAAAATGAGAAACACTAGCTTTTAGTTCACGATTATCACAATTCCGATTTAGTGAGCATAGCAGTTGATTTATTCCGATTTGGTTGGTATTCAAATATAAAAAAACGCACATATTCACTTTTTACATAAAGAAAATTATTCTCCTGTCTTATGTTGATTTACATAGAACTCATTTTTAGCTTGTTTGTATAATTATTAAGAATAACAATATAATATTCAACTCAACTAAAACTATTAACAAACTAAATTAAAGCGTCAAAAAATTCCTCCGCATTGCTGTCGACTGGTAATATTTATACCCAAGAGACTGGCGGCATTGTCACGTTTTATTACATTGCTTAGCCTCTGACCAAGATAAAAACCGGCCTTTGCAAGGTATTGTATCCTATTAAAATTATACTCAATACATTCTTCTGTAGTTTAGAATTTCAAATTTCAATTCAATTGCGAATTTCAGATAGCGTTTCTCATTTTAACATCGACTCGAACATTTGATAAAATTGTACAAAATATCTAACAACTATAAAATGCAACGAATTGTAAATAGATTATTTATACAACGTTTGGATTGGTACTATTACTAATAAAGAAATTATCTATAAACAACGATAGAGGAAGCACGTAGGTAAGAAGCACAACACAGAGTAAGTTACTAGACCTAGGAAAATTCGGGATAAGATGTACACTGAGATATTCAAACTCATGAAATGAATAAAAAGGTAGAATAAGAAGAATTAATACTTATTCTGTTAATGAGATAAACAGAAGATCTAAAAACAAAGAACATCTTTGGACCAGAGGACCAGACATCGAAAATTAAAGCTACAAACAAGCAATCTTAGGTGTGCTACACACTGTCTTGTACGGTTCGGTACATTCGAATCGGCGTTATTTGCTGAATAATTAAGCCAATCTGAAGCAATTATTTACTACATATATGCGGCTCTCATTCGCCTCGTGCCGATCGACTAACTGCGTTCGGCATCTAT
This sequence comes from Apamea anceps, assembly GCA_951799955.1. Taxonomy (NCBI): domain Eukaryota; kingdom Metazoa; phylum Arthropoda; class Insecta; order Lepidoptera; family Noctuidae; genus Apamea; species Apamea anceps. The sequence continues at coordinate 12,404,285 of OX637520.1, forward strand.
CTTCGCTAAACAGCATGTTGCAGTTGATTTTTACCACATGGCTCGGTTTGGCTGCACCTACACAGCGGCCTGTTTCCCAAACATAAATTATACATTCAATTTCAGCAGTCTGTGCTGTCCAGAACAAGTGTGTAGCTCGCCTTATAGTCATGATAATTAATACAGTCATGATATTAATCTCTCTTTTTTCTCAATGAGTCGGTTAAACATTATTAAATCTATGACATTGTACACTCAATATTCACAACTTACAGGTATTTCGAGATTCTAAACAGTAACTAGACGTAGAAGTGTTAGTAGAAAAGTGTAAAAGTACCCTGAAATAAATTTAATACACGAATATAAGTTTAAAGCTTACATATTGTTTGAAGGGCGAATTGTGGGCTGGTGAAATTTTGTTACAAAAATATCGTGGAGAAAATTTTAGGACACAAGAGAATTTTGTTACAAGAAATTGGAGCATTTTCAATTTGTGGTTTTACAGACTACCAAAATAATAAAGATACTTTCATAAAACTTATTTTTGCAGGAGTTATGGCTATAAACAGTGGAGAAAAATACATTTCTCTTACAATAGAATTCAATGATGAATGTGCACTAATTTCGACAAACACGGAGCCAAGAGCAAATAATTGCACAGTTGTTTGATCTGTTAAACCAATATCAATTTCATTTCATGATATAAATTTAATTACCGTAATTACACTATTGAATGCAAAGCCCGATATAACTGAAATGTTCTGGTGATTAATCAATAAATTCAATGACACTGAGGAGTATATAATATATGAAACTACTACAGCCAAAAACTAAGAATAACTTGTAGATAGAAAAAACCAATTATACTACTTGGAAAATATTGACGGCAAGGTCATTGAAGCTCTCATCCTTTTCGCAAAAATAAAAGAAATATAAATAACAATATAATGACGAAAATCAATTTCCACATAAGCTTTATTCCGCAAAAAAAGTTATATTTCATTCCCCTGTTGTAATAACAGGCATGATTTGGCTTTGCCCAGCACGAAATTGTTCATGGAAGCGGTTGTTATTCTCTAATAAATAGAATTTATTACGGTTTCATTAAACCTGTATAGGTTTCGGAGCGGATCAATGTGCTGTTATTAATCATTTATATTTGTATGATCATTATTTAGGGATTGTCCAACAATTCCAGGAATCACTGATGAATACTGATACAATATTGACTATTATACCATCGGAATAGATTATTGAACGGATTTCTGCAATGTGAACACGGAATACGGAATTACACAACATTATTAACTACAACCATTTGGAAACATTAAACATTCGCATATTAACAGCATTCATTAACTCCTAAATTCTGTGCGTTTAGACGTGAAATGTACTCGATTATTTTAATAGATTCGAAAATAATGAACAAATTTCACTGAGAAAATATCACTAAAGGCAAGCCTATGAAAAATCTTCCAATAGAATTATTAGTACTCGTCAAGTTTGCTCAAGTGTCCAAACTTGAAGATACAAAACAAAGTAAAACTAAGCTAAGAATCATCATCTGCCTAGCCTTTTCCCAACTATGTTGGGGTCGGCTTCCAGTCTAACCGGATGCAGCTGAATACCAGTATTTTACATGGAGCGACTGCCTATCTGACCTCCACAACCAAACTAAAACTAAGCTAAGAATAAAAATCCAAAAAAGAAACCGTAAAAGAGAAAGAGAAGCTCAGCTTTCAAATTTAGTCGAAGTTTCATGAAATATGGACCAATTCACGAGGGTTAGATAGGATTTTCCACAAATGAAGCTCGTCAGCCAAACTTATGCAAGTGCAAATTTCTGAATTTCATTGATGAATCTACGGAACATTCTGGAAATTCTAGGACAGAATGGTCAATTAGAAAACCTTAAAATAGATAAAAAGCCCCGCTGGGTCTCGCTTCCTCTGTAACTTAATTAAATCGGATTAGATAAACAAAGATTCACGAGACAATAAAATAAAGTAAGTATAGTAATCTTGTAAAGACTTCATTCAAGGATTTTTTGGTTCTTTTAAAATAATCGAGAGTAGGTCAAAGTAATTAATAGTGCTAAGCAATCACGCAACGAGTCTCTTGTGTACTTCCTCCTGCTGAGGAGTCTGGAGGAGGCTCCGAGCTCCTTCCACCACCACTCCATTCAAGAGCATCAATCATCTCCATCAGCTCTTTGAACACTGCTATGACCCTCCAGTTATACTTCGCCGAACACTCCACGTACCCACACTTCCAGTGTTTACGAACTAAGTTCACGATATTTCTTCTCTTCTCTCTTGAATCTCCGCAAGCACTTTCTGCTATAGCGAGTTGCTGAAGTCCACTAGCCGCGGATGGAGTGTTACTACAAAGTAGATCCTGTTTATTGCCGACAACTAACACTGGAACGTTCCTCATGTCCCGACTTTCAACCATTTGGTCTCTCAAAGTTCGTATATACTGGAAAGTTTCCACGTTAGATAAATCGAAGACTAGAATGTAGGCAGTAGCACTTCTGAGGCCGTAGAAACGGTAGTGAGCCCATTCGTAATACGAGTTTATCGGAAAGTAAGGTATTACTGGTACATCTGTGATTTTGACTTCATAAAGGTGCTCGTTGATGATCACCGAAGGGTAGAACGTGTGTTTACGGTCTGTTGGCACGTATTCCTCTGAGAAATCGCTCCAAACGAATTGCTGCGAACAAAGAAAATTGTATTATATAAAAGGGGTTTTGTAAAGTGACTAAGATGGATTTGGGTCGGATTCATTAATCACCGTATAAGCTGGGCCTCACCTTGCCTGGCTACGTCGTTATCAGGCTGACGACCCACCCGATCGGTGTGACACGGGCTATAAGTTTGGCAGTTAGGTAGGCAAGACGCTCGCTATTGGTCCTTCGGGACGCACAAGGAGTAAAAGCTGCTATTTCGTCAGAGTTTTTTTGTTTACCTTATGTTATTGGTCGTGTTTTCGAGAACCTTGAAATAAAATAGGGGATCATAAAATATGGAGGTTATAAATAATAATATCATATTCCCAAACGAGCCTATTGTGAAAATGATGTTGACTAAAATTTCTCACAAACATAATCAAAGATCACAATTTACAAATTCCCAACAAAGGCTATTATTACAAAATTAATTTATGCTTACAAAATATTTTTAGCTTTCCCCCAAAAAACCTCACCAAGTAGGACATTTCAGGATCATTAATTTCCATACATACCAAATTCATAAAATGTGAACATTATTTTCAAAGCATTTTTATTTATTGGTTCGTTTCATCCTACCCTCCATTTATTTTACCTACAGAACTGCTATTTATGATAAAATAATTAATATCTTTGAATTTTTCTACTTTTTTTATTTATCTTCTAGCTGTGCCCGCGATGTCATCGCTCGCGTGGATATTAAAAAACAATAATGAGTCGCTTAGAGAAGATGTAGGTATCATTCCTCCACCCGAATTACGTGTAACAAGCAATCACAATGAGAATAATTTTAATGTATATTGCTAATCCATTGCCTCTTATGATCAAAAAAATTGTCTGCTCGACAACGTAAATAACGGCAATGAAAATGATTGAACTGTCAAAATGAAAGCCATTACTTCCGTTACTGTGGTACGCAATTACCTCCCAGGCCAAGTGATCTTGCCTGGCGGGAACAGATTCTATATAATAATATAAACTTATAATAAATTTTATTTATTTCCAAAAGGTTACAGACTTAATTTAAAAGGTTATCATAAAGATATTGTTTATTACATCTAGTGGTAGGAGGTAAGTAAAGACGCCAGCACATCAAGCTACTACAATCTGTCAAATTTCTTTAATAGATTTTCAACTTTATCGCTAAAGCATTAAGGTTCAAGGTTGATTGGGAAAATTTCACAGATTCGGGTAGGTTGACCTGCTGGCGTCTGTACAAAACAAGTGGACTAATTTGCAGAAATCTGTATACAATAAATTGATGGGCCCTGCCTCTCAAACTTGGGTTACCTGTATCTTGAGAGACAGTGATCTGCCATGGGTTGAGTACAATAAGATTTATACAATTTGTGGGTTGTGTCGATCTACCAAGTGATATAGAAACTACCATACTTTATATTTAGAGTAAAAATATAAAAATAATGAGAACACTTCAAGGAAGGCATGGGTGTGGGAGTATGTGCGAGGGTGTGTGCGGGCGTGTGTTTGTGATGATGTGTTAGAGCAAGTTGTGGATATTGTCAGGGGGTTGCTTGAGGGTGTACACTGAAATATTAGGTACTATTAGGCGATGTTTGTAAGTAGTGATTCTGTTAGTGAGTAATCCTGTTCCAATAGCCATTCTGTCACCTTAGACATGTTCATGTTTGTTTAGGTCAAGAATACTAAGTGCTTTGTGAGTTTTTTTTTTTTATAAATGTGTGTGGATAATGTGTAATATTGGTGTCTGGCAAAAGTGGTTTTGTGCCGAGTGCGTGGAGGAATGTTGGTTCGTTTTTTAGGATTAGACGGGGAAAGCTAGCGTGTCTTCTAAGTACAGATTGAAGCACAAAGAGCTGACGGACTGTAACTACCTTGCAATCCGCGTACAGTTGAACCGAATGATCCAACACACGCGCCACCACCAGTGAGACATTTAAGTGAGCATGACATATTCTTAACTGCCATGCTCTGTCAAGTCAACATCAAAATATCGTAAAAAAAAAGAAACGAATCCATGGTTCTTACATTTACAAAATTTAAAAAAATGCTTCTAAATTATACAAAACTATAGTTTGTAATTTATTTAAATATGAGAAAAAAGAAAAAAAATACTACCAATCAGGAAGAGGTATATAATATTGAAGTATATTAAGAATTAAAACTTGAATGAATAACATATACAATAAGTTCGTAATGTCAAAATATTAAAAAAAAAAAAAACAAAAAGGGGAAGCATCTCTTCCAAATATTGAAATTGCGATCAACTAGCGTACCCAAGTGCCTGTGGAGCAGGACCAGCATTAAGCCAAGCATTTTTATCTACGATATACTCATCCAATTTATAATATGCCTGTCTACATAGTGTACGTTTAATGCATGTTTTAAATTTCTTCTAATTTAGTTGAAGAATATCGAGTGGTATTTTATTATAACATTTTACACAGTACCCCATAAAAAAAGTTTTTACTTTAGACAATCTGAAGCGCGGTTGATCTAGTTTGTTCCTATTCCTAGTGTTAAAATTATGCCTGTCACTTATCTTACTAAAAAGATGTAGATTTTTCCGAACGTACATAATGTTTTCGTATATATATTGACAAGGAAACGTCATGATGTTAATTTTTTTAAACAGTTCCCTTAGAGATTCGCGTCTGCTGAGATTGTAGATGGCTCTGATAGCCCTCTTTTGCAGAATGAATATAGACTCAATATCTGTAGCCCGTCCCCATAGCAAAATACCGTAAGACATGATGCTATGGAAGTAACTAAAATAGACCAGTCTCGCGGTATCCACGTCTGTTAATTGACGGATTCTCCAAACAGCGTAAGCGGCTGAACTTAACCGCCCTGCAAGTGATGTTAGGTGAGGACCCCACTGCAGCTTTGAGTCAAGCGTGATCCCCAAGAAAACCGTAATGCAATATCCAATAACGGATTGACAGAATGCATAGAAGACCATTTTCAGGGTATCAGGGTTTGCCGACTCTCTAAGACTTAAAGGTATGTATCAATCTCATAGTTCTGTAGGTGAGGGCGTCTATTTTCTATTTGTACGCCGAAATATTTTATATTTTTATTTTATTTTATTTGGAAAAAAAACGATATTACATTACATATAACACTTATCAGTAAGGTATACAAAACAAAATCAATGTAATAACCACAACATTTTCCACATATTAACAAAGAAGTATGCTATGATGGGGACTAATTGGTAAGCAAGTTATTATTATTCAAGAAAACATTTTATATTGTTACAAACTAACAAACTAGTCAGTTACCACAGGATATATCCGAGGCGTTCAGTACATTAATAACTTTGCTTCGAAAAGCATTCTTATTTAGCATAAATATATCAATATCTATGAAATGTTCATTGTATATTTGCATGAGTCGCTGAAGGGGTGCACGCTTACCTGCATTTTTCCGGTATGATGCCTGATCAAACAATCGGTAAACGCGCACTCTACGATGATGAATTGATCTAGGAACTACAAGTTTAATATCATTACTAAGGTCTATACAATTTAGCTTATTATGATAAAGGTCGTGCAGTGTCATTACTTTCAGAAGCATTCGTCTCTTCTCGAGTGAGAGTAAATTATACATTGCTAGAAGGTCTTTGTAAGGTAAGCGTGGAAGTTGGCATCTGAATTGCATAGTTCGTAAGAACTTTCGTTGTACTTTTTCAATGGCTATTTTATATTTATTATATAACGGATCCCATATCAGACAGGCATATTCAAGCTGAGAACGAATAAGTGAACGATACAAATGTAAAAATGTACAAAGGCGCCTAAACTTGGTAGCTGTTCTGATAACAAAGCCGTATATTTTAAATGCTCTGGTTATGATGTTTTCTATATGTAAGATCTAAGTGCAATTTACAGTCAAATAGTATTCCTAGGTCTCTTAGGTTCGTCACTCTGTTTAGTATAGTCCTACATAAGGTATAATCATATTTTATTTATTTAAACTTTTCGCATATATATATATATATATATATATATATATATATATATATATATATATATATACAAAATCAAGGGAGAGAAGTGTTGAGATGACTCTACGCTATTTTTTTGAAGATTTGTTTTGAAAATAACTCTGCAATTTCCGCTTAAATGCATACCGACTGCTGGCCGTCCTGATATCAAGAGGAAGCGCATTCCAAAGAAGAATGGACTGAATATGAAAAGAAGAATGAACAAAGTCAGACGTATGAGACGGACAGAGTAAGAGAAGATTGTTAGAAGAACGCAGATTCTTAGCGTGTGAAGAACATAGATATTGGAAGTGAGATACGAGATAAGAAGGTGGATTGGGAGAGTTGAGAAGGGAGAAAAGCGTGGTCAAAGCGCGCAAACTTCTTCTTTGGCGCATGGACATCCATTTGAGCTCAGACCTATAGCTCGACACATGGTCATATTTCCTGAGGTTGAATATGAAACGAATACCATTGTTGAGCAATCTGTCGAGCTTATCCAGCAAAACCGCATTCAAGTCAAAATAGCACACGTCACCATTGTCGATTATAGGGAAAATCAAAGTCTGCACAAGCATGGTCTTCGTCTTAGCGGGCAAAAAGTTTCTCAAACGATACAGGGATCGCAGAGTACCGTTGACCTTTTGACTAACACTAGAGACCTGGCGTTGCCAACTAAGCGTTGAATCAAGATGCAAACCGAGATCTTTCACAGTAGGTGAAATGGGTATGACGGTACCATTGAAAATAAGAGGTGGAAGAGAGCTAAGCTTCACCCTACCCATCATGCTTGAGCTTCCAATTGCAATGGCCCGACACTTCGAGGGGTTTACTGACACCCCGAAACTATCAGACTTCTATAGCGGCTTCTCGATTTCTATAGCGGGTATAGGTAATTTTGGTTATAAGATTGTTTCGATTTCGGATACACTTCAATAGGCCAGGACTTGATATTTCTTTTATGAATAATAGTTTGTTATCATTTTTGTCGTTATCATTTTTGTTCGCCCTTCGTATGCAGTTGAAGTGTGTTGGAACGGAATATTGCAAGTTTAGGTGTAAGAATGGGTGTTTTTGTGGGAATTGTATCATAGGTTTAGTGTGTGGTGTGGTTAGGGATTCGTGATTTGAAGCGTATTTATAGGGTGTGTAAGGTTTTTGTTGTTGGGATTTTTTACAGATAGTGTTAATTAAACTTAATATAAACAGTACATTAGCATAGGGTAAAAATAGTCACATATTTAAATTTTCAAGGTCGTGAAAATATTTTTCTGGAAGTATTAGGACTTGCTTATCGCCCTCTTTCTTGCGCAGGAAGATATTGCCATTAGAGATCCAACAGTACTCAAATACTTTGTTTTTGGCAAACTCACGAGCTTGGTAAAATAGTATTTTTGGTTAAATAGCAGGCAATTGCTCATCGATATAAACCGGTTGGGGTTTACCCGGTGAACCGATGAGGATGGTGTTTACTTTGTCTTCCTTTCCTTTCTCCTTATTATAAGCCCGTATAGCCGATAGGAGTGCCTGTTTGGTCTGGACCGCAGAAAATTCAGCAATAATCTGTCGAGGGGTAGACGAATTGGCAGCCTTCCCTGGTAGCCGGTAGACATCGCGTATGCATGATTCCTGGACAGGGACTCCAACAACATCACAAATCTTAGATACTGTTTTTATCAGGCTGGTGCTGGTTTCTGATGGCTCCTGCGGAATATTTCGTATTTCAACACCCGACCAACGTGACTTGTGCTGTAGGTCAAGTATCTTTTTTCCTAGGTTTGCAATAAGTACATTGCTTTTGCTGATGACGTTCTTTCCATAAATCATCAACCTCGTTTTTCAGGTCCTCAAACTGCTTGTTCATTAAAGACATCGATTCGATTATCTTGTCATTTGTCTTGCGAATTTCAGCATTGGACGCCTGTATTTGGGAGTTTTGGGGCTTAATTTCCCCTATATCGGATAGTAATTTGTTCATTAGGGCAGTCTGGTCCGCTAAGGTCTTTGAGACGCAGGGCCCTTGATCGTACTTCCCTGAATCTAGTGAGCATATTATAAGCCATCTTCACTTTGCGGTGAGTCATCCGTGCGAAAACGTTTGTGCCTGTTGGTGTTTACGAAGTCGCTCATCTGCCGAGTTGATATTTGGTTCCGACTGCGTCTGAGTCTGGCTCAGGATAGTTATTTGGATTTAAGACGTATTGGGCGGAGTGCATTGTACGCCTGCCGTATTTAGAGGTGGCATTAGTAAACACTAGGAGTGCTTATCTCAAGGAATCGGATATAGCTAATTGCGACCAATCAGAGAATTTAGAATAAGAAATCACTTTGGCTGATCGACACACGTCCACACCGTACAGCGTCTGCCGGCTGACTGATATTGAAGATCAAATGAAGAAATAGCGCGGGCAGGCGATGCGATGCGACGTGGTGGGTCAGAGGAACAAAAAATTTCACGTGGACGAAGTAGCTGGCTAGTAAATAAATAAAGAGAAAATATATTTCAACTTTCTAAATTCAAACAATTCATTCCGCGGAGACCCATTCAATCGGAACAATTTTCTCCTACGAAAGGAAATCTCAACAACTTCGAGAATTCTAAAGCAAAATTCCTCTTTGTAACAAACAGCTCGCTGCACAACAAAGTTATTCATAGCAAAATCAACACCAATGCCATAGTATAAAGAGAGGAAGTACGTTATCTTCATGCAAACGCACCGCGCGCGGCTTGTATGTGTGCGCCAAAGTATCTATGCGTCGCCGCACGCACACTTACACAAATCTCGGCGGGTTTCGCAGCGCGCCAGACGGGGCTAACATCGCACGAGGTTCGCGCGTCACGGCTTTTCGGCACCGCTAAATGAATGAAAAATGTGTGATAATCGCAGGAGAACGTATTGCTTTGTGTTTGGGTGTCTTAATAATTCATCGATTCCAGAATTGTCTCTGTTCAAATTACCTATTGAACAGGAAAGGTAAGAAAGTCACTTTTTCTAGCATATCATTTTTACTTGATGATGAGATACCTACCTACTTACTTATTTTTTGTTGTATTAGTTTTCTATCAGACAGAAGAAGTAGGTAGGCCTAATTTCCCACCAGAATGTACTAGGTACTTTTGATCTGTCAATTGATTTGCCGCTATTGCTTTGTTTGTTTAGTCATGCCGATTTCTCAGTACCTATTGTAGGTATAGTAACTAAGTACCTACTTACAGTTATAAAATCGTACTTAAAAAATAAGTAATTGACTAATTGTGAATCAGATAAATAGAGCAAAGTTCGAATCACAACAGCAGAATAAAAATTTGATTATAGTCTAAGAGACAGGCGTTAGTTTTTTTATGTTGTTTTACGATGTTTTTTTTTATAAATAATACTGCTATGAATCTTGAATTTTCTGTGTTTGTTAGGAAAACCATTGTTGAACTTTATTGACTAATGATCACTGAATTAGTTATACAGAGATATGTGTTATCTTTGGCAAGGGCCGGTCTTTAAACTAATGAATTGGTGACAGTAATAACAGTAACCTACCGTTTACTCGTGCTCATCACCGCCCCGCGCCGCCCGTCTGCTGGCCCGTCGCTCTTTCTTTCATCGTGAAAGGTTTCATCATCGTTTAGGTACCCAGACAATACAAGTAAAAAATACAACATCCCGACCCTTGCCCATTTATTGGCACTGAATTAAAATTTAACAAAAGTGACAACCCTAAGACAGTAGGCAATTATGTCGCGGATTGTGCCGGAGATAGCCTACTTCCTCTCTTTATACTATGCCAATGCTATCAACCAGGCGAGCAGGTGTTGTGGAGGCAAATAGAACTGCAGTTGTACTACAATACCATGACATACAGTTCGGGAATATATACCTGCTGTATTTTATGTTGCCTTAGTGAGTGCTGAAGTTACTTTGCCAGTTGATATAATTACAGAACTTGTTACAATGACAAGTTACTTTGTATAGTTCGATCCCGTATACACTAACACTAAGAAACACCTAATTAGTTTTCTGAATGTTTGTTGCGAAAGTAAAGTAGAAACTAAGGATGTTTGTAAACTATGATTGTGTATGTATATAATATTACCTAGAGCAAATAGTTAGTGGTTTAATAATACTAATTTATTTACATTTATTGTATTATAATTTCATGAACAGAAGTTACACGAGGTTCGAAGACTGAGATAGGTGATGAATATTCTGCTGACGTTTTAGGCGTTGTTCAGAAATGTCAATGTACTCGCAACAGGATTGCGTGTATGACCCGGCATTCATAGCGATCGCTTTACGACCGAATTCGGTCGCAAAGTCCCGAATTGACAGGTGAAATGACCAGGTGGGGTGACAGGACCAGAAATTCATAGCGATCGCTATGAATTTCGAGACTGCTGGGGCAGGCTAATTCTCGAAAACGTTCCAAATCTAGTCGCAGTCTCATCTCGGCGACAAAGAAATGTCAAAAACTTGTCAAAATATAGGGAAATTAGAGGTATTTTTGACAGATTGAGACTGAGATCAGAGGGGCAATTCTCGTAATTTTAAGACCGTTCACAGTCTGATCTCAGTCTCAATCTGTCAAAAAATACTTCTAATTTCCCTACATTTTAACAAGTTTTTGACATTTGTTTGTCGCCGAGATGAGACTGCGACTAGATTTTGAACATTTTAAATTACGGGAATACGGGCCCAGACTGTGAATGTTCTTAAAATTACGAGAATTGCCCCTCAGATGTATGAACGCACACAAAGCAAAAGGAGTATGTAAGGATCGTAGCAGGAGGCGCTGTAGTTTCTCCCTACCCATGGAAAAAAGGGTTTATCGTATGGATGTCTGTATTTTTTTAAAATTAAAATCATCCAGAACAAAGATTTAGACAACATTCAGAGAAATAAAACAACCCAAAAGTAATCTTAAAATGTAGAAATAGATCCGGCATTATTATACGTTATCACATTAATATTATAAAGGCGAAAGTTTGTGAGTGAGTGTGTGTGTTTGTATGTTTGTTACTTCTTCACGCCAAAACTACTGAACGGATTTGGATGAAATTTGGCACACAGATAGTTTATAACCAGAATTAACACATACTTTTTATCCCGATATTCCCACGGTATCGAAACTTTTGCGGGTGAAGCCGTGGGGCTCAGCTAGTGAAACATAATATTTCCAGTTCAGATTGTCTTTGCGAGCGAAAGTGTTTCATCCAATTTTAATATAAACCAAATTCACCGATATCCATTTTTAATTCAGTATAAATCGAATTCACCAAATATCTTCTGCAAAGTTAATTAAGAAAACCCAATCGCCGTCGTCTACATACGGTAGTCTCAAGTTTATCGTGAAGTAAAATATTCATAGAATAAATGATGAGCTGTTACAAATGTACACATATCCGATAATGTCATATTGCCTACGTGAGGACTGAGGAAAATTTTGAGAAGGATGAAAAATATCGTCTACCTTTTTGGGAAACTTTTACCTAATTTTCCTGAAAGCTAAAATAGAGTCCAGGCAGGCAGATAAACTAGATAATGTGAGGTGTTATAAGGTGTAGTCCAATCTATTGCGACTAGCATTTGAATTGTGATTTGATGCCCTTATCCCAATTTATTTTTCTTCCATACTTCTCTATTAGTCGCCATCTTGGTAGTCACCCTAACCATATCCTCATTCACATAGTTTCTTTGGTCTTTCTCTACTCTTATAGACATCGACATTCGTACTCAAAACTTCACCCCTTGTGTAGTTGTGATGTTATGTTAAAATATGATCTAATATTGTACTGGCTTACCGCATCAAAGGAATCATAATAATGCGGTTTTCAAATACCCTCTAAAGATACTCCTAAACTTTAATGTACTCGTAACACCAACTTTTATCACGCGCTACTTAAAGCCACACGAAGGAAAGGTTAAAGGTTTTAAACATAACTTTACCCCTCGATAGTTACTGCAACTCGATCGTTTATTGCTCTACAATAACCTCTTTACCTTCGGCCCCTTTCACAGCTCCTGGTGAATTTTCTCGTCATTCTAAAAGTGGAGGAGGTTAAAACTGCTCGTTATCGTAGCGTAGCGCAGTATTGGAAAATATTAACTCATCACATTTCAAGCACGTGTTGAGTGCACATGCAATAAAGCTCTAACGAGTTCATTTTCTCCTAGTACCTCGTCTCTCATAAATTATTATTTTTAAACGATCTCATTCAATTAAAATGGGCTGTGAAAGTAGTTTGTTTCTTTCTTTATCTTTTTTATTTCTACGGAAAAGAATTATGTTTTTGAATATTAATAATACTATGCTTGTGGCAAAGCATAAATCTTGACGAATTACAAATAACATGGCAAAAATATGACATCGTAATAAACGATACTGAAACAGATGTGAATAACGATACATTTACAACGTCACATGGACACATAATTCGAGAAAAAAATAATGTTATATACACAATCAATCATTTTGACGGATTGTTTTCTGATCCCCTGTTGAGCGAGCTCCATGTGTTGCACGATTATTTTATACAAAGGACCAGATAATACAAACGAATGGAAAATGGTAAAATATCAATCAACGTGTTGACGTAATAAACAGTGTGGAATTATTCGTTTTTTATTTAGATTGATGAATAAGGAGTGATAAGTGTTTTACGGCAAATAATATTGCGTAAAACGTTTTCAATAAAATATTCTAAAAGCATAATTATCCATATCTGTTACTTGGCTGCAATATTAATATTGTAGCGGGAAAACCAAAAGGGGGTAAACGGAGCCGGTCGAAACCCAACAAGGTTTTGAAAAGGCAGGGTCCAGAGGAGGACACGACAAGCATGGTTTCATCAAGGTGGAGAAGAAGAAGAAGAAGCCTCCTTGCCAGAACCAGTGCGGCACCGCGCAAGCAGGACCCAACATGCTGCTGCGTCCAGCAATTCCGACGACGCAGCTGTACGTGTCCAGACTGCACCACTCCACGAAGGTTGAGGAGTTCATGGAGTACATGCGTGTGAAGACCAACTGGACTTTGGGGTCGAGAAGTTGAAGTCGCGTCACAACTCGAACTTCAATTCGTTCGTGGTGCGTGTTCCGACACATTATGAGTGTTCCTCAAGGAAGAGTTGTGACCGAAGGGTTTTGTGTACCGCCGGTTTCGTGGTCGGCTACATGACACCAGTCAGCGAAACACGACGCAGACACTTCGTGTGCATTAGTTAGTTTTGTTAGTGTAATTATAATGTTGTATGTATTGATAGTATTTTTAAGTTATATTAATATTGTATTGTATGTGTTTATATGGACCTTGATGCCTGATAAATGGATAAAATAAATAAATATTATTATCTGAAAACATGAATACTAAAACGTGCTAGTATGGAATAAGAAAACATAAGCTTGTGTTCATATATCATACAACACAAAAGATATCCCAGAATGTAATTTATATACGTCACGCAACCCAAAAACGTTATTCATTTTACTCCCGAAAACTATCATATCATCTAGACAAACTACTAGCAAAAATTTATCATATCACATAAAACTCTACCCGAATATCAAATAATGTAATTACACATTCCATTTCCCGACGTTTTACACCTGTGCCCCAGATAGTTAACGATCTACCCTCCCATACAATATGAGTAATATAACCCTACTGCCGAAGCTAATTTGCTAGAACGCGCCAGATAGATCAAGTGTCAGGGTATACCCTTAACGTTTATGAAAGATGACGTTGTGATATGGCCGTAATATCTTATCTGTCATTGCGAAACTGTATTTGATCAAGATGTATTAGTTTTTTATTTATTTATTAGGCTTTTCAACAATGAGTACACTGTTACTTTATAATTTGTACATTGCAAACTTAAGTCTAAGCGCCTCATCACTTACAGAAAAGCACAGCATGCACTACATTATGTGCAGATAATAACACAGTTTATTTAAATAAAACAATTAATAATAATATTATAAATAGTTTGAAAAAAAATATAGCAAAAAATGAACTGTTAAAAGCTATAAAGCTATTTTTATATAATGAAGAGTGAGGAGATGATTAACAGAAGTCATTTGTTGGCGTAAAAAATTAAATTTTATAAAAGAGTAATTTAATGTCATTTACAAGCCCTTGAACTTGAAAGTTCGGTTTTTATTTAAGCTAGCAATTTTTATGAACTTATATTTTTTATAAGTCTGTGAAAAAGAATTGAAACATTGTATCCAAAGTGTATTCTCTAGTGAATTTCGAGAAAGTGAGTAAATATTGGATATCTGAAATTGTATTTTTTAACCTTATTCTTTTGAAGGAAAGTTTACATAACATTACCTCAGGCCTTGTTTCTCCGAAGGATTAGGTAGAGCTATGTGCGAATTTACTAGTGTTATTTTTATCTATCTGAAATATCATGCGAGAAATAATAAAAAAATGCTTATAAAAACCCGTACACTTAGATAAAAATCCATTCAGTAATTACTACCGATACATCCCACATCCCTAGACCTCATATTTATGAAAGCTACATCATGGAAATTGCCGTAATGCGGGATCCGTTTTTCACGCCTCAAATCCTAAAATCATACGTATAACTAATGAATCGGAAAATACGGTGAGTCATCCGAATGTGAGCTCCATTGACGGCAGTAAATCTTTTATTCGGGTATTCTCGTGTTCCCGAAATATGAAGAGGATTGTGTGAAGGTATTTTTTGTATTGTGTTGGTGATAAAATCAATATGAGGTACATTAGCTCTTTGTTATTAACAAAGGTGTTGAGATTAGGTTTATTGTACATTCGTAGGCTTCACGGATACTATTTTGGTGTACGACAAAACGTATCCTATACAGGGTACCTAACTTAATGCTGCATCGCTTTTTTTATTGCCTTATGTTATATTTCTAAACTTTAGCATGCAAATGATACCTCGACATTTGTATCATACAAGTTAGTAAGGGCTAAAGTCAAAATGGTCCAATTACATCGTTTTTTTGTTAAAGCCAGTCTGAAGCAAAATTATAACCAAAAATCAACGTACCGTAGACAAAGTAAATGGTACATTTATGTATTGTTATTGTGTTGTATCGTTTGCACTCTGTATTCTTTGTCAAAGAGATAAACCTACTATATAACCCCGCACAAGTCACTCCTTACTGGCTTATCTCAAACAGAACTACTGGCGGGACTGTGTTTTCAACGATTTCAAAGAGGAAGATAATGTACCACCGTCCATTTTACTAATGAACAAGCATTACTACTACTACTATCTTGGTGTATATTTTATCTATTCTTAAATAAAGAGAGAGAGCGAATTTTGTGTGTTTGTGTATATGTGGAGGGTAATCTCCGGGACCACATCTCCTATTTGAAAAATTATTTCACCATTTTAAATTAAGATCATTCCGGATAGACTAAGGCTATATTATATTATGTTAATATATGCAATAGGCTTTTAACAATAAAGCTATCTGGGTTAGATTTCTCAACAAAGTACATAAATTAGCCAAATGTAAATTCTGACATAGCTATTCAATGTGCTTATTTACGCCCTCTTTGTAGCCATAGACAATAGCTACACAGAGAGTGTTGCAAAAGATGCACAGTATTCACAAACTGGATACCATTTATGCAAGAAGCCTCAGTAAAGAGGGTAATCAATTAATGAAAGAGTATTTAGAGGTCAAAATAAAAGAACCCATATTACCTGTATAATGCTAGTCTTTCCAACAGCTGGGGCCCCAAGTAGCACCACTTTGACGAGGTCGAGGCTGTCAGGACTTGGCTCCAGGCTCGGAGCCCCGCCCACTGTCATGGTGCCCCCTCCACCCCTTTCCAGGTAATCCAAATCCAATTCTACGACAAAGAGAAAGAAATATTAGGGTAATGTTGAAGTTAACATGCATAATCTGCCTATAACGTTCGCACTTCTGGTACCCAGGTTTCTTATCTGTGAAAGGGAGTCGGCCGTAATCCACCACTTGGGCCCAGTGCAGGTTGGTAGATGTCACATGTCTGTGAATTTTTAATTCTACGACATGGTTTCCTCACGAAATTTACTTTTACAGTTTTGAGACCAGTAGTCATGAAATATATTACACATTTGGAAGGTATATAAATATATCATAAATTCGATGCAGCTAACGCAATCTGTAAGTATTGCAAAAGTTTTCTGGTCAACCCAAGTACTTACACTATATAACTTATGTATATAACCTAAGTACTTATATGTGGTTAAAGAATCTTTATTTACTCAAAAGAAAATATAATTATTACAGCACTATTTTGTCGTTTGTTGAATTTAAAATGCGACTACATTAAATTTCGTATAGTAGCTTTATAGCGGTATGAGGAATAGGATGTAAAGTTCAGTCACCTCCATAGAAAAGGGAGGATCCTCCAATCAGACGGTTGCTGTCTGGTGGGCAACTGCCCGACGATTGATGTCGGGACGTTGTTTAAATGCTAGTTGCGCGGTAAACTCTGCTTGCGCGATGCAGGATTTAACGTGACGTGATGCCGCCACAGCTTCTTCTTTTCGAATTTATGACACAAAATTTGTCTAGTTAACTAGATTGCCTTGTCCTTACTCCGGTATTTGAGAATCACCATCATTGGCCATAGTTTTTTTTTTACTATTTGTTATTATTTGAACTAAAAACTGATTGTCTCTTTGTGATGTTCTTGGTGCCATGAATGATGTTCATACAAGATCGTCTTTAAACAAAAAATACAGTACCCTGGTGACCTGTAACACAGGCTTCTTCAAAAACCCACTTCAGGCACCAGTCTCTCTCTTCCAATGGTGGAATATAAAATTAGTTAAAGACATTGTTAATTTTTAAGGAAACCAATATTGTCAAGAGAGATTAAAATAAATGAATTAATGAAATAGTTATTTAGTACTCAGCAGTACGGTTCTGTCACCATAATTATCACCGGGAAAACTCAGGCGAAGTGAGCGTGGAGTGAGCTGTCATTCGAAATAATGCTAGGGATTGACACTATTGACAGCTCACTCTAAGCTCACTTCACCTAACTTTTCACGGTGAAATTTCTACAGAATCGATCGGCAGGTAGTCTTCCTATGCGTCGAGGTCAAAAAGGAAAATTATATTTACTCGCACGTAGCAAGTTAATATAATTTTCCTCTTTCAGTTCCAAGCTACCTCTATTTCGAATTACATTAAAATCGACTTGGTATGCATTAGTTCAGTCATGAAATGTGGATAATAAACAGGCTGGGATTTAAACTCAGATTAGATTCATTTCATGTTCACATCATGATTTCATTAAAAGCCTCCTCCAAACACCACCACTTCGACTGGTTTTGTGCTTCTCGCATCTAGGCTATTTAGCGAATTAGATTTTTATGTCTAGATAATAATTGTATTTGGGCATACTACTCTAATAAAACTAGACAATATTGCTAGTCGTGAAAAAGATACAGTTTTTGAAAACTGCCAGCAGGTTGTCTTAGTTAGTTTTTACTGGCGGAGTTTTACGTGGTAATATATTTTTACCACACCCAAACAAAGAAATAAGAAAAGAAATTGGTACTTATACAGCGTGTTCCGGACAATATACATAAACTTCGATCAGATGTTTAGACCATAGAAATAAACATTTTTCATTATGGACACATTGATGAATTTTTATTTTTTACGGTGGAGTTTCTTGCCCATTCTTCTCCATACGAAAACTACCTTTTGGAAGGGGCGACTAGAATCAATTCTATTTTACTGTAATTTTTGACGTTCAAAGGTGCCTTTTGTGAGTCTATTTGAAATAAACGCTTTGAATTATTAATTTTCATACAAACTAAATACCTTGACGTAAATCACCCGATCGCTGTGTTTTCTTTGTCTCTTTAACTGAAGCATTTGATAGATTTATCATTTTAACTGCACTAAGCGGCAACATACCTAAATAAAATAAAAAAAATGTGTTTTTTGCATCATCTTAAATAACTTATCCTAGTTACAATGAGGAGAATCCAGCAATTAGTTTACTTGTGTTAGGATGCTCGGCCCTTCTCCAGGTTATAAATTGTTATTAAGTTAATGAGCCTTTTCAAGATAATGTGAACTTATACAAATAAAAATAAAAACAAAATTAAAAAACAAAAGAATGAAATGAAAACACAGTATTTTTATGAAAGGCAATTAAGACCCTTTCTTACTGCATAGCTCAATTAAATTTCATTAAATGAAATTACAAATATCTTTGTAACGAAGCCTTTTTAACCGACGAAATAAAACAGAGGAGGTTCTCAAGTCGACGCGTGTATATATTTTTTTTTTATGTATGACTACGCGTACAAAGTAGTCCGATTTTGATAATATACCCCAAAGTTGGTCCCATATAAATTTGGAAAAAAAAATCCAACCCTAAGGGTGGGAAAATAGGGGTGATTTATTGTTCACTCACAGATTTGAATGCTGAGTTGTGTATTATTACTCTACTCAGTGCGACATATGCCTGCCCTTTGGCAAACAATTAGTAGATTATAGCCACAAAAAATTATAAAATAAAAACTTTTTAACAAAAAAATTAAACCGCCGAAAAAACTGAAAAGCAAAAATAATAAAGCATTTTTTAATATAACCTTAATAACTAAGTTCTTAAACTAATGTTAGTATACCCAAATAATTTAGAGTCGGCGCCGTCTAAATTTAAGGCATTTTAGTGATCTTTGTTTATTGTTTGGCGCCGATTCAAAATTACCTATCTATTTACTTACTTACATTAGTTTAATAACTTAGTTATTAAGGTTAAATAAAAAAGGTTTATTATTTTTTGCTTTTCAGTTTTTTTTCAGTAGGTACCTACTACTTCCTTTGTTAGATTTGATTTGTAAAAATTATAGAAACGTTTGCCAAAGTTAATGGATAACGTGAAGAACACGGTGTGTAACAGCATGTAACAAAACTTGCTTACGATAACAAAATAAAGACGATGAAAGATATTTATGACATCAGTAAAATCAGCTATCCATGAAAAATGGTGTATGTACGAGTAGATCCATTAAATAAAAAACACAACAAAGAGATGATCCAGCCTGATATATGACCTGTAATAATGGCCATATCGGTTCATCTACGTTTTATTGTAGGTATAAATATTTTGGGACAATAGACTGGGATTATGTGGATAACAAAAGCAATAAACAAAATGAATTTTATGAGAATTAACTGAGGTTACCAGTATGGAAAAAAAGAACATCATCATCTGCCTAGCCTTTTCCATACTATGGGGTCGGCTTCCAGTCTAACCGGATGCAGCTGAATACCAGTACTTTAGTATTTTTTTTTATGGAAAAAAAGAACATGGATAGGTAAATAAAAAATAAAAATGGTAAGATATAAAAAAATAAAATTATTTCTTTAGCTATTCGTAGTCTTTATACAAATGTGATTATAAAGCTTAGTGTGCATACGATCTGCGAAATGCGGCAACGACAGCGGTAACTGCAGCCGTCGACGCGTCGGCCACTGCCGTCGAAAATATACCACTCGTGTATTTGAGCACTGTAGTCAAACACACGAGCGACAGGTGTCGACGGCTGCCGTCGACTCTTATCGGCTGCAGTTGCCTCTGTCGTCGACGCATGACAACGTGAGTTGGCGCGTGTCGCTCGTGTGTATGAACACGTAGTTAAAGAAAAATCTAATGAGAAAATGGGAGATGTTGTTGGTATCCAAAAATGTTATACGTATCGTTAAATACTCTTAGAAAATGCTCATAACAACAATGCCAATAAACCTACACAAGTTACTAATATGTAGAATTGCAAATACACATCTAGTGCTGTACAGTACATGATGAAGCAAATAGTTTGAATTCAACGGAGCGACTCTAATCTAATATTAATTGAAATTCCATTCGAAACGCAAGCTTTAGAATCAAAAGACGACAAGAGAATTCCTTGCGAAATGGCGTAAAAGCTACGCGAAGGAATAATCCAATTTTTTTTCTCTTATGTACAGTCAAACAATGTGATTAGTATACACTTATACGTACAGGCAGTTACTTGCAACTGCAACTTGCAACTTCTTTTAAACAATGTTGTTAATGTGCTGAGTAGTCAAGTATTTTACATTACTCTTAAAAGACGTATTTCTTAAGCGTAAGCATAATGAGCCAATATTTCCACTGCTAAGACACAGGCCTCCTCTCAGTATGAGGGAGTGGGCGGCATTACGCGGGCCTAGTGTGGGTTGGTAGATGTCACATGTCTTCGATTTTTTGGTTCTACCCCATGCCGATGTCCTCACGATGTTTTCCTTTACCGTTTTTGAGAGCAGTGGTGATGAAACAATTTACACAAAGTAAAGCGCGTGTGTAGGTTCGAAGGAACTACAACTCGAAGTCGCGGCCGTTACCACTGGGCCACCTCTGCTCTTCTAAGCGTAATTATATTCTTAAGCGTAATAACGTTGTATACATAAGTCACATAAAACGTGAAATAAATATTGACAGTGTAGTCGAAATTGTTTTTATTTTACTTTTTGCTTATAAACTAAACTCTTTGTTCTGTAACTAAACTCTTTGTGTATCTGCTAGTCCTTTTCAAGTGCCCTTTCTTTTGCCAAGAAAATTAATTTCAAGTTTGCGTGGGATTTTCGAGCTAAAAACGGTTTTGTAGTTGTTTGTGAAGAAAACAAGTGGAACCATGTTCCTGGCAGATTTACTTCGCTGGAGTTTTTACCGTAGTTTTTATTAAGGATAAACCTTTGAAATACTTACTGTGATTTTCTCTTGGTTGGAGAAACCGAGTTACGAAGCTGTTTGTTTACTTTTTGAGGAAGTAGAAGTTTTTATAAACATAGTTAAGTTTCTTGTTCGGTTCGAGATTTTATACGCAATGGAGTGGTTTTGTGTTTCAGATTAGTTTTGGTCTTGCGTGTTGGTTTTCGAATAAGAAAGAAAAAAATAACTATGGTTAAGCAGTAAGACCTGTCCCACTAAATGCATTTAGTGCTAAACTAAAGGACTAACCACACTTATTCAGCTCTGTTCAGCTTTTGTCCATACAAAATATTTGTTTTCTATGGACAAAAGCTGAACAGAGCTGAATATGTCTGGTTAGTCCCTTAAACACCATTGTATCTTAGTCATCTTCAAACGATTCTAAACGTATTTAGAAAATTGTGGTGCGACGGTCGTGAATATTGAGTAAATTACATATCTGCAATTACTTTTTATACTACAACTATCATTTAAACCGTTTTTGCAGAATGTACTGTTTTTTTTTTCTTCTTTCCTTTTTGTAAACAGGAGTCAAAGGTTTAAGCTGAAAACCAGCGCTTAGCAACCCACTAGGGAACCTAAGCATAATGCTGACGCTTGAACCTTTTTATCCGGTATTATAGTCTTGTGTATGTACTTATACTACTAGCTGTAATACTGGAGACAATAAACGTTATTCTATTCTATTCTATTCTTTTAGAAACTTAGAACAGCAGTGGTGACCCAGTGGCAACGGCCGCGACTTACGACGTTGTAGCCCAGACAGAAGCTTTTTTTTTTTTGTTAGTCCATAATGTCCCGCTGCTGGGCAAATGCTTTACCTTGTGTAAATTATTTTATCACCACTGCTCTCAAAACGGTGAAGGAAACATCTTGAAGAAAATGGCATGTTCTAGAACCATAATTCGAAGACATATGACACTTACCAACCCCGCGTGGTGGATGACGGCCCCCTCCTTCTCACCGAGAGGATGCCTGTGTGCCAGCAGTGGGACCATGGGCTGATTATGTAACTTAAAACAGGAAAATACACGAAATTCAACTTAATACACCAATCCATTTCCATTAGTATCAGAACAGTAAATTAAGACCGATCTCAATTAAAAATATTTGCTTCAAAGAATTTATAAGTGTCTTTAAATTAAGTCCAAACATTTAAAACATCGTCAGACTTTAGTAATAAGAATGCTTCATTTAGAGCTCCTAAATTCTAGGTCTCGGTTAAAAGAAGAATACCTGACAGTAACGACTTAGATAAACTATTCATGAGCGGCGCTAGTGAAACAGCTCTCTTTTGAATCGAGAACAATAAAACAAGACATAATCGCTCGTTAGTGGCATCAGGGAATTAGGATTCGAGACCAATTATGGGATTTAGTAAAAGGAAACTAAAAAGCTGTAAATAGGCAATTAAAGGATTTTGCTAAGGGGAAATATATGTGAGCAGTGGTGGCCTAGTGGTAATGGTCGCGACTTACGGATTGTAGGTCGTAGGTTCGAACCCAGATAGGCGCTTTACACTACTCTCAACACGGTGAAGGAAAACATCGTGAGGAAACCGGCATGTCCTAGAACCGAAATTTCGAACACATGTGACATCTATCAGTCCGCACTGGGACTACCTGGGGGATTATGGCCCACTCCCTCTCTTAGAGAGGAAGCCTGTGTCCCAGCAGTGGGAACGTTATAGGCTGATTATGCTATGATAATACAATGGGAAACTAAAGGCTTAAAACACATATATTTAAACATAAAAAATCCCTAAAGGCTCGTACATTACAGGCGGGCCGCACCGGACTGCAGCGCAACGCACTGGGGCTGCAGGCTCGACATTCATAGCGATCGCTTTACGACCGAATTTGATCGCAAAGTCCTGTCACTCCATACATTACGCCTGTCAATCCGGGACATTGCGACCGAATTCGGTCGTAAAGCGATCGCTATAAATGTCGAGACTGCAGCCCCTGGCGGATCGCTCACGCTCGTTTGCGATCGCTGTTAAGCGTTGTACTTACTGAATTCGATACAGTTCAAATTCAAATTCAAAATTTGATTTTATGAAAGAAAAAAAGAAAAAGCATTTATTTGCGGCAAACATGACGCATAAAAAAAGGACATAAACACACAAAAAATAACAAGTTGGGGGTAAACATGCGTCACATTCACGCAAAACGGCCATCGCTCAGCATAATGCTAAGACCCTATACGAGACAGAGCCCCAGCGCTGGTTTTTATCTGGAACTGATACTGCCGGCGCGCTGTGGCATGTGAGGTATGTGCGCTTAGCTTAAAGATTAATAGAGGACATTGATTGTGAATAGCGTTAGATAAAAATAAATAAAATGAAAAAGCACCGTCACTGAAACACAGGTTTTTATTAGCCTAGCTCAGGCAGGTCGCCACAAGTTATAATGTCAGTACCAACGCACCTTTCATAGGTAATTAGAAACTTATAAATTAAACTAGCTTTATATTAGTATTTAAGCCAATCTGTT
Source organism: Apamea anceps (assembly GCA_951799955.1). Lineage (NCBI taxonomy): Eukaryota > Metazoa > Arthropoda > Insecta > Lepidoptera > Noctuidae > Apamea > Apamea anceps. The sequence continues at coordinate 12,428,196 of OX637520.1, forward strand.
AAGAACTTGGTTTATATACTAATTAATTAGGTATCTATAATATTTCACTCGCCATTTACAAGAATATTGGCGGTTGATTTTATAGACACTAGTAAAATGAAACTTATTTAAAGTAAGTTACAGAACAATAACAAAATGGAACTTATTCTTCAAGCTACCTGATTTATTACTACCACTTCGAATTTCACCTCCCAAAGAACGAAAATGCAACAAACATCTATATTTCAACCATTAACGTCCACAAACACACATTCTTCGTTCAATTTCCGAAATATTCGCAATAAATTCAATTTCAGGGTGAATTTATTGGATACGGTAAACATAATTCAAGGATTCATTCGCACGAAAATACTGGCAAATATTTTAAATCGTGTTGTGGAGCAATATGGGTAACAAGTAAAAATGCGAGCCTATTAGGGGGAAGCGTAGGTATAAATCAGGGATGTTTTCCCTTTAAATCTCGGTTCACGACAGTTTTACCTTTGGCTGACGCGACTGTCGAGAAATTGCGTCATATTTAGCTCGAGGCTTAGGAGAAAGTAAATATGACAGGGTGTTTGTCATAAGGACGACTAGCAGTATTTCCTTTGTGAGGTGAACAAGTGAATGCAGGTTACAGTGAGAACTGAGAACTTTTTCTGCAAACCTTTGTTGGTAATATTTACTTTCACATATACGAGTATATTGGTGTGTGATGTGAGAGGCTAAGCTAAGCTAGACTTGTAGCTAAGTAATAACAGCCGCACGGTCGATCGATCAGGTTAAGCTACGCTTGCCGCGGTTGGTCCGTGGATGAGTGACCATCTTCACATACCAAGACCCCTCCGTGCCTCGGATAGCACGTTAAGCGGTTGGTCCCGGCTGTCATTCGTGGATCTTTGACATTCGATTTTTCGAGCGTCAGTAGCCTGAAAGTCTGAGAACCAGTCTTACCAAGGGGTATCGTATTACGCACTAACTGGGTTGTGGACGCCAGATAGGCAGTCGCTCCATGTAAAATACTGCGGGTCTACTCCGAAGTGCAAAGTGCGAATGATCGGATCGGACCGACACATGGCCGAACCGAATATTTTTGAAAAATGCGCAAAAAAGTTCAGATCGGCTCAGTTGGGTCAGGACCATAGTCAATATTCGATAGAGTATAGGAGTGTAGGATCGAGACCGACCGAACCAAATAGTAACTTCGTAGCAGGAAACGGCCGAACATTCGGCCGATATGATACATTTACCACTTTGGAGTAGACCCCCTGGTATTCAGCTCCATCCGGTTAGACTGGAAGCCGACCCTAACATAGTTGGGAAAAGGCTAGGCAGATGATGATGATATTTCTGGGTTCAAATCCCGGCAAGTACCAATGTGACTTTTCAATTCATATACAGTATGTTTACTTTGGACATCACTGACTTCGGTGAAGAAAAGCGTGAGGAAACCTGCACACTAATCGCGAAAGACACTTTCAATCAGAAGTCGAGGTTTTTGAAGAAAATTCATAATCCATTGCTTCATAGGTTTAAAAAAATCGTCTGGTCAACAACGTAAATAACGCAATGAACGTAGCTGAACTGTCAAAATAAAAGGCATTGCGATCAATTCGCATTTAATGGGCGTAACTACGCAATAACCCCGCAGGACTTGTAAGTCTGAAATCGCAAATCTATCTTGAGCAAGCGTGGTGATCAATGGTCCGAATGCCTTCGCTGAATGAGAAGTGACCTTTTTGAATTTAAGCTACAGAACGTGGGTTGATACGCTCGGGACCCACAATACAAAAGTTTTGTCATAGGCAAAAACTAATTTAATTTTGTACTGAATTTTATCCGCTGTTTGACAGTCGTTACGGGTAGTCAGAAGCCCGAAAGTCTGACAACCAGTCTTACCAAGGGGTATCGTATTACCCAATAACTGGGTTGTGGAGGTCAGATAGGTAGTCACTCCATGTAAAATACTGGTATTCAGCTGCATCCGGTTAGACTGGAAGCCGACCCCAACATAGTTGGGAAAAGGCTAGGCCGATGATGACTGAATTTTATCCGCTGGTGTGTTTTCCATTTCACGTATTTCCAAGATATACCCAAAGAAGCTACATCACTGATAATAATCTAAAATGCCTGTAAAGTACCCCATTTCTACGGAACATGTGTACGTTTCATACCCATTCACGTTATGAGTGCGCATTTTCTTGATACTCCCGATAAAATTTCCATACTGAGTTGGAACTTTTGATCAGAACATTCAAAATAAATAAGTGGATTAAAATGGAATGCTCAAATAAGACGGTAAGGCGACGGAAACAATTCTTTGGAAAAGTTATTTAGCAATTATGATGAGAATGGAATGGAAACATGTAAGTAAGTCAAGGACAAGCCATTAAACTTACAGAAAAGTTTTGACTTGGTAGCCTTGTTACATATTTTGCTGCTTATGTAGGATACAATTATGAAGAGCTTGAGAATTTCGCTTTAGACTTCGTTGAAGTTAATATTATTATGACCGATGGATCTACGAGGGCAAAAATGGACTTAGAAATTAATTATAGACCAGAAAACAATGAAGAAGATGTTTGAGACTAGGCACATGCTGTAAAGGTCAATCAAACACAAGTTTAAAATCAAAATTAAAATGGACGCATAATATTAAACACAGAATTGCGGCGAATTCAAAGCCACAAGCGACAAGCCCAAACTTGTCACGACAGGACAATAGAGCCCCGATGCTATAATTCACTATAATAATTCAATTACTGTACATCAAAGGGCAACATGGAGAAAAGGTCCCTTGGATTCCATTAGTGCTCCCCGCTGGATAATTTCTAATAGAAGATAGGGATACAAAGAGGTCTCGCGAGTTGTTCAGAGAGATATGGTGATAGTAGGTAGGAGACTGCGATCCTAGCGATCCTAAGGTCGTAGCCACAAAGATAGTAATCACCAATGAGTAGCGAGAATGTCACAGCAATAGTATTGTAATGGCGGGCCGTGGGGGATCCATGGCTAAATAATAACAGCCGCACAGGTTGATCGATCATGTTAAGCTACGCTTGCCGCGTTTGGTCTGTGGATGGGTGACCATCTTCACATACTGAGACCCCTCCGTGCCTCGGAAAGCATGTTAAGCCGTTGGTCCCGGCTGTCATTCGTAGATCTTTGACAGTCGTTAGGGGTAATAAGAAGCCTGAAACTCTGACAACCCCGTCTTACCAAGGGGTATAATATTACCCAGTAACTGGGTTGTGGCGATAGGCAGTCGCTCCATGTAAAATATTGGTATTCAGCTGTATCCGGTTAGACTGGAAACCAACCCCTACATAGTTTGGTAAAGGCTAGACAGATGATGATAGAAATGAGGGAAGAATAATGATAATACGCATATAAAATAATGAGGATCGAGAAGGTATAGTTCGGGTATTGACCATAACTGATTTCTCATTTATCAAGGGTCAGGTAATCTAATAGAAGAATAAGGAATTATTGTTCTAAGTGCTTATGTTAGTATCGAACAGATACAATAGGATCTCAGATAATTTTTGTTTTGGCTAGTTTTATAGGTATACTCATGATACAAAGAAACATATGCCATGTTATCGCTATTTTTATGGTCCTAAAAGGTGCAAAAAGTTTTTTGGGGAGGGGAGGTTACTCAACCTTACAATCCAAGACATATAAACTAAGTTCTTATCGGCTACAAAACATAAATATAAAGAGTAATTCCTGATTCTTCTATTAGATTACCTGGGGGGCAATTCTCGTAATTTTAAGAACGTTCAAAGTCAGAGGAGTAATTCTCGTAATTTAAAGAACGTTCACAGTCTGATCTCAGTCTCAATCTGTGAAAAATACTTCTAATTTCCCTACATTTTGACAAGTTTTTGACACTTGTTTGTCGCCGAGATGAGACTGCGACTAGATTTTGAACGTTTTAAATTACGAGAATTGGCCTTCAGACCGTTGTTAAATGACAAAAAAAAAATGATCAATACCTGAAACAATATATCTGCTCCAACGTCATATATCTACGTATTATCATTTTTTCTTTCCCTTTCTCACAAAGTTACTTAATTTGATGTACAGAATGGGTAGATGACGGCTTCGTTAAGGTTATTTTTAGGCCCGTTACTTACAACTAGGATAACAATTCCGTACCACAAGCATGGTGATTATATTATACTAAGTTAACAAACAGAAAACCCATATCGAACTGTGCTCTTACATTTAAGGGTTGCAAATATTGAAATGGCAGAACTTTTATCAATACATCATTTCAAATACGTTCCATGTTACGTACCTATCTACCTACTATTCGTGTGTACTTTATAGGATACTGGAGAGTTCCGTACAGTTTGTGAGAGAGGAAATATGAAACAGCAATATAATATTTCGTGGAATTGGATACACGTGTAAACTTTGAAGTTCTATATTTAATGTGACCTTTAGTGAACGCAGTGCAAATGCAGGCCTGTTTGTTATTTGTTGTATAGATACGAGTAGTTATCAGTAGTTAAAATAATAATTTGGACTATTTATGGTAGGGTAGAAATTATAGGTATCTAATATTTTAAATGCAAAAATTATGGTTGGAAATTACTGTTTAAAAGTAGGTTTTTCGGGAGGGGCCCGTGGCTAAATAATTACAGCCGCACAGGCCAATAAGATCAGGTTAAGCTACGCTTGCCGAGGTTGGTCTGTGGATGGGTGTCCATCTTTACATACCGATACCCCTCCGTGCCTCGGAAAGCACGTCAAGCCGTTGGTCTCGGCTGTCATTCGTGGATCTTTGACAGTCGTTACGGGTCGTCAGAAGCTTGAAATTCTGACAACCAGTGTTACCAAGGTAACTGGGTTGTGGAGGTCAGATAGACAGTGGCTCCATGTAAAACACTGGTGTGGAAAATGCTAGGCAGATGATGAAATAGGTATATCGGTTTTCTAAATGCCAATTTCAATCTAGACAGCTGTTAGTGTCAATATTCCACAACAATGATGATATGACAGCTCATGAATGCGGTTTAGTTGCTCTGATCGTGTTCAGCTGTTTCAATCTTGAAATCCGCGCTGAGTACTTAATTAAACTGAAATTTAGTACTTTTTAGATAGATAAACTATTAATTTGGCGCACACAAAAGTACAATCATTAGATGATAATCAATGGCACTGATTTAAAGAGGAAGTTGTAAATAGCGGTTTTGGTAAGTTAAAAATTATAAATGGCACGTTTAATAACTAGTTCAGCAGTTAAAACTAAGCAGTAAAGTAAACAAAAATGAGTAATAAAAATAATGAAATGGATCAGTGAATATATAATTGAGGAGGAAAATAATTAAATGGGCGGTAAAAATTAATGAACGAGCGGTTACGTATGGGCATAAATATTTAAAATGTTTGGTTTTGTATTCAAAAATATGTCGCGGCATCGCTCGCTTCGCTCGCTCGACTCGTGCGTTGTGTGGTCACAGTTCTAACCTAACCTAACCTAGCTGTTTCCGATAAAATAACCGACTAATTGATTTTTTATTACTGTCCATGTTTTACCGTCGCAATAATTAATCAACCGCCAATAAATTAAATAACTGCTCAATATGTTTTTTAACTGATCATAATAACATCTCGAATATCTAAATAACAGCTCAAAAAATTTGTTCCCATAATCAATTACCTACATGAATATAAAAACAAGGTGCCGACATAAATAGAAAAAGAAAAACATACATATCTCAGTAAAAGTGACACTATAGCGAATACTAAAAACCAAATTAATAACGAAAAATACAAAGTGCGGTGTGCGTCTCAAGGTTGCACCAAATGGGAGTCCAGCTCAGCATGTGTCAGGCAAATATACCTGACGCTGATATTCTGCTGGAACCCTGCACCACACGCACATTGAGCAGAAGGGATAAATTGGTGTTGTGACAATTTGCAGAGTGAAGTTATGTAAGTATACACGACTCTTTAAGAGCGCGCCTAAAGCCAGTAAAATTTTAGAATAGAAAAAAAACAAACGTAGTATGCGCCAAAACTGTTACATCATAATAAATCCAAAACTAAAAGAAATTACATAAAATGCCTAAACACAGCCTTTACTCTTGTATAAATATAATTAATTATCAAATTTTTGTCACAATAGGCATTACCATATTGAGTACAACACGGAAAAATATGAGAATTAGAGGTTACTTCGTGATTTTTTTCTATCGAGAAAATGTTTTTGATCAAAGTGAACCCTCGGAAATATCATGTAGTTATTCATACATTTTTATTTTAAGTTTTGGTCCGGAATTTTTCATGTAAAATCAAATATAAGATTGGTAATTTTGCTTTATACGCGCTCTTTATTAAGTATTCGACAGTAAAGTTTTGCTTTGGGAAATTTTCTTGTTTGTGTATTTTAGATGTCAAAAGGATTCAAAAACACTTTCAAGTGTAGGTTGCATAGGTAGCTATATCAACTAATCTTTAACATGAAAACTGAGCACTAGCCGGATGACAAACCCTCTTCGATTCACCTGTTATATTAAATGCGACCAATCTTTTAGATTTAGCGACGTAATCTCTAAGTAATTAAAGGAATTGTGGTCAGGTGTAAGCTCTATACCAACATAGACAAAGGCTTGGGTTCGCTATAGGAGCCGGAAAAGTAATTAATTAATTCTGCGTAGTAGCTATCTCAACCAATCTTTAACATGAAAACCGAACATTAGCCGGACGACAAACCCTCTCCCATTCACCTGTTATATTCCATGCGACCAAATATTTTCGATTCAGCGACGTAATCTCTAAGTAATTAAGGGGATAGTGGTCAGGTGTAAGCTCTATACATGGACAAAAGGCTTGGGATCGCTATAGGAGCCGGAAAAGTAATTAATTCTGTGAAGGTAGTTGTATGTTGTATATATACTCGTACAATGAAAGGTAATCTTGTAAATGAAGGGATATATTGATAGTAAATAGTTGGTAACTAATGGTAGGTTCGTAAATGAAAACACAAATGTGGATATACAGGGTGGCAGGAACAACTTATCCCAACTATGCTGGGGTTGGCTACCAGTCTGACCGGATGCAGCTGAATATCAGTATTTTACATGGAGCGACAGCCTATCGGACCTCGACAACCAGGTTACTGGGTAACACGATACCCCTTGGTAAGACTGGTTGTCAGACTTTCGGGCTTTAAACGACCCGTAACGACTGTCAAAGATCCACAAATGACAGCCGGGACCAACGGCTTAACGTGCTTTCCGAGGCACGGAGGGGTCTCAGTATGTAAAGGTGGTCACTCATCACGGACCGACCGTGGCAAGCGTAGCTTAACCTGATCGATCGACCTGTGCGGCTGTTATTACTTTACCACGAGCCTTTCCTGACATGCAACCTGTTACCATGGATTCAGTACGTGATTTTTGAACCCTCAGTGTTGAAGTTGTTCGTCGGTTATTTAAAAAAAAATGCTGTTCCATATTTTGACCACAAAGATATTGCATTTTAGTATGTATCAACAGATATTTTTTTATAGCTGACGGAAAATTTCTACATTAGAAAGTTGCTGAGCTCTAGAATCAGGTGCTGAATTCATGGTTTCAGTTTATCAGTCGATGTCCGTGCCTGTATGAAATAATGTGAAATATTATTGGTGTTGGGGTTTGTGACTCAGTCAACGGTTAAACGAAGTTGATTGAAAGTCTCGAAGATTGGCTAAGGTGTCTTAACACTTTCGACTCCACCCACTTTTCATAGAGCTCATGCTGGATGCCGCCATACATATTGCAAGTGGACCCTCCAGGAGGGTCACCGGCATTACGTTTGCGCTAAAGTGAACCCTCGAGGAGGGTCGACGGCATTAGGTTATAAACCGTATTATAAAACACTGTAAAACGAAGTAAAATAGTGTTTTTACAATGTCTTATTGCTATATTTAGTATCCCTGGGGGTATTTACATGTACTAGTGGGGTGGAGACGTGAAATATTGAAATATTAAAAAATTAAGAAAAAGTATGATCGCTCGCTTTGATCCCGAGACAGGGGTGTCCAACCTTTCTGAAATTTTCACGCAATGAAATAATTTTTTGTTGTATTGAATAGGAACAACAAACAATTAGGTATATTATGGAATATTAGTAGTTTTTTATGTAATCAAAACGTAATTATTTTGTAACAGCTTATTAACGTTTAGTGATCTATTACATAATTACTTGCCGCTCATGATTCACCAACAGTTAAACAAAAGCTAAGTACCTATCACATAGTCAATTTATATGTCATGGTTTCATTAATTCATTTTAATTTTTTTTTACTTATTGTGGTATAGTAATTTTATGTTTAGGTGCATCGTCTTCACATATAATTATATAATTAATGTATGCAAAATATTGTAAAACATTTTAAAAGAGTAACGGTGGAGTTTCTTGCCCATTCTTCTCCATACGAAAACTACCTTTTGGAAGGGGCGACTAGAATCAATTTAATTTTAATTTTGACGTTCAAAAGTGCCTTTTATGTGCCTATTTGAATTAAATGATTTGACTTTGACTTTGACTTTGACTTTGAAAGCAGCAATAGGTACCTAAAATAAATCGCGTGAACGAGAAACTCGAATTTCAAAATATATTTCCACTAAATTTTCATTTTTACGAATTAGGATCCTAGTCTTTTGAAATAGCCGTTTATTTAACGCAATTTTTTTTACATATATTTTTAAAGCTTTTTTATTACAATTGCATTGCATATTTCAACGGGGACATTAAATTTGAAAACAAAATATACACCAGCGTATATTAATATGGCAAAATTAAAGGTTGGCCATCACGAAAAATGCTCTGTGTAAGAAGGCGGTATGCAAAACACTGGCTCTTTCCAACACGTTTTTTTTTCTGCTGACCTTAATACAATGAGCTATTCTGCCAGAATAAATATGATGTAGGTGATTTCTGTCAGAAATCATACGGGACAAAAATTCATACCAAACGACGTGTATGTAGAGAAGTATGGGCAATTCACGTAATTTTAAGAACATTCACAGTCTGGTCTCAGTCTCAATTTGTCAAAAAATACTTCTAATTTTCCTACATTTTGACAAGTTTTTGACATATGTTTGTTGCCGATATGAGACTGCGACTAGATTTTGAACATTTTAAATTACGAGAATTTTATTGGCCTTCTGATCTTTGTCTTTCTTTCATGTTACTTCGAATACTTACTTGTTCCGTTCCGAAGATAATACAATTAATTAGAGATGAGCTGATGCTGTGTCCAAAATTGTTGAGACACTAGGTACCTACTCTCTTTTTGAAATTAAATGTAGACGCTGAGATTGGATAGAAGAAAGATATCATAACGAAAATCGAACAAAAAAACACTTATGTTACTTTTGAATTTAATCTTTTTGCGATTTTGTAAGTACCAACCTATGCATGTTAAAGATTTTTGCAGATTCAAAATAGGTAAAACTGCAAAGTAGGTAAAGGCATCGTAATATTTTTTCAATTCATTCACTTGCTATAAACATTGACAAGCATTATTTTATATTTATTCCAAATTTCAAATTGCATTAGTAGTTTCTGAAATAAGCAGCTGTTACAAAAGAACGGACAGACTGAGTAAACGAAGTCGCACCATAGGTGTTCTTTTTACCATTTTGATACGGAACCCTGAAAAGCTTCTATTTTTTAAACTCTTCCTCGTAATTTATAATCTCAAAATAAATATTTTTATTTTTAGTGAATTTGTAACCGCAAAATGGTTGACCACCCCTGAAATAGCTCCCAATTATTTTTGAAAATAAAAATGCTGGTATTTGAAAACCAACGAGTATACTGATAAATCTTGTTAAAATATAAGACCAATTTTATTTTCATAGTTTATAATGCTGTATTCGCTAAGAAAAACGTACATTTAATATGAGCCCTCCGCGAGGGCTCCCGGCATCCCATATGGGATTTGAGTGAGCCCTCCAGGAGGGCTCCCGGCACTGAACGTGTTAATTATAAACGCGAAAGTTTGTATGGATGGATGGATGTTTGTTACTCTTTCACGCCAAAACTAAACTTAGCGGATTTGGATGAAATTTGGCACACAGATAGTTTATAACCAGGAGTAACACATAGGATACTTTTTATACCAAAATTACCACGGGATCGAAACCTATGCGAGTGAAACTACGTGGCGCAGCTAGCCATCCCTAAAGCTAGCCAGCTAGCCATCCAGAGTTGTACTCTTCGAGAAACACAGAGCTAACGGCTTGACCAACAGTAGCAAATATTTTAATTAGATACATAAATAATCACGTGTTCTTCCCCCCATAGGAAGAACACGTGATTATTTATGTATCAGTAGGCAGAAACTACAGAACGCAACCTGATACGATCTTTACATAATCAACTTCTTTTGTTTCGTGTATGTTCATACATCTGGTCATACCGCACGCTCGTTGCAAGTATATGCACTGATCATTCTGAAAAACATCACCAATAAGGTCGCTATTATTTTCTTCAAGAGCATCCTCTCCCGGCGTTTCTACTCACATCTGCCTTGTAAATACCTTTTTTAGTCGGTTTTCATTCATCTTGTCAATACGACTCAACCATCTAAAACATACGTTTCTCAATTTTTATCACAAATTCTTCTTTTTTTGAGACCTTTCTTCAAATCCTCTGCCCCTATGGATTCGCAAGCAGAAAGATCGAGCGAAACTTAAAATTGATTTCTATATTTTGCGGGCTTTTTACATCATTTCATGGTTTTTGACTAGAGCGAAAAATTCTTTCCAAAAAAGATTTTCATTGGCTACCATTTTGAAAATATAGATCGTTTTTAACCGACTTCTAAAAAAGGAGGAGGTTCTCAATTCAGATGTTTGTATTTTTTTTTATGTTTGTTCGCGCATTACTCCGTCGCTTGCCAACCGATTTGAAAAATTATTTTTTTGTAGGAAAGGGTATACTTCCCAAATGGTCCCATAGAAATTTCATCAAAAACGGTTCAGTAGTTTGGTTTTTAAACCAAAATTACTGGTAAAAATTATAACTTAAAAGTGAAAAATAAAAACTTTTTTTGCAAAAAAATACAACCGACTTCCAAAAACGACACTACAAAGTGAAAAATAACTTTAATTTCGGAAGTCGGTGGCAAACAACGAAAATGCGAACCCAACGACACCAACTTCCGAAATTGAAGTTATTTTTCACTTTGTAGTGTCGTTTTTGGAAGTCGGTTGTATTTTTTTGTATATTAAGACCAGGCACTCTAAAATAATTTCCACGCAAGCTCCGCCCCATGCGCCCCGCCACTCCGCGCTTCAATTCCCGCAAGCGAGCCGAAGGTCGCCGCGTCGACGCAAAATTCTAACTTTACGTATTTTGATTTTAGAATAACGAACATAGATGGAATAGAAACACCTTTATATTATTATATATATTTTATTTTATGAAATATAATAGTTTATTTAATACTAACTACTACATTACTCAAAGCACGGTCAAATTAAATTAGCTAGAGAAACTCCGCAGTCTAAAATCGACAAATTAAAAAGATTGGAATTGATGATTGTTTGTTTTTTGGAGTCAATGACCGCTGGTGGTGTTACTTGAAGTATAAGTTGAGAAAACTGTTTTTTTTATCGTGTTTAGATATCAATATCCATCACGTCTGTTAAACAACACAAAACAAAATGTTTTTTAAACTGGTACAAAAACAACATTTCCAATAATAAAAGTAACGAGGTAAGAATAAGGCTCATATTTGATACAGAAGTATTCGTTGCCAGCTCGAGATGCTTAAAGTCAAAAACAGCTTATCGGAATAGTTCAGATATCTACTTACTTTTACATTTATGGCTGAAACTTCATTTCTTTTCAACTGGAAGACGTATTATTGATATACGATTTTTTATGATAAGTTGCAAGTGGTTGCTGATCATAAATCTCTTTTTTAACTGGGGATTAAACTCGATTCAATTGGTTTCTGAACACCAAAATTTGACTTCTTTCTCGGCTAAATTTGCAGTGCATGATGTGCAATAAGAAATTCAAAAGAGGCATCGGAACAGAACATCAATAAAGACGCTGTAGCTGGAATACAAGCAAGTGGTGGTAGTCATGCTCAGTTGAAACAATTTAGTAAAAAAGAAGTATTGATGCATTCGTCAAAAAAGTGGAAATGCTATTTTAAATTCTTAGAAAATAAAAAACTGAACAAACTAGCAAGTTATTAGTGTCATTATATCTTTTCAAAATAGTGTCCATTTACATCAATACATCGCTGCATCCGATGGAACCACTGAGAAAAGCAATTTGCCCACTCGTCCGTAGGGGTCTCTTCGACGGCATTTTGAAATGCAGCCACTGCTTCCTCGGCGTCCATAAAACATTTTCCTCGAAGTTTTTCTTTTATTTTCGGAAATAATTATGAGGTATCCACCGGACACAAAGCTTTCTGGCCGCTAAATGTTCATGGATGATGTTGTGCACTTGACTCATACCGATGCCTAAGCTTGTCCGAATCTGCTGAGAAGTCACTCTTTTGTCAGTCTCTATCATACGCCGCACAAAACTGATGTTATCTTCAGTCGTCACCGTAAAAGGCCGTCCCTCACGCAGATCATCGGTGAGATTAGTGCGACCACGTTTAAACGCATTAAACAAGTTGTAAACAATGTCGCGAGATGGCATTTCATCGTAAAAGGCCAATCGAAGTCAATCATAACTTTCTTGTCAAATCAATGACTTAAATGACATTGAAAGTCGTAAAAAATCATTGTACGAAATTTTTCTCGCGTTAAATTCATGCTGACGTGACGCAGACAATTTTCAATTTGCCGCCAAATCGTAAACAAATGACAAATGAATAAAATTCTGTCTGTAAATTGTATGTAAGTCCAATGCATCCTCTAAATATTTCTTTGTAAACAGATTTTATACATTTTTAGGTCCATTTCTATACAATAAATTAAATAGGAAAAAAAGTATTTATAAATTAAATAATTGCGACTTTAAAAAGGTTATTTTGCAATTTTTACTTAGCATATCATACAGTGAGACAGAGGATTTACTCGTTGTCTGTAAATAAAACATGTTAGTCTTTTAAGGTAATATTCATTTTTAATTAGTCTTCTCAGTTGTTATTTTTTTTTTTGCACCTTTCTAGCCTGAAACAGGTTCCACCTAGTTCAGGCAAATGAGCAACTGTGTCCTCTATATTTTTTTTAAGATAAGTTATAGTAAATCTGCAGCATGTTTATAAATAAACGTTATTATTATTATATAAAATACATACACAATAATATTGGCAGAGTTCCATTTTCAAAATTTGAACTTATTTTTTTATTATATCCTTTACAAGTGGCCGGTTCTAAAAACTTTCAGTGTCGCCCTCGTATGTTACAAAAATTACGACGTCCCATCTACAGGCATGGAAGCAACAATCATAGCAGAAGGTTTAAAAAAATCGATTGAAATGCACAACATTATTTATGGACGATTTATAGCAGATGGCGATAGCAGTACCTACACAAAAATTATTGAGTCACGGCCCTAAGCAAACATTACATTCGAAAAGATTAACTGTAGAAATCATATTTTGCGCCGATTTTGTAATAACATGCAGAAACTCATGACCGACACACGTTACCCTATAAAAGACAGAAAGCTTTTTTGTAAAATAAAAATTTATCACCTCGCAAATACATCTGTGACGCCATCAGAATTAACAAGCCAGACAAAAACTGCAACAACTTGCATCATGATTTCGCAGGAACAGAAACTAAATTATGCAACTGAGAAGGCGTCTCCAATAAGTTTCCTTGTTCCGGATGACATTCAAATTCGGGAAATTTGCCTTAATTTTTTTTTCCTAAGAGAGTATATACTTATTAGTCATTATTCGGATAAAACATCTTCAACAATTTATATATAAGCATAAACAACATAATTGTTATACTACTTATAATATTGTTATATAGGTACTTAATACAATCAAATCGCCTCCATAGCTTCCTATGTTCTCACAATCTCCAACACAACTGTAACAATCTGGCCTTGAACCCACGCGCTAGGTTGTAGTTGCATGCAATAATAATTATTAGCAGTAGTTATGATATAGGGCGGCTGCAATCAAATCGAATTTATCTGATCATCATAGAGATATCTATATTTAAATTTTATTTGTTTCAAATTGACGTTATTTCAAGTTAAAGGAATATCCACTTTATTGTAATGGTAATTAAGTTCATTTCAGAGTGACTAGCACTATTGAAAAAGTTATAAAAATGTGTGAAGTTGTAGCGTAAACTAAACTTTATTGTGTAGAAATTAAAATTATTTTTCCATAAACTCATATTTATTTACATTTTTGGCGAATTTCAGACAGCGGAAAAATCTTCGCGGAATTTACTGGCTCCATTGAAAATAGGACCGTATTACCATAGCCTAAAGTATAAAATTGTATGAATATCGATCGACTGTCATACAATTTTATACTTTAGATTAGACGTTTCGTCAAAATAATATATACGTATTTAAAAAAAAAATACTAATAAAAAAATACTGCTTTGCTTCTCATGATTCTTGCAATATTTTTTAAGCTTTCGTCTTTCTTTCTCTTCTGTTCATGACGTCTTTTATTGTGTTTGTTTCCCATTGTATAGGTAGCGTTTTAATGTGAATTTTATTAAAATAACTCCCAAGTAAAATACGTATTGAACGCGCGCGCGAGTGATACACCCTCTCACGATGGCGCACAGCGCGGCACTGACGAACCGGCTGGCCGTTAGGCGGGTTAGGCCGCTAACACATCAGTAATAAAGTTGAATACCGCATGCACTCCTTGATCGCATTGGAGCTCGAAACTAAATGTCGTAAGTCGCAATTCTTATTTCGTTTATAACTAAAGTAATAATTGATCTAGAGAAAAAATGTCTTATGGGTCGATAGTAAAGTATATTTTCTTACTGTGAACATTTATTTTAGACATAAAGGCTGAGCCATCTTGAAAAAAAATGCAATAATCCTTAAAAAACACATGATTTTCGAATAAATAATGAATCGGGCGAAAATGTTACAATTACGTTTCTGTCTTATACGTGCAAAGATAAAAGATCCATTATATTATCTAATAAAGTTCAATTTTGATTGCATGTGTGACTGTCCCAGAATGTTAGTTCAAATTTACATGAAATTTAGGGAGCCTCCTCTTAAGAATACGAAAAAAATACGATGTCCTCGCTCCATAGCGCCCTAAGGCTCTAAGCTCCAAACACTCCAACCGAACTTAAGTCTTGGATAACGTCGTGAGCTACACATATGTAATGTCTTTCTTTTTCTCACTACCTGTTTATTACGATGTTTGTGTAACTGTTTGTTTTCACGAATTAAATAAATAAACTTAGTTCCAAACTTACCCAATATTTTGTTTTGCTTCGTACAGTTTCCCCTAGCATCATTATCTTCCTCTCTATCCAGTTTCGACGTATTGTCAAATCTATTCATTTCAGTAACACACACGCGCCTTTCACATTTCTATAATCCAACATCTTTCGATAATTTGTTTTTCACTTTGAAATGTTTTAGTAACTTTATAATCATTATTGAGTTCAAGTTTGTCTCTTAAGTTTCATTATTGTAACTTATTTAAAGTAAGTTATTGCTATTAATTAACTTAACACACACTGACTACGTTATTTAAGTCACAGTATTGTTTTACGTATATTAAGTTTAACGTAACTATCCTAAAAACTTATCATGTTAAACCATCTACATATGTCATATTTAATCACTTATAACCACTAATTATTATTATTATTGCAAACTTTAATTAATCCATCAACTGCTTCTAATTCAATCCTTTAAGATCTTCACCGACTCCGAGTTTGTAATCGACAATTTTTTTATCGTAAAATTGGCGGCAAAATCTGCGAAGGACAGCGCGACCGCCCACGATGACGCGTCGGGATCTACTGAAGCAGCCACGCGAACCTGAAAGCGGGAGTCGTTCATTACAGGCTTTATGTCATCCCCAGGTTTTTTTGACGCTGGCTGAATGTTTATGCCGCCTTTGCCAAATGTTGGAAAAAATTATTTCTTATTTCGAAATGTCGTGCCCCAAATTCGGATTTTATAAAGTAGGATTATAATAATTTATGTGAGAACTTCTTAAATGTTAATGTCATGTTAATCGAAGCTTAGGTAACGTTAGCTAATGCCAATAAATGTGAAATTAATATTAACGACCTACTTACTCGTCTATTTTGCAGGATCAAAGAAACGTGTAGTGCTGCTGAATAATGTATCAATTTGTATGCATGAATTTGGTTTAACTAGGTACTCGTATGTAGCAGAAAGTTGTGTGAAATATTTCCATTTTAACATTAATAACGAAGTAACTTATGTATATTCATAGCCGTGCCAAATTACTTTGAAAAGAAAAAGGCCTGTAATTACGAAAAATATTCCTCATTCATAAAGTTATAATAAGTTACTTACGTATTATTATTAACTTCCTTAGGCCTACTTAAGCGTTCATAGGCTATCCCTAACAGCTAACTCAGTGTTGGTGTTATACACAGATATACAGACTGTGACGTCTGAGTTTGTTTCGGCCTTTCTTCTCAGACTAGTCAGATAGGAAACGCCGACCTCATCTAGTTTTAAAATATAATTGACGTGTAAAAATTTTGTACAAACCTACTTACAAAATAAAATCATTTATCATTTATTTATCATTTACCCTGTCATTAGGTTAACCGTTTTTTGACAGCTGTCTTAGAACGTACCTACGTTATAAGTTGTCGTAGTTATAAGTTTTTTATTATTTTTATATGAGTTCCTGAATAATATATTGCCTGTTGATACAGTACCGAATTTCCACTTACTATAACGTCGAACAATATAAAATACAAAATAAGTTATTAGCGGTACCTCATAACGTCAATTCATTCTGACATTACTATACCATCCATGTCCATTACGAAAACCGTTTTTTGACAGATGGAACTAGTGATTACAGCAACACACTTTACATTGATTGATACACGTGCGGTATTATAATGTCTGTAAGAAGCCATAAATAAGATAATTCAATAAGGTAAAGCAGTTTATATGTATATTTATTTTATTACGCTAACGTTACCTTTTACGTAATCTGGAATATGTACGTTCTAAGACAGCTGTCAAAAAACGGTTAACCTAATAGACAGGGTATAGCTCGATGTTACTTTTGGCGCAACGCGTAATAAGAGTTAAAATGTTAATTTTAACTTTGACTTTACAAACTCTATATTGGGCCTTACTTATTTACATCGAAATCACTATTCAAGACTCAGAACAAAAGGCCCTCTTAACAAGTCCTTATTTAAAGCAGCCATAGATTCAAAATTCAAAAGCAATTGTTCGTCTCGACGTTGTCACTTTGAGAAACATTAAACCCTTTTGATTGTATTTCCTCAAAGGCTTATTCAAAGAAGGTCTTAACACAAAACTTGATGCTTACCACAGAGCTTGAGGCTTAAAACTGCATTTCTGAGGAATGTTGTTTGAAATGTTCTCTCGTTTGGCAGAATTAACGAACTTAGGCGAAATTCCGTATGCTCGAGAGAGACAAGGAGAGTGGGCGTTTTGTTTCGGAGAATATTTCGTTGAAAATTGTGCGAATTGTATTGTCAAATGAGACGTAGAATTCTTCACAGCCAATTTACCAGTTGAGTCAAGTATGAGAATGTTTTCACAAATATAACTTCAAAGATTTTTTGCACTGTGTTGATTTTTCTTTGTGAACATGATATGATATTACGTCGACATACTCTACGATAAAATGAATTCTGGTAGAAGTGAAAACACAAAGCAAAAATACATTACTGTGACAAGATTTTCATGTGTGACAATTCCCTGAAGCATCACACAACAAGGACAAAAAATATGAACAATTTTTCGTCACCTGTCGTATATCTTGTATGTTTATACCTAGAATGTTTGAAGCCACTCCGCCAACTCAAAAGTTCATTAATAAATTACCATCGAAAATCAAACTTTATTAAATTAATTAACGTAATTCCGGGAAGTGTTAATATCAATCGACTCAATACTTCATTTTGTAAAGGCATCCATTATATAATCAGCCTATAATGTTCCCACTGCTGGGACACTGGTTTCCTCTCGGTGAGAGGGAGTGTGCCGTAATCTACCAAGCGGACCCAGTGTGGGTTGGTAACAATAAGGCATTCATTGATCGATCTTCATTAAATTACAAACTTCCATTTTCTAATTTCAAGAAGTTCGGTTCGATATCGTCAATTATTATTTTACTTATCCCCAAGATTAGATACATTTTCTCTATCGAACGCCAATTTTATCAAATAAAAGTAGGTATTTTCTTACAGGCTCGTGGCTAAGTATTAACAGCACGGGTCGATACATCAGTTTAAGCTAAGCTTGCCGCTGTGACCATCTTTACATACTAATACCTCTCCATGCCTCGAAAAGCACGTTAAACCGTTGGTCCCGGCTGTCATTCATGGGTCTTTGACAGTCCTTAAGGGTCGTACGCAGTGACAACCAGTCTTACCAAGGGGTATCGTGTTATCCAGTAACTAGGTTGTGGAGGTCAGATAAGCAGTCGTTCCATGTAAAATACTGCCAGCTGCATCCGGTTAGACTGGAAGCCGACCCCAAAATAGTTGGGAAAAGGCAAGGCAGGTTGATTTGATTTTCTTACATAACAACAAAATTATTGTTTACTAGCGGACCCGGCAGACGTCGTCCTGCTCGATTGAGTCATCATAATATACCGACAGCAGCGCCACCTACCGGGTCCAATTGTATTTTCAAACAATCCAGGAACCCGTTGAAATATACACACAAAATTTCATCCAAATTGATTTTTATATAATATATAGATTGGGCCTTCGCTTTGATAGGTACAGTCAACAGCAAAAGTAGATGATCAAAATCAGAAATTCAATACTAATGAACGGAGTTCGCGTCAGAACTGTGTGGCGTCGAAGTGATTCAAAAGTATGTAGTTGTAAATTATACCAAACATTTACTACTAGTACAGCTGCCATATAGCTGCGAACTCCGTTCATTAGTATTGAATTTCTGATTTTGATCATCTACTTTTGCTGTTGACTGTACGACAGTGCATTTTCCTCTCCTTTAAATATGCATTGTTTGGTTGGTACCATCTGTGTTTGAGCAAGGTTGAAAGAAAATAATCGAAATGTGAACAGCTGATGTTGGTTTTTGTATAAAAGTTTGTTCGGTTTTCATACATAAATTCAGGGAAATTAATTGGTAAGCAAACAGACTACGAACCTAAATTGTCCGTCTATTCAAATCACAATTGTCATTCTTTGACATTTGTATGAGGTAAATCGACGTAGGGTGTCAATTTAGTTTGGAAAAATTAATTTTCCTGTCTACACACTTGCTTTTCCTATTCACTTTTGACATTTTTTTCTTTCTTTTCTTTTTTTTTTTAAACGTTGCCCCACACTAGGAATTAGCAGAATGGTCGACATCGGTTTTGCTTACCATATGAATTTCCCATTATGAATTTTCAATTTTTGCCATGGCTTATTTTCAATGAAGTCTAAATCCAGCAGTGCTTTGCTGTACTTTGGATCAATGATGATTATTATTCTATCGTAGCATAGACGCCTAATAAGGGTCGAACAGATAGATACACATTTTATTGACAGCATAAATATTTAAACATAGACAATGTATTTTAATTACCCCATGCTTCAATATCGCTTTTGATTTCTGCGAAGTAACAACACAAATTAAGTTCTGTTTTATACATTTTAACCATCTCATTCCTTTCTTTAATCTCAGATGTTTACTACAAACAAATGTACAGTGCGTGTGCAAGTTTATTCAAGCCCATGTCATGTGAAGCGCCAGTGCACTTATATGAGACTATTTGTCAGACGGTGTTGAATTTGTAGTCAGTGCAGTGCAAAGTGGTGAATTTTAATTAGTTAAATGCTCTCTTGGGAGTGCTCATTAGGTGAATGTTGATGTCTGTCGTACGTTGGTGCTTCGTTGAAATGTTACTATTTGTGATTATATGTAGGTATTTTATAAGAGGCATCTTCGGGCTTACTCGTTCTTTCGAAGACTTCGTCCATCGGTTTCCACCGGGCGAGATCGAGGTAAAGAGCAGCCGATCTATTCTGTCAAAATCTCACGGTGGAAAATTAGGTGAAGTGAGCTGTCAATTGAGTCAATCCCTAGCATCAGATGAAATGACAGCTCACTTCACCTAAATTTCACGGTGTGATTTTTACAGAATAAACAAACTGGCCATTTTGCAATAAATAAACAAAACCACCCATTTTTATACATTTTAACCATCTCATTCCTTACTTTAATCTCAGATGTTTACTACAAACAAATGATCGGAGCTAGTGCAAGTTTATTCAAGCTTATTTCATGTGAAGCGCCAGTGCACTTGGCAGAGAGACTGTTTGCTAGACAGTGTTGAACTTGTAGTCAGTACAGTGCAAAGTGGTGAATTTCAATTAATTAAATGCTCCCTTGTGAGTGCTCATTAAGTTGTTTGTTGATGTCCGTGATATTGTGGTGCTTCTTTTAAATGTTACTGTGTGTAGTAAATTACCTACGTACTTTATCATCTCATATAAATACATACCTATTATAAATTAAAGTCACTTTTTGTGTCTGTGTCCGTGACCAGAGGGGCAATTCTCGTAATTTTAAGAACGTTCACAGTCTGATCTCAGTCTCGATCTGTCAAAAATACCTCTAATTTCCCTACATGTTTGACAAGTTTTTGTCATTGATTGTCGCTGAGATGAGATTGCGACTAGATTTTGAATGTTTTTAATTACGGGCATTGGTCTTATTGTTGTTCTTCTAAACAACGCAACGGATTTTGATGCAGTTTTGCACCATCATTCAGAGTATTTATTCCGGAAGGTTTATGAGTATATTACATTAATATTCAACTTATCTATAATAAAGAAATCTCGAAGTTTTGTCAAGACCTAAAACCTTGAAAGTTGAAAATAAAATGTTGTTTACTACCACGTTTATAAACCGCTCTCTTTTAAAGCCCTTTGTTTATTTATGGTTTATTCCATAGATTGACTCAATTTTGTTGTGAAATTAAATTCAAATTGTTTTTAGCTTTAACAAATATGTGTGGATCATGAATGCGGAATATTTACCCTTAAAGTGGAAAATCTAATGAAAACGCTAGATATTCTAATAATTACAGGAAATTTGGTAAACTTTGTGAAGTGAAAGTGGATAGCAGAATATCCGTAAATCTAACTTAGCATACAATTTCATCCAAATTGTTTGCTAAGTTACATTTAGCCCAAAATATCTCTATACAATAAACATTCCTTTTTCGGGTTCCAAAGCTAGTCACAAACTAAATAAACGCCCAAAAGTAAGGCATAAAACGGTCTGAATTGGCTTCTGACACAAATGCCTCCAGCAAAATATAAAGGTGTGTTTTGACAGATTTAATAGACATTTTTATGTCTCGCGCAGGCGGGACCCTTTAACCTAAAGTTGACCGTCCACTGCTATGTAGAATATGCACGGAGAGTCGGCCATGTTAGCTGCGCGGTTCATTTGTTTCCCAGCTAGGCATCCGTGCGTAGCGTGGCCATGGGTCGCAGTCATACACATAGAGAAAGGACCGAGCGTGAGTGACTCACAAAAGTGACCTATCTTTAGAAAGAGACAAAGCGACTGTGCGGCCAATACCTGTCCCTTTTCTGCAAGCTCAGGCGGCAAGACAACGCAGTGGATAATCTTGCCTACATCATCATCTGTTTAGCCTTTTCCCAACTATGTTGGGTCGGCTTCCAGTCTAACCGGATGCAGCTGAATGCTAGTATTTTCTCGCCTACATTTCATACAAAGTGAAGCGAAGTACACGTGCGTAGCTTAGCCGTGGGCTGCTATGGAGTGGTGACTTTAAAGTTACGAATTTACGATGTTACGGAGGAAGCTAAGAAATTTTATTATGAGGGTATCTTTCTATATTTGGAGTCCTTGCAGGTCAGGGAGTTTTATTTCCGTTTTTCTTTATTGGAATATGAAATTTTTAATAACAAAAGGGACAGGATATACGGCATTCTTTTTGTTGCAACCTGAGAGATACAGTTATCTGTACAAGGTCAAATAAATTTGACTAGCGAAACTTCACAGACGTGACAGTATTGATATCTATACCTCGACTTTTAATCGTATTCAGTTCAAAGAAAAATAATTTTACCATACTAAAACTATAGTGTTGGGGTAGTGAACGATTTTGCGTAAAGAACGAATGATAAAAATTATTTAATTTTAATAAAACTTTAAATATTCGTATGTAAGATGTGGAATATAAGAATACTTATTAATAAAAGTCGTTATTAGTTCAGTAAAGTAGTAATTTTCTTTTTTTATTTTCTTTTAATGGAAATAAAATAACATGATTTTTATTTACTTTTGTCATTTTATTACCTCTGGCAACCGTAGACGTAGACGTCATTCTTTTTATAAATTTTTAAGACATGTTATTTGTAAAATAAAAATTTTGCGTTTAAGTACATTATTTAAGTTCATTAAACGTTCATTCTTGCACCACCTCACTACCTTTTTTTGTCAAAACTCGGTAACCCTGCAAGAATACGATTAAAAGTCGAGGTATAATAACTTATTCATTCGAGTATTTTGAGCGGTAATTACTTGACGGCGCAGCAAATGGCGCTGTCACGTTTTATTACGAAGTTATTGGAGAATCACCGAAAAGGTTGGATTAGAGTGACTCTGGCTGATTACTGTCACTCTAGCAGAGTGTCTCATCGATGGTTGCGTGGCGGCTGTCTTCTGGCAACAGAGATGATGTCAGGGGAGCCGCTGTCCTACCACGTCCATGACAAACTGCTATTCCGGCTCAATCCAAAGGGGAAATTCACGTAATTTTAAAAACGTTGAACAGTCTAATCTGAGTTTCAATCTTTTAAAAATATGTTGTCGTGTAGCGACAAGGAAAGTTATGCTTTAGGGGTAAAAAATGAAAGTTATGCTTTAGGGGGAAATTAAAGAAGGAGGTAGAAAACAATTAGATGTATTTAAAGTAAAGGTGGAGATGGTCTGAAGAGTGGTGTGTAGTATGTGGAGGTGGGGTGTATGGATGACGATGCGTGATAGAGGCTGAGGAGGTAGTCGTGAGGCAGGTGCTGGCGACAGGGGCAGGTACAGCTGCAGATCCAGGAACAGGAGCAGAAACAGGAGGAGCAGGAACAGGTGAGGACAGGTGCTGGTACATAGCGACACGGAGGACACCCGTAGGAGGGCCCACGCAGCAGGCCAGGACGCAGCACAGCAGCAGGAGAGAGAGGCACGGCGGAGACACTGTCAGCCCGTCAGGTGAGGACAGGAGGGCCCACGCAACAGGCCAGGACGCAGCACGGCAGCAGGAGAGAGAGGCACGGCGGAGACGCTATCAGCCCGCCAGGTGAGGCGGCCCGCGGGTGAGGCGGCCTTCAGGTGAGGCGGCCCTCAGGTGAGGCTGCCCTCAGGTGAGGCGGCCCTCGAGTGAGGTGCGTCCTAGTAGATGAAGGAGCCCTTGACGGAGGGCGGAGGACGGAGGCGTAGGCAGGGTCCGTCAGGTACCGGAGCGGAGAGGTACGCTGGGTATTTCCGGGATAAGTGGCCCTGGAGTATCAGGCTAGGAGGCCCTGGAGTATCAGGCTCCTTGTAATGTTCGCTTCAGAGGCGAAACTCGAACTGATCCTTGCTTTGCGTGGATCTTTAAAGTAAACTCGTAGAACTGCATCATGTAGAAAATATGAATTTGAGATAAGAATTCGGCCAGTGATTTCTTTACATAGTACATACATAAGTTTGCAAATAAAAAGATACAGGCCGGTAAGAATTAGAAAGGTACGTTGCCATGGCGACGTCTTTGTCAAAGCTATCATAATAAAATATATTATTACTAAAATACAATAAAATCTATAGTTATTTTGTATTAGAAGTAGTGTTTATAGGAAAATTTATATCCATCAATGTGGGCGAAATTACTAACCCTTGGATGACACTAAATCGCCGTGGACTCATGTTAAAGTTGGAGCTGTGTCTGTGTACTGATTATGGATAAAACGTGTCGTGAGAAATAATCAGATCAGCGCCTAATGGTAACAGAATGCTTGTTCTGACCTGGAAGAATGAATGTAGATAACTGTGAGTATGTACATTATGTTACAATGTAACTCTAATTTCCCTACATTTTTGACCAGTTTTTGACATTGTTTGTCGCTGAGATGAGATGGCGACTAGATTTTGAAAGTTTTCTAATTACGTAAATTGGCCTGCAGATGATGTTCAAGCTGCTGAACCACTCAATACGATGACTTCTGTTAAAGGCTATCCTGGGCTGTTATACCAAAGAAAATCTAAAATGTGATCAGAAATAAAGATGTACCCCTTTATTAATAAACGTTGCTTGAAGTAATGTAGCGACTGTTTATTCATACATTTTACGCGATGACGTTGAAACGCCACTTAACTTTAATGATCCTTTTTAAATAAACCCCATTGTCTAATGCATAGAATTCAAATCAATGACACAAAAAACCCGTTTTTCAACATAAAAATTACTAAGAAAGACTTAGATAACCGTCCTCATAGGTAGTTGAATCCAGACCACATCGAAATCTTTACTCCTCTATTTGTGGACCCATTGTCTGAAGATAATGTTACCGAGGAAGTCTTTTGTTCCACTAAATACTGTCGCTAGTCTGTTCCTGCCTTTAAATCGTAGTCGGTCTGCTAGGCGCTTTTTTTTTTTTTGCTTGTAATCTTGTATAGTTAGAGACGTGGAATGGCCTAATCTACACAAATAATAAAGCTGAGTTTGTTTGTTTGAACCCGCTAATATCTGGAACTACCATCGGATTCAAAAAATCTCGTTTGCATTCGATAGCCCGGTTCTTGAGGAGGGTTATAAGTCTGTGTAACATCACGCTATGCCTCTTTGGAACCTATATTAATATGATTAATTATGATGTATGTAATGTATCAAACACAATAAAAATTGTTCCTAATACATAGACACCGAGCAAAAAATTCAGAGAGATCGCTAAGTAAAAACGAAGGTATAAGGCGGTGGGTCGAAATTTCACCCGGACGAAGTCGCGAGCACAAGCTAGTACTCGTATATCTAGCACTACCTTATAGTTAGGGTCAAAGTCAAAGTCAAATCATTTATTTCAAATAGGCACATAAAAGGCACTTGAACGTCAAAAATAAAATTAAAATAAAATTGATTCTAGTCGCCCCTTCCAAAAGGTAGTTTTCGTATGGAGAAGAATGGGCAAGAAACTCCACCGTTACTCTTTTAATATGTCATACAATATTTTGCATACATTAATTATATGTGAAGACGATGCACCTAAAAATAAAATCATCACAATAGGTAAAAGAATTAAAATGGATTAATGAAACCATGACATATAAATTAACTATGTGATAGATACATGGTGCTCACATATTTACAAACATTCTAAAAGTAGATGATATTCATACGGTTTGAAATGACTCGATAGTCTATCATAGATCTCTATGGGTATGTTTAGGATTCAGTTAGATAAGCATTTTTGGGTTCATTATAATTATTTCATACTTTCAATCTACAATTTACAAGATAACACTAAAATAACAAAATTATATCCTAAATTAACTAAAACTATTTACAAACTAAAATATAGCGTCGAAAAATTCATCCGCATCACTGTCGACTGGTAATGTACCTAAGACACTGTCGGTATTGCCACGTTGTATGGCAATGCTTAGCCTCTGGCCAAGGTAAAAGCCAGCCCTTGGGTCATGGGAAGTGTCAACCAGTCGTTTCGAAACTTCCTTAGGAAGACCATGCGCACTCGGACCCTACGGCCGGAGGGTTATTTCATACTCAAATTATTTATAAATTACAATTAACAGCTTCCGGCGTTGTAAACGAGAAACAATAGAAGTTTTATTACTATGACGGCTACAACCGTATAGCGCGCTTGAAGGTGTCAAACCATTTACAGGCACTTTTGAGTTGTCAGCGCTGGGGTTCTGTCTTGCATAGGATCGTAATGCTGAGCGATAGCCGTTTTGCGTGGATGTGTGTGACGCATGTTTCCCCGGAACTTTTTTTTTTGTGTTTTTTGTTATTTTTTTGCGTCATGTTTACCGCAACTAAACGTATTTTCTTTCTTGTCAAAGGAGTCGATGGTTCAAAATAATGAAGCTATAGTTCCCCATTGCAAGGCGTAGTAGGTTCCTATGGAGAAGAACGCGCAAGAAACTTTTAAAATATATTGCAAAATATTGGTACAGACGCCAGCACATCAAGCTACTACAATCTGTCTAATTTCTTTAATAGATTTTCAACTTTATCGCTAAAGCATTAAGGTTCAAGGTTGATTGGGAAAATTTGACAGTTTCGGGTAGCTTGACCTGCTGGCGTCTGTACATCATTAATTTTATGTACCTATTAGGTATCGAAAATTACGTTTAATTTTGTTCAGTTATTTATTTTCGTGCTTGTGTAGGTAACTGTAAGTAAATTGAATAAGTAAAAATCATCTTTTTCTTGCTCTGCACCCTAATTGCGTAACACACGATCAATCGGAATCGGTTTCATTTTGACAGTTCAACAATTTTCATTGCGTTATTTACGTGTTGAGCAGACAAATTTTTCGAACGTATGAAGCAATGGATTAGCAATTTGCTTCAAAATGATTCAGATTCCGATTGATCGTGTGTTACGCAATTAGGTGCTGGTCCCAATTTATTTGGGGCGTGGGTCAGAGCAAAATTCTTCTTCGCTTCGGAGTTTCAGTCTTTTTCTTATTTATTTATTTTATTTAACCATTTATGTACACATACACCGTTAAATTTTGATCGTTTTAATCCTTAAAAGGGGTCATTGTACTCATCATTATGAACAACTTTTACTGCGGGACCAACCCTGAAATCGTGACAAAAAAATCAGTTGATCCATAGATTTATGTTCGCATAACTCGACATAATGTATGGATCAACTGATTTTTTTTATCGGATTAAAGCGATCAAAATTTAACGGTGTATATAAAAAACAAGAAAAATAACAAAACAGAAAAATTGGTACAGAGGTGATGCTTATTTTATAAGAAATCTCTTCCGGCATACCTGCGATAGGACAATAGATAGAGAGATGTAGACAAAGTGTGAAAGAGACTAAAATAAATTTACAAAAATCCTATACTTTGAAACTAAACAAATATTTTGAGAATTTCTTCTTATTTTAGTAAGAACTAGCGGCTTTGCCCGGGCCCAACTAATAAATAGCATCTTGCCCATATTCTCCCGAGTAACATGTTTTAAATTAAGTAAAAAATAGGTCAACGACATCTACCTCAAAGGTTACGAAGGCACTCCCTCAAAGCATTTTCCTGATATCTAAACAAATTCCGGTAGTAGTAAGTGAGTTGGGTATCTCTGGAGGCAAAGAAATTTTTACGCAAAATATTTATCAGCAACATCCCGTTTTCCGTCATAACTTAATTTATTTCAGGATTTTATTGGAAGTTATATTGCGTTTATTTAGCACGAGTATAAGTTATGGAAATGTAATTCTGGTAAATAAAATTATGCTGGACCTATTTAAATATATTCTTATGCTTCTTTTCTCATATACTTTATTATAAATAGGGTGAGTTTATATGTTTAGATTACCCCTAATCTTCGGGACGACTGATCCGATTCCGAAAATTATTTCACTAATGGGAAGCTAGCAATTAGCTGTAGTGAGCTAGCAATTTAATAATTTTTAAACTGACTTCATAAAGAAAGTTTTCAATTCGTAATACGAGTCGGCATTAGGAGAGACCTACGTCCAGCAGTGGACTGCTGTAGGCTGATGATGACTATAATGATTTACTATGCCTGGTTAGGTCTTCCAAGTATATTTTTCATTGCCTTTTTTTTTAATAAAAACGTTGCCCCCAAGTCTCCTGTATCGTGGGTGCGTTTACAAACATTTAAACTCACATACACAAACAGCCAGACCCGGAACAACTACTTGTAGGCCATACAAATATTTGTTCCGTGCGGGAATCGAACCCGCGACACGCAGCGCAGCAGTCAATCGCTTAACCACTGCGCCAACCGTGCCGTTTATTACTCAAACTATCAAATGACGTCTTAGGGTAATTATATGCCGAAGATGCGTTATTCAGATACCTAGCGGTCGTGGTTTAGCTTGCTACATCGATGTCACCTACATGTAAAACACATGCCAGGCATTAAGGTAAACCGCAAGCAGCCCGCGATGTATCGCAGTGAGGTTTCCTTCGGCATGTGCGTGTTTATGAGCATTCATTTGTTTTACATGGAGGTAACATCGAGGTAACAAGCTAAACCGCGACCGCGAGGTATCACAGTATAGCATTTTCAAAGATAAATCTTCATAATATTCTTATCCACAGAATAGAATAGAATAGAATAGAATACTCTTTATTGTACACCATACAAATTACAGAACATAAATATAACACATTTTATAAAGGGTGACACAATGGGCGGTCTTATCGCTAAGAGCGATCTTTTAAAGACAACCTTTGGATGGATTAAAAATTAAGGAGAGACAAATATAGTAGGTAGTCTGTGGTGTACCATTTACACTATACTATTAATATAATACATAAAGTATTTATTTTTAAATTTTACTCACCTAAATAAATATATACATATAATAATAAACATGAAACAAGAGCAAGGAAAATAATAATAATATAATAATGATGATGTTTAAGGAGAGAGGAAGTGCTTTTTTATCATGATTTTGAAAGCGGACAAAGATTGAGCACGCCTTACCGACACGGGCAAGTCACAGAAGTAATCAATTCCATTGCCTCTTTGTTCTAGTGGTCGCATGCGGTACTGTTCAGTATGAGGTCCTGGGTTCGATGGTCGGGCAAAGATTTTTTTTTTTTTTTTGTAGCAGCCCGGAGCCTTGATTTCTGCCCGGTTTATGGCAATAGGCTCGCCTCCTGTTTCATGGAACTTAAACATAACTGGCAAAATGTGGGTGTACTCTAGGTAAACCTCTGCTTAACCCTGCGGAGATTACATTTATGTTATATAATTAATTAAATACTATTCAAAATTAAGTTTACAACTGCCACTAAATAAATACCAACCCTTCTCCTTAACGTCTACAGAATATCCCTTTAATAGAACTAAAATGCTCTTCCACAGGTCTCCATAATTACGTTAGTAAATGAAAATGGTCGTCCAAGACGCCTTTGTTCCTTTAATAATGAACCCGATAGGTACCTTGTGTACTTTCTGTGGAACATCTACTAATTATTCCTGTGGCCCCGGACTGTTTGTGTTCCTCACGTAATTAAGGGAGGATAGAGTATTTTATGTTTGTCTGGATATTTCGGACACCACTGAATTACGTCGAGGTAACTTTCCTTTTTTCTATAAAATATTACTACACTATGCAAGGAGGGCCATCGATGCGCAAACTGTAACCATGAATTCTGCTTTCATGAACCCCCAGAGTAGAAATTTTCACTCGGTTAGCAAAAAAAAATCTGTTTCGTAGAAAAGTGCAATACCTAACCAGTAGAGATGTAAGGAATAGCTAAGTTTTTTTTGTGTAGGTTGCGCGCCAATGTTCCTTCCACCCTGTATAAAAATATACAGACAAAAAACCTCACGAACAAACATTTGAAGTATATAATAGCAAAGGTTATCGATTTCTGCAGTACACGCGAATTACGCACACACAGAAATGCAAACGTTGCCGATTTCGACCACCAAAACTGTCACCGTGTCGTTAATAAAAATAAAAGAAATAAATAAAAAAATAATACGTAATAATTTATTTGTTCCAAAATGTACACACAATTAAATAATATAGTGATACACTATAATACACTTAAAATAAAATAATGTTCATAGTACAATGACAACAATGACAATGACAATGTTCATGTATGTAGTGTACATAGTATAATGTCCATTGTTCTGTCAAAACGTATAAAAAAGTGTCCGTGTACAAGCTTCCATTCTATAAGCCTTGGCTGGAGGCCTTAATTTATTACAGGCACGGTGAAGGAAAACATCGTGAGGAAACCGGCATGTCCTTGAACCAAAAATTCAAAACATGTGACATCTACCACCCCGCACTGGGTACGTGTGGCAGATTACAGCCCACTCCCTCTCACCGAGAGGAGGCCTGTGTCCCAGCAGTGGGAATATTATAGGCTGAATATGCAAGCTCTCAATTTATATGACTGTCATCGTATTACTTATACTGATATGAAAGAAGATTCAATAGAAGCTTTTACATTTCCCATATGTTAACAATTCAAAAAGATAAGCTCCCTAGCACTTACTTGTTTGGTCCACAAAAGTAATTGAATGCAACCAAAACAGTTCACATTCTTTACCCTTTTAACCCCATTGAAAGTCCAGCAAAAAAAATTGTCTATCAATACAAAAGGCCTACAATATTGTAATTTCCAACCACATATAGCCTTTGTTTTTCCCATACGGTAAACTGGCTGAAAAACCGCTGAAATAGCAACTGAACCAAATCAGGTCAGTGCTGTTACACTGCGAACATGATATTTTGGATCGTTGCCAAATGCCTGAATGTTTCTTTGTAAAGGGATTTTTATGTATGAACCTTATATTTGATGGTACGCCTGTAAATATGCGGTTTCATAACATAACTGCTTAGCCTTTTTCCAAATATGTTGGGGTCGGCTTCTAGTTTAACCGGAGCAGCTGAATACAAGTATTTTACATGGAGCGACTGCCTATCATCTCCACAACCTAGT
This sequence comes from Apamea anceps, assembly GCA_951799955.1. Classification (NCBI taxonomy): domain Eukaryota; kingdom Metazoa; phylum Arthropoda; class Insecta; order Lepidoptera; family Noctuidae; genus Apamea; species Apamea anceps. The sequence goes on from OX637520.1 coordinate 12,459,026, forward strand.
TACTGGATAATACGATACCCCTTGGTAAGCTTTAGTTATCAGACTTTCGGGCTTCTGACGACCTGTAACGAATGTCAAAGATCCACGAAAGACCGGCGGACTTCCAAGTCACGGAGGGGTCTTGGTATGCAAAGACTGTGCAATTTTATAACATGACGCCTGAATTTCCCGAAGGGTTAGGCAGAGTTGAATATATTATGTCCACATCTTGCCATATAATGTAGTCTCATATAACAAAGGGCGAGCTTATTTCATTCACATCAAAACTTCACTCAGTTTCTGTCGTTTTCTGGGTCATATGTAGCAGTGATAGGAATAGGTAGTGCCTATTTGCCTAAACTTCGAAGAACAGAGACAAGAAACGGAGACTTCCTTAAGACTAAATTTTTCACTCACTCACTAACACATTGTGTACGTCATATATATATACTAACACATTTTTTGATTTTGATTTTACTGTTAATTATTTAATTTAATGTAATGTTAGTATTGTTTAAATTGATATTAATTCTATTTCAGTGTCTGTGGTCTACGTACCAATAAATTTTAATATAATTTAATGTATTGTATGGATTATTATTATCTGAAATAAATGAATTATTATTATTAAAAGTGTTGTCCCGAATTTCGGGACAGAAGTCCCGGAAAAAATTTAGTCCTAAGGAAGTCTCCGTTTCTTGTCTCTGTTCTTCGAAGTTTAGGCAAATAGGCACTACCTATTCCTATCACTGCTTATTACCATTCAAATGACATGCCTCGCAATGACTGACATGCACCCACACAATTATGTTTAAGTCCCATGTCATAGGGGACAAGCCTATGCCCATCAGACTCCTGGCTGGAAATATGCCTTTCCTTGAACATGATGTAAATAATATGGTTATGTTGGAAAAACCAGATTAAAGTTGCGTTGCATTGTTGCCAACTTAACTTTTCGTTTTCCAGGAAAGCTTAACGAAGTATTTGCTTTAGTTTAAGTTGGTGGATTTTGTTATTTTGTTTGCTGGCAAGATTTTGTCAGTGTGAATTATTTTGCTCGAAGAGTTGCTTTTCAGTTTGCATAACTAATTTTGATGTTACGTTTGGAACGAAGTTCTTTAACGGAGCTTGCGGTAGGAATAAACTTTGAGAAATTGTCACGTAACGAAAAAGCGTTTTGCCCGCTCCATGCGAATTTTATTACATATAATAGAGAGAGTCAGAGAGAGAGAGAGATAGTTTTCATGGTTTTCGAGGGTGCTTAAGCCGATAGTGAGGTCAAAATGAAAATCCAAGATGGCAGCTGCGAATATTTTCCAACTTAGGTCCGACGTTTTTGTTTTTATAGGTTTTTACTTCCATATTGAATGGAGTAATACTTAATAATTGCTCAGTAAGCTGTTGTGGCTATTAATTAATTTCTAAAATTAAAACCTTAAAAACTAAGACTTAAAGACTAATTCAACAGTGGAAAAATTTGATTAATAAGGTCTCTTGCGTATTACACCGATCTATCGCTTGTCCCATTGATATATTTCAGAATTTTTGAAAAATATAATAACTTTACTACAAAATAGAAAAAGATGCAAAGTAAGACAGAGCAACGCAGCACCAAAGTGTCCTCGACATCAGAGCAAAAGCGTCGCCATTGAGAAACAAAAGAGAATAAATAAAACTCATTTTCACCGTAACTCACTGGATGAGTTCAGACAAGTCCCCAGTTAGTCTGTGTTACGCGAAAAATGGACGAGATTCAATTTGACAATGGTCTGACGTTACTACGGATTTAACAGGATATTTTTTTTTATTTTTGGTTACTCTTGGCAACCCAATCTTATGTTATTTACTAGCGATCGGCCACAATGTACTTCGCTCGGTTTTTATGACTTGACAAAATATCGGAATTTCTGTATTATATTTAAGTTTAACGTAAAACACATAATAAAACTTTCGAATTAAACTTTCTAAATGGTGGTGAAAACTGTCTCAAAATCGTTTGCGTAGTTTCGAAGAACAACACGGCCACACAGACAGACACGTAATGTAACTTTAATGTATAATACCGTCAAACGGGGTATGTCAGATTCGTCCCTATTCACCCCGTTTGTACGCATGTTGTAGGTGTATAGAAGTTCAAGAGACAACAATCAGTTTATTAGTCGTGTTGCATGTTCTAAAACGTAAATGTATAATATCCTGTATATTATACACTAGCTTCTGCCCGCGGCTTCGCCCGCGTGGATGTCGGAAATTATCCCACGGGAACGTGCCAACAGGATAAAATGTACCCATGTGCTTCCCCAGAATGCCATCCATCTCGCGGGCCCTTTGTGGCTAATTACAATAGAAAACCAATTGTGTCTCATTAGTGGTGATTAAGAGGGTACCTATATGATACCTTTACCTAAGTACCAACGTAAATAAAAAAAAAAAATCAATAACAGAAAATTAAATACCTACCTACCTAAATAAACCTATTTCTGATGATAACTAATCTAAACTCAATAAATAAGCAAAATCCCTAAAAACTAATATCTATACGAATGACTAATCCTACCTAACAATATTATAAAATATCCTACGGTCACTACGTACACTATCAAATATACTACCTATACTTTAAAATTAAAATCTATACCTACCTACGACTTATATAAAAATAAACCTAAATAACTCTAAAAACTAAAAGGAATAAAAATGAACTCCATTGCGGGTGACTTAACCTACGACAAACTTATTATTTGCGGTTGGTGCAGTAATCGAGTCTAGGGATCGAACCGCAAAATTAAGTTTGTTTTTTATTGTATATACTTTTCCGGGATAAAAAGTACCCAGTGTGGTGCCCAGGATATTAAAGAATAATTATACCAAGTTTCAACGTAATCGAACCGGTAGTTTTTGCGTGATGCCTGAACAAACAGACAGACAGACAGACAAAAATTTTTTTAATCACATTTTTGGGTTTGGTGTCGGTCTAGTAACACCCCCTGCTATTTATTTTTTTGATAGTTTCAATGTACAGAATTTTCACTTCTACAGATTTATTATAAGTATAGATTTATGATGGTTACAAAATCGCACTGCAGTAATAGGTTCGAACCCAGACAGACTCTGTGAAATTGAATTCATGAGCATCCTTTTAAGGGGTCGTTGTAATTATCATTATTATGAACAACTTTTACTATGGCACCAAACCTGAAATCGCGAAAAAAAACACAGCTGTTCCCTACATTTTGACGAGTTATGCGAACATAAATGTAGGGAACAGCTGATTTTTTTTTCGCGATTTCAGGTTTGGTCCCATAGTAAAAGTTGTTCATAATGATGAGTACAACGACCCCTTAAAAGGACGCCCATGAATTTAATTTCACCCTGTATACAACACATTACAAAACTGCATTAATATATTATTGGCATTACTAAATTATTTTGTGTAGTAATCAGAGGGGCAATTTTTATACTTTAAGGAACGTAACGTTCACAGTCTGATCGCAGTCTCAATCTGTCAAAAATACCTCATAATTCCTTACATATCTGACATTGATTGTCGTTGATCACCTCAATGCGACTACATTTGATTGCAACTACATTTGGAAAGTTTTTAATTACGGCAATTGGCCTTCTGAACATTTTGCATAAATATACTCACTTCTGATTGGTCGGGGGGATAATTCCCGTACTTTTAAGAACGTTCACTCCATCTGTCAAAAATACTTCTAATTTATATATATTTTGTCAAATCTTGACTTTGATTGTCGCTGACATGAGATTGCTCCTTGAATTTGAACGTTTTTAATCACGGAAATCGACTCCCTCTCATTCCTCTATCATCAGTAAAGGAGCCGCCGCATCAAGACGATAGAAATTTCTCATCGTATACCTAAATCCGATGATCGATGGAGTAAAGCTGTGACCGAATGGTGGCCAAAGTTAGGCAAAAGAAACCAGGGCCGTACAAAACCGCGTTGGGTTGACGATATCGTCAAAGCCACGGGAAACACCACCTTCCCGGTTCCGTGTGTCCATGAGGGACACACGGAACCGGGAAGTATGACAGAAGAAAGGGGGCCCATACCAAGCAGTGGTTAATTCCAATTTGAAATGATGATGATACCTCAATCAATGTCGATATTCCTGTAAGTTTAGAATTAATCTTCATTAAATCCTTGACCTACCAACTTTAATTACCAAGAACTACTTACTGTTCCTAACGTACTAATGGAATTTACTGTAAGGAGAGGGGAGGGCAAGATTAATGACTAGGTAGCACAAGATAATGAGCCGTGTATGATCTGTTACATGTAGAACATAATAATTGTTGTAGACAAATTGTAGGTATTAAGGCAGAACGTCAGAATTCATATATTATAACATCACCCTTGTATCACCGAAGGGGGTGTACACATAGTACACATTTCGCAAATTATGTTTATGTTCCATGCAATAGGGGGCGAGCTTCTTGCCGTCAACCGAGCACAAATCCAGAGTTCAGACGTTGCTACTGAAAAACCCAATCTTAACACTGTCCGACCTGGGAATCGAACCCTGGACCGCATGCTCAGGAATAGCGTTTGCAACTAACAGACCAATGTGGTTGTCAGAATTCGTATACTAATACGAATTTTAACGTGGTATTTTTGAATAGTCTTTAGGTCAACAAATCAGGTTACAATGCAATGCAATGCTTAGATAACTTGGCAAAGAAGTGTACATACCACCCGGTATTTAACGAGCAGCGGACTTTGTTATTGCATATTGTAGCGAAATAAAATCCAAATCTTCACTTGTACACGTTTAATTTAGTGGTATAAAAAATATTGTAAACAAAACCCTAGGTAGAACACAGCACGATTAAAAAAATTAAGTAGAACTCTGAGGCGACGTCCCTGGTGTTAGAGCCCTATAAATTCCACTATTACGCATCGGTCACGATCCGTTTGCAAACGTTCTTATAACTTCCGCAATTAAAAAAATATTTGCTAATCCTAAAATGGGTAACACGCACCAGGTCAATCTGTTATCCGGTAGCGAGACAACAATTTATAATAGAAAGTTTTAAATTAAATAAGACAACATAACGAGAAATTGAAAAAAAACTACTAAAAAAAATACGTGAATCCGGTCTTAGACTCCAGATTGGCAGTTGGAAGGCTCGCTGACTGGCTGGTACTGGAAACCACTAGCGTGGGGTTCGAATTCCAACAAATGCTTGCAGCCGTCTGGTCCCAGGCTAGCGGTGGGGGCGAATTCCTGATTCGCCTATAGTCTTCGGATAAATCTATAGAAAATAACGAAAAAATGATAATCCAAGACGCAGGCAGAATCTTTTATAACAAAAGAGATGAAGTAAAGTTAAATTACATACCAAGTCCTGAAAGATGAAACCAGACTCGCAAGTTTTAGATGCTGTAATTTTGTGCTTTCTGTACTTTGATCCAGTCGCACAACGAACGAACTCGGACGTTCAAATCTTTATATCGTGGCAAATAAATATATGGTCAAACGGAAAAAATATTAACAAGGACTTCCGTCCTGTGACCAAATCAAACTTCCAATGAAAAAAATCTCGACAAGAGAAAAGACAATGACAGCTTCTGATTCAAAATTCAAAAAAAAAACCAATATGAAGAAAAAACCTTTCTGGTTGTAAATAAGGTAGAATTTGTTATAAAAGGAGGTTGTTCGCGATAAAATTAAAATGTAGCATTTACCAATGCTGCAATATGTAATATATTACGAGACGTAAAAATAGATGCCTATAACTTAGAGACAAATCTAAAATGTACGTATCTTGTGTCTGTCATAACCAAACCTTGTGTCTACAAACCAGTGGGGTAATTACGAAACACACTATCAGAAGAAATGGGTTTCATTTTGACAGTTCAACAACATTCATTGCGTTATTTACATTGTTGAGCAGACACATTTTTTCGAATATAATATGTAGCAATGGATTAGCAATATCCTTCAAAATCATTCAGCAACCTAATTGCGTAACACACGATCAATCGGAATCTGAATCATTATGAAACAAATTGCTAAGCCATTGCTTCGTAAGTTCGAAAAATTTGTCTGCTCAACACGTAAATAACGCAATGAATGTTGTTGAACTGTCATAATGAAACCGATTCCGATTGATCGTGTGTTACACAATTAGGGTGCAGATTAAGATTGATACTCGTAGTGCGATACGCAATTAGGGTATATAACACAGAACCCAGGTTTCGGGAAAAAGTAGCTTCATCTTCAGTTTTGTTACATCAAATTAATGTCCATTTTCCTTCTCTCTATTTTGAACATCTTTTCTTGTCTGACTTCATCAGCGAGAAAATTTACTCCTTGCGCCATAAACCCCAGGACCCGAGCCAATTAACCGCTTTTGTTGCAGCTACCGGAATTCGGGGACATAAAACGTCCCAGATTTGTTACCGGCACGAATCGATGTTACCGTGAAAGGGAAACAGTTGGACATGATTGGTTCAATGATTAAGATTTTATTAGATAAGGGAGTGAAAATTCGGGGGGCATTTTTGACTTGATTTTGGATTCACCTTCTTTTTCTTTGCGTATCGATACTCGTTGTTTTTTTTTTAATCTGATATGCCCAGTAGGTGGTTACAGGTGGCGGACTAGGGGCGTCCGTCGTTCGACCAGACAGGCCCGAGTTGGCGCCGCAGTGTTCCACGTGCGCCACTTGATAGTGGGTGCGACCATTGCATGCATTGTGGGAATGGCTGCACGGGGAGGTGGGACCCGTTAAGGAACAGCGGGTCGAAGCCTGTCGGGGGAGTGGTGAATGCTTATGCGAATCCCGCACCCCCGGCCACAGGCAGAGGTGGAACACCGCGGTGGTTTTAGCCGATAATACCATACCCCTCCGTCACCCCCACGATGAAGGAAGTCCAAGACGATTACCACCGAGCAACAAAAAAAAAAGGTGGCCATGTTAATTGTGGCATCAGTGGCATTATGTAGGTCATCCAAGGTGCAGGTGAACGGGCACTAAAGACACTCCAGCAAGTGGGGCATGGTCTATGATATATATGATGCTATAATATCTTACAATATCAAATTTTGGTGAATCCAACACCAAAATTTGATATTGTAATATGTTATAGACTGTATAAAGTTGATATACACGGTGGCAGGAACATCAAGGTGCAAACCGTAACCATGAATTCAGTACATGATTCGAGACTCGATCGAAGAAATTTTTCATCGGTCATATTAAAAAGAAACAGCTGTTTTATACAAAAGTGCAATATCATACCTACGTGATCAAAATGTACGGAACAGCAATTTATGTTTTAATAACCAACCAACAATTTGTACGCAGAGGTGTTCAGAATCTTGTGCATCTATGTAAGCATTCTCTGCTAGTTCCATTACTTTCTCATCTAGCTCTCAAAGGGCGGTATTAAAAGTAGATTAGAAAACCAGCGCAGCTTCGTACACGGGTTCTTTGTACTTCGTAATAAATTGTGACTCTTAAACGGAAATTGTTTTTAGGTGAAATTGCTTGTGATGTTGAAGATGTTGAAATTTTCAAAGGACATTTATCAAGCTCTTTACAAGACTGTCTGTTGTCGTAACGTATATTATAAATTATAATAGGAAAGATTCGTAGCAAAATGTGGAAATATGACGCCTTGATTTTCAAAGGGGCTGGCAGATGTGCTGGAATTGTTGCATAGCAACTATACCTACATTTGGCTAGTTATTTTCTAAGTTCCTTAGAATATAACGATCACACATCATACAGTCACGAGCACCAATATGTCAACACTTGGCAACTTTCAATTGCGATTTTTTCACGAAATAACGAATGCATCGTTGAAATACGACACATTACATAAACCTATGGGTTCAAAAATGCTATGTTCATAACAATATAAAACATTCAAAAATAAAGGAGTAAATCGCTTTTGAATAAAGCCGAGTGTAGACACACTTTTGCTCGTGACTGTACGTAATATTAGTAAAATACATCTTCCAATATATAAATAAAAGGATAATAAACGTATTATTGAATTCCTTTGATGTTCCCATTAACGCTAAGAGGTGTATGACGAGAATCTAAAAGACACAAAACTGAACTTTAATCTCAGATGCAACTCTCCGATGCATATATTTATTTGTTTGATGTAGTTAATTTTGAGATTTTTATGCAATGTTTTCTCGTAAAGGTCTACCATCAAACAATAAACTCAAAACATATACCTACGAGTATGTACGCTTTCAATGATAAAAGAAATCTTCTGGGCCAAAATATTCGAAACACAAACAGACCGTCTTCGACTCGAAACTGAGCAACAAAGGTTTTCCTGTTCTGTATTTACATAAATTCCCAGAGCAATACGCGGAAAGCCTGCCATAGGAGGGAAAACAAATGAAAATGTGTATAGCCGTGGTGGAATTTCAACTATAAGAGTTCTTTCAGACGTACCACAATCGCAACACCTCAGCGGCAAAAATGTGGTCGACCACAGATTGTATGCAAAAGTGAAGTTCCAAGCACACGCACTACAATTTTCAGCCGTTCAACGGCTGTCGCGAACATGTGGTCAATACAGAACATAATTGCGAAAACAGATGGAACCACTGACATCACTCAGAAGAAAGCCTATACAAAAACCAAGCATAATAATACACAAACTGTGTACTTTGCCCATTCTTCTTTCACCTCTGGAAGTGACAACTAGATTCAATGCTTCCAAACAAGACTTTTACGCCGCCACAACGCGACTTCAAGCAGCTGCAGGCACCATACCCACTGCCTGGCGACATTTTTGTCGCTGTGATGTGTTTGTAGCACGTCTAAACAGACCCTTCTATGGGAGGCAAAAGAAATGAAAATGTGTGAAATTCCACTACAAGGGTATGGTCTTCCTTGTCCAATTTGACAAGCAATTCGTAGTTCCGACCCCTTCTAGTTTGGCGACGTCTGCATCATAAAGATCTTTTATTACTTATTGAGCCTCTCTTTCGTGTCCATCTTTGTTAGGAGGTACTTCAAAACATTTCCTCCTATCGCTTTTAGGAGTTCTCTTTGAGGACATTATCACAAAATCTTTGGGTTTGGTTCCTCTTTCAGATTTTATCAGTTTGTTGGCCGTTATAGGTCTGTGGGTCAAACTCAGTATAAAAACATTTGCCATTTCTAGTTAATGAGGGTGATACGCAAAATCACTGTTGTTATTATAGAATGTGATAATAATTATTTTCCATGATAAACCTCAAAACTGCGTGCTCATTAAAACCGTTTATCGGTATTTGTTATTCAAATGGCCTCATTAACGAAATCTATGTTAATTGTATGTTGCCTCGGTATGGTTGGTAAATTTTCATTGTTACTCGTATGAGAGCTGAAATTTTAACGAACTACTTATTTATTTCTGGGAAACAGGTGAACTTTTCATTACATCGCAACAATCAAATCGCAATTTGCCACTCTTGGATAAATGTACACCTTTTGTAAACGTTTTTATTAAATACAATATTACTCGTATTATTAATCAATTGTTTTAATTTTGCTAACTTATGTTCTTCTTCTTCGCCACCTACTTCTCTCTTGTGCGACAATCATCTTTTAGTTGAGACTGTTACTCATATAATTAAAATTATTATATGTGCTTTAAAGGGTCATTTTCATGGTCGATACGGCTTGCGCGCGGGGTGCGGGAGATTTCTGTAAAGCATGCTATAAAGCCCGCATGCAGGGAATCGTTTTTATTAGTCGATATTTCATCAGATCATCTCTATCAGATTTGCATTCTTCAAAGTCACTTTCGCTTTTACAACGAGTCCTGTTACCTTCCTACTTGTTCATCTGACTGTACTTTTCAATAATAAACTAATTAATTAAAAAGGCTAGCTGTTTAATTAACTGTGGAAATCGTTTTCCTTTTAGATAAAGCATTTATAAATATCGATTCAATCCGTTTCACGCAAGTAATTTTCATTTTGTCGTCATGTTTTCCACACGAGTTCTGCTGCTCCTAGTTTTAATAAGTAGCGCTTATGCTCATAAAAAGGTCAAAAGTAAGTGTTTAATGTTGTATTTACTACTATATCTTCTATAAAGTTATCCCTTGTCTCTGTATTAAATAACGCATCCGCTAAAAATCACCAGTCCCAAATAGCAAAAATGAATTCAGTAAATTAGAATATACTTAGCTTGTTTATAAAACCTATAAGTAAATATACATATAAAAGTAAATCAAGTTAGGATATAATCAATATTATATCAAAGCTTTTTATAAAGGAACTTCATAAAAATGACTGCATTTCTATCTGACTTATTCAACCACCAATTTTCACCAACTGAGCGCTATTATTAAAAGGCTAAGGTAAGGTGCTAAGGAAATTTCAGTACCTAACCTTTCCTTTATCTAGAATTCATTTTGAAGAAAGTAGGTATCTGTTTTGCAATATTGTTGCCTTTAGCTTCAAAAAGCAGATTGCCCAAGCTTGTATGTTCTACTTTGTATGAAAGTGGGTAAACTAAGATCAAGCAGGTTTTGGTCCGGTGCCAAATTTCAAAGATATTTCAAAGACTTGGATTTTCTCATTCGTTCTGCGATCGTAAGCATTCATTTTGATATTATGTAATGCAGTTCCATTTGGGGAAGTGTTATTTTCTGCTTTAGCTGTTTTCTTATGATATTTGTTAAGTCGACAGAGCATTTTTGATATTTTCTTTAAGGAATTTTCAGTTCTCCCGTTGCTTTATTTGTTGCTTTTATATCTTAAAAGCTTTTTTATTTGTTTTTCTATATGCCTCTCTGCCAGAAATATGATCATTACAAATATACATTTACGAAACATTTTTAGTTTTACTTTCGTGTGACCGCTTTGTTCTTCAAAAGTAGAAATTTTCTGCATCCAGAAAATTTCTACTTTCGGATTCAGGAGGTCTATGAAGGGCTGATTTTTCAATCATCTGGCTTTATTCGATGAATAATTTTGAAATATTGACAGTAATTTCATACAAAACTGCCAAACGTCAATTTTATTCTGCTGTATAAGTAGATAGTTTTTTTTTTACTACGAATCAGGTGGACTTAACATTACTACTACAATTATATAATACAATTCTAATTGTAATTTATATGGTGTACATAATAAAGAGTATTTCTATCTATCATTAATATACTGCACCTGTGCGGGACAATTGTTAAAAATTATGCTGCTAGTTCAATTTAGGATCCATAAAACCTTTTTACTAACTCACCTATCTTCATTTTACCAGAAGACAAGAAACAGCACGACCACAATGTTGGCATCATCGGTGGGCACAAGGTCAACATCGAACAAATACCATTCATAGTGTCAATCCGTCTCAATGGTACCTTCCACTGGTGTGGAGGATCTATCATACATGAGCGATTCATCTTAACCGCTGCTCATTGTATTGTGCCGTAAGTCTATTTGATACTTGTACTTGTACTTTTTAATTCATGATTTAGACGGGTATCACATCTCCGCCGCGAAACTATAGCAGTGAAACCGCAGTAGTTCCGCCATGACTTGTCTGTTGTACAAACGCCAGCAGGTCAAGCTACCCGAAACCGTCATATTTTCCCAATCAACCTTGAACCTTAATGTTTTAGCGATAAAGTTGAAAATCTACTAAATAAATTTGACAGATTGTAGTAGCTTGATGTGCTGGCGTCTGTATGACAAGCGAGACAGAAGCGAAACTGTCTGTCCTAACGCTTCTCTCTATCTCTTTCCCGCGTGATTTCGGCGATCTGCTGTTAATAAGCTAGATACGAGAATTCGCCTTCTAGTTGCACTCTTAGCTTACCCTGTTCGAAAAAGTTGTAGCGATGTTAAAAAAACTGATGAGTTAGACGTTAATAAACGTTTGGGTCGATAAAAGCGGATTTAGTTGAACAATTTAATTATCAACCACCTTAACTGTCGCCTCTGTGAACCTCCGATGGCGTATGAAAATAGTTATCGAACATATGGTCTGCTTACGTTCAATAAAAGGCGCACAGTTATGGATATGTGTTTGCTTTATGACATACTCAATGAACGCCTCGATTTCCCGGAGTTTGTCGCACAGGTAACTTTTAATACTCCCCTACGGCGCACTCGTCACACGACGATGCTACACGTGCTTCTCGGGTAATTACGCCAAATGTGTATTGACCTGTATTGCTCGAATTTATAACACATATTTCTCTCGAGGATAAAACTATCAAAGGATATTTCGACAGTAATAAACCTACATTCGAAAAACAAATCATAAAAGCCATAAACGAAGGCAAATTACAAATTACTAACCTCTGAATATACAAGATCTTTTCTTTGTAATAAATTACTTAAATAAAAGTAATACTCGTATGCCTAAAATGACACATTTTCAATTTAAATACTTCTTTAGTAGTCTGTTTGAATGTTTTATACTTATCCTAGTTATACAGGGAAACCTATTATTAGCCCCACAACACTGTAATACCTACATATACCTACTTTGTAACATACTATATGTATCGCTGTAGGTTGCCTAAATAAAGAAAATAAAATAAAAGAACACATAAGGAAGCGCGATCTGGAATAACAAGGCGTTTTACTACATACTGTAGATCAAAGTAAAGAAACCTCAAAGCCGAAGCTACTCTGTCAAATATTCCGGGATATTGTAAATGTTATCACAGTTTTGCACCCTGCGAAATCCTTTCGCTGTAAGCGAAACTGTAGCACTTGCTTAAAAGGTTCATAGAATTATGTAACTGCCTACTTGCGGCCCGAAAATAAAAATGTTATAACTAATAATAGCTTAGTTTTTTATTAGTTATAACATTATATTCACGTATTGTATTTCTTTGTTAGTAGGACCTACATTATTTATTTATGTATACTTTATTGTACACCACAGAAATACATAACAAAAAAAATTGACATTTACGTTGTTGTCATAAAAAAAATATAACAAACATTACTATGAAATCATGGTAGAAAATAATATCAAATATCGCAAGAATATACTCTTAATGAAGCAAGGCTCAATTTATTTTCTTTGATTTGTCAAAAGACAGAAATTTCATTTCGAAAAATAATATTGTTTTGTCCATTTTATTTTTCTTTGAGTAATCATTCCAATGTTTTCTCCTTTATTATATCAGTGTCCCGCTAAGAAATATTTTCTGCCATTTATTTTCCTCTTGTTTGTATAAAATAAAATGTATGGGTTCCCTATCCATTCGCATACAATTTTAAGACCTAATATAAATTGGCATACTTATGTTTATCCTAATTATATTTACGCATGTTGCATGTGTATATTATTTACGCATAACAGCTTACGCATATTTTTTTAAATCATTATTTCTCTAATCATAATAATGTTTAACATTCTAAAGCATAAATTTATTTACGCATAATGATATTAAAACATAATTTTTATAGGCATAACAAATACGCATCTAACACGCGTGTCTAACATTTTAGGAGTTAATTATTATGCTTATTTGTTATGCCTATAAAACTATCTTTTAATATCATTACGCGTAAATAAATTTATGCTTTAAAATATTATGCTTAATCATTATTATGATTAGAGAAATTATGCTTAAAAAATTATGCGTAAGCTGTCATGCGTAAATAATGTTATGCGAAAATATAATTAGGAGATACGAAAGTACGCCAAGTTACATAAGTCTTAAAATTTTATACATATAGATAAGGAACCAAGAAGTACTATAATCAATGATTGAAAGCTGAATAGGCCCAACTTTACGATCAATCCAGCCTGATTTACCTTTCCAACTCAAGCGTTTATCTTTGAAAGCAGCCTAAATCTTTTTCGAAGGATTATCCTAGAAAATGCCTGTCACATATCCCGAATCGTTTTCCAGTACCTACTTTTCATTTTGCAATGACACCCTTTTTTATCTATTTTTGGGTGTCAATGGCAGATTTTACAAGCGGTAAATGTTTTTATCTGAAAATAAATTACGAACAGCAAACATAAATTCATCATGATCCCCTGTGTTGGCTTTTATTTAATTCTTTTATTTCATTTAAGTACATTTTAAATTATATTTTTAAATATTAGAATATAAAAACAGTAGCCGACCGGTATCAGGAACAGGATTCAAGCTACCGCGCGGCGGTTTGGGCTCCAGAGAGAGGAACCTCCTAGCAATGCGGACCGTGTCCAGAAGTACCGCTTTCTGAATTAAGCCCTTGATCCAGCTGCCCAACGAGAGCCTCCTCAGGTGTTGGTCGATGCTCTTGGCTATTAATCCATTGACTGTTACCACTATCGGCACAATGATCGCCAAGTCCACATCCCACATGTCGACAACCTCGTAAGCCAAGTCAAGATACTTGATTTGCGTTAACTTTCTCGACTTCCACTAGGTGCTCATCATGCGGGACGGTTATGTCACCAATCAATATTTAATTAATTATTAGAAGGTAGTATTTTAATTAATAGAATGTCCTTCAAAGCTAATACTAATTTTACATAATCAGAAAAACCTTACAGCATCGTTATAAGCTTCAATTACTTATTCAGAAAAAGGTCTCTACAAACGGAATAGTCAACATCCAATATTCAATTTCTTTGCAAGGTCTTCCAATATATCATTCCCTTCTGTATTTACGATTGTATTGCGTCATCTAAAAGAAACTCCTCTGAAATGACTCCTAACTTTATTTTCAGGGACAGAGAGTTCAAAGTCCTTGTTGGTACCGATAAGGTTGACGAAGGGGGAACGCTATACGATGTTGAAAAAATTATATCTCATGAAAAGTATTCAAATATAACTAGCGACTATGATGTCTGCATCCTCAAATTGAATGAATCCTTGACTTTTGGGCCTACAGTGGCGAAAGTTCTATTGACAGGAAATATTGTAAAGTTGAAGAAAGGAACTCCGCTTAATACGACTGGATGGGGGTACATACATGTAAGTTTTTTAAACTTAACTACTATTGAGTTCATTTTATGTACAGTGTCTGGATAGGGGATTGTGTAAGAGATAAATTAAAATGAAACTAAGGAGACAAGCCACATTTCATACAAAGTTGAGCCCAAAGCCCAAAGTAAAAAATGTATTACCCTGGTCGGGGAAGTCCCCTTATAATTTTTTACTATTGCGCCAAATCTTTACGACCATTCCTTTAGCTGTTTTTTTTAAGTTGAAATATCAGGTTTTATACATTTTAACAAAATATAAAACTACCAATTGGTGAAAATAAATAAAATGTGACCTTTAGCAAGTATTACCTACCAACAAACCTCTGCGAGTGTTCGTATAACAATTTTTTGGCCTATTTAGTTCTTAAATCAGGTTTTTGAAATGTACCTATGTAACTTGATTTTTCAAATTTGAAACGAAACAGCTGAAGGAATAGTCGTAGGGGTTCGGTGCAACAGTAAGAAAATGATAAGGAGGACTTCTCCGACCAGAGTAACATTTTTTTTCGTTAGCCGGCTATTTTGGATTTTTGGCCCAATATGGCTGATCTCCTTTGTATAGAATTATTGTACAGACGCCAGCAGGTCAAGCTACCCGAAACTGTCAAATTTTCCCAATCCATCTTGAACCTTAATGCTTTACAGATAAAGTTGAAAATCTATTAAAGAAATTTGACAGATTGTAGTAGCTTGATGTGCTGGCGTCTGTACTAGGTAAGCTAATGATCATTTATTCAAAAGTCTTCGCTATTATTGCTAGTTTGTAATAATAATAAAAAGCAACTGAACTGCTTCAGTTTTCTCGTCGATAAAAAATAATTTTGCTTATCACCTCAAGATTACATCTAAGCAAGATATAAATACTATCCATGCAAAAGACTTGAATAACAAAGAAAGTAATGTAATAACTGACGATGACAAAATAGATATTGAGATAACTAATCCGAGCGAAATCATTAAAGCTTGTACTAAATCAAAATTAATGTTGACATTCGAGTCTAGACAGAAATTAATGGAAGCATTAAATGTGACACAGTCACACGATACCTTAATATTAAAATGACGACGAGCCTGGAACACGTAATAGATATAGGTACAGAAGGTTGGCTCCATATAACGAGCAAAAACAGTTTTCCTAATCAACCTTGAACCTAATGCTTTAGCGATAAAGTTGAAAATCTATTAA
Organism: Apamea anceps; assembly: GCA_951799955.1. Classification (NCBI taxonomy): domain Eukaryota; kingdom Metazoa; phylum Arthropoda; class Insecta; order Lepidoptera; family Noctuidae; genus Apamea; species Apamea anceps. Next base: position 12,475,129 of record OX637520.1, read on the forward strand.
AGAAATTTGACAGATTGTAATAGCTTGATGTGCTGGCACTTGTACCAGCGGTATTGTACTGTCTCAGAGGAGCTACACACCTGTTCGGCTCAGCATGATTCGGCACAACCAGGCTGCGAAATCAAATATATTTAAAGTTGAAATATGTTCGGGAAAAGCCGCTCGGGTGAGTTCGCGTTGTGGCGAAACGACTCGAACAAGGTTCAGCGAGGGTAGACGGCAAACAAATTCTGCAGAATGGCACGAGCCAAATGAAAGACGAAAATGTGTACCTAGTAATTGCTTCGAGTTTTGAGCACCCAGGCAAGTTTGTAGCAGCCCTTACAAGAAAGCCAGCCGCGAGAGCGCTTACACTCGCTGTGCATGGACCGTGTATGTATATGTGTGTGCGAGAGTTTTCGTTGTATGGAGCGAGACTTCTGTACCTACATATTGAGCCTGAAATATTATGAGCTGTCACACGATTTAATATCTCCAATAACGATGAATAATATAAGAGTCTTATTAGATTTGAGTGGGTGTTATAACGCTACTTGTCAGTTATTTCATTGGAAGAAAAGGGAAAGAAATATGAAGATAAGAAAAGGAGTTGAATTATTTAAAGGCTTGAAATTGAAATGGAACAGAATCTTTATGAATTTATCTGGTGAAATTTATAGTGAAATCACCCGTAAAACGATACAAAATAAAATTTTCACCATGACTTTTTGTAAAAATGTTTAACTTGTTTTTGTTTAAATGTTTGTTGTTGTTGTGTTTCTTAAAAGCTACAGTAGACTTGTAAAGCTTTAGTTTTACAGTGGTTCTATACGTACAATATGACTCTTCCCCAAGTTTCTATTAACAACTCAGTTATTCCCTTCAGCGAGAAAGTTAAAAGCTTGGGGATATTCATTGACAAGAATTTCTCTTGGACTGCCCGTCTACAGGAAGTTAGCCGCAAGCTATTTGCATCCGCTGCACCTTTGAAGAGATTACGTAATTTTCTAAAGACTGCCAAAAAGATTGCGCTTGCACATCGCTTCTCTTACCCATCCTTGATTACGCTGATACCAGCTATCTTACCCAAGACCAACTCGATAAACTTGAGCGGCTTCAATGTTTTTAAAAAAAGTTTATATTCGGTTTGCGCAAATATGACCATGTTCCTGAATTTCGCGTAAAGCTCAGGTGTTACCAATTCACCTTCGCCAGAATGCTCATATGCTTTGTATGAGAGAAAAGTGTAACTTGTACTTTTACCATTAACCTATCTAACATTTAAATGCCCCGTTGGTCTCGTGGTCGCAAGCGCGACTGCTGAGCGTGGAGTCCCGGGTTCGATTCCCGAGTCGGGCAAAGTGTTATTGAGTTTTTCCATGAGGAATTTCTTACTAACAGCCCGGAGTTTGGAAATTGGCGGTGTGACACCCCCGTGCCTCGGAAAGCACGTTAAGCCATTGGTACTGCACCTGATCTCTCTCCGGTCGTGTCGGATTGCCGTCCGCCGAGTAAAGGAAGAGGTAGTGCACCTGCGTCTGCGCACACACTTGTGCACTATAATATCTCCCGCGCCAAAGGCTAGTCTCCGTTGAAATTGAAAATCTCTCAAGATACAGGTTTGCCTAGTTTGAGAGGCAGGGTTTTTCATATTGTGTACAGACTATAGTTCATAGATTTGTATTGCATTGTGTTACTACCAAAGCTCATTTAAAACTGTCTTTATATAAAACATGTTAAATCTGTATTTTCTCTGAAATAAAGTTATTATTAGTATTATAAATTGGCCGCAGGTACCGAAATGCGGTATGGAGGAATGTATTGTTTATCTAAAATGTTTTAAATTTAAATTTTCTAGCCTAAAGGTCCCATCTCCCACCACCTTCTACAAACAACAGTGCCAGTAGTGCTTCGGCGTAATTGTCAGATGTCTTACGGTATACAGAGAGAAATCACTCGCAGAATGATGTGTGCTGGGGGACGTGAAAGGGATTCCTGTTTGGTAAGGACTGTTTTATTATCCGACTTCAAAAAAGGAGGAGGTTCTCAATTCGACGGTATGTTTTTTTTGTGTTTGTTACGCGATTACTCCGCCAATTGTAGACCGATTTTCAAAATTCTTTTTGTTCGAAAGGAGATACTTCTGAAGTGGTCCCATAGAAATGTCATTAAATACGGTTCAGTAGTTTGGTTTTCAAACAAACAACTTAAAAAAAAAACTAACTAAAACAACTTAAGTAAAAATTACAACTTAAAAGTGAAAAATAAAAACCTTTTTGAAAAAAAAAAAACAACCGACTTCCAAAAACGACACTACAAAGTGAAAAATAACTTTAATTTTGGAAGTCGGTGGCAAACAACGAAAATGCGAACCCAACGACACCGACTTCCGCCAACCCCAACATAGTTGGGAAAACGCTAGGCAGATGATGAATAATAATAAAGATGAAGAGTTTGTTTGTTTGTACACACTACTCTCTGGAACTACCAGTCAGGTTTGAAAAAATCTTTTCCATTTGATAGCTCAATTCTTGAGAAAGGTTATAAGTTATTTAACATCACGCTACAACCCTTAGAAGCCAAGCGAGGCGAGTGAAACCGCGGGGGACAGCTAGGTGCTTATAAACCTGTTTCTATAAACACGTCCTAAAAAAATTGCTATCCCTCAGCAGACCCGTGGTGTCTAGATACCTGAGGAGCAAGTCTCATATACAGTCTGATCTCAGGCTCAATCTGTCAAAAATACCTCTAATTTCCCTACATTTTTGACAAGTTTTGACATGATTTTGAACGTTTTAAATTACGAGAATTGACCTTCAGATCAAGTCTTTGGTTTTATAAAAAAAAAAAAATCTTTTTATTTTATTTTATTTGTTTATGTTGTCAAGTCGAACGTAATAAAACATCGACATCAAAACTAAGTAGCTTACAGAAACAGAGGGAAAGACTATAGAGTATTTCCTCTTGTTTGTACGTTTTATTGCTGTCACTTAGCAAACCTTTTTTCAAATATATTATGTAGTACGAGGTTGCCTACTTATGTGGGGTTGCAAGGACGACTTTTTATGGCACACTGGATTTTCTGTCTGTTTTGAACCGAGCATTGAAGACTCAAAAGAGGTAATCCCAGCGAGTCAAAACAACACACTGTTGGATTTTCAACTCTCTGCGCTGAGCAGTGAGTTGAAAATCCAGTGCAAGATGAAGCATCGCCTTGGGCACGAGGGCTTACCATATTATTGCGTGTTTTAACGTTACTTCTCAGTTACCTACCTGTCTGGGAACCTACCTACGTCCCAGGAAAGATCATAATCAGCCTCACATAGACACGGGCCTCCTCTCTTCGAGAGGGTGTGGGCTATAATCTACCACGCGGGCCCAGTGAGAGTTGGTAGATGTCACATGTCTTCGAATTTTTCGGTTCTAGGACATGCCGGTTTCCTCACAATGTTTTCCTTCACCGTTTTGAGAGCAGTGGCGATGAAATTTACACAAAGTAAAGCGCCTGTCTGGGTTCGAACCTACGACCTACAACTCGTAAGTCGCGGCCGTTATCACTGGGACACCACTGCTCCAGGAAATCTTTCCCCTCAATTAATTTTCAAAAACCAGATCATTGAAGAAGTTTTAATTACAGGGTGACAGTGGGGGTCCTTTGACTTGGAACAACGTACAAGTTGGTATAACCTCCTTCGGTGCTGGCTGTGGCGTTGTTCCTGGAGTCTACACCAGGATATCCGCTGTAAAAGAATGGATTGAAGACAACGTGAAAAATCATCACAAGGAAGAAGGAAAGAGAGAGAAGAGCCTGTTCACTAAAAAAATCTTCAAGCGAGCTCTGCAGTAAACTTTTCTAATTAATTGTATTTAAATCTATCTTGCGTCTTCAATAAAATCAATGTAAAAGAACGTTGTATTGTATTTTTATTCAGTATCACAGTTCTCGTTGGTGTAGTGGTCACAAGCACTACTGCTGGATATGAGGTCCTGGGTTCGATTCCCGGGTCGGGCAAAGTGTCATTGGGTTTTTCCGTCTGGAATGTCTCAGTAGCAGCCCGACGTCTGGATTCGAGCCCAGTTGATGGCAATAGGCTCGCCCTTATGGGACTTAAACATAACTGGCGAAATGCGAGTGTACTATAGCTCTGCCTAATCCTTTGGGGTATACAGGTGTGATGTTACCTTAGTTCTTTAAATCCTGACAGAATCCCTAGAGGTCTTGATAGACAATGTAATGTTACGTACTTAGATCACTAAGCATTTAAACCCACCCCAAAGTATTTGTTATTTTAAAGCCACTCACGAAGATTCCATAGCATAACTAAAACATGAAAGAAGACAAGATTTTATAATCTAATGCCAAATCTGTAAAGGGCTACAAGAATAGAACGCTTTTTCACTCCACTCGAGCATGCTGTCATCGACAATACCCCCTTTATGCTCATTTTTACTTCATGCACTCAAAAACGACTGAATCGTCTCATTTCTTCCATAATTCAAAACGAGCAAACGAACTCACTCAATCTCCCGGGTTCCATTGAAATATTATAACTGACCAAGATGGGCGTATAAAAATGTGACGAAAACCTCGTAATTTACAGGAAAGTACGTTATTATCTGAAAAATACTTTTTCGCCATAAATCTCTTTTTTCCGCAAATTGGCGGTTTGAAATCGACTTTAAGGTTGTGGACTGTGGGAATAGGAAAAGCGGAATGGTCATAGGCGGTGCGACAAGCGAAGTGACGCAACTTTTTTAGATCTACATGGGCAATTGGGTCAGAATCCCATCCCAGAGAAAGGAGTACTGATCTCCAGTGCCAACAGTATTCAGACAGACAGACTGAGTGGCACCATAAGGGTTCCTTTTTACCATTTTGGTACGGAACCTTAAAAAGGCCCCGTTGGCCTCGTGGTCGCAAGCGCGACTGCTGAACGTGGGTCCTGGGTTCGATTCCCAGGTTGGACATAGTGTTATTGGTCTTTTCCATTAGGAATTTATCAGTAGCTGCCCGGAGATTGGAAGGGGGTCGTGTGCCACAGAAAGCACGTAAAGCCATTGGTCCTGGTGCGCCGGTGATGGGGAGTACTTCCCAGAGGAGGGTCCGGTGACGGACAGCTGTGGCGGGTTCACGAATGAGTGCTAACGCGTGCCCGTGTTCCCGGCGAAAGCGGCAGAGGAGGACACCGTGGAGTTTTAGTGGTTAGAGTCCCACATCACTGCACTATCTCCCCGTGGTAGTGCAGAATGCATGAGCATTTCTACACGATAAAAAAAAGCCGTTGGACCTGCGCCTGATCTCTCCCCGGACGTGTCGGATTGCCATCCCATCAGACTATGAGAGTAAAGGAACAGAGCGCAACTGTGTTTGCGCACACACTTGTGCACTACGCACTATAATATCTTCTGTGTACCTGGCTAATCTCCGTGGAGATTGGCCAGCGTGACCGAAATCGGTCAAGTGAGTATTATTACGAATCGATAATGTTGTTTCAATGTGTTGCCAGCATTAGAAATTATAGTGCAATGTCTTAGTTGCTGGTATTGTAGAAAGGCAGTCTGTACTTTTATATTTGGAAACAAGCCATACACAATTTAATTTATTTTATTTTATTTATTTATTTATAGTTAATTAAAACGGTGCAATACCAATTACATTTATGAACATAGGAACCATTAATATTAAGTTGACAATTATGTTGTGCAAAATTTGATTTATAACTAACATGGAACAGTGGTTCCCTTGCATACTTTCTCTCACAGAACATCTGACATATACGCGTAATTTTACTCACTTACAAATAAGTGTTCTGACATTGAGTATGACTTCAAACATGCAAAGTAAATGTACCTAACTCATTGTCCGTTTTTGCTAGGTATAATCATCATCTGCCCAGTCTTTTCCCAACTATGTTGGGGTCGGCTTCCAGTCTAACCGGATGCAGCTAAATACCAGTATTTTACATGGAGCGACTGCCTATCTGATTTGCACAACCCCGTTACTGGATAACACGATACACTTTGGTAAGACTGGGTTTCGCTATATCCGCACCCTTATTTATATTTTTTCCACCGCTTTCAGATCCGCCGTAATTACATATTTTTGCGAATAATAACAGTGCAGTAACAGAGTTTGAGCCCCAAGATGGGCTCTTAACTAGGTTTTTTCTCCAGACTAGACTGAAAAAAGTCGAGAATTTTTTGTAAATAATTACCCAGAGACTTCAGCTTTCCTTTTGATAAATTAGCCTCGGTCTTTCGTTAAGCTTGTACCAGACACTTCACTTTTTGTTAATTTGTGTTTTTTATGGCATCTTCCACCCGAAGTGAAAAATCTGAACACAAAATGAATCAAAAGCGAAAAATTTATTCTTTAGTGAACCAATCTAACGATATTGCATTTCGGTGTTCGGCATCTTTCACTTGCGTTCCGAATGATCAACAAATGAAAGGAAATGCGCAGATGAACGTTCATTTCTATGTAGAGTCGGTGTCCCAAGATTGCCTGGAAGAAATCGCAGAAAGCGATATGGTTTTTAGTGTTTGTATGTTTTTAGTGTTAAATGTGTTTTTGTTATATATTTTCTGCTGGACAATGAAGTATATACCTAGGTACAGCGTGCCGCTTTAATGGCGACATTCTTTTAACACACGTATACGGTTTCGCGTTTTCGTTTCATGGGCATATTTTAATTTCATTAAACGTTATTATTTATTTAAAATTTTCTGAAATAGCATCTTGGGATTTTTATGCGACGAATAGAAACATAACTTAAAAGTATGACAGTAAAATTGAAATTTCATCGACAGCAATGATGCCGCGGTATCCTTAGGCATGCCGCGACGTCCTTTGGCATCATCATTGAAATTTAAATTTTATTGTCATACATTTAAGTTATATTTCTATTCGTCGCATGAAAATCCCTTGCCGTGCCGTATCAATTGCAAATTACACCTGCAATTTCCTGGTCATTTGCAATTGATACGATGTGTGGGTCACGAATCATAATCCGTGACCACATCATTGTATCAATTCAATTAAAACAAATAACGTGCAAAAAGTTAGTTAGATAAGCAGTCGCTCCATGTATAATACTGGTATTCAGCTGCACCTGGTTAGACTGGAAGCCAACTCCACTAGCCCTACCCGTGTGTTAAATTAATGCTGCCACTGTAGTGGCACGTTGAATAAATAAATTCACTAGACTGAAGCGTCTGATCTCAGCTTTACTTGAAATTGTTGTTTTGAAGAACTTCTTGTAAAGGGTTCTTCGAGTAAAGGGTTTTTTTTTTTTTGTTTATTTCATCCATTAGTAGCTATACCTAGGGCTAATTTCTCAAACCTTTTAGCGTTTCGTCTTTTTTTGTTTCACTGAGTTGTGTATTTAGGATTTTGGTTATAAATAGGACTTATTTGCATACCTTTTTAGATAAAAGAGAACAATTTAGAGATTTTCATTGCTTATTCCAGTAGGACGATTTAACAACAAACAGATTTCTTGTTAAAAAGTAATAAATGTCTGAAAAATACTTTCTTAGAATGCTTTATTTTATCACTCACTTTTCGCTAGTGGCTCCGTATAATGAAAATCCTTCCTTTGTAGTTTATTTCCAACATAAAACCCTCGTATTCTTGGGATTTCAAATTTCCAACAGCAATTCACTAGCTAGTCATTCAGTTAATTATCTTTTAATTAGCTCTTCTACATTTAATAATTTAAGAATCTCTCTAATATTCATTTAAAATTCAAGTCCAAGGCCGTTAACGAAAAGAGTAGCCAGCAGTGAGATATTTCTCTGAAAATAATTAGCATTTAATATAACTAAGGCATATTAAAAGTTGTAATAACAGCCGCATGGGTCGATCAATTAGGTTCAGCTACGCTTGTCGTACTTGGTCCGTGGATGGGTGACAATCTTTACATACCAAGACCCCTCACTGCCTCGGAAAGTACGTTAAGCCGCTGGTCCCGGCTGGTTTCCGTGGATCTTTGACAGTCGTTACGGGTAGTCATAAGCCCGAAAGACTGACAACCAGGCTTACCAAGGGGTATCATATTACCCAGTATCTGAGTTGTGGAGGTCAGATAGGCAGTCGCTCCATGTAAAATACTGGTACTCAGCTGCATCCGGATAGACTGGTAGCCGACCCCAACATTGAGAAAAGGCTGTGCAGATGATGAGGTATATTAAAAGGTTTTGGATTATTACCATCATGAAGGGGACGTAGTCTGTGTATTCTGTTTCGTGCTGTGACGTCATCATCATCATTTCAGCCAAAAGACGCCCACCGCTGGGCATAGGCCTCCCTCAAGCACCACTTCGACTGATTCTGTGCTTTGTGCATCCAGCAGATTCCTGCGACATTCACAAGATTACAGAGGTATGAGGAACAGGGTGTAAAGTTCACTCATCCACTATAGAAAAGCGAGGATCCTCCGACCAGACGGGTGTTGTGTCCCGTAGGCAACTGCCTGACTATTAATCAGGACGTTGAATATATGGTAGTTGCACAGTAAACTCTGCTTGGGCGATGCAGGATCTTGTGAGACGTCAGTCAGTGTGATGCGTAGTTTACATGTGGCGATGGAGATGCCGCCACAAGGTCATCAGTCCATCTTGTGGGAGGCCTACGTGATGGGATGCACAGCAACATGCCTTAAGTTATCATGCAAAAAGGCGTTAAAATACTTCATTCCATACTTATATTTCAACACCTTTCTTATTTTCACATTCACGTCAAAATAATCCACACATTTCTCCAATAATAAAAACGAAGAGCATAAAAAACATACTATTTTATTTCACAAAGTTCAGAAACTGCTATAAAACAAGGTTTCGGTTTCAGAACGAATATTATTTCGTATACCCTATGTAGCTTCTACGTGACTTACTCGTCACCAGCCCTTAATGTCCTTTTTACTTTAGTTTACCGCATAAACTTGAACATGTCTCGAAAGTTGAAGGCCTAATTTAGATGCTGTGGAAAGATACGGTTATCTTTTAGAAAGAATCTTTTGCTATCACGTCTTTTGCGAAGTTTCCGGGGTTGATGTTATGAGGTAATTAGAGGCTGTTAAACATGTATAATAAGAAAACAGGTACTTACAGTTAGCTCCGGTTGGAATAATGACACTAAACTAAAAGTGTTTAAAAAGCAAACGTTAATAAGTTGTTTCAATAAAAAAATATCGTCTTATCGTATTATTATCGTCTTAAAGTATTTTCTTATAGTATTAAATGGAATATATTTTGTAGCGAATCAGAGAGGCAATTCTTGTAATTTTAAGAACGTTCACAGTCTGATCTCAATCTGAATCTATCAAAAATACCTCTAATTTCCCTAAGTTTTTAACAAGTTTTTGACATTGATTGTCGCTGAGATGAGATTGCAACTAGATTTTGAATGTTTTTAATTACGAGAATTGACCTTCAGCTTTCTGCTACGACAGCGTAGCGAACGTAGCAGTCTTCGCGTGTACAGTCAGCAACAAAAGTCAATTAACACTGTTACTTTTACAAATCATCTAAATTGATACAAAATGATGCGATACATTGGTTTTCTCTATTTCATGTAATAGCAAAGAGTTAATTATTCTTAAATATTCTATTACTATATGTCTGTTAAGAATATTTTGCTCAATAATTAAGATTTAAACAACTAAAGTGTTAACCGATTTTTGTTGCTGACCGTACTACGCCGTAGAAAGTAGAGACGCCAGCACATCAAGCTACTACAATGTGTCAAATTTCTTTAATAGATTTTCAACTTTATCGCTAGAGCATTAAGGTGCAAGGATGATTGGGAAAATTTGACAGTTTCGGGTGGGTTGACCTGCTGGCGTCTGTACAAACTTTCAGCTAGTTTTAGAAATGTTTTTCTATAATCTATTCTTAAGGCCACTCCTGAGAACCATCCATATTCTTCATGAATACAATATTATTGTAAATACCTACATTCTGAGCAAATAAATGAATATTCTATTCTATTCTTTTCTTGCGTGTCGATAACAAAAATAACACGAAAAAATATATCACCCCTATTATATTGAATGAAAGAATGAAAATATCATTCATACATTCTAATGAATGATATTTTCATTTTTTCATTACATTAATTCATCTTAAGCCTCCATCACAAGAACATTTCGAACGATTCATAGGAACGTAAGCATACCTTTTAAAATACTCATAAAAAGAAAGTTTCGTTTCTTGAACAATAATTCTCAATCGTCATCCTACAGTACGTGCGCTGTGTTAAAAATATTTACGCCAAAAACTTGGCAATACAACCACGTAATTTTTCATTTTTACGGTCCACCCTTGTAGTATTCGAGCAATTCGAGGCTTCATATTTTAGTATCGTTAGGAGTTTTTATGCCAGTACTTATTTTTAAAAATAGGTCGTTTATTCGAGTTATTCAATTACACTGAAGTTTCGAGTGAATAATGTGTTTTTGACTACAGTTGAAGTTTGTAACTTGGACAATGGAAGCAACTTTGTGTGAATGAAAGCAACTTTCTTGCTAACTTTAAATCTTCTTATCCTAACACTATTCTGTTACTTATACTAGAAATAAATTGAAATGGGAATAGATCTACGGGTGCATTCATGAAAGTGAAATAAATAAAACTATTAACCTTTTAAATCTATACTAATAATAGATCTGGGGGGTAATTCTTGTAATTTTAAGAACGTTCACAGTTTCCACCCTAATTGCGTAATACACAATCAATCGGAATCGGTTTCATTTTGACAGTTCAACAACATTCATTGCGTTATTTACGTGTTGATCAGACAAATTTTTCGACCTTATGAAGCAATAGATTTTTTTCAAAATGATTTTGCTTCAAAATGATTCGGATTACGATTGATCGTGTGTTACGCAATTAGGGTGCAGATCTCAGTCTCAATCTGCCAAAAATACCTGTAATTTCCCTACATTTTGACAAGTTTTTGACATTCGTTTGTCGCCGAGATGAGACTGCGACTAGATTTTGAACGTTTTAAATTACGAGAATTGGCCTTCTGAAGAGTTTGTTTGAATGCGCTAATCTCTGAAACTACCATAATTTTTAAGGAAGGTTATAGGCTATTTATCAACGCCGCAAAGGCCGCGAAAATGAAGTAATAGCGCGGTCAGGCGATGCGATGCGACGGGTCGGTCGGGGAATAAGAAATTTCATGCGGGCGAATTCGAGGGCAGAAGCTAGTGTATCATAATTTATCAGTGCTCAAAACCTCATAAATCCCATCAATAATGCCATAACCATAACCTCTTATACTCTATGTTTACAACGTTCACAACATCCATCTATGCAAAATACCCTAAACAAATACAGTACCTATAAACAAACAAATCGAAACAGAAACCTTTCAACAGTCATAGACAAAGCCCTCATATTTTCCCAAAATCAGACGGTGACGACTTGAGCACGACCAATGACCATGCTTATCAAACACGACGGTCACGTACGAACAGCTCACTTGCAGCCTTAATTAACGAGACAATCACGTGACAGAGTCGCTGGCAACTCGGCCGGTCTCGGCAGAGATCGGCAAAGTTCGGCAAATTTCGGTACATCTCGCATTTCGGCGAGATTTTGTTTATTGTTGTGATTAGTTCTTGTTAGCGCAAGTGTGGGCGGAATATTGTTGAACAAGCGAGCCTCGTTGGAACAAATATTAATTATAGTGAGTCTTCTGATTGAAAACTAGGCGATTCTAAACTAGGCGAGTTATTATAAGTGATATTGAGTACATTAATGAAAACTACTCTATCCGAGTAAGCCACTTTCAATAATAAAACACCGAACTTTTTCACTTAAAACGGCGTCAGTTACATAACTTCATGCAAGCAAACATTAAAATAACATTACGACATGCTTCCGTAGCTACAAAAAATAAAATATAAGCTCCCTAAAAATATGTTGAAACATACACGAAAACCGGAAACACAGGGAAACTAACGAATATTAAATACAGAAACTGCCGCGAAAACCGTAATAAAATGAAGCTCGTGTGGGGCTAGACCACATTTTAAAAACGTAATTACCAACAGTTTTGCAAAGTGAAGCATAGAGAAATAGAATAAAAATGGCGTATAATTACGGTGCACAGACAATTAAGTATTCATCCTACAGCGGCGCTAGTGAGCAAGAGCACAGATATAAAAGAATCGGTCGTTGCGAAGTTTGCTGTGTAAAAAGTTACTAGTGAAAGCAGTTTTTATGAAACGTATTTTTTATGAATAAGAGCGTGGACGTGATATTCTTTTAGAGGATTTTCGCGGATGTTTTGTATGAAAATATAAGGTGTTTTGTATTAGGGTTTTGACCTCTATAAGTCGTTGGAACCGAGGTTTTATTAACACTGCAGTGATCTCCAACAGACTTGTAGAAATACATCTTAAGTCTCATAACAGGGTGAATTGTAATTCGACGGATTCCTTCCAGGGCGTGATAGTGGAAGCCCTTTGCAACATTTAAGCACCCATAAAGCGTTGGCAAAAATTAGTAGTATGTACTTATTTTAGTTTCTTTTTGTCGAAAGTTCGAAAATAATGAAGTTGAAGAATACATTTTATATGACGATATAAGTCATATTCATAGATTCCTTGAAACTCGGTTATATCTAAAAGGAAAATATGGAAATCATATTATTATGGAGACATTTTCCTCTCAAAAAAATACATTTTAGGAACCGCAGCTCATAAAACTGTCTTCACCATCTAATACATTTCCCATAACATACTCAATTTTCCTGTTTTTCCTCTTACTAAGCTATATTCCATGTTTATTCGAAAATGTAGTCGTATTTTATTTATTATTATTCGTTACGTATCGTATAAATAATGTGTGGGTTTTATCCGCTATATTATTATTTATGATGCATGCAACTGAAAGGTGTTTTATGATCAAACTAGCTGCAGAATAGATCCGATGTTTTATAGACTGGGATCGTAAATGTCCACTGTTTATTAGCTTTCGTAATGGAGATTTATGTGAATCAGCTCGTCCGGGGAAGTACTATTACTATAATTATCAAAGCTGTTACGATAAACTCAAATTCAATCTAATCTATATAACAGTAATCTAATCAAATAAAATAATCTAATCTAATCAAATCTATAAAACCAAATTTGGACAAATTCTTCTTTTTTAAGTAGTATTAGTTACGATAAAAAAAAATTGTTTTGTTGTTTAGACTCAAATCTTTTGTGGTTATTTTAAACCAAATATGTTGTTTTTGTACGCCATAAATGGCAAAACATGCAGATCTAAGAACCATTATTATAAGACCTTGCACATGTTATGATGTATACTCATGTTTTACAATAAAAATATATTCTATTCTATTCTATTCAAACTCAAAGTATTTATTTAAAATAAACAAATTACAGACTACCTACAATACTCGTCTCTCCTTAATTTTAATCTATCCAAAGGTTGTCTTTAAAAGATCGCTCTTAACGATAAGAGCGCCCGTTGTGTTACCCTTTGTAAAATGTATATACTTATGTTCTGTAATTTATATAATATGTAGTGTACATAATAAAGAGTATTCTATTCTACAGGCACTTTTGAATTGTCAAGGGGTCAGTCAGTGGGTAGCGGGATTGTCCGAAAGGGTTACCGCTGCCCTGGAACATAAAGGGCTAAGGAAGGAACACGGGTGGGTTTTAGTCAGTAAGAGTCTGACACTCCCTCCTGCTCCACCCAGAGCGGGAGGAGTCATTTGATGATTTCCCATCCTCAAAAAAAAAAAAAAAAAAAAAAAAAAAAAAAAAAAGGGGTCAGTCAGTCAGAAAGATGAATGGAATGATGATGGCTAGTTGCCCATTCCAAAGCGTAGTAGGTACACACGGCTACACGTCAAGCTATGCAAAACTACGTAAAGATTTTTTAAAGTATCACTTATCCAATGGAATAGCAATGAAGGCCGTTTAATTTGAGAGTTAAGGAAAAGTGAAAATATCACTTTTCCTTAACTCTCAAATGACGAATTCTGGGAAATTGACAAAAATATATTTAAAAAAAACTTGAGAGGTGTCAAGGGACACCCGGATGGAACGAAGTTCCTTTCGATTAATTAGTGAAGGAATTGTAATAAAATTTTATTAAAAAAAAAAGTCTTAATTTTTTCCGTCTAGCCCCCTTTCGCAACGCGAATAAGGAACTTCGTTCCAAAATTGAGTTTTCTTGAATCCCATAAATTTCGCCTATAGGCTATAAGGGGTGCTTAATTGTTGCAAATAGGTCACACTATCACGTCCAGGATGGAATACGTCAAATTACAACTCACCGTGTATATATGAAACATTTTCAACAATTTGGAATCCCGCACTAAGGACATTCTAATGAGCTCTATTTTCAGCAAGAACCAAAATTCAGAGTTTAAATTCACAGAGAAATGTGTTACATATTTCAATTTGTATGAAACCGCTGCTGAAATCTGCAATTTGCAGTGTAGAAACTCGTGAATTTCAGTTAAAATATTTTGCTTTTCAGCCATACATGTTGTGTGTGTCATTCATAGAAACAGAAAATCAACAACAGTTGTATAATATGCAGGTACACACGGCTACACATCAAGCTATGCAAAACCAGTATTGGCTGACCGTTCATTGTGAGAAAATATCATACAAAGTGAGGCCAAGACAAACTGGTTTTGTATAGCTTGACGTGTAGCCGTGTGTACAATGACTTTCCTATAAGGTATGTTATGTTGTTGTTACCGCTGCCCTGGAACATAAAAGGCTAAGGAAGGAACACGGGTGGGTTTTAGTCAGTAAGAGTCTGACACTCCCTTCTACTCCACCCAGAGCGGGAGGAGTCATTTGATGATTTCCCATCCTGAAAAAAATAAAAAATAAAGGTATGTTATGTTTTATATAAGCGTCATCATCCCTCTCCTGCCCTCATTCCAATCTATTTGGGATCGGCGCGACATGTGTTTTTCTTCCATACTTCTCTATTAGTCGTCATCACCGAGTCATCGTCGTCATGACGAATATGTCAGCCCCTTCCTAACCATATCATCATCCATACATTTCATCCATCATTTCTTTGGTCTTTCCCTACTCTCATAGCCATCGACATTCATACTCAAAACTTTACTCAAGTTATTTCCTGATGTTTTATACAAGATTCTGATACAATATTTCGTCTGATAATTTTCACTTGAATCTAAATATTTAAAGAGCAATTTTCTCTCTCCAGCATTTTCCAGACAGCAACCTGGCAGCTGTTCTAATATTAGGATATCGGTATTGCTCAACAATTTGGTCTGGAAGTCAGATGCCACTCGATCTAATATAAAATATTGATATTCAGTCACATCTGGTTACTCTGAGAACCGACCTCAACAAAATTTTGAAAACGCAAGGCGAACTAAAATTGCCAATGTACCCAAATCAATCAGTAGCCTTACCTTACCTTACCTTGAGGTAACTTACCCTACATATACAAAAAGGGTACCCACAAAATATTCCATTCCTCTCGGCACCAGGTGCCATAAGGCAATCTAGCCTCCACTAACTTATGTCTGTCGCCCGGGTCCATTTGCCTTGCCTTTTGAAGTTTTATTAAAAAGTTAGCCGTTCTGAAGAGAATTGATGGAAGTTTTAATTAAGTTTTGATAGTAATGGACGATATTTCATTCGATTAGACTGTTACGAACTTTGTTTTTTGATACAAGAGGTGAATTTCAGTTTATTTCAAATCAGTTTAGTTACCACAGTCGATCGCATAATGGTATTCATCCTTTGACCTTGAGCTGGTCTGTCGAGTAAGGAGTTTCAATAGAATAAGGGGCCAGCTTATACTGGTTATGTTATCTTTGATAACTCCTACAAGAATGCCGAGTTTTTTTTAAGGAAAACAAAAAGCTACTGAAAACAACGTTATTTTAACAAAATTAACAATTAATATCACTGCCATTCGGCTATTCAATACCAGCGACTATAGCAAAACAATTTAGTCAACAGGCGAGCACTGTAACAAACGCTTTGAAAAATCAAAATAACATACACACATAATCAGCCTATAATGTTCCCACTGCTGGGACACAGGCCTCCTCTCGCTGAGAGGGAGCGGGCCGTAATCCACCACAATAAAAAAAACAACTTTTCAAAAAATAAAATATACACTAACTGAAACAGATGTGCGATCGAAACAAAATGGCTGCCAAGTGCGACAAATTGGAGGGAAGCGGAACGCTCAATCAATGACTAAAAATATTAATGATTTTGCGGACGAGCGCAAAGTAAACGCCACTACCATTTTTCAATTGAACGCAGGCGAGAGCAAACTTTGTTTTTTATAGGAAAATCGATTGAAAATTCATAGTTGGCTTAACATTTCAGTTTTCTAGAATCGTGTTCTTTTTGTACAGAAACCTGAAGATGATTAGTTCGTTTAAAAGTGCTCCCACACAGCAGTTATATAACTTTAGAGAATGTTGCATAACATTTGTTGTCTAACTTTTTTTAACAAATTGTAACAAAAATTATAAATTATTTGTGATGTTATACAACTTCATGTACACAACATTCTTACAACAACATAACATTCTAAACATGTTCTAGAAAAATGTTACACGCTGTTATAGAATGTTATCGTGCTACACAATGTTTTATAACGTTATACCACTGATGTGTGGCACTGGTGTGTGGCGGCTGTGTGTGTGTGTGTGTGACCTTTACATTTCTGTCTCATAATTCAAATCTTGTAGCTCTCAAGATATATCATCGTTAAATTGTTTGTCAAACGAAGTGATTATGTCACTGCTTGACACCACATTATCAATGTTTTGCAGCAGTCTGTTGGAAGCATATTGAATGTAAAATATTTAGCAAACATTACTATTATGGTAGCAGAAGCCATAGTAGGTACGGAAGCAATAACTAATGATGAATGTGATCAGCCAGTCAGCACAGTTGGTACCTAGCTGATTGATGGCTCAGGGTGCGAGCGGAGAGTAATGGGTAGCTCACCGTCCGATCAGGACCAGGCCCGTGCCGGACGGCGCGTATGTGTTCCACGCGCGCCTCAAAGAGATGTCAGCAGGAATGACAGGGCCCGATAGGGCCGAAGCCTACCAGGGTAGCGGGATCGTCTGAAAGGGTTACCGCTGCCCTGGAACATAAAGGGCTAAGGAAGGAACACGAGTGGGTTTTAGTCAGTAAGAGTCTAACACTCCCTTTCGCTCCACCCAGAGCGGGAGGGGTCATTTGATGATTTCACATCCTCAAAAAAAAAAAAAAAATGAGGGTGCGACGTAAATGAGGCACCGATGTACTGATATCGTACTCGATATTATTTCAATTCACTCGAAGCTGGTAGCTGAAGATTCTGGTAGCTGCCACAACAACATGCAAATGTACTTAGAACCGATGAGCGTTTGCGACTAAAATAGCGATCGAGAAACTGCAAACACATTCACATTTTTCCAACGGTGAACACAAAGAAAATAAACCAGCATTTTCAATTTCCCATAGGCGATAGCAGACCTGTTTTCAGAAAACCCAATAAAAAAATTTGCCGGTCGAGAAATAGTTTATATAGTAAACAAAACATATGAAATGTTAAATGAAATGAAGCAGTTTTTGCTGGGATGTTTTTCTGATCGGAATAAAATAAGAATAAAAAAGCATAATAGTAGGGGAAGACCATAGAAACGATGAATGGACTGTGTGTGAAAGATGACATGGCTAGAGAGGGGGTGACTACCGAGATGACGACGAATAGAGAAGTATGGAAGAAAAAGACATGTTGCGCCGACCACAAATAAATTGGGATAGGGGCAGGATAATGGTGATGATGATAAACATATTGAAAGTACGTCTTAGATAACAATTATGTTCTTTAAACCTTCTCTTGTAAGAATCAAGAGAAAATTGCAGGAGCCTATATGAGTACAAAGCCTGAGAACCTCCGCACAGCGGTTTGTTTACGGCACAGCGCTTTCAGCGTGTTTTACGTTTTGTTGCTTTAACTGCGTTTCATATAAATTGAAACGATAATTCGAGGTGCAATTGCCGCACTGCGTCCAAAACCAAAACAAAAGCACATCGGTGAAACCGCGCTGAACCACGCCGCACTTGGTGTGAAGAGTTCTACAGACCACATCATAGTTACTGTGTACAACTTTCGGCACAAATTGTGAGGACACAAACGAATTTCGTAGTAGTAAACCCTTATTTAGTTCATGATGCAGTGCTTGCTTACTGCCTGGTAAGCAATTCGCATGGCCGTGTGCAAGTTATTAACCCACTTCAAAAAAAAAGGAGGTTCTCAATTCGGTTGTTTTTTTTATGTTTGTTACCTTAGAACTCCATTATTTATAAGCCGATATACACTTTTTTTTTTTTTTGAAAGGATGCACATAATTTCAGATTGGTCTCATAGAAATTTTATCGAAATCTGTTCAGTCGATTGGTTTTTAAACTAAAATTATTCGCAAGCAATGAAAATGCAAACCCAACGATACCGACTTCCAAAATTAAAGTTATTTTTTACTTTGTAGTGTCTTTTTAGTAAAAAAGTTTTTTTACTTAAGTGAATTCAATCAATGAAAAAAAATGGCCGAAACTAAAATACAAGATCATTATGAATCTTCTATCGTGACTGCACAAGCAGAATTTGTGATCACAATTTGTGCTGAAAAGTACAGTAATACTCGTACATTGTAAAAAAGACTTGATAGTGATAGTCATCTCTGTGCTATTGGTTAGTAAAAAGAAATTCATATAGCTGCTATCTAGAAATTGAAAAATAATCCAGTGCAAGTTATTACATTGTCTGTCTGGCATAACGGGTCTAGACTCGGTAGATTCTATCTCTACTTTATTTTATGCTATTTTAGATGAAAGAGTATCAAAGTAAGCCAAGTCGAGATACGATTCTTTGAGCAAAAAGGTCATACTTTCTTATAATACCCAATTGTAGCATAGCTTATAATGTACCCACTGCTGGGACACAGGCCTCGTCTCGGAAAGAGGGAGTACGCCATCCACCACGCGCGCCAAATGCGGGTTGGTAGATGTCACATGTCTTCGAAATTTTTGTCCTAGGACATGGCAGTTACCTCAAGATGTTTACACTGATATCATCTAAACGTAACTAATAGGTGTATATCGTGAGGTATGCGACTTATCGGTATAGACATGGCCGAAATTAGTATAAAGATCAGCTAGATATAAACGCAAACAAGTATACCAGAAGAGGGCTGTCTGAGGGAAGAAACCCCTTGGCTTTTTCACGATGTTTTAGTCACTGTTTTGAGAGCAGTGGTAATGAAATTACACACAGCAAAAGTGTCTAGGAATAAAGTACATTATTACTTTTACCGGTTATATTATACCGAGATACCGGTTATATTATACCGAGACTTATTAATAGTCTACCCTCAGAAATAAATAAATGTATTACACATAAAAATATCAAATGCAAACTTAAGCAATATTACTTAAGGATTATGTAGGAATGATTGTAACTGCGAGTATTTAAAGACCTAATGATGTTATTAATTGTATAGACAATTGACGCTTAGTTATAAAATGTTTCATTGTATAGTTTGACATTGAGATAGACTCGTGATAGCACAAGTTTAAACCTTATTGGTTTTGGTTGCTATTTTTTGTGAATAATCCTGTATTCTTTTTTATAAATGCTAAAAAAAAAAAAAAAATATGCGCGAACAAACATAAAAAAAAATAGAAACCTTTTTTAGAAGTTAAAAAATATCTAATTAATATTTACCAAATCTAGTATTCCAGACTGGCTTCTTACTTTAATTCTTATGTTTAAGTTGACAAAATTATCCCCATATTTTGTAAAAATTAAGAAAAATTGCAATTTTTGCAAATTGTGAGAAATAAATTAACCTAACTTAATGTCGTCAATTAAAAATGGCAAAAAAGGCAAAACTGAGGATTTTTTAAATTTTTATTGTGAAGATAAAAAAAAATTATCATCTGTGTCTCCACCATTGACACGAATCACACAACTACAGCGATTTGGCATGCTTAAAATCAGTTCATCTAAATCACTTTGAGGAATGGCCGACCACGTTCTTTTTAACAAGTCAAGAAGTTATAGGGGGTATGCACGGCATCCATACTCGGCAGAGCTCTTCTTTGGAGCATATCCCATGCGTGCTCAATTGGGTTGAGGTCTGGCGATTGAGCAGGCCACGGCTGAACGTTGATGCGAGCATCGGCAAGAGTGCGTGTTACGACTCTAGCCGTGTGTGGACGTGCATTATCGTGCATTAGTCAAAACGAATCACCCAATTCGTAAACGAATCACCCAACCGGCTTCACAAAGGCATCCCTTTGTGAAGCCGGTTGGGTGATTCGTTTACGAATTACGCCTGAAACAATCCTCTTCGCATAAATCTGAGCATTGAGATTGCCCCTGATCCAAATGAGATCGGATCTCCCACCGATCCAAATATCGGCCTAAACCATTATTGTTTCGCCCTCCATATGAATGAACTTCCTGACAAAATTTCAAATGTTCTTAACGTCCAGAGGTCCTCCAAACTCGAGTACGTCTTGTATCCGGCCTCATACCGAAACGAGATTCATTGGAAAAGCAAACACAACGCCAACTTCTTCCTTCCAATTTATGTGTTCGCGAGCCCATTGTAAACGGGCCCTACTATTGCGGGGTGCTCTATGTGGAACTCTCAGCGGCCTTCGGGATCGCAGACCTACTTCACATAAATGATTTCAGATGGTTTGTTCGCTTATCAGCAAGCCTGAAGAGCTGTGGAGCCTCGCCAACATCATGGCGGTCATGGTACGATTGCGTCGAGCAGTATTTTGGATGTAGGTACCGGGTCTGTCTGCGAGTGGTGATGCGAGATCGTCCTTCATGTCGCTCGGCTACGCTACCCGTGATGCGATAGCATGTCCAGAGATGGCTTATGACGCTCTGTGCAGTGCCAAGAACGTGCGTGCCACAGTACGTTGCCTGGAACCAGCGTAACATTCCAACGGCGCTCATCATCTCTTCTCCTGTCAAATGATGTCGTCGCTCCATATCAATGCAATTTTTTTCAGTTCCGATGCAAAAATTGTAATGGTTTTGTAAAAACGCTATAACACACTTCTATAGGAATCCTGATTGACAGTTGATTTTCTATTTTTAATGAAAATTTAAGGCAATTGTTTATTCAAATAGTGAAATTAACTAAAGAGAATCAATAACGATCCAAAAAAGTTAAAATAATAATGCTCAATTGCGGCGATACTCTAAAACGTACTTAATCCCTAGACACTTTTGTTGTGTGTATTTACACAAATAAAAGTGCCTGTCTGGGTTCGAGCCTACGACCTACTCGTAAGTTATGACCGTTACCACTAGCCACCACTGCTCTGGCAACCATACTGTGGCAACCATAATTTTCTCAGTTGAAGTGATTCGAGGAAGTAAGTAAAAAAAGCAATTTCCATTGATGCAATACCGCTTAGAATCTGATTGAATCAGTTTTCATTGAAAATGTTATTAGCATGGGAAACTTTTTAATGGGTTTTTCAAGAATGCCATTAAAAAACGATTAAACGAACAAGGCATTTGACTTACTTTTTTATTAGATTAAGCCTGTAGCTGTTGATGGGGGTTTCTTCCCTCAGACACCCTCTTCTGGTCTACTTGTTTGCGTTTATATCTAGCTGATCTTTATAGGTACTAATGGCGGCCATGTCAATAATAATATAATAATAATATCCTTGGACATTTCACACAGCGCCACCTAATCCCAAGCTAAGCAACCTAATGCTAGTTTATCAGCCATCTTGTTACCATAACACAAGTTATGGTAACAAGATGGCTGATAAACTACTTATATACATTTTTTTTTTTTTTGTAAATACGTACATACATATTATAGATAGAAAAACACCCAGATTTGGAACAAATACATGTAGGTCATACAAATATTTGTTCCGTGCGGGAATCGAACCCGCGACACGCAGCGCAGCAGTCAATCGCTTAACCACTGCGCCAACCGTGCCGTATAATACCGAGAAGTCGCATACCTCACGATATACACCTACTAGTCACGTTTAGATGACATCAGTGTAAACATCTCGAGATAACTGCCATGTCCTAGAACTAAAAATTCAACGAGAAGTGACATCTACCAACCCGCACTGGGCCCGCGTGGTGGATTACGGCCTTTCCCTCGTACAGAGAGGAAGCATGTGTCCCAGCAGTGGGAACGTTATCTAGGTTGATTATTAAATGCTTATGAGTAGATAACATAAATACCTAAAGTTTAAGACACGGCAAATATGAAATGTTACACCTAGAATCTAAATACCTATTCTATGTTGTACGCCATAATACATAATTCACTACTAGTTATTAACCATTCAAAAACCATCTTGTTTATCTATCTTCCCATATTTCATTCATATTTTCCTTTAAAAACATTTTTAAAAGGAATGGAAGCATGAGAACTAAAATTAAAAACACATTGCTGGCAAGAAAATTTCAATTTGCTGAATTTGAAAGTTGGCAACGAACCCGAATTCCGCGCACTTCTCTAGATTGGCCGATACATAGCCAGCCTCGCAATCTAGTGCTTAGACGAACAACTTTCATACATTTATTTTTGCTAGTTACAACCGGCAGGTTTCTGGCAAATAAAATTTTTGAATATGGATTTTTTTGGCCACTAACTTTTGTCTACAGCTTCGCCCGCGTGATAGTTTAAAATTATTCCACGGGAACATACTACTGGGATAAGTATTATATATAGTATTATATGTGTTAATCCAGGTTATAAACTATCTGTGTGCCAAATTACATCCAAATCTATTGTGCCGTGTTTGCATGTTTGAGTAACAAAAATCCAAACATACAAACTTTCACATATATAATAAAACATACATATATAAAAAAGTAGGATTTGCATGAAAAATTCTTCTGAAGATTTTACTGTGAAAATATTTTAAAACGAAACTCTGCTTGGTGCTTGGCGGTGGTGGTATAAAATTAGAAACCTGACCTATTTCGCTCTAGACGGAATCAATTAATCCACTTAGCCTAGCTGACCACATGATGATAAAAGGTTTTGCGATCTTCGACTTTAAAAGTATCGGGGTAATTACACAGTGCCTGGTATGTAACTAAATAGAAACTGGGTAAAATTGAAACAAAAGTCGGCGCAAATATGGGTAACTACAGTTTGAGGGTGAAACGCTCGGGTCATAGAGCCCGAGTGCGCGTCTCCTTCTTTTTTCTTTTCTCTCCGACTAGTCGACACTTCACGTGAGCAGAGGGCTGGTTCGTTCTATAGCTATAAAATTAGCATTGCCATTCAACGAGGCAAAGCCGCTAGCTTTCTGGGCACGTTTCCGGACGACAGCGATGCTGACGATTACTTCGACGCCTAACTGAGCAAATACAGCCATCTTGTTACCATAACACAAGCATTAGGTTGCTTAGCTTGGGACTAGATGGCGCTGTGTGAAATGTCCAGGGATATTATTATTATTATTAAATAACAAAAGGATTTATTGTATTTATTTGTAAATTTAGTAAATGAGGCAAAGGAGCCGTGTCGCGCCGCATTGCAACGCAGTGCTAAAATCGCAACGCACTGGCGACCCTATTCATTTAATTTAGTATCTTCCTAGTGTACATAGTTGATTGCGTTATATCTAATATACTCGTATGTATAAAATTCTCGTGTCGCGGTGTTTGTTGCCAAACTAAACGGCTGGACCGATTTTACTAAAATTTTTTGTGCATATCGGGTGCGTCTGAGAATCGGCTAACATCTACTTTTCATACCCCTAAATGTTAGGGGTGGTCCAACGCAATTTTTTTTTTTAATTTTTCGATAAATTTTTTGATTTATTTTTCATGATTGACCATTGAAAAATACATACAAAATGAAAATTTTCACCCTTATACAATCAACCCCTGTTTTTTAATCTCGATTTTTATATTATTCTGTTCCATCCACAGATCCGCAAGATGGCAATCGAATATAATAATTCATATTATATACATCTATCAATCAATCAGCGTTTTACTTATAGGAGTAGTGTAGGAGTAGGTTAGGAGTAGGGTAGGAGTAGGGTAGGAGTAGGGTAGGAGTAGGGTAGGAGTAGGGTAGGTGTAGGGTAGGAGTAGTGTAGGAGTAGGGTAGGGGTAGGGTAGGGGGTGGGACACCACGCAAACGAAGTAGCGCTGGGCAGCTAGAAATAATTTATATGGCAAAACAACGTTTGCCGGGGCAGCTAGTACTGTATATAATCATTTTAAATAGAAATAGAATTTGCATGAAATATCCGTCAGGTCAGTTCATCGTAACGTTTCAATAAGTACAGACACAGATACAGGTACATATATATATATATATATATATATTTTATAAATGACGTGTATTTCTGTAAGTATGATTATACAAACATCTTAACACGTCAATAATATTTCTAAAACTAGATGACGCCGGTGTTTCCTAGATGACTACTCTAAGAAGAAACACAGAAACAAACTCAGAGGTCACAATCTCTTTTAAAGTCCAGCCAAGAATACCCTTATAAATTATCTTACGAAATTATAAAAATATCCAAAGCGTTTTAAATTATAAAACAGGTAAAAGCTTCGAACAGCGATTCCATCTTTCTGAAGTTAGTTCTAAGAAAGTTAGTTGTTTGAAACTTGACGTTGTGTCTTCAAAGCGTCTGAACTGTCTGCGTCATCTTCTTGGTAATTAGTTAACTTTAGGTACCTCTTGTTCACTATATTCTGTTACCACCAATCTGTTATTTTCGTAAAGGATGCAACCAGTTATTTCAATGTCTAGTTTATAAAACATAATCAGCCTGTAATGTTTCCACTGTTGGGACACAAGTCTCCTCTCGGTGAGAGAGAGTGGGCCACGCGCGCCCAGTGCGGGTTGGTACATGTCACAGTCTTTGAATTCTTGGTTCTAGGATATCATATCGGTTTCCTCACGATGTTTTCCTTCACCGTTGTGAATGTGATGAAATAATAATTATAAAAGAAAAGGTTGAATCACATTGCTACCTGTATTTTTATAACTTTAGTCGGTACATTTGCTTTTCACAAAGGAATACGCAGGAGGCTTCTATAGGACGCAAACCTTGTCCAAAAGTATCATGTTTGGCGTTTTTATTTCCTTCTTTTAGTGTCCTTTTAGGGTTTACGACCTTTTTCTTATCTCTTCTTTATTTTTGAGCAATTCACGGGGGTACACAGGGTATAAGACTCAATTACACTGGTACATATAAAACCCTTCAAAAAAGAACATAGCAATACAGCTTTAGGGCTTTTTAGCTTTGTGACTTTTTGGCTTTGTGTCTTTTTGCCATAAAGCTGTATTGCTACATATTGTCGATTTTTTTCGAATTATTGTTTCTTAGATATAGCCAGAGTAGGTACTCTGGCACACACAAACTGGCAAACACTGCTCGGGCGGGTTGGTTAGGTAGGTACCTAACCAACTCGCCCGAGCAGTGTTTAAGTAGTGGTGGTCCAGTAGTAACGGCCTTGACTTACGAGTTGTAGGTCGTAGGCTCGAACTTAGACCCAATCAGGCGCTTTACTTTGTGTAAATTATTTCATCACCACTGCTCTAAAAACGGTGAAAGAAAACATCGTGAGGAAACCGGCATGTCCTAGAACCAAAAATTCGATGACATGTGACATCTACCAACTCGCACTGGGCCCGCGTGGTTGATTACGGCTCACTACCTCTCACAAAGAGGCCAGTGTCCCAGCAGTGGGAATACTATAGCCTGATTATGTAGCTCGCCAGAAGAGACGCCAACACCAACGAGGTCAAGAGGGCCTTTACAAGAGGAAATCGCTTTAAAAGCGTTTCGTATTTCCTCAACGAAATAAGCTTTTCGGTAGCTTATCTCAATCCAATACATTTTTTACTCTTCCATCGTCGTTATCGCTGATAAAATGTCACTTTGTCTAGGCCCTAAGGTTTCTTTTCAAGTCACCGATCTAATAAGAAACCAATCATTTATCTTTCTAAAACCATAGTAACGTCAGAAATAGCTCTTCGTCAGTTCTTGTTATAGACTTGGCAAGCTCCGAACGACAAGATGAAAACTTTTAATAACTCCCACAGACTAGTCGAGTTCGAAATTAATCGTATTTACTTGGCAACAACTTGGCCTTCTGTTTATTTGTCAGATTTTGTGGAAAACAGAGAAAATGGAAACTTTGTGATCATAGGAACTTTGGGATGACAGTTCTATAGATTAGTTGGTGAAAGTTAAGATAAGTTTGACCCTCTTTGGATGAACAGACAAGTTTTAGAAAGATGAGGTTTGATAGAAAAGTCAATAAAGTTGTGGCCCTGTAGGGACTAAAAGCATTTATTTACAATCGCGGAATAAAGAGGTCGCGCCTTTTATAATGAAAGAAAATTTAAAACTTATATTAAAATTACACTTTGTAAGCAAGGATACTACAAATTAGAAGATTATATCCAAGATAAGAATGTTTGGAAACATGCTGTTCCTGCACCATAGGACAATCTCTAGAGTCTAGACAAAATCAAACTGGTTGCTAATGTAATTGTATAATTTATTATTTTTTTTTACATTTATTTACATTCTGTAATTACTTAAAGTCACACCCGGACTTATTACTCTTTATTTATTTATAAAAATCGTCTACTTTTAGAATGTTTGTAAATATGTGAGCAGTTGAGCACCGTGTATCTATCACATAGTTAATTTATATGTCACGGTTTCATTAATCCATTTTCATTCTTTTGTGGTATAGTAATTTTATTTTTAAGTGCATCGTCTTCACGTAGATGTAATTATATTATTAATGTATTCAAAATATTGTAAAACATTTTAAAAGAGTAACGGTGGAGTTTCTTGCCCATTCTTCTCTATACGAAAACTACCTTTTGGAAGGGGCGACTAGAATCAATTTTATTTTAATTTAATTTTTGACGTTCAAAAGTGCCTTTTATGTGCCTATTTGAAATAAATGATTTAACTTTGACTTTAATAAGCATATGTATTAAAAGTCAAACCAAAAGTTTTCATTCCCCGACTACATTAAATACCAAAGCTATTTCTTTGGTGTAAATACACGTCAATATTTTATGGCACCGCTGAGTTATAATGGATTCAATACTTAAAAAAAAATTAAGGTTCATTAAAATTTCAAGTGGTTATTCAAGTAAGATTTTATGTGCATAGCATAATCGGCATATAATGTTCCCAGTTCTGGGGCCTCCTCTCTATGAGAAGTACTGGGCCATAATCCACCACGCGGCCCAATGCGGGTTTTTTATGTGCATGATTTGACTTAGTTATGTTTCACTACCCGCTTAACCATATAACTCATAGTCAAATTCAAATGTTTTTACTCAGTGTCCGTGATCTAATTAATAATGCTTTAAAAAAAAAAAAAAAATCTCTCCCTGCCCTCCGTGTCCCAATACATGCAGTCAAAGTAAACTCTGCGCTGCCACTGATGACGCCGTGGAAGTAGCGTGCCAGTGGCACGACGAAGGAGTAGATAAAAAAAATAAAGCACTTACTCGTATATGCAAGTATAATATCAGTTTCCACACATCCTTTCTTCTCTACAACTACACGGATACTTTGTTCGAATACTTTATTTTCAAGTTCTTTCCCAACTACTGAAGCGTAACGTCGGTATCGTACCCCGAAGACCACGTTTAAAGAGCAAAGCTCTGTAACGCAACGGTAAAAATAAAATAACATAGGACGGGATATTCTTGCTAGGAAAACTTTTGCTAAAAGCTCCTCTTTGCTCTGCATTCCTGGTACTCGTATGGTTTAGAATTTAATATTGCTGGAAATTATCCTCTTAAATCTTAATGTAAGTAAATAGAAACATGATAAATAAGCTGTTTATTAATAAAATTACCCTAATTGCGTAACACACGATCAGTCGGAATCGGTTTCATTTTGACAGTTCAACAAAGTTCATTGCTTATTTACGTGTTGAGCAGACAAATTTTTCGAACTTATAAAGCAATGGATTAGCAATTTTTCTTCAAAATGATTCAGATTCCGGTTGATTGTGTGTTACGCAATTAGGGTGCAGAATAAATTATCCTGCTACAGTATCTGTGATTCTTATTCAGGGTGCAGGTGATTTAGTAACTTGCACCCGTCATTTTAAACAACTTTCGCTACGAAACGTTGATCCGATTCGTGAAAAAAAACCTATACAGCAATAGATAGACTATGTATTTCGTTGCATGTATGAAATTTGGTTATTTTTTACAGACCGCTTAGTCGTGGAAATTTTAAACAACTTTGTCTATGAAGCTGGCATGAGTTTCATAGAGAAAGTTGTTTAAAATGACAGGTAGAAACATCCCCCTAAAGCTGCTCAAAATTTTTATTCCACGACTAGGCTGTATATATATTTCATATTACGTAGGTGAAACATAATAAAGCACAAAAAACAAAGCGCTCTTAACTTTGTAAAAAAATAAGCGAAACTTCAAACAATATCGGAACGGATGTGTAAATTTCTGAGGGCGTTTTTCTTAACTTTGAAACAACTGTAATAAATCAGGAACAAGCAAACAAACCTAATGAATTGTGACTAAACTTATACTTACTGAAAAAACTTTATCTTGTGCGTGGAAAACAAAGGCCTGTTCTTTTTTAAGAACTTTTCTTATTTAATTTTCTCGGAGATAAATGTCGGGTGGGCCCTAAAAAAATTTTCTACCGTCGCCCTTGGTCGAAAAGAAGAAAGTTTGAGTGAATTTTTGATTGGTTTATTACGCCTTACCATCATTTTATGGTAATCAATACATCTAATAATCGTTTTATGCTCGGCATCAAAATTTTTTTTGACATGTGACCACTGCACAATCCAATGATTTTATTTTTTACAGACAGAGGGATTAAACATTAATAAAGAAATAGAATAGAATATTCTTTATTATGTAATTACAACAAATAAATTACAGATATAAATGGAGAAGTTTTACAAAGGGTGACACAGTGGGCGGTCTTATCGCTAGGAGCCATCTTTTAAAGACAACCTTTGGAGAGAAATCCGAAAAGTAGAGCCAAATGAAAATAGCCGTTATAAAAGCTCGATTTTGGAAATCGCCAAACCTTTTTATGTGATACTTTTTATCAATTAAACCCGATCTATGTTGATATAACACCAGCCTGTATTGTGCTGCAAAAACAATAGTGTTCCAAAAGTATCAAACTCTGAATATAAAAACACCAAAGTTAGTAGTTAACAGTTTTATGAAAAATTTATATTTTCTATTCTCGAATCTTTTCACTCTTAACCCTCATTCTGTAAGTTCAAACCCATTTCCTACTCAAATCCGCAGAGCAACGTATCGGCACTATATAACATTGCTCAAATGTTGCCCCCAGGCGCCGTAGAGACTAGTCCATTTTGGCGCGAATCCAATAGATATAATGTTCGTGAAATGCCCCCAATAGTCGTGTAGATGCGATTGTCACATATAATCATAGGGTACAGAGCTACAGAAGGTTTGTTTGCTAAAATCACTGGAGTTTCTGCTTGGCTCATAATAATATGTCTAATTGCAACTGGCACTATGAATGACAGTTCCAGAAATATATGTTCAGTAGTATTAGTGACTGACCATTGTCAGCCATATGAAATGGATATTACACGGAAAACTGATGTAGTGTGTCAGCCTGCTCAACAGTCAAGTTCCCTGACTGAATAATACCCCTCTGACTGTCTCTGACTCTGTTTTGTGTAATAGACACAAAATTGCAAATGATAGATAGATTGTGAGGAGCTCAAAAGTAACCTGGAATCTAACACTTGGCCAGCGCGTCACCCTTTATTTTACGAACTTGGTTTGATTCGCGGGCCTGTGTACCGACACACAAGACGACACTAAGATTTTCGCTTGTAAACTGTGAAGAAACGATTTTATTACTATCCAAATGATAATGTCTTGCATTGAGCCTTCTGTCTCCATTTGTTACTTTTGCACTAAAATGAATACGTAAACGTGATCGTAAAAGTTAAATAGGCAGTTAACGCTGTTATAACGTGAGTACCTCCTGTTTGAGATGTATGGTTTATAACTAGGCGGTAGTTTGGTTTCAAGTATGTTTGTTACTGTGCTGCCATTACTGTTTAGTTTAAGTGTTAACTCTAGGGGAAGTAATTTGAGATCATGTACGTAGTTTAGTACCTATTCAACAAGATTTAAGGATCGTTCAAATGACCAATAACTTTCTGCACGTAAGTAAAGTTCTCTCGTAGATTTTTATAACACACCGTACCTCGTAATTGCTATGTCAGTTGTATACGGGGAAGAAAATTCTTCAAATTCAAACTTGAAACACAAAGCATTTATTTTAATTATTAAACCTACAGGCACTTTGAACTGTCAAGAAGTCGGTCAGTAAGAAATATGAAGATAGTTGCCTATTCCAAAATTGTAGTAGGTACCTATAGAGAAGAACGGGCATGAAACCCCATTGTCACTCTTTTAACATTTTGCGGGACACTAAACGCCCCCATATGTGTCACGTTCAGTGTTCGTCAACCGATTAAAGGAAAAACATTGTTACAAAATATTGGTTACATTATCTATATTAAAATTATATAATAATATATAAAATTATTTATTTATTTATATATACTTTATTGTACACCACAAAAATACATAGCATAAAAAATACATAAAACACTACAAAATATACAATGGGCGGCCTTATCGCATTACTTCCAGGCAACCTTAGAATGGACAGTGATTTTCCTAGACATAAAATGGGACTGTCGTTGGTGCAAACATAATGTATACAATTTACTAAAATAGATACACAAATATACAGGGTGGCGATTAGGTTATCACATTAAATTGTACAGCAGGTATTACAAGTTGTTATCAGTCCGTTAAAATAATAAAATAAATAATTTTACTAAAAATAGGAAAATGCAATTAGGAAAATTAATTATAGCTAAACATCAATAGCATGAGCTCCCTGCCCTTATCCCATTTTATTTGAGATGGGCAGCACGACTCCTCCTTTCATTATCTCAGTACCCATTTCTTCTCTTTCAGCCGCCATCATTGGATGGCGGCTGAAAGAGATGAAATGGGTTCAATACAATTATTGAACCCATTTCTATCCATCGTCTTTCACACAATCAGTCCATATATTGTTTCTAACTGCCGGTGGGCTGTACCGCATTTCAAAAATCTTCCTAAACCACTTTCGTACATTTTGTATGAAGTATCGCACACTAAAGGCAGGCCTCATCGCACTTTTATGTATTGAAATGCGTTGCGCTACGGCTGTAATGTGCGCCTTTAAGACGAACGCGTCAGCGTAGTCCACGAAATATCCTACGGTTTTTGCAATTTGGAGGTCAGTATCAGGTTGTATGTTGATGTAAATATGATTGACGGCCGTAATAAATATTTATTTTAAGAATTATACTCATTAATATGACACTAGTTAATATTACCCTATTGAATTACTATTTCATGAAATCATGACAATTTAAAGCCAATTCTAAGTCAAGGAGTTGTATTGCCAGGGCCGCGGGTTGTTCGAAAGAGATACCGTGGCACCTGGACAGGTAACGTGAAGTAACACGGGTGGGTTTTAGTCAGTAAAAGTCTGACTCAAAGAGCGGGAGACGTCATTTGACGATTTCCCACCCAAAAAAAAGGATTTGTTGTTGATTTTATTGATAATAATTCTGTAAAGTCATATTTGTTACGGTCGTGAATCATATTTTAATCCAATCTATTTGGGGTCGGCGTCATCTGTCTTTTTCTTCAATACTTCTCTATTAGTCATCATCTCGGTAGTCACCCCCTTTGTAACCATATCATGTTTCACAAAGTCCATCCATTAAACTATGAAAAAAATATCAGAAATTACTTTAATGTTTTCACCAAAACAACTGCTTTACTTTCTGTGGGTATCATTAAGAGCGACAGAAGGGAAAATCAACGCGATGCGCCACAATCTCCTCATTTTCTGCGAAAATATTTTATTCATCTGTTTACCAGCAAATGCAAATGAAAGGAACATGGGCTCTTTAATTAACTTTAGTATTGTAAAACGTGGAGGCTCGTGACATTGGGACATTTACTAAATTAACATTGAGAGTGTCAGTTACAGCTGTTTGAACGACGGATACAACAGATTCTGTTGTTACAAGCTTTTATGTTTACTTTACTAATTGCTCCTATTTTCTTTTTAAGTTTGAACGAGAAGAAGATTAGAATAGAATAGAATACTTTTTATTATGTACATCATATAAATTACAGACATAAATATAGAAATACAAAGCGTGACACAATGTGCGGTCTTATCGCTAAGAACTATCTTTTAAAGACAACCTTTGGATGGATTAAAAAGAGGAAGGATAGACAAATACTGTAGGTAGCCTGCGGAGTACCAATTACACAATACAATAAATACATACATAAACTATATTATACTAATCTAAACAAATATATAATTATAAACATGAAACAGGAGCAAAGAAAATGTATAATAACGATGTTGTTGTGTGAGATTTTTTTTTTAATAAAATTGTTTCTACAGGCGAAGTATTTTTTATATTGATTCACGCGCGCATAATGCTTGCGTGTTATTGTTTTAGTCTTTGTATCCGCCGCTACGCACGGTTTGTTACACTCGTATAAGCACTCTTTTGTTGTTAAAACATTACACTTTTTTATTTATATTTTATGTTTCGCGATCTGTGACCAAATAAATGTTATTCTTTCTTTCTTCATATAGAAAAGATATATTGGTATTTCCAAGGTACAGACGCCAGCACATCAAGCTACCCGAAACTGTCAAATTTTCCCAATCAACCTTGAAACTTAATGTTTTAGTAATAAAATTAAAAGTATATTAAAGAAATTTGACAGATTGTAGTAGCTTAGTGTGCTGGCGACTGTACATTATCATAATCATTTATTTAGATATTGGTACACAGTGTTGGTCTTAAAGTTAGTGATTAAGTTTTTTAATACATAGTCAGACATTTGACATGCATAACATTACAATATATTTAATGCTAGAGTATAATAATGTCCAATGGCATGCTTTAAATTCTAATTTCTTCATTAATTATACAATGTACACTCAATATCGTCAGATTATTTTAAAGCGTCCTACTAATATTATAAACGCGAAAGTTTGTGAGATGGATGGATGGATGTTTGTTACTCTTTCACGCAAAAACTACTGAACGGATTTGGATGGCACACAGATGGTTTATAATCAGAATTAACACTGGATACTTTTTATTGCGATACTCCCACGGGATCGAAACTTATGCGGGTGAAACCTCGGGGCGCAGCTTGTTATTTATGTATTACTAACTGACCCGGCAAACGTTGTTTTGCCATATAAATTATTTCTAGCTGCCCGGCGCTACTTCGTTAGCGTGGTGTCCTGCTCCCTACCCTACCCCTACCCTACTCCTACCGTACTCCTACACTACTCCTATCCTACTCCTACCCTACTTCTACCCTACTCCTACCCTAATCCTACCCTACTCTTACCCTACTCCTACCCTACTCCTACCCTACTCCTACCCTACTCCTACCCTACTCCTACCCTACTTCTACCCTACTCCTACCCTACTCCTACCCTACTCCTACCCTACTCCTACCCTACTCCTACCCTACTCCTACCCTACTCCTACCCTACTCCTACCCTACTCCTAACCTACTCCTACCCTACTCCTACCCTACTCCTAACCTACTCCTACACTACTCCTGCCCTACTCCTACCTACTTCTACCCTACTCCTAACCTGCTCCTACCCTACTCCTAACCTACTCCTACACTACCCCTACCCTATTCCTAACCTACTCATACACTAGTCCTATAAGTAAAACGCTGATTGATTGATAGAACCTAGCGGACCCGGCAGACGTCATCCCACCCGAAAAAGCAGCGCCACCTACCGGGTCCAATTATGTATACAAACCTTGTCCTGACAATAACGAACACAAAAAAAAAGAATTATCCATTTTGGTGCAGTCGTTCGAAAGTTATGGGCGTACATAAATTTCGACGATCCATTTTTATTTATAT
Organism: Apamea anceps; assembly: GCA_951799955.1. Taxonomy (NCBI): domain Eukaryota; kingdom Metazoa; phylum Arthropoda; class Insecta; order Lepidoptera; family Noctuidae; genus Apamea; species Apamea anceps. The sequence goes on from OX637520.1 coordinate 12,509,207, forward strand.
ATCATCATCTGCCTAGCCTTTTCCCAACTATGTTGACTAGCTGTCAGACTGCTGCGCTGCGTGTCGCGGGTTCGATTCCCGCACGGAACAAATATTTGTATGACCTACATGTATTTGTTCCGAGTCTGGGTGTTTTTCTATCTATAATATGTATGTATTTACAAAAAAAAAAAAAATATATAAGTAGTTTATCAGCCATCTTGTTACCATAACACAAGCATTAGGTTGCTTAGCTTAGGACTAGATGGCGCTGTGTGAAATGTCCAGGGATATTATTATTATTATGTCATTTATTTATTTAATTTTCTTATTTGATTACATTTTTAAATATTATTATAAAAAAAAAAACATTTAAAAATATAAAAAAATAGTAATCCACCGGTGTCGGGAGCAGGGTCCAAGCTACCGGTGGTTAGGGCTCCAGAGACAGAAACCTCCTCACAATGCGAGCCGTATCGAGGAGTACTGCCTTCTGAATCAGGCCCTTGATCCAACCGCCTAACGAGAGCCTCGATAGATGTTGATCGAGGCTTTCGGCCATCAGGCCATTGGCCGATACGACAATCGGCACTATGACAGTCGAGCTCACATTCCACATGTCAACAACCTCGTGTGCTAAGTCAAGATATTTGATTTGTTTATCTTTCTCAGCTTTCACGAGGTTCCCGTCATGTGGAATGGTAACATCGACAATCATTGCGCGGCGCACTAATCGATCTATCACTACTATATCAGGTTTGTTGGCGACAACAGTCCTGTCAGTGATGATAGACCGATCCCAGTACAACGTGACATGGTCATTTTCGAGAACTGGGTCGGGCACATACTTGTAATATGGTACCTCAGAGTTGACAAGTTTATATTTCAAAGCAAGTTGCTGGTGAATAATCCTGGCTACTTGGTTATGCCTGTGCAAGTACTCGCTGTTAGCCAAACGAGAACAACCAGAGATAATATGTCTGATGGACTCACCCGGACGGTGGCATGCCCGACATACGTCAACCGTCCCATCCTTCATAATATGTCTCCGGTAGTTATTCGTCAAGATAACTTCGTCCATAATTGCACAGACGAAACCTTCAGTTTCTCCGAAGAGGTCACCAAAACGTAGCCAGGAAACGGACGCTAAGAAATCTACACCGGGCTCATGAAGAGCCCGATAGAAGCGCCCGTGAAGCTCCTTGCTTTGCCATACCTTCTTGCGGTCATCGGTAGTCAGTACTACAGGTTTGCGCCAGTTCTCTTTCGCCATGGAGAGCGGGGTGAGCCCCTTGTCCACTGCGACCACATCACGGTGCATACCCACTTCGGCTTTTAAAAAATATTCCCTGAGACTGCACACCTCGCGGTTGTGGAGGGTCTTCGCATTTAAAAAACCTCGACCCCCACACTTCCGCGGGATATACAGTCTCATAACCGATGATCGTGGGTGATGCATCCGGTTTGCGGTCAGTAGTGTACGGACCCTTCTATCCAGGGCGTCGAGTTCAGTCTGAGTCCATTTGAGTATGCCGAAAGAGTACATCAAAACCGGCATGACCCAACCATTGAAGGCGCGCACCTTATTTCCGCCCGAAAGAAGACTAATTAATACCCTCTTCAGGCGACAAAAGAAGCGCTCCTTCAATGATTGCTTCATGTCAGCATCGTTGATGCCTAACGCTTCCGACATACCCAAATACTTATAGCTTTCGGATGAGGAGAGGGATCTAAGGTGTATGGAATCTGAAAGTGGAATTCCCTCGGATTCCATAATCTTCCCCCCCTTTACATGCATGACTGCACATTTGTCCACACCAAATTCCATCCTGATGGCACTACTGAAAGTTTCAGTTACCTTCAGTAGCTCCACCAGATGCAATTTGTTGGGGGCAAAAAGTTTCAAATCATCCATGTAGAGGAGGTGAGATATGACCTGACCACCTCTCTTCAACCGGTAGCCTAGACCTGAATTCTCCAGCAGTGTGCTTAGAGGATTCAGGGCTAAGCAGAACCAAAGAGGACTCAAACTGTCGCCCTGAAATATTCCCCGCTTAATCCATACAGGCTCATCATTCCCCTGGATCTGTCGACACCCTGGATAGCGAAGGACCGTCTTCCATTGCCCATTATTATTATTATTATACTGGGTAATACGATATCTGGTAAGACTGGTTGTCAGACATTCGGGCTTCTGACTACCCGTAACGACTGTCAAAGATCCACGAATGACAGCCGGGACCAACGGCTTAACGTGCTTTCCGAGGCACGGAGGGGTCTCGGTATGTAAAGATGGTCACCCATCCACAGACCAACCGCGGTAAGCGTAGCTTAACCTGACCGATCGACCTGTGCGGCTGTTATTATTTAGCCACGGGCCCCTCTTTTATATAGATAGAATAAAATCATTCACACTACTTCTACTTATTCTTAATTCAGTCTAATCCTTTACTTGACTACTTAACTTTCCATAGACACAGCACTAAACCCCTTAGCACCAACAATAACAAACTAATAACAATAAATTATCTCATCTCACAGGATCTCTATAATCCGGCGTCTCGCAGTCTACAGACGGCAGTTTGGATCCTGTCCAGTAGGAATCAACTATCTCTGCAGTAGCCAATTGTCCCGACGTGACAAACATAGAAATGCTTTGAGGAAATTGAACTAAGACTTTGAGATTTATCCTGAACAATAACTGGAGTGTTTTGGACATAGTTTGGACAGCTGCATTGTTTAACAACTAGTACGGTAATCTATATACTTTACTAATAATAAAGTTGAAGAGCATGTTTGTTTGAACGCGCTGATCTTTAGAACTACCGATCGTAATCGAATTTTTTTTTTTGCATTTGAAACCCCAATTCTTGAGGAACGCTATAGGCTATTTAATATCACGTTAGAGCCTTTCGGAGTTAATCAAAATCAAAGTTATAGCGCAGGCAGACGACGCGATGCGACAGCGTGTTCCCCCAACAAAAAAATTCACGCGGACGAAGTCAGGAGCAGAAGCTAGTATCGAAATTATAATTGACTTATTATTAATTAATATTACATTTAATTGACATTATTTACAATAAATGATGAAATATGACATTACTAGCCCTTTATTTTAGTTTACCATTGGCATGCATTTAAAAATAAATTATAATTGATTAATTATGTATTAATAAAACATTTAATTGACATTATTTACTTGAACGTGTCTTTGTATAGTATAGGTTTAGACTTATTGCTGAAAAACTAATATTTGTACACCAATTTTATTGGTAGGACATAGAGCTCGATCAAAATGTATATTTAAGACCTTATTGTAATACTTGTGTTCACAAATAAATAATGATTTATTGATTGATTGAAATAAATACGTGAGTAAAACTGTAAGTTACACAAACAACAACAAACATAACAAGTAACAACAACAACAACATAATACAACCAACAACACAACATTAATAAGTAAACAACATCACTGTTCAACGAAATAAAGATTTTTTATTTATTTGGGACACTCAAAGGAAATACTGACGATAAAAAAGAGACATCTATAGGCTCTCTCCCCTGGTATATGGTAAATGACGGAATGTGTGTGTACCTCTGCCTAACTCTTCGAGGAATACAGTCGTCATGTGTGTAGGTATGCAAATTTGTAACCCTGTGTTGCAACCTACAGAAGGCCACCATTGAAAGAAAGAAAAAAAAATAAAAGTATTTATTGCGAGTCGTACAGGAAGTTCACAAACTAAACTAAACATAGTTCACAAAAAATAAATGTCGCAGCGCTGATATTCATTGTGCACTTATCTTTCTGGAAAATAGAAAACATCATTGTACAAAACGTAGACAACAGACTAAACACATATTCACATAATCAGCTAACATCACCCAAAATAAACCAAAAAATATGACCCTATTTCCATATTTCACGACTCGAATTTTTCACACTGTACCAAATCCGATAAGCCAGGCACTAAAAATGCTGAAATGGTGAATTTTTAAAAGGCTATACATCCAAATATTGTGAATATAGATTTAACAGTACGAGGCTATGATCATAAATCATCATCATCTGCCTGCCTTTTCCCAACTATGTTAGAGTCAGCCTTCAGTCTAACCGGATGCAGCTAAATACCAGTATTTTACATGGAACGACTGCCTATCTGACCTCCACAACCCAGTTATTAGGTAATACGATACCCCTTGGTAAGACTGGCTGTCAGACTTTCGAGCTCCTGACGACCCGTAACGACTGTCAAACATCCACGAATGACAGCCGGGACCAATGGCTTAACGTGCTTTTCCGGGGCACGGAGGGGTCTTGGTATGTGAAGATGGTCACCGATTCGCGGCAAGCATAGCTTAACCTGATTGATCGACCCATGCGGCTGTAATTACTTAGTACAGTCACGAACAAAAGTATGTATACACTTGGCTTTATTCAAAAGCGATTTACTCCTTTATTTTTTAATGAAATTTTATGTTGTTACGAACATAGCATTTTCGAACCCATAGGTTTATGGAATGTGTCGTATTTTAACGTTGAATTCGTTATTTCACGAAAAAATCGCAATTGAAAGTTGCCAAGTGTTGACATATTGGTGCTTGTGACTGTACACAAGTCCCATGAAGTTGTATGATCATAAATCACGGAGCTAAATATGGATGAGCACCTGTGCTGGCTTCTTGATTAATTATGACTGGACTAAGCTGTGTCCCGGTACCTACAGATAAGGTGGTATTAAGATATTTGAGACTAAGCTCTGACCGCAGCCTCGCCTTCTTGTTAAATATTAGAGTCGCTGGTGTAATTTCAAGAAATTGAGCATTGAGAGCAGCGGTGGCCCCGTGGCGACGTCTGCGATTTTCGAGCTGAAGGTCGTAGTTTCGAACCTAGACAGGTGCTTTACTTTTTGTGTAAATTATTTCATCACCACTGCTCTCAAAACGATGAAAGGAAACGTCGTGAGGAAACCGGCATGTCCTAGAACCAAAAATTCGAAGACATGTGACATCTACCAACCTGCACTGGACCCGCATGGCGGATTATGACCCACTCCCTCTAACCAAGAACTTTATAGGTTGATTGTGAGAATTTAGCTAATTTTACACGATCAAAAAGATGCGGTATATTGGCACAGAGGCCGTAAATAGTTGGAAGTTTATTCTCGAAGAATAGGTACTGATAAAGATTGGTAAAGTGGAAGATGGGGGTTTTGTTCCCCTGGTTTTCAAGTGAATGGGTAGTGTCGTTCAGGTGATTACTGTGGTTTGGTGAGTATTCCAAAATAGTTTCCTTTACTTAAGTGTGATCTGCATAAACTACAGCGCAATTTAACAATACCCCATTGAAAAATACGCAAAAATAATTTATAGAACATCCTCTTCGACAAACAGACAACCTAAGTATCCTTTTTGGCCATTTTGAAACGGAAAAAAAGACAACGATTTATTTATACAAGGTGGCAGGGACATCGAGGTACAACCTGTTATCATGGTTTCAGGACATGATTCTGATTCCCTGCATTGAAATTTATTTTTTCTATTTAAAAACAAAATGCTGTTCCATACATTTTGACCGCGTAGGTATTGCTTAAACTTTTAGCTATGAAACAGCCGATTGTTTTTGAATACCTCGAAAAATTTCTACGCTGTAGCATCTAGAATTATGTGCTAAATTCATGGTTACAGTTTTCGCGTCGATGTCCCTGCCACCCTGTATTCAATTTATCATTATATTCAAATCAGAGCTGTCAATGACATTTTTGATAGAATACGGCCGAAAGGGACACGGTTCCGCCCTTCCCGTGTTGGTTTTGAAGGCTTCATTGTCGTCTAACGATCAAAGCCATTAAGGATTGGGATATCATAAAATAAGCTATAAAACGGCTACACATCATACCTACACAAAAATACTTCTGATAAAAGCTTATTATTTTGTGTATGCGGGGTCATTAGACTGCCCTATGGTCTCGTGGTGGTAAGAGCGACTGCTGAGCGAGGGGCAATGTGACATAGTACCAACCCGCACTGGGATCGCGTGGTAGATTACAGCCCACTTCCTCTCGAGAGGAGACCTGTGTCCCAGCAGTGGGATCATTGTAGCCTGATTATGCTATGCTACTTGAAATGTTTATACATTTTTTTAATAGTACGAGTAAAAGTGGTAAGTATGTAGGTACAGGAGATATCAATTTATTATGGCCTATCATCAATCAATATCAGTCTTATGCTCTATCTACTAGGTTAAGCGTTTTTTGACAGCTGTCTTAAAACGTACATATTCCAGATTACGTAAGTTAATTTTAAAAAACTTTTTTGCAAAAAAAAAACAACCGACTATCAAAAACTACACTACAAAGTGAAAAATAACTTTAACTTCGGAAGTCGGTGTCGTTGGGTTCGCATTTTCGTTGTTTGCCACCGACTTCCGAAATTAAAGTTAATTTTCACTTTGTAGTGTCGTTTTTGGAAGTCGGTTGTTTTTTCTTTTTGCAAAAAAGTTTTTATTTTTCACTTTAAGTTGTAATTTTTACCAGTAATTTTGGTTTAAAAACCAAACTACTGAACCGTTTTGATGAAATTTCTATGGGACCATTTGGGAAGTATACCCTTTCCAACAAAAAAAGAATTTTTCAAATCGGTTGGCAAGCGACGGAGTTATGCGCGAACAAACATAAAAAAAAAATACAAACATCCGAATTGAGAACCTCCTCCTTTGTTAGAAGTCAGTTAAAAATGCGTAATAAAATAAATCGGTAGGTGAAAGCTAAAGGACCTTAAGTCCATTTTTTGTCATTTTTGTATTTTCACTGATTCTTATTCTGTATACCCGTATTGATCAAATGGTAAAAGACATTAAGTCCTACAGCCACTAATTTCGTGGATGTAAAGTTATAATTAACATTAAGTCATTAATTTTAATATTTAATTTCGGGTATAGACATCTTTAATGAGCTCTACTGAATAATTTATAAAATGTGACTTAAGGTCCTTTAGCTTTCACCTACGAAATATATCAACTGCCTAATCTTATTGAATTATCTTATTTATGACTTCTTAAAGGCATTATAATATCGTACGTGTACCAGTTTTAACAAAAAAAATATATATATATATATAATTGCCCACTAGTTCGATCTGTCAAAAACGGTTAACCTCGTGGATAGAGTATACGTAGCTTTAATACAAATTCCTTCAGAGGAAACTTACGTCCCTGCTTCTGGCAAAGGCAATAATAGTTGACACTACAAAATTTAAACAAAGTAAGTATCTATTTAACAAGTCTGTTCTGCAATACAATTCTCCGTGAAACTCCTATGTAAGCATTCCATTTTAAAGTGCAATAAAGGCTTGTAATGGCCGCGTTGCATCAAAGGCTACCAAATACAAACCGTTTTATGACGCGCAGTTAAAACCATTTAAGTGTTATGTTAGAAATAGTTTTGTATGTAATGTGTGTCTGTAGGTACTATCGCCAAAATCTATATCTGACCACTGTAAGGACTATTCCTGCTTGCAGCGCATATTATTAGTCGACCTAAAAAGGTTTCTCTTTTGTTTTACTTACGGACGCAGCTGTGGTCATCATGTGCACAGGATTTTGTTTTCAAAATGGTCAGATATAGGTTTTGGCGATAGTGCATTATCATTGCGTGTGTATTTCCCGTATGGTAAGGTAGATGAGTACATAAGTTAGCTCACATTTTGTCAGTTATATTTCAGTCGCATTTAAGTAATAGAGGGCGAACCTATTGCCTTCAACCCGCCTCAAAGCTAGACCGCTGTCTGCTACTAAGAAAAACCTGATGGGAAAGACCCTGTATCAATTTTTCGAGATATCGCCAAGCGGTTAGTTGTCTTTCCACGTGAATAGAGGGCTGGGCCTATTGCTTGGCCAAAAAATTAGCATTGCCATACAAACGTGGCAATGCTGCCAGCCATTTGGGCACTGTTTCTGTTGACAGCGATGCGGATGATTTTTTTGATGCCCTGTGATTATTTGCTACTTTTTTCATCAAAGCAATCAATTAAATGATTGCTCAATAAAAATGCTAGTGACCACTAAACTAACGTCTGCCAGAATGTTTGTAATAATTTGGGTCGTAAGTTAAAATGTATTTGTTTTGTCGTTCAAGCTAGCAGTTAGTTTCCTTTGATATTTACGTACAAAGGGATGAGTGGCAACAACAGTCTTGCTGCAAGTTTGGCTTCAGTGATAGATAAATAAATAAGATATTACAGCCGTTTCACAGTTATTTCTGTACTGACTGTAGAGGAACATTTCTGTTAAGTAGGTAATATTTGACGGCTCATCAAAAGGTTTTGCGAAGCTAAACTTACACAGCTTATTTTAGAAGGAATTTGACAGCTGTCAACTTGACGTAAGCCCGGGCAATGAGGCAGTCGCCCAACAAAATGGAAAACGAATGAAGATCGAGTATATTATCGATCGAAAAGCCGGCGCCGAGCCTTTATATTCTAATAATAGCATAGTACGTATATACGTTCGTACGTTTCCGTAATTGGGCTTGTGATGTTTTATTTTTAATAGCCAACAATAATAACTTGTGTTTATAAGAGCCGCCAAATTCGTGTTCTAGTTTTAACAAAAAAATAAATAATAGGGGTTAAAGTATGAAAGTGCCGTTTTATTGTAATAGGTACTTCGAATTGACATAGAACCTTCATGGTTTGAGATTTTTGAGTGAAACTTTTTTCACATGGTACCTATGAAGTTCTTCATTTAAAAAATGTGCAACATTCGATTAACTTTCAGTTGTTTTTTTTATTCAGCTTAGACAAGAAAGATGGATACTTCGAAAATTCGAGTTATTTTTGAATTCGAGTTCCGACGTGGAACTAGCGCGGCAGAAACAGCTTGCAATATCAATGTTCCGTTTGGAGAGGTCTCCTCTCCTGCTGCTAATGAACGCACCATGCGATTTTTGTTTAAACGCTATCGTGATGGAAACTTTGATTTGAAGAACGAACCACGTGGAAGACCGCCCACACAGGTGAATAACAATGAATTGAAAGAGATGGTGGAAGCCGATCCGAACCAAACTACCCAGGAATTAGCGGCATGGTTTAACGTTACCTTACCAACAATATTTACTCATTTGCGTCAAATCAATAAAATAAATTATTGCTCTATGATAACGCCAGACCTCATACAGCAAGAGAAACCGTTTTAACTCTACAGGAACTGCAATTAGAAACCATTCGTCACCCTCCGTATTCGCCAGACCTTGCTCCAACGGACTACCATTTTTTTCGTGATTTGGACAATTTTCTACGTGATAAAAAGTTTTCTTCTCAGGTGGCAGTACAAAATGCTTTCACACAGTTTGTCGAATCTAGATCACGAGAGTTCTATCGCAAAGGCATAAATGACCTTCCTATTAGATGGCAGCAATGTATAGATAATAATGTTAATTATTGTGATTAAATAAATATGTTAAATTTAAAAAAAAACGTATTTCAGTTTTTCAGTGCAAATCGGCAAGTTCATACTTTAACTAGGGGTTAAAGTATGAAATTGCCGATTTATATTAAAGCAAGTAAACTTTTTGCTAAAATTAAACTGCTATTTCACAACAGACTCCAACAGCAGACAAGTCCTGGTGTTGTAGTCTCGAAATTCATAGCGATCGTAAAGCGATCGCTATGAATGTCGAGACTTCGGCCTTTGGGACTTTGCGACCGAATTCGGTCGCAAAGTCCCGGATTGACAGATATAATGTATGGAGTGACCGGACTATCGAGAATATTGTCGAGGCTATCGAGGCTGTCGAGTCTGCAGCCCCTGGAGTGGAGACCGCGTATCGGCAAGCGTAGTGTGGGACGCCCCACAGCAAGATCGACAGACGACCTAAAGAAAGCGGCTGGGACAGACTGGATGAGGAAGGCGGAGGACAGGGTGTTATGGCACAGCCTGGGTATGTCCAGCAGTGGACTGCAATCGGCTGAGTTGATTGAAATCAAATTAAAAAAAAAGTAATTCGATTATGTATGTAGAATTTAAAAAAAAATTACGAAAGCGATCACTGTACAGACGCCAGCAGGTCAAGCTACCCGAAACTGTCAAATTTTCCCAATCAACTTTGAACCTTAATGCTTTAGCAAGAAAGTTTTAAATCTAATAAAGAAATTTAACAGATTGTAGTAGCTTGATGTGCTGGCGTCTGTACAATAAGACCACTTATTATTATAAAATTGTCATATTAGTTGATGTACCGCATCTCCATTCGACCTAATATCCGTGTAGATCAAGTATCTAGTCACTTCCAGAACACACAACTAGGTCAAGGACCAATCAACCGTATTGAGGGTAGAAATAGATATTCATAATGATCAATGATATATTCAATAATACATTATATACCTAACTCATCTATCTAAGTAATTTCATTGAGTAGGTCGTTACGACGCATATTGACTAATTCGCATTATGACCAATGATGGTTACCATCATAAATACGCGAAATGACCAATCGCTAAATGACCAACACGCTTAATGACCAATACGCTAATTGACCCACACGTGAAACGACAGGTGAAACGACCAACTAATGCAATCCATAGCCTACAGTTGTCCACTGTTGGACAATAGAATTGATATAGCCCGAAAATCTGACAACCAGTCTTACCAGGGGGTATCGTATTACCCAGTAACTCGGTTGTGGAGCTCAGATAGGCAGTCGCTCCATGTAAAATAATGGTATTCCGCTGCATCCGGTTAGACTGGAAGTCATCCCCAACATAGCTGGGAAAAGGCTAGGGAGATGATACCTAGTACATAAAATAAAAAATATTATATATTCTATGGTAATGATAAAAGATGATAAATGATTTTATTTTGTAAGTAGGTTTGTACACTTTTACACGTCAATCATATTTTTTAAAATTAGATGAGGTCGGCGTTTCCTATCTGACTAGTCTGAGAAGAAAGGCCGAAACAAACTCAGACGTCACAGTCTCTTTTAAAGCGTAGACATAAGATCATGGTCAGATCATGTGAAGACCATGTAGATCGATGTCTGAAATGATCTTTTGAGAAAATAACCACACAGATTAAAAGGACCTGTCCAGTCAGTGCACTCATTTGTCAGAAATCGTGCAGCTCAACTCAAAACTTAAGGAGCTCAACGATTCGACGAACAATACCAAAGAAAGGACATTTGGGTAGGCCACATAAATTACTCAAACATCAGGCGCTACCGTCACCCAATATAGGCACTATGCGGGGTAACACCACATTCCGGCTCGCTACATGTTTGCGTCTGGGCGCTCCATGCGGAGCTCCACATTGCTGTCAATGCGTTGAAGCTGTCGACTGCCTCGGACACCTTGGCCTATCCTGCTGCAATAGCGCAAAAAGCTCCCTTGTCACTCCTTGTGTACCTAACTTTGACTCTTAAGCGTATATTTGATATTGGTCATTTTGCTTCATTAATATAGGTCAATATGCGTAATAAGAAGATTGGTCAATATGAGTAATTGAGATTGGTCATTTTGCGTATTGGTTATTTTGCGTGTTGGTTATTTCGCGTTTTGGTCCTTCTGCGTTATTTTCACCAATACATATTGGTCATTATGCGTCTAAACCGAGTAGGTACCTAATGATAATTTTATTACAGCTCATTGGACGCATAATGCTTGAATAATAATCGTTCTAGGTTTGCAATATAATAATATAACAATTGAGTCTAGACTTACTACTTACTTTTCGATTATTACTTTTTTGGACGACGGCACGGTTGGCGCAATGGTTAAGCGATTGACTGCTGCGCTGCGTGTCGCGGGTTCGATTCCCGCACGGAACAAATATTTGTATGACCTACATGTATATGTTCCGAGTCTGGGTGTTTTTCTATCTATAATATGTATGTATTAAAAAAAAAAAAGGTATATATTAAGTAGTTTATCAGCCATCTTGTCACCATAACACAAGCATTAGGTTGCTTAGCTTGGGACTAGATGGCGCTGTGTGAAATGTCCAGGGATATTTTTTTTTTTTTTTTTTTAAATGCCTCATCAGCTAGTTGTTGCAAGTGCTACTGCTGAGCCAGATGAGGTCCTGGGTTCAATTCCCAGGTCGAGCATAGTGTTATTAGGTTTTTTCATGTGGAATTTCTCAGTAGCAGTCCAAAGTCTGGATTTGTGCCCGGTCTATTACATGGGACTCAACCCGGACTGCCGAACGTGGATCCACGCGAGACACGATGGCTTTTTAATTGTTTCTGTAATTACGGCATTCAACCGGTTAAACATAACTGGCAAAATGTAAGTGTACACTCACGAGCATAACTATGTATACACTTGGCTTTATTCATAAGTATGTATACACTTGGATTTATTCAAAAGCGATTTACTCCTTTATTTTTGAATTTTATGTTGCTACAAACACAGTATTTTCGAATCCATGGGTATTTGCAATGTGTCGTATTTCATTGTTGTTTTCGTTATTTCACGCAGCAATCGCTATTGAAAGTTTCCAAGTGTTCACATAATTAGTGCTCGTGACTGTACTGTAGGTACACCTCTGCCATAGCCCTTGGAGGGCTGGGCGTAATGTTATGTTTGGTTACTTTTCAATTAGATTTTAGAAATGAAAAAACTTTATTCATTAATGCTATTGTTGAGGATTGAAATGATAATGTCTCAACTTCTTGTAGTTAATAAAATATATTGTATAAAATGAGACGGCACTTTACAATGAATAATGGCGGATACGCGCGATCGCGACAATATATATCGTACGTGCATGCGCAAACGCTGATTCCGAATCAGCGTTTGCGCATGCACGTACGATACATATTCAATGTAAAGTGCCGTCTCATTTTATACAATATATTTTATTAACTACAAGAAGTTGAGACATTATCATTTCAATCCTCAACAGCTATGTTACCGCTTGTCAACACTAGGTCTAAAACAAGTGACAATATCAAGAAAGAACTCTTTTCTTGCTAACCTGAAGAGCAATTCTCGTAATTTTAGGATCGTTCACAGTCTGATCTCAGTCTCAATCTGTCAAAAATACCTCTTTAATCCCTATATTTTTGATATGTTTTTGTCATTGACTGTCGCTTAGATGAGATTGCAACTAGATTTTAAACGTTTTTATTTACGAGAAGGACTTCTGATGGCATTTCATCATTCATAGGATGATGTAGAAATAAACATCATCATCTACCTAGCCTTTTCCTAACTACGTTAGGGTCAGCTTTCATTCTAACCGGATGCAGCTGAATACCAGTATTTTACATGGAGCGACTGCCTATCTGACCTCCACAGCTACTGGGTAATACGATACCCCTTGGTAAGACTGGTTGTCAGACAATCGGGCTTCTGACTACAAGTAACGACTATCAAAGATCCACGAATGACAGCCGGGACCAACGGCTTAACGTGCTTTCCGAGGCACGGAGGCGTCTTAGTATGTAAAGATGGTCACCCATCCACGGACCAACCGCGGTAAGTGTAGCTTAACCTGATCAATCGAGCCGTGCGGCTGTTATTACTTAGCCACAAGCCCCTTCCATGTAGAATTAAACATCATTAGTCACTAATTAACAATGCACCTATGTTGATTAAAAACTGTAGAAAAACATTCATAATTACGAAATTATAAAACCTTACATTCCACCCGTCTAGTGGAAATCAAGGTGGTCTTGCACAACATTTCCAACCTAATAACGGTTTTAATTTCATTCATCTCTATCGGAAAACGTGATTTTATTTGAATTATTGCTAAGAAACTATGCTCTCAAAACAGTGAAGTAAAACATCATGAGGAAACCGGCATGTCCTAGAACCAAGACATGTGATATCGAATAACCCAGATTTTGCACGCGTTGTAGATAACAGCCCATTCCCTTTCACAGTGTCCCAGCAGTGGGAACATTAAAGGCCAATATGCTTATTATGCTATGGGGAAGAAAATAATATTAGGTATATTATTAATGTTGGTCGGTATCTGAGTTTGAGTTAGAAGTCGCCGTAAGGTTTGACATTTTTTCCTGTCCCTTGAATGAATTCGCAAGAATATCCCTAAAGCTATTGTTTTATAACTTACAATGTTTTTTTGGAAAGAAACACCCTATCGGGAATTTCCCCTCATTAATTACAGGATATACTTGCTATATCCTGTAATTAATGAGGGGAAATTCCCGTATTTTTTAAAACGTTCGCATTCAATCCCCTCTCCATTAGGTTAACCATTTTTTGACAGCTGTCTATTCCAGATTACGTAAAAGTTAACTTTAAAATGCGTAATAAAATAAATATATAAACTGCCTTATCTTATTGAATTATCTTAATTATGGCTTCTTACAGACATTATAATACCGTACGTGTATCAATTAATGTATTGTGTAGCTGCAATCACTAGTTCCATCTGTCGAAAAACGGTTTACCTAATGAAGAGGGTATACCCAATCTCTCTCTTACTTATACCCAAGTCTGAGGATGCATTTCTGAAAATATCAAGTAACGTTGGTTCATAAAAGCCATTTAAGTTTCAAAAGAAATAAATCTTCCAATATTTAATTTATTCGAATCTACGTTCTTTCTTATATACTTTTCTAAAGAGGTTTCATTCGATTCTTGAATAAAATCGTTCGAACAGACGCCAATAGATTTATTGGCCACGTAATAATTAATGAAAGTTACCAAAGGGAAATCATGGTAAAATTTTTCCTGATTTCCCCGGAGAATATTTTCTCCGTGAATTCTATAGATTTGTTTCGAACTTTATGGAATATGTCTCTTCGTGGATACCGTAGCATTAACTTAATTCAGTCTGTTTATTCAATAACATGCCAATTACATACCATCGTGGAATGTGTAAATTATTTCATCACCACTGCTTTCAAAACGGTAAAGGAAAACATGGTGAGGAAACTGGCATGTCCTAGAACCAAATATTTGAAGAAATGTGACATCTACCAACCCGTACTGGGCCCGCGTGGCGGATTACGGCCCACTCCCTCTCTCAGAGAGGAGGCCTGCGTCCCAGCAGTGGGAACATTATATAGGTTCATTATGCATTCATGGAATTCGTGAATGTTGCCAAAGGTACTAGGTAGGTATAGTTCTACTCTGCCAATTTTATCAAAAAACTCTATTAAAGTTAAGTTTTTCCAAGTCTGCTTACTTAAAAAAGAAAAAATAACTTTAATAGAGTTTAGAATAAACAGACTTTACTGTTAGAATAAACAAATGTAAATGACAAATAAACAATTCCATTCTGACACACTGTTCGGTTTTAGTCGGGTGTTTCCGATGTTGTGTGTGACGAACATGCACAAATTAACAATCAAACACACGCCCTAACCAATGTTTGTGAGCCAACACGTCAGCTTAACAACATGCTCCGCAAACAGCTACAATAGGTTGACCGATATTTTTATAATCACCAGCACCATCATTCCGTAACACACCATTAATCTCAACCTAAATCATTTTGAAGGCTATTGCTTATCCATTGCGTCATAAGTTTGAAAAATTTGTCTACTCAACAACGTAAATAACGCAATGAATTTTGTTGAACTGTCACAATGACATTGCTACTGTGTTACGTAATAACCCCGCTGGCCTGGCAGAAAATTGATGATCAGTCAGTTGCTTTGTCGTTGGCATATACAACGTACGTACGAGTATATATATGATCCAATGCAGAAAACCCTTGTAAACTATTTCGAAGGTGGCCAGAATAAACTGGATACACGGAACACAGGGCAAGTAATCAAGTCATTTTTGAGGTGGACCGACGTCTTGGTCAAGATTGCTGGACGGCTTTGGCTTAGGAAGGCTGGAGACAGAAGAGTGGCGTGCATTGCAGGATGCCTACACTCAGTATTGGGTGGTGGAAGGCTGAAGAAGAACAAAGGCAAATACTTTTGCTGATTCTTGGAGGTGGTCTACTCCCGAGACCTTTTAAATGAAATAATGATTATAAAGATGATTTTGCATTTTTTGTCAAAAAATATATGTGAGATTTTTTTTTGTGCAGATAATAACTTATTGTATATTTATGAGAGCGTCGAGTTCCAGCAAGAAATCCAACACGCTTAGATATTTCTTTTCCAATATTTTCACCTGTGAAACTACGCAAAGTTTCAAAGAAATGCAAAACTTTTCAATACAAAAGTAAAGAAGAAAACATTGAGCGAAGCCGACCGGCACAAACTTTCTTTGACTCCTCAATGCTATAGTTTGACTCGAGTTTACATCGCTCCTCGGAAGTTTGTCAAAGTTTCAGTCTTACGCTTCAATTTACTCACAGCTCTTCAATTGTCTTGGGAATCCTAGCCAGCGAAAATGCTTGTTGTATATGGATAAGATTACGTTGGTAATGGAAAAGTTCTGTTGTTGAAATTATGACGAGGTCATCATCAGCCTTTTTCTAACTATGTTGGGATCGGCTTCCAGTCTCACTGGATGAATACCAGTATTTTACATGAAGTGAATGCCTATCTGACCTCCACACCCCAGTTACTGGGTAACACTAGTACGATACCCCTTTGTCAGACTGGTTGTTAGAATTTCGAGCTTCTGATGACCCGTAGCGACTGCAAAAGATCCACGAATGACAGGATCAATGGTATGATGAAGATTGTATTAAAAAAGAAGCGCTCATCTTCTTCTGTTTAGCATGTCGATGGCAAAAGTATTGTTTTTTTTTTACTTAAGGTGGATGCTCCAAGTTATCCCGTGAAATTCAAATTATCTTACGTTTTTTGCAATTTGCTGGTCAGTACTAAGTAGTGCGTTGATTAAAATATGATTCACGGCCGTAACAAATATGTATTTACAGAATTATAATCATTAGAATCAGTAATACAATTTGTCAATTCTGTAAATACATATTTGTTACAGCCGCGAATCATATTTTAACCAACGTACAACATAGTACTGACCAGCAATTGGCAAAAAACGCAAGAAAATTTGAATTTCGTGGGCTACCTTGGAGCATCCATCTTAATTTGTTTGGCTCAAAATTCAACAACGTGAATAGTATTCGCTGACACAGCCATTAGGTCCTCATGTGTACAGATGCTTATGAATTGGGTAGAATAGTAGGGAACGTTACTTAAGAAAAAATCTAAATCTAGCCAGAAAACATCGATTTTATCAATGATAAAAGCAAATCACATAGATAATGAATTCGTTGTCGAGTTAAATCCATATTTTCCGAACTAAGTACGAGTGAAGACAATATGGTAAGTAAAAGTTAGGAACTTGGTTTCATATAGATTTAAGCAATTCTTCATAATTCAATTATGTAATGTTTTCAATTAAGTAAATCATAATTCAAGAAATTATTAATAATTTCTTTAAAAATTCTGTGTTCTAAAAGTATATGCTAAGTAGTTGAGTTTATCGTGGATACTTAAGACTTAGTTTATACAAAATGAATATTGAAATTCTAAGTAAACGTGAGCAGCCCTAAAGACCGTATTGAACAACTCTTTGAATTCTAGGACGACTTGAATTTATAAATAAACTCTTTAGCAAAGTTTATCTGGGCCAAATCAAAGTTAAGATATTTTATAGAAATAATAATAGATTTAACCATGATCTATGTGGTTGCTAGCGATGTTGCGTTTTATAATAAATATGTACACATAACATGACACCTGCATAATTTTCCGATGGGTAAAGTCAAGTGCAAGCTGGTTATAATTTAGCGCGGTTTCCATACAAACATTTAAGCATGTTTGGAATGGGGTGTCAAATATGAGATTAGGCTGACAAGCAAAAGAATGAAGATGTAAAAGACGTACCTAGTACATTTTATAGGAATAATTATTGAACTAGATAAACCGTAGTTTGATTTTATTCCTCCCGGTACTGTGAAGAAAGAAAGAAATAAAGAAAAAGTATTTATTGCGACTCGCACAGGAAGATCAAAAACTAAACTAAACACAATCAAAAATAAAAAACTCAAATTATATATAAAAAAATAAAGTAACAAAAAGAAAAATGAAACAGAAAGTCCTGTAAGAGGCCAAAAGGCTAGTATCTCAGCATGATGTTACGACATTTAAAAAATAAATGTCGCAGCGCTAATATTCTGATAGGGCCCGCTGTGATGTCACGGGCAATTACAATAATAAATAAATAAATAATCTATAGAAGATAGGTACTGTGAAGCTCATAGAGAGCTTCACAGTACCTACCATTTCGCCAGTTATGGTTTAAGACCCATGTTTTTGGACCAAGCCTGTACCCATTAACAGCCTACTGAGAAATTTCATATGGTAAAACCGAATAACCAAACACACGACCTATTATTGTTTGGTCAGGTGTGTAGTACCACACGGCGTGCGTGTATGACCAGAAGGCTAGTAAATACTCGTAATTAAAAGCGTTCAAAATCTAGTCGTAATCTCATCTCAGCGACAATCGATGTCAAAAGCTTGTGAAAAATGTGGGGAAATTAGAGGAATTTTTGACAGATTGAGACTGAGATCAGACTGAAATTTCTTAAAATTACGAGAATTGCCCCTCAATTTAGGGGTTAAACATGGTCGGGGGTAATGATTGTGGCGGTTGAACATGGACTAAACCACCAAAAGGCCAATAATTTTTCGTAATTAAAAGCGTTCAAAATCTAGTCGCAATATCATCTCAGCAACAATCAATGTCAAAAGCTTGTCAAACATGTAGGGAAATTAGAAGTTTTTTTTGACAGACTTAGACTGAGATCAGGCTGTGAACGTTCTTAAAATCCTTTTGTTCCGGAAGGACATTTAAGTAAAATGTCCTATGAGCATAATATTACAAGAATTGCCCCTCTGATGTAATAACGTAAATGAGGCAAATGGAGATACGTAAGGTTCGTATCGTAGCAGGTAGTGTTCTGTTTCTGCCTACCCCCATGGGAAGAAGGCGTAAGTTTATGTATATAAATACAATAATTAAACTTCTTTTAATTAAGCTTTTAGAACTAACATTGTGATGCTACAAACTACTAAGAAATAACCAGCGATTTGTTTGTTAAATTCAATTTAACGTTCACAAAGAAAACTGTTTTCAGTTTTCATTCATTTTCCAACGGGAAGATAGTGCTAACGTACCTAGTACCATTTCTAGGAAGAGAAGGCCGAGCTAGATCGATTTTCTATTATAAGAACACGCTCATGCTAAAGCTATATTTAAGTAACATTAATTGGATGTGGGAGGAGAGGATCAGAGTATAAAAAAAAACTATGTGGAAAAATCGATTACAAAAATTATTTTGCAAATCCGTCATACTCGTAATTGTGAGTTATGCCCAAACATACATTTAAAAACAATATATATAAACATCCGAATTGAGAACTTCCTCCTTTTTTGAAGTCAGTTAAAAAGCACATATTTTTGACGATTATTTTCTGTGAGACGGTTTCACTGTTACCTCACTGTGACCTAAATATTAATTTTAAATCTTGCGGGGTAATTGCGTAACACACATAAATCCGCAATCGATCATAATGGTTTTCATTTTGACAGTTCAGCCACGTTCATTGCGTTATTTACGTTGTAGAGAAGTCAATTTTTTCAAACCTATGAAGCAATGGATTTGGAATTTCCTCCAAAACTCTCGGATTGTAATTTAAAAGTGTATTACGCACTTAGGGTGCTGAAAAATAGACTTAATACACAGACAGAAAAAAACAAAATTTTACGCATAAAGGTGTTCTTTATACCCGATTCAGTTGTAGCTATGACGTTTGCTAATTAAAACAAGAAAAAAAAACACAATCAACATACTCCCAAGATTAATACAAATATCTCGTTTTCTTTCTAACAACGAATTTTATTTAAAAAAAATAAATGTGTTGGAACATACAAAGATAACTAATCGAAAAAAAGAATGATTAAAAATACCTACGTAAAAAGTCATGTCATTACCCATTAGCGTGTGGCATTTGTGTTTCGTTTGTCGTGTCATTTAGCATGACAAGCTTTTCACCTAAAACAGCCTTAAAAAAAGGTACTTACGTATAGTATATTTCTTATCAGAATGGCGAGAAGTCCTCGTCGTTTGTGAAGTGCGCCTCTTGTAGCGCATTATGCAACCTGAGGAAAAAAAAATGGATTAAAATTATTTTACTAACGCCCAGTTTCTGAGGTTGTTACCTGGAGTTTATCTATTCATAAGTGAGGTATCTTGTTTATGATACTTATGGCTGTCATTTGCGGATCTTTGACAGTCATTACGGGTAGTCAGAAGCCTGAAAGTCTGACAACCAGTCTTACCAAGGGGTAACGTATTGCCCAGTAAGTGGATTGTGGAGGTCAGGTAGGCAGTCGCTCCATGTAAAATACTGGTATTCAGCTGCATTCGGTTAGACTGGAAGTCGACCCCAACATAGTTGGGAAAAGGCTAGGTATCTACCTAGCCTTTTACTGAAACAAGATCAGCATCTGCTGATCTTGTTTAAGAATCTAAACACTAATGTCTGTTTTCAGTAATACTAGGAAACATCTAAATATAGACGCTTTAATAATAAATAACTTTTCGAGTTTCAGTTGCAACAGCGCTGAGCAGAATGTGGTTTGTTAAGGAAGAAAGGGAATTGAAGATTTTTACATGGAGCCTGGCATACCTACTGTCACGCCATTTTGTTTTTTTTTTTTTCTAAATGGTACGACAGTTAGTATGCCCAAGCCCTCAAGTTCAAAGCCCTTTGCTAACAGATAACTTTGCCGAATGAATTGACAGTTCATCTGAGGACCTCATAAAAAAGCATAATACATAACTAACGGGACATAACTATTGTTCATGCCTAGCTGTAAGTTTTACAAAAAAGATGAAATAAAAATATTAATAAATAAGTTGGACGGCTAATTTTGTAAAAGTTGTTACGTAGTGGGTAATTGAGGATGGGCGATGTTGTGCCCATGAGGGAGCTGAAAACTTATGTAAGACACCTCATGATCACCATCATCTTCCTGCCCAAGTCCCATGTTACTAAAGGTTTTGTCTACGCCCATCTAATAATAAAGCTGAACAGTTTGTTGGTTTGTTTGTTTGAACGCGCTATTAATTTCTGAAACTACAAGTCGGATTTGAAAAAAATATTTTTGCATTAATGTGCCCAATTCTTAGGGAAGGTTTTAGGCTATTTAAAATAACGCTAGAACCCTGCGAGCTGAGCGAAAAGAAAAAGAGTCAGAATGATCGCTAAATTTTACGCGGACGCAGTCCGCAGGCAGAAGCTAGTTTATTATAATAGGCATTACTGAGATACGCGCAATGTAACTTTAAAATTAGTGTAGATGAATAAATCCTTGAAACACATAACAAGTACAAGTATATAATAAGCAAAATGTTATATTATTATTAATATAAATTATTTTTTTTCTAAAAGTGTGTTTAGAATAAGTTAGATTATAAGATACATAAAAGATAAGTCCTCTTCTCCACATATCTTTCTCGTGCTGTACCCGACAAGGGTCTATGATTGTCTCCTTTGGCAAATATTTACCACCTAAGCCTACATTGTGGAATGCAATAAAGAATGGAATATTGAGTATTATAAAGAATTATTTTCGGTGTAAACCCAAACTTGTCTATTTATAGAACGCATTCTTGTAAAATGCTATTTGCTTTGGAAATTTCAGAATTGAACTTCGACTTCAAATTCCAACAATAACAGACACAAATTTGACCTTTAGTAAGACGTGAAGAATAAAAGTAAAATTTTGTGCACTGTTCAAACGAGATTCAATAAAATTTTGTGAGTGCGCGATATTGCATCAAGTACAGATATGGTATGCACAAAAAAGATGTTAAATTTTATCTCAAACTAAAGTAAGTGTCTTTCAAAATGAACTACTTTGTAAGTACAATTATAATTTTGTGTTTCTGAACCTAATATTGGATGCGAGATGCACAGGATCGGTCAGTGTGGCGACGATTGGGGAGGCCTATGTCCAGCAGTGAACGTCGGCTGAATGCATGATAATGATCGCTGAATAAAGGAAACGGGAGCTATTGATCTTTAAAGATGCTATCATTATGAGGGCCGAAACAAAGAAAAAGTCACGGCATCGGCACGGCACGGAAATCCAAGTAAATCGGGTTTCGTTTTAGACAGAAAAACCGCCGGTGCCGGTGAGCCAAAGGTGTGCCTAAGTGCCCGTATGGGTTTCCAAATAAAGGGCTGACCAAAGCTAATGATTACACAGTGAGCGAGCGTAGCAATCAATGTCCCACCCTGTTTGAGAGGAGGCCTTGCTTTGTTACACAGTTACCTACATGCAGAATTTATAGTCATACCTACATACTAAAGGGTGAAAAAACTATTTCGTTCCGTTTCTGAAGTTCTCAGATTAAATTTCAATAGCTAATCTGAGGAAACTGGGCAAAACTGTTTTCACCGGTTTCTGATGACAACAGAGAGGCAATTTCGTAATTTTAAGAACGCTCACAGTCTGATCTCAGTCTCAATCTGTCAAATATACCTCTAATTTTCCTACATTTTGACAAGTATTTGACATTTTTTTGTCGCTGAGATGAGACTGTGACTAGATTTTGAACGTTTTAAATTACGAGAATTGGCCTTCAGGTTATTGTTTGATAATACGGTAAAGTTTTCTTTGTAAGCAAAGTTCTGTTTATGGTCGAATTTTTAGAATTAGAAAAGTAATTTGTCTTCATTTATCAAATAGATAAATCATCATCTGGCTAGCCTTTTCCGAACTATGTTGGGGTCGACTTCCAGTCTAACCAGATGCAGTTAGATACAGTATTTTACATGAAGCGACTGCCTATCTGACCTCCACAATCCAGTTTCTGGGTCCGATACTCCTGGGTAAGACTAGTGTTAGACTTTCGGGCTTCAAACTCGTAACGACTGTCACAGATATACGAATGAAAGCGAAGAAATACGCCATATCGAAAAGATATATTTGTACATTAATTAGGCCAACTTTTGTCTTCCTCATATTTATTACCTTTTCGTTATCTTCCAACAACATTTAACAAGGCAAAGGTAAACGTTAACAATATTTTCTATGACAATATCAGAAACACAAAGAACAAACAGTATCAAAAGATGGCATCAAGTTCTCAAAGACATTCTAACTAGACGGTACCATGGCAACAAGCCATTACTGAACAAAAGACGTCTCAGATTTATTATCCTCAAGTTGGAGGGTAGTTACAGTAGTAATGTATGTTTGGTATGTTTTTCGCGTAAATTACTGTACTGGAATTAATAATGTTCTTGTTAGCTTTGACTTGGCTGTGGTTTTCAGAGTTCAGCAAAGACAAATAATTGTTGTCGGAAGGTATGACATTGAAGATATGGTTGATATAACTTTGTGAACTCAATGAGCTAGAGCTTCTTGCTATAATCAGGCAGAAAACACTCTCTGGGAATTTTAACAACAAACTTGAAAATTGTAATTCACTAACATTTGGTTTGGAAATTTCGTACGGCAGCGTGGTTTTAGATAGCATGTTTATTTTTAGTAGTACATATGTACGTATACCGGCTGACTTTTTTACTGTTTTTTTTTTTGTTGACTTTTTGAATTTTGACTGGACATAAACAGGGTTCATAAAAGGTGAACGGCGGCGTAGAGAAACAAGTTAATTTTTTATATTATTTGTGTGTTTTTTTGTTTGTTTGTTAGTATTTTTTTATATTATTTGTTTGTTATTTGTTTATTATTTGTGTTTTTTGTTTGTTTGTTTTTGTGTTTGTGTTATTATTTGTTTGTGTTTTGTTATTTGTTTTTTTGTTAAATTCAACTTAAAGGCATCTTTCTTTACGTGCGACATTCAATCCTTTGATTGAAGGCATCGACCAGCTTCAATAAAAGGATTGAAAGTTAGATATATTACTTTTTGTAAAATTAAAGATCTGTACCTTAAGCTTCTACTCCGTTCACTTTTTATACCCTGTTTTTATCCAGACGGTAAAAAAATCAGTCGGTATAGAGCTTAGTTAAAACGGGATACGTTTAATTGATTGGTTTCAAGTCGCTAAGGCCTTCCCACGCAGTCGTAGGTGTAGGCATTAATAGGTATTATTAAAGCTACTATCGATAGGTATCCTTCAATTCCCTCGCATAATGTTCAGGCCTACAAAAAACCTTGTCGTTATGACTCGGTTTTAAGTAAATAGCTCAAAATCAAAAAGGTTTTTGGGAATAATACCTATACCTAATTCATTAACAAAACAGATGTACCTACTGATATTAAATAGATTTGATGTAGGCTTATTGACGTAGGTGTCTACATTTAGGTGTAGGTGTTGTGTAGGTACTGTAGAGACTATACTTAGCCTATTTGGTGCTAACATGCAGCCTCCGCGAGTCAGTTAAAAGTTATTTTTAGAGACAAACATGAAGTTAGTTTAAGATTAGAAGGGTCTAGGTGTCAGATTTGGCTGACAAGCAAAAGGAAAAAGATGTAAAATACGTAGAATGATTTCTAGAAATAATTATTGAACATACGTGATAAACCGTGGTTTAATTGCTTCCTCCCGGTACCCTGGAGGTCATCAGCTCTTCACAGTACATAATATATATTTATCTATCAAAAACAAATGAATGCTCTATCTAAACAAATAATAATAAATCTTTCAATCGCCCCAAGATTCTTGTCTTGTTGAGTGTGTCAACAAGATACCTACCACGTGACCCTAAAAAATATCCCAGCTATTTCTATCGGTTAGGATAATCTCTACAAGTCATTCAAGTCAAAGCATGATCCTTCAATTGATTTAACTCTTTGGAAAAATGTTTTACACATTCTATGTATTTAATTATCTGCCTAATTATGTTGAGGTTGGCTTCCAGTCTATCCGGATGCAACTGAATACCAGTATTTTACATGGAGCGACTGCCTATCGGACCTTCACAACCTAGTTACTGGATAACACGATACCCTTAGTAAAACTGGTTGTCAGACTTTTTGGGGTTCTGGCTACCCGTAAAGACTATCAAAGATCTAAAAATGACAGCCGGGACCAATGGCTTAACGTGATTTCCAAGGTAAGGAGACATCTCGATATGAAATGGATGATCACCCATCCACGGACCGACCTTGGCAGGCGTAGCTTAACCTTCAATCAACCCGTGCAGGTGTTATTATATAGCCACGAACCCGCGCACACACACACATAATTCTATGTAGTTAATTATTAATATAAAAAAGAGTAGGTAAGGAGATGTCGGGATGAGCTGGACTCCTTCACTAAGAACTGGTCCTCAGAAGCTTTAAACAGAGGGAAATGGAAGAAGAGTTTAGGAAGGCCTTTGCTCAGCACGTGAGACATCACAGGCTTTTAATAATAAGTAGTCTTAACCTTACCTTTGACAGTGTCAGTGATGTCTTCAATCTTATTTAACACAACCAGTTCCACAACTATTTGACAACAAACCAACGATATGTACAACAACAACTAGAAGGAAGACTATTTCAACAACAATCTAAAACATCAACAACATTATCATTAATTTATTATCTGAACACATACACGATCTTACACGCATTATTGTTTCACTTAAAAACTAGGGTTTCAACCCCAAAAATGTAGTAAAAACATTTAATATGTCCGTAAAAATCGTTTTTAATTTATAACTTTCACATTTTAATTTATTATTATTGGTAAAAACGTTAATTTGACTATAGTTTCGCTCCAGATTTTTTGGTTTGACGTTTTTCGTGGGGTTGCCACCCATTGAAACTAAATCTGCAACATTGTCTCATTATTAACTTGACATATTTATTTGCATTTTAGACTTCATAAAAGCAGTTTTTTATGGCAATAAACCACTGTCCTATGACCTGTTTCAAGGTCTTTATTTAATTCTGTGTGCGTAAAAACATAATCCACATTTCGTTTCCGCTATCTCCTGTCACCGTTCATAATAAATAAGAAATATTAGCTTTCCAAAATACATAAATACTTAAATAATTCACAAGTTAAGGAAAACTAAGACCAAACAAGGCAGCATAACACGAAACAAAATTAAATTCCCACAAATCCCGGAAAAGCCTCACCCTTAACCTGGCAACACCGTCTCGCGCATGCGTGCAATTTCCCCGGGTTCGCGCCAGATGTTCTCAGAGTTTTGGTAGTTTTATTGATCTGCGTGGCTCAGTAATGCGAGCATCATTACCTATGATAGATTGACCCCAGTATTGCAATAGATCCCTCGCAATCTATGCCGCCAAACCTTTGACCTCGTTTAGATTAGACTGGCTGGATAGTTTGTCTAGAAGCGTTGGCGGCAGAATTTAAATTTAGGCGTTCGTTTCCTAGTGTTTTTATTTGACGTCTGTTTTTTATCGATGGTCGATAGTCGTGAAAGCTGGCATGAATTGGCAGCTGGGCGAAAACGTTTTTAGTTATGCAAATTTATTAAATGTCCTTTCGAATACATTTCAAAGACTGCTTCTGACTTCTGTTATCGTAATGGCCCCAACTCGGCATCATTTATAAACAGTTTTCATGAAAATTGTAGGTAATATAAAAATTCGTGACTTATAAATATAATTCTAGATGTTGGAGCAGGCAATCAACGAAAAAAGGGGGTGATTTTTATCTAGTTTATAAGAGACTAAGGTCAGAAAAATTAATAAACCAAATTTATAACAAATAATCTCAGAGCAATGAGGTTTTAATCAAAATCAAAAGTCATTTATTCAAATAAGGCTGAGAATAAGCACTTTTCGAACGTCAAAATGACATAAGTCTGTCCCCAAAACGCCCGCGCTTCATCACTTCCTAGTGTTTCCGCTGGGAAGAAGTAGTGGCACAACAAACTCCCCAGCAATACAGCACAATTTCATCATTTTTCCAATTTCCTGGAAAAACTTGCTTACAATTATGAAAATCACTTGAATCAGAACTTCCCCATTTCTTATACATTTCCTTCATCATTTTCCTTAAATACACAGGTAGGTGCTTCTGCCTTACCCTTCGGAAAATCCAGGTGTAATTTTATGATAATGTACAATGTTGATTAAAAATTAATCAAACCGCAAAAAAGCCCTGTGGGCTTCCCAACAAGTAGATATCGGACACTGGGATTTAGGTATTCCTAGAACATCTACAGGAGAAAATTAAAAACTTGCGCCAAATCGAAATAGGAGGTGCTGTAACTGTTACATAATCATAATAAATTGTCATTTCCCAAATCTAAATTCTTGAAAAAATCGTGTAATTATCGTCTTAGCTAGTGCAAACTAAGTTATTGCCTTCAAGCAGACACGAATTATCATCGATTCAGTTTTTTTTTTTTCATAATGTTCAATACAAATAAGAAAATTAAAGAATCAATTTTAGCGCACGTCCGATAAGCAATCCATTCATAGCTGAGTTCAAACCATGAAGCAAGTTGACAACGAGTTGAACTAGCGGTATGTACCTACCTAATTATGACCTCCTACGAAAAAAAGAGCGCGCGACGACATTGGAAATCGCTCGCCTACGCGCACATATGTGCATTTCTTTCCTTAATAACATACTCTACTTTATAGCACGCTGAATTATATATTTAAATTGGTCCTACACCTATTCAATTTCATCCTGTATTATGAATGACAACCACTGCGTACATGGGCTGTATTAGTCACTTTATTATGTTCCCACTGTCGTTGGCTGTCACTGAACACCAGCGCTGGGGCTCTGTCTCTCATAGGGTATTAGCATTATGCTGAGCGATGGCCGTTTTTTGTAGATGTGACGCATCTTTTCCCAGAACATGTTCTTTTTTTGTGTTTGTGTTCTTACTCTACGTCACGTTTACCGCAAATAAACGTATTTTCTTCCCTTAGAAAACACATTTATCAAGAAATTGAGGCATCTATACAGTCTTCAATCACTTATGCGACCTCACATCTTCAAAACGTAGATTCTTTTCACTTTCAACCCTTTACACACCAACCCTTTCCAAGATTGATGATAGTTTAACAACACAACGGACAATGGCTCGTAAAATAGTAAGGAACTGACCTTGTTTAACTATTTCGGACACTAGAAGTTAGTTAGAGTTAAGGGTATATTTATAGCTCGCCCTTTCAGTGTGAATACGGTCGAGATTATAACAGCCTGGTATTTCCCATGGGCTAAGAAGGGACTGGGAAACAATGTAAGATGGACTAAAGGATAAAAAAACAGATCTTTATATAGCGTCCCGCTTTAATTGCGACATTTATTTCAAACACGTATACGGTTTCGCATTTTCGTTTTACGAACATATTTTAATTCCATTAAACGTTATTAGGTATTTATTTACAAGTTTCTAAAATAGTATCTTGGAGCAAGCTGTACTTAAAGAAGCAGGGGTCTGGGCAGGGGTCAATTGCCGAGGTCATGGATCATAACATCGCATCAATGAAATTAAAACGAATAACGTGCAAGGAGTCGGCGAATTGAAGGAAAGAGAGAGCCCTATATCGGCGAGGGGCGCAG
Organism: Apamea anceps; assembly: GCA_951799955.1. Lineage (NCBI taxonomy): Eukaryota > Metazoa > Arthropoda > Insecta > Lepidoptera > Noctuidae > Apamea > Apamea anceps. Next base: position 12,537,622 of record OX637520.1, read on the forward strand.
GCGGTAGTTTTCATTTTACGAATTATTTTATCTTGTTACAATGTTTATGATTACTGGCCACTAGCCCTACCCGTGTGTTAAATTATATGTCACTATTATATTGGCACGTTGTGTACGCGTCATTACTGCCTTATGATAACCATTCATTAATATTGCCCGTCTGCCTTCAAAGTAAGAGTGAACAGGCATATTCTGGGCACGCTCGTTTCATCATAGACCTCATCCATTGCTTTGCATCAGGCTTGATCAGTCAGCAAAAAAAAAAAATTGAATATTTTTTTTCTTATTGACAATGTAATCATTTGTCCTTCTTTATTCATTCAACCTCAACATATTCGAGAACAGGCTAAACAGGCTAGTGATTGACACAGTTATTTATTTATGTACACACATATAAACAGACAAGAAAAAACAGAACAGAAAAATAGGTACAGAGGTGATGCTTATTTCATAAGAAATCTCTTCCAGCATACCTGCGATAGGACAATAGATAGAGAGATACTTGTAAATCCCGTTAATTTAATTATTTTAATTTCCAATTATACACGACGTCATAACAACAACTGACAACCAGTCTTACCAAGGGGTATCGTATTACCCACTAACTGGGTTGTGGAGGTCAGATAGGCAGTCGCTCCATGTAAAATACTGGTATTCAGCTGCATCCGGTTAGACTGGAAGCCGACCCCAACATAGTTGGGAAAAGGCAGGCAGGCGGATGACACGCTATATCAGCTGTTCCATGCATTTTGACTGCGTGGTTTTCAGGCACTTTTGGACGAAACAGCTGATTTATTTTTAATAACGTGCGCAAAATTTCTAAGCCGTCGGTCTAGACTAGAATCATGTCACTAGGTAGATGATGTCCCTTATGTACATAAATACACCCGTACCTATGATGTTATAACTTCCCCAAAGTGCTATAAATGAGGCACACTTTTTCAAAACGAATCCTTATTGCAAAAAAGTTTTACTAATTTTGTTATAACATTTTTACGCCAATCTCTGGTAGATAGGTACTCTAAATTGTGTGAGACGCGCGTGCGCAAGTCAACGTCCTTACACAATAATAATGCTTGTCATTCACCAATCAATAATAAATTAATATAGTTAGTGTAAAATCAATTGCTAACGGAAAATAAACGGTGGTTTAGCAACACTAGCCATATAGATAACAGTAATATACAGCAGAATTATTAAGATAGGTTCACTATTAGTTTTTAGATTTTTTAGGTTTGTAGCGTTTAAGGGCAGGTTGTTTCAAATGGTTGGTTAACGTAACATACAGTACGTTAAATAATAACAATTAAATCGTTATTGTTTGACGTACAGTTACAGGCTTGACGATAGTTAGCGCCATTTTTGTCATATGCGCGTGCGTCAAATTGACGTAAAACTATCCGCCCTACGATGGGTGGATTGAGTGAAAAATGGTATAGCAGAGTAGGAAGAAGAATCAGCCTTCATCTTAGTGTTTAACTGAGATGAAGGCTGATAGCTCAGATATGTGTAACAAAAAGTAAGAGATACTAAACAATTAAGTTACAACGAAAACAATACTTCTTGGTTTGCATTTCCAATTTTGTATGTTTTTATTTTAGCTTACACTGTCCCACTGCTGAGCAAAGTCCTCATCCAAATCCTTACAGGCATCCTTTTTAGAGGTGAAATGGGATTGGACACCTCACGTCAGCCGCATGCACAGTGACCGCTGGCCAGTCTCCACACGGTGGGTGCCTGACTGAGGATGGACGAGCCCGGCTGCCAAGCCGGCTGCCGAGGCCGGCCCAGGAAAAGGGGAGCGAGACGACCTAGATGCGCACCGCAAGGGTAGGATCGAGGTGACTCTATAATTTCCAATGGAGAACTAAAACTGCCTAACCTAGAAATAGAACCTAGAAAAGCTACGGAAGAATACAAACACACAACATAATGAAGCAATTAAAGGTTTGACATGCAGCCGCGGCAAGGGACCTTTCCTTGTTAATAATAGAATACTAAATTGCCCTTAAGGCTATTGTATTAATTAAATAAGATCATAGTTATCATTACTTTGAAGTTTTTCTTACTGTAGAAAAAAAGATGCAATGAGGAAGTGTCAATCAGCTGATCTTTGATTGATTCATTGACATTACGACACTCGGAGACTGCGAAGGAGGATGAATGCTTATTGGAGCTAAATGTTTATTTCTTGACTTCCAAGTGCTACACAACCATGTTCCTTTCGTATCCAGTCTAATCTCTCCACCTCTTAATCTCGTCCGTCCATCTCATCATCAGCTGGGGGCTCCCGAACCTTGCTCGAGCCAGCCCGCATCGCTAAGCATGATGAGGCTTTAAATTCGTCCCTAAATAATCACGATCCCATCGTGCTTGTCCCTTGCTGCTGTCCCCCAGCACGCCCTAAACCGAGGTCCGTACCCCGGGGGCACTCTTCATGTGCAGTCGCTTAGTTTTTAAGTTTTATGCCCTGTCTGGAGGTCTTAATTTAGTATAGCCCGGCTAAGCCGCCGACAACCTCGTATGTCGACCTGCGAGATGCCATACACAAAAAAAACTAAAACTATCTGGGGGAACTCCACTCAAGGGCTCACCTAAACTTAAGTTTTAACGATGAGATTTTAACAGAAAAGACTGGATTCACACAATTTCCCGTTACATATAGGTACAAAAGAATTTACCTGGTAAAATAGCTTTTTATTTTCCAAGAATTTCCTAAATTCTTGAAAATAAAAGCTATTTTGTATGAATTCCTTGTAGTAAAGAAAAAGAAAGAAAGAAAAAGTATTTATTGCGACTCGTACAGGAAGATCATAAAACTAAACTAAATACAATCAAAAATAAAAAAAAGTAACAAAAAGAAAAATGAAACAGAAAGTCCTATACCAGGCCAAAAGGCTCCTATCTCAGCATGATGCTTCGACATTTAAAAAATAAATGTCGCAGCGCTGGTATTCTGATTTACATATTACTGCAATTGCCCGTGACATCACAGCGGGCCCTCGCTGTGATGTCACGGGCAATTACAGTAATAAATATATTTATTAAACCATCCACAGTTGAATACGGTACCTAGAATTTCATTTCAGAATGTAAATCATTAGTATCTGAAATTAAAATTCTGGGTCCTTTGTCCTGGGAATACGAGAATTTTTGGTAGGACACACTACTTCAAAAATCAGTAAACGTAGACGTAAACGCATCTTTCAGATGCCTCAATTGATATCACATAACTCAATGTTCAGAGTCGTCAAACTTTCGACCTGAACGTGACCTGTACCGTACTATCCTCTTTGGAAAGGTTACCAAAGTAATCTTCAATCTATTTTTTAGTGCAAATTGTATGTGATAATATGAAATCATGCATACTGTCCAAGCGCTTTACTTTCTGTAATTTATTTCATCACCACTGCTCTCAAATCGGTGAAAGATAATCGTGAGGAAACCGGCATGTCCTAGAACTAAAAAAGTCGTGCGTGATGGATTACAGCCCACTCCCTCTCACAGAGAGGAGGTCTGTGTCCCAGCAGTGGGAACATATAGGAACATGGGTTGGTTATAATTAAGTATTTTATGTTATACTGCCCAAGTGTAGAAGAGCTTTTTGTGAAGTTCATCCGGAAAAGTAGATATTACCACCATAATTTCTGACGCCAAACAGCGCTGCTGTATTTCAAAAATGACAATTTCTTAGACACAATATTAAATTATATAGGCATAATTACGTTATGCAGGTTGGCAGGGACATCAACGTACAACCTGGGTTGCGCGTTGATGTCCGGATTCTGCACATGATTCTGAAACCCCTGCCACCCTGCACATATTTATGTAGATAGTTAGATTTAATGTTATAAAGTGACAAGAAGTAAATAAGGAAATAACGTATTTTATTTATTTAGGTATCATTCATTATTTTTGATCAATTTTACCTTATCAATCTATATATATAAAAATCAATGCCATCACTTTTCGTTGTAATTTTATAACTTAAGAACGGGCAACTCACCTATCCAAACCAAATGTTTAGGCTTTGTTCGGACTATTTAGTAAATGGTTTATGTGAAGCTTGCACAAAATCGGTAGGGCGGTTCTTCATTTATCACATTTTTTGTAACAAATGAATTCAATAAATGTCGGATCATTTTGTTAAAGTAGGGTAGGAGTAGGGTAGGAGTAGGGTAGGAGTAGGGTAGGAGTAGTGTAGGAGTAGGGTAGGAGTAGGGTAGAAGTAGGGTAGGAGTAGATTAGGAGTAGGGTAGAAGTAGGGTAGAAGTAGGGTAGGAGTAGGGTGGGAGTAGGGTAGGAGTAGGGTAGGAGAAGGGTAGGAGTAGGGTAGGAGTAGGGTAGGAGTAGTGTAGGAGTAGGGTAGGAGTAGGGTAGGGGGTAGGACACCACGCGAACGAGTAGCGCCGGGCAGCTAGAAATAATTTATATAGCAAAACAATGTTTGCCGGGTTAGCTAGTATGTTATATTATAAGTAGCAATGAGATTAAAATTTCTATACCTCTATCAAAGGTTGTCGTGGCGTAAAAACGTTTTTTTAAGGTATTGCTCACTTGGTGCGTAGTTCTCGCAACCGGCCTGCGTTTACAACCAGAGGGGCAATTCTCATGATTTTAAGAACGTTCACCGTTTGATCTCAGTCTCAATCTGTCAAAAATACCTGTAATTTCCCTAGATTTTTGACAAGCTTTTGACATTTGTTTGTCGCTGAGATGAGCCTGCGACTAGATTTTGAACGTTTTAAATTACGAGAATTGGCCTTCTGATTAACTAAGGAATTGATGTGGTTTCGAAATAAGGAATCGTTAAGTGGTCATAGTGAATTAAGGCATTGGCATTCTGTACTTTCCTACCCCCTGCCTTCTGCCATGGGAAGGAGTGAGTTCATGTATGCATATATGCTCACTTTCCATAGTCATTACTTATGTGATGTCTACTGAAGCATATTGTACGAACGGGTTTTTGACCATACTTCGCATAAATCTGACAAAAAATTATCGTCCTTACGAGTAGTAAATAACTTTTTGACAAGAACATGATACTTCAATGACACCAGCTGATATAACAATATAAGTAAGAATAGCAGAAGGTCTGCTATACAGCAAATGCGATTTTTTAAAGTAACGCGCGCATATAGACAAAGTAAACCGGATGGAAAAAATATGGAACAATAACTCTTTCCCATCCTGCAGCCTAATTGCGGAACAAACTACCAATCCCAATCATTTTGAAGGATATTGATAATCTTTTTATTCGTATGTTCGAAAGATTTGTCTGCTCAACAACGTAAATAACGTAATGAATGTTGTTTAACTGTCAAAATGAAAGCCATTGGTACTGATAGTGTTTTACGCAATTACCCCGCTGTGCATGGTTTCAGAAAGGAATATTGAGAGTTAATTTTCAATTGAAGACGTCCAATTGCTACTTTGTATTATTATTTTTTTAACATAAATAATTGACTTGTTCTTAAATCACAATTAAAAAATTATGATATTTGACATTTAAATGTTAATTTAATACATAAGGTAAGAGCATTACCTTTACCGTGTACCTCTATACCGTGAGTATTTGTATTTATATATATATATTTTTTATATACATTTTTGTATTATGTATTTATTTAAGTATACTTATTTATTATTTTTTGCGTTATATGTGTATATTTAATATTTTTGTTTTAGACTTAACGCATTCATATTTTTCTCTTCTTGTTCTCACACACTATTATCTACATTTCTTTTTTACTTCTCCTTTCGCAGGTCTGCTGGAAGAAATTTCTTAAGAAATACGCAGTACCTTTGTACTCATATTATGATTATGACATATCAATATGTATTTTACTGTGTGTACATAAATAATAAAATAAATAAATAAGGTTAGCGTTAAAGGAACCCTTTATTAGGCAGGTATTCTTTTGAAATCCATATCAGGCGTTGTTCGAACTAAACCTACTGATCGTATTTGGTGCGCACCCACATAAACATTCGAACGTAAGGGTCAAGGCGAACGCAAGGAAGACTGCGCCTGAGTCAGTGTAGTGCCAACGGCCACAGTTGCTTGCTGCCTATACAGGGTACGATTATTTTTTTTTAATTAATACTATTATCTAACTAAGTACGTGCTGACTGGCAACCTTGTATGTATATTATTTCAACGGTGGCAGCTGTTTTTCGTTGATTGAGTGAATGTTTGTTATTGTGTTTGTTTTTGTTTTGTTTTTACTAACGTTTATTGATTGAGTATGGGTTTTTGTTTGTGACGACATAAGCCAATGACATAAACTGAGTAGTGCATTTTTTTTAAACGTTATATTTTCATTTATTTTTAGGGCCTTGAAGAAGTTTATTTAAATAATCATGAGTGTACTACTTACTATTGTTTATTTTATTAATTCAACCTTAATTCAAAAATATGAACACTGTCAAAACTGTATGCATCGCAAACTTTAATAAGCCATAGTGAAGTGACATCACATATTGTAGCGATAACGATAAATTACGATAGTTTAGTATAATAAATTCCCTATCAAAGTACCTAATAAATAGACATGACATGTTATTATTACTTTCAGTTTTGCTATAGATTATTATAGATAAATATTGAAAGTTACCTTGCCTTGTGTATCCCTTTTCCAGTGGCTATAAGAGAAAGTTCTCAGGTTTGGCAGTGAATGTTTCAGGGCTTACTTAGTTGTGTCTAGAATTCATTTTAATGGTCATATACCACTTTGACTACATACACCCTTACATATCCTCATCTACATGAACACACCCTCATACCTCACAATGATACTCACCCCCTACACACACGAAGTTTTTTATTTGCATGCTTAATAGTTTTGTAGTTTCTATCTTTTATTTTATTTTTTCTTTTTATATTTCTCTTGTTTTTATTGCATATGAGTGTCATAAACGGGAAAAGACACTGATTCCTGTAACACAGGTTTTTTACCCAGCTCAGAAGTCAGGGTTACCATAATCATTGTATTATAAATAACTAGCTGCGCCCCGCGGTTTTACACGCATAAGTTTCGATCCCGTGGGAGTATCGGGATAAAAATTATCTTATGTATTAATAATAGTTATAAACTATCTGTGTGCCAAATTTCATCTAAATCCTTTCAGTAGTTTTTGCGTGAAAGAGTAACAAACATCCATCCATCTATGCATGCATCCACCCATACAAACTTTCGCACTTATAATATTAGTAGGATAGGATTTTATGCCAATAAAAATGTTATTATTGATTTATTTTTAATGACACTGAAAAGATCTACTACCATTCTTCAAAAGAACTGTCATAAAACCCTTTTTTCTAAAAAGTCACTCTGTTATGGATCGTTTTTTTAAGTTCTCTCTCTCTTCTTCAACCTTTCGCCACCCAATGCCGAGTGTAATTGTCTAACCATAAGTTAAGGAAGTTAAATGATGTGGAAGGGTTTTACTAATAGTGTTGGGAACAATTACCAACTGCTCGGTCAGTACAAACCTTTAAACTTACTATAAATCTTCGTTTGACTGGACTTGGGAGTAACTTTGTCTAAGTACTATATAGTTAGCCACATTCTGGCCAACTGAGCCTTTAGGAGTCTACAGGGTCTGTGTTGTCTAGTGTATAATAAAGTATAGGAACCTTTATTGAATAAATACATAGGAGTGTATTATAAAGCATCTCGCACTCTTGCCGCATTTAATGATCTCTTGGGTCCTAATACTCCTAATACACGAACACGAACAATCAATCTGTTTACTGATGAATGGACGAAAATTTTACATACGAGACCCCACCAAGCCTTGAAAAGCACGTTGAGCTGTTGGTCCCGGTAGTTAGGAAAATGCTAGGTAAATGATGATGAGATGGACGAAGACTTTATTAGCTTGACAGAGAAGGATTCATGAAAGTGTTGTTAATTATAGTATTTGCTTTTTAACCTTTTCTAGTAAAAGTTATAAACAAATAAATAGGATAGTCTTTAAATGATAGTCGATTAATCTGCATTATGTTTACATTAAGAAACGAACTTGAGCAGCGGAATAATACATATGAAAGGATTAAATTTTCATTAAAAAAAAAAATGTAAAATATAAAAATGTGTGAAAATAGGATAAAACTATTCATTCTGAAGTGTCTAGAAGCTGAGAAATAAACAGACTTTCAAGCGACAACAAAATAATAAAGAAAGTGTAACAAACGCGTGTAAGTCGGGAAATAAACTTACTGCAATAAACCTACCCAATTAATCGACCAATTAGTTGAGGAAAACAACAACACAATGTGTTTTTATTACTTTCCTGAAAAGTAGCCAATTTCAGTTTCCCTATTTTACTCGGGAAGGAATTACAGGTATGGTATATTTTTCAATGTTAACCATAATATAATTTATTGTACAGACGCCAGCACATCAAGCTACCCGAAACTGTCAAATTTTCCCAATCAAACTTGAACATTAATGCTTTATTAATAAAGTTGAAAATCTATTAAAGACATTTGACAGATTGTAGGAGCTGGATGTGCTGGCGTCTGTACTTAGTCAGCGTGGAAATAATCAGTTGTCCCGTACAAAATATCACCTACTCGACCCAAACGTATGGGAGAGCTGAAGTTTTTTTACGCGATTACGATATTGGTCCCATGGAGAAAGTTATTCAGTTGGATGTTCTGTACATACCACCCCCTTAATATGACAACACATTTCTAATACATGCTGAGCAGCGGAATCAGTATATAATGTTCCCACTGTTGAGACACGCCTTCTCTCTGTGAGAGGGAGTGGACCGTAAACCACGCGGGCCCAGTGCGGGCTGGTGCATGTCCCATGCCAACACAACAAATTTCTGGTTCTAGGACACGTCGGTTTTCTCACGATGTTTTCCACGACCACACATTTCTAATACAGCTGTACTTAAAGCAAATTCAGTCTTTAATGTTCCCGCTGCTGGGCCTCATGCCTTCTCTCTGTGAGAGGGAGTGGGCCGTAATAAACCACGCGCAGTGCGGGTTTGGTGGACGTCACATGACTTGTTTTTGGTCAGTGCGGGTTTGGTGGACATCACATGACTGTTTTTGGTCAGTGCGGGTTTGGTGGACGTCACATGACTTGTTTTTGGTCAGTGCGGGTTTGGTGGACGTCACATGACTTGTTTTGGATCAGTGCGGGTTTGGTGGACGTCACATGACTTGTTTTTGGTTCTAGACCATTTTCATACGATGTTTTCCTTTACTGTTTTGAGGTAACTGACGTTAACTGTTACGTATTCAGTACCTACCATAACAGATGCCCAGTGATCGATTGTATTTATCAGTAACTAATTAACACTAACCTGTTTAGGAGTGTAAAGTTCACTAATTGGTGCCAAATTTGGCACTTTGTGGTACAATGGAAACTTTGTTTTTTTAAAGGAAGGTTGATTATGTGTTGACTGTGTTGAGTGTGGGAATCATAACAAGGGTTTTTTTTCGGGAAACTAATGTCCTTCAAAGAAGTCTCTTTAAGAGCCAAGGAGACGACTGCTTAGACTGAACTTGAATTAACGATTGTATACTTTAGAGGTTGTCCGCTAAAGTCAACCTTATGTAGTGCAGGCTGACAATAATTTAGCGCGGGTTCCATTCGAACAGTCAATCAAAATTAGAACGAGGTGTCAAATATACTATTAGATTTTTTTTGTTTAGGAAAAAACAGTGCTAGTTTAGTCGGCAAAATGTCAAAATCAGTTCAGTCAAATTAAACGTGAAGAAATCGTACCGTTGTTTGATTTCTGATGGGCCGTTAGCCCTTCACAATACTATGGTATAATATTAATTAAACTAGAATATGACCTAGTCTAATTATGGTCTTTTATTAACAAAACCTAATATCACGCCTGAAGGTATTCCTCAAAAAAAGGTCTAAGGGTTAGGCAGATGTGTACCTAATCTAATATCGCGACATTTTCGCCAATAATGTAAACAAATATGAGTTTATGGAAAAATAAATTTAATTCCTACACAATAAAGTTTAGTTTACGCTACAACTTCAAACATTTTTATAACTTTTTCAATAGTGCTAGTCACTCTGAAATCAACTTAAACACCATTAAAATAAAGTTGATATTTGTTTAGCTTGAAATAACGTCAATTTGAAACATAAAATTTGAATATACCTGTAGTACGCCCACATTACATGTAAGTATTAGTACTTACATGTTTGTTATACACTTTTTTGAAAATCTTCAGGCATAAGAATTTTTTTTTTTTTTTCATTTGCTGACTGAATCATTATGTTGACCATACTCAGTCATTTGTACATCTTTGACAGTCGTCACGGGTCGTCAGAAGCCGAAAGTCTGACAATCAGTCTTACCAAGAGTCTTATCGTATTACCCAATAAGTGGGTTGTGAAGGTCAGATAGGCAGTCGCTCCATGTAAAATACTGGTATTAAGCTACATCCGGTTATACTGGAAGCCGACCTCAACATAGTTGTGAAAAGGCTAGGCAGATGATGATGATTCTCATTTCCTTGCTTTAAAACCTTTTTATAGTTTATGGGATCTAAATAAAATAAAAAAGTTATTAATTTTTTTTCAAACAGTTTTTCCTCGCCCATTGGCAAATTAAGACTTGTCCATACGTAATTAGTAATAATTAATGATTGCATGCACAATTGCACATTAATCATCCACATTCTAAGTAGGGTCGTTATCAATGTTATCAGTGTCATCACCCCTGCTTATAACGAGCTAATTGCCGACGTGACTACCACTGACTGACCCCTGCAACCTTTAGGAATACCAGTTTTTACAAGCATGATGTTATTAGTAAATTATTCTGACAAAGAAGAAGGTTCAGGCAACAAACGAGATTAATAGGTAGGTATACACACTTCACAACATAAATAGCAATAAATATAGACAATAATTTTCGGGGTCCGGCTCTCTAATTGCGTAACACACCATCAACCAGAATCTGCTCTTCTCCATAGAAAACGACCAATTGGAGTCGTGCACCTGGCTTCTGATGTTACATAAGGGCCCATGTAGGTTTATGTGAAATAAAATATTTCGATTTTAAATCAGAATCATTTCGAAGGATAACTAATCCATTCCTTCATAATTATGTTCGAAAAATTTGTCTGCTCGCCAAAGTAAATGACGCAATGAATGTTGTTGAACTGTCAAAATCAAAGCCATTGCAACAGCTAGTGTTTTACGCAATTACTCCGCAGTACCCAAAATTACCTGTTAGTTACTTTTGGGTACTGCGTGGTAATACCTATTACACACACTAATTTTGCGAAGCAAATCCGAGTCAGTCTATCCGTTACTTACTTTTAACCGTAATACGTTACCAGTTAAATCACAGAATACATGTTACTATGGTTTCTATAACGGTTTGTTTTGCTGTCCTTAGTGCGGAGTCCAATTCGCACTCACTTATTGGGCGTTGTTTAACATAAGCTGGGTTAGGTTGTGTAGTTAAATCTTTGTTATTTCCATTAAAACAATGTACAACCTACATTTTATCCCAATAGCATCGGGGGAAGCGAAATTCAAATTTCCTTACGTTTTTTGCAATTTGCAGGTCAGTGTCATGTTGAATGTTGATTAAAATATGATTCACAAGCGTTACAAATGTGGCTTTATGTTCGTATAATCCTATTGATTGATATTTCATGAAGTACCCAGTCATTTGATACCATTATATGAACTCACAGGGTTTATTGATGAATTTAATGATTATAATTGTGTAAATTCATACTTGTTACGCTCGTGAATCATATTTTGTTCATTATATAACCTGACATGACCTGCAAATTTCATAAAACGTGAGAAAATTTGAATTTCTTGGGCTACCTAGCGCATCCCCCTAAATACGATCAGAAAAGAATGAGAGCGATGTTTGGATTGTTGAATGTGTTTTATGTTGAAAAAGTTATAACGTACGCAATAACAATATAGCATTAGAACATGCAGGCTTTTTCGGAAGTCGACGTCAACCCGGAATCGGGTAATAGGCCAAGCCAAGTCATAATAGTTATCAGAAAAATATTTTTAAAAAATCAGAGTTGAGTAATTTAAAAATTATTGGCATTCAAAAAATAACCCTGTGACACTATAATTGTATGTACACACGGCTACACATCAAGCTACGCAAAACCAGTATTGGCTGACCGTTTATTGTGAGAAAATATCATACAAAGTGAGGCCAAGACAAACTGGTTTTGTATAGCTTGACGTGTAGCCGTGTGTACCTATATCTCTGCCTGTAACCTACTAACACTAGAAGTTAAGTAAAATCGTTACTAACACTATGGACTTCTGTCTAAAATAAGAGTTTTCTATTCTATTGTGACATGGCCTATTACCCGATTCCGGCTTGACGTCGACTTCTGGGACACACTGTATATTGTACATAATTATGATTATATTCTTTCATACTGTAACAAAGACGTTTATTTCCCGTACATACCTAACACTATTGTTACGAGTACCTGCACATACATTCTAAAAAACCAAAATATCAAGGTCTTGTTTCTGCGGAGCGAATGATAACTATGTAACATGATGTAATATGATTCGATATCCCAGTTTCAATGGCTTGCGTTTCGATACTGTGACTAATCTGCCAAACGATTTAAATGGTCTCGAATTTCCTTTTGCTCAATCCAGTAACAAAAAATAACTTTTGAAAGTAAGTATTATGCTTTATAATTAAGTGTAGTCTTCCACACCTTACAAAAAATTGTAACGTTTTAATAATCATTTTATAACATATAATTATGTAATTTTGTCCAATTATCTTCAATCGAAATGCTGTGTTTCCATAAAAATGAAAACAAATAATTGCATGCTAAAATATAGTTACAACTATTATCGATTATAATCTCCATGTAACTCAAACACAACATTAACCCATCGACATAAAAAATCAAAATCATAATAATTATTATTACCATCATAACGGTTATCGATAAATCTTTTCCCAACACTAGCAACAGGAAGTCACCTCGCCACTATTTCCGCATTTCCGCAATAATATGGCGGACTTACGATTTAGGTGGACCTGTATTTTAAAATATGTGCATGAGTTGATGAATGATATTTCGAGTTATGGGGTCAGCAGGTTGGTTGTGTAGGTCAGTATCAGCATGAATTAAAAATAAATGTAGATGTACCAAAGCTCTGCCCAGCGCTTCGAGAAATACGAGTACTGACGTGATATTATGTTATGTCTGAACCTAAACCCTGTTATTTGAAACCTGTCATAAATTAATTAAAGATTTTTTTTAAATTATTTCGTAGTTCTTGAAAACAAATACACACATCAAAAGTGTCTAGGGATCAAGTACGTTTTAGAGTATCTCCGCAATTGAGGATTATTATTGGATCGATTTGGATCGATTGAACTTTTTTGGATCGATTATTGATTCTCATTAGTTAATTTCACTATATGAATTAAAAAAATCCTTAAATTTTCATTAAAAATAGAAAATCAACTGCCAATCAGGATTCATATAAAAATGTGTAATAGCGTTTTTACAAAACCATTACAATTTTTGCATCGGAACTGAAAAAAATTGCATTGATATGACTGTTATAATTGCGATGACATCATTTGACAGGAGAAAAGATGATGAGCGCCGTTGGAATATTGTAAACTCGTTCCAGGCAACGTACTGTGGCTGTCGATCTTGACTCTACACAGAGCGTCATAAGCCGCCTCTGAACACGCTATCACATCACGGGTAGCGTGGCCGAGCGACATGAAGGACGATCTCGCATCACCACTCGCAGACAGACCCGGTACATCCAAAATACTGCTCGACGGAATCGTACCATGACCGCCATGATGTTGGCGAGGCTCCACAGCTCTTCAGGCTTGCTGATAAGCGAACAAACCATCCGAAATCGTTTACGTGGAGTGGATCTGCGTTCCCAAAGGCCGCTGAGAGTTCCAGCTATAGCACCCCGCAATAGTAGGGCCCGTTTACAATGGGCTCGCGAACACAGAAATTGGGAGGAAGAAGACTGGCGTTGTGTTTGCTTTTCCAATGAATCTCGTTTCGGTATGAGGCCGGATACAAGACGTACTCCAGTTAGGAGGACCTCTGGACGTCAAGAACGTTTGAAATTTTCCTGGTTGAACGGTGGAACGTGGTCGGCCATTCCTCAAAGTGATTTTGATGAACTGATTTTAAGCATGCCAAATCGCTGTGATTGTGTGATTCGTGTAAATGGTGGAAATACAGTTATTCATTTTTTTATCTTCACAATAAAATTTTAAAAAATCCTCATTTTTGCCTTTTTGCCATTTAATTTCTCACAATTTGCAAAAATTGCAATTTTTCTTAATTTTTACAAATTATAGGGATAAGTTGTTAACTTAAACATAGGAATTAAAGTAAGAAGACAGTCTGGAAGACTAGATTTGGTAAATATTAATTGGATAATTTTTTATAGTTAATAATGTACTTGATCCCTAGACACTTTTGATGTGTGTATTATGGCGAGAAGTTTATTGAACCAGCTAAGATTTTAATGAACATTTTTCACGGTATTCTAATTATGACAAGAGAGGATGAATGTAGTAGTATTAAAAATTCAAGGTTGCAGCTTAAGCAGTTTAGACCCACTATGCGGGGTAGTTTTACGAAAGGCACTATCAGTAATAATGGTTTACATTTTGACAGTTCAACAACATTCATGGCGTTATTTACGTTGCTGAGCAAACGAATTTTTCGAACATAGGTGTATTATGAAGCAATGGATTAGCAATATCCTTCAAAATTATTCAGATTGACATGGATATAGTGTGTGACGGAATTAGGGTGCTGACTACGTCCAGTAAACCTGTTAAGATCAGACTTATCACTAAGATTTAGATAAGCCAATAGACAGGACACGTCATCTTTGTAAAAGATTAGTCAATATCAGTTGTTTATAGTCCCTCATTTGTTTACCGTCTGTAAAGTTTATAGTTTTAACAAATTAAGGCTTATTCATGTCCTTCAATTAATCCGTTGTATTCCTTTAATTAAGTCGTCAGTTGACTAATTGTTTGTCAACTTTGAGTAGGTCAAATTTGTGTGTATTTATACAAGTGGTTGTCAATATTATTGTTAAAATTTTGTAGTCCAAATTCAGAGATAATTAAATTTCATTCTTGTTGAATTAATTAATACTATGCCCGGAGTTTTGGATCAACAAAATTTAATACACAGTCGTGCCATCTTTACAAGGAAAAAGAAGAATGAATGCACGATAATATGTCATTGTTAAACCAGCTAGGTTTTTTGTAGCCCACAGCTGACATTTCATTGCCACTATTGATCACAAATAATGACACACCTTTAAGCTTGATCCGGAACGGAGCAGTATATAGTGGCGCAATATTATCTGGCCCTACTTACGAGTTGTAACAGGTCGTGGGTTTTAACCCTGGCAAGCACTTTACTGTGTGTATTTTATTTCATCACCACTGCTGCACTGCACTGGGCCCGTGTAGCGGATTATGGCCTCTCTCACTCCCGCTCACAGACAGGAGGCCTGTGTCCCAGCAGTGGGAACATTATAGGCTGATTTTGCTTGTGCTAAACTCCATCGTCTGTCTTTTTTTCTCATACTGTTTCTACCATCTCCCTTTTGAAGACTTTCATACAGAGAACCCGTTTTATATAAAACATAGACATTCGACTCGTAAATGGGATGAGCTAGATTATTTTGATTAGCCGCGACATCCTTGTTAGCTGGGCAATGAGATAGCCCTGAGATCTAGCGCATAGATAAGATCCCAGTCTCTCTCAGCAGTGGAAGGAAGTTGTTTATTTTTATTGGAATGGACAGCAGTAGATAATCTCTATTATCTCAAAATCTAGATATTTCTAAAAAAATAAACTGTTTATAGGCCAATCGCTTAATTGAGACGTTGCCTGAGGTAGCAGCGCGGTGCGGGAGGGGTGTGGTGACGTAATGCGAGAGCTCAGGGATTCGTCAACTTGTGACAACTATCCTCCCGCACCGCGCAGCTACCTCAGGCAACTTCTCAGTTAAGTGATCGGCTTATAATTCTACATCGCTTTTCGAACCGTATTTTTTTGGAGATTTCAGCAATACTATGCAAGCCACTCCATCAGACAACTTAAGAAATATTAATGTTTAATGCATTTATTTCTACACCTAACACAACATACTTCTATTACTTACCTATGTTGCATATTATTGCAATTATATTTTTATTAAAACAAGTGTAATAACAATGTAAGAGTTGTTAAACAGAGTGTTTGACCTCAAAAACACATGTTAAAATACATCATTACTTCATGAAGTAGCAATATTATTTGTTTCTATTATGCGATGCGTTTTTTTATACGACTTTAACAAAAAAATTAAGCGAGAGCAGCGGTGGCCCAGTTGTAACGATCGCGATTTACGAGTTGTAGGCGTAGGTTCGAGCCCTGACAGGCGCTTTAATTTGTGTAAATAATTTCACCACCACTGCTCTCAAAACGGGGAAGGAAAACCTCGTGAAGAAACCGCCATGCTCTAGAACCAAACAAGTTGAAGACATGTGACATCTACCAACCTGCACTTGGCCCACGTGGTGGATTACGGCCCACTCGCTCTCATCGAGAGGAGGCCTGTGTCCCAGCAGTGACAACATTGTAGGCTGATTATGAAAATATAAGTTGTATGTACAAGTTAAATGTAATAAATAGAAATCTGGAATATTAACATAAGTTCGAGGTCAGTTGTATAGACAAGAGTATGGAAAATGTAGTAGTGTTCAAAGTAACAGTATTAATAAAAGATTCCTACGTATTGATTAAATAAACCCGCACCCTAATTGCTTAACACACTTTTAATCACAATCCGCACCCTAATTGCGTAACACACGATCAATCGTAATCTGAATCATTTTGAAGCAAATTGCTAATCCATTGCTTCATAACTTCGAAAAATTTGTTTGCTCAACACGTAAATAACGCAATGAATGTTGTTGAACTGTCAAAATGAAACCGATTCCGATTGATTGTGTGTTGCGCAATTAGGGTGCTGAATCGTTTTGAAGGATATTACTAATCCATTGCTCCATATATTTGAAAAATTTGTCTGCTCTTTAACGTAAATAACGGAATGGATGTTGTTGAGCTGTCAAAATGAAAGCCGTTGCTACTGTTAGTGTGCTATGCAATTATCTAGCTGTGTCTATTAAACACATATACTCGCACATAGCAAGCACAATCATAAATGCACAGACAACACAAATAATATTAAAAAAACAAATCTATAACTGCACGTGTGACTCCCGGAAGTCACGTAAAAAAACATAATTAATTGTGTCTCATCAGTCAGGACTTGACAGGTAAATGTAAAATATATTCATGATAGTTATAGAATAGAATAGATCAAGCTCATTACAAAAAGGTTTGCATCGGACAAGTGTGCCCTTTATTGAGAAGTTTGCATCGATCAAGTGTGCCCTTTATTGTGCACTATGGGAAGTTCCGTCACTTTGTCTTGAGCTACGAACATAGTGCATGAGTGGTAACGGATTCAATAACACGTCAACTAGGTTTACTTAGGTATCAAGTGTCTATTGCTTACCAGGAATCTACTCTAATTTGCAAAGATCCAATTTTCTGGAGGCTTTTATTTATGTATTGAGTTTTGTTTACATTTTTACTTATTATTTTTTTGCTTGAGTATAGTTTTATTATATTTGTTGGTATATTAGCGTGGCTTTTCCCAACTATGTTGGAGTCGGCTTCCAGTCTATCCAGATGCAACAGAATACCAGTATTTTACACGAAGGGACTGTCTATCTGACCTCCACAACCCAGTTACTGGGTAATACGATACCCCTTGGTAAGACTGGTTGTCAGACTTTCGGGCTTCTGACTACCCGTAACGACTGTCATAGATCCACGAATGACAGCCGGGACCAACGACTTAACATGGTTTCCGAGGCACGGAGGGGCCTTGGTATGTAAAGATGGTCACCCATCCACAGACCAACCGTGGCAAGTGTAGCTTACTCTGATCGATCGACCTGTGCGGCTGTTATTATTTAGCCACAGACCCCTTAGGTATCAACTATCTATGGCTTGCTAGGAGTCTACTTCACTTTGCGAAGATCCAAAAAATAAATGAATACATTTTCTGGAGACTTTTATTTAGGTATTGGGTTTTGTTTACATTTTTACTTTTAATTTTTTTGCTTGACTAAAGTGTTATTGTATTTGTTGGTATACTGGCGTGGCTAGCATATGGTAAATTATAATTTAATGTTCTGTGTCTCATAATGTTAATTACTTTGCATACCTGCTATTGTATAGGTAAAGAAACAATCAATTCTGCGCCTAATTTGAATAAATGACTTTCGATTTGAAGCAAGTAAAACTAGTAAATGTTTCGATTTCCCTGCAACTTATGGAATAAATAGCTATTTTTTCTTCCTTTATTGATAATATTTTTTCTTTGAAATAATATCCCTAATCTTCTGTTCGTGAGAGGATATAGTCTAGAGTCTAGACTCTAGAAGGAAGAAGACAAAATTCTTTATCTCCACAATGACACCAAAATTTCCATTACCTACACTTTTCCTACTAAGACACTACTACGTACTTTTCCTATGTTAAAGTACTCTTTTCCTACCTTGTAAAACTCATCAAGTGTTCGCTATGTGAATGCCACTACGACCGCACCCTGAACCATTTCAATATAAACGACATCACAAAGAGGGCGTAGGCGTGAGAAACCTTCGGAAGACTGTGTGATTGTGAACTTTTACATTTTATGCATAAATGCCTAAGTATTTAAGCCTACTTATAATGACATCATAAACATAGTATTTGATCAGTTTTAACTGAATAGATAAAATACGTCAGTTTTATATGAGATATGACGCACATTGAGGCTATATTATTTTATGTATAAGGTTGTTTTTGTTTACAAATTTTATGATAGGTTTTTTTTTGTTTTTTTTTTAGGTCTAAGAAGTGTCAATTAAAATTTTAATGTAATTTTGTAGAATTAGCATGGATATAAGCGATTTGGTGTAAACTGTTAGCTTATATTTGATGAACAAATGAATATGAATAGGATGATTAAAGCTTAATATCGTGTCCTGCGTGTCCTGTCAGCTGCACGTTACAGGAACTGATGGACGCTGGTGATGGTGCCAAACAAGTAGCCGAATTCTGGACCGAGTCCATTTAGATTGCTATCGACACGCCAAGAAGAAGAGTTTGACAGTGGCAACTCCATGATATGTTAGTGGATGCAAACTGGAATAAATAAATAAAAACTTTATTGAACTAAACTAGTAAAACCGATCCAGCAACTACCCAGCTTTTATCTTGCACCGCATGCCCTGTCACATGGACACGTGAGGAATGTCTGCGGTAGCAAATGGTGTACCATTGCTGACTTCTGGGCCAAACAGATTTCTTATAGCCCCGTAAAAATTACTTATGATTTTTACTGATATTTTTTTACTATTCCTATAGGTATAGTAATACTAATATTAGGTATAGAGTGAATTTTGTGAGTTTGTGTTTATGAGGAGGGTAATCTCCGAAACCCCAGCTAATTAGAAAAAATCTTTCACCATTTAAAAGGTATATTACTCAAGATGGACATTGGTTATAAATTATGTTAGTATAATATACATAAATAAGTACTTAATTATACTAATGACATACTATCGTGAATTCATGAAAGCCTAGTACTTTTTGTTAGGTTACTAGTCAGAACTTGTGCAAGTGTCGTGAGCATACCGTCGTTTTTTTTTCACATGTTAATTGCACCATTTTTTTTTTTGTTAGCCTACTTTGTATCCCAAAGCTGGGCAAAGGCCTTCCTTTATTTCTTCCAAGCCTCCCTGTCTTGTGCGCTCTCTGGCCATGTCGGCCCTGAAAAGTTTTCGAACTTAATGACTTCAGTAATTCATCGTCATTTACACGAAATCCGTTTCGTAATTGTGAGAACAACGAGGTAAATTCCGTGCGTGACAAATGTAATGTAACTTATAATGGTGCTCCATTGCCGGTAACTGCTTTAAAACAGACGATATTGCAAGTCTAGCTGCCTTCGTAATCGGATAAGCTTTCATTTTGATAGTGCAATTAATCTACCTAGTCTTTCCTCAACTTTGTTTGGGTTGGCTTCCAGTCCCACCGGTTGCAGCTGAATACCAGTATGTTACATGAAGCGACTGCCTATCTGACCTCCACTGGGTACAATACGGACTTTACGTGCTTTCCGAGACACGGAGGGGTCTTGATTAGTCTTGATATTTTATGTAAAGATGGGTGCCCATCTACGGCCCAACCGCGACGAGCGTTGCTTCACCTGCCGGGCCATTCTAGTAATTTTAAGAACGTTCACAGCCTGATTTCAATCTCAATCCGTCAAAAATACCTCTAATTTCCCAACATTTTGACAAGTTTTTGACATTTATTTGTCGCCGAGATGAGACTGTGACTAGATTTTAAACGTTTTAAATTACGAGAATTGACCTTCTGATCGATCAACCCGTGCAGCTGTTTTTACTTAGCAACAACCCCCCAAATTTTCACAATGCATCCATTTATATTCCTGCGTTACATTTTGAGCCACATCATAACCATCCTCAGTCGATCTTCACCCAGCGCTAGATATAGCCCTTTCCTCTGTTTGGACCTATCTCGACGCTCCTCAGCCAGCTTCATCCAGAAACTGCCCACGATGGCAACAATGTCATCCGGTCATCTCGCCACATGGCAATCTAAATCGACTTCAAATCTCGGTAGGGTCGAAGGTGGCATGCTGAAATCTTAATGAGCAAAAGAGGTAACCTCTTTTATATATAGATACAAAAGGCTCAAACAGTCCTAAAGGATTCCCGTGTTTTAAACGTTCAAAATCTAGTCGCAATCTCAACAAAGCGAAAACCAATATCAAATTCTAGTAGACTAGAGAATATTTATAACAAATCGACACTCGATATTTGAACGCGACCGTTCTTAAAAATATGAGCACTACCCCTCTAGTATTGGCGCACGAAGTCCTGAGCAAACTTCGAACCAACAGGCTGTCATTATTTCAAAATAAGGACTTTATTGATGGGTCGGTCGGAACACAGATGTGGTCCGTCACCGAAACATGTGCCAACATTGTATAACGTATCACTCCATTAAAAGCAGATTATAATAGGATGTCATTCCAAACATCATTCTCCAGCTCTTAACTTTTTCTTCCATACTTCTCTATTAGTCGTCATCTCGATAGTCACAATGTGCCGCTGTAAGATGTAGTGTGGTTTGGTGTGACCTGATGAGATGTGCGGTGTGGTGTGTGATACAGTGTGGTGAGGAGTGATGTGATGTAGTGTGGTGTGGTGTGGTGTGGTGTGGTGTGGGGTGTGGTTTAGTGTGGTGTGGTGAGGTGGAGTATAGTGTGTGGTGTAGAGTGAGTTGTGTTACGTTATGGTGTGTGATTAATTGATTATATTACTCATGATAAACCAGGAGAGCTTCCGTATCCTCATAACTAAGATACCTAATCCAATTTGTTATCATTTTTATCAGTCTTACCCCCTTACACTTATAGCCACGATATACTATATAGAGTGTAGGTACTTTCATGTTGCTAATCGGTTATGACGCGCACTGGCTAGTGATAGATTGTAAATTCGATTCCTATCAGTTGCACTATTGACCTGCTCGCGTAGCATGGCCAAACCTATCTCTATTCTACCAAACATAGACAAAGTTCTTCCTATCCAACATGCTACGCATGCTGAACGTACTCCTATCTACGATTCCAATATTAGCTCCCCACAAAACATTAAAAAAGAACTATGCCAGAATTACAAACACAACATCGACACTTAAAATATATAATTAAAGTTAACAACACATTGTACACCCACTTTTCTTAATTGTGCCAGAAACTGACACATCTACCTAATGTCAAAATAAACAAAAATGTCACGAATGTCAACCACCCAATTTGACATTAGAGAGGCGAATCGAATAGTTAATCGTGTAATGTCAAGGGAACTACGTGATAGGATACGCTGGTATTTTAGACTATTGTTCTTTAAATGTTTCAAATATACCTTCAATAGTACATAACGGTTTTGAAATTTGGTCTGACTTTTATTAAGGAATTTCATTGTGATTTGATTTTGTTTCATGGTCGATGATTTTGACGTTTCAAAGTAGGCGAAAGGAATGGGTCGTAGTATCTACGTAATGTAAAGTATTTAGAAGAAGGTTGGATAGTATGTTGCGTTTTTCCGACTAGAAATGTTATGGATGGTTTCCTTTGTGTCGTAAGAGGTGGCCAAGAGAACAGCATAATCAGCCTATAATGTTCCCACTGCTGGGACACAGGCCTCCTCTCTGTGAGAGGGAGTGGGCCGCAATCTACCACGCGGCCCCGGTGCAGGTTGGTAGATGTCACATGTCTTCGAGTTTTTGGTTCTAAGACATGCCGGTTTCCTCACGATGTTTTCCTTCACCGTTTTGAGAGCATTCCTGGTGATGAAATAATTTATGCACAGTAATGCGCCTGTTAGGGTTCGAACCTACGACCTACACACTACACACTCGTAAGTCGCAGCCGTTACCACTAGTACAGAAAGAAAGAAAGTAAAAATGTGATAATTAAACCCAGACTGCATTTTTGATTGTCATAGCAACACAGTGTGATAATAAATCGGTTTGTCAAACATAGTCAGTAAAAAGTAGTATTACAAAAAAAAACTTGCGAAACGTTAAAAATTCGCAGGTAATAATTGTATTTAAAACGTTGATTTTATCAAATTAGCGCAAATCAAGCAAACAAAGAAAACATACAAAGAAAAACCGTCTTCCATAATAACTCCTATTAAACAATGAATCATTCATTTTGCAGTTCATTGATAACTTCCTTACAACTTTGAGTGACATCTATTAAACAAACAGAGCAATGCATTTTAAACCTGTCACTATCCTCTTTCATAAGAAATCATTTTCCGAGTCCATCTCTGACTCATAAGGTCGATGTGCCTTCAGTGTATCTCATTATGTACTCACTATATACTTAAAGCTACATAACGGACATTGTTCCGACTCTAACACCGTTAAGTGATGTATGTTAAGGAAAAACACAAGAAAACAATAATATCTTTTGTAGTACAGTTATAGGCCTTTAAATCTTTGAGTTAGCCATTTGTATGGCTTATCGAAAACTAGGTAACTATTGAAGGTGGCTACTGTGTTATACAGTTAACATGTGATTTATCTTACTAGTATTTATGAAACCGTAAGGTTTTGTTCTATTCTGGTTGCCTAGGACTAACTTAAGACTACTAAACGTTACGTAACTAACGTAGGACTTACTCCCGTGCGTATCAACAGCACACGTTTTGTAGCTTACATTGAAAAAAATGCCTCTTTTCATACAGCGAAGGCATTCGCAGCATTGAGCATTGATTGATTGTTCTAACTGACCAGACAGCTGTGCTGCTGGGGAGTTTGTTGCGCCAGTTCTTCCCAGCGAAAGCATTAGAAAGCGGTGAAGGATGGGCGTTTTGGGGGACTATCTTTTGTAATTTTGACGTTAAAAAGGATTGATTCGAAAGGACCAATGGTGGCCCAGTGGTTACGGCCGCGACTTACTGAGTTGTAGGTCGTGGGTTGGAACCCAGGCAGGCGCTTTACTTTCTGTAAATAATTACATCACCACTGCTCTTAAAACGGTGAACAAAACATCGTGAGGAAGCAGGCATGTCCTAGAACCAAAAAATTCAAAGTCATGTGACATCTACCAACCCGCATTGGCCCTTTTTTTTGGGTAAAAATCCACCCGTGTTCCTTCGGGTGGTAGATTACGGCCCACTCCCTCTCACAGAGAGGAGGCCTGTCAAGTGTCCCAGCAGTGGGAAAATTATAGGCTAATTATGCTTAACTTTGTACATACCTACAGCTAAAATACTAGGAAGTTGTGAAGGGCAGGCGTTTTGGGGGACTATCTTATGTAATTTTGACGTTCAAAATGAGCTGATTTGGAGCCTTAACTAATTTAGATATGGAAATGCTATGTCATAGATTGCCCACAATCGTAACTTGATCTTAGCTTAAGAGTAAATCCATTTATTTTCTATATTCAGTAGTTTACGCCTACTCTATTTTGTTAAAACAGAAAAAGCAACAGCATTCAAATTGCCCAACCTTTTCACAACAAGATGGGGGTCGGCGTTCAGTCTAACCGTATGCAGCTGAATACCAGTATTTTACATGGAACGACGCCTATCTAAACTCGACAACCCAGTAAGTGGGTAACACGACACCCCTTGGTAAGACTGGTTGTCAGAATTTCGGACTTCTGACGACCCGTAACAACTGCCAACGATCCAAAAATGGCAATCGGGACCAACGTGTTTTCTGAGGCTCTCCGCTCTCGGTATGTAAAATTGGTCACGCATCTACGGACCGACAGCGGCAAGCGTAGCCGTGCGGCTGTTATTGCTTAGCCACGAGCCCCTCTGGAAAAGCAATAGCATTATTAGCACATAATTAGCATTTTAATGTTATATAAAGATAGTTATATAATTATTACACAGTAAAATTCGTCAGTAGTGCAATAAATACAGCAAATTTGAACAATTCTTTCATCACGTTATTGTCCAAACACAAGTTTAGTTTTAAAATCGTAAAATTCGCACCAGTTTCAATTAGTTATGTGGCGAAGGCATCAGAGCGTCTAAATTCTAAATCATATATTTTTTGTTCGACCATTTGGTGAGGTCTTAACGTATTTAACTGGTTTTAACAATGCCCTTGACTGGAACTTAATCTCTTACATTGTTTTTATATGACAAAGCAAGGACAATGTCGTGGGCAGTTGATCATTGTAATATTTTGTGTCAACGACATGGAAAAAGTCCTTGAATCATGAGCTTTGAATTTGTGTAAATGTGCGACAGTTGTGAGTGCCTAGTAAAGGATATGTGGATAATAATAATGCGTATTTTTAAATATTTTTTTTTTGACTAATGTTCAAATGGTCCTCTTAACCTAGGAATGAACGGGTACCTATATCCCAAAGACTAACGCCTGGTTTTCGAAAGGTTTACGTTTCTTTTTTGAAAGGCTAGCTACTATACCCTCAATAGGGTAGTCTCCTGGGTTAAAAAATAATTATTATATTTAGTCCGTCAGTTAGAATATCTAAAATTAATGGACACGTATTTTTTCTTTTGTCAATGAAACAAAAAATGACAAAGATAAAGCGCGTTAAAATTTGGGAGTGGGAGGTCTTGACGTCACGCCATGCTAAAAAATGTAGCTAGGCCTGATGTCACACGAAACTTTACCGGGCGATATCTGCATCATTTTTTATATAATTGACAAAAGAAAAAATACGGGTCCAATATTTTTTGATAATCTAACTGACGGACTAATTAGAATTTTTTAGGAGACTAGCCTATTACCTAGCTGCGTACTTGACAATCTGGTGCTTGAGTATAGTTTTCACTGTTTTTGTTGCTATATTGGCATGTGCTAGCTGACATAATTATGACAAATAATTAAATTTAATGTTTTGTGTTTCGTAATGTTAATTACTTACTATTGTATTGAATCAAGTTCTTCTAACTAAACGGACAGCTGTGCTGCTGGGGAGTTTGTTGCGCCACTTCTTCTTCCCAGCTAGATGGTGGTGAAGGGCGGGCGTTTTGGGAGACTGTATTATGTAATTTTGATGTTTAAAAAGTCCTGATTCTCAGCCTAGTTTGAATAAATGACTTTTGATTGTTATTTATCTAATGTTCGTAGTTATTAGACTTTTAAATACAGGTATAAGGAACTAGTGAACAAAAGGGTGGTGAGATTTATGTATCCTTCAGGTCACAACACCACAACTGTGTTCGAACCAATACCTAACTTCCTTTCACTCTTCATTCCAGGTTAAGGATGTCACCAGCAGCGTCGTTCGCTCAACGATGGGCCCGTGACAACCTGACCAGGGAACCATCTCCCGAGGAGCTGGTGGTGCTCGGTCTCTTCCCCATCACCTGTGAGGGGAATGAAGCTGAAGCAGCCAAAAGAGCAAGGAGGTATTATACGGCGAGAGGCCCGGGAGGACTAACGGAGTTGTGGCACAAGAGGCATCCGGATGACGAGGAGATTCTGTCCAGCTGTCAGGATGTGTGAGTATCTATTATATTTACAAATAAAAATAAGCTTAAAAGGCCAGTTGTCACGTTATGCATGTGCTTCGGTGTTGTAAGGGCTGCAACACCCTTCTGGTGTACGTATTCTTACGAAGACTGTTTTCATAAACTCTTAACCCCTTATTACAAAACAAGGATTTTCTTTAGATCAAAGGCCAATTCTCGTAATTTAAAACGTTCAAAATCTAGTCATAGTCTCATCTCAGCGACAAACAAATGTTAAAAACATGTCAAATGTAGGGAAATTTGAGGTTTTTTGACAGATTGAGACTGAGATTAGACTGTGAACGTTCTTAAAATTACGAGATTGCGCCTCAGGTATAAACCACTGAGCAAGTTATTGAATTAAGAACCTAAGTGTTATAGAAATGCAGTTCTTTATGTTGGAGTATAGTAAAAACAAATCGATCCTATTTCAACACTATCGTATTTCTCTCTCTAACTCATAAATATTATTTTTTACTGTCGAGCCCGCCCTTACTACTTGACCGAAATCCTTAGTTTTCGCATAGCGACTGTATTGCTTTTAGCCTTGGTGGGATCACACGTCTCACGTAATGTTAAAAAACACACCTTTCAATATATAAATATAAAAGGAAAATAAAGGTATTATGTATATAAATCCTTATAACAGCCTTTGGTTTTCCTCCATTTTTTTTTTGAGGATGGGAAATCATCAAATGACTCCTCCCGCTCTGGGTGGAGCAGGAGGGAGTGTAAGACTCTTACTGACTAAAACCCACCCGTGTTCCTTCCTTAGCCCTTTATGTTCCAGGGCAGCGGTAACCCTTTCGGACAATCCCGCTACCCTGGCAGGCTTCGGCCCTATCGGGCCCCGTCACTCATGCTGACATCTCTTTGAGGCGCGCGTGGAACACAAACACGCCGTCCGGCACGGGCCTGGTCCTGATCGGACGGTGAGTTACCCATTACTCACCGCCCGCAGGCCCGCGCCTACGGTGGCCGGGAGTCGTCACGCGGTTCCCGACGCCCGGAGCGTCTCCCGTGGCGGTTGAGGCGTGAGGTGCGCAAGGTGCGTTCTCTCGCCCACCCCGCCACCTCCTTCGCTAGCATGACTGCTTCGTAGAAGGAGGTGACTGCCTCCCACTCCCTCTCGCCCCGGACCATGGCTTGAACCAGGGCCGGACGCGAGAGGTCGCCGCCGCTGCCGATCGCCTCTACGAGGACACGGCGGTGCTCTGCCCAAGCAGGGCAGACCTCCACCGTATGCTCCACCGTGTCCTCTGGGCGATCCTGACAGTGGTGACACCCGGGCGTCTCCTCCCGCCTGATGATGTGCAGGAACCTCCCGAAACATCCGTGTCCGGAGAGGACCTGCGTCAGGCGGTAGGTGAGAACGCCGTGACGTCTCTCTAGCCACTCCTCAAAGAGGGTGGTTTTCCTCCATTAATCCTAACACTTTATACAAAAATTTCCACTTAATTCGATTCTAAGTTGTCATTTTAATATTAAGAACTTTGCCTTAATCGAAATAAAGTTCTATATACAAATACTGGGCTGGCAAAGGTACTTAAGTTAGATTTTTTTTGTAATAAGATGGTTAGGTCACACTAAGGTCTATTGAAGGATACATCAAACTGCATAATGTTAATCATACACACTACAAAATGTTCCGCAAACCTAGCTTGTTGCCTGTCTCTTAGTGCAAGTTCGCGTTCAGGCAGAATTAATTTCTATTCCGTAAGTACGAGCAGAAGTTTTAATAAACTGGCTAGTGAACATAATTTAGATTTTGTCAATACAAGTGTTTCTTGGCTTAAGCGTTTGTTGGTGAAAAGATTCTTTTCGGAAAAGTAATTGTTTGCGTTTAAATGATTTTTAGTTTGTATTATAGTTCGACCAAAACCGCTGTAGCGCGCCTTCGGTATGTGCGCGGGGAGACGGGGCAGGCCGCTCATTCGTCATCGCTCACGGCGTCTCGCCCCCCGCCTCGCCGCGCATTCCTCCCGCCTCACCGCGCATTCCTCCCGCCTCGCCGCACATTCCTAAAGCGGTACAGCAGTTTCGGTCAAACTATAGTCGATCGTGTACTATTGTTTATCAGTGGAAACCTGTAAATGGCCGTCAATTACATATTGTTAAAAAACACTGTATAAATCAGCTGTAAGTTTTGTAAAGAATAAAATAAAATAAATAATTACTACGTTTGAAAGCCGTGCTATCGTAAAAGACGAGAGCTTTAGAATCCATGAAAGGTAACTTGCTCTTATGTGGATTTTAAGACGTCGAGGATATAGAATATGTCTTTGCAAACCTAAGTTCCATACCAGGAAATCAATAATGTATTGTAACTAATGTATTCACGTTACGACAAACGTAGTTAGCAATAGATTTATTGAGCGCTTCCGCCACTAATTTGTATTCTTTAGGGAATCGATTTGATGGTGATGAACAGGAAAATGTCTCTGATTAGGTAGTTAATGTTTTTGTATACGTAATTATCCTTATCAGTGAATGGCATCAAACTATTCAACAAACTAACTCTTTCTTGATATTTTCTATGAATTCGGAAAACGTTAAATCTACCAACTATTTTGTGGTTCCGTCTAACCGGATACAACTTAATTTAATACCGGAAACCGAAAAAGACATTTTTTTTTTAACAGCACAGTACCCTAATTGCGTAACACAATACCAATCACAATCTGAATCATTTTGAAAGATATCGCTAATCCGTTGCTTCATATGTTCGAAAAATTTGTCTGCTCAACAACGTAAATAACGCAATGGATATTGTTGAACTGTCAAAATAGAAGCCTTTCCTACTGTAAGTGCTAACGCAATTACCACCCAGGTCATGTCTCTCACATAGAGGAGGCTTGTTCCCAGGAGTGTTAAGGTTATACGCTGTATTGCTAAGAGGGAAAGAGGTATGCCTTCCTTTTTACATGAAAATGAACACGTAGCACGCTTGTTCATGCGTATTATTCGTAATTAGATAGGTAATAATCCTACTAATATTATAAAAGCAAAAGTTTGTGAGGATGGATGGGGTGGATGTTTGTTACTCTTTCACGCAAAAACGAATTTTGATGAAACTTTACAGTAAAATAGCTTATACATCAGAATAACGCATAGGATACTTTTTATCCCGATATTCCTACGAGATCGAGACCTATGCGGGTGAAACCGCGGGGCGCAGCTAGATTAATATTATGTAAATAATTCTTGGCCTTCTGGCAAATTGTTATTCCTTCTACGACATGTTGTGTCTTGCACTAATATCAACAAACAAACTGTTTCCAGATACATCGTGCCACTTCGATCGCGCAGCATGGGAGGCAGGCGTGTGACTCTGGTGCGGCTACCTGCGCCATCAGCACAGGACAGACCACTGTCAGCTAAGGCGTTACTTGCAAGATGGTTGATGATATTGGACATCAGGTATCAGTCTTTCCATTTTGATGTTTGTTGACTTTTACCAACTAACCAACCAACCTACCAACCAACCACCCGTGTTGTGTGTTATGCGTGATCTAAGCAAAATTGCATTTACCTACTGTGGTAAAATAAAAAATAATAATAATAAAATTCTATATTGAAATAAACTAGTGTTACAAAAACCTATGAAGCCTCTGAAATCCAAACTAGGTAAAAACCTGTATGTCAGTTTTCAGCGCCTTCTCCCAAATCATACATTATATTTTTTTTTATACCAACTAAGATTTTTAAATGAAACACGATAATTTTGAGCATGCAGCAATTACAATAGACATAGTAATTTAGGATATTGAAAATTTAGTGTTAATAAGTCTCTTATTTTAAAATTACTCAGTTAGCGAGGTTGGCAAGGTTGGTTGGAGCAAGGTTTACTGTACATTGTACAGACGCCAGCAGGTCAAGCTACCCAAAACTGTCAAATTTTCCCAATTTACCTTGAACCTTAATACTTTAGCGATAAAGTTGAATATCTATTACAGAAATTTGACAGATTGTAGTAGCTTGATGTGCTGGCGTCTGTACGAAAGATATGTAAATGTAAAGATATGTAGGACGCCCTTAAAATATCATCAGAATTGTCAACGTGCTGGAATTTTTAGGTATGCGTGATAATAATTGTTTTAAAATGATCCTGTCATCATCATCATCAGCCTATAGCAGTCCACTGCTGGACATAGGCCTCTCCTATTGCACGCCATTCTACTCGATTTTCGGCAACTCTCATCCAGCTAACAGCCATCCAATAATTTCATCACCACTGCTCTCAAAATAGTGAAGGAAAGCATCGTTTAGAAACGGCATGTCCGAGAAGCCAAAAATTCAAAGACGAATTTCTATCAACCCGCACTGGGCCCACGTGGTAGATAACAGCCCCACTCTCTCTCAAAGAGAGGAGGGCTGTGTCCCAGCAGTGGGCACATTATAACATTATAGGCCGATCTACCGGGCCTGTGCCGAATCATGCCGACCCGAACATGTAATAAACCCACTAATGACCCGCTATTCCCACTCAATACAAAGATCGATGTCTCACTAATAAAGTCAACACTAAAAACTTTACCAAAAACGCAAAACAAAATCGACAAAATAAGTTACATTAATTTAAAACAAGGCCTCACATTAACCTTATCGACAGCGACAACTGCTAACAACTAAATACACACAGATAATAAATTCCATAGAATATTGGAATATAATCAGTTTATAGAAACAAAGCGCCAGTGTCGCGAGTAACAAAGACTGCGAATGCTACGTACAATAGGCTCTTTTGTTAGCTCCAGACTGTTTGCATATCGTTTCGTCTCGTCAACGTGAACCTTTGGTACGAACGTTTAGGTTTATTTTTTAAAATAACATAGTTCTTTCGCGAGTTTTAAGTATACTTAAAAGCCGTGTCTCTTGTGCGTGTTTTTTTCAAAACATTACACAAAAAACCTTACACATAAACATTTGTTTTCATACACCAGCTGTCTCCTGCGTATTAAAACATTTTAAGATTAGTGTCAACTATTCACAAGACTATAATAATATTATAATCTCAAAACCTGTGTCAGTTGGAATTAGCTTTCAAAATGCTAAATGTTAGATGTGCGCGGTGCACGTG